>OX419716.1:74003920-75264600 GCA_948474765.1 Patella depressa
AATGTAAACCCATTAAACGCAACGTCGTCTTTTGTTGACAAAAGTACCGCTACAGCCAAGTAACGAGAAATAAACTCGACTTCTTTTAATAGTTTTGTTTTATAGCTTCTGTGCCTTTCCTTCGAATACTGCAGTGTTTTTAGAGGGATTTGAAGCAATTTGTTTTATAGATTAATTAGTCTAAATACATCATCAAGCCAACCAGATTGTACACGGGAAGGTATCTTTAATTTAATAGTACATGACTTAATAGTATGGAACAGGCGTGGATCCAGCGGGGGGGGGGCGCACCCGGTGCACGCCCCCTCTATTTTTTGAGATGGCGAACAATTTTTAGCTCCATATATTCCCGCGAGAAAGGAGAACAAAAATAGTTTAGTTTGGAAATCGTAATTTACAGTACTAGTATAAAATTAGTCCTTGTGGGCATTTTTTACACTCAAAGATCACGGTTCCGGGCTTCGCACTCCCAAGTTTGTGCAGCACGCCCCCTCTTTCTGAAAATCCTGGTTCCGCCCCTGCGGAACGACCTAATTATATAGTACGGAATAGTACAGAACACTTTAGTGCAATTATAGAACGCTCAAGTTTAATAGTATATATCTTCAAGCAGTCATCTTCATGTTTTATTATCTATTTGTGAACAATAATATAAAGTAAGAGCGGTCTACGCTTTATATCTAAATCTTATAAATTGAAAGCTACGATTCCGTCTCTAGACTGGATTACCCAAAACCGTAAAATGGACTTTGGGACAACCTGCTCCACTACATTAGACTCTCTCATACGTCAAGGCAGAATAGCGGAGTGACGTAGCAACAAGCCTGGCGTCATGTATAGCAGGTTGTCCAGTCGGAACCCCTCTTTTGTATAATAATTTTAGTTAATCTTTTATTTTTTCCTTTGTCAATGTAGATTGCTCATTAATATATTCTCTATTAGACATAAATGTCACGGAAGATTTATAAAGATTGACATAAAGTGTGTTATGTGGGAAATGTTGCCAAGGCAGCGGCACTATGGCCTGCATTAGATTGACTTTTTCGCCATTGAAAACAAACGCCGTAACACGGCGATCATGGAGACCACAGCACGATATCTAGCGTTTCCAACGCGCTTTTACCACGTTAAACCCCTGTCAGACGGAGCTATAAAATCAAAGTCACTGTGTCTCAGATTTCCTTGTCTACGATCACAACTGGTGGAAGCAGACGTTAAACTCTAGAAACGAAACGGCTCATATATGCTACAATTCATCTCTAGCGAATTCCATCCTACATTACAAATTCGTGAGATTTGTGTGTCGTGCAATATCAGCGGTCATAACCACCTCTGAAAGCGATTCCTTGATCAACTTTTAAACCCTATTTAGTCCAGGAATTAGACTCGTATGAGATCATTTGACATGAAACAGTGTCTCCAAACGTACTGATCCATTTAGTCTGCTACCCGAATTTGAGTTCTGAATGCTGTCAAATGTAGCGTCAAATGTTGATCCGGATCATTCTGATTAGGACAATTAGCCTCTGGTAATTCACGTCTCATTAGTTCTTTGGTCCCTGCAAGTCAAAACGTTTTGATATATCCAACACGCGCTTCTGTTCGTTAAGCCGAGGCCCAGACAGCTTTAAACGGATTATTTATGATCACCACAGAAATTGTAATTCATACCCCCAATAGTTTGAATCAGCCTCCCCCTATTCTAAGATCTCCGTCTTGAAAAACGAGATTTGAGATTGGAATCAGTAGTAATATAATGAAACACGATTATTGGAAGTTGGTTGGCTAAGACGAAAAGGAAACCGTGTGGGGCGCGTGGATCGGGCGGTTGTATCCCAGTAGCAATATGATAACATTTCGGCGAGTAAGAGAAGACAGGCGGATTAATCCCCGATCTTAATCACCATCAAAGGGGGGGTGGGATGGCCTAGTGGTCTAGAGTGCCGCGCTTCGACCTCTAGCTGGCCGGCCACCTCTGGCTTGCGGATGTGGTTTCGAGCCCTGGTGTGAGCGTATGTGGCATGGAGATAGGGGCGCCTTCTCAACCTCGTGGGTTTCCTCCGGGCACTCCGGTTTCCTCCCACTGCTAAAGACCCCTACGCGCAAGCGAATTATTGAAATAAAATAAAAACCATATGTTAGTCCCGAAATGACCTAGTTTGTGTTGAGTGGACGTTAAACCCCATTTCTCTCTCTCTCTCTCTAATCACCATCAGGCTCATATTCTCTCCAGGGACGTGGTGACACATGATTTTCCACGAGGAACAAGATCCCGCCTAAAAGAATATTAAGATGTGTGCGCGTGACGGAAGCCCCCCCCCCCCCCAGTGCTGTCGAGTAAAATTGGGCTGTGTGGAACATACTGGGGTCGAATTGTAGCATGTCTGACCCATGGTATGTGTTTAACACTGGTTGAGCATTATGATAGTGATTATAATGCTGAAAACCGCATTGAAATTGCGTGATTGTGTGCTATTAGCGAGGGAGCGCAAAAACTCAAGACCACGACGCAAAGCCTGTCATTGCGACCCCCCGCTGATTGTCTCTATAATATTGGCATAATTACGTCATTTTGTTAAAGTGGGTTGGATGGCCGAGTGGTTAGAACGTGTGTCCTGTATCATAAAGCCTGTCATTGAGTTAACTTGCCACTCGGCAAATCTCGGCTGTATGACAGTAAGTGATATGTACCTACGCCCATACATTTGCGATGCGGCTACCGGTTTACTTTAACAGGAAAACTTGACGCTATTACACAAATTGGGAACCTATTCGGCTAGCGACCTATTCGACCGATCGAGCTGCAACCTGTTCGTTGGAAACCTATTTAGAATAAAGACAACAGTCGCCTTAACGCATCTATTTATCAACCAATAAAATCCAACGTTATGTCTATCAAATGAAAGTAGAATATATTATTTTTTATCCATTCCTTTAGCTCAGAATAGAAGTGTAATTTCGTCAGCTGGATCGGTCGAATAGGTCGCTAGCCAAATAGGTCACCAACTTGTGTTCGGAATGGGCGCAGCCATGTTTCATCCGGGACCTTTAAAGTAGTTCCAGTATGGCGGAATGCATCATACAGCCGAGTTTAGATTGTCCGAAATCTTCCGAGGTTTGTCGAGTGTTAACTTGCGTGGCTTCGAATCCGCGGTTGTATTTGACAAGGGGTAGGGTCGCCTGTTCAGCCTCGTGGGTTTTCTCCGGGTACTAAAGTTTCCTTCCACTGCTAAAGACCCCTACACGCAAGCGAATTATTGAAATAAATTAAACCATTTGTTAGTCCCGAAATGACCTAGCTTGTGTCGAGTGGACGTTAAACCCCATCTCTCTCTACTAGTTCAGGGGACGGAGAGTTTGACAAGGAAATAAGTCTAGTCGGGCGGAGTGAACGGAAAACTGACGCCCCATGTACAAGAAAAATAAAATATGACAGTTGTATGATAATACAAAATACATGTGGTTATTAATTATACATTTTTTTACCGGGGAAAACAACGAGATTGACTCACCATCAAATGACGTCATCAGCTCCATGACGTCATTGTGAGGTCATATTCTATTATAAGACAGACGTAGTGGCAGGTGGATACTGTGTGATAGCACCAGAAAGAAGAACACGTTTAGAATTAATACCAAATTTCCTTATATCAATTTTATATTGGGCCTAGCCGGTAACATCACAAGAAATCAAGATGGCGCAAGCTAAGATGGTGATAGGTGCTATCAAGCTTAAGATGGCGGTCAACAGGTTAGAGAAAGCGAAAATAAATGCTATTCGTGGGCTTGCTGGTTTGCCGCCATTACGACCGTGGTATGAAAACATGTACATTAACTGCATGAAATGTGTGAAACAGACGCTCCTACAAGCCTTTTGTCCATGTGTTATCCACATGCGTCGGAAGAAGCTAAAGTTTTGTTGCTGCCAACCGTTGTCTTGTTGTGGGTTGACTATGACTGTGGGTACGTACCATAATGAAGTGTTTAAAAATATTACAGGATTTTTCGGTGGAATAGTGTTATCTTTCATGCTCTATCTCATGATGGCGTTTCAGTTGGGGTTTAACATGATGGTGTGTGTTGGTCTTGGATCCTTATTTGGAACAGTGTTTTCTCTCGGCTTGGCTTTCTCCGATTCTGTACGGTGCATGGTATTCCTAACGCTACCAAACTTCTTCTCGAGCAAAGGGAGATCATTTATCCTGATGTCAGCCATGATTCTGGTGATGACCCATCCAGTACAGAACTTCACACACAATATAATGGTGATGTCTGAAAGCGCTACGTGTGGTCAAAATATGGCGTTGAACGAAACCAAGGAACTCATTAAGGCAGCAGCATCGCCCGTTGCGTCCATTATTGATGGTTTACAAGAAATGTTAAGATCGATCAGTCGTTTTGCTAACGCTATGAGACGAGCTTTTATGGCTATGAAACGGGCAATAACTGAAATTTGTGCTGCGATTAGTCGGATTTTTTCGTGGCTCAAAGGCATAACAGGGATCTGTAATGAGCATATGGGCCAGCCTTATAAAAAGTGTAAAGCTTCTTTCGACAGAGCTGCTGCTGATTGCAGAGACAAACTGGGACCAATTCTGGATTGGGCATGCGGCATCGTGGATGTTGTTAAAAATGTCTGCCACATAGCTCGTATCGGAGAGTTGATGTGTATCATTGTTGAAGCTGTGTCTAATTTTCTCGCGAAGTCAATTGGAGCTCCGGTTAACAAAGCGATCAGAAACATCTACAAAATGTTTTATTTTAATGTAACATTGACGTACCATTACAACCTGACAATGGAACAGTCAAAATCATACGGTGACGTCAAAAAGGAGATAATGCAGGACATCAAAGGACGGATGTCAGTTGTGACCAAAGTTATCACCCTTGCTGAAACAATCCTTATATTTACATTCGCAACTGTATTTATCCGCGCTATGCTTTACAGACATAAATTCCTCACAGCTGATAAATTTGATAATATTTATTTAAATGACACCCTTAATTTCATTGACGAGAAACGTGCTGAAAAGGGCATGGAAACCATCTTTCCTCTGACTGGTAAGGAAACTAGTAAATACATAAGCACGTTTAGCATCCGATTAGCGAAAAAAGAACGAAAGAAAATGATCAAGGGGGTTTTGATGCTTGCGTTTAGTGCGTGCCATGCTATGTTTTACATTGTCTGCGACTACAGTTTGTATTGGATACTGAAATTAATTGAGAAACATTTCGAATTGAAGGTGAACCCGGAAGTACCTGCTCATCTCAAGCTCCATGTGCAGGGTGGCGGAGCGATGGCGGATATGTATCGAGCGATGATTGGGTTGCTGGATCCAGTGTCTGCTGAACGATTAAGCATTGATACCACGCCGTGCCTACCAAATCCAGGAATTCCCAATTTTAAGATCTATAAGATAGTTCTAGCCATGTTTATTATCTGCCTGTTCATGACTATTTTTGAGTCGTACGGACTTAGATTACGCCATATTATTGCTGGATGTTATTATCCCAAACGAGAGCAAGCTCGGGCAGTGTGGTTATATAATCGCATCGTTAAAATGCGTGGGAAATTCTTGGTGATGGCGAGACGCCAAGTCCGTAGAAAATACAAAAAAGACAAAGAAAGTCATAAAATCAGCCTTAAAGCACGTTTAGCTCTTCAATTTCCATTTCTGGGTAAAGTTATGAAGTTCTTCGGGTATGAACGAAAAACGTGTTTAAGCTGTGGTAAGGAAGGTCGTCTACAGGATTATGATAACTTCCAGCATTGTGACAGCCCTGATTGTGAAGCTGTGTATTGTTTAGAATGTTTTGCAGACTTAAATAACACGTGTACAGTTTGTATGAACCCTATCGATTACGGTGATAACTCGGATATTAGCGAGGAAAGAGACTCGAGTGACGACGAGTTTTACATCTTGGGAATGCAGATAAAAGCGCGGGAGAGAAAAGAAAGATTGGACGAGATTCGAAAGGCTAAACGTTACAGCAACACCATGTTGGCTTTCAAAGGATTCATGGGTATTGCTAAAGATGCTACAGCTAATGATATGATGGAACTTGATGTGAACAATCCTTCTAGTATTTTTAGTGACACCAGTGGCTCCAGTGGATCTAGTGGATCTAGTGGTTCGAGCGGCACTGGTGGTTCAAGTGGTACTGGTGGTTCGAGCAAAGATACTAGCACGACTGTAGCTGTTCATTCTGGTAGTCAAGACGTTCAAATAGACGTTAACAGTGGTTCAAGTACCGACTACGGTACCGACTCTGACGAACTTGATTACAGTTATCAGGACAAACCTAAATCATCAACAGCACAATCATCTGATTCCGAACCAGAATCTGGAAATAGACCGAAGGGGAAAAAGGCGGACAGAGTTGGTATGGATGTATTTGATTTGTCCGACTCCGAAACAGAAACTAATTCTGGCTTCAGTTCTGAAGACTAGAATATATCATTTAATGGCTATTCTTTAAAAAAAAATGTTCTTGTTCAACAAAAACAATTATGTCTATTCTTTCTGTAACGTATGTGGTTATGTTTTAAATTTTTCATAATGGGAACTATGATATTAAACACGTCAATTTTAAAAATTTGTGTGAAAATTTGTTTTAAATTTCAACCGTGATATTAACTTTCATCACTAAAATTTCGGAACTAACGTAATGTTACACGTGTGTTTTAATAATTCATTCCCGCCACGTATCAAGTATTTGAAAAGTTGACAGAGCTTACTTTTTCGTTGAATTATTTAGTAACATTTGTCTTCAAACACGTTATACGTACGCAGCTATTATAAGTGTCGTGTACAAGAAGAGAGAGGGAGAGAGAGAGAGAGAGAGAGAGAGAGAGAGAGAGGGGGTGGGTTTAACGTTCACTCAACACAAAGTAGGTAATTTCGAGACTAACATATGATCAAATTTTATTTCAATAATTCGCTCGCACGTATGGGTCTTTAGTAGTGGGGAAAAGCGGGGAACCCGGAGAAAACCTACGAGGCTGGACAGGCGACCCTCCTCCTTGTCACGTACAGTCGAGGAATCGAAATCACGCCAGTTGACTCAATGACAGACCTTATGATGCAGCGCGCACCATTCTGTCATCCAACCCCCAATATAGGTCTACTTGTTAAAGGACAATATTGGTGCCAGTCATTATTACATATGTGATAGAACTGGTAAAATACATTCCAAATATAATTTAAACACATAGATCAATGCTACGGGAGATGTGTAACAAAAACTCTTAAATATACGGGAAGTGACGTCAAAGATGACAAACATGAGTTGTCCTTCTATATAACTGACTGAACTAACGAGCGATAACAGACACGCGGACGAATTTCATTTCAGTAATAATTCCGTTGAAAATGAAAAGTTGTTTTATAAGACAATGAGAGGACAACATAAAGTTTCAGCATACGACCTTTACGAGCTGTTGAGAACAAACACGAAACTAGTTTGCATTTCAATTATACGTCCACTAAGTGTTCTTAAATAATGCATTCTGCTTCCATTTTCATATATAATGTGCTGTATAGCTATTCGAAAGGGGCTAAAAACCAATGTTAACATATGCATAAGTAAAAATAAACTCTGAACAAACGAAAAAACAAAAAAACAAAAAAAACACAAAAAAAAACACAAAAAACCCACAAACGAATGTCAGTCTTAAAAGGACCGGTGTATTCTGTTGACGAGACATTTAACTCTGTAACTTCCTTTCCTTTCAAAATGGAACATGAAATGGGGTTTAACGTCCTACTTTATGTACTTCATCTCGTCTAACGAAAACAGGCATACACCCAATCTGTTTCACAGAGAATTACTTACGAATTATCTCTGTAACAGATGACTGTCCACAACACGTGCGTTGACTGCACACGGCGTTAGTCATTGGCTCAACGGCTCGTGCAATGTTTACTTAACACTTAACTGCTTCGGGCAAAATGATGCATTTTACACATTTTAATACCCATTTACACTAAATAGGAAATATTTTTTTTAACTACAAATACTTCAAACGTCTTTATTTATTTTTTTTTACCTCAAAAAAATGTTTGAGAATTTAATTTGTCGGAGAAAAAGAGTTAATATGCCGTACTCATTAAGTCTCGTCGATGTCATGCTTATCAGTGATTGTAGCGGCCAAGCGAATATTCACTGCGGGATCAGTTTGGCATACACCATGCAGTGTGCTCTAGGGGACATTTGCCCGGAAAGTTGCACTTCGGCCACTCTTATTTCTAGTTCTTTTACGTGCATACTTAAATGTTTTTCGTCCCATTCGCACGACTTCACTGTTCCTTTTTCAAAATGGAATTCTTGCAAGTTTAAAAGCGAGAGAAATTACGCGAAAGGTGTCATCTCTTAGTTGGATGTTAGAAAAATTGTCGCCATCAATATAGGCCTTAATAGAATTTAAAGAATGGCTAATGCTTGGTTGTATAGACAGGTTCAAGACTAATTGTTGTTCTGGATTACATAATGTCTGGTTAACCGAGTAACCGTGAACTTATTGATGTTGTTATCCAATTGTCTTGTAATTAATATCCTCCAAGGAATGGCAGAAGGTCGCCTGCTGTTTATTACGACGATTTTCCAAGGCCAAATATGAGTGTGGGCACCAAGACGTCATGAACAGACCACCTTTGAAATATGACTACCTAATGAACATAGAACAGCACACAACGTTTCATGTCAATCGAGCGTTGACCCCAAGAAGAACAACAAGTGGGTAGAGCTTGGGATCCTGTTCCTGGTCCAAAAATGATCATGGGATTTAGATGCAAACTTATCATCAAATAAATACGTACGGCTTTCGATGGTAAAAGGGAGGTTACTCTCCAGATTGACCAGGGGCCTTATTCACGAAATTTTAACTAAGATAAAATCCAAATTTTAGTTATATGATTGGATACTATTAGATTGATTTTAGTGCTAAGCCAATCAAAACTGAAGTATCTACTAAAATTTGGATTTTATCTTAAGTTAAGATTTCGTGAATCAGGGGCCAGGGTTCTGATTAGTAATCTCACACACGTTAATTTCAATGTTAGATTCATGCAATTCCTTCGGTTTCCCCCCACTGCTAAAGACCCCTACGCGCAAGCGAATTATTGAAATGAAACAATATGTTAGTCCCGAAATGACCTAGTTTGTGTGTGTGAGTGTGTGTGCCCCTCTCTCTCTCTCTCTCTCTCTCTCTCTCTCCTAAATGGGTATCATGAAATCAATGGCAGCATTTTATCTTGACCCGTCAAAAAGATCCGACCACAATACATAAAAACTAACAATCCTCGTTTGTTTACCACCGCGGATCCCGAAAAATTACACATTTATGGGCGCGTGTGTGCGCGTGTGTATATGGGAAGGGGCACACGTGATGTATGCCGTGATATATGCCCTCTAAAAGATACATTATGGGAGATTAGATACAAAAGCTGGCAGTTCTCGCTATAATAGTTAAAACTAGACAATGTTGTTATAGTATACAGATATTACATTCAGATGTTTTGTCGTACATGCCTTATCATATCTCCTCGAAAAACCTTTTTCCTGCAGAGTCCATGTACATTATAATCATCAAAATATTTAGCGGTACTCAAGATCTCTTATTTAACTTTTATATGATTAGTGTCGAAACATTAATTGTGGTGTCCTACAATTAAAGGTTCAGACCAAGTTTAGAAACTAAGAGGATTAAAAGTTACTTAACACTGACGATAAGGGTTAGCGCCGTAAGGGTATATATGGGAGTGAGTCCCGTCGCTCTTTACTCACTCTGTATATACCAGCACCCGTAATAAACGTCAGCTAAAGTATTCTTTTCCTCTAGTTTGTAGACGCTCCAGTACCACGATCACCCCCTAATTAACGACACGTATCGTTATATATGTAGTATTGCTGTGGGACAAGGGTTTCCAGTTGCGCATTATCGGAAGACGCCAATAGGCGCACTATCTCCGACGGATTATCAAGGTATCCTCGAGTAAGGACGATTAGGTAAACCCGGAGATACCCCCCCTCCCCCCCGTTCCCAATGTAAAGGGAGTTTGCTGAACATTTCAGTCATATTGATTCACCCTAAACCGAGAATTTAGCGATTGAATTTGGGGCTAAGCCTCGGACCCCCCTCCTTGTCACGTACAACAGGGGAATCGAAACCACACCAGTTGACTAAATGCCAGACTTTATGATACAGCGCGCATACGCTAACCATTCAGCCACCCAACCCCGTCATTTATTAACATGCAGTGTGTATTTACCACTGAAATAGTTTTCTTTTTCTAAACATAAAAAATGATAAAAAGATTTTAATGAACTCAAATAAGATTTAATAATTTAATAACTTATATATATACATTTAGCTATTCCGGATAATATGCTTTTAAAACAATTAAAAATAGCCAAGCAAAACATAAAAAAAGGCGATTTGTGCAGCTTCATAAAGGCGGTGGGGGATGGGGGGGGGAGGGCTTCACAGCAAAAGAAGCATAGGACGAAATTACACCATAATCCAGCAGGACCAGGAGATTGTCATGTATATCCGGGGAATAGAAACCACTCCAGTTGACTCGGTGATAGACTTTCAGGGGCGGATCCAGGAATTTTTGCAGGAGGGTGTTTGCCAGGTTTCGGTTACGGAAATCTGCCATCTTCGTCTCTAAATTACATAGGCATACATACAAATTGAGCTTTTTAAACAGGGAAATCGTTTTTATACTGATGTAGGATCACTTTGGCATTATTTTTTTTATGTAGCTGATCAGGGGGGTGGACACCCACCCCCACCCCCCTCTGGATCCGCCCCTGACCTTGTTAAAAATTCGGCCACCCAACCGCCCCCTAAATATGAATAATGCATAGCCTTAGCCTTGAAGCAGAAATAACATTCATGACTTTGATTTAGGTTCTCCAAGAATAGACTTTTCTATGCCAATATCAGACTTGCCTGGTGATTTTGTCTGACATCGTTATTATACTCTATTTCATCATAATGTACTACTTCAGGGGCGGACTGTGGTCAGGGGGCGGGGGCGAAGGGTCAGGTGTCACACTATAAACTTCAGAATGCCTCGTCTGGCATTTTTGTCCAAACGTCGACAAAAAAAAATGCCTCGTTTGTCTGCAGTTTTAAATTGCCTTGTTTTTTGAACGAAGTAATTAGTTCAGAACGAGGCTGGGTAAAAAAATTGTGGTTTTTTTTCAAGATAATTATTAATGATATTTGCTTATAGGAAAATAAAACCAGTCCAAACTATAATTCTATAATCAGAGAAATGTTTAAACAAAGAAATAGAAAAGACAAGAAAATAATTGACACATATTTGTTTAAAATGAAATTCGTCTTGGCATCCGCTGAAAAATAATCTATAGCACGGCTCGTCATGTCACATATTCTTCCCGCGGTGGGTTGACTTCCGAAATCATTTGGTGCAAGAACCCAGAGCTATAACCCAGTCTGACTGGCATCTATAAATCGCCAATAACATGACCGCAGATTCCAGTTAATGCCTTAACAACAACAATAATTGTAACCGTGGCCCGCTTACTCTCGACCAGATATGGACAATAAATTCCACCACTGCGCTAAAGGTTAGCCCATAAAATGATATAATCAAGTAAAAATTAAAAATAAAAAAACGAAAACAAACGAAACGAAATATCAACACCATCCTGTATTTCTAATATCACATCTATTGTCAACAATTATCAATTCTATAACTTTACTGGTTCATCTACACTGCAGTCACGGGTTACAAGCAGCGTGTGTTATAAGATGTTCCTATTTCATAAAATGATATGATCAAGTTAAAATTAAAAATAAAAAAACGAAAACAAACGAAACGAAATATCAACACCATCCTGTATTTCTAATATCACATCTATTGTCAACAATTATCAATTCTATAACTTTACTGGTTCATCTACGCTGCAGTCACGGGTTACAAGCAGCGAGTGTTATAAGATGTTCCTATTCCAACAACAAGCTGCTACGATCGTGGACTAACAATTTCTCTTCCCCCTTTCTCCAAACGACTAGTCTGTATCAAGACAATGAAACCGTTGCCTAATTGCTTCTACCACTTTCATTAAGAACATGTCAGTGATTTCGCCGACAGTAATTGAAATCAACGATTGTTAATCGTTAGTTATTCACTTTCATGAACACGTTCATGCAATTAAAGATATAATTCTCTCTGCCACGAACGTCAATGATCACAAAATAATCGTTGCCGTTCATCCATAACCAACATTGACACTTAACAGCCAATCCAAATACGCGATTTATTAAGAATGAGTGAAAAACGAAGTGGGGTTAAACATCACAGTTCTCTACATCAACCGGGCTAATGAAGACGAGGCAAAATTTGGCTAGGCATTGGCGTTTCCCACGCCTAATCCCAGTCATGCGTAGAAGCCAGGCTGGAAAGTCAGCGGGATACAACCCGTGGCCGACAGGTTAACGTGCCAGTGTCTTGGTCACTGAGCCTTCACGACTGCCCAGATGTGAAAGCACTTGGCCAACTCACATTGTCCGTGGCTCAAATATGCTACTACGATCTACGGATTAGTGAGCCAGCGCCTAACTGGCTGAGCAATCAAAGTAATTTGTTTATGAATAATATTTCAGATCACCTAAAGATTAACCCGGAATCTAAGCCATTTATCAAGCGAAATAAAACGCAGGATTATTACTGCGATCGTGACGATACGTTAACAACGCAACTAGAAATCAGCCGACCAATCCACACAAAATCCTGCCACCGTACAAAGTTTTCACAAGATTTGGTTATTAATTCAGGGGTTATTGCCCCTGTCTACAGCCCCGACCATCAAATGGGTTTGGATGTCTAAAAGTTACACGTCACCGTATAAAGTTTCCACAAGATTTGGTTATCAGTGCAGGAGTTATTGCCCCTGTCTACAGCTCCGACCATCAGCTTGGTTTTAGTGTTTACACGTCTTGGAAGGAACCGTATTGTGGGTCACATGTTCTGGACATTTCAAGTTCCGTGTGACTGCGGCCGTAAGCATACATGGTGGAACGAGTCTGCATGGAGTTCTGTCGCATAAAGTATTTCCTCCGGACGTATTCCTTTCCCCGGATACAGGTACACAGTGAATGATAAAATGTCTGCCGGAATTTTTTGGACATAAATCCATAAATAATAGGATTAACACAGCTGTTGGCGTACGATAAAAGATAGAACGCTAATCTCATGGGCTTCAGGTAGCCATAGTTTAAAGGATGTAGAACGTTGAAGGAAGTGAGTAAGTTATTGGTCAGTATCGGCGCCCAACAGACGATGAAGATGATGATGACGGCTACCAACATCTTAATTACCTGAAAAATATTAACAGAGAAATAAAGGAATTTAGCCGAGGTGGTGGGGATGGGCGGCCTAACCATTTGAAACGAAATACAATAAAATGGGTGCTAAGGTTTACTCGTTTATCGAATTCCAACTGCCAAGGAATCTTTTACGTGTACGCAAATGTGTACACTGGATCTCGGTTTTCCGTTTATTCCGTGTCAGCTCATCCATTCTGCACCATCAATGAACAGGCTCGTTCGTCAGGCGCGGATCCAGGATTTTTTGCAGGGGGGGGGGGGTCTAGGTTTGATAATTGCTTAACTAACTGCGCTCAACCGATTAATTTGGTAAATTAGATTCAATTTGGTTCATTCAGACGTATTTCCGGAAGGTAAATTCCAAAATTACAGGTCTAAATCGCCAATAAAATCGCATAAAAAATTTTCAAGCCTGAGCAGGGGGGGGGGGGGGGGGCCGGACCCCCTGGATCCGCGCCTGTTCGTAATTCCAAACGATATAACGATAGAAAAATGCTCTTGCTTGCATTAAAATTGTAATAAGGGGAATAACTCCAGTAAGACCTGGTGGTCTCAGACTAGTAATTATTTGTCCATTGACTTCAATGTTAAATGCCTGTAACATCACAAGCTGTAGTTTTTTTTCTCAACATTCCGTTGCTTCCAATCTTTTTAGGCACAATGGGGACCACATTTGGCAATCTCCTCATCATAAATTTGTAGGGGGTTGACCGTTTAGATTTTTTGCTATGGGGATTTTAAGTTGATTGGGGGTGAAAATCTCACTTCCGACACAATGATTGCTCCGCAGAAAGACATTTTACACCCCCCTATCCCTGTAATATCCTCAGTATTACCCAAAACTGCTATGAAATTGAAAATTTGACGCCTTTTCTCCAATTCTAGACCAACAAGTCAACCCAAAAATGCAGGAAGAGGGGAGAAAAAAAAATAAGGGAAAAATTGTCTATTTATAACTCGCACTACATTCATGAAATAAGGGGAAGTAATTACTAGTCTTAGTCCTGGTGTTGCGCTGTAGTGCAACTGTGGCCAGAAAGCTTACTACTGAGCCTAATATTGTCTGTCTCCTCTTTCACTACCGATTTTCACCGACACATAAAGTGCCGCCGTCCCCGCCCACTTCTCACCATGTCCATCATTTTATGTTTACCTGTTTTCTGGTTGAATCGTCTTCAGATGTTTTTTTAATAGTAGGCTGTTTTCTCATCACTGGACATTTATCTGACGCCACTTTAAAGGGGCTTGATTTAGGGGATGCAAGTCGTTGAGTGTAACAATCTCTGAAAAAAAGTAATTAAGTCAGAAATTGTCCTTAATCTTTCACTCCGTTTCTAGTGGATGGTCTGCGAGTTTTACCAAACCTGATGACACGCGGGCTGTGAGTTGGACTGTAAGATCTGTCAATTACGATTGGTATGAAAGTTAGCATGTTTAGTATTCCTTGGACAATTTCGCATCGATATAACTTCACGATATCAATATGGCATCGATGACTTCATGCTCGAAGCCTGGTCCATATATTGTATACTCTTATACTTACTTCATGACAGACAGACTAGCATTGGTAATCACAGCGGAAATCGCAGTGTGTGAGGCCGGACATAGTGTCACAATTCCAATATGGCTTCAATGACGTCATGATCGGTGCCTGGTCCATATATAGTATTCTTTTTTCTTTTATACTTGTTTCATGTTAGACAAACTAGCATTGGTAACCAAAGCGGAAATCGAAGTGTGTGTGTGTGGGGGGGGGCAGACATTGGGAAAATTACATAGTATTTTCTCCACCAACTGGGCTAATGAAGACGGGCATATACGGGGCATACATCATGCAGGGTTCTGTGAGGTAAATTATGCCCGGACAGCGCGCTATGGCCTACTCTTACTTCAAATTCTAATTTTCAAGTGCTCTGTTACGTCCCACCCGAACGACTACAAATTGTGTTGTACTATTTGATAATTTAAGCGGAATTTTATTAGACGGATATAAGTGTGCCAGAGGAAATGAGTTATAATTTGATAAATGCATATTTTTTATGGGTTTGTTTTTGTATTCTTCATTCTCAATATATAGGCTATGGCATGAATTTATTTAAAACGCAAATTAAACTGTTTATGAAATATTATGAGAATAACAGGAATAGAGATTTAGGTTCAAGGATAGATTTTGTGTCTAAAACACGTGATAGGAAAGTTACCAATTAATATTCATCATGAGTGACCAATCACATTATTAATTACGTCATAATTAACCAATAGACTGATTGATGACTGTGAATCTGGGAATGTGCGGTCTTGGGTAGACACCACGTAGAATCTAAGGTTCAAGGGACACCATCTGGTTTCAGAATGCCTCGTTACGTGGTAGGAGATTCATATGCTGTATTGGGATCCGTCAGTAAACTCGTTCTACGGGATGGTGCGGTCTAGAGAGTGAATAATGACTTTGTTATAATTTATGCAGAATAAATACACAATATTTAAAGTGGATTCCCAAGAAGAGAATAAGAACCGAATATAACCAGACACAATACCAGACGATCAGGGCTGTTCCAAAATATGTATTAAGAAACGATGCATGGGTTATATGCCGGACGTGGCGACCTACTTTTACTGTCCATGCCAGTCCCCCGCCCTTCACACTGAGAATGGGAACCGCACCATGTGAAACCGGCTTTAGGTGGTTCTGGACGAAACCAGTCTTTCACGAATGAAGTAAAACGTAACGGCGTCCTAAAATTACCGGGAGCGAGATTCTTTTATAAATGTTATTTCTAAAAGCGACGTAATAAGAAAAAATATAGAACTGCAAGTTTTGACAAATGGCATAAACACGCATTTCACACATATATGGTTTCTGTTTCATGTGAAGTTTTTGCAAATCAGAAGGCTTCAATACCAAACTGAGGTTGTCGAAGCTGTATATTCCCATTTTCAGAACGCAAATCAACGATAAAAAACAATTCCGAACAAACGACGGCTTCCTGATTGGAAATATAGCTCTTATTTCACGTCAACGTTTATAACGATGATTTTAAAGGACCCAAATTTGTATTCTTTGGCACCTACATATGGACACAAATGGGTCGCAACGTATTTAATAATGTAATGTGGGTGTATATAAACTAATTTACATTCAATCGCTTCTGTTTTGGCTGTAATTTTTTATCAGTTATGTTCGCCGAAATACCCGAAGAGTCCAAATTGAATGCCAGTCTTTGACTTCCGGTTATTCCAGTCTACATCGGTAGTATTCGCCTATGCTTAGCCTCGTTAACGGATTTTTTTGCAAATGGCGCTCGAAAGTATTTTGTCTTACAAAAAAAATTGGATATCAGAAGCCCATCTTTCACGCTAAACTACCAATATCAATATCGATTTAAAGTGACCAATAATTCGTGTCACCTTTTTACAAATGGCGCTCGAAAGCATTTTGTCTTAAATATTGGATATCAGAAGCTCATCTGGTAAAATATCAAAATCAATATTGATATGAATTAAACAAAAATTCGTGTTTGCAATGTCGAAGACTGTGGTGGGTGATATTGAGTTAAGAGTCTTGCCTCCTTTTTTGTTACGAGGTCTAATAAGAAAAAATTAATTTCATTTAACGCCCAGTCTATAAATCAGGGTCGGTTCGAGATTAACATATTCCAGAACCGCGGTGGCTCAGTCACTAGGGCACTGGCTTGCTAACCAGCGTGGCCGGAGTTCAATCTCGGTATTGACTAAAACGGTACTCCAGGGTTTTCCAGTGGTATATTCCTGTATCGATCAAAGGTACAGCGTTTAGTGCCGTTTAGTCGCTGCAATTCCATTTAAGAGTAGGCCGGGCAAAATGTCCTTCACAGCACACTGTATGGAGTATGCCTGCCTTCATTGCTCAGGTAGTTACAAAAAATTTGTACGTTAAACCCCATTTCAAGTTATTTTCTTTTTATCTCATTTATATGTACACTTGCGCGCACGTTTTGAATGAAGCGAAAAAAACCATACGGAACGCAGAGAGGTACATAATTTGATCTATTTCTGGCGACGTTGAAATATGAAATCGACCATCTTATTAAAGTATATCATTATTCAAAATTAAAAAAGAGGAGTTGGGGTTCGCCTGTCACCGAATCTTTGTAATAAAACTGAACCACTTGTTAAACCAGAAATAACCCGGATGTGTTGTCTGGACTTTAATCCCCCCCACCCAGCTTTCTCTCCCTCCCTCTCTCTCTCTCTCTCTCTCTCTCTCTCTCTGTCGTGGTGTGATGATTGTTAGATAGTAAATCAAAAGTACATCAATCAATCTTCTCTTCCATACCCCTCTCTCTCTTTCTCTCTCCCCCCCCCCTCTCTCTCCCTCTCTCGTTGCCTTAGTTATCGAAGCGATACCAATAAAATAAAACACAGTTTTCGATTGATTGATCGTTGCAAATATAGAGATTTATTTATTATTTCAGTCAGTTCTATCCAATACTACACCCACAAATCCCAAGAGAAAAAACAGATTCCTCAACCGATAGATCCTATTTTATTTTGTAAACTAATTTACAAAGTTATTTAGTAATGGGGGCCACATGGGGCTCTCTCTTAATATATTACGGTCACACGCACATTTCCATTATTTAAATGTGCGTGGTTGTTTAAATCGGTGCCCAGTTTGCCTGGTTACCAATGAAATTAATTGAAATTGGGATTAATGTCCTACTTATCTGCATCAACCTGGCTGCGGTTTCTCTTATACAGAACTTGCAAGGGGTTTCACGTACACGACCGCGTTTTGTTTCGTACCATCCGAACTACTAGAGACTCTTGCCGAGAATTTTCTCAACCAACTCCATGATTGAACCTCTGGCCTTCTGGTTCGTGAGTCAGGGCCATACAAAAACATTCAAACCACAAAACGGGGGGCGGGGGACCATTACCTACTACCCCTCCGCGCGGGGCCTTACATATATATTAGTATTTGTTGAATATGCAATTCACAAAAACAAAGGGATGGGGGATGGGCACTGGTACATACCTTCCGTTTTGTAACAATCTAATAAAATTACAGATCTATATTTCGTTTCGTTTTGTATACTTTCGACTGCCGCTACTACATGAAGATCTGACCGTTTTTAGAAGAAGGTCGTGTCAGGGGTCATACGAACAGCTTTTGACCTTAAGACTTCAGACATTTGATTAACCAATTAGCATCGTTGTTTCTAGTAGGTTACCCACATATCTGTGCACCTCACCACAACAGACCGTTTCGATGTCTAATCCCTCGCATCTAGAACGCGGGTTATATAAAAACTCTTCCAGATCCTAGTGTGGTAAAGACTGTGTGTTAGTAACTAAATATCTATACAGATGCTGGCAGAGGCATTGGTAATAAACCAAAGGGGAGATCACTGGTACTTACTTTCCGTTTTGTAAAATTTGTCGATAATGGGTTACCACCCAGAGTTCTATACAGATGCTGGCATAGGAATTGGTAATAAACCAAAGGGGAGATCACTGGTACTTACCTTCCGTTTTGTAAAATTTGTCGATTATGGGTAACCATCCAGAGTTCTATACAGATGCTGGCATAGGCAAATATCATGATTAGGATCGGCAGAATGAGCATGATGCAAAACATGTAGACTTCATAGATTTTACTGAACAATGTCTGTTCCCAGTCCTTCACACACCAATAACCAATCCGAATATATCCAACCATTTTATGAACCTGTGAGCAAATAATAATATCCATGCACATCAAATGATAGGCAAAACAAAAAAAATAATGTGGTTTTGCGCCCTACTGTACATTTCTGCACCGACTGGGCTAATGAAGACGGGCGTACGCCATACATTGTGCTGTGAGGAAAATGTTGCTCTTATTTCGAATTCCGTGTCAATTGATTGCAGTTCTGTTTCATCCGAATGTTAAATTTGTAATTCGTCAAAACATAGCAATACCCCCCCCCCCCCGCCTCCTTTTCCCCTTTTGCATGGCAATTTTTGTCGATTGTATGGTCTAGAATCAAACATATGTCAGGTTTTGGAAAACATTGATGGTTACATGAACGCCAGTATGTGCATACCTAGTCTCCTTTTAGGTCCACCTGAACGACTAGGCACCTAACCCTTGTCAGCCCCGCGGGTGCAACCCTTGAAAAGTGAAAAATGGGTTTGAAAACTCCTAAAGGATCTTCTCGACATTTTCGAGTTCTGAGCATGTTAGTGGAATGGACCACACACGTCCTCCCTTTTCCGCCATCATTTGTAGTTCCTCGATACATTCCGGGACATTTTGGTCGGGGGACAGTGCGATCAAATTTAGAGAATAACCTACCTGTAAGAAGGGTATTGGTATTGCCAGTACTATAGAGATGAACCACAGCACAATTATCGCTTTCCTCGCTCTACCAACCGTACAGACATACTTGGCTCGTAAAGGATGCAGGATGGCATAATACCTATAATAATAATGATAATACCTATAATAATAATGATAATACCTATAATAATAATGATAATACTATAATAATAATGATAATACCTATAATAATAATAATGAGAGAGAGAGAGAGAGAGAGAGGGAGGGGGAGGAAGGGACGGGGTGTTTAACGTCAACCCGACGCCAACTACGTTGGTGACTAACGTACGGTTCAATTTTATTTCAACAATTCGCTTTACGCTGGCGTGTAAGGAGGGAAACCGGGGGAACCCCCTTGACAGGCGACGATGTCCGTTTCTCGTACAAACGGGGAGTCGGAACCACGCCGCTTGATTAAATGAAGACCATATGATACCACGCCACGCAATAGCCCGGCTAAGAGAGTAAGATTTTCCGGTGGTGTTTATCATTATCAGTGGCACAGGACGAAGAACCTCAGGTGCACGTAAAAGATCCACGAACATTTTGAATTTGATATAAGAGTAGGTCGTAGCACAGCTGTCGCTCTTAACACACTGTATGTCCGTCTTCATTATCCCAGCAACCTCGTGGGTTTCCTCCGGGTACTCCGGTTTCCTCCCACTGCTAAAGACCTCTACTCGCAAGCGAATTATTGAAATGAAATTAAACCATATGTTAGTCCCGAAATGACCTAGTTTGTGTTGAGTGGACGTTAAACCCCATTTCTCTCTAATTAACCCAGTTGGGGAAGAATGTAGGACGTTAGCGGCTGAGAATTCTGCCCCAATCAAGAAGGCCTTACGCCATGTAGTATGTCATGAGGACAATTAGGCGATTGATCAAGAATGACAGTAAGTTTGTGAGAGTCAGCAAATTGACAAGTCATTATTTTATAATTATCACATGGCATTGTAAAGTCTCTATAACTCGTATCCTTGATTAATACCTTGATTAATATCTCGTTCGTGCAGTAATCGATAAGTCTACACATTAATCGAATTTACTCAGATAAAAAAACCCATTAGAAACATATACGGGGTTGCACACATTAGGCTACCCGTTTTGTACGTTATAATTTTGTCGAAGTGCTGTTTTCTCGGGGTTGTAGTTTATTCCAACACTAACGACGAAAACTCAGATAAATAGTTAGAATCGTACTTTTAATAAACGAGTTTTCCAAAACTGGCAAACGGTCACAATAACGAGATAGGTATCGCTAGGGCGAGCCAGTCACCAGACTAAAGTTACAGTAGAATACAGAACATATATACAAGGTTAGGTTTAAAACAATTATATAATAATATTTGATAAGATGTCAAATTGTATATAGGAAACCGATGTTTAAATACAGAAGAAGATATGGACATAGCAAGAACGCGTGTTAACTATAATAACGGAATATATCGTTTAATTCAGTAAAATAGTAAAAAAATATATACAAAGATACACCATAACAATTTTTTAAAGGTATTTGTTTCTTTTATGGGAGCAGTGTTAGTTTATTGAGTAAGGAGCTGGCTAACGAACAAGCGGGTCGGGGGTTCGATCCCCGTATTGGTCGAGGTAGATCTCCAGGATTTTCCAAGCGCTGTTTATCCTTGTCACTTAGTTGTGAGTAGTGCAGATCGGAGAGCGCCTGGCAAGGACCGTGTCTAGTCGTTTGGGTGGGATGTAAAAAAAACCCCCAAAACCCCGATTTCCCGCGTAGACATTGACGGGCACGTAAAAGAACAATTAATAGTTGAAATTCGAAGAGTAGTCTGAAATGCCGCTGTCTGGGCAAAATTTACCTTATCGCACACTACTTTCATTTCTTTCACACGGTACATCTTGTTTTCATTTTCATACCTAAAAACAAAACATTTTACCTTATTTCGATGTATTGTATTAGTCATAAATCTTAATGATCCCCAAACTATTACGGCTAATTTACGGACACGTGACACCTCGGCACATGTTTTTTTCTAAACAATTATAACACTCCGTCTGGGCTTTTATATGACAAAAATTATCTTTGCAATTATTTGCGTCATTTTCTCATTCCCAAATTACCGCAACAGCGTTTGCTTTTTAGATAACGATCAGGTTTAATTTTACCAGGATATGATCTTACAAACACCATTATATGTCCGCGGAATGCTGTTATAATGACATTATTTGCTATCTCCGGTCCATTATCAACGTAATTTGGTTTTCATTCATCTGTCTAATAGTTAATGTAACCTTGGGTAATGAAGGAGGAAAGAGACCCATTAAATTTTGCCATCCCTAAACACAAGCGTCGAATTATTGAAATAAAGTTAAACCATAATGTTATCCGGCAAACGACTTCGTTTCTGTCTAGTAGACCGAGAAAATTCAAAGTGCAATGGTCCGCCCAAAGGGCATACCCTCTT
Organism: Patella depressa; assembly: GCA_948474765.1. Classification (NCBI taxonomy): domain Eukaryota; kingdom Metazoa; phylum Mollusca; class Gastropoda; family Patellidae; genus Patella; species Patella depressa. The sequence goes on from OX419716.1 coordinate 74,026,065, forward strand.
CTCTTTTCCCTCTCTGTGCCCACCCTCCTCTGATGTAAAAATTACGTTTGTCGAGTGGGCGTTAACCCCATTTGTCTTTCAAGTATTATAGTAACCCCAAATAACTCTGAAGTGCAATGGTCAGTCCAAAGCCAAAAGGGCATACCCCCCCTCACTAATGTAAAAGTTACGTTTATATGGTGGTATAATTACCATTCATGTGTAACTGTGCTTGAATGGCGTACACAGTAAAATATAGACCAATATAATATCTCTATTTGTTTCTATTGTTATCCTAATGATTTACTGGGTATAAGTTCTATTGTCATAGTGTTACTACTTTCGATTTCTAAATCGATGTTTTATAGTCAGAAATAGATACGGTATTTATGTATTTATGTCGCGCGTGTTGTGCTCACCAATTATATCCACGGTTGAGCAATGACGTTGATAACGAGATCTAGAGTAGGACCAATTTGTCGAATAAATGGTGTTGTTATCTAACGAACTGTCTAAAGGGGTATTTCAAGGGAAATCAAGTGGGGCTTAACCGACTGGGATGGGGATGATCTAGTGGTCTAGAATGTCGTGCCTTGTGGTCTAGCTGGCCGATCGACTCGGAATTGCGGATATGATTTAGAACAATGGGGTGAGGGTATGTGTCTCGGAGGCCTTCCCAAACTAGTGGGTATTGGGAAAGAACCCTGCACATACTAAAATAATACAACGTGTCACCGATATTACACTCGGTCGAAGTGAGGAACTTTCTTGGCCAACACCTGGGGCTAATCTAAACGAAAGGAAGTATTAGAAAAGACTTAATTATGTATCTTATATAGTTTTGATTTTGAGTTAAGAATTTGCAAACATAATGCAGATTTTTTACCGAAGAGTTAAGAATGTTTCTAAAATCCATATTATTGACTGCATCAAATATAAAATAAATGTAATGTGAATGGTTACTATTAAATGGTATCTTGAAATTTATAAACTCAACAGCAAAGAAAAATAACAAAAAAAGACCACTTAGCAGTGGTTCAAAGAGCATTACTAATTTCGGGATTGGATTGAGAGAATTCAATCCTTGAACTTTTGATCCTCTAGGTTACGGCTAGGTTACGGTTTTATTGATGCAAATAAGGTGGCTGGGTGGTCTAAGATCTGTTAAGTAAGGTGTTCGATATCGGGTTTGGGAGACATAACCCGATAATGCTATGGATATTTGAGATTTGTACCCCTTGTGTTTCATGTTAAATGAAGGGGTAGACTATTTCGCGGTGACATGATTGTACCATAATAAGCCAAGAAAATCAGCTGTTGCATTGGTCAGACCAAAAGGCATACAGTCTCCCTTCCGTTCTACTACCTATGTCTTTGCCCTTATTTTCGATCCCTTCTTTTCTACCCCCTCCCCTAGTTCATATTCGAACATCACACCACGATCTGCTATCACACTGGCAGTAGACGATGTCCACATGGCTGTTGTTGTCAAAGAGAAAATTGGTATATTGAATTCACGGTGCCATGATTGTTCGATAGTAGACAGGCTATTAAAAAGCTACACACAAATCTCTTAACAAATCAATTGCTTCATGTTAATTGTGAAAGACTGTATCATTTGTTAACAGTTGATCAATCAATCTGCAAGGGCAAGGTGGCCTTTTTGAACTAGCATTGGTTGGATTAAAGGCAAGAACCAGAATAGACGGTGTGTGTGTGTGTGAGTGTGTTTGTGTGGCGGGAGGGGGGGGGGTAATAATGTAGAAGCGGCGGAGGGGAGGGGTAATTAAGTTGTGTTTATCCTCCACTCGTGGATATACGAGGTGATCTAAAATGGTAGGCTCGATCTAAACCGGTACGGAGAGTTACTTCTTAGTGAGCTACCAGTGGCTGCAACAGAAATAATCGGGGACGGGGAGTGGGTGGGGGGTCTGCGAGTCAGCAGTTACCCATTATGTTTGTAGCAGCCACTGCTAGCTCGCAAAGTAGCACCCCCCTCCCGCCCCCTCTAGGATCGCCCCTTTTTGCGATTCAGCAGTGGTTACGTTACGGAGCAACAGATATAATGGGATGGAATGGAAGGGTTGTATATTTCCATACAGGTTCGGCTTAAAGAATAAAAACATTTTTAATCAGGAATTGTTTCCATACACTCGGTAAACTTCTGCTTGTTGTTGTTATCTTTCTTTGGATGTTGCTCTTAAGAAAGTGTAAGGCTCCGCCGATTCCCGTATATTCCACTTGGCATACTTGTTCTTTAGACAATTAAGTGGGCATCGATTGGCGGACTTTCTCTTTCATATAACGTCAAGATTTAAATATAGCTGCGGTGACGTCATGGTCGGTCCCAGGTTTACAGTACACACGTACTCGCTGTTTAAAACCACAATTACCGTCATGACAAGCTCTATATGAAGTACTCATACTTTTAATTTACCAGAGTCAGGTGACAAAAGGTCTTACCGTGACATTTAAATTGTAGGACAACGTTATTGATTCGGCAGATACTTGAAAACTTATCGAACTACTTAACAGTTTAACTTTCTCCTCGAGTTTGAAATCGATACAAAATGTCAAAAAAAACCAGTAGTCATAGATCAAAACCGACTTAACGGGTTTTTTTAGGTTGCGATGTTACACCCAGCAAGGTCCAATTAAAAGAAAAATGGTGTAAAACTGTGATCTTCGTATGAATAAATTAGTAGAAACATATGGTGAATATTTAAACCGCTCGAGTAATGAGCGGTGTTATATTAATTAATTCGCTCGCGTGTGCAGTAATTATTGTAGGAGTAGGGGGAAACCGGAGGAATCCAAGAAAACCCACGAGGTTAGAGAGAGAGAGAGAGAGATGGGGTTTAACGTCCACTCAAAACAAACTATGTCATTTCGGGACTAACATATGGTTTTAATTTTAATTCAATAATTCGCTTGCGCGTACGGGTCTTTCGCAGTGGGAGGAAACCGGAGTGCCCACGAGGTTGAGAAGGCGCCCCTATCTCCATGCCACATACGCTCACACCAGGGATCGAAACCACAGCCGCAGGCCAGAGGTGACCGGCCAGCTAGAGGTCAAAGCGCGGCACTCTAGACCACTAGGCCATCCCAACCCCCACGAGGTTGGACGTACGACCATACTCCAACGGCCCTGGTTAGGGAGCCGGTGCCATACTAAACAAGATACTGTTGATCCCCAATGTGACACGTAGGTTATGTTATATCACCTGTCCAAGATTGTAGTGGAGTGAGAGGGTATCCGTGGTAACCACGATGTCCGTATCCAAGACGTGGGAATGATTTATCCAGGCGTCAGGTATAATTATTTTTCCATAATGGTCTGATCAACTAGACATTGTGATCATCACTCTATACAGGAATAGACATTGTGATCTTCACCCTATACAGAAGTAGACATTGCGGTCATCACCCTATACGGGAGTGGAATAGGATCATCACCTATACACAGAGAGAGACAGAGAGAGTGAGAGAGGGGGAATGGGGGTTAACGTCCACTCGACACAAACAAGGTCATTTCGGGACTAACATATGGTTTAATTTTATTTCACCCTATGCAGAAGCACCCTATAAAGAAGGACGCATTGTGGTTATCACGAACCATATACAGACGTAGACATTGTTGTTATCACCATATAAGGGAGAAGACACTTCCAATAAAGGATTCCGGTGAAGGAAAATTTTCTAAAAGAAAAGTCTGACGATTGATTTTCATTTAATTTCTTTAGAATATTGATTTCTAAAGTCGAGCTGTCATTTAGTTGAAAACAAAAAAGACTCGACCATCATTATCTAGAAAACAGAAAAATGATTTTTTAAGTAATTTTACCCGGAAATTTAACAACCTATATTTGGAAACGGACTCTCTGGTCATGTTCTAAACAGAGAAAATGATTATTTGGTAATTTTACCAGGAAATGTTACAACCTATATTTGGAAACGGACTCTTTGGTCATATTCTAAATGGTGTCTGCACGCACTTCTACAAAACACCAAAGAATAGATTAAATTATTTGGATTTCAATGTTGTCTATAATGTAAATGAATAAATTTAAAGGGCGATGGCATGTGGAGGGCATGATTCCAAAGGAAACAAAATTTACAACTGATAAATGACACTTTTAAACCAACCTTTGCATTTTGCTGGTAATATCAAATTTTCAACGTATTGGTAATATTAAATTGTTACATTAACATTTAATTATGAACAGTAGATAGTCTTCTTGCTTGAGTCGGATCAAAAGTAAGAAAAAATTGCATGTTGTATAGGAGGAAAGGTTGTACTGATTTGAGTTCAATCCCCAGATCGCCCCCTTAAGTCCAATAGCTTTCCCCGGGTTCTCTATTACATCCACTGCTAAGATCAAACATGAAATTAAATTAACTGAATAAAAATAAACATTTTGTTTTGACTCCAGTGTCAGAAGTTAAGTGCAGGCGCGGATCCAGAGGGGGCGTACCCAGCGTACGCACCCTCTTTTTTGAAGTCGCGAACAATTTTAGCTCGATATATTCTCGCGGGAAAGGAGAACAAAAATAGCTAAGGTTGGAAATCGTAATTTACAGTACTAGTATGAAATTAGTCCTTGTGCGCCCCTCCTTTCTGAAAATCCTGGATCCGCGCCTGAAGTGGAGGATAATGAACCCCTCTGTGGTTAAGAGATTACCATATTAAAACAAACTGCTGTAAAGGAAGAAAGGTTGACTTTATTTTATGTAATAAATTCAATTAATCTGTCTCCTGTATTATCAATATATTGGATCTAACACGTCTACATCGAAATACAATAATTTGATTACCTCTTACAAATTTAGTATTGGCTCCATTTTCATTCAGATCTCTGTCTCTTTCCTCGCTTAGATTAACTAGTCTTTGAATACTGTCATTGTTGCATCTACAGGTCGTTTAGTTCAATTCAAAACATTAACTTTGATATTCATTAGAAATTTTGATGGGGATTTTTAATTTGTTGTTATAATTGATTTGATGGAACCAGGAAACTGTAAATATTCAGTGATTGGGTGACGTTCTGTGGGTATAGATCTATTTTATTTATTTCATTTAAAATTATTTTTATGTTTGCATGGAGTATTTCTAATTAGGCTACATTTACAACGAGCCATGATATCGTGGAACAAATGTTTGACTTGATTAATTTTATAGGATTTTTTTTTTCGATCAGCTTTTTGATATCCTGGTGATTTTACTGAGCAGGTCGATTTTCTCAAGAGTGATATAATTGTATTGCCACGCCGCCCCTTTGATCATTTCATACTAAATCTTCCAATAAACCAACACAAAGCGAATAACACCGGGATACTCTACGGTAGAATCGATCTTTCAATTTGAAAAAAAAAATAACAAAAATGTATTCATATATCTTCATGTAATGTTTTAAAAACCACTCCAGCTTTCAAAAGATTTACCAGAAGAAGTCGCTCCAGCTTTCAAAAGCAACAACTGGAAACAGAGCCTTCAAGATGGATTCTAAATTTCCCGAATTTTAGAAAATTCTTCCAACAAAAAGGCTATACATGACTACTGCCTAATATATACCGTAGATTGTACAAATATTTCAGTGGAAGGGCATATTTTGACAACAATTTAAGCTATGTTATACCCCCGATAATATGTTTGATATTTCTTAACTCTTGCAATGAAACAATGAAATGCACAGTTGCATTGGAGAGACCAGATGACATACATATTCAGTCTATGGAAATGAAAAACGACCAAAGCCGATAAATCAATTGCCGATATCAATGTTTCTGTAGACCTAATGACCGAGTTTGTGTCGAGTGGATGATAAACGACATGTTCTAAAAACGCAGTTGCTCGTGGTATTTGGTGATTAATATTTTAGTGTGTGTGAGAGTTAATGTTAGCGTGATTAAATTACATCCCATAAAATGTATACAAAACTAATATGCATTACGTTAAGAGAAACGTGAATATCAATTTACACACACAAAATATATGTGCATCCTAATGAATAATATTCATTTCTAGTTGTCTTTTGTTTGCATTTTATAAAGACTAATGTTTTATTTACAGGATTGGTGTTAATGTTATTGGACTACAAGGGAATATATTCCGATTGTGAACCTTTTTATCTGGCTATTACGAATAGTTCTTAAACCAAATCGCTACTGTTCAAACATGAACCAATTACATCTTTAGTATGAATACTTTGATGCCGCCATTAGTTTCAATATTTCAGATGTTCTCTTCTCTTGTCAATTTTAAGGGCATTACAAGGACAGCTGTCTAGTCGTTCGGATGGGACGAAAAACCGAGGTCCCGTGTACACATTGGCATGCACGTAAAATATCCCCGGAGAGTTGGAATTCCACATTAGAATACGTCGTAGTGCCTCTACCCGTCTTCATTAGCCCAATTCGGAGCAGAACAGTGGGACGTATCCCCATTTCATTCCTGTCAATGTTTAATTCCGTTATTGTATGGTGTATGCCTGTCTTCATTAGCCCAGTAGGGAGCAGAACAGTAGGTCGTTAAACTCCATTTCCTTTCATTACATAGTTTGTTTCGATAGGACCCCATTTCGATCTGTTCAGATCTATGAGTACTAGGTTTTTGTATCGGGAAAAAGTTAAACTGTTAAGTGGTTCGATAAGTTTACAAGTATCTACCGAATCAATAACATTCTAGTTTGTAGTGGCACGATTTGAATGTCATAGTTCGAACATTGTTTTGTTGGATATATGACACGTTTCTTTATATACATTGTATATCTAACTTACGAATTAAAGATTTTGAGTCTTTATATTAAAAGTTGTATATATAAATCGTAGGTATTGTATTCTTTAAACACAAATAATCTGCTGGGGAATTATAATATCAAAATAGATCGTCTGAGAAAACAAACTCTTCAGTACTAGAAAAAAAGAAAGCTTACATTCATCTGAAATCCAAACAATAAACAAAACACCGTAACCATCGCCAGTATTATCAATACTCCCCTGTTCAAAAACCTTTCTGGACTTGAAGTTAAGAATTTACTCAAAGTTGTTCGTCTTTATAAAGCTATTGTTGTTTTAATGTATCAAATGCATCAATAAGATATTATATGGATTTTTTGTGTTTTTGGACTAAATACATTTCTCATAAAAAGTCTGAGAATGCTTTGTGGACTCCGGGCCAGAGATTTTTTTTATCAAAAAATATAATATTACTATTCAAAAAAAAGTAGGGGATATTTGATTTTGGGGGCATAATACTATAATATGCAAATGACTACGAAAAAAAATACTATAGAACCTAACAGAAGAAACATTTCCAGTTACATGTGACGCCCAAACGCACCAATAGCTACCGCATGGAATGCAGGTGATGCTTGGGATCATCATGGGGGTCCAACCCAAGATTTGCACGACTCTGACTTTGTGGCATTGAATTCCAGGGTGGAAACATCAGTTTAATTGTTTTAGTGACCAGAAAACAAATTTTGATATGCGTCGGCTTACCCAAAATGAAAGGTTACGTGCCCTTGGCATGCTACAGATCGGCACAACACAGGCGGTTGTGGCGCGGACGATGAATGTTTCTCAGACTGTCATAAGCAGGCTATGGTCCAGATACCGTGACACACAATCTGTACACGACAGACCACGCCCAGGTCGACAACTAAAGCCCAGGATCGATTTATCCGTACCTTGGCCTTGAGAAATCGTGTCATCACAGCAAATCAGATCAGCGCTCGTCTTCAAACAGACACTGGTGTGAGAGTGAGTGGCCAGACGATTCGGAATCGACTGCATAGGGGTCACCTTCGCGCCCGACATCCTCGCCGTGATCCCTTGTTTGAGAGATCATCACATTCAGGCAAGACGTCGTTGGTGTAGGGATCGTCAACACTGAGATAATCGACGCTGGAGCAATGTGATGTTTTCAGATGAGTCATGGTTCACTGTTGATTTTTTGGACAGACGTAGGAGGGTTTGGCGTCGTCGAAAAGAGCGCTTCCAAGACGTTAACGTCATCAGACATGATCGATTTGGGGGTGGTTCTGTTATGGTGTGGGGAGGCATCACTGATGCTGGAAGAACGGCTTTACATGTTGTTGCAGGGCGTGTTACATGCCAGTACTACCGGGACAACATCTTGGCAGTCCATGTTGTGCCGTTCGGACGACGTCATGGCCGCCGCTTCATCTTCCAGGATGACAACGCAAGATGTCACAGGGCACCTCCAACAACAGAACATCACCACATTACCTTGGCCAGCACTGAGTCCCGACCTCTCCCCCATCGAGCATGTCTGGGACATGCTTGGACAGAGGTTACGTCAACGTCAACAACGTCCTGCCAATGTCCAAGAACTTACTGCTGCGTTGCAACAGGAATGGGACAATCTGGACCAAAATGACCTTAGACGTCTCATTGAGAGTATGCCACGTCGGATCAATGCTTGTTTGGCAAACAGGAGGATTTACCCGTTACTGACTTTGTTGTGATGCTGTGGTAACTTTGCTGTTTGACCCCGGGTATCATTTTACCCTTATAATGGTCAGTCTGTGCCTTACTTAGTCTAACGATCATTTGGAATAAATAGATGAATGTGAACTTCATTTCATTTTGTCATTTGTTTCTTCGTCAGTTTCATTAGGTGACTTTAATAACACTTAAAAATCAAATATCCCCTTCTTTTTTTTAATAGTATATTAAAAGATATGTGTGTTATTAGAATGGACTGTATTAAAGATCACCGGAAAAGCTTCATAAACATTGACATTGGAGATCGTATTATACTTATTGAAAGGATACGTTGACGCAACTACCTGCATAATCTAAAAACATTATGAAGCTTTTCCGGTGATCTAACAGAGAATACGGGGGACTAAAATGATCAATTTAAATGAAATGATGATCGCGTAACGTTAACGTCCACTAGACACAAACTAGGTCATTTCGGGACTAACATATGGTTTAATTTTATTTCAACAATTCGCTTGCGCGTAGGGGTCTTTAGCCGTGGGAGGAAACCGGAGTAGCCGGATAAAACCCACAAGGTTGGACAGGCGGCCCCACTCCTTACCACGTACAACTGGGGATTCGAAACTACGCCAGTTGACTCAATGGCAGGCCGTATGATACAGCGTACACGCTAACCATTCGGCCACCAACCCCCCTCATTGTTATGAATACAGAAACATTTACTGATATGCTTTGGACTTAAAAAGGGGAACACCATTTCAAGCCAAAGCAGGTACGCTTTTTTGGACCTACAAATGCACCTCAAACGTTTCATGGACGAAATATAGAGATGTTTCAAATTATTGAGATTTGAGATTTCCCAATTTGGCCACTAATGAAGAATATTGGGGGCTAAACTGATCAATTCAAATGAGATGTGTGTCGCTTCCTTTATTGTTTTGAATAAAAAAATGTATTTACTGATACATTTTGGACATGGAAAGAGGATTTTATAGTACGCCTTTTGGGCTATCAAAGGCGCCTGTATTTTCAAACGTTTCATGGACAATATATAGAGGCGTTTTAAATTTGAGATTCCTGGCATGGCTGATTAAGGAAGGTTTGCTTGATCTGCACAAAAAGTTAATGCAGGATAAAGCCCCCAGCTGGTGGTATTAGAAATATAACAATTAAATGCAAGTGTCGGTATAAATCTAAAACTAGGCTATACCAAGGATCGGTGAGTAGTTGAAGGGTTTCCTGGTTGGTTTAAAACCCAGCCCACTACTGAATCCGCATTATCTGCCTTTGAGTTGAAAATGTAAAAAAAGCCTACATATCAATGACAGAACACGTCAATTTAAAAAGAAAAGAATTACAAATGCTTTCAGTTCAATCTGATTAAAACACAGATCTATATTTCGTTCTGTGTTTTATATACTTTCAAATGCCTACACTACATGAAGATCTGACAAGTTATAGTGGGGGTTTACGTCAGGAGTCAAACTAGCGACTTTTGGCCCTATGACGTCAGACATAAATTAATCAATCAGCGTTAACGTTTCTAGTGGTTTATCCACAGTTCCGTGCATCAAAACTTCAAGAACTCACTGTAATAGACCGTTTCATTAACTTATCCCCACCCTTCCGCGAAGACGGGCAATATAGCTAATATAGCCCATCAAACAACTTGTATTTCTTTTTCAACATTAAAAATTGGCGCTAAAAATATTTTGAGATGTAACCAAAATTCCTTGACATCAAATTCCTGATCATATGTACACGGGACTTTAAAATAAAGCGGTTAGCCTAAAGGTAAATTTAAGCCAATAAATGAATAGCCATTCTAAATGTCTGTAACCGTGGTCTGCAACCACACCCTTTGCCTTTCAATGGAACTAAATTGTTCAACTGACATTTAGTAAGGGAGAAAACACGCGATCCAATTATATGGAATACAAGTTACTTAGAAGTTTATTTCCAGAGACGTACCGAACAAAGACTTGAACATCAAATTAAAACCATTGTATAAATAACTGTATTTAAGTTGATATATTGGATAAACTTTACACAATCTTCAGCAACATCAAAGATCACGTGATTACATTACCCCAACTGCTGAACGTAATCAAATCAAATACAGGAAAATACACTTAGAAATTTACCATCAATAACAATTACCTTCAATAACAATTGAACCAGCTAACGAACAATAACACAAGATGGCCGCCACCTAAATCTTGTCCAGCAACAAGTTAAGGATGATACAATGAAGGGCAAACGAGAAGAAATAAAATCGTCTATGACTTTTTTTGAAGTTTTTCATATTGTTAAGTATGTATTATTGGATCTTCAGTAACCAAATTATGACCCAGATACAAAACAAACTCTCGAGACATTCTTTGATTTATCGCACATTAAAGCATTAGGCACTATAAAAACCAAACCCCAAAACAAATCGCAAAGTGTTGTTTATGTCAAATAAAAGCCATTTTTATTGAGCCACAAAGATCAATGGGTTTGGCTGATTTTTTAAATAATGAATAAAAATGTCAATGATCAGATATACGGGACATTAGTTCCGCAACCAGCGAATTCCATATTAGAATGACTGAACTTCTTTGATTTGGATGAACAACAAAATGTAGACATTATTGGATTTGTTGTTTTGATTTGATTTGTTTTTGGGATGAAAAACCTTTCTTCCTTGAAATTTTAACGTCTGTAAATAAAGCTCGAGGTTGTCTATAAACGGCTTTGTGTTCCACTGCTGACACAGTTAACAATAGAATGAAATAAAATTAAAGGGGCATTGCGGGAGATTAGATAAAGATCTCTCACTATAATAGTTAAAAACTATATAATGCAAAGGGATTTTGCTGAAATCTCAGGCACATTGATCTTCTCCGAATCGAGAATTTAGCGCTTGAATTTTAGGCCTAGCCTCGATCGTCATCGACACGATTAAAAAACATAGTCTCTATTACCCTTTTTCGGATTTACTCATCAATGATCGTTGAACAGCAGATCAGATTCAAATCCAGTAAATATCACAGTCAAGCGATGGCATCGAGAGTTGATTATGGTCTGGATAAGTTAATTAGTGTCTAATGAATAATTTAGATAACATTTCAGGCCTAAAGAAAGACCCATCCGCAATAGGCCGATTTAACTCTTAAATAATTTAACATACGAAACTTATCACACGCCTTCTCTTGTGACGTCATTGATTGTATTGATCGACATTTGTTAATTTTCAATACATTTGCAGAAAATGGAAGTCGGTTGATGGAACAAATGAATTCAAAATCAATGAAGTTAATCAATGGCTATTGGTAACACAGTCTAATAGGAAATATTTCCCGCCAACGTAAAATATGAATAAAATAAATGATATTGATGTTAAAAATATCTTTATTAAATATCGACTTTAATCATAAATATTTCACCCAACCGTCTCCCAATACAAAATAATTGTTCGCTGTCTCCATATATCTTGCGCAAATTTTCTGCATGACAGAAATTATTTTGAATAAAATAGCTTCATCGGAATTTCTTTTTAAAATATCAAAGTATAATATTCAGAAAGATCTGAAGGTCTGGAAAGAAAAAAAAACAATAAAAGTTTGTGAGTCTTGAAAGAATCAAAAGCCTGGGCTAAGTGAAGAAAGCGACAGAGATCTTGAAAGAAAATAAATTTGACTGAGATAATGAAATTATTGTATTTCTATGTAGACGTGATCGATCCAATAAATGAATAATACTATACATGGATCAATTGGTTTTATGACATGAAATAAAGTCAACTCCATTCACAGCAGTTTGTTGTAATATAGAAATGTATTAGGTCGTGTGGGCGATATTCAGAGGGGAGGGAGGGGTAGTAACATTCACTCAACACAAACAATTTGAAGGCTGTTATTTTAGCTGTAGGAGGGATACAGAACCCGACCATTCTCATAGGATTAAGGGAGCGATCCAACTCCTGGGCATCTACCGTGGCTCATTGAAGACTGCACTGGCTCACTAACCCGGGGGTCTCTCGAACAAAGATTCCTAACACGTATTAATATTACAGTATATTATGAATTGTGATTAGGGGTGACAGTAAATATCGTTGGGAGGTGCTGGCGGGTGGTACGAAGGGAACATCACTTTTTTTTTTATCATTCATACCTTATACACTTATACATTATACACTACGAAGTATACTACACAGTAATCCCACCCCCAAACTACATGGATACCAGTATCACAAATCGTACACACTCAATGAGGATGGTTGACACAGGGAAAAGCTCAGATGAAAAGACCCTCAAAATGTTTCCATCTGTCTTGAAGGGAACATAACTTAATTAGGTACATGTAAGGATATCGCGGGATGCTCAGCCTTAACCAAGTATTGTGATTAGGGGTGGCAGTAAATATCGTTGGGAGGTGCTGGCGGATGGTACGAAGAGAACCTAACATGTAGGTACATGTTAGGGTTGGTTAGCGTTAACCAAGTATTGTTGTGTACATGTATACATTGTCTTGTTATATTTTCATATTTTATCATTGCTTGATAGTGACTAGAAAGGCCCAGGCAAATCGTCTCTCAGGTATAAGCAGTAATTGATTGTATTCCATAGAATTCCGATCTGTTTATTCCAGTTCAATTACTAAATGCCATTGAAACAGTATCTGTGATAAATTAATTTACAAATGAAAGAAACACTAGCTACATATATTTCCGAAACGAAAAACAAAAACGTTTGATTCTTTTAGCTCCGACTAATTAATTAATTAGTTTTGACATTTATTATCATGTTTATAGCTTGTTTTGATATTATTCCCCTTGAAAACTGTCAGATAATTATATATTTGAGTAAATGAAATATGTGTCTTTGATGAAAAGCATTACTGAAATTATCATAGCAATATCTACTTTTACTATAATTTCATTCATTTGGCATCAATGTTTGCTCTTTGTCAGTACACGGTATCAAGACTAATAAATAATTTGATTAATTAGTTTTTATAATCTTTCAAGCTGCTTGTCATTCACAATATCATTTTTTGAAATAATTATTTTTTTGCCCCTGGGGTCATTTTGTTAAAGTCAATTAATTATTAACATCATAATATATTTTCATGTAGATTTAAATTTTATTCTAAAAAGCTTTTTTTTGTGATACGCATTTGTTGCCATAAATTTCGAAACGAGTCTTGAAAAAAACAAAAAAACAACGAAAGGTGGCATTCTACCACAACCAGGACACAGGTACATGTGGACAGGAACGCCCCTCTTACAGGAACGCCCCTCTTACTTATGTCAATAGTCAATGTGATTTTTTCAAAATTTTTGATTTTGATTTTTCTACTTCATATTTTTTCAAAAAATTTATAATCTTCTATATTTTCTTCCTATCTGGTGCTAACACATATAAGGCGTTTTTATCGACCACTGATTAGCCAAAGTGATTTACATTCAATCTCATTTGATCGTAAATATTATATGATTGAGCACCAGATAGGAAGAAAATAAAGAAGATTAAAATTTTTGAAAAAAATATAAACGAGAAAAAAACAAAATCAAAAATTTTGAAAAAATCACATTGACTATTGACATAAGTAAGAGGGGCGTTCCTGTTCACATGTACCTGTGAACCAGGATATTTCAATCAATATGTGCAGGATAACACGCCCGGGATATCCCATCTACCACACCAAGAAGACCACTTCTCGCTTTTATGGGAAGCTCGTTCAGCTAAAAACTGTTCTTGCTTTGTATCAAAAGCGGGTATTGAGTAAAAAATAGAATGAAAAGCGGGCTGCATTGGCTTTTTTCCCAGAGTATCTTTACGGAGGGGAGATGATGAAATATTCTCTGAACGCATTACTTTTTTGGCATGCGAATAATTTTTTTCTTATTTAAAATTGGTATTATTATCTCAGCATTTATAACATTTTTTAGGTAATTATAACTGTTCACTAAATCTATTCTAAAACATCCAAAGCAACAAATCATAAATAGAGCAGACGCAAGGGGATCCCATAGGGACATACCTGTCACTTTAAATCCTTCACCCGGAATAGTAAATGATAATTATTTTGCCTGAACTTCAGATTGCATTGCGATCAAATCGGATTCAGCTGTCGAACAAATTATTTAAGAGACTGCGATGAAATGGAACAGATTCAATTGCTTTTCGTTCACTTGTAGAAAGAAAGGACAACTCGACCTGTACCTTTTGAACCCTTTGCCCGAGAGATTTCACAAAGAGAACACACGGACTAAGGTTTCTTTTCATTTCTTTCCAATCGGTAAGTGTGTATTTCTGGCGGACATCTATAATTATTCGTTCGCAAAATTCTTGAAAAAATAAAAACTAAGATAGGTTTTCGTCATCGCGGGTGGGGGGTGGGGGTAGGGGTGTCACGGTGGCTAAGTGGATAAGGCGCTGGTTCGCTAGCCTGGAGGTCGGGTGTTCGATCCCTGCATTGGCCGAGAAAGTTCATCTCGATTTTCCGGCGTGATTTCACTTTGTCAGTGATGCAGACGGAGGGCCTGACAAGGACAGCTGCCTAGTCGTTCGGATGGGACGAAAAATCGAAGTGGAGTGCACGTAAAAGATCCCTTGGCAGTTGGAATTCGAAATAAGAGTAGGCCGTGGCACCGCTGCCCGGGCAAAATTTCCCTCATAGCATACTGTATGGCGTATGCCCGCCTAGTTAGGTGCAAAAGAGTAGAACGTTAAACCCCATTTCATTTCATTTCGTCATCGCGGTACTATCTGCGGGCTCCCACGAATCTTAAAGTACGATACGCATCTCTATTCCATGGTTACACAGGGTCGTGGAAGTCGAACATTAAAATGAAATGGGGTTTAACGCAAATTTCTTGTTTCTTTGCACACGGTATCAATATCTCGGTTGGTACAGAAACTAGAGGGGAATGATGGTTTCAGTATGTACTTTGAACGACTATCCCTCATGGACTCAGCAATGCACCAACAAGTTCAAATCGATAATGAGAGAGAGTGAGGGGGAGAGAGAAGAGAGAGAGAGGGGGTAGGGGGTTGCTACCACTCGACACAAACTAGGTCATTTCGGACTAGCATATGGTTCAATTTTATTTAATAATTTGCTTGCGCGTATGGATCTTTAGCAGTGTGTGTGTGTGTGTGTGTTGAGAGGTGAACCTACGTCTTGTCACGTAGAACCGGAAAATCGAAACCGCGTGAGTTGACTCAATGACAGATCTTACGGACACTCGCTAATCTTTCGACCACTCCCTTCCCCCGTTAATGGAAGAACGGTAAGTAATTTGGTGCTTAAAGGCACGAATCAGAGCCTATCTTCGTCTAATTCCGGTACAGGGCCCTGTTTCACGAAATTTTAACTTAAGATAAAATCCAATTTTAGTAGATACTTCAATTTTGATTGGCTAAGCACTAAAATCAATCTAATATTATCCAATCAAATTACTAAAGTTGGGATCTTATCTTAGTTAAAATTTCGTGAAATAGGACCCTGGGCTTTGATCAGATTTTACTGTAAATCGAAAGTAGTAAGGCTTTGTTACCAGTGTCTGTACTGTTAGACTTTACTTTGAACAGAAGTGAATCGGAATTAAGGAGTGCATGGTGATTCAAACGTAAAGAGGAATAAATGTCTTGTAAATCTAAAGCTCTTAAATAACAGCCTGTAAACATTGCATGCCTTTCAATTGAAAAACTAACAAACTACAATAATTCAGACACAAAACATAAAAACTGTGTTAATATAAAGTGGACAGCCACACAAAGTCCAGCTTAACCGGAGCGGGGCCCTGGGCCTGACTAAAATCGTTGGACCCATAATGCGACGAAAGGATTATTTGATATCCTTTTGAGGACACAATTAAACGGTATGTTATACAAGAATAATTACTTAATATCTGATCATATACGAAATCTATTCAGCCCCTAATGGGATACAATGTGCCGAAATGGCATGCGGGGGAACTTTTATAAGACGTGAAATCACCGGATTGAGTGGAACTTCACAGAGAAGGCTGAGGTATAGCTCAGTCTCCACCCTCGCGTCGCTAGTTACCTGGAGGTTGAATTGTTTTCTCTCTTTTTGCCATGAACCGCGGGGCTCCATAAACCGCGAGGCCCTCCGCCTGGGCCCCTCAGGCCCATACCTAAGCTGAGCTTTGGAGCCACAGCTATAAGTATGTAGTCATGATCTGTGTTCTTTGTCTTTCAACTGAACATAAAGTAGAGCCATGTATAAATAACTATGATTAATTTCATATATTTGATAAAGTTTACATGTACACCAGACAATCATTATTTACATCAAATATCACGTGGTTATATAACCCCCGACTGCTGAACGTAATCAAATCAAATACAGGAAAATACATTTAGAAATTTACCATTAATAACAATTACCATCAATAACAATTGAACCAGCTACCGAACAATGATGACACAAGATGGACTCCAACTGAATCAAGACAGAGATGGCAGAAGGAAACCATCTAGGTTTTTTGTTATCTATTTTATCAAATTAAGGAAATAATTGTCCATTAATGTCAAGACGAATTTAAAAAATATTCTAAACCCATTACGCCACAAAGTAATATTCTTCATCACCCTGATCTAAATTAACATCTTAATAATGCCAAACCATCTTTGTGGACTTCCACAAACCAGTTGACGTGTACCAGATGAACTTGGGTACAGTCAATGAGCACAGTTTCTTTTAGCAATGGCGCGATTCGAACTGATATTTGGACCGAGTTTTGACATTATATGGTCTGGGTTGTTTTGTTAAATCTTAATTAGATTCTGGATGATCGAAATGAAATGAATTGAAATGGGGTTTAACGTCATTCTGCTCCGAACTGGGCTAATAGACGGACCCCACGTGATATTTGATGTTAATAATGACTGTACAGAAATTAATAATAGTTATTTATGTTCAATTGAAAGGCAAAGAACACAGATCACGACTACATACTTATAGCTGTGGCTCCAAAGCACAGCTTAGGCATGGGCCTGAGGGGTCCATACCCAGGGCCTCGCGGTTTATAGGGCCCCGCGGCTCATGTTAAAAAGAGAGAAAACAATTCAACTTCCAGGTAACTAGCGACGCGAGGGTGGAGACTGAGCTATACCTCAACCTTTTCTGTGAAGTTCCACTCAATCCGGTGATTTCACTTGTTATAAAAGTGTGCTATGAGGGAAATTTTGCTCGGAGAGCGAATTCCAACTGTCAAGGGATGTTTTACGTACAAGACAATGTGTACACGTGGCCTTGGTTTTAGCCACCGTGTCCCCCTTCTCGGTGATAATATATACTGAACGCCATAGAAAACGCATCACTTAGTTTTTCGTATAACAAAATGATCATGTAAACACAGATGGTTAATTCCATGCTACGTCGCTTCACAGCGTGCGTAAGAGCCAGTGGAGGACACACGCGCTACTGACATCTGTGTCGTACTTTTGGTTTTGACCCCTCTGACTTTGTATCGTTGATTACAGATTAAACATCCATAAGTGTACAAATGTGTTGTTATTGATGTGTTCCCATTTGAATATTGTTCACAATAAGAAGCAAAATAAATAAGATATGTTTACAGGATCATTTTGTAATACCAAAAACTAAGTGATGCGTTTTCTATGGCGCTCAGTATTTTTCTGACAATAACGTGTATGCTCTGGTTTACCTCTCTTACAGATGACATATGTAAGAACAGCTAGATCTGTCCCTTACAGGTTCCTTCGTTGGGCTTTAAATGTTCCAGAAGTCATCATTTAGACACTACAGTCAACTCTCTAGATCCGCGGATGGTCAATATAGTTGAACACCAGCCAGATTTAAACAGTTAACAATAAAGCGGTCGAGATGATTTCGTCTCGGTTGTTAAGTACCGTTGCTACGATGATAAACGATCTTCGTTACATCTCTAAACATCTCCCAGATTAAAGTAATTTGGATGAAATGATCAATGTATTCATCTTTCTATCATTTTGTTTAACTTTGTTTTGGTAAGAACGCCCAGCTCTTTATTAAAAACCTTATTAAAAACCTAAAATAATGCACCCGAAAGAGAGAGAGAGAGAGAGAGAGAGAGAGAGAGAGGAAAGATGGGTTGGTGCTTAGGAGTCTTTAGCAGTGGCAGGAACCGGTTGAAGGTTGAAAGGCGATTCTACTCCTTGTCACGTACAACCGGGAAATCGAAACCACGCCACTTGTCTCAATGACAGATCTATACACCTTCAAAATAAGGGGATGGATAATCTGTGGCGCTGTTCTTTACCCGTTCAGTCGTCCAGCACCGCCGACAAGGGGAAACGAAGATCGAACATTGCATCTCTTTACTGGACCACCATGCCTCTAATCATCTTCTAAAGTAGGAAATATTGCGCAACCTTTACTGTCAGTGATTGTCGATTGTATCTGGTTGAACATGGTTTAAAGTTTCGTCAATGCATGTCGCTCCTGGAAGATGTTATCATCTTTTCCATGTTTTTGCACGTCGATGCAGCAGTTTACACACATAAAATATCTATAAATATTATTTATTTTCTAAAGGACATGATTGATTAAGAACAAAGAAAAAAACCCATATAATTAAAACACAAACACAGATCTATATTTCGTTTCGTTTTTTATATTTTCGATGGCCTCTACTAAATGAGAGAGAGAGAGAGAGAAATGGGGTTTAACTTCCACTCAACACAAACTAGGTCATTTCGGGACTAACATATGGTTTTTAAATCTTATTTCAATGATTCGCTTGCGCGTATGGGTCTTTAGCAGTGGGAGGAAACCGGAGTGCCCGGAGGAAACCCACGAGGTTGAGAAGGCGCCCCTATCTCCATGCCACATACGCTCACACCAGGGCTCGAAACCACAGCCGCAAGCCAGAGGTGACCGGCCGGCTAGACGTCGAAGCGCAGCACTCTAGACCACTAGGCCATCCCAACCCCACTCTACTAAATGAAGATCTAACCAGTCGTAGTGGGACGTCAGACATTTGCTTAGCGTTGGTGTTTCTAGTAGGTTACCAAGAGTTCCGTGCACCTCAGCTCGTCGAAACACAACGTTTCATTGGCTAATCCCTTATATCATCCACAACGCGGATTTTATAACAATTCTTTCAGTACTTAGCAAAGCGGGGTCACGGTGGCTAAGTGGATAAGGCATTGGTTCGCTAGCCCGGAGGTCGGGTGTTCTATCCCTGCATTGGCCGAGAAAGTTCATCTCGACTTTCCGGCGTAATTTCCCCTTGTCAGTGATGCAGAAGGAGGGCCTGACAAGGACATCTGACTAGTCGTTCAAATGGTACGAAAAACCGAGGTCCCGTGTACACATTGGAGTGCATGTAAAAGATCCCTTGGCAGTTGGAATTCGATATAACAGTAAGCCATAGCGCCGCTGCCCGGGCGAAATATCCCTCATAGCACACTGTATGGCGTATGCCCGTCTTCCAAAAGAGTAGGACGTTAAACCACATTTCATTTCATTTCATTTCTTAGCAAAGCCCAACTTAACCGGAGCTGGACCCGGGGCCTGACTAAGAACCGCGGGGCCCCTAACGCGACGAAAAGGTTATTTCATATCCTTTTGAATGGCAAGCATGCGCAGCACACAATTAAATGGTATGTAATACAAGAATAAATACATGATATCTAATCACATACGAAATCTATTCAGTTCCGAATGGCATACAAGTCTAGAAGGCTAGACCGATCACCGAGTGGAACTTCAAACAGACGGATGAGGGATAGCTGAGTCTCCGCCCTCACGCCGCTAGACTGATTACCGTGAAACTTTCATCTGAAATTTGATTTTTTTTTGTTTTTTGCCATGAACCGCGGGGCCCTGGGCCTTGGCCCCTCAGGCCCATGCCTAAGCTGGGCTTTGGTTCTTAGTGTAGTAAATTTTGAACTACATGTATAATAACCGGAACGAAATAGCGTCTGTGTTTTATTTAGATTGAACACAAACTTGATATGAAATGAGACACACGTAGGGTAACATACGATACAATTTTTCTTAAATAATTCGCTTATAGCGGGCGCAGGGATCTTTAGCAGTAGGAGGAACCGGAGATAACCTACGAGTTCGACAGGCGATCCTACTCCTTGCCACCATTCGGACACCCAACCCCCAGATCGAGTCCGTGGAACCTGTCGGAGCCATGGCCTTCACCCACCACCGGGGGTGGGTGGGTGGGGGGTGGATGGCCTAGCGGTCTAGAGTGCCGCGCCTCGACCTCTAGCTGGCCAGTCACCTCTGGCTTGCGGCTGTGGTTTCGAGCCCTGGTGTGAGCGTATGTGGCATGGAGATAGGGGCGCCTTCTCAACCTCGTGGGTTTCTCCGGGCACTCCGGTTTCCTCCCACTGCTAAAGACCCCTACGCGCAAGCGAATTATTGAAATAAGATTAAACCTTGTGTTAGTCCCGAAATGACCTAGTTTGTGTCGAGTGGAAGTTAAACCCCATTTCTCTCTCTCTCTTTCTCAATTAAGCCACCGCTGTTCCTTGAAACTTACTATTGATATATTTTAGTCTTGAAATAATCAAAGACGTGGGCTAAGTGATAAATGAGACCGAGATCTTGAATGAAAAACGAGTCGAAACTAAATTTGTAAGAGGTTTTCAAATTATTGCATTTCGATATAGACGTGATCGATATAATAAACTGATATAGTAGACAGATCAATTGGGCTTATTACATATAATGTAGTCAACCTTTCTTCCTTAACAGCAGTTTGTTTTCAAGATATACTGTGGGGAATTAGATAAAGAGCTGACAGTTCTCGCTATAATAGTTAAAAACTACACAATGTAAAGTTAATTTGCTGAAAATTTCAGTCAAATTGATCTACTCTCTGAACCGAATCAAGATTTAAGCGATTCAATTTTCGGACTTGCCTGGGTCATCATTACAAAAATCGTACGATTACCCATCTCAAGATTAAATCAAGAATGAAAGTTGAGCAGCAAATCGGATCATAATCCAATACAGATCGCAGGCTAGCGATGACATCGAGAGTTGATTATAGTGTGGATAATTTAATTACTACTAATTTAGATAATATTCCAGGCCTAAAGAAAGACCTAGTGTAGGCAGATTTAGCTCTTGCATAATGTATGTTTAATATAAAGCTCTCTAAAAGATGCCTGTTGTAATAGCTAATCTGCCTATTACAGGATATTATGCTGATTATTTAATTTGATTATTGAGATGATGCGCCTGTGATGAACGCTCTAGATCATCGGATGGCACAGAAGTTAACAGATTAAAATACGATCTACATTTAATGATTTAATTTCAAAATGGTGACGAGAGAGAGAGAGAGAAATGGTGTCCACTCTACACAAACTAGGCCATTTTTGGACTAACATATGGTTTAATTTTATTTCAATGATTTGCTTGCGCGTAGGGGTCTTTAGCAGTGGGAGGAAACCGGAGTGTCCGGAGAAAACCCACGAGGTTGATAAGGCGCCCCTATCTCCATGCCACATACGCTCACACCAGGGATCGAAACCACAGCCGCAAGCCTGAGGTGACTGGCCAGCTAGAGATATTGTATATAATTTGAAATTAAAATAGTTTAATCTGCACTCTGATTTTGTAGAAACACGACCAGAGAGTCAGATTCCCAAAATATATAAATCAAATATCCGGGAAAAAATATCTTTTTTTGTACTTTCAGTTTTTGGTGGTTGTGTCCTCTTTGTTTTCAAATGAATCGCACGGATGTAAAAACAAATTATTCCAATGAATTAAATCGGGTAAAAAGATGATATTAATCATTATTATAAAAAATAATACCCAACGAATTAAATGAACATTTTGATATAGTTTATGGAAGCGGATATCAAGTAATAGTAATTAACCGTACATCTAGTATCATAGAAATAATTGTATTTGACACGAGAAATATATAGTTATATAACTTTCCTTCTTTCTGATGAACCCCGGAATCCATTACATTTTCTAAATAATTATAATTGTGCAGCAAAGCTATCCCAAAAACATAAAAAGCAACGGAAAAATAAATCAAATGTAGATGAGGAAGTCTCCCCGTGGATTTACATGTCAATTTATATCAGGTAGGGTGAACGGTATAATGATTTCATATACCGATACGTCAGCACGCGATTAGATTTATGTAAGCGACTGCAATGCAATGGGGTAGATTCTATTGCTTTCGATCTCTTGAGAAAATGGCAACATATTCCGTGTGTACTCTTAAACCAAATACGAACAATCCAAACCATTAGAAAATCGTTATAGGCAAAATAGTGTAATCAGCAAAATGGACTGTTCGCCATGTACAAAATACACGACAAGAAGTGGTAACGCCAACGGGTGTCAGGAAGTGTAAGCTTACCCTGTCTGGCGCCACACCCGCCATATAGCTGCATCCAAATCATTAGACTAAATCTTGGTAAAATAGCGTAATTAGCCTGATTTCATCACTTCATCCTAATCTATGAAGCCTGCCAAGTTACTGTGGCGATTCGTCCGTAGTCGACGATCAACCGAGTTCCTGTGTAGATGTTGGTGTGCACGTTAAAGAACCCTATTCGAAAAATTGTTCTCATAGCACACTGAATGATTTAAGGTACAGGTTCAGAAAAGTAGGACTTTAAACTCCGTTTCATTCCCTCGCACCAAATCAAACATAAAAATTCAGTCGTAAGATGTGTGTGTGTGTGTGTGTGTTATGGCAGAATGGTTAGCGCGTGTGCGTTGCATCATATTGTCTGTCATTGAGTCAACTGGCATGGTTTCGATTCCACGGTGGTACTTGACTAGGAGTAGGGTCACCAGTTCAACCTCGTGGGTTTTCTCCGGATACTTTGGTCCCCCCCCACTTCTAAAGGCTCCTACGCGCAAGCCATATATTGAAAAAAAAGGAGCATATGTTAGTCGCGAAGTGACATAATTTGTGTCGAGTGGACGTTAACCCCCTCTCTGTCTCTCTGTTTCTCCTTCTTCATTTTAAATCAGCGGTTATCATAGCCCTGTCATAATAAACCAGTTTCAAATGAAGGGGTAGTCTATTTCGCGGTGTGATGAGTGTGCCATATTAAACCAAGAAAATAAGCTGTTGCACTTGTCAGTCCAAAGGGCATCCCCTCTCCCTTCCATTCCCCCCCCCTCTATCTTTGTCTCTTTCAAGAAAATCAGATGTTGCACTGGTCTGTCCAAAAGACATACCCCCTTCCCTTCCTTCGCCTACGCCCCCCTCTCTCTCTCCCCCTCTCTCTCTCTATCTCTCTCTCTCTCCCAACATCATAAGATGCAGGATTGACCAAAGAACAATCACGTCAAGTGTCAATTCCATCTTAATAGGTTAACAAACTAATAGAATTGGGTTAATGCTGGGCAGAACACACTCTAATTTAATTCATCTTAATCTTGATAGACCCTAAATGAACGAAAGATTTATGATCGAATTCGTATTGAAACCTTTCCAAAGTACTTTTATCATTATGTAAATCATAATTATCAACGTAATTCACATGAATTTTACATTTTAAAAAATACCAGGCGGTCCACTGACATCCTTCCCGTGATTATTTAAATAAATTAGATCATTACTGAGATAAATAGACAAATCAAGGTTTAATCAATAATCAATATTAATCTGAGAGAGAGTGGGGGAGAGAGAGAGAGAGAGAGAGAGAGAGAGATAGATGCGGATTAACTTTCTCTCGACAGAAACTAGGGTCATTTCTGGACTAACATATGGTTCGATTTTGTGCGCAGGGTCTTAGTGGGAAGAAACAGGTGCACCCGAAGAAAACCACGAGATTGGACAGACGACTCTACTCACGTACAACCGGTGAATCAAACCAGGCTAGTTGACTCACTGGAGAGAGCAACGTCGACCCGACCCGAACTGAGCCATATCGGGACTAACATATCGTTCAATTTTATTTGAATAATTCGCTTGCACTTCGGTTTTTTCAGCATTTGGAAGAAATCGAAAGACCCGGAGAAAACCCACGAGACTGGACAGGCCAGAGAGAGGGGGATGACTGTCGGTTAATCCGATACACGCACGTGCGCTACAAACTAGGTCATTTCGGGCCTAAAATGGTGTGTTATAGGCGACATTACTTCTGACAGTTACAAATATGGGATCGAAACAACATCACTACGTGGCTCAATAGCAAATCTCATGGTTGAATGCTTTATACCACTTGGACACTCACCATCCGCTGGAGAAAACCCATAAGGTGTGTTAGGCGACATTACTTTTGACAGTTACAAGCGTAGGATCGTTACAACATCACGTGGCTCAATAGGAAATCTTATGATCTGAAGATTAAGACCACTTGAACACCCAACATCTCCACTCAATAACAGCCAGCGATAGAAGTCTGGCCTGTGTATTAATAGTTTAATTACTAAATGCCATTGAAGCAATTTATATGATCCATTCTCAGACACAGCCGGGTCAATAGGGTTCTGGTGGGGTTAAGGTAAGGAGCGTGAGTACAGAAGAACCAAACCACACCACGATTGAATAGAAACAGAAAAATCTTTTTGAAACTGCAAGACTTTGCTTTCGGATGGTCAATGTTTTAAAATAGGCTTTAATAATACTGTTGACCTTGTTTAGGCAACCAGTTAAATAGTTAACAGTCAAATAAAGAGTTGGTCATTCTTGCTATAAAAATTAAAAAAATAGATAATAAAAAAAGATAATATTGAAAATCTCATTCAAATTACTTCATTTTTTATCCAAATTATCACAGTCTGTAGTTTTGACAAGTTGTGTGCATTGCGGTAACCAAGGCACTGGTATATTTGCGAGTTAGCCTCGCTTTACCATTTTTAAATAAAATTTTTAAATGGTGAACCGTTCCGATCTAGTTAAAATCTCGATTATCCAATGCCACCGAGAGTTGATTACACCAAAGCCAATTATTGATCCATAAGTCACTTTTGGACTAACACGTGGTTCAATTTTATTTCAAAATTGGCTTGTGCGTAGCAGTCTTTAGCATGCAGGCGGAGAAAACTACTGAGGTAAGTCAGGGGGAGGAACAGTTTGTAATAAGAGACAAGTCTGAAAGTGTGGACCAGGAACCAAGCCTGACGTTATCGCCGCCATCTTGGAAATTATGACGTCATATCAAATATCGAAGTTGGTCAATCGAAGTGCGATTACCAAAGAGCAAGAAAGAACAAGAATCGATGAGCGGATGTTCAAAGAACTTACATACAAAGTTCTGAAGAGTGTCGTCTTCCAAGAAAAAAAAACGACCAGAACAAGAACAAGATGAGTAACGATTTGAGCTCTGTTCCTGGTCCCAAAACAGAATACGTCAGGCAATCTATGAGCGACTGCCCAAGGAACAAAGATTTAAGTTTCGAAAAGCGTTGAGCTCAAGATGAAGAAAAATTGTGTAGCGATTCGGGCCCAGTGATCATCAAAAAACAAAAAAAAAGCTAATCTAATCAAATTACATTTGGTCGGTCCAACTGATCACCATGTCAGGACTTACGTTGGACTCCAGTAATATTGTCCAGATTCAGCCAGATCTATAGACCGGGGTGATGAGGGCCAGAGTTAGGGTTAATGACCCTATCAGACGTCTGACCCAACTAATGGACTGGACTGGCGATTTACGAGAATTTATAGCCATCAAGCAATAAGACAGTCAGTGAAATGTAGTATAGAATACATCGATACTATCTCACCCTATTCCTATTTAACAAATATCTTAATTATGACAGTTGTAATGGATTGTTAGTAATATAATAAATAAACAAATTGAAATGAAATGAATAAGGAAATGGGGTTTAACGTCCTCTCTACATAAACTACTTAATTTCGGCACTAACATTCGTGTGCGTAGGTTTATTTAACAATGGGGGAAATTCGTTGGACCCAGGCAAAACCCACGCAGTTCGACAGTCCACCCCACTCCTTGTCACACACCACTCCTTGAGAGAGAGAGAGAAATGGGGTTTAACGTCCACTCGACACAAACTAGATCATCTCGGGACTAACGCATGGTTTAATTTTATTTCAATAGTTCGCTTGCGCGTAGGGTCTTTAGCAGTGGGAGGAAACCGGAGTGCCTGGAGGAAACCCACGAGGTTGAGAAGGCGTCCCTATGTCCATGCCACATACGCTCACACCAGGGATCGAAACCACAGCCGCAAGCCAGAGGTGACCGGCCAGCTAGAGGTCGAAGCGCGGCACTCTAGACCACTAGGCCATCCCAATCCACCATCACTCGATGACCCAACGAGCTACCCACGCTAATGTTAACGCACTATTCTCGACGCCAAACGTGCCAATGAAAACGGGCACACCCATACAATGTGCCATGAAGAGACAGCTACAAGACAGCGGCGTTGCCGCCTACACCTCATCGACTTTCAACTGTTAACGGATCTTTTACGTGCATGTTAATCTGTACCCGAGTGGATCTGATCTCTTTTCTTCGTATCATCCGATTAACCATACAATCCTCCGAGGCCAGACCCTTAGGAAAATCCCGGGGAACTTCTTGAAAAGTTTGTCAAGATGTGCGATGGGTACAATTACTATCTCTGTTTACACCACAGCTAGCGGTTTCGATTGCCAGGATGTACGTGTACTGCGTGCACATAATAAAAAAAATATATGATTTGGAGTACAGAGTGTAAACCCATATCATAAAACATAAAATTAAAATATTTGGATAAGCAAAATAATAAATTCAACAACAATAAAAAAGCACGTTACAGGTACAAATGAAATATTAAACACTAGCGGTAATACACGAAGGCTTTTCGGAAGAATACTATTTTTAGATTCCTTTATTTTTTTAAAAAAAAACCAAAACAAACAAACTTGAACTGGTCCTTGTTTTAATGGAGATTTGTTCTAATGTTTCGGTGCTGCTACTTCTCGAGAAGGTTGTACATTGTATTTGTCGTAGAAGACTTTATAACTCACCTTTCTAAACTAATGGCGGTCAGGGTAAAAACCGAACAAATGGCCGACACATTCTGTAAATACACCACAGCTTTACACAGAAACTCGCCAAACGTCCACGTAAAGGAGAAGAAGGCTGCAAACTGAAAAGTAAATAAACGAGTTCAAGATATGTTCGGACTAATAACATATTCAAACTGATTAATCAATCACATTTTGCTTCAAATCCCTCTCAAAACATTGGATTCGCAAGGGAGTTCCACTGCGATAAAAAAATTTTATTAAAAGCTGGTGGTTGGACGTGTTGCCTAGCAACGGTGTGAAGCTCGGGGAGAATTCATTATATACCAGACGATGTTGTTCAAAGGTTGGGGCTGCGGGGGGGGGGGTGGGGGGTGGGGGCGAATGATTAAAGCGTTTCTGTTGCATCATAAGGTCTGTCACTGAGTCCAGTGACGTAGTTGTACATTACAAGGAATAGGTTCGCCCTACGCAGTTTCCCCCCACTGCTAAAAACCTCTTCGGGCAAGCGAAATATTGAAATAAAAAACTGAACCATATGTTAGTTCCGAAATGATCTAGTTTATGTGGTTATTGTATGTAGCAAACATGGTTCTCTAATGATCTAGTTTATGTGGAGTCGTGCCTCCCCTTCCTATTTTCCTATTTTAAAAATGGTTATTGTATGTAGCAAACATGGTTCTCTAATAATGAATTGTTTTATTACGATGCACGTAAAGACCCCTTGGCAGATGGAATTGGTCGCTGCCCGACCAATATTTCTTACTCTTGCTTAGCCCGATTAGCGCATAAATGTTTGTTACATACAATAACCATTCTTAAAATAGGAAGTGGGAGGGGCACGACTCCGCATAAAGTAGATCATTTTAGAAGTAACATATGGTTCAATGTTTTATTTCAATAATTCGCTTGCTCGAAGAGGTTTCTAGCAGAGGGGCGGGGGAACTGGAGTAGCCGTAGAAAACCGCGGAGTGCGACCCTATTCCTTGTCATGTACAACCACGTCATTTGACTCTGTGACAGACCTTATGATGCAACGCGCACGCTTTAATCATCCCCCCCAAAGCCCCAACCGATGTTCATTTCATTTCAATTTATGCTGTCATATTAGCCTTTCAAACTAAATTATTCGCAGCGAGACGCAATAATTTCTAATATAAATGAAGTGTTTATTTCACTTAGGCCAGTGCCTGGAGGCGAAACATCGTCTGGCACTTTTATTAGATTTTGAACGTGCAATAGGTCGACTATTGAGACATAACGCATGTCCCAATAAAGTGGATGTGCGTATAACATAATAAAGGGTTGTGTTACTAATGCAGCGGAATAAAAGGTCGAGCAAAATTGACCTCAGTAGTCAATCGGCCAACCTAGAACATTAAGCGAGGACATAACGTTATTGGTGATAAGGAATGTTCTGCATCGACTTAATAGGAAATATATCGTGTTAAACTTCACTGCAGCTTCTTATGAAATAAAATTAAATGGGTCTATCGTACTACTTTTATGCACCGATTGGGCTTATGAAGACGGGCATACGCCATGCAGCGTGCTATAGGGGACATTTTGCGACGGCTATTCTCATATCGAATTCCAATTGTCAAAGGCTCTTTTACGTTTATGCCAATGTGTACAAGGGACATCGGATTTTCGTCCCATCCGTACGATTATGTTTTTCTCCTTGACAGACCCAGTATCCTAGTCCCAAAATGACCTAGTTTGTGTCGAGTAGACGATAAACCCCATTTCCCCATCCTATACATCACCGATAAGGCGGGATCACGCCGGAAAATTTAGATGAACTCTCTCGGCATACCCAGGCATGAAACACTGGACCTCCAGATTACCGAGCCAACATCCTACAAACTGAGCCACCGTGGCTTCTTCAGCTTTTTATGACTATACCGGGACTATATTGTTTGAGCTCGTTAGTTCACCCCAGACATTTGTTACGTTCTTTTAAGAATAACGTCCGAGGTCATTGATAGGGTACGTAGCAAACCGAGTGATAACAAAGGTAATCGTGATAACAAAGGTAATCTTGATAACAAAGGAAATCGTGATAACAAAGGTAATCTTGATAACAAAGGTAATCGTGATAACAAAGGTAATCGTGATAACAAAGGTAATCGTTGGGACAAGACAAAATATCTAATTCCTCGTTCAAGACCCCTTCGTAGTTTAAATTCCTCCCTAGCACAAGCTAACAAAAAACTCAATAAACATTAGGTGATGGGCGAGGAAAACAGCTGCCTGGGTAACCCCAACATTTACAATTTGTTAGTCTTAAATGTATCTAAAGAAACGCTAAACCCGTTTCCGTACCATGTGACTTCTAACCTAACAGAAACAACCCCCAAAAATATGAGGGAGAGATATGGACATGGGATTTAACGTCCACTCGACACAAACTAGCCCATTTCGGCACTAACTAACATGACTGTTTGAAAACGTAGTCCAGATTGACAACAAGATTATCCAGTTTATCGTTAAATCTTCCGGCTGTTCAAATCCATTTAAATCTCGGCCATCCGATGATCTAGGAGTTGATTTTATTCTTGTCATGTAAATTAATGTTTTAAATAAGAAATATTTTGAAGCCACAGGCAGATTTTTTGGGGGTTCTTACACAACATATTATGTAACCGGATAATAAAATCACAAAAGACATTTATAATCAGAAAAGTTAAAAATATAAATAAATGAAAAATTGAGATCTTGATCTGACGAAGCCCGTGAAGATCGTAGCGAATGATTAGATGTGAAAAATGGAAAATGGAAAAATCTTCTTTTTTTTTAGCAATTTGATGTGAGAGCTGGCAGGTCATTTGTAATTTAAAATATTTATTGGTGAGCGAGCTTTTGTCGCTATGACTACGCTCAGTGCAGGAAGAGGGACATATTGACCATTTGCTGACGTAAACCCGAGGTGAGTGTCCCGTGACTTCTCAGTCAGTCCGACAAAAGACAATTTGACATTCTTTTTTAAAACTCGTACAATGTTAACACAATTTGACAGGTGAGCCTGAAATTTTGAGCCAGCTTTTGTCGCTATGACTACGCTCAGTGCAAGACGAGCCTGAAATTTTGAGCCAGCTTTTGTCGCTATGACTACGCTCAGTGCAAGACGAGAGACAAACTGGCCATTTATTGATGTTAACACGAGGTGAATATCCTGTGATTTCTCAGTCAGTCCGACAAAATACAATTTGACATTCTTTTTTGAAAAGTCGTACAATGTTAACACAATGAGGCAGGTGGGGCTGCAATTTTGAGTGAAGTTGTCACACATTCTAGTCATTCGGATGGGACAAAAAGCGTGAACATACTGGCATGCACGGTAAAGATCCATAGGCAGTTGGAATTCGATATAACAGTTGCCGTAGCGCCGATGTCCGGGCAAAATTTTCCCTTGTAGCACACTGTATGGCGTATGTCATTCTTTATTGGCCCAGTAGGACGTTATACTCCATTTCATTAATATCTCGTCACATATCCAGAGCACGATATGCGAAATATGAATAATATACGTACAATACTTTTTGAATTATTCCATTTTACACGGTGTTCTTGTTTTCTGGGTCACCTGATATAACGTCATTAAAATGACGTACTGAAAGCACAAATAAATTCTTATGCGTGGGAGTGACAGACGTGGAGAACGTTAGATCAGACACGGTCTACCACGTTTTAGCACATATGACGTCATATGCGGATTGTGGGTTAGACACAGGGATAACACTAACCCCAACTCTAACTCTGGACCAGGCCTAACCTTTACCCTAATGTACAGTCCACATCTTGCGTGCTCCGACAATAGTCGATCACGTACGTAACTATGAGTCGGAGGAAGAGTTTGAAATCATGCATGTATGAAAAAAAAAAAAAAATATCCATTACTTTTCGCCCCTTTAAATCAGTATCTCTTAAAACGGAAATAATTGACAAAGCACGCTTCATTTACGTGAAAAACAAAATTGCTTTTGATTGTACATCGTTTCTATTTTCAATTCAGATTAGCAAACTAGATGCAACCGGAAAGGGCGTCTAGTTGCGCACAAAACTGTTTTGTGATTTTTTTGTTTTTTACACGGAATTATTGAACTAGGTATTCATATTAATAATGAAATTAACAAGTAAATTGTTCTATCTTTGGCGAGTTATTAAGTTGATTAAATTTGTGATTACCGTGGTACGTCGTGTGTGAAAATAACCCCCTAGTTAACGCACTGTTGCTATGGAGAACAGATTACTTATACCGGATGTGCAGCCATTAGGGGATTAGGTCCGCCACAGTAACTGAGATCATTTTCTAAGATTAATCACATAATGAATCTGGGATGAGCAATTATTAAAGATCCGTCTTCTGTTTCTACACGAAGCTCAATTTGGTATGACTGGGTTTGAAGCGGAAGCGCTAAATACAACAGTGAGTAGCGCCCCTTTAAGAAACTGAATGCCGTGTGCAAATTGACGAAATGAATGGAATAAATTTGGGTTTAACGTCTTACTGTTCTGCTGCGACTGACGAATCGACGGGCAACACCCCTCGGGGAGCCACGATAAATAAGTGAGTAAGACTCTGGTTTGGTAGCCTGGATGTTCGATCCCAACGTTGGCCCATAAAGTTCATCGTGATTTTCCGACGTGTTGTAGGACGGAGGTCCTGAAAAGGTCAACTGTCTAGTCGTTCGGATGGGACAAAAAAACCAAGGTCCGGTGTATACATTGGCATACACGTAAAAGATCCCTTGGCAGTTGGAATTCGATATAAGAGTAGGCTATTGTGCCGCTGCCCGAGCAAATTGTCTCTCTGAGCACGCCGTGTGGCGTTTGCTCGTCTTCATTAGCTCAGTCAGGCGACATTAAACCCACATTTCATTTCATTTACTTTACTTTACAATACAACACATTAGTAAAGTGTTATTTTGATCTCAAAATACACGAACAGCAAAGACACAAAGATTCCCTGGATACTTCGACTTATAATATTAGTTTCCGGTCTGACGGATTCAGCCCACTGGTGACGACCAATGACATAAACCTGTTTGGACAATATTTATTTTATCTCAGGGAATTGATGAAAAATGAACAAACTCTTTGAAGGAAAAGAGAAAAATTCGTTGTTAATCTCGAAAAGTAGTTTGAACAAATCTCCCTAATGACGACCAAAGTCTTTGATCGTCATTTCATGAAGCACTTTTAATCCCTCGTTTTTGAAACAATATTTTTATTCAGATTGGTATCAGATTAGAGAGAGAGAGAGGGAGAGAGAGAGAGAGAGAGAGAGAGAGAGAGAGAGAGGAGGAGGATGAAGAGAGAGAGAGAGTAAAATGGGATTTACTCGGGTCATTTTGGGACTAACACATGGTTCAATTTTATTATTGAATTATTGAAATAAAATTGAAGCATATGTTAGTCCCCAAATGACCTAGTTTGTGTCGAGTGGACGTTAAGCACCATTTCTCTCTCTCCCTCTTTAATTATATTTATTTACACCCCCCCCCCCCCCATTCCAACCCCCACAACCCCCTTGTTTACCAAACGCCCGTATTTTGATAATTATTTACCCGGAAAACATGTTAAACATTCATTATTAAATCTGCTTATTGCAAGTCATTAGGCCTGAAATGTTATCTAGAAATTCTTAATTAGACATTTATGAACTTATCCAGACCATAATAAACTCTTGATGTCACCGCTAGCCTATGATATTTGCCGTGATTAGTAACGATGATCGAGGCTAGGCCAAAAATTCCGGGTGGATCAGCCTGAACGAACTTTTCAGCAAATTCCCTTTACATTATCTTTTGTTAACTAATCTCCCATAATATATCTTTAAATAATCTACAAAAATTTTAAAAAATCAAATTGTGATAGTCTAACTAAGATCTTAAGCATGTTTTAAAAGTGTATAAATATGTACCTTTCTGCCTTTGAAGTCCCCGGTGATGATAACCAGGTAGCCTATGAAAGTAGTAAACTAAATTCTAAGCCAAACAAAATGTCAGTTTTCTCTTTTTGTCTCAGAATAAGAAATAACCGTAATTAAAACAAACGCTCAATCCCTTTTTAAAATGCCAAATTCTCGACATATTCGTGAAATATCAAAATTAACTTTTAACAAAGTTTGATTATTCGTTCCGTACCAAAAATTAAGTGGCTTTGTTTTTACACCAACCACTTTGTAAAATGTAATGAGCCAAAACCTAGACGTTACCCATTTTGATTATCCCATTTGTTTTTATATCAACCACTTTGTTCAATTTAAATTTGCCATCATTTTAGCCCACAATAGATGAAAATGAAATTCTTAAGACTTTCATTTTTTTAATTTTAAAATTTAATCCATCACGTTGTGATTTGGCGGAAAGAAAATGAAATGTAAAAGTTTAGGATTTTGTCGACAAGGCTTCCGATTTCGGTGGAAGTCGCTGTTTTATCAAAAGTCATCTTCGATATCTCAAGGAATCTTAAGAGAGACACACCAAATATTAAGAGACAAATTAAAATAGCAACCCGTCAAAGTTCCGAGACAGCTTTCTCTACTGGAAACATGTAGTTGCCCTAGATAGTTTCGACCATCACAAATATCCGATTATTTCGAGATGCCTTTTGGTCTATCCAATGCACCTATGCTCGATACATATTGGGTTATATCGAGACTAACAATGTACAAATATATATAATAAAGGTACGAAGCCGGGGGACCACGGAGAAAACCCATAAGTGTATTAGGCGACACTGCTTTTTGACAGGTACGGTGTCGAATGAGCGTTGAGCCCCCCTCTCTCTCTCCCTCTCTCTCTCTCTCTCTCACTCTCAGGTGGCGTTCATATGTTGATATAATACACATAACGACTCCACGCACACCGTTATAATTAAATTTTGATAATATTATAGTGTAAAATTCAGAAAAAAATATGCACAAGGATATGATAATCTTGCAGCTTTGCATTGTCATAACAAATAAACCTAAAAATATAAAAGGGCAAGATCGCAATATAAGTCAATTTTTGCTACCCATTAAAAATAACAGGGTTACACAAATGCCATTAAAGCCCCTGAAACATCTGTTCGTCGATGGCGGCAACAGAATCGTCAAACCAAGTTACAGAACCGCGTCATCGATGGTGAACGTCTGAGCTGGATGAGACTCTGATTGACGATGATGATTTAAAGGAAATTACATGTAGTGGGGTCACGTGTTTTCTACTTGTCAGTTCGAGTAGACATGTTTGTTTAATGTTCTTTGATGGTTTGGTGAACCCTTCCGATGGTTTCCGTCCAGAAGACTTAACGTGTTGACGTATTGAAGTAAAACATGACGTCAAGTACGCATTAATTCTTGTTAAACGTAAACTTGTTATAAATATTGTAACTGCTTTAAATTGTGTTTAAACGAGTTGGTATTGCACGGGTCTGTTTTTTTCATTCGAGTACTTCCGGGTGGGTAAAAGCCTCGTCGTTCATGAATGAATTCTATCGCCCTGGCTCATCCTGCAAATCTTATCAGTACAACATAACTTCTTTTGTGTAATGTTATTCATATTATGGCATTGTGGTGGGTCGGTGACCGGTTGGTGGCGGAGGGCGGGGTTATCGCGCGCACTATAGATCATAAGCTCCGTCATTGTTTTCAATTCCGCGTGTGAAGTTTTGAAATCTAATTGAGCCATATGTTAGTCCCGAAATGTCCTACTTTGTGTCATTTCCCTCTATCTCTATCAAAACGGAAATCGACTGCTTCTAGAGAAAGAAAAAACATCGATTTTAACTACGTATTAATGTCTATAAAAATAAAATAAAACCAAGTACGAACAATCCAAACATTTGAAGAAATTTCCAAGTCATAAAAAATGGTATATCCAAAATAGTGTAATCAGCAAATGGCCTGTTCACCGTATTGCAAGAGTGACCAACATGAACAAATATGTTATATATGTGAATATTCTACACACCGTATCAAACATTTTGGAGATTTCGTATCAATAATATAAAATATTATTCATTTGACATCGCGGATTATTTTGGGTCCCGTTTAGAACAATGATAAGTGGCGTCCATATTAACGTTTAACGAAGAAATGGCGGGCATTGTATAATCCACTCATTATCTTAGCCAGGGAGTTGACTAGGGGCTTGTCATATGAATAACTGTCCAAATGCTAATTTATATAATATTTGAAGCCAGAAGAGGGGTCGATAATTAATAGGTACTTATAGTTTACATGATGTGTCTTTAAATCTGATTAAAATACTGGGCCCTGTTTCACGAAATTTTAACTAAAGATAAAATCCAAATTTCAGCAGATACTTCGATTTTGATTGGCTAAGAACTAAAATCAATCTAATATTGTCCAATCAAATAACTAATATTCAGATCTTATCTTACTTAAAATTTTGTGAAATAGGCCCCTGATCTATATTTAGTTTGGTTTTTTTTTTATACTTTCGACGGTCTTTTGACCCTATGACGTCATATATTGTTTAGTCAATCAGCGTTGACGTTTCTAGTTGTTTACCGACAGTTCCGTGCATGGCACCCCAAGAAGTCGCCGCAACAGATGAAATCATTGGCTAATACCTCACTTCAACCAGAACGCCGGTAATATAACAACTCTTCCAGATCCTAGTGTAGTAAAGACAGGTAAAACGAAATAGTGAACTATACAATATATACGGAACGAAATAGGATCAGTGTTTTAATCAGATTGTAAATCTATTGTAAAGCAACCGAAGACAGCCGACTTGTAAAAAAAAACGTCTTCTATTTCAGCTTTCTAGACAAAAAAAAATTGCAGGATAGACGGGGACCATCTTAAATAATGTCATATGTCATATCATATGAGATGAAATAAAAGGTTTATTAATGTGTCTTGGGTGGCTTGAAATAGTGACTAAGAGACCGACAGAAACATTGATCCCCTTAGTAATTTGTGTGTGTCAATGGTAATTTGATTTAGTTTTGGTTAAACAGGGGCGAATGATGTTGGTGGCTGAGTCTTCCCATTTCATATGGGGTGGGGGGTGGGGGCACAAGCGAATTATTGAAATAAAATGAAAACACATGTTAGTCCCGAAATTACCAAGTTTGTGTGTGCGTGCGTGTGCGTGTGCCTGTCTCCCTCTACCTCTCTCCCTCTTCATTTCTTAAAATACGCAATCTGACATCCATTGAGTAAACTTCACATACTAGATATCATTCATCGACATATAATCCTGAAAGGGTGCCATTGCCAATAGGGATGAACTTTGTAAATTCTTCATTAGGAGCAAGGCATCCCGTGATGTCGAATATCATTATTCAAATATCGAATATTCCGGATCATAAAAATATAGTTCATTATGCGAGTTTTCAGTTGATTAATTACCGGTAGATCGTGGTATTCATCTGGTTTAAAAACCGAGTTTCTTCTACCCTCCGAGAATAAATTTTCTTCGCGAATTGTTCTTGCTCATTAAAGTATATGTAATAAGCAACGTGTTAGCTAGTCTCCGGGTCCATCAAACAATCGGCGAAACGCGTGATTTAAACACAACCGACTTATTTCCTTCTTACAGTTCAAAAGTTGATTTTGTCCAGACCTGGTCGGAAGTTCGCCGTGAACTGATTATAGTCATCATCGCCAATAAACAGGAAACTTCCTGCCCGAGGAAATAGCCGATTTTCTATACAGATGGACAGAAAGAACCTATCAATCGAAGTCATCCAATTAATTTCTAGAGACGAGGTGATAGTGAACTGGATAATGCTCGACGTTTCGTAAACAATTTAGGAATAACTAGACATTTTTTTTTATGTTACGTGGATATATCACGGTTGTGCCGAGTTCCTGCTGAGCACCACCGAACGCGTTTTGCACACAAAGACTTATCTCATCTACTCTACTTCGACTATAAATCTCTACCCTAATTGGTCGCCATTTTCAACAATTAGTATACTGTTTTGTAATTCGGTTCTACCCATTTTACACCTGCCATGCACAAAAAGTCTAATTAAACATGCTCCGACTAAACTAATGAAGACGGACATACGCCGTACTGTGTGCTATGTACGGCAACACCGTCTGTCCTTGACGCGTGAGCAGAAATTCGTCTTTACTGAAACCCAAGTGATTAGCCAGGGGAACCTGCTCCGTGTCATTTACACGCTTGATATCGAAACTACGCCAGACCTTATGCCATGAAGCTCGCGCATTAAATCATCCGACCACTCAAAACCCACGTGTGCATAGAAACTCGTCTTTATCGATCATTATTTGAGGAATTAATTCTTGTTCCTGTTGTCACAATCCCCGGTTGTACGTGACAAGGAGTAGGGTGAAAGTAAAACATTGCGGGTTTTCTCCAGGTCCTCCGGTCCCCCCCCCCCCACTGCTGAAGACCCCCTACGCTCAAGCGAATTATTCAAATAGAATTAAACCATATGTTAGTCTCAAGATGACCTAGTTTGTGTCGAGTGGACGTTAAACCCATCTCCCCTCTCTCTCTCTCTCGCTCTCTCTCTCTCTCTCTCTCTCTCTTTCTTGTTCTCACGACGTTAATCGATTATTGAATGATAACCGAATAAAAGTAGTGCAAATCAATCAAACTATTTAGTCTGAAGGTGAATTAATGGCAGTGTTCAATTATAGCCGTATTTACCGTAATTATCGCATTTGTCGTGAACAAGTTCCACTACGTTTAAAACAAACCTGTGATTTCCTGTGTGTTTCGGCAAGTTACGGTCATGACCGGTCGATCGCGGTTAAGAATAGTTGTTTCCGGTCATACGCGGTTGATTCCGGCGACAAACAAACTGTGCACAAGAAGAGAGGGGATGCTCGATTCACAGTCCAGAACGTCCCGAATCGATCGAATTACAATCGAGTGACGCGGAATTCAGTCCTGTCACAGTTCTGCCAGTCCCGAGAGCTGAGGTGGAGTGAGTAGAATCGTGACGTATTCCTAGGTAAAAAATATGTTTCAGCAGTCATGATTGGTTGGGATACTTTTTCTACAGTCGACGCATGCGCTGTAATCCGAAATTCTCCTTTTCACTCGATTGACACCAGTTTTGGAATTCAATTCCGGAACTGTGAATCGAGTATCGCCGAAGAGACAGAAACACGAGCTGCGATTTGACCCGTGTATGGGGCCTAACTTGAGTTTGCAAGAAGATTTGATTTGATAACCATATGAATCGTGCGCTGTCTCTGAAATGAAATGAAGTTTAACGTCCACTACATAACTCACAAAAATTCCACGACCTTAATCCTTGTTACGTACAATCTGGGATTTATTAATGACGAGTTACAGATTCGTGTTATATGATAATTTTAACAATTAGTCCAACTTCGTGGGTTTTCTCTGGGTTCTCCGGTTTCCTGCCACTGCTAAAGACCCCTACGCACAAGCAAATTATTGAAATAAAATTAAACCATATATTAGTCCAGAAATTACCTAGTTTGTGTCAAGTGGACGTTACAGATTCGTGTTATATTATAATTTTAACAATTAGTCCCGTTTGTGTCGAGTGGACGTTAAACTCTCTCTCTCTCTCTCTCTCTCTCTCTCTGAAGAAATTACCAAAAGAATTACCACCACTCCCCCACCCCCTCCCGACAAATGCCACATTATCTACTTTAAGTTTGTCGTGATAGAAATAATCTTTTATCTTACGAGACAACCGTCTATATTATTATGAAGATGCGATATAAATAGAAAATTATTTTGTCGTCTTTAGATCTAAAATAAATCAATGTTTTTTTGTATATAACGTAGGGCCGGATTACAACCTATAAAAAACCTGCGTACTTACATTCCATTTGAACTATCTCTCTATATTTGTTCTCTGTCACTTTTTGTCGGTTCTTGCCGGTGATAAGAAATAAAATGGAGTTTAACGTCCTACTGTTCTGCTACGACTAGGCTGATATGAGAGGGAGAGAGAGAGTAGGAGCATTGGGTAGACCAAAAGGCATCTCAAAATAATCGAATATTTGTGATGCTCATAACTATCTAGGGCATCTACATGTTTCCAGTAACAAACACTAATTTCAAGATAGAGAAAGCTATCTTGGGACTTTGACAGGTTGCGATTTTAATTTGACTCATAATATTACACGTGTTTCAAAAGATTCCTTGAGATATCGAAGATGACTTTTGATAAAGCAGAGATTTTAACTGAAATAGGAAGCCTTGTCGACAAAGTTCTAAGCTGTCTAATCACAACGTGATGGATTAGATTTTAAAACTAAAAAAGGAAAATCTTGAGAATATCATTTTCATCTATTGAGAGTTAAAATTAAACCAAGTGGTTGATATAAAAACAAACACATAATCAAACTGTGTGAGAGAGGAATCGAAACCAGACCAGTAGACTCAATGGCAGACCTTATGATACAGCACCATCCAGATCCCCCACCCAGCCACCCCCACTGGTCTAATGAAGACGGGCATACGCCATACTGTGTGCTATGAGGGAAATTTTTGCCGGACAGCGGCGCTACGACTTACCCTTATATCGAATGCCAGCTGCACGCTTTTACGTGCACGGCAGTGTGTACAAAGGACCTCGTTTTTTCGTCCCATCCGATCGATTAGAGAGCTGCCCTTGTCAGACCTCCCGTCCTGCACTGCTGGGGGAAACAAGCCAGAAAATCCCGATGAATTTTCTCGGTCAACACCGGACGCGAACCCACGAGCCCCGGGCTAGCGAACCCACGACCTCCAGGCTAGTGAACCCACGACCCCCAGTCTAGCGAACCCACGACCTCCAGGCTAGCGAACCCACGACCACAGGCTAGCGAACCCACGACCTCCAGGCTAGCGAACCCACGACCTCAAGGTTAAGGAGTAAGCGTCTATCCTACCGATTTTATTGCCCCCCAGATATACATATACATAATTTAAAACAATATTAAAACATAAATAACCGCCAAACACTTGGTTAGAGTTTTGTCAGGGGTTTATACAAGTCAATATTGAACAGGTAAAAGTACAAAAAGACGAAAACTAATTCTTTTTCAACTTAAATATTTTGAATTCGGCTTGTAACAAAGCTCTATATGCTCAACATATAGAGATCTTTTATTCTCAGATTGGCAACACACGTGGCACTTATACGATTTTATTTCGTTATTATTATTCCTTCTAGGCGGTAAAATTATTGAAACTGGTAATTTAAAGTATAAGTGCCACGTGTGTTGCCAATTAAAGAATAAAAGATCTCTATTAGAATCATATTCAACATACATTGATATAATTTAATCATCAAAACGGAACGTAGTTTATGTCAAATTTATTTAAATAAGAACATTTGGAATTAAATATTATATTAGTAAGTGCAGGAGGGTCGCTCGACGCATAAGTACTTACACAAGACAAACATATGGACAATATACACAGACGTACATATGAAAGCAAGCGATCTGAAAGTCGCCAAAGCGCAATGATATAATACAACACAATTGGCCTCATCAAGCGATCTGAAAGTCGCCAAAACGCAATGATATAATACAACACAATTGGCCCCAGTAGTAAAGGTATCAACTGATTGACTTTGAGAAACTACAGGGAGGGACGCATCTTGTTTAATTTCTCCAACACATAACTAAATTAATCGTCTGGATCCTAAACATACATTATGCAAGAACTTAATCTGTCTATTGTTAGTCTTTATTTAGTCTTGAGATGTTAAGGAAATTATTAATTAGACCTGTATGTACATGACGAGCTCAAATTCAACTCTGTAGACCCCCGGATGTCTTGGTTACATCTTGGATTTAAACAGTCGCCCATTTAAAATTAAATCAATAAAATGGCTGGCCGGAAAAGGGTGGCGAAAGGCCTGTCAAGGGAGGGTACCATTGTTGTTGAGAATGTTATTTAATAATCGAGAATATGTGGGTTGAGTTATCGTCTGTCAATCGAACGATCGGCAATTTTTGTAGCCGGCGCGGCGGCGGGGGGGGGGGGGAGTGCTGGGATCGCCTAGTGATCTAGAGTGCCGCGCTTAGACCTCAAGCTGGTCGGTAACCTCTGGCTTGCGGCTGAGATTTCGATCCCTAGTGTGAGCGTATGTGGCATTTACGTTAACTTTGACAGCTCGAAAATGAAAGATTTTTGTGCACCTCTGTTGGATTTTCTTCTATTTTTATTGTCATATTATTACAGGGAGCAGCGGTGGTTAGCTCTGTGAGTAAGGCGTTGGCTTGTTAACCTAACACCGAGTTCACAAAATATTCTCAGGCTTAAGTTAAGAATTTACTCAAAATTCTTCGCCTTGACTATGGTCTTGGCCCAGGGTATCCGGTTATTGACCAAGTAAGTTACCGGGATCTTCCAGCGTCCATTCCCTTGTCAGTGTTGCAAGACGGGGGCGAAATTCCGAGCTTCCCGAGTACACGTTGGCGTGCGCATGGGAATTATCTGCTTTTGAATCTAAACGGTTGATTAACTTCCTGTTTTCACAAAACGCACAAGGTGCGCTCTAACCCCCCTCTCTCTCTCTCTCGCTCTCTCTCTCTCTCTCTCTCTCTCTCTCTCTCCTTTTAAAGTGTGTTTTCCTCAAAACCAAAAATAAGATAAAAAATATACAAGTCTGACGTAGATAGACAGGCGACAGATTGTATTCTTGTATTCATGATGGAAGATCTAGTCGTGTTTCAAATTATGATGGCGAAAATAGAATAACTGGGGAAACAATACTGTGGAAAAAACACGTTTTTTTTCTTTTATGGATAGAATTACAATTTTATAACTAATTTAGTGTTTAGTCCTTTAATACATCAATAAAAAGATGAGCCTTTTATAGAAATGTGGGGGCTGTGAGCATGGATGTCGTCGTCCTGGCTTCCACAATAGTCATATCGTCGGCAATGGTTAGCCGTGGAAATTAAAATGTGTGCCTTTTATAGAAATGGGGGCCACGGTGGGTAAGTGGGTAAGACGCTGGCTCGCTAGCTTGATGTCGGGTGTTCGATCCCGGCATTGGCCGAGAAAGTTCATCAACACTTTCTGGCGCGGTCACCTTATCAGTGATGCAGGACTGGGGGACTGTCAAGGATAACTGTCTAGTCGTTTGGATGGGACGTAAAACGGAGGTCCAGTGTACAAATTGGCGTACACGTAAAAGATCCCTTGACAGTTGGAATTCGGTATAATAATAGACCGTGGCGCCCGTCTTTATTAACCCACTTCGGGGCAGAACAGTAGGACGTTTAACCCCATTTTATTTCATTTTATAGCAATGTGAGGGGTGGGAGGTTAGTTGTGTTTGATAGTTGAACGTCTGCCTCCATAGTAGTAATATTGCCGGCTATGGATAGCAGTGGTAATTAATGAGCCTTAAAGTGGGAATTTCATATTTTCTAAGAAAGTGAAAACATAATTTGCTCAAAAGATTGTCAAATCACTATTATACGACCATGGGCAATATTTCACAGGCATAAAAATCAGTGACACGGGAAATAACACAATTATATCCCTTGTTTTTCCATCCACCATATGGAATGGCTATCTTCAAATGTTTGAATTTGAAGTTGAAAATGATATTTTTGCCAATTTCTCAACTGGCAATAGTCAATTATATGATTAATAGGATTATTCTTTAACAAGGTAGGACTGTTTATAGATACAATCTATTTTAGGGCTTTATTTTAATACATAAAAATATGAAATTGCAACTATAATATCCTTTGATGTTAGCGTAGCATTTTTTCAATGTGCCAAGCGTACATTATTTATACTAGTTGAAATTTTGGACTCGCGTGACGTATTTTGTTGCAAAGCACGTGCGATTGTCTGTATTTTAAGATGTTTACTGGTCGCGAGCTTAAGACATTGCGTAGTATAAAAAACAATTTGGGACAGACGTCCCCGCGTTGTTTCAGTATATTTCTTAATGTCTCGCTCTCGACCATTAAAGGACAATATTGGTGTCAGTCAGTATCACATAATTTATGTGATAGAACTGGTTAAACACTTTCCAAATATAATTTTAAAACGGAGATCGTTACTACGATAGATGTGTCATAAAGGTGTCAAGAATCGGAAGTCCCATATAACAGCTTTTGGTCTTGGAAGGAATTATTAGTGAGCAGCAATTCGGCCGTGTATCTGTTTTCACTCGTCACCCCAGTAAGTTATATAGAGGGATAACTCGTGTTTTCCTGTTGCGTTCGTCACTTCCGATTCATGAAAACTTTATTACGCATCTATCGTAGCAATGGTGTCTGTGTTAAAATTATATTTGGAATGTGTTTAATCGGTTCTATATCTATATGTGACGATGACTGACACCAATATTGTCCTTTAAACCCCACTTCTTAATGTCTCGTCAACACAATACTTCCGTCATTTTGAGATACAACTTGGAAGAAAAAGAAAATCAGCCCACGTCGGTAGTCGAACCAGGGAGAAAATAGCCAAAGGTTCTGTGCTCCAGCTGCGTGACTATTACTGTATATTTATGACACACGACTCATATCCAGAAAGCAATTAAATATTAGATATGCTTCGAGGTTTGACAAATATTTATTCCGCTTCCATTTATTTATGTAATGAATTGAAAATGTTTCTTTAGTCTTTGTGAGTATGACACTGATTAGAACCTCAAAATAAAACAGCACACTAAATTTATCAAAATGACGGTCGATCGTGACAGATATCTATTCTCAAAGCAGATAGATTTCTGTGTGCTAATAAATGAACGAGGATTTTCATGGTTGGATTATCGGCGTGGGTCGAGGAACACTTTAGGATTTATGAGTGTGGTGTAATGGTCGAAAGCGAAACATTAAGTAATATATTG
Source organism: Patella depressa (assembly GCA_948474765.1). Classification (NCBI taxonomy): domain Eukaryota; kingdom Metazoa; phylum Mollusca; class Gastropoda; family Patellidae; genus Patella; species Patella depressa. Next base: position 74,070,256 of record OX419716.1, read on the forward strand.
GAACAAGCTCGAGACCATTAAACTTAAAATACACTCGGACGTGCTTTACAGTGAAATACGTCACACGGGTCCAAAATCTTAACTGGTATAAATAATGTGCAATGTACGCTTGGCACATTGCCCGTACCATTATATGAAATAATGATACGCCAATATCAAAAGACGACGTCACATCTGTATTTTAAAACGCTATAAACGCCGCTTGTGAGGACAGTGTGCCTAGCCGTTTAAAAGATTGACAACGCCTCGCTACGCTTCTACATGAAAGCAATTAAGACAATGAAATGTGGTTCAACTTTCTACTTTTCAGTACCGACTGGGTTACTGAAGACGGGTATACAGTGTGCTATGACGGAATGTTACTCGGAAGCGGCGCTACGGCTTACTGTTATATCGAATTCCAACTGCAGATTTAAGGTGTCGGGTGTTTAATGTAACGTATATTGTTTGTTATCGTAGCAACGTTACTTCATAACCAAGACTTAGCCTCGATTGTTTATTTTCTCGTTAGATATTTAAATCTTGCGGTTGTTTTAATCCCTCCGATGGGCTTTTACGCGCACACCGATGTGTACACGTGACCTCGAATGATTCTACTGTGTACATTGTCAGGTCACCCGTCTTACACCACTGACAATACACTTGACCTTTTTAGGGATCGAACCCGAAACTTCAAGGCTAGCAGGCTAACGTCTTAATGTGCGCAAAGAGGAAGAGCTAGTTGATTCACAACACGCCAACCATCATTTAACACGCAGCAGCTAAATCTGGTCTTTCGTTGGGCCTTAAATCTTATATAAACTATTAATTAGACATTGACAAGACCATAATTAACTCGCGATCCTATCTGATGGGTACAATTTGTAACAGATTTGAATCCGATCTGCGATCGGGGGGGGGGATCTCGTTGGTCGTTGGTTTTGTATTGAGACCGATGAAAAGGGCACCAAAGTCGTCTTTTGGGGTAGCCGATTCTTTTCCCATTGGGTAAAGGCACCCATTGGGTGTCTGATTTGTTCCAGGACAGGCAACTGCCCCCCCCCCCCGCCAGCTACGGGCCTGCCGATTGAACGGCGGGAGATTATTTATTTCTTTCCCGTGTGTTGAAGACATTTAGCCTGACAAATACGATTAGTGCAATTAGTGCAAACTTTTCTTCGTATTTACAATCTTGTGTCGAGAGAGTATACAGACAATATATATCTGATGAACATTACTGAATCGTATAGATCATCGCCGTCTGAGATACAGACATAATCCCAAGACTATGCTTACGATCAATATCCGGAATTTAAACATTTCCTGTCTGTAGAATTATTTCTAAATCGTATTAGAGGATGGGGGTGGTCCGGAGAGAATTAGTTTGTTGTATAATTGCAAGTACAGCAGGACTGCACCCGGACCGCGCGCACTACACTAAAGCTCGGTTTATACTAAATACGTATCTGTAAACACGTGCGTGAATACGTACTGGTATACTTTAGTCATTTTTAGAGAAAGGGCTGAAATTGAATCCGGCACGTATTGCGCACAAAAACAACTGCGTACGTTAAGCCGGATTGATTGCTCCCAGGGCCTATTTTTTTGAAAGTGCGTCCGGCATTTCGGCTAGTGAGCCGAGCTTTAGCTAATCAGCGAGTACTTTCCCCTTATTACATCATTTCCCCAAATAGAAACTCAATCCATTCCAAGCATGGCCTTGTGTGCTGTAGATTTGTGTAGAGGCAGCATGGACAAGACAGAGGAAATAATCATCCTTGTGGAGATAAATCTCCTACTGTCATTCAGAAATATTGTTTGAATTTGTCCGGATAAAAATACAATTCTTGCACCAGGTGGTGGTATTCTCCATATTTCTTCCTTTTTTATGGCCCCCTTCTCTCTTTTTTCTCTTTCCTCTGTGTCACACTTCATGATTACAAATGACAATATGTTATCTTTGACAGACAATTCAGCCTTGAAAGCCGGGCGTTTTCTATTTGAACGTCAAAACGCGTATATGGAGTTTAACACGGAGATTATTACTATGATAGATGCGTAACGAAGATTTGTAGAAACGGAAGTGACGAGAAAAAATGGAAAACGAGAGTCTTCCTTCTATATGACTGACTGAAGTAACTGGCGTTAATATAGATGCACGGGTGAATTTCTACTCACTAATAATTCCTTGAAAGATGACACTGAGAGAGGATATCTGACAATTTATAATAAGAATTGAATGTCACCAGATAAGAGAAAACGACCAAAAATAGAAAAGTCGGTGCATCGCCATGTTTTTATTAAATATAGAATGAATAAAAATAAGGGAATGTTCAGGCTATTTCTATTTTTCTCGTTTTCTCTTATCTAGTGACATTCAATTATTTTTTTTTTTGGAATTGTCAGATATCCTCTCACAGTCTTAATAACAACTTTTCTTCTTCAACGGAATTATCAGTGAGCAGAAATTCACCAGTATATCTGTTATTTGTCGTAAGCGTCCACTGCGTTGCACAGTAAGGCGTCACGCAACAAGAATAAGTTTACTATTATAATGTGTTCTGCAGCAAGAACAAGTTTATTATATAATAATGTGTCTCACAACAAGGACAAGTTTCCTATATAATGTGACCCGCGGCAAGGACATGTTTTTTTTATATAATGTGTATCGCAGCAAGAACACGTTTATTACATAACGTGTCTCGAAACAAGAACAAGTTTATTATATAATGTGTTCCGCAGCCAGAACAAGTTTATTATAACATATATCACAATAAGAACAAGTTTATTATATAATGTGTTCCGCAGCCAGAACAATATGTTTCCACATCAAACTGGTCTATAACTATAGTCAGTTTTACATTTTCCATCGAAAATAAAATGGAAACTAAACATACCGAGAGAGTGCGCACACAGATTTATGCTAAGTGATTGGTAACCTTAGGTTATTTGTCTTAAATAATACGCCATAGCTGGTACGGCTGTTACCACACGCTGTCTTTAATGCATCAACAGGAAATGGTGATGATGGATCCCGCTTAACGCTCACGTCGACTTCAGCTTCTGGGTTTCAGGCGAGTACAATTAGATTAAATAAAGCCATATGGCAAAAACAAAACAAAAACAAAACATTAATCCAAAACAAAACAAAATAAAACAAAACAAAAACTGCCCCACAAAAGTATTTTGATTATTAATTACCCAGTAGCGTAGGCCTATTTTGCGTTTAAAAACAGAGTTTTAAATAAAGTTTCAAATATAGCCATGACCCAAAACAAATTGCGCCGCAAAGTTGTCATTGATTATCATCAAATAAGGGTATTCTGCGGGTAAAAAAAAGAAGTCTAATAAATTGGACACCTGGAAAGGGTCTAATCAGCATAAAGATGCCATCCAATTTGTTTATATTATCCTAAATGTAATTAATTCAAATTTAATGAACGCGTATAGGTAAATTATTTAATCCGTGACAGACGAGGTTATATCCCAGACAAGGAAATACCAACAGCCAGATTTTAATTGTATCAGAGGGATTGTCCTTTTCAAAGCTTATAGCTTAAGCTTTAATTTGATTAACAAATAGTTTGTGAAATGTTTCAATGTCATTTACTAATTGGACTGGGAATATGGTGGCACACTACTGGGAAACATTTCGATTAGTCTTGTTTATCAAGCAAATGATGGAAATCAGTCTATGCGTCGCTCAGTAATAAATCGATCCACAGCTCCCGGGTAAACAATATTCGTCTGAATGATTATAGAGACTTGTCCTATCGTAGTCTCAGTCACCCAGAACTCCCACGTCTTCAATATTCGCCTGAATGATCATAGAGACTAGTCCTATCGTAGCCTCCGTCATCCAGAACTAGTTGTCTGAATGATCCATGACACGAGCTCCTTGGCAGTGCATTACTCTGAGTCCGGGATTTCCTTAAACAGATCCTTGCCAAACAGAAATTTTCGTTTCTTTGTGAAATTCAAATATCTAATTAATCTATGCCCCATGTTTATTTTTCTAAAAATAGTAAAATTACCACGATTTAAATGCACGCAAAAATGTATGCAATTTCAATATTTAACTAAGAAAACAAAATTAAAATATTAAGGGGAGATAATAATTTCCCTGATTGGATTCAGTCAGAATAATAAAAAAAGAGCCCCGTCAAAAGACTTTAGCAGAGATTATATGCGAGGTGACTTTTGGCTAAGATTTAATCAAAATAGAAAAGTAGTCTATCAGAGGATTGTAGTTCATTCGTCCGCTTCCGCAGATGTTGATATCGCAGACAAGTCTTATTTTTATTGTCTTAGAGCACGCACAGGGGTCTTTCCTTTAGGAGGAAACCGGGGTGTCCGGAGTAAACCCACGAGGTGGCAAAACCAGGGATTAGACCGACCAGCTAGAGCTCGAAGCCGGACACTCCAGGGCACTAGGCCATCCCAACCCCCAGATTGTAGGTTGTGTTAACTATATCCCTTTAAATCGTCTACAGCAGAGGTTGACAAATTTTTAATTCATCATATCTTTGTTGATACTGAATGGAATTGAACCATTTCCAGAGGCGGATCCAGGATTTTCAGAAAGAGGGGGCGTGCTGCACCCACTTGGGAGTGCGAAGCCTAGAACAGTGATTTTTGAGTGGAAAAAATGCCCACAAGGACTAATTTCTTACTTATACCGTAAATTAGGATTTCCAACCTAAACTATTTTTGCTCTCCTTTCTCGCGAGAATATATGGAGCTAAAAAGTGTTTTGCCACCTCAAAAAATAGAGGGGGCGTGCGCCGGGTAAGCCCCCTCTGGATCCGCGACTGATTTCTGGACTGATATTCCTTTTACTGATTCAACTTTCACAATATTTTACTTTGCGCTGAGGGGGGGGGGGGGGTGTGTGTGTGGGGGGGGGCGAATGTTTAGCGTGCGCCCGCTGTATCATACGGCCTGCCATTGAGTCAACTGTGATGGGTTTTCTCCGGGTACTCCGGTTTCCTCCCACTGGTAAAGTTTTCTACGCGCAGGCGAATTATTGAAATAAAATAAAACCATATGTTAGTCTCGAAATGATCTAGTTTGTGTCGAGTGGACGTTAAACCCCATTTCTCTCTTTCTCTCTCACTTTGCGCTTGAATCCCCAATCAAGTAATGTTTTGGATCTTTAAATGAAATTAAATGACATGGGTTTAAGGCCCTATTTTTTTATCTGACTGGGCTAATAAAGACGGACATACGCCGTGCAGTGTGCTATGGGGGACATTTTGCCCGGGCAGCGGCGCTACGGCCTATCCTATATCGAATTTGATGTGTCAAAGACTCTTGTACGTACACGCCAATGTATACAATTCAGGGATCTCGGGGTTTTCTCCTTCTCACCACTGACAAGGCGAAACCACGCGGAAAACCCAGAGGAAGCTTAAGTGACTTTAATTTTAAAAAAGGCCACCGACCACCCCTCTCTCTTTCTCTCTTTCTCTCTCCTTCTCTCTCTCTCTCTCTCACACACACACACACACCCACACACATACACACCCATTTTAAATATAAATCAATACTATAAATAAGATATTGTGACAGATTTATTTATCTCTGAAGGATATAGATTTATTTCATCTCCGAGTATAATGGAATTGTCTTTGTGTATTCAAGTTGATTCCTAATCTAGTTTCATAAAAAAAGTCCCTTTTCTTCTCTCTGGTGTCAAACTGCGAATGAATTGAACTATATTTGTAATAAAACGAAGGTTTTTTTTGGCTTTGTGTGTAAAGCACTGGCTGATTGGTCGACTGATTTAACTGACAAATTGAACTAACCATATTTGGTTAATCACATAGAACACTCGTGTATTGGAAATGACATGAAATGGGGTTTAACGTCCTACTTTTCTCCTCCGAACTGGGTTAATGAAGATAGGCACACGCCATACAGTGTGCTATGAGGGAAAATTTGCCCGGACAGTGGCATAACGGCCTACTCTTCAATCGAATTCCAACTGTCAAGGGATCTTATATATGCAGGCCAATGTGTACACGGGACGACGGTTTTTCGTCCTCTCCGAACGACTATACAACTATTCGCCCTGTATAACTTTCTCGGTCAATGCAGTAATCGAACATGATTTTAAATCAGTTATATTCGGCGAAATACGCCAGAAGTCTCAATCGGATGGCAAACGCTGGCGTCTGGTGGTTTCCAGTCCACACAGATGGCATTAGTTACGCTTGCTCTCCAGATATATAAGAATATGGCGACACTGTTTGAAAAAGGCTTGTGGAATATGTCTAGCGTCGTTCTTCCAGTCCCTTGTTACTAACGGCACTGAAACGCATTATGGTATACTATTCGTGTACCAATGGTAAAATGCTCATTTTTTTTTATATATGGGATATCAGAAGCCCACCTTTACCCGCTCAGTAAGATCACAACTAACATCAATGTCGATTTAAATTGACAAATAATCCGCTTTTGGTTTCTAGACTTGGCTACTTTAAGACTTACCGATTGGCATATAACGGAAATAAATTCAGAATCGGATAATTTTTGTTTTTTCTCCTCAAACCACAAACGACTATTGGTCTGGTCCTGTTTTCTATTTTCTATAGATCGTCGTATTTAATGATATGCAAACTGAAGCCTATTGGCCCTGTTTTCGGTTTGCTGTCGATCGTCGTATTTTAATGATATGCAGAAGATGTCACGTGACCTAATTGATTTCCTTAATATGCAGATGGGTAGAAGAAATTCCACTGGAGAAAACATGTGGAGAAAAGTCGAAAGATGGCGTCGGAAAGTAGAAATACTATCGATTAAAGTAGAATTCGGACGATGGTTTTTTTTCAGGTTAAATGCCTAAAATTACAGGTTTCCACCACGAAAAAAAAAATCCCTTCCAGATAAAGAAAAAAATTTCCTTGACACAATTATGTAGAGTTCAAGTTACTTTAGAAGTTTATTTCTAGCACGCTTCGACAAGTATTCTCTCGTTTTTATCAACCAGAGAATTGATTTTATGCCTTTTACTACAGATCGCATTTTGAACCTTTAGACGACCGCGGTGGCGGGGAGAGAGAGAGAGAGAGAGAGAGAGAGTTTAACGTCCACTCGACAAAATCTAGGTCATTTCGGGACTTACATAATAAAATGGTTTAATTTTATTTCAATAATTCGCTTGCGCTTAGGGGGGGGGGGGCGGGCGGGGTGCCTGGAGGAAACCCACGAAGTTGAGAAGGCGCCCCTATCTCAATGCCACATACGCTCACACCTGGGATCAAAACCACAGAGGTGAACGGCCAGCTAGAGGTCGAAGCGCGGCGCTCTAGACCACTAGGCCATCCCAACTCCCCGCGGTGGCGTAGTGAGTAGTGAAAAAGACACTGGCTCGCTAGTCTGGAAGTCTCCTGGTTCACCTTGTCAGTGGTGCAGGACACAGGGGACTAATCATTCGGATGGGACCAAAATCCAACGACAGTTGGAATTCCATGTAACGGTTCGGGCAAAAGTTCCCTCACAGCACACTGCATGGCTTATGCCCGTCTTTTAATTCATATCGCCACTGTTAATACCTTAAATATTTATTTTTACTTTCTTATATGAAACTGTAGTTTGATCGTGTTTAAATAACATTATGCATAAAAAAAACTATTTATGTTTGGGTTTTAGATTACCCCTTGTTGTCGACAACATTTTTCGTGCGACCTGTCCTCACAAGAGTTAAAAATATCTATCTGTGTTCATTTATGTAAACGATATGTTGACGCTCTTATTGGGAAAAAATTGAAATATTTGATTTGACGCAAAAGCAGTAATGCACATCCGGAAAGTAACTCGAAAATGGCCCAAAGAGGCCATAAATTATAGTTGGTTTATATAAAGTACACTATAGAGATTTGATATAAATTTAAAATTTAAAAAAGATAGTTTCTATTATCACTAAGTGAAGTTTGTCCTCGCGGAATCCTTTTTCATTCACGTAATTCATATTCTTCCTATTTCAACCTTAACTGCAAGAACGGGTCTGGATTTTTAAATACCATGGAAACGTATAATCACCCACCGATATACCTTTACAATGACCTAGAGCTCCTTTCCAGGAAAATGTGAGTATTCAAGTCGTGGTTCCTGTTATCTAACTTCTAAGATCACTAGACCTATAACCCAGAGTTTTAAAAGATCTGTCTACTATGGATTAGCCCACCCATGTTCCTGAAGCAATGTCCGCGAGTTTTACAACATCTGGGCGATGCTAGATTACTTCACAATTCCCGAACTTATATCTTCGTTATCTACAGACACGTGAACAGTAGCGTCTAATCAGAGGCGTCCAATCAGAGGTTGGGACATAGCGACTTCCACGGAATCCTTGACATTGAACGAACCTTGAACTTTGCAACTCGATTACAGGGGCGGATCCAGGAATTTTTGCAGGAGGGGGTTTGCCAGGTTTCTGTTACGGAAATCTGCCACCATCTTCTCTAAATTAGATAGGCATACATACAAATTGAGCTTTTTAAACAGACAAATCATTTTTATACTGATGTAGGATCATTTTGTGATGTTATTTCATTGATGTAAGGCATTATTGTTTTTAATGTAGATGAGCGCCCCCCCCCTCTCGATCCGCCCCTGGATTATCACAGGTAGACATTTTAGCTTGATCAAGGAATCTGATAGGCTCACCAGCGAATTTAGTGGCGAATTATGCAGGGTATTACGTGAAGGGCTTGATAAGATGTACGTATACTTAACGCGAAATCAATCCTTCTATTGAAGATGTAGCCGAATAGACCCTAATAATCGGTGGCTTCTCGACTATGGTTAGAATCCATTAGGGCTACTTTTCAACTGGAAAGAAAAAGCTAATCCCGTTTCCATCCACACTGCAGAATTTTAAAGTAGGAAGATCTGCCTGCAATACTACCCAATTGCACCTATAATGGGTTGCTTCTCGGCTACGGTTAGAATCGATCAGGATTACTTATCAGTTCGAAAGAAAAGACTCATCCGGTTACCCTCTACAATCCAAAATCCGGGGTTATGAAATGGGAAGATCTACCTACAGCCCAATTGCTCCTATATAATGGGCTGCTTCTTGACTACGGGTCGAATCGATTAAGACTACTTTTTAAGTTGTAAAGAGCGGACTAAACCAGTGTAAAATAGAGTTACCCTCCCACTTCAGATCAACTGTTAAAAGTGTTTCGTAGTACCTGGATATTATTGTTCCTCTCCTTGCAGTTTCCCCTCGGAAACGTTTTCTCTTGGAAGCCAACAAATAAACAGTTTAAACAGATATTTCATCTTCTGGAAAACGTCGTTCGAAGCTCTTACTAGCGGCAAGAATAGTGTTACATTCCCCTTAATACTGAGACAGAAAATATCCATTTATTTCACTATTTGTGAATCTGCATCTTTATTTCGCTATCTATAGTTCCTGGTAGACTTTTTACAATTTTTTGAAAGTTAGGGTTTCGAAAAGTAAGATCAGTTCGAACACGGTTCAATTCCGTTTATTATTTACTCAGATGTGATGAATTAACAATTGGTTAATGCTAGATTCCCACTATCACGATTCGCGCTACTATTGAAATCATATTTTTAATCGTGGAGAGAGAGAGGGAGAGAAAGAGAGAGAGAGAGAGGGGGAGAGAAAGAGAGAGAGAGGGGGAGGGGTAACTTCAACTCGACACAAGCTAGATCATTTGGGGACTAACATATTGTTCAATTATATTTCAATAATTCGTAGGGGTCTTTAGCCGTGGGAGGAAACCTGAGGACTCGGCGAAAACCCACGAGGTTATCCGTCGAGTATTCGTGGTGATTCTGTAAATGTCTTGTCATATATTGAGGTCAATCGTAACAGTCGTGTTGATTGTATCGTTGCATCTAATCGTATCCCAACGTATCTGCGCGTACCAGATGGGGGACTCATTAGAGACTTAAATTCCTAGTGCTTATCGCGCATCCGTATGGATTTTGTGTGTGACGTCATCAATGTGTGTGTATTTCTCATACGTGATACGGCAGCTCGTATCGAACAGCTTTCGTACGGAGAAGGTCCGTATAACACTGTCGTCTTTTTAGACGCCGAAATGTTGCATCATAGCCTTTTTTATGAATATATGTGTATCTTAGAACATGGAGGTGTACATTTTATGTGAATTTAATCATATTAAAGACTGGAACTTAATCATTTTTTTTCTCGGAATTTTCATACTTTTCCTGTCTGCTGTCTGCACGCTGGTTGATCTACGCGCTAGATTTAGGTACATATGGGACCTTGCAAATCTGTAGATGCTGTGATTCTACGGTAAATAGCTCAGCGACTGTCGAGTGACTTCACGCACTCCGAGAAATTGTAGGCAAGGCACTCGACTTGTACCGATGGTGATCTTGGTCGATAACTGCCATTATGCAGTACAGAACTAAGCTCAGCTCAGTGACGTATACGTACGCGACGCAAGAATCTGCCCAAACTCTAAAACTACTCTGACGCTACGTGTCACGTATACGATACGGATAGGGAAAATGCCACTTGCCAAAAGTCTCTAATATGGACAATCCTGTCGTAACGTATCGCACGAGACAGTGATTCTTCTGTGGACCAAACGGGAACCTAGCATAACATTTTGATTCTTCTGCGGACAATATAAAGGGACCGCCTATTATATTTTGATTGAATCTAAGCGTTGAGTTTTGATTCCGGGGTCGGTGAGGAGGGGTGGGTGGTAAAGATCTGCCAATGAATCAACTGGCGTGACTTCGATTACCAGGTTGTTCTTTTTTGCAAAATATTATTGAGCTTGATCGTCCAATGCTTTGGGGCAGCGAATTCTAAAGGAACGCTGCCCAATATCAAAATGATCTTGATATATCAAGATTGGTTGCAGATTGGCACACGCTGTCGGTCGCCAAAGTCGCAATTTGCGATTGAAATATGAAATTGGCAATTAAAATTTGATTTTGGCGATAACGTTTAGGGATGCTGTCGATTCTGTTTGAAAACTGCTATCAATTAATCAACTTGCTGATAATCTGAATCGGGTCAATTAGTAATACTAATCTATTGTTGATTGATAATTGCCAATGATACAAAACGTTTTCAAATCATTATTTAATCTGAATAATTGATTCAAGCGATGATTATTCGATGTTTCGTCGCGTCTTTAAAAAAAAAAAATAAATGTAAAAAATTGTTTAACGCTGTTGTTGTAAACAGCTTTAAATGACGTTTACTAACTTTAAACTATATGAAACTTACTGGAAGAACAGTTTTTTAATATGTAAATAATTGTTTTTATCATGACAAAGGGAGGAGATGACCCGGCCTCTCTTCTCACGACGGTAACTTTCAAAATTGTTTTAATACACAGGGAAAAAGGAAATGAAATGAAATGGGGTGTAACATCCTACTCAGGGGCGGATCTAGGAATTTCGAAAGGGGGGGGGGGCGCAAAATGAGGACACTGACCGCGGAAGGGGGAGGGGGTCCCCCAAGAAAATTATCCGTCATTTCCTTGCATCTGTAGCCATTCCAAGAGCGATTTGGCTGATATTTTCGTCTGAGAAAAGGCACTTTCAGCAGTAAAAAAGGGCACTGTCGAAAATTAGGGTGGGGGGCGCCCCTTGCGCTCCTACTGGATCCGCCTCTGCTACTGTTCTACTCCGAACTGGGTGAATGAAGACGGGTATGTGCCATTTTTACCCGGACAGCGACGCTACGGCTTACTCTTATATCGTATTCTAACTGCCAAGGGATAAAATAAAATAAAACCAAGTACGAACAATCCAAACCATTAGACAGAATTCGAAGTCCTAAAAACGTTATTAGGCAAAATAGTGTAATCAGCAAATGGACTGCTCTCCGTGTAGAAAATACACGACAAACAGTGGTAACAGGTGTCCGGAAGAGTAAGCTTACCCTGCCTGGCGCCACACCCGCCATAGCTGCATCCAAACTATTGGACGAAATCTCAATATAATAGCATGTTTGGCCAATGAACTATCGGTATGCAAAATGCACGTGATGAACTGTCTTAACGATGTAGTAACATAATTAGGGAGATAGTAATAGTAAACGTGTCAATTAAATATATCTAGAATAATAGCTGAGAGAGACACATTATATTTACTAATCCAGTCAATGTGACGGCCATAAAACTTTTTAAAGGTTTTTATAAGTTTAGTGCGCACGTATCCTTGTAGTTGAAGTTTAGACGACAAATGCCTCGATCTAATTAAAAAATCAGAATAAAAGGAACAAGCTCTCGCGTAACGAATTAGCTGAGACACAAACACTCCATAAGCTGGTGATATTGGAATGTTACTACTAATAAATGGAAAGTTAACAATCGGAAAGTCAAAGTCATCACGTTTATCATACAATTTAACACTTAGTTTATGGCAATTGTCAAATTCGAGACGCAGATCCAAGTAGGAAGCGTAATTGTCACTGTCAGTGGTGTTTTTGATTTCGAGCTCATCAGGATATATGAAATCGACATAATCACTAAATTTAGAATTATTCAGTGATAAAACGTCATCGATATATCGATAAGTGAAATTAAAATGTCTGACCAATCGTTTATTTGTTTTTACGAGCGCTTGTATGTAATCGGCTTCGTACGAATAGAGAAATAAATCAGCAAGCAAAGGTGCACAGTTGGTGCCCATGGGGATACCCACCACTTGCTGATATATTTCTCCTCCAAATTCAACAAAGATGTTATCAATTAAAAAATCCAACATCTGAATTATTTTGATGGCGGTGAATTTGTTTTTAGAATCACTGTGATTCTTAACGAAATATGTGGATTTGTAATTAACAACTAAATATTGATATCTAGCTGTTCCCGATTTAGACGAAAAAACACTGTGAATAATGTCTTTCAACCGGGATTTTAATTTACTATGGGGAATTTTAGTGTACAAAGTAGAAAAGTCAAACGTTTGAATAGATGAGACTGAAGCAAGGGATCTAGATTGCAAACCATCAAGTAATTCTTTGGAATTTTTCAATATCCACATTTGATTTATACCACTACGAGAGTATATTTTGTCACAGTATTTTTGAATACCCTCTTTAACAGCTGTAAGTATAGATGTCAATACTTTAGAAAGTGGTTTTGTGGAACAACGGGATGAACCTGCTATAAAACGTTGCTTGTAGGGATTTTTATGTAGTTTAGGTATCCAATATAACAAGGGCAAATCTGTATAGGTATCTCCACATGGAGTACCAAATGAAGTGAGTACAGATCTGTGATTGGATATAATTTCATCCTTACTAAGAGTAGAACGTTTATAAGTAGCACTGTCAATTGGATCTACGCTTATATCGTATTCTAACTGCCAAGGAATCTGTTACGGCCTACGCTTATATCGTATTCTAACTGCCAAGGGATCTGTTACGGCCTACGCTTATATCGCATTCTAACTGCCAAGGGATCTGTTACGTGCACGCCATAGCACAGCCTACTATTATATCGATTTCCAACTGTCGAGGGATCTTCTGAGAGACAATATTTAAACTACTTCAATATTTACATGTTCTATATCCTGGTCTCGCTTATTAAAAGATGGATCCCCATTCACACCAGCCTGTAAGGCGAAGTTAACAAGGGTAATTTTAAACATCGTGATTAGATACCCATGCCTTTTGCCACGTACTGTCTACATCATGGATTACAAATCGCAATTTCACCCTCTTTGTAAAACAAAATTGGTATCAATTTCTGTTCGATCGTTAGGACATATGAGATAGATAACTTTTTCTATCGATGAAGTATATGAAAGCTGCCTGATGGAAAGCAGATGTTCTGTGTACACATTGACGTGCACGTAAAAGATCCGTTGGCAGTTTGAATTAGGTATAAGAGTAGGTCGTAGCGGGTAAAATTAGCCTCATGGCACACTGCATGGTGTATGCCCGTGTCCATTGCTCCGAACAGTAGGGCGTTAAACCCCACTTCATTTCATTTTGTATTTTAAAAGGGTAGATTTAAATGTAGTTTAATATCCTACCGCCGGATTAACCATAGTGGGCGCCGAAGTCGCGAAGCCCCCCAAGGAGGGTCTGGGGGCTTTCTCCCACCAAGAAATTTTCAGAAATTGGAGGCCGGAAACGTGATTTCCTGGCATTTCAGGCACTTGTGTCAGAGCCATTTAGTAGCCCCCCCCCCCCCCAGAAAAAAATAAAATTCCTCCACAAAATTAGCGCATTCTGGCATTATTTCAGTGCACCAATCCATGCGAATGCTATGAAATAATGGCATTTCTAGATTAGGGGACTGGAGCCCATGGTGCCCCACATTAGGCCCCCCCCCCCACAAAAATCACAGTTGCGCGCCTCGAGCATGGTCGGACCGAGGACTCCAACGGCCGGTGACCTACTGACGGGCCTCTCCGATGCTCCGAGGGCCCTCTAACGGAAGTCCCTAGGGCCCCCTCAATCCATCGTGTGTAGCGATAGACATCTGAGAATTCGGTGTTTTGTGCCCCATAGTGCCCCATGGCTAATCCGGCGTTGATTTCAGCACCAATATTTTGTTTTGAGTGACGTTTGTGATTACTCGTCCCACCTTTGACATTCTTGTTGTTCATGCCTCTCTTCTGTTATATTTAACGGTTTCACACAATTGCGTTATTAAGATATCGTCTACTCTTTATAATTGTATCAAACAATCGTTACGGGGGGGGGGGGGCTAGTGGTCTAGAGTGCCGCGCTTCGACCTCTAGCTGGCCAGTCACCTCTGGCTTGCGGCTGTGGTTTCGAGCCCTGGTGTGAGCGTATGTGGCATGGAGATAGGGGCGCCTTCTCAACCTCGTGGGTTTCCTCCGGGCATTCCGGTTTCCTCCCACTGCTAAAGACCCTACGCGCAAGCGAATTATTGAAATAAAATGAAACCATATGTTAGTCCCAAAATGACCTAGTTTGTGTCGAGTGGACGTTAAACCCCATTTCTCTCTCTCTCTCTCTCTCTCTCTCTCTCAAACAATCGTTACTGATACCTTACATGTATACTTGTTTGATAACATAGAAATAATACGCTTAGAAACCACCACCAAATGAATTAGTAAAATCAGTAATTGTCCTTCCAGTTATAGCTTATAGCTCTATTATTATAGGTCTTTGGGATTGTTCCGGTGTGGTTTCCCCTTGCCAGTGATGCAGGGCGGGGGACGTGACAAGGACAGCCAAAGGCGTTTTATAGCTGAGGCGCTGGAGGCGCCAGCCTCCTCGCGAAAAAAAATCAAAGAAGTTGAACAAATAAAACGGGAGAGAAATGCTAAAACCGATGAGAAAAATGAAATGTACCCTAGTTAGGGAGGGCCCTAAAGGCAGACAAAAGAGCCCGTCGTCACACAAAAGTGCCCCTCTGGGCAAGGGAAAGGGCCCCCGGGTCCGAGTCAATCGTTTTCTTTACACTGTTACTGTCGAATCCACTACTGAATGAGAATGCACTCATTGCACTGGTATGAAAATCATCAATCAAGACACAATCCCCATCCCCCGCCCCCACCCCGGACCCCAACGAAAGAGGGCCCTCAGAATAGTATAGCCTCCGCCATGATAAACCTTAAAACGCCCCTGAGGACAGCTGAAACCCAAGTTACTGTGTACACATTGGCGTGCACGTAACAGATCCCTTGGCAGAATTCAATATAAGAGTAGGCTGTATCGCCGCTGTTATGGGAAAATGTCCCTCACAGCACACTGTATGGTTTAAGCTTGTCTATGTTCGCCCAGCCGGAGCAGCACAGTCGAGATTTAAATCTTATTCCAGTTTTTCAGTTTTATTGTTGTGTTAAATGGAAAGTGGATATAAAAGAAATAAATAAAGACCTCCAATATATATTTTTTTAGAGCTACGACAAATGTCAATTTGTAATCTTTAATGAACAGAGAACACATATCAAAACCTGTTTTGGACATAAGTGGACTAGAAAAAGAGAACGGATGAATAAAGTGAACAGTCTTGTTTTAAACTATAAAAGAGTTCGAACTCACCTTAACCGGCACACAGATAAGAACAAGCAAGAGATCAGCTGAAGCCAAACTCAATAAAAACGTGTTAGTGATATTTTTCATACGTCGATATCTGGCTATGGAGAAAATCACCAGTGTGTTACCAATAATTCCTATGATTAAAGTTAGTCCGTAAACTATGGCACCAGGTATAATTTCTTGTAGGGCGATATTCGACACGGAGTCGGTGTAATCGTAGTAATACTCATCGGTTACGTTACTACTACTGCTACTGCTACTGCTAGAATTATTAAAGTTAAAATCAGAAAAGTTTTGACTTTGAGCACAATTGTCGAGACAACCTGTTCCCGGCGACATGACAGATCAATTGAAAGCTCCTAGCAGTAATTGTTCCTCTCTATTCTCTCTCGATCTCAATCATACGCTGACGCGAAAGTGAGAGATAGCGGGAATGGAAACCCGCCCACTTTGTCGTGATATGGCCTGTACGAGATCTGACAAATGATACAGGTTTATAAAACATGCCGTTTGGTTTGTTTAACACTCCCTCTCTATTCTACTATTTGCCGTCGTAAATGTGATTTACAGTTTGTGGAGAAACGATGATGCACCGGCGGAGTAGAGGAATTATACAGCAATTTCTGAAGTTATTGATCCTCGCTAACCATGAGGCCGAGAAAGTTCCTCGGGAAACCCAGGGTGATGACAAGTTTAGAAAAGAAGTAGAAAGACATGCTATACTATATGGTTAAAATATTTTAAATTCAACATAACTTTGTTATCATAGAGCTAGTGCATTCAAATTTCGAAATTCTGATCCTAATTATTGTCTCATTAGAGCACTCGATATTGTTTTTTTTTATTTGAAGAGCGAAAAGACCCTCGTTAACAGAGATGGACAACATAGCCCAAACATGGCTCTGCAATGCTAGGTCCACACTATCACAGTTCGTGCTACGATTGAAATCGTGGTTTAATCGTGACGTAATCGTGGTGATCCTATCAGACCCTATCTTTTATTGGGGTAGGTCGTAGCAATTGTGTTGATCGTATCGTAACGTATCCGAACGTACCTGTACGTACCAGATCTTGGACCCAATAGGAACAATCCTATCCTAACGCATAGCACGACAGTGGAAAGCTTGCATTGGGGGAAGTCGATACCACTATTTGTTTTAAGGAGTTAACAGAAATTAATTGAGAGAAAGTCAAATAATTGAAACATAGATCACAACACTTAGTATCACTTCGCATTTGGGAAACTAAACGATGTTGTAAAGCAGCTAAAGTCAAACCAACTGAAGTATGGCTTTTGATCAAACAAAAGACTGCTACACGCGACCCTAAATCTACTTAATGTTTGAGACGTCTAACATAATGTATTTGAGGGAATTGAGTTCCCGGTTTATTCGATATATTTGCGTTCTAGACAGAATATGCACGGCTTCTCTGTAATTAACACCTGTCCCCAATAAACCCCTGAATTAAATTTCCGGGAATCAGAGCTACATCGTCAGTCAGAGGCGTACCAAAACGAGTGTTAGTCCCACAGTGACATCAAATTTTACACCCGCCTCCCTGAGTATCATCACTATAGACAATGTCCAGGTCAATTCTCGCTCAGCCTTATGTCTCTTCGACACCATTTATTTTATACCTTAAACCGATAGTTACATATTTTCTAAGAACGTCAAAACATAATCGTTTCTATATCTGTTACTTCACATGTTGACATATCACTACTATACAATCATAGGAATTGTTTTAGCACTTAAAAACACTCAAATAAAAATTTGAAATAACTTCTACTCGCCGACAATATCTGGAAATTGTATCAATTCTTTTCGATTATCAAGGTCCGTGGTTAAAAAGATAGGGATATTGACGCCTGGGTGAGCGCGACTTTTCAAACAGCACACTTGATAATAACACCTTAAACAGCAACGCTGGATTTGAATGAAAATGATACCTTTGTCAATTTCTCAACATACACAAGTGAATTATAGGTTTTAGGATTGCGCTTTAAAACGGTAGGACTGTGTGTATAGATGCCATGTATTTAAAGGCTTTATTTTAAGATGTTATAAACATATGACTGAAATTATCGCTTTAATGATTTTGTAAATAACCAGGGGATCAGTTTGGGCATCTTCTCTTAGGCACCATATATACTGAACAAATCCCCCCCCCCATTACATTCTCCATCCCATCCCCAGTTCTTCCTGTTACTCGTTTGAACAATTTCATTTTTTTTTAGCAGGAACGCCTGGCTGTTGTTTTGTTGTTGGTGTTGTTGTTCTTGGGTGCGACGCTCTTCGAAATAAATCCGAAGGCTTCACCAATTCGTGTACAGTCGGCATGAATCTTAGCTTGCTTGTTCCTCGGACAATAGCGCCTCTAGTGACCGGCTTCGGTGCATGATATGGCATTACAATCCAAAATTGGATCCTATTACGTCATACTGAGTTCCCGGTCCATGTACGGTGGTACTTGTTTAAAATCGCAGAGGTTTCAGTTTTGGGCCCCTTCGCATATCAAACGAACAAAGTTAAACCTCGATATGGAAATGCTCATTATTGTAAATCGAACATGCATTATGTAAGAGTAAAATCTGCCTTTTGTAGGTTTTTCTTTTGGTCCGAATGTTATATACAGAGAGAGAGAGAAATTAGGTTTAACGTCCACTCATCCAAATGACACAAACTAGGTCATTTCGGGACTAACACATGGTTTCATTTTATTTCAATAAATCATTTGCGCGTAGGGGCCTTTGGCAGTGGGAGGAAACTGGAGGACCCGGAGAAAACCCAAGAGGTTGAGAAGGCGCCCCTATCTCCATACCACATACGCTCACACCTGGGATCGAAACCATAGCCGCAAGCCAGAGGTGACCGGCCAGCTAGAGGTCGAAGCGCGGCACTCTAGACCACTAGGCCACCCCACCGTGTTATATAAAATATTAATTAAATATTTATTAACCTAACAAGACGATAATCAACTCCTGATGCCATCGGATGCGTACGATTTTCATTAGATTTGAATCCGATCTGCTTTTCAACGGCCGTAATGATTAACCGTAAAAATGGATTATCGAGACATTCTTTATTATCAGCGGAAACAACGGCATATTCCCGTTAAATTATCCAGGAGTGGATCCAGGATATTCAGAAATGGGGGGAGGGGGTGCTGCACCCACTTGGGAGTATGAAGCCCGGCCCGTGATTTTTGAGTGGAAAAATGCCCACTTGGACTAATTTCATACTAGTACTGTAAATTACGATTTCCAACCTAAACGATTTTGTTCACCTTTCCCGCGAGAATATATGGAGCTAAAAATTGTTCGCCACGACAAATAATAGAGGGGCGTGCGCCGGGTGCACCCCCCCCCCCCCCGTGGATCCGCGCCTGTTATCTATCATAGCGAGAACAGTCAGCTCTTTATCTATAATCTTCCATAATGTACCAAACTACATGCTGAACAAAAGATATAACAACTTAATACATCGTCAATATGCTGGCCTTTTCTTGAAGGAAATATAAACATATGTTGTTTTTGTTTCTAATAGCAAGTGCAGGAGGACCGCGCTAGACGCAAAACAAAAATCTACACGATAAACATATCGTTTAAAATATCAATTGTTATAGCTAAATTATGGTCTTTGTTAAAAAGACAAAAAAGGTATCGCTTGGGGAAGTGGGGGAGATTCGGGGATCTGTGAGGTGCCAAAGAATTAATGAGTGTTGCATACATACGTAGCCTATTTAATCCGTTTCTAATGGACAAGATTATTACCCAGACACGACTACAGAAGCGGTTTAAATCGACCATAGGAATGATCGATTTGAAAGCTGGTGGCTTAAGGTTACTGCACAATACAAATATACATGTTTATTGAATACCATGACGCGTCGTGGTTTCCCTTTGTCAGTGGTGCAAGAATGGGGAAGGCTTCTAGTTGTTAGGATTGTACTAAAAACCAAGGCCCCATTACACATTGGTGTTAACGTAAAAGAATCCCTTGGCAGTTGGAATTTGATATCAGTGGTGCAAGAATGGGGAAGGCTTCTAATCGTTCGGATAGTACTAAAAACCAAGGTCCCATTACACATTGGTGTTCACGTAAAAAATCCTCTGGCAGTTGGAATGTGATATCAGAGTAGGCCATAGCGCCCATGTCTGGGCATAATTTACCTCATAGTACACTGTATGGTGTACGTTCGGTCAGAGCAAAACATTAGGACGGCGCCCTTAATCTAATCCCAGTCAAAGTGCACATGTCGTTTTGTTTCTATGTAGAATAATTATACTTAAAGTCTATGTGCGTCAAAATAATACTTAAAGTCTAATTGATCGATTATTTAAAGGAGATAAATCGTTAATATTTGGGACCTAGAAATTGACACAAATGGGTCACAACGAATAAAATACTGTAATATAAATGTATATAAACTGATTTACATTCAATGGTTTCCGCTTTACTCTAATTTCAAATCAGTTATGTTCGGCGAAATAAGCCAGCAGTCTAAACCAAGCGCAAATTTATAGCGTCTGGTTATTCCAGTCTATATACGCCGTTTGATTTGGTGCAATGTGTTCAGCCTCGTTCATCGAGTCTCTTGTTTAAACTGGGACTGAAACGCATTATGGTACACGATTCGTGTTCCAATGGTAAAATGTTTATTTCGTCTTAAATCTTGGATATCAGTTGCCCATCTTTTTTCCGGTAAGACAACAGCATCAATGTTGATTTAAACTGACAAATAATTCGTGTTTTCAATTTTTTTTTATGATATTGAGTTAGAGACTTAGCTACTTTAATATTTAAAGATACGTTATGCAAGATTTCGATTAATTAGCTATTTAAGGTTTGACAAGACGTACTGGTTGTTCAAAGCTAAATCTCGCTCCACCATTTTTAAATTAAATCAAACCGTGACTGAACCTTTCTAATCCCTTTAATATTGGAGAAATGCTTATGGTCGGTTAATTAATGTCTTATTAATAATTTAGAAAACATTTCAGGCCTGACGAAGGAACTGCAATAGGCAGATTTAGGTCTTGCATAATGTATGTTTAATGCACACTATAATACCAAGAAAAGGCTCAATCTGTTTGACAGAGAATTACGAATTTAGCGGCTTGCGAAAATTCACTGCTGATCAGTGTGGAACAGACTGAGTAGCGATTAGCGACCAGTTCCTGATTATTTTATTCACTTGGTCTATTATTATGAAGATATGGCTTATGTCGCCTTGAAGTACAACCCATATAATTGGTTTGCATTTGTCAGTAGCTGCGGTTACAGAGCGATTATATCCATTTGTGGGCTAACTCAAGTGATCGTTTACAAGCGACCGTTAATATTGATGCTCCATTAACTCGGTGATTTACAACAGATCAGAGCGTGGACAGCCGATTCTAATACGTCATAGATTTAACGTCCACTCGAAACAAACTAGGCCATTTCGAGACAAACACATGTTACAGTTTTATTTCAACAACTGCCTTGAATCAAAACACACCCATTTGACTCAATGACAGATCGGGGGGTTGGGATGGCCTAGTGCCGCGCTTCGACCTCTAGCTGTTCGGTCACCTCTGGCTTGCGGCTGTGGTTCCGATCCCTGGTGTGAGCGTATGTGGCACGGAGATAGGGGCGCCTTCTCAACCTCGTGGGTTTCCTACGGTTTCCTCCCACTGCTAAAGACCCTACACACAAGCGAATTATTGAAATAAAATTAAACAATATGTTAGTCCCGAAATGACCTAGTGTTTGTCGAGTGGACGTTACCCTCTCTCTCTCTCTCTCTCTCTCTCTGACCGGCCAGCTAGAGGTCGATGCGTGGCACTCTAGACCTCTAGGCCATTCCTCCCTCCCCACTATCGATGGCCAACACTACATGAAAATCTGACAAGTTAGAGTGAGAGTTCACGTCAGAAATGAAATGAAATGGGGTTTAGCGTCTTACTGTTCTGCTCCTAACCTGGGCTAATGAAGAAGGGCATATCCCATACAGTGTGCTATGAGGGAAATTTTGCCCAGGCAGCGGCGCTACGGCCTACTCTTGTATCGAATTCCAACTTTCAAAGGATCTTTTACGTGCACGCCAATGTGTACACGGGACCTCGGGTTTTCTTTGTATCCGAACGACTAGACAGCTGTCCTTGCAAGGCCCTGCGCCCTGCATCACTGACAAGGGGAGACCACGCCTGAAAATATGGATGCAGGGATCGAACACCCGATCTCCAGGCTAGCGAGCCAACGTCTTACCCACCGTGATCCTAAGTTCACGTCGGAAGTCAAACGAGCGGCCTTCGATCTATGACGTAAGACATTGATTTATCAATCAGCGTTGACGTTTCTAGTGGTTTACCCACAATTCCGTACATTTAAAAGGCCAAAATGTCGCCGTCACAGACTGTTTCATTCACATCATTCCGAACTCGTCAATGATAACAACTCTTCCAGATCCTAGTGTAGTAAAGACAAGTAAAACGAAATTTTGAACTATAAAAAACGAAACGTTATAACATCTGTGTTTCAATCAGATTGGGTTTTTGTTAATAGAGTTATCCCATTGTATTGAATCATCCGGTCTCAATCACTGCGCCAGGAACTATGGTTTGTCCGTTCTCGGCGATCATATAAGGACGCCATATTGAACTATTTTTATTATCGTATAATTTGACTCAATCACTTCAGTGTCTTAGATTTTTGTAGTAAATGAAATTATTTAAAACATTTCTTGAATTTAAAGCGGTAATTTCATATTTTTAAGTTATATTTTTAAAATATATTGAAATGAAGCCTTAAAACATCCCTACCTTGTTACAGAATAATCGTATTAATCCTATAATTCACTATTGCCAGTTGAGAAATTGGTAAAAAATTTCATTTTCAACTTCAAATTCAAACGTTTGAAGATAGCTATTGCATCGGTGGAATAGAAAAACAGGGGATATAATTGAGTTATTATTTCCGGTGTTAGTAATTTATAAGAGTGGGAAATAATGTCTAATGATCGTAGAGTGAGTTGACAACCTATTGAGCAAAAGACAAAGAAATAATCATGTTTTGACTTTCTTAGAAAATATGAAATTATCGCTTTAAAATTGATGTCAATTGCTAGTGAAAGTGACTCATGGTTACCATCATGACAATCACCGATAATTCCATCTGACCTGTGATGAACGATAATACTGCTATTACAAGTCATTGATGAATCCCAGAAACGTCGGATGGGAGAATGCTACACTGTTACCTCCAAGGTTAGGAGAATGCTACACTATTCCCTACAATTATGCCGCGGGTTTAAGTGATCCTGAAAGCTTTTTTTTCTGTGTTAATGGTCTGTGTTATGGCGAAATAGCGGCTTCAACTAGATGTTAAGTGTCGGCGTTGTCTATTTTTGGGGCGTTTGTGAAGATCACGATGGTTGGTCGGGGGACCGGTTGGGGAGATCACATTCATACCGAAAATTCATCTTTCTAGAATTTTAGTTTAGTGTTAAAGTTACTCCTACTCTCAACCGTAATCATAACCTTTGTGTCTGACTCGGAGTGTGGACAAGGATGAAAATGGACCCTTCCGTTATTGTCAAGGTGTGCTTTTCTGCTGCCGATTAAATTAATGACTGGATAAATAAAAGATATCAACCCCAACGGGGGTGGTGGTAGAGGGAGAGGGGGTAGTGGTCTAGAGGGTTGCGCCTCAATACCTAGCTGGCCGGTCACCTCTGATGTGAACGTAAGTCACTAGGAGATCGGGGTCCCTTCTCAACCGTGTGGGTTTACCCCGGGTGTACCCTTTTCCTCCAACATGACAGACATCTACGTGTGCGCTAAGGTAATAAAAATGAAAATACGACAACTTGTCTGCGATATCGCCTTCGGTAGAGGCGGACGTTAAACACCAAGAAGAACAACAACAACCTCGGTGGAAGCAGGCATTTAACTTCACGAAAAAGAACCAAGATCTAAATGTTGGGTGAACGCGTATTGTGAGTCCGTCTGTCTGTTAGTACACATTCATTTGTGCAGTCTTCAACCGAGGGTTGCGATCTGTAACTTGCACGACTAATTACTGAAAAACTTGAAACTACTTTCTTTTCCATACTCCCAGATGCAATTTACAGAAGTAATAAGGGCCCGCTAAAGACAGAAACAACTCAGCGAGGGACTAGGGGGTCTGCTCCCTACGGGCTCGAAAATACATGGTCTCTGTTGTTATTTTGGCCTATATTTGGGGTAACTTTGGTATAACACAATAACTGAGATTTAACATACCAAATATATGTACCCAGAAGATGGAGGTATGGCCGAACGGATAACAAGCTTCTCCCGGGAAGAATAATGGCGAATCACGGTTGGAAAAGGGTCCGCAATTTACAAAAATATCGAAAAGCATCGATACTTTAAGCACCTAACGAAACTAACACCAAATAATGATGATCGAGGCTAGGCCGAAAATTTAATCGCTAAATTAATCGAAAATTTAATCGGTTCAGCATTGATTAATTTGCCTGAAATTTTCAGCAAATTGTCTGTACATTATGTAGTTTTTAACTATTATAGTGAGAACTGTCAGCTCTTTATGTAATCTCCTATAATAGTGAATAATAAGATTAATAGGATTATTCTTTAACAAGGTAGGACTGTTTATAGATATCATCTATTTTAAGGCATTATTTTAATACATTTTAAAAATATAACTTAAAAATATGAAATTGGAGCTTTAAGGAAACAAACCAAAATATGACAAGCTCCTGGCTTATTTTAAAATAGATTATAAACGGAAAAATTATCAGCGATATTATAGGCGGCACTGGCTATAGCCTTGTATATTACCAGGGGTTTGGATGGCCGAATGGTTAGCGCCATGCGCGCTGTATCATAAAGCCTGTCATTGAGTCAACTGGCGTGGTTTCGAATCCCCGGTTATACGTGACAAAGAGTTGGGTCGCCTGCCCAACCTCGTGGGTTTCCTCCGGTTTCCTCCCACTGCTAAAGACACCTGCAAGCGAATTATTGAAATAAAATTAAACTATATGTTACTCCCGAAATGGCCTAGTTTGTGTCGAGAGGACGTTACACCCCCCCCCCTCTCTCTCTCTCTCTGTAAGCCTAGTTTTATCAACGTGTAATTTTAAACGTAACTAATGAGAAAATCAGACACCACCTGTCGTTAATTATTTCATGGTGAATATAGAGCAGATGTAGTCTACAGCTTTACATTAAAATACAACCAGTCTACCTACATTCAATATATGATGCTTTCTATATGACATCTTTTACTATAATTACAGGGTCCATGGTGGCTTAGTGGGTAAGACGCTGACTCGTCTGACGTGCTGTTCCATGTGCCTATGTGAAGGGATTCTGCACTTGTTGTCGCAGAACATGGCGGTCTTGTCGCTTGGTCTACCAGCTCGGGGGCGATCCTCCGTGGTGTTGGTGGCCTGTAGATGGTCCAAACATTGACCTGGAAGTGATTGGCAACGGCTTGGGAAGTGTGGTCAGCGTCATGTCTTCCAAGCGCCTGGTTCCTCTTAGCTACCAAGAGTCGTGGCATGCTGCTGACGTTGTAGCTGTGCGAATGATTCAATCAGGTATGTGGGGGGGGGGGGGGGTTATAGGGCTGGTCCCGGTGAACAACACGTTCAGCACAAGTGACATTTAAATCATGGAGAAAACATTACCATCTCAGATATCAGTTTCTGTTTTTTAGAACATTTCCTGGGTTCATTTTATGTGTTTGGGATGGAGCCTTAATGGCCAGGTAAATTTGAAGATGCGGTCACAAATATACAATAAAAACATTTGGCAAGTTTTATGCAATGCGTCTATTCAGAGTAACATAACATATTGACGTTTCTTTTGCTATATTAAACAGAGCATATATTATAAAATTAAAATACCCCCTGTAGCATTACAATTTTACCTCGAATTCCAACTGTCGAA
Source organism: Patella depressa (assembly GCA_948474765.1). NCBI lineage: Eukaryota > Metazoa > Mollusca > Gastropoda > Patellidae > Patella > Patella depressa. The sequence goes on from OX419716.1 coordinate 74,096,175, forward strand.
GCCAACGAGTACGCGGGTGGACCCTATCCTTGTCAAACTCCCCGTTCCGTACTGCACTGCGTGAATCAGTTCGCTGGTGTGGATACTTACAGTCTTATTCCCTAGAAAGCAAATTTTAACAGTAATTAGATAAAATTGTTTATTAGTTGTTGGTTATACCCTGTACCGATATGAACTCAACTTTGATGCCAAACAGAATAAAAGATTATAGTAATTTTAGTAGATAATGCTTTGATAATCTCACGGCTATTATCCATCAAAGACATCTATTCCATTTACTCAAATATTATTATTTGCACTTTAATAAATACAGAAAATTCGAATGGATAATCATCAAAATGATATAGTATACTCTTAAAACATGATGATTGATAATGAAATCAACTAAGTCATTTGTTGGCGATGAAATCAATATATCAAACGTTTTTATTTTCATGTCTGTTCAATATATGCCGTGGTAATGCGGCTTTAATTTGAAAATTAGTTTAGCTCAACTTTGTGATTTGACCGGGAAAAAAAAGATATTTTCGGAAAAATGCAAATAACACTGGTATTGAATTTGTGTTTGTGTAGGAATTTTGAAATACACTATAAAACACTTTAGTTTATTAGAGAGGGCGTAACTGGTGCAGATACTTTTCCATTTAACAAGTTATCTTGCTTGGGTTTTTTTTTAAGTAAAGATATACATGAGTTAAGAGTTTAATAAAGAATTGGCCATTCTTGTCGTAATAATTCAAAAATAGATGATAAAAGATGAAAATATTGAAAATTTCAGTGAAATTACTCTATTCTGAACGGAGTTGTCACTGTCGGACGTTTGAACTAAAAACAGGCATCAACTGTATCCGCACTGTCTACGAGAATTGCCGATGGTTTGATTGACAGACGATTACCCCATCCACATATTCCCGATTATCAAGTAACATTTTCAAGGGTTACGGTACCCTCGCTTGGCAGGCCTTTTTTCGGCTGATGCCGATAGTGACGTCAGTGACTAACGGTAAACGTTAGCTTAGTCAGCCATTTTTGATTTAATCTTAAATGTACGACCGAGGGTCTACAGCGTTGATTTTCAGCTTGTCATGTAAATAAAGGTCTAATTAATAATTTCTATAACATCTGAAGCCTAAATGAATTATTGCAACGGATCGATTTAGCTCTTACATAATCCATTTTTAATCACTATGCGCAAGGGCGTAAAACCAAAGGCTTCTTGGACATGACAGCCACGAATTATTGGTCGCTGATAGTGTTTTATATTGTTTTTGCACCAAAGTTGACTTGTGACGGACAAGTTTCTCCGGGCAACGTCGTTTCATCATACTCCCCGCCCCTACCAAGGTCAATATACTAAACAAAACCTGACGTGTCTCTACGAGAAGATAGCAGTACGGAAGATAAAAGGGTTGAGACGAGATGCGGGAAAAAAAAACCCAGATTAACATTGTGGGTATTAGGTTTATGCAGATCAATTAAGAAGTACTGAGTTGATAGCAGTAAATAGATAGTATTGTGATAGAACAATACACGATATCGTGATATGACACCTATTCTCGGCTGGCTTTTAGACTTTATTATTGATTTGTCTTCTTATTATACGCCACAAACTGCTCATTTTGCATCTGAAGGGCGGATCATTGAGGAGAGCTATTTCAGTAGCCTTTGAACGCAATTGTCTGTAGCATATTATAAATGATTAAAGATACATTATGGGAGATATGACAAAAACAAAGCCGGCAGCCCTCACTGTAACAGTTAAAAACTGGATAATGTAAAGGAGATTTGCTGAAAGTTGAATCATGAATGAAAGTTGAGCATCAAATAGGATCCTAATCCAATAAACATCACAGACAGCGTTGACATCGAGGGTTGATTAATTTAGATAACATTTCAGGCCTAAAGAAAGACCTGCAATAGGCAGATTTTGCTCTTGCATAATGTGTGTTTAAATACTTTATATGTATAAAACAACGAAAGTAAGTTAATTAATTGACACCTTTGTATTAATATTTCTGGAACCGCACTTGTCATTGTATCTGCCCTTTTCCACTGTTCATTAGGTTTTAATATTTATATTAATAATATCTTGTATTCAGCATGAAAGACAGTGGAATACAATAAATACAATACATGCAATTATATCCGGAATCACGAACTAGGATGAACTATAAAGTACCTTTCTCTTCTGATTCATTTCATGAAGTTTTTTCACAATTACGCCATTAGCATGATGCACCAAAAGTAGGGTGGAGAGTACAATTTATATTAAAAAGACAGAGAACCATCATAAGTTTGGAGAGAGAGAGAGAGAGAGAGATAGAGAGAGAGAGAGCGAGAGAGAGGGAAAGAGAGAGAGTTGAATTCCCATGTGTACGCGGTAAGCTTGTTTTTTCGCCCCTGTCCAGCAACACTCTGAAAAAGGCGAACAATTTTGCATAAATTCTAAGAATATTTTGCTTGAGAGAGAGAGGGGGGAATTCTCATGTGCACGCCAACGTATACGCGGGAAGCTCGTTTTTTCTCTTGTGCGCTGAGTTGTTAAGCTGAGGAAGGAAACCAGAGGACTCGTAGAAACTTTATGAGATTGAACAGTGTGCTATTATGAGGGACAGCGAATTCCAACTGTTAATGGTTCCTTTACCTGCACACCAATGTTTACACGTGACATCCGTTTTTCGTCCCATTCGAACGACTGGGAGCTGCCTTTGTAAGGCCACCCGTCCTGCACCACTGGCAAGGGAAAACCGCGCCTGAAAATCCCGAGAAATTTTCTTCGCCAACACATGGACCGAACACGCGATCTCTTGGTTGACATACCACCCACTTACTCGCTGAGACACTGCGGCGTCAAGTTAATCTGTTCATCGTGGTTTCGATCATAGTATTGTATCGGTGATCAGAATCTGTAAAAAAAAGTGGCCATAACATATTGAAATCAAGCCTCTGATAATCCGTTCATCAATCATTACACGCCCACATAGTTTAAGACCAACACTCAACAAGATTTCTATGAAGCGGAGAATCCATATTTCAATCATAAAAGGAATTTGGACCGGATTCATAGCTGATTATCAACAGAAATCGACATTAATTTTGGACATGGTTGAGATTTGTAAAATAAACAAAGGGATGGAGTTAGGCCACGGTTATGTTTCTGTCTGTTTCTCAGTCTGATGGCCGAATGGTTAGCGCGTGTGCGTTGTGTCATAAAGGTCTGTCATTGATTCGACCAGAATGGTTTTGATTCCCAGGTTGTACGTAACAAGGAGTTGGACTGCCTGTCCGACCTCGGGTTTTTTTCCATGGTTTCTATCCACCGTTAAAGACAACTACGCGCAAGCGAATTGTTTGCAATAAAATTGAACTATATGTTCCCGTAATACTCTGGTTTGTTCGGAGTGGACGCTTCCCTCTCTCTCTCTCTCTCTCTCTCTCTCTCTTTACTTCCTTCTAGTATGTCGAAGTAGAAACATAACCGTACTTTAGATCACAAGGTTTGTCATAGAGTTTAGTGACGGGATTTCGATCCCATGTGTTATATGCGACAAGGGGTAGGTCCGCCTGCCAAACCCCGTGGGTTTGTGCGGAGTCGATGTTAAAGCCCTGATATTAAACAGGGCTCTGGGGTTTTTTTGTCCGCCAGCTCGCACTAACCGTTGTTTCTAGCCCGACCGGTCGTCCTACACCAGTGACAAGGGGGTGCCAGCTTGGAAATACATTGCCATACTTACCCTAGCCCCCGTATACACAAACATCATCGAAGAACTCCAGAGCGATGATACCTTCGGGTTAGGAAAATTTTGTTAACCCTCTGTTCCTTTAACCCGGTTTCTATGTATGAGATTTGAGTAAACGCCAAGTGTTCAAAGGGTTAACAGTTCTTTTATAAATCAATGCTATGAATGAATGGTATTGGGTGATAGGATTTTTTATGGACTTTAGAAGTTTGGTAAATTCGCTTGTTGGTCTCCGTGGCACGAACCATACTTTTACGAAAGTTCAATAAAGTCGGAAAATATCCCCCTCATGTTTGCGTTATAAGTCTTTTACTACATTGCATTTACACGTGCATGTGTTAATCCGGATTAAAGTTAAAAGGAATTGGCTTTCACAAAAAAAAGAGTCGGAATGATTGCATTTAGTGTTTGCAGATAAAAACTTGAATTTGCGTTTAATATTATTGTTGTTCATCTACATTGAACCTGATCAAAGGCGGTCATTTATTCGTAGTTGGTGTTGGTCGAGAATGTTATTAGGATTTGTTTACCTTGTTTCCACTTGTCAGTGGTGTAGGACGGGAGAGAGGATGGGTCTGGGTGGGATGGCAATGAAGAGCATCTAGTCTAGATCTTTCAGACGAGACGAAAACCCGAGGTCCCATAGCCACGTTGACGTACACGTATAAGAACTAAACGGAACTAGATCGGTGCGGAAAAGCAGGAAGTAAGTCTACATTTCAACTAAATTGAATCCTTTAACCTTCAACAATTACAGGAGATGGGAGATAAGATAAAGAGTTGGCAGTTCTTACTATAATAGTTAAAAACTAGATAGTGTCAAGGTAATTTGCAGAAAATTTCAGTCAAATTGATCCACTGTGAGCCGAGAAAGAAGCGGGTGAAATTTTCGCCTAGCCTCGGTCATCATTACTAAAATCATTAATAAAAACAGCATAGTCTCGATTATCCACGTGTCAAATTTAATTATCAATGGCCGTGAAGCAGCATATAATAAGAATCTAATCCAGTCAACATCGAAGGCTTGCCTGGGCATCGAGAGTTTATTACGGTCTGGATAAGTTAATTAATGACTGTTTGATAATTCAAATAACATTTCAGGTCTAAAGAATGATTTATCTCTTGCATAATGCATGTTTAATACAACGGTTTCCAGGAACCCATTTTGTAAAGGACAAGAATTGATTTATCGTGTTGCTACCCACGGTTGCTAAACACTCTGTTATCCAGCTATTTATTATGCGTATAAATCTTTGATTTGGTGTTGTATTACTTTTTTATTTCACTTTTACGTTGTAGTATGTAATAGTTATTAGCACACTTTCCGAGGTGTATCGGTGAATATCAGGACAGTTTTGGTCGGGGGCTCAGCCGAGGCGGAGCCGAGGCGGCCCACGACCAAAACTGTCCTGATATTCACCGATACACCGAGGAAAGGTGCTAATAAGTTACTTACATCACATTTCTATCGAGTATTGTGAAGCAAAATGTGAAAAATAGTATTTATTATCGAGTCGTTTCAACCGAAAAGTGACAAATAATTTCAGCTCTTTTATTTATCCCTTTCTGTGCCTCACGTTACATTTCATGGTAGTATTTACACGTGCGTCTTGTTGTGAAACCCCGAGCGTGAAACAGCCACGTGTTTGTTTAGACCACATCGTCAAAACAATTTGTCTATGGCGTAGAGGACTGCGATGATATTAAATGTAGTGTAAAGGAAATTCGAAACGTGGGTCGTTCCTGGTGAAAGTATGCATCGGCGCATAGTTCGTTCGTTGAAATTTAATTGTAATGAAATTTATAACTTTCTAGGCGTTTTTTTTATATCCTGCTTATTTTCAAGGCTTGTGAAGTGTCTAGCAAGAGAATCACAATTAGTTAAAATAATTATTCAATATTCTCATTTATATGTTTTGCATATAACCAAATTATGGAATAGATGCCAATTGATATGTGTAATAATTGTTTTTTGTAATATGTTGTTATGTTGATTTTATGTCATTGCATATATTTTTGCACTGCCATGTTGTTCCCACCGGTTTGTTTTGTTACTATGATTTTGATTAGTTGTCTCATGTACCTTAGCCTAGTGCAGTATGAAACAAGTAGTTATCATTGCGATCTGGGTCGGACTAAACGTCCGCTTCGTATTGCTTGATAAGTTTCTTAAACGGTGTGAAAGTATCCGTGTATCAGAAATGAACAGTACTCTTTTTAAAAAGTGTACTGTTCATTTCTGATACACGGCTACTTTTACGCATGTATTGGAAATGAACAGGACAGTTTCATCAAAGGTTGCCATTGGCAACGAGTAGAAGTGGGATGTAATATTACTTAGGTCAATGGAGTTCTAAAAAGTCAAATCTTAGTTCATATTAAAGTTAGACTGTCAATGGAGTTCTATAATGTCAAGTCTTAGATCAAGTTTTAGATTATATTAAACTTAGGCTGCTTGCTTACAATTGGCTCCGCTTGAGAACAGGCACTAAGCTACCTGACCGACCTTTGACCTTTTCAGTCTTAAATCGCCTAATTTAGTCTTTATTCTGCTTCCATTAATGGAATTGATGTAGTTTCTGTGCGTATGCCTGGTGTGAAACGGAGTAGAACAACATTACGAAACAATAAATTATTTTTGGATAGGGCGGCCATTTTGTGCAGAGATCTATTCTCGAAGATGAAGTAGACGGATCTCTATGTGCAGAATGGTTGTAGATCAGGCACTGGACTCAAAGCGCTACTCACCTTGCTGCTGCAACCGTAACAAATCAACGTTATTTCCCTTAAAATCGTCGCGCAGTCTCTTTAAACGCGTCGAAATGTCTCTTTAAAATCGTGGTGTAAATTTGGGCAGAGGATATTTTCTATCCGGGCGACAAAGATTAATTCGCCATCGGATTTCGTTATTTGCCATCTCTTTTTTAAAATCAGTTTTAACGATGTCTGGTCGAAGGGTAATGCTACAAAGTACTTAAAATAGTTTAGCTTAGTCCTAAAAATGAACAGACAACTTTCTCTTTGCAGTAAAAATGCGAAACTAACCACCACAAAAATTGCTGAAAGAAACGGTGCAAAACCAATATCAAAAAACATTTCTCAAAATTCATCTTAACTGAATATTATGCCGACAAAGGACGCTAGTGGTTCTACCAACCGATAAAACAATAGCTGCACTAAACGGTTATGTGATGATATACATTCTTCCTTGCAATTTATAATAATAATTTGAATTTAACCAATGTGCGTATAAAGATACAATTGTTAATTATAGTATACAGTTGTCGAAATAAAGACAATGAATTAAGAGAGAAAGCGAAAGAGAGAGAGAGGAATGGGGTTTAACGTCCACTCGACACAAACTAGGTCATTTCAGGACTAACATATGGTTTAATTTTATTTCAATAATTCGCTTGCGCGTAGTTGTCTTTAGCAGTGGGAGGAAACCGGAGTGCCTGGAGGAAACCCACGAGGTTGAGAAAGCGCCCCTATCTCCATGCCACATACGCACCATGAATCGAAACCACAGCCGCAAGCCAGAGGTGACGGCCAGCTAGAGGTCGAAGCGCGGTACCCTAGACCACTAGGCCATCCCAATCCCTCTATAAATTAAACATACATTATGGAAGAGCAAAAACTGACTTTCGTCGGTCTTCCTTTGAGCCTCAGATGTCACAGAAATTATAAATTAGATCTTTATTTAAACAACAAGCCCAAAATGAACACTGTAGACCCACGGATGGCTTGGATTGGGCTCGGATTAAAACAGGATTTCGTCGACTGATTTAATCACTATGGCGTCGTGGGTGGGGTTTCTCCGTGACGTTGACGTCATCATACTTCCGGAAATTATTCATAAAAGACAGTGATGACCGAGGCTATACACAAGCTTCACTAGATACCGTTTAAACATTACTTGATGATCGAGACTATGTAGGTGGAGTTAACGCCTGTCAATCAACAATCGGCCATAGTGGGAAAAGGGTGTCGATGAATTTAGCTACCATTTCTAGTAAAAAATTATAGTGGTAACAACTTTGTTCAGGATAAAGTTATTTGACTGAAATTTTCAATATATTCTTGTTTCAACATCTATTTTTGAACTTTTATAGCACAAATGGCTAACTCCTTGTCAAAATCTCCCATAATGTATCTTTAAGAACTAAGAACACTCCGTAGTTGCGTTCTGTAGTTTAAGGTATAGATATTGATTTTAGCCGTGACAATCACCATGTGTTTCTCTTAAAAGGCTTTGATTTCTAGTAAAAAATATGATACAAGCGTGGACTTAATTACATTTAATATATTGATTTGGCAATTGGTTTAAACCTCTAAAGCCGGGTGCATACTCACAAGATTTGTTGTAGGAAGAAGCAGTTGGCTAAAACTTCTTAAGTCGGGTGAACACTGAATCAAAGGATTCAAATCTATATAAATAAAACCAAAGATGCGTCTATATGCACCGCATTCTGGTTGATGTCAGTGATTAGCCAATGAAACGGCCTGTTGCGGCGAGTTCTTTGTGTGCTGTGCACAGAACTGTGGGTATCCCAGTGGAAACGTCAACGCTGATTGGTTGGTCGAAAGTTGCTTGTATGACCCCGTGATGCGATCTCTCATCGCAACTGGTCTGGGCCCTGTTTCACGAAATTTTAACTTAAGATAAAATCCAAATTTAGTAGATACTTCAATTTTGATTGGCTAAGCACTAAAATCAATCTAATATTATCCAATCAAATTACTAAAATTGGGATCTTATCTTAGTTAAAATTTCGTGAAATAGGCCCTAGATCTACGGAGAACGCTAGATCGAAGACGGTCCTATTATACGCATATTATGACGTCATATATGTGATTGTGGGTTAGGGTAAGGGTTAGGGCTAGCCCTATTTACATTTCGAGACTTTGGCGAAATCTACAGGTTCTAGCCCTTACCCTAACCCACAATCTATAAATGACGTCATATGTGCTAAAATGCGTAGGAACGTCTTCGATCTGGCGTTCTCCCAGATCTACATGCAGCGGAGGTCAACGAAAGTATAAAAAACGAAACGAAATATAGATCTGAATGTAAATCAGATTGATAATGGCGCCGTACAATAAATTTTTGATCGTAAATTGTCTCAGTTCTTCGGTCAATATAGAGGACTAAGTAACTAGGAATGGGGTCGCCATTTTGAATGCCAACCAAAAGCTCTTTAATATGTTTGGTCCAATGTCGTCACATGTAGGCTAATGATAAACAATACACAAACACACTCCCAAAGTTTCGCGTCAACATGTTGCTGTGGTGACGTGTGATATGTCGGCTTTACCTGCTGTCATTGGATACGCTACGTGCACTAGCTTTTTTTTTGCACCGACAACGTGATTCGAAGTTTAACACGAATCCTGATAATTTTATCTGTGGCCTTATATGACAGAAGACCATGTCAATCATGGATCATGGACATTTTTATAACCCCCTCTTTTTTTCTGAAGAAAAAGAAGTAGAACTGCTCTATGTAAACAAAAACAACGTGTTAAAATGCTACAGTAATTTGAGATGGGTTTTACACAAATCCGATAAGCAATATCATCATTGATTCTTACAGCCGCCATTCGACAAACTCGACATTATAAAAACACGCGTTTCATTGTAAATTTGATTGAATTTAAACATGTAAAACTTGATTTTAGATAAAGTATCGCGAGAAACCAGATCCTACTCTATTCAATTTCACATAAATGTAATTTTTAGGGACATGTTCAATATCCTGTAATCTATATTGAGTATGGTTTCTGTTAATTTAATTCGAAATGATAAGTATCAAAATCCGCAATTGCTTTGAAGAGAAATGCGGACTTGATCGATAAAAATTCAGTTATTGCAAATTGGTTTTGTTTGATAGTACCACCGAGCATTTGTATAATAAGGCTTAATGCCACATTTGAAAAATATCACAGTTGCTAAGATACAGGCGTTTTTGATGCAGAAACATTAACCCATTGCTGACATACGGGCGTTATTGATGCCGATCTTCTTATCCATTGCTGAGATACGGCCGTTTTTGACACAGATCATCTTGGCCATTGCTGAGATACAGGCGTTTCCAAATAGCCTTTCTAATACATCGTTGCGATATAGGTGTTTTTTCAAACAGATCTTCTGAAACATAGCCTACGCTCTAATCCATTGCAGAGAGCCGGGTTTTTTTTTTGGCGACGTGGGGGATGCATGGCCGATGGCTGTATCATAAAGCCTGTCATTGATTCAACGGGCGTGGTATCGAATCATCGGTTGTAATTGACAAGGAGTGGGGTTATCTTTCCAACCTCGTGGGGTTTCCCCGGGTCCTCCGGTTCCTCTCACTGCTAAAGACCCCTACGCACAAACAAATTATTGAAATAAAATTAAACCATAATATATTATGTTAGCCCCGAAATGATTTAGTTTGTGTCGAGTGGACGTTAAACCCCATCTCTCTCTCTCTCTCTCTCCCCTACCCCATTTTGAACATAATATATAATACTACATAAAATCAATTGCATTATTTTGTTGTGGGTGATGTCTCTTTAAAATAAAATAGATCATCGTATAAAATGACTTGTCCTATAACCCCATCAATTAATTTGTAACCAGAACCAAAAGTTTTTAATGGGATTTTAAACAGAATGAACAAAAGAAAATGTCTTAAAATGAGATGTGGTTCAACCTTCTAAACAACCGGGCTAATGAAGATGGACAAAAGTGCGCAGCGTTACATGGGAGAAATCTGACAACGGTATTCCTAACATATTCTTGAAATTGGGCGGGGCGTGTCTCTTTTTAACGTCCAATCAAATCCTTCCTCTCTTCTCGCATTCGGCATAATTTTCAAAATGGCCGACGAAGAAAACATGTTGGCACTGGATAATCGAGCATAATAAATTTCGCGGGTTATGACGTAAACAAGTCGCGATTGTCATTAGATACATTGCGGTAACATATTTTGAGGTCTGGTTAACCCCGATATTGTTTGTTACAATGAGGTCATTGGTTGGTAATGGCACTACTGACCAATAATAATTTAGCACAACAATGTTCACTCAAGATAGCAGTGTGAAGTGGATTAGTTCTAATCAAACGAAACACTGCGCAGGAGTATGTATTCCTAACAAAATGTCACTAATGAACTCGTACTAAACGCAGGCTGTCGGTCTACAGTTAGCTCAACTTGCGAATAAACGCGGAGCGAGTTGACCGACATTCAAGTTCTAAATCGACGATTTTATTCCAGAATACTAAGTATACTTCGAGAATTTTGGTTAGTATTTATTCTACTTTCATTTAATAAGATTGAAAATGTATATTTAAAGCGATAATTTAATATTTTCAAAGAAAGTCAAAACATAATTATTTCTATGTCTTTTGCTCAATAGGTTTTGAACTTGCTATTATAAGATCATGGGCATTATTCCCCACACTTAAAAACCATTGACACCGGGAATATTAACACAATTACGTATACCTCTCTGGTTTTTCTATTTCACCCCATGGTATAGGTATCTTCAAACGTTTGAATTTGAAGTTGAAAATGAGATATTTGCCAATTCCCCAACTGGGAATAGTGAATTGTTGGATTTAATAGGATTATTTTTTAACAAGGTAGGACTTTATAAATACCATCTATTTTAAGGCTTTATCTTGATAAAGTTTAAAAATATAACTTAAAATATGAAATTGTAGCTCTAATCTGTGTGTGTTTGGCAGATCTGAAACGGAGTAAACCCGCATTATAAAGCAGTATATGGCGGCCATTTAGTGCAGAGATCTATTCTCGGAGTATGAAGTAACCGGATCTCTGCAGTGTGCAGAATGTAATGAACTATAGTATCTGATACCTTGATTACATGTATTAAAATTTCAGTTAACACGTATTTGAGAGACATCCGTGCCAGACAAACTTCATCGGGTGTCAGATCCTCTTTCAGTAGTGTTACATATTGCTCTGTTTGACTATTGCTACTTATTTTTTTAAAAAGTAAGTCAACTAACCCAATTCTAAAATTTTCTGGATTTTGCCTTTGTCGCTAAAGGCTTTTTGCACCTAATTCCACCGTATTTTATGTTCTACCGGGCCGTTGTTCATATCCGAGTTATCAGCTAATGTGGTATTGAAAATTACCCTGGTAATTGCACTAGATCATATACCTTTCACAATATCATTGTGCAGGTGTTTTTTTTGATTAGATATGATGAAATAAAGGAGGCGCTAAAAGACGAATATCATTGCTGGACGTCTGGTGGTCTGGAACATATTGGGGAATCACGGTGGCTAAGTTGGTAAGACGCTGGCTCGCTTAGGAAACAATTAAAACTGGTAAATATGATTTTGTGTTTTACAAGAAAAAAAGACCCTGGCTCGCTAGCCTGGAAGTCGGGTGTTCGATCCCCGAATTGGCGAGAAAAGTTCATGCATATTTTTTCCGGCGTGGTTCCACTTGTCTTTATTAGGCCAGTTTAGGGTCAGAACAGTAGGACGTTAAACCCCATTTCATTTTCAGGAACATATTATCGTAGGATTTGGCTACAAGCTTGACAAGCTGAAGCCCTGGGCCCTGTTTCACGAAATTTTAACTTGAGATAAAATCCAATTTTAGTAGATACTTTAATTTTGATTGGCTAATCAAATTACTAAAATTGGGATCTTATCTTAGTTAAAATTTCGTGAAATAGGCCCCAGGGTTTCAAAGTCTAGGTGAACCGACCACAATGTATAATATTTTTCACACTGTCACAAGCCTTTCGTACACACTATACAGTATATATATTCGCTTAAACATCCATCAGAAATGAAATGAAATGGGGTTAAACGTCCTGTTCTGCTCCGAACTAGGCTAATTAGGACGGGCATACAGTGTGCTATGTGTGTGTGTGGGGGGGGAATATGTGCCCGTACTGCGGCACGCCTACGACTTGTGCTATGTTGATGTTCCCACCATTTTAAATGGAAGACTTGATCTCGCTTCAACTCGTGGGTTTTCTCCGGGTACCTCAGTTTCCTCCCACTGCTAAAGACCCCTACGCGCAAGCGAATTATTGAAATAAAATTAAACCATATGTTAGTCCCAAAATGACCTAGTTTGTGTTGAGTGGACGTTGAACCTCATTATTTCTCTCTCTCTGTGATCTCGCTTCAACTCCGTATATCTTATCAACCCTTCGCGTAATACCTTGGATATTTCGGCATTAATTTCGATTGGATATTAGATTCTTCGATCGTCGCGAATACCAAGTCTCGCACTTTCCAGTTTAAATGTCTACGTGTGATCATCGATTTGCAAAGTTCTTCTTTTGTTTATATTCACGAAGCAATGGCGCCAGAAATCTCCTAAATACAGCAATGTGACAGCTCTTCGTTTAATCTGGAATCTTCCATAAAACTTTGGGCAGTGATTTAAGGTATTAAAACGGCGAAAGTATTGTTTGTTTCCAAGCAGTATTGTTTACATTATATCCGTTTTGATAGCCTCGTTGGTCACGCAATTAGTTTTTGTGCAATTTTCTACGGCGCACTGGTTAATTGGGTGTCATGACGTAACGTTTTATAAACATATCTGGAATTCTGTTTAAACCCGATTGATTTCTTGATGCAATTAGGTATTGGTTGTTGATCGGACTTTTGACCAGTCATAATTTGGAACAGAAATTTGCCCTCATTACAGCGGTGTTTGAGTGGGATTAGGTTTAATCAAACGAAACACTGCGGGGTGGGGGTGGGGCGGTCGTTTAATGTCAAGATTTCCTTGGAGGTCGCTATATTTCATTTGAGCGTGTTTGTGTCAAAATCTCTGATCGGACACTACTGTTCACGCGTGTGTCGTAAATGGTGATAACGTAGCTATAGGCTAGGGAAATAGTAAATCAATCTAGCAACGTCCAGATATTGCAAAACTCGCAGTTGTTGCTTCGGGGACACATTGATCCCTCTCTGGTCCGCCGCTGGGGTAAGACGGAAGACATCAGTAGTGGAAGCATTGGAACTACGTTTCGATGTCAGAGGCGGATCCAGGATTTTCAGAAAGAGGGGGCGTGCTGCACCCACTTGGGAGTGGGAAGCCCGGAACAGTGATTTTTGAGTGGAAAAAATGCCCACAAGGATTTATTTTTTACTAATACTGTAAATTAGGATTTCCAACCTAAACTATTTTTGTTCTCCTTTCTCGTGAGAATATATTGAGCTAAATTTTGTTCGCCACCTCAACAAATAGAGGCTGCGTGCGCCGGGTTCGCCCCCCCCCCCTCTGGATCCGCGCCTGGATGTGATCTACACGATTGCTTGGACTGATCTCAATGATCAGACCTGATAGGATCACCACGATTACTGCACGAATAAAACTATATGTATATATGTATATGTACAATTTCAATTGCAGCACGAATCATGGCAGAGGGAACCTAGCATTAAGTCTGGATATGAACAAACTCCCACGGTAAAAAGTTTGTTTTAAAACAAAAACACAGAAGCACAAAAGAATTTAATACAGTGGTTATAAAACCGTCATCTGGGATCGAATGGGGTTATTAAATACTTTAGAGAGTTTCTCGACAGTTTAGAAATGTCGTACAACGTTCATTGATAAATTGGAGGTTTAAATTCTCCCCCCGAATATAGCCAAAATGAATGTCCCTCTTGTGACTTATGCAAGCGTGGGCGATTTCTAATCAGTGTCCATAGGCTATCAATCAATGTGTGGAACTGTCGATCACAAAAAATTGATGGCTAAACTGTGCAGTAATGTTTATTTTGTGTGTGTAGTTCGGCTAATAGAGGCGAATAAACAACGTCTATATCACATACTTCGTATCTATTTTAGCTTCGTGACTGTCAACAAGGCGAGATAAAAGCCGTTAATCAGAACCTTTATTTGACCCCGGTTTTTAAATAAGATTCATTGAGAAAGTCGCGGTGGTAATATCAAGGTTATTTGAACACTAATTTGATAGAGGAATGCGACACTTCCCCTCTTCCTGTCTAATAACCTCACACGATACAAACTACAGACAGTTCCATTTATAGAGTTTATACGTGACGGGAAGGTAATTTGATGTCCATAGCAAGATCACCCGGGTAACACCTCGGCTGAATTCAGACATCCTGTTAAAGAATTGGAATGAAATTTGGTTTAATGAAGACGGGCGTACGCCATGGCATACAGTGTGCTATGAGGGAAATGATGCGTGCACACGGGTCTCGGTTTATCGTCCCTTCCAAACGAAGAGACACTGTAAGACACTCACATGTAGGCTCTATCGTTTTCACAATGTTTTCGGAAGGGGGGGGGGCTCTGGAACACCAAATATGAAATAAATTTGTTTAAAAACTGTGGCCTCTACTGCTTTCAAAAATTTATACGCAAAGGGGGTAACTCCAGAAACGAAGCAGTGCCGGACTGGTTGGCCGAAGGGACACCTGTCAGGTCAGTGACCAAGGTCCACATAAGTATACATCGAAGGCGCGTCACGAGCGCGCGAGCATTTGAGGGGGGTCTGGGAAGGTTCTCCCCCGGGGAAAATTGACAATCGCAAAGCCGTTTTCCAAGCATTTCAGACCAAAGCTTCCTATGTTTTCTTTCTCCTGTCCTGTGTCCTGTCCTTCTTTCTTTCTTTCTTTTCTCTCCCCCTCCTTTCTGTTTTATTTTTTCTTTCTATTTTTCTCTTTTCTATTTTCTTTATAGGTTAGGCCCACTTTTTTTAATGAGCTTAGGCTCCACGGACAGGTGGGCCCAGTCCGGCATAGTCTCTTATCATCCAAACAAATATTCTACGAATATTAGTCTGGATGGGTCCTCAAAATTTGACAGAAAGTCGGTCACTGTCTGGATTATCCAGTCTTTTAAGTTACCACGTGCTGAATCTATTAAAAGATCTCGCTTGTCAACAATGACACTCTCTAAAATTTTGTTTTAAAGTTTTTAATTGAAATGGTAATTTTCTCTCGTCATGAATCAAACGTATGGCTTCTCACAATCTCCTTAATCACGATTCATGCTGTTGTATCGTCTCTATTTTGTTTCTAATAATAGATGTGCCAAGTGAATTGTGGGATATATTTTATCCTCGCCTTATAGAATCTATCAAAATCGGCCCGGCTTCATAATATCTATCACTTACCGAGACTTTAGCCAAAGGTTTCCATTGCCCATGCGTAACCGGGAGTTTGGTTTTTTATGTGGTAGATTATCCAGTAATTTTCGTCAATAATTGAGAACCGACCCAGACCCTCCGTACATTGAAGACTAGGGGGGTCTGGGTGACCGAGACTAAGTCCGGCACTGAAAGGAAGGTTAGCGCAATCTCGTTCCCAGAGGCAGCCGCGGAGCCGAAGGCCTCTGGCACATTAGACCGTCCATTTTTTCCATTTTTTTTCAAACCTAAGCCCCGCCCATTCTGACCTCAGTTTGGTCAATCTTTTTGGGTCGATTTCTCGAAAACTAGAGGTCGGATCGTCGTTTCGTTTGTTGTAAAATGATCCTTGAGTCAAAGTCAACTCGCTGACATAACAAATTGGATCCTAAACGAACAAATTCAAGTTTTTGTAAAGATCTGTTTTTCTACGCGTGGGTATATTTTTAAGTGATTCGGTCATCCAGGCACTTAAAATCAGGGGCGTACGACGCAAATAAACGAGAACTTTCGCGCGTAGGAATTACATATCATTTTCCGGGAAAATGGCTACCCCGAATCACCAGAGAAATTTCTTCAAAAATTTTTCTGGTTTCGAGATTGAGGTTAGCGTTCTGAAGCACTGCATATCGATGGAGTTCATTCAATTTTCGTACATTCAGGGGCATATAATCCAGATATTTAGGAAATGGAGATAACTTTACAGATCATCAAAATTTGATACGAATTGTAACCGCTAGAGTGGACATGGGCACGTGAAAATGTTGTCGACGTGAAAATGTGGGTGACGTGAAAATGTAGGCGAATAAAAAGTGATTACCGAATGAATAAATAAGTTGTTTTTATGTATCGGATTATTATTTTTTTATTAAATGTAATTAAATGAATAAAGAAGTTCTATTTTTATGTACCGGTATAAATATTGTGTAAATATTGTTCAAACAAAAGAACCCCGTATATAACATGTACGTAAAAGAACCCTTGCCAGTTCAAAATCAAAGAAGCATGGACAGATAGACGCTGTCCTGGCTAAATTCTCATTCCTTGCACATTACAAACCGACCGAGAATAAAGATATACATGTTGTCAATATTAACGAAATAATGAAATTTGTGGCGTGGCCCCCTACTGTCATTGATGCAGCTGACAGGGGGCCTGCAAGGACAGCTGTCTAGGCGTTCGGATGGTACGAAAAACCGAGGCCCCGCGTATACGTAGAAGATCCCTTGACAGCTTATATTCGACGTAAGAGTAGGCCGTAGTGTCGCTGTCGGGGCAAAATTTTCATGGCGTATGCCCGTTTTCATTTACCCAGTTCGGGACTGAACTGTGGGACTTTAAACCCCATTTCATTTCATGAAATTTGTGTTGACATATTTTGAGAAGATATGAACTTTGAGCTTTGTATAGTAATTACATATTTTTCTTCAAATATATGAATTCCGAAAAAAAAACTTATATCATTAATATAATAAATTGGAAAATTCCTGAATTTTTAATTGCCCTAAAAAATTTGATATGAAAAAGTCGTTATTTTCACGGTAACATAATGTTGAATTGTCATTATGGATAATAAGTATGGTCTATCTTTACATGCGACGTGGGCTTATCTGGCACAAGCAATAAAGTACTATAAATAAAATGACAAATTTAATACCAATTGATTTTCTTCTAAGCGTTGTCTACTCATTTTGCTTTCTAGTTCACACAAGAGCTAAGGGAAATAACTCTATTTTTAAAACACGTGTAACGTGATTAACGGAATGGAACCACCAATATTTACCTAGCGGATCTTTGTAAATACTGAACGGAATAGAACCATTATTGTAATTTCCTATGGATTAAAAATCCACCAAATGATGATAAGAGATTGTAATATAATACAGGTACCATACTCCTAGAAGAGTTTCGTTCGATTGGACTTAATCGCACTAAAAACTGCTGTAGTGTAATGGAAGCAAATTTCTTTTCCAAATTATGAGTGGTCATTCGGATAAAAATCGAGCCCCAAATATGTTTACAAAATGTTATATAAATTTTGTAATGCCCAATTAACCAGTGCATAGCAGAATATTCCAGAATTGTGTGACAAACGAGGCTATCGAATGGATATAATGTAAACAATGCTGTTTGAGACGAACAATACTTCTGGACACCGTTTTTAATACCTAAAAACACTGTCCAAAATTTTTAGGGAATACCCCAGTTTAAACAATGGGCTATCATGTTGTTGTACTTGGAATAGATTTGATTGAACAGGAAGAATGCACACACTCCCACAAAAGCTCAAGTATCAGAAACCAATCTAGTAATGGCCAGACAGGGATTTCTGGGCCATTGCTTCAGGAATATGCTTAAGAGCTACATGCTATAACAATTTGTCAGCTGCTAAAGAAAAACCAACACACTTGTTTTACAGTATTTCATAACATAAAATAAATAAATTTAATTTCCATTTATTTGACTACAATAGAGTTGAAGAAGTTTACCGATATATACACACCTTTTACAGCTAGGTATGTGTATGAATACAGGTGGGAACATATCACATACATGTACAAATACAGTAAGCCTGGAAATAAGGCACCTGTCACTGACAATGCTTGGCATAGATTCAGGCCTTGTCAGGCACAAAACTTCTGGTGCCTGTCATTTCGTCCGGCACTTATTTTCTTTTTTAATATAATTAATACATGTCCTGCACTAAGTTGAAAATGTCAGGTACTATTTTGTCAGGTACATCTAAAACAATTATTTCCAGGCCTGTACAGGTGGAATTATATCAGATACATGTATAGATCACTCTGATTAAAGCACAGATTCTATTTCGTTTAATTTTTATAGTTCAAAATTTTGTTTTACTTGTCTGGACTCCCATAGGATCTGGAAGAGTTGCTAAAAAGCCTGCGTTGTGGTTGATGTGAGGCAACCAAACGATCTGTTCAGTTGAGTTATTATCGTTTGGTACATGGAGTTGTGAGTAGACATTCACAGACAGATAACTTAACATGTCAAAGTTGAATTTCCGAAAGAATGACATCATAGGGTCAAAAGTCATTGTTTAACCACCCGACGCAACTTCTCACTACATCTGCAGTGGAATCCATCAAAAGCATAAAAAACGAAACGAATTAAAATAGATCCGTATTTTAATCAGATTGGGTAAAAATGAAGCAGGGATGGATCGCATACACTGTCATACATTTGTGGTAGTGCCGTTATTATAGATTGAATGGAGAAAAGGTGTAAAAATAAATTCCATGAAAACCTTAGCTTTGGACTTGTTATAAGGGAAATTTAACTGTTTCGTGC
The DNA here is from genome assembly GCA_948474765.1 of Patella depressa. Classification (NCBI taxonomy): domain Eukaryota; kingdom Metazoa; phylum Mollusca; class Gastropoda; family Patellidae; genus Patella; species Patella depressa. Next base: position 74,115,375 of record OX419716.1, read on the forward strand.
AACCCCTATAATTATTACAGAGTTATATCAAAAAGAAATTCCATGAAAAATCTTAGCTTTGAACTTGCTATAAGGGAAATTTAACTGTGCAATATAAATATTACACAGAGTTATATCCCCTGAAAATTCATGACACATTCAGCGATATTTTAGACAAGGAACTGGGACTCCATATCCTACTCATTTTGTGGTTATTCCTTTTTTCGTGGAGCAACGTTCTTCGAAACAAGGCTAATGCTCCCCAAATTGAAGTACTATCGACATGAAACTTGACATGTTAGTTCCTTGGACAATTGCACATCAATTTTTGTATGATGTATTCCAAGATGGCAGTAATAAGGTCATGATCAGTTCTACATGTATGTCCATATAGTTTTATCATATTATCTACTTTTTTGATAAAACAAAAATAATCCCAGATTTTCCTTTACAAAATGTTATAAACATTATCGAATCTGTAATAAAGATAGGCACTATTATTATTGTAGGTACTAAGGTTGCAACGATATCAAATTCTGATATCGCCATTAATCATGATAACTGCTTTTGGAATTATCGCGATAAATAAAAGTCTACGATTATCAATTTTATCACGATAATTCTCTTTATCGTACAGTACTAACTTAACATTGAAATAAACATAATATTTTCAGTCTTGTTAACCGGGGATTCGCCGCACGGTTGCTACGGTACACCGATGTCGCGTGCGGCTTTGTTTACAAAATGTGTTTCGGGAACTTTCTCTCACCGATTTTTATTGTATAATTTTACAAGTAGTAATTAAACTATTATTTCGAATTCGATCCGGCCCCCGCACCGGTGAAAATGAACTTTGGATTTATTGCACCGACCTCCGCCCAAAAAAATCCTAAAATACCGGGGATTGCGATTATTCAACTTTGGCCGATACGATATCACTTGAAAAAAAATAATCGCGATAATGCGGCATCCCCGGGGTATCGCTGCAACCTTAGTAGGTACTAAACAATCTGATAAAAACACAGATCCTATTTCGTTTCATTTTTACTGGTTCAAACTTTCGTTTTACTTGTCTTTACTACACACTAGGATCTTGAAGAGTTGTTATCAGTGACATGTTCTGAATGATGTGAGGTGTTAGCCAATGAAACGGTCTGTTACGGTTAGTTCTCAAGTCCTTTTGATGCCATAAATGTGGGTAAACCACTAAAACGTCAACGCTGATTGATTAATCAATGTCTGACGTCACAGAGTCAAAAGCCACTCATATGACCTCTGATGCCACCTATCGCTACAACTGGTCAGATCTTCATGTAGTGTAGGCTATCGAAAGTATAAAAAACGAAACGAAATATAGATCTGTTTTTAATTCAGATTGGGTCCTAAACTGACAAATTGACACAATTCTTATAAAGATTTTAGGCAAGGAATTTCCATTCAAATAGCCAGTTTCGGTGATGGGAAAATTTACCAATGCATCGACGACAATGTTTACTTTAAAAACATCGATCTGTAATATTTTACCTGATATCAGCACTAATTTTGGAGCAATCAGGAGGAGATAATTTACACAAATAACGTAATGTATAAATATGAGAAAACAACATACACACGTACAAACATCAACACATTTGTAAACTCACGCAACAATGATATGCACGTTCTTCATTCATAGGTTTCTCAACCGTCCAACGTTTCGAAACAGGATCAAAACTTTCTACTAAACGAGATGGCTTGGTGTCAATTAATCCTCCCGACACATATATCTTTCCGTGTAGCACAGTCGTGGCACAGTGTAATCGAGCAACCGATAAATCGGGTAGGGGTTGGAAAGTTCGTTTGTGAGGGTCAAGCGCTATCATTTTTTTCGTGTCCTCCCAAATTATGTAAAATATATCATTAACTACGACTATTTGAGCATAGTGAATCATGGAGGGAAGAAGGAACTGTTCTCCGGAGTGTCGGAGTTTTAAACCAGAGCAGACGTAACTATCGATTGTGTTGACCATGGCCTCGCCTTGAATTCCACCAACCTCCACCAATGTATTATTATAAGGAACGATGCACGACTGTTTTCTGGGGTTTTCCGAATGTCCGGCTTTGGACCAGGAATTTTCATATGGATTATAGCTATCGATTGATTCCACGAATTGAGTTCCGTCCCCGTTAACGCCCCCACATAAATAAACTCTATCACATAATACCGCACATGCATGTCTCGCGCGAGGTTCAGGCATCCGTGCAGCTTCTGTCCACTGCCTCTGCACAACATCGAATTTCCAAACAGTGTCAACGACGTGTCCGTCACAGATTCCTCCCATTACAAGAATCCATTTAGAAATAGCAGCAGCAGAGAACCAGGAAACGAGGCGTGGGAGATCAGGCAGCTTGAACCATCGACCTTTCTGTAAATCGTACATCTCTACCGAAGGTGTGATGTAAGAATTAATACCACTTACGACAACAACCACCTCCTTAGCAACAGTTGATGGGCGTGGATGAATTTTAATGGCAGGTAAACTACTCCGTCTTTGTTCGGTTTTGGCCTTGACACTTTCACGATTTGTCTGAGCATCTTTGATCATCTGAAGGCCTTTATGGCAACCCTGTAGAAGTTGATCGGATTCTAAAAGACGTAAATTTTTTAGATCCATTGTTGGTAGACGAATCTGTAAAAAATTATAATAATGTATTTTAAATTTTCAAGTATATAATAATCTATTTAAAACTATGGTAACAAAAAATAATATAATCTATTTAAAACTGTCAAACCTATGACAATCTCTTTAAAACGGTATGAATAAAAGCGTTGACTTAAAAGTGCTAACTTGGCATACAATCTACACAATTCTATGGAATACAACTACATGTAGTGATCATTGCTAGGGGGAGGGGCGCCGAAATGGTAACCATGCGCGCATTCAGTCAAGTAGCATGGTTTCGATTCACTGCTTGTAAGTGACAAGGAGTATGGTTGCCTGTCCAACCTCGTGTGTTATCTCCGGGTCCGCTGGCATCCTCCCAATGCTAATAATTCCTAAGCGCAAATGGATATTAAACTCCCTCTCTTTCTGTTCATTGCTTAATGTCGAAACGTTGCTCAGTGGTACCAAGTAATGGTATTTCATAGAATTACATCCTGTGTACTTCCAGTTCCATCAGAATCTTAGACCTCAGTAACAAAAAGAGAGAGAGGGGTGCCTACCGCTCGATCTGGGAGGCTCGGCCCCCGTTGAAATGTACGAGTGCCAAGTGGGCCACTTTTGGTAAGCAGAACTGGCGCTGTGGGATGAACCAAACGCCGGGTTAAGGCGCCCGATCGTCACGCTCAGCAGAACCCACAAAAGGCGTCCATCGGTAAAGACAGCAGGACGGGAGAGAGAGAGTGAGAGAGAGAGAGGTTTAAGCTCCACTCACACAAACTAGGTCATTTTAGGACAAACACATGGCTAAATTTTATTTCAATAAAATAGGGATCTTTAGCAGTGGTAGGAAACTAGGTCATTTCAGAATAACACATGGCTAAATTTTATTTCAATAATTAGCTTGCGGATAGGGATCTTTAGCAGTGGTAGGAAACTGGAGGACCAGGTGAAAACCCACAAGGCTGGATGCCTTCTCAAGTATAACCGGAGAATCAAAACAACAAAACAACGTCAGTTGATTCAATGACAGTCCTTATGATACAGCAATCCAATACCCACCCCACCTCCAGTAATAAAGAGCAATCAAATTTCATGTAGGCCATATTTATTTCCAGTTCCATTGAAGCAATTTAAGTTGAATTGAAATACAATGCTATACAAAGATACTTTTAAGGGGAAATAACTCCATTTCTTAATAATTGACAGCATATCTCATTCTGCTCCATCTGGGATTAAACAGATCATGGATATACCCAACTATTCAAGAATAATAATACATTTGACCTTGATTTGATTTAGAGATTCAATGCCTCATTAAGTGTTATAAATATCAGGTTACTCTTTACAAAAATACTATTCATAGTAAGTTTTTCAAACATGGGGGTGAAAACCAACCTAGGATTCACCAATCTGATTAAAACACAGATCTTATTTCGTTTCGTTTTTTATAGTTCAAAATTTCGTTTTGCTTGTCATGGATGAGTTGTTACATAACACACGTTCTGGTTGATGTGAGCGAATAGCCAATTGAAACGGTCTGTTATGGGAGTTTTTCGGGTGAGGTGCACATAACTTTGCGTATATCACTAGTAACGTCAAAGCTGATAAATTTTAATTAATAAATGTCTGACGTCATAAGGACAAAACCCCGCTCATACGACAGCTGATACGATCTGACACTACAACTGATCAGATATTATTCATGTAGTGTTGGTCATCAAAAGTATAAACAAAATGGAATGAAATATAGATCTGTTTTTTATTCAGATTGGGTACTAAACTGACAAATTGACACAATTTAGCGAGTTTTGGAGATTGGAAAATTTACCAATGCATCGACGACAATGTTACTTTAAATACATTGATCCGTAATATTTTACCCGATACATCTGTATTGTAATCAGATTGAGGATTCCATAGAGTGGAGACACCTCACGGACCAGACTCAGGGGTTTCCAGCTCCCAGTCAATCATTGATATTTCCAGTGCTATAACTAAACGCCACGGAAACAAAATACAAACCTGTTCCAGCAGCTGAGGTATATACTGTCTTCGTTCATCTGGGTCGTGATTCATCCATTTCCGAGCAGCATAATAAACCATTTCTTCGTTCCTGACATCGATATGATCATCGGAAATATATCTTAACACACGCTCCATTGGAAGCTCCAGAAATTCATCGAACTCCACGACACGGCTGAAGTTCTCTAACGCATATTTATTAGCCTCCTCTTCTAATTTTTTACAAGAATGAATTTGAGCAAAATTTTCGATGCCTAGACAGTTTGAAAAATGTAGTTGTCGTTTAAAGAAACCGCAGCAAGCCTCCACTATGTCTGGATATTCAAATAAATTGCCAGCAGACAGCATTTCCTGAGCATTATCTTGAGTGATTTCCAGACGACCACTGTAAGCGTAGTCGATAATTCGTTTCAAAGTCCACGGGGAAACTTCGTTGAAGCAAATTCTACTCTCGTGACGTTCTCTTAACTCGCTGGTAAACATGGCACGGAAATACGGGCTGCTAACCGCCAAGATGTTTCGATGGCATGGTAACTCTTCATGGCCCACGCATAATATGACATCTGTGAATGTGGCTTCCTGCCGCAGAGCGTTTAACTTAGCAAGAATATCAGAACCATAATTCTGACTGTACAGAAAATAAGATCTGGGCTGATCCACAGATGTTTCGCTACCACGTCTGGCCATCGGCAAGCTTTCTATGTCACCACCGCTGTATAAAATATTTCCACGTCACTTCTTTTGTGTCAAAAGCAGATCAGCATCTTACTAGTAAATGTTCTCCTCTAGGTTTTAATCCTTTTTCTGTGTCATACCAAACTGAAAAATACAGAAAAAAAAAATAAAATCAATAATTCTTCATCCCTGTGGTTCATTGAGTAAAGCACTAACCAATTCTGGCAGCTTGGTTTCATGATGTCTTTGGTGCCAGATGGAGGGCGTGGCAAGGAAAGGAAATAGTCATTCACACTTGTATATATAGCAGAGGCTAGGGTTGGGTGGCTGCTTGGTGTGATTGAGTTAAGTGCTTTGGTTTTGATCCTTTGCTTGTACATGACAAGGAGTAGGGTCATCGGTTCAACATCATGGGTTTTCTCCAGGTCCTCCGGTTTCCTCCCACTGCTAAAGACCCCTATGCGAAGTAATCTGAATGTAGTCATTAGGTATTCAACATTTATATAAAAAGATAATCATACAACTAAATAAGTATTAATCATGAGGTAATCAAATGGCCTAACATGTGTGCCTTAGATCATAAGGTCTGTCAAAGAGAGAGAGAGAGAGATGGGTTTAACATCCACTCGACACAAACTAAGTCATTTCGGGACTGACATATGGTTTTATTTTATTTCAATAATTTGCATGCATGTAGGGGTCTTTAGCAATGGGAGGAAATCGGAGGACCCGGAGAAAACCCACGTGGTTGAGAAGGCGACCCTACTCGATGCCACGTAGAACCGGGGAAGGTTTGTTAATTCGCTTGCACGTAGGGGTCTTCAGCAGAGGGAGGAAACCAGAGGACCGGGAGAAAACCTACGATGTTGGACAGGCGACCCTACTTCTTGCTACGTACAACCGGGGACGGTCTGTCAAGGGCTGGGGTAAAGAGTAATGGACCAATGGTAATTGAAAGTAATCATTATAATGGCCATGTAATGCATAATGCAATATTTCAAAAGTAATTATGAGTAATGGAAATGTAAAATCATGTAACAGTCAATAACATTTTAATTACATTAATTCATGGCACATATAAATATTTGCAATATGACAAGAAAATTAAACAAAACCTAAATCTGCCTATTACAGGTCTTTCTTTAGGCCTGATTAATCACTATTAGAGGAATATTCTTCTGCCACGTTAAAGTAGCTACTTGTATGTCTCTAACTCAAAATCATCTTAAGTCTTCAAAATCAAAAAGACAAATTATTTGTCAATTCAAAGCAGCACTGATGTTATGATATGGGCTTTTTATTTCCAATATTTGAGACAAAATAATCATTTTACCATTGATACCCGAAACGTGTACCATGTGTTTCAGAGGCATTTGTAACAAGGTAACAAGGCTAGACATATTCCACAAGTCATGTCAAACGGTGATGTCATATTCTTACCTACAGAACATGCATAATAAATACTATCAGTGTAGACTTGAATAACCAGACGCTAGAGATTGCCATTCGACTGAGACTTCTGGTGTATTTTGAACAAATATAACTGCTTTGAAACTGTGATGTCGTATTCTTCTACAGAGCATGCACAAAAAATACTATCAGTATAGACTGGAATAACCAGACGCTAGAGATTGCCATTCGATTGAGACATCTAGCGTATTTTGACAAATACAACTAATTTGAAATTAGAGTAAAAACGGAAACCAATTTCTAAGTCCCAAATATTAGCGATTAAGCTCCTTAATGTTTGGCTTGGATTTTCTGATGTTCGTTGCTTTTATTCTCTCTCTGTGATGTTTCGACAGGGCAAATAACTTTCATCTTTTCATAGCCCTGGTTGAGATATGAAATGAAATGGGGTTTAATACTTCCTCTGATATGTTCTTATCCTGCCTTTCATCTTTTTGTCCTGAATGGTTTCGGGAGCCAAGGTGGCTCAGCGTGTAAAGGTGCTAGCTCGCTAACCAGGGGGTCTTTGGTCAACTCCAGGTGTTGGGTAAGAAAGTTGATCAGGAGATTCCAGAGTGGTTTCCCCTTGTAAGCAGTACAGGACAGACGACCTGACCAGGAACAATCTCTAGTCGTTTGCATAGGACCAAAAACAAACGTCACGTTTACACATTGCCAAATTGGAGTGCAGATAAAGGAATCCTTGACACCATTTTTACCCTAGTCGGTACAGAAAAGTAGGATGTTAAACCCCCATTTCATTTCTGTACCAGGGGGGTTGGGATGGCCTAGTGGTCTAGAGTGCAGCGCTTCGACCTCTAGCTGGCCGGTCACCTCTGGCTTGCGGCTGTGGTTTCGAGCCCTGGTGTGAGCGTATGTGGCATGGAGATAGGGGCGCCTTCTCAACCTCGTGGGTTTCCTCCAGGCACTCCGGTTTCCTCCCACTGCTAAAGACCCCTACGTGCAAGCGAATTATTGAAATAAAATTAAACCATGTTAGTCCCGAAATGACCTAGTTTGTGTTGAGTGGACGTTAAACCCCATTTCTCCCTCTCTTTTCATTTCTGCACCCTATGGTTTTTGAATTGTAACTGTTGCTATTGCTTGTGTATTTGCAGTAAAATCTGCTATCCCTGAGGCTTCACTTCCATATATTACATAATTACATGTACATCTCTGTCAGTCAATTACAAGCCATATACATGTACATGTAATTAGAGGAGTTAAATCCCTAATATTTGGTGTAGAAATTGACATAAATGGGTCGCAACACATATAATAATGTAATATTAATGTATGTAAACTGATTCAATCGTTTCCATAGCGTCTGGTTATTCCAGTCTACACCATATTACGTGACTGGTGAAATATGCATAGTCTCATTCTTTAATTTCTTTGTTACAAATGCCACTGTAACGCAAAATAGCACACAAAAGATGTCATTTTCTTGCAAACGGCACCAACCCTATGGAACTCCTTTCCACTAGGAATAAATAACTCCATAAGCTTAGAATATTTCAAGTCACAAATAACTCCATAAGCTTAGAATATTTCAAGTCACAAATAAAGACATATCTATTTGCTTCACTACATGTAGATCTGACAAGTTATAGTCAGAGTTCACGTCAGGGGTCAAACGAGTGGCTTTTTACCTTATGATGTCAGACACTGATTAATCAATCAGCATTGACCTTTCTAATGATTTACCCACAGTTATAAATAGGATCTGTGTTTTAATCAGATTGCTTTTTCCTGTATATGTATACAGCTGAGAAATGCACCACCAGCATACACGAATGGAATATGACCATTAGTATTAAAAACACACTATTATTATTATTATTAATCTGGAGCATAATAAATATGTAAAAAATATACCAGCTTGTAAAATTTTAAGTGACAGTTTTGCTTCAGACACACGAAAGAAAAGAAGTCCATTCAACAGATGAAAACAATCGGACTAAACAAGACTGATTTATGTACACTTGAACTCGTGGATTAGTGTCTGTAATAAGACCTCAGGTCAATTTACATGATATTCAGCCATTGCAATATAATCCATTCCAGTCCCTTCTTATCCAGATTGACCTATGAGCCTATTACCTCAGAAAAGAAAATGGGTGCTAAACTGAACGTACTAGACTAAAGGTCATAGGTATGAAAATGAGTGCTAAACGACAGTAAAAGACTAAAGGTCACAGAAAAATCCATTCTAAACAACTTTGTTCTTTCGCTAACCCCTGACATGAAATCAGCTTTCATTATGAAAGTTTCTGCCTTAGTCAAGAATCAGTGTACCGGTAGTGAAATGAATAAGAACCTCATACTTTTTTATGTACCAGCCGAGCTAATGAATGAGATGGTCATAAGCCCCATTTACACTGATAGTATTTATCCTGCATGCTGTCTAGATAAGAATATGACGGCACTGTTTGAAAGGAATTGTGAAATATGTCTTGCCTTGTTCTTCAAGTTCCTTATTTCTTATTACAAAAGGCGCTGAAACGCATAGTAGTCCACGATTCGTATACCAATGGTAAACTGTTTAATTTGTCTTCAATATTGGATATCAGAAGCCCATCTTTTCCCGGTAAGATCACAGCATTAATGTTGCTTAAATTTTCAATGTAAAAGACTTTGGATGATATTTTATAGTTAGAGGCATAGCTACTTTTGACGTATTTTGCCTGGACACTGGATAGTAGAATAGCTGTGTATGCTTCATTCAATTCCAATGTCAAGGGTCAAGGGTCATCCTACCTGTACACCTGTTTTTTCATCCCATCCAAATGACTAGACTATACTATAGCCAGAAGGAACCAACCAAGAACGTGTGTTGTCTCCAGGGGGTCATAGTGGCAAAGAAGGTAAGATGTCGACTTGCTAGGATGTGGAGGTCGGATGTTTGACCCCTGCATTAGCTGAGAAAGTTCATTCAGATTTTGCAGTGTGATTCGATCCGCTTGTCAACTGTCTAGTTATTAAGATGGGACAAAAAAACAATGCCCTATGTACAAATTGGCATGCACGTAAAAGATCCCTTGACAGGGATGTGCAGGCCCGTATTTAGACACCATTAAGCAAGGGGGCATTACCTTTCGGTAGGGGGGGGGGCGAACATTTTGAGGACATTTTCGGAAAGGTCATTCTAACAGACTGTTGTAATCATCATGCTATGTAGTTACCTAGGCATAAGCATTTTAAAATAAGTATTCAAACAAAAAAAATTAGCTTTTTTTAGGTTAATATAAGGAACTGTGTATACTTTAATGATTGTTAGCAATTTCTGAGCGGGGGGGTGGGGACTACGGCCTACTATTATATCAAAGGGATCAAAAAAATTGTTTGAGCATCAATCAATTGAATTGAACAACCATTAAATAAACATGGAATTAGTGACAATTTCAGTGTGTCACTTGTGAAAAAATCAAAGTATTTATTTAGACCTACAAATACAATTTATTACAGCTATATTATTCTTATAAAATAGTAGGCTACCTTGAATGTGTCTGTCTGTAACCATAAAATTTTAAAAAAATATAATAATTTAGTATAAGTATTAGACTAGACAGGCCCTATAGGGCCTATGCCTATAGGATATTTTAATATATTTCATCAATATTATATCTTACATGTATATACGAATTTTATCATACACCCTTGGGCTACCTGACTGAGTCCAACACACGTCTAGTTCGGCTTGACTGTGACGCATAAACCAAGCATGACACAGACGTGTCTCAAGTCTCAAGTAACAGGCAGGAGCAGGACACTGTAGCCTAATAGTATACACGAGACATAGTCAACGGTAACAAATTTTAGTGATACTCACCTATCTAAATCACCGCCCACAGATCAATGCGATCGACACACATTTACATCTATACACATCCTCGCCTAGCAATCAACTGGCGAGCTGATAGTTACTAAAATACTACCAACATTATTCAAGACAAAGAAATTCCAGGCTTCTTAAAAAATGTACAACCTTAAGAGTTCTTCCACACTTTTGTCTGACTCGACTTCCTGCGCACTGAGAAATCCCCTTGACGTCATGGTTGACGTCAGTAAGGAGATTCCCTCTGGCAAAATGCCCAGTCGCTAGGTAATCGCCACTTAATAACGGCTTTTTATTTCAACCGCAAACTGTTACGCAGAACTTGGCAATTATATCTTTACATTCCTGTCTACGAACATCATAAAACTTGAAATTCGATACGGAAAAAGCTGAAGGATGTAGAAAAAATCTGATCACTTTGTAGTTATTCAATACCGTATTGGACTTGGCAGGTTAAGGCGGGTTTTTATTGACGCAGGCACAGAACACCTGGGTTATTCTTTGTACTAATGCTAATAGTGGGATAATAAAAGTAGCTATGTAACAGTAGGAATAGATTTTTTATAGCCAAATAAGCCTACGTCGATTGAAATTTCCGAGAAAACAGGAGAAGAGGAGCACGTGGTGGATCCAAAGACCCACGATCTACCACCCTATCCCACACCAAAACTAAAAACTAAAAATATTTGTTGATTTTTTTTTTATTAATTATTTGTACTTTTGAAATAATTTCACTATCTAGATGACCATAATATGTTTTGATATATATATATATTTTTACGATTTTCACCACTTACTTTCCCAGTACGTCTAATTTTCAAAATTTCCTTAGGGTGCGTTTCGCACATGGACCTTATAAGGTCCATGGTTTCGCACTATTCGCTCTGGCCGGCGGTGCCGAAGCAAAAGTCGCAGACACAGGCACTTGAAGGGATTAAAATAAATTAAAATAAAACTTCTTACCACTGCTTAATACTTGAAGGGATTAAAATAAATTAAAATAAAACTTCTTACCACTGCAGTGGTAAGAAGTTTTATTTTATTTTAATCCCTTCAAGTGCCTGTGGTCGCAGACCCCCAATAATTAGTTTGGGTCCATACTCTTTGCTCCAGACTGTGAGTTATTTGTTCGATTCCCTCCCCTCCCTACCTCTCTCTCCCCCCCTCTCTCTCTCTCTAACGCACACACACACACAAACATCCGCGGATCCAGAGGGGGGGTCCAGGGAGTCCGGACTCCCCCCCCCCCCCTGATCAGGCTTGAAAATTTTTTATGCGATTTTATTGGCGATTTTTAGACCTGTAATTTTGGAATTTACCTTCCGGAAATACGTTAGAATGCACCAAATCATCTAATTTACCAAATTTTTCTGGGGAGGACCCCCAAACCCCCCGTTAATCGGTTGAGCGCAATTAGTTAAGCAATTATCAAACCTAGACCACCCCCCCTGCAAAAAATCCTGGATCCGCGCACAAAACACAAAAACGGAACACAAAACTGTATATAACTATAAATAGCTGAAAGCTCTACTGTTCCTTAAACATACATTATGCAAGAACTAAATCTGCCTACAGCAGGTCTTTCTTTATACCCGGGGTGTTTTCAAATTATTAATTAGACATTAATGAACTTATCTAAATTATTATTGAAATGAAATAATATGGGTTTTAACGTCCTACTCTTTTGTACATGTACCTAACCTGGGCTAATGGAAGACGGGCATACGCCATACAGTGTGCTATGAGGGAAATTTTGCCAGGGCAGCGACGCTACGGCCTACTCTTACATCGAATTCCAACTGCCAAGGAATCTTTTACGTGCACGCCAATGTGTACACGGGATCTTGGTTTTTCGTCCCATCCGAACGACTAAAGAGCTGTCCTTGTCAGGTCCCCCGTTCTGCATCACTGACAAGGAAAATCGAGATGAACTTTCTCGGCCAATGCATGGATCGAACACCCGACTCCTAGGCTAGTGAGCCAGCGCCCTACCCACTTAACCACGTGGTCAGCCTAAATTATTAATAGATATAAATTAACTTAACCAGACCATAATCAACTCCCGATATCATCGCTAGGCTCCGATATTTGCTGGATTAGGATCCGATTTACTGCTCAACTTTCATTAGACATGAATTAACCTAACCAGGCCATAATCAACACTCGATATCATCGTTAGTCTACGATATTTACTGGATTAATATCCGATTTGCTGCTCCACTTTCATTCATGATTAAATCATGAAATGGATAATCGAGACTAGGTCTTTTATCGTACGGACTTTAGTAATGATGATCTAGGCTAGGCCGAAAATTCAACCGCTAATATCTCGGTTCAAAGTAGAGCAATTTGACTGATATTTGCAGCATATTCCCTTTACATTATCTATTTTATACCCATTATAGTGAGAACTACCAGGGGCCGGTTGCTCAAAGCTCTGTTAACTTTTGGAGTAAACGGATCGTTAACTTTAACGGAGAGAAAGGTTGTTGCTGGAAGCCCCGTTAACTTTAACGGATAATGAAATTGACTTTCCAGCAACAGAAATTTAACGGACCGTTAACAAAGGACACATGAAAGATAACGATCCGTTAGTTTAACGGGTCGTTAAAATAACTTAGTTTTGAGCAACCGGCCCCAGATCTTTATCAAATCTTCCATAATGTATCTTTAAAGTTGCCAATCTGTTTCACAGAGAATTACTTACGAAATATCTCTGTAACAGACGACAGTCCACAACAGGTGCGTTGACTGCACGCGCCCTTAGTCATTGGCTCAACGGCTCGTGCAATGTTTACTTAACACCTAACTGCTTCGGGCAAAATGATGCATTTTACTCGTTTTAATACCCATTTACACTAAATAGGAAATATTTTTTAACTACAAATACTTCAAACGTCTTTATTTATTTTTCTTTTACCTCAAAAAATGTTTGAGAATTTAATTTGTCGGAGTTAAAAAGTTAATATGCCGTACTCATTAAGCCTCGTCGATGTCATGCTTATCAGTGATTGTAGCGGCCAAGCGAATATTCACTGCCAAGCGAATATTCACTGCGGGATCAGTTTGAAAAGTTGCATCTGTTCATTGAACGCAAGCGTTTAAAGTCTAAAGTTTGTGTATTAGATGCAAGCATCTAAAGCAGTGGTTATTTGCCAACGGCATAACTTGAAAAAATAGCGACACGCCTGGCTAAATATATAGCAGTGTCTTACCAGTTATAGACACTGCTCAAGCGCCCCCCCCCCCCTTCAGCTCCAGTGGCATAGTTGATTTTCATTTCCATTTGCTTTGTTACTGTTGTAGTTCACATATCTGCTCTTTAATAGATGATATGAACATGTTTTTCGCATTGTCTCCGCACAAGCAATCCAAGGTTGCAACGTATTACCCTTTGTTCCAATGTGTGCCCCCCCCCCTCCCTTCGACAAATTCCTGGATCCGGGCCTGACTCCAGTGAATGTTCAATTGGGATTACGTGGTTTTTCACATTTTCCTTGTGTGTCGTTTAATATTTCGCGGCACATTGGTTGAGAATCATTGATCGGTATACAGGTTGTACGCTCAAAGAGCATTTTTCATGAACTGCGTGCAGTAGGTAGCCTAAATAGCTTCCCAGTACAGTAAGTAGCAGTAAGTAGCGTGCAGTAAGTAGCCTAAATAGCTTCCCGGTACAGCTTTCCTATTTCCAAAATGAGCAGCATGAGTGAAAATATAAAGGTTTTCTTGCTTAGAGATGAAATAAAATATGTTATTCACGACAAAACGACAAATGTTCTATTTATTTTATGATTTTACAATCATTTTAGGTAAAACAATATGGACTACGTCCGCCAGTGGAATAACACTTTTATTTCACTGATAAAACGTGGTATTCCACTACTGATCGTAAAATAAAATATTTTATTCATAATTTGAAAACAAATCCATTTTAAAGAAACATGTTTCTTTTTAGTCCAGCCTGTTACCATTTTCATCATATTACATCAATATGATCATAAATCCCATGTTTAATGTTATTACAATATTAGTGCGGGTGGATGGGCGCTTAATTTGTCTGAATTTTTTTTTTACGTGTTTCAAGTTTAAGTTTCAGTTGACAAGAAATAAGACATTTTTTTGGTTTCATTATCATCGCATATTTTATACATTGTGGAACTAGCAAGCAAACTGTTTACAACCAAAAAAAAAAAACCTGATGAGTCTGTTAAAAGTGGTCTGATGCCTACTTGTTCCAATCAGGTCTTTCGTCGCTTAAACGTCAAGAAATACTATGATTGAATGTTAGAATTATTAATCATTAAATCCACAAAATAACTAGACACAGGCCTGCATCTTCTGTTCTTTTGAGATCGCGCTCAAGAATAACGTGACTTTTATTGCCTAAATGTTTCAAGATGAGTGAATTGGCAATGCTGTAGGGGTCTTAATTACAGTGTAATTACTGTAATGGCTACCGAAGTTCAAGAGAAAGTTGAAGTGGACGAGAACAAGCCGTTGGGCTGTGAACATTACAAAAGAAAATGTTTTCTCATTGTAGGTTTTCAAATTAATTAATTCAGGGATTTAGTTAGACCTAATTTCTACCCTATATACGGCTAACATAGGGTATCGGTACTCAGCAGAACGAAATACAAGACCTACGTACCGCACCCCGACCGATTATACCCCCCCCCCCCCCACTGGGGCCATAGATAATTATATTTACCCAAAACACCTCTAAGTTACCCAAAACGACTTGTTTTCGCGTAAAACAGCATATTTTTATTGTTTATTTTATATGTTTAGATGATTAATATTTATTGTTTCTTCGTTTTTTTTATATGTATTGATGATTAATATAATGAACACATTTCAACACTATTATATGTAAAATATTAATCGGCTGGTTTCACTTTCAGAATCTGAACTATATTTTATCAACATGTAAATCTTATATAATTTACCCTGAATAATTTGTATTTTATAGTCACCATGTTGTAATAAAGAATACACCTGTCGGATTTGTCACGATGATAATGAAAATCATCAACTTAATCGGAGAGACGTCAGACTGGTCAAATGTATGAAATGTAACGAGAAACAAAAGGTAATCAGAAAGAGTGCTAGTTCCTTTTGGTCTAAAGCTATTTTTGAATCCTTACTGACTATTTTTCACCCAGATTCTTCTTTGTTTGCCAAATGAATCATTTCTTGCCACAGCTGACACACAGTCATAATAATTCAACACTATTTTCAAGTAGAATTCTGCGATTCAAAACATACACAAAACGCGTTTGAACTGAACAACTATTACGAGACCTGAACATGTGCAGATCACATGTTTATTTAATTGCTAAATTCTACTTGAACATAGTGTTGAATTATTATAACTTTGTGTCAGATATGACGAGAAATGATTCCTTTTGCGAAAAGTAAACATTCACGGTGAAAAATTGGGACCTAGAAATTGATAGAAGTATATAAGCATATAATACTGTAATATATAAACTCATTTACATTCAATGGTTTCCGTTTTTGCTCTAATTTCAAATCAGTATATGTTCCACAAAATAAGTTAGCAGTCTCACTCAATCCAATACAGATTTCTAGCGTCTGGTTATTCCAGTCTACATACGCTGTTTGATTTAGTGCAATGTGCCTAGCCTTGTTCCCAGAGTCTCTTTTTCGAACTGGGGCTGAAACGCATTATGGTACACAATTCGTGTACCAATGGTAAAATGTTTATTTTGTCTTAAAATTGGATATCAGAAGCCCATCCTTTTCCGGTAAGATCACAGCATCAATGTTGATTTAAATTGACAAATAATTTGTGTTTTCAAAGTTGAAGATTTTGGATGATATTGAGTTAGAGACTTAGCTACTTTAAGGATACTTTTCCCGCATACAAAATGTGTGGGGATTTGATGATATATTTCTACTAAAAACATATTCAAACTAATTAATCTATCATAAGTTTTCTTCTAATCCCTTATTAATAAGGTGTCAATCACTTAATCAATCCTGTCTGTTATCAACAATATTTGAGATACCTTAGTAAAGTTGATATATATAAGGAATTTATACGTTTTATGTTTTGATAGGTCCAAAACTGCTGTAGTAATTGTGGTATAAAGTTTGGAAATTATTTTTGTAATATTTGTAATCTGTACGATGATGATACAAGCAAGAAACAGTTTCACTGTACACCATGTGGACTATGCAGGTTGGTTTTTAAATTAAAGCTACATATTATATGTGTGTGAAATAGATTTATTTAATGTTCACTTCCACCAATGTGATATGGCTGACAATTTGACTACATATACCCAAACTGATTTTTATATGACCACTCTGTTTACAGGCTAAAAATTAGAAATCTTTGACCAAAGATTAGAAATCTTTGACCAAAAATTAGAAATCTTTGACCAAATTTATGTCATAAATGTGAACTTTATTAGTTTATTAATCCATATGTATGTTCAGGAGTTTATATCATAAAGGTGTGCCCTATTATTACATGCGTGTTACGGAGTACTGCACAACACTTTATTTATTTTAAAACTTTTATTTTCCAGAATTGGAGGAAGAGATAACTTTTTTCATTGTATTAAATGTGATGTTTGTTTAGCTCTTGAATTAAAAGGAAACCATAAGGTAGAACTTTTTATATCTTATAATGTTATATGACATCCAAAATGGTGGAAGTAGAGTGCACAATACTTGAGTCATATTGGGGCTGGGCAGCGGTGTGTTGTCTGGTGATTTGGCATATCTGAGCAACTGTATATGATCGATACTAGTTGATTATGGAATTGAAACCGCGTCAGAAGTCAGATTGGTGCAAAAAACTCTAAACCCATGAAGTGCCTCAGTGAATAAGGTGATGACTCAGTGATGGGATTTCGTTGGTATAATCCAGACATGTCTGACGCTATTTTCCAAACATCCTAATATTGTCCGACCAGGAATATGTCCAATCGGCATGGTGAATAATATTCAAAATGCCAAAATGAATATTGTGTACTGAGTGTATAGCTACCAATCAACCTGATTATCATTGATAATAGGCTGGATTCATTAGGTAATTAAGAGATCAACGTATTTATCTAAACCTACCTTAATTGACTGACTTAATTCTTTGTCGGACAATTCATCAATCTAAACTTAAACACAACTCATTTCTTCCCCTTTGTCAGACTATTCATCAATCAACTAAAAATGCTTACAATTTTAATCTGTGTGTTTACCCCGTGATTTCTCCATTGTCAGGAATTTAAATCACATTGATGGCAGCCGACAATATGTATAAACTAATATTTTTGACTTGGAAATGACACAAATGGGTCGCAACTCATATAATAATGCAATATGAATGTGTATAAATTGATTTACATTCAATCGTTTCTGTTTTTACTCAAATTTCAAATAGCTCCAGATAGAATATTGTGTCACTGTTGATTTAATTCGACAAATAATTTGTGTTTTCAATGTCAGGACTTGGCTACTTTAATCAATCTGACGAAAATACTGACCTGTATTTCATTTTTTTTTATATTTTTGATGGCCTCCACTACATTATAGGCTACTTTTGATCCTATGACATCTGTGATTTTATTAACGAAATGGTGTCGGTGTAACCAGGGGCTATTCAATGACTGACCCCAAATATTAATATTTCTATTTTTCAGTGTATAGAAAAGGTGTCACATGATGTTTGTCCTATATGTCGTGATGATCTGCACACTTCTAGACGACGATTACATGTTCCTAAATGTGGACATTTAATACATTTGTAAGTTTATATAATTATGTACATTTTCACCTTAGATCAGGGATGGCCAACGCCAGATGCATGTGCCAGACCATGTTCCTTTAGCAAAGTCCGTGAGTTTTACAACATCTAACCGTTGCTTCAATACTTAGCAATTCCCGAATTTTTCGCCCGTTGTTTAGACACGTGACTAATTAGCATTGTCCAATCCGAGGTTGTGGCGCATAACACACTGTAAACAAACAAGTATGCAGCCGTTGAAAGTTGTTTTTTTTTAAATTGAGAAACTCACGGAAAACCAGTTACCTTGACATTGATCGATCTTTGAACTTTGCAACTTGATTGTCACATGTAAACATTTTAGCTAGAAGCGCGAGTCTTGGTATTCACGACGACCGTTCAACCTGACAGGTTCCCAAGCTGGGCTTGTTACCCAATCAAATTTAGTGGCGAAATATGCAGGGTATTACGTGAAGGGCTTGATAAGATGTATGTAGTTAAGGCGAGATCAAGACTTCTATTGAATATGGTGCCAGATGTGAATCATTGAACTTTTTTTTCGTGGGGGGGGGGTCAACGGGTGAACTTTACATCATAAGGTCTGTCAGTGAGTCAAGTGGTTTTGGTTCCCCGCTTTTGGTTGTATGTGACAAGAAGTAGGGTCACCTGTCCAACCTTGTGGGCTATCTTCATATTCTATGGCTTCCCCAACTGCTAAAAGACCCCTACTCCCAAACAAATTATTGAAATATATTGAACCATATGTTAGTGCCAAAATGACAAGTTTGTGTCGAGTGGACGTTAAACACCATGTGTCTCTATCTTTCAACATCTGTATGCAAATGAGTGTGACCTCCCCCCCCCCCCCATATATACAGTTTGTAACTCCATTTCTCTATTTTTCCAGGATTTATCTCTCCTTTGTTAAATATTATTAATATTCTAATTTTTTTTTTTTCTTTTTTACAGTGACTGTTACGAAAGTATGTTAAGATCTAAGTGAGTACAGTTTTATTGTTTGTTTTTAATTTATCACTTTGTTCTTTATCCTTTCATTAAAGAAACATTCATCCAACAGAAGTACCAATAAATCATTACTTTGTGTGGGAGCCATGGTGGCTTAGTGAGTAAGATGCTGGCTCCCTGCCTGGAGGTGGCAGATTTTATCATCCCGGTATTGGCAAAGAACGTTCATCAGGATTTTTCAACATGGTTTTCCCTCGTCAGTGGTGCCCAAATTAGCGTCCATGAAAAAGACCCAAAAGCAGTTGGAAATCGATTAAAGAGTATTCCGTGTCGCCAATATCCGGGCAAAAATTCCCTCATAGCAGTATCATTATTACAGTGTATATGTCTGTCTGAATATGGGATGATTGAGTGGCTGTGTGACCTATTGCATGCACTTTAGATCGTAAGGTCTGTCATTGAGTCAAGTGATGTGGATTCGAATTCCATTCCCAGCTTACACCTGACAAAGATTCTCTCTGTTTCCTCCCAGTGCACAAGTGGATTTTGGAAATGTTTGAACCACATGTTGGTCCCGAAATCACTCAGTTCCTCTCTCCCTCTTTTTCGAAGTAATTATGTGTTGTTTGAGTAACAATGAGTTATTAGTGTATATGCCTGACTTAGTAACAATGTGTTGTTATTACATTGTATATGCCTGACTTAGTAACAATCTGTTATTATTACAGTGTATATGCCTGACTTAGTAACAATGTCTTATTACAGTGTATATGCCTGACAAAAGTAACAATCTGTTATTATTACAGTGTATATGCCTGACTTAGTAACAATGTCTTATTACAGTGTATATGCCTGACTAAGTAACAATCTGTTATTATTACAGTGTATATGCCTGACTTAGTAACAGTGTGTTATTACAGTGTATATGCCTTAGTAACAATTTATTACAGTGTATACAGTGTGTTATTATTACAGTGTATATGCCTGAGTCAGTAACAATGTGTTATTATTACAGTGTATATGCCTGTCCGAGGTGTAGTGTATCTTTAGTTGATATGAGTGATGTTTGGGAGTCTTTAGACGGAGAACTGGCTTCAACACAAATGCCTGATGAATATAAAGATGTTATATTAGACATTCTGTGTCGAGACTGTCATAAGGTATCTTAAAGTCACTGATTGCTGTTTACTTTTTATAGACAATATCAATTTTTTCACCGGGGCTAAGTGGGTAAGACGCTGGCTTGCTAGCCTGGAGGTCGGGTGTTCATTCCTTGCATTGACCAAGAAAGTTCATCCAGATTTTCCGGTGTGGTTCCCCCTTGTCAGTGATGCAGGTAGGAGGGCCAGACAAGTACAGCTGTCTAATCGTTTAGATTCGACGAAAAAACCCTGGTCCCATGTACACATTGGCATACACATAAAAGATCCCTTGACAGTTGGAATTCGATATAAGAGTAGGCCATAGAGCTGCTGTATGGGCAAAATTTCCCTACGAATTCAGAGCAGAACTGTAGGAGTGATGAAGAATATATGCAAAACAAAACATTTTACATTACATATAACATGTATTTCATGACAGACTAGTAATAGTAGTAAAGTTTACTCTCATGTTGTGTATTTTATTTACTGAGCGCCATAGAAAACCATCTTTGTCGTACTTTTGGTTTTGAAGTTCAAAAATTTGAACCCTCTGACTTTGTACCGTTGATTACAGATTAAACATCCATTAGTAAAGCTAGTTTTTATGTTGTGGGTTTAAAATATATTTTATAATTACAGACAAGTAAAGCTAACTTTCATGTTGTGGGTTTAAAATGTATTTTATAATTACAGACTAGTAAAACTATCTTTCATGAAATGGGTTTAAAATGTATTTTATATTTACAGACTAGTAAAGCTAACTTTCATGATGTGGGTTTAAAATGTATTTTATATTTACAGACTAGTAAAGCTAACTTTCATGATGTGGGTTTAAAATGTATTTTATATTTACAGACTAGTAAAGCTAACTTTCATGATGTGGGTTTAAAATGTATTTTATATTTACAGACTAGTAAAGCTAACTTTCATGTTGTGGGTTTAAAATGTGGTGAATGTGGATCATATAATACGTGTAGAAGTTAGATTACAGGTTCGTATACGTTTTATAGTCTGTTAAATAAAACATTCATAAAATGAAATGAGGTTTAACAAGCTACTGTTCTGTAGTAATTGAGCTAATAAAGATGTCCCGCCAAGTACATACTCCGCGCAGTGTTTCGTTTGATTAGAGCTAATCCCACTACTCACTGCTGTAAAGAGCGAACATTCTTGTTCTAAATAATGATTGGTCAGTAGTCCCATTAACAACCAGTAGCTGACAGTGTTACAAAGGCTTTAGCTTTAAAACAAAGCGCCAAATTGGACAGTACATGTTCACATAACGTTACGTCAGGGCTCACGATTTTATTACGCCCAATTAACCAATGCATAGTAGAATATTGCAGTAAAACTAATTGGGTGACAAACGAGGCTATCAAATTGATTAAAATGTAAACAATACTGTTTGGAAATGAACAAACTTTCACCGTTTTTAATACCTTAAATCACTGTCCAACGTTTTAGGGAAGACCAAGATTAAACGAAGGACTGTCATGTTGCTGTACTCAAGTGATAGCCATTCCTGCAAAAGTTCAAGAATCAGAAGCTAATCCAGCAATGGCCAGAGAGGGATTTCTCGGACCATTGTTTCTGGAATATGCACCAAGTAGTGTGTTAACCTCCTCTTCATAGGACTTCAATTGTCGTTTATGGGTCAGCCCATGTGAATAAGGAACCCCAAGTCCATGTGAATAAAGGACAGCTATTATTAGTACCAGCTGAACAGCAAGAAGAATTCATGAGAAACTTTCTTGGGTATCACCGGGAAAGATCCTGATACATTCTAGTTAGCGAGTCAGCATATTACTGTGACTCCCCTTGCTTGAAAAAACCCTGAGACCTTCTAGTTAGCGATTCAGCATATTACTGTCACTCCCCTTGCTTGAGAAAAAACCTAAGACCCCCTACTCAGTGAGCCAACAAATTACCCTGACTGCCCTTGCTTGAAAGGAGAATTATTTACATGTGTTTGATATATTTCAGATATTAGTGAATAACCAAGCTGTTGTGTGATATTGGTGTCTATAATAGAAGATCAACAATTAACTATATACATATATATAACATGGTCTTTGATAGAAGATCAACAAGTAGAAACCACCATCATCATAATATATATTGTTGGGTGCTATAGGAAGATTATCCACCAACAACCTAATTTGTCCGCCATAACCATTAGAAACCAGTATTCTCCACTGAAACCATAATTAGGGTGCCCCACCCTAAATGAATATCTCCAAATATCTCGACAATTACACCACAATACTAATATATTTAGAAAGCCTTAAATCTGTTTCACACATTTATAGTCACTAAATAAACGACCATGCTGTACTTCATAAGCTATGATCATTAAACCATACATAAATAATACTGAAAAATGGTTTGGAGTGGCGTCCATAACATCCAGACACTTTTGAGTAAAAGATAGGTTACGTGCCCTGTTTTAAAATAAGTCTCGCTTAACTAGTCTACCGATCATTCTACGTCTAATTGACGGGTCGGGATAATCAAGACTACTTTTTTTACGAAACATGGAACAAGAAATTGAGTTTAGAAGCCCCAACATCAGGCAACTCAACAATATTTTTAAGAACCTTGTAAAAGTAAAATGAAACTACTGCTTTGATCATATTCTTGCATTACGGATGTTGAGTCAGAGATATTATTTGTACTTAACCAAAATATGCAGCTTCTAATGGTACAGCTAATTATAAGGCAATTTAAAAAATAAAACGAGCGTAATTTCTAAAGATGCCGTAATAACCAAAAAGTTAAATATTCAGAATCGTCAACAATAGATTTTTTACGGCTGTAGTATTTTTTGGTGTTTTGAACATTTCTGCATGCTGTTGCTATTTATAGCCTCAACGAGTGTGCGAGACTGTTAGAAATCAGTAGTAAGTCATTGAACTAAAACGTGCAGGATCAACGTGTCAAGAACAACTTTTCAGTTGGCACGTGGGGCACCCTACCATAACATATTAGATGGTTTGTCCACCGCAACCATTAGAAAACACTATTAGAAACTGTTAAATATCCACTAACCATGATGCTCCAGTGTAACCACAAGAACATGATTGCTCCAGTTTAACCACGAGAACATGATTGCTCCAGTGTAACCTTGAGAAAAATGGTTGCTCCAGTGAAACCATGATTGTTCCAGTGTAACCATTCAGAATCATGAATGCTTTAGTGTAACCATGATTGCTTCAGTTTAACCAGTTTAATGTTTTAACTCACTTGCATATGATAAAAGTTGAAACTCATTTTTTGTTTATTTTGGGTAAGGGACCAGGAACTGGGTGCCAAGCACTACTCATCTTCTAGGGGGCAACACTTTTTGAAAATAGCTCAAGACTCAAGTCAATTATACGATCAAGATGAAACTTGGCATGCTTGTTCCTTTGATTTTTGATACTGACCAAATTCCAAGATGGCTGCAAAAGATGTCCTACATGTACTTGAATCTTTGTCCATATCCCATGGGCTTAGAAGAACTTTCTGCACTCAATACTTTATTTTAACAACCTTCTTGTTATTTTTGTTCATATCAAAATAAGAATGTATAATAAATTAAAATTATTCAGTAAATGTCATGGTGCCTATTTATGTTATGTGCTTCATCACCCTACTAGGTTCTTAACCATACACCAAGGACCTGAATAATTGTTTGAAGATATCAGCAAATCATTCATCTCTACATTAGACAAGAGATATGAAATGGAGGTTGAAACATTCTACTCTCCTGCACTAACTTGGCAAGTGGAGACGGGCATACACCTTTATTCTACTGTCTACTCTTTATTCTAATTCCATCTTTTACATGAACAGCAATGTGTACATGTGACCTTATTTTATTTATCCAAACTGAAAATGTAATAAACTGTCAAGCCCACCTACTGTCAACACCCTTGTACACACAAATCAAACACTTTGATGACGCCAGGTCAATACCATTCAGCACTTTGAACATGAGCAACTGGAGTTCCGTCTTTGCACTAACAAAGAAGAAAATTAAGAGGAATTTTCTCTAGTGCCATCAGGATCAACCCTCTACTCACTCACAGTGGCTTAACTTGATTATGTATTGTCAAACCTGTATCATATTCAGACTATTTTCGTGGGAGAGAGAGAGAGAAATGGGGTTTAACGTCCACTGACACAAACTAGGTCATTTTGAGACTAACATAGGGGTCTTTAGCAGTCGGAGGAAACCCACAAGGTTGAGAAGGCGCCCCTATCTTTATGCCACATACGCTCACACAAGGGCTCGAAACCACAGCCGCAAGCCAGAGATGACCAGCCAGCTAGAGGTTGAAGCGCGGCACTCTAGACCACTAGGCCATCCCAACCCCCCTATTTTTGTGGGGGAAATCAGATAAAAAGATATACAAAAACAATTTTTGTCAGTTTAATAAGAGACAATAACTCATATAGTACAGTTAAATATATGTTTAAACTGAATATAAATATATTTCATCTGGTATACCGTGTTAATTTCATTCAATATACAATAATATTATTACTTAAAAATAAATTTCCCTTATCATAACAGACAATAACCTCCACATCAATCAACTTAAACAATTTGTGTACATTTAAATTCTTTGCCTAGTCAATTTTCCATTATTAAACAACGACTGTTTCAAATTTAGATCCCAAAACTCGGGGAAGTTGATAAATTCCAGATTTCTTCTACATTTCTATGTTATGAAGCATACATATTTTATCACTGAAATTAAATATCAAGGTTGTGTAATAACACAGTATATGTTTCAACTGGCTAATACTCACATGTAAAGTCTTCTTGTTTACTTACATAACATAGTACCTAGTTGCCCACACATTCAGTTCATTTAACTCAAGGTCTAAATTCAATTGGGGCTTTCACTTCAAAATTCCTTAAACCAGCAAAATCATTTTTATCTCTAAAGAATGCGAATTATGAAGTCTGGACTTGGAGCAATCAAGATGACAAACAATACTGATAAAGGTTTAAGACTAGAGTTGCCATTTACAGGACGATCACCAGAAGCAGATAAATTCCAGAAAAATAACATTTTGATTCAACCCTTTTAATTCTTTGAAATAAATCTTTCAATGTTCAGGCCACTCCAACTTGAAATTTGTTTTTGATTCCTGTTTCTTGGACAGAAATTATTGAAAAATAAAAACTACTAGGATGATCCTCTCAAACCTAAAGTGTCATTTATACAGTATCTAAAGTGTCATTTATACAGTATCTAATTTTGCATTAATTTGAATAAAGAATATAAAAAAACTTTTATATGTTGACAAATTTGCAATTCATTTTCACAGAATTAAAACATATATTTAGAGATTCAATTTTCACAGTATTGTAGTTCGCAAAGGATCCCTCGATCCCTTAAATGGAGAGAGAGAGAAATGGGGTTAAACGCCCACTCGACACAAACTAGGTCATTTTGGGACTAAAATATGGTTTCATTTTTATTTCAATAATTCGCTTGCGTGTAGAGGTCTTGAGCAGTGGGAGGAAACCAGAGGAAACCCACGAGGTTGAGAAGGCGCCCCTATCTCCATGCCACATACGCTCACACCAGGGATCGAAACCACAGCCGCAAGCCAGAGGTGACCGGCCAGTTAGAGGTCGAAGCGCGGCACTCTAGACCACTAGGCCATCCCAACACCCCTGATCCCTTAAATGAAATCCAACTCTTAAACAACATGTTAGGTTCACCGGTAGTTTATAGTTTCTGTAGTCCTGATAAATAAATAAGGCAGTTTGTCGCAGAACTAAAAGCTTTCAAAAAGAACAAACAAGTCATTTTTATTTTAAGTTATTATTTTCCTTCCCAAGATATAAGCAGAATTTCAATAGTCATTCGGAAAAAAAAAAGTTTTGATTAAAAATTCATACTATTTTTGTATTTTATAAAGAATATAACAAAGATTAGGTTACAAATATTTCATATTTAAATAATTGTTCTTGGTATATAAATCAACAAGTGACATATATTAATAATTACTAGATATATTTTATTTACATATATCATACATATAAACACCATATATATTATAAATATACTAGATATAATGCCTGTCACACAGATCGAGTGAATTTAACCTCCACTCATTTCTGGACTAACATATGGTTCAATTTTATTTCAATCACTTTTGCATCAAGTAGTAGGAGGAAACCCTGAGGACCCAGCGGAAATCATGAGGTTTGGCAATCATCCTTACTCCTTGTCACATACATGTACAAGGGGTTGAATTGAAACCATGCCACTTGATTCAATGAAAGCCCATATGATGCATTAACCATTTAGCAACCCAACCTCTCAGACAAGCCTGCAAATAAGGCACTTGTCAAAGACGTACAAAGTCAGGCAAAACTTCAGATTTTTTTAGGCACAATCTCTCCCAACAAAAAATTTGATTAATCTTAATATCATTCTTGGTTTCATATCCTATAAACATTGTAAATGATATCAGTTTAAATCATTATTTTATTCTTATAATCTTGTACCATGTAAATATACATTGTTGGTACATTGACAGTCGGATTAAATTTAACAATCTGTGGTGAATGGCAATTTACAAAAATTGCGGTTAAAATGTTGAGTAGAATTTAGAGCGGTTTAATTGACTGTGGATCACTGGTTTTCACTTCATCCAAGGTCTGCATTTATGGCAATGTTTGGGGGCTTTCGTCAATCTTGTACTTGAACAGTACTGTAGCACTAGATCTGTATGTTAGTTATTTGATCTGTATGTTAGTAATTAGAAGGAGAAACTGGTAATAAGAGACTATCATCTTCAGCTGAAATATACAAGAATCCTGTATTAACCCCTTGGTATCTAATACATATAAATACTGAATAAATACTGGATAAAATAGAGAAAAGTAATTTTTTTTTTTTACATTTAGGCGTACATTCAGAACTGTGGGCAATCACTAGAAACATCAATGTTGATTGGTTAAATTAAATGTATGACATTATAGGGTCAAAACCACTCATATGACCTCTGACACGACCTATCACTACAAACGGTAGTGTAGGCCATTGAAAGTATAAAAAAAAACGAAACGAAATATAGATCTTTATTTTAATCTGATTGTGCAAAATACTGAACAGAATCGATCATTTTTGGGACTGATATTTCTATTAGAGATTCAACGTTCTCAATATTATGGTTTTCAAGTTTGTTCAAAATACCATAAAGTGAACTTACCAAATATATCATCATTAAAATCGTGAATAGTTAAATGACTTTGTTGACTAGTAGGTTTCTTCACTTTCACATCTCCTGTTGAAAATATAAGTAGAATATATTTACAAAAAGCAGGAATACTAATAAATATAACAAAAGAGTGGTAACTGAGAG
Organism: Patella depressa; assembly: GCA_948474765.1. Classification (NCBI taxonomy): domain Eukaryota; kingdom Metazoa; phylum Mollusca; class Gastropoda; family Patellidae; genus Patella; species Patella depressa. Next base: position 74,143,218 of record OX419716.1, read on the forward strand.
AAATGGGGTTTAACATCCACTTAATACTAACTAGGTCATTTCTGTAGACTAACCCATGGTTCATTTTTCATTATTTCGCTTGCGTGTAGGGGTTTTTAGCAGTGGGAGAAAACCCACCACAAGGTTGTACAGGTAACCCTACTCCTTGCCAGACTTTTTGTCAGGTATAACTGAGGTTATTATTGCCAGACCTGGCCTGACGACAGATGCAATGCACCTGAAACAAGTTGATTGACTCGAGTCTTGTTTCTACCCTGTGTCTTTTTGTCAGGCTCAGCAGAGCTACATGTACATGTATGATAACTCAATTTAAATTCTTTGTCAATATTCCGGATTGTTTCTAGTCACTAGCCAATGAAACGGTCTGTTGCAGCTAGTTCTTGGTACGCAATGCTCGGAATTGTGGGTAAACCAGTAGAAACGTCAACGCTGATTGACTAATCAGTGTCTGACGACATAGGATCGAAAGACGAACGTACATCCCCAGTACAACTGGTCAGATCTTCATGTAGTGTAGGCCGTGGAAAGTATAAAAAAACGAAACGAAGTACAGATAAGGGCCCTGTTTCCCAAAATTTTAACTAAAGATAAAATCCAGATTTTAGTAGATACTTCAATTTTGATTGGCTAAGAACTAAAATCAATCTTATAATGTCCAATCAAATTACTAAAATCTGGATTTTATCTTAGTTAAAATTTGGTGAAACAGGACCCTGTATTTCAATCAGATTGTCTACATACCCTTATAAGGAGAATGAAATACATTAAGACTATCTGTGACATCTTCCATTGGTCGATGTTTAACTCCCGATTTCAAATAATTCACACTTTCATCCGTTTCGCTTAAAACACTGCCATCGAAAAACGATGATGATTGAAGCATTTGTTCCTTATCATGAATAGAGCTGTCCACTTTTGCAATAACTTCATCAATTTCTAAAGTCACATGACTCAACGCTTCCGAAGCCACTTTACGCAGTCTTTGACATCGTTCAGAAATTTCATCAACTTCATGTAAGCTAGTTGTTGAATTTGACGATGTGTTCAAACTTGATGAGGTTTTAGATTTTGGTGTTTTGGCTGGAGATGTTCCAGTAAAATGAACACCCTCCTTTAATGGAGCGAATGAGTCGTTTAATTCCAAACCCAACTCCTCTGGGAGTTCTTCATTGTCTAAAAGATCTTCATCATTTGTAAAAAGTGCGTTAAAACAAGATCTCGGTGATTTCACTGGTGCTTTGTCCGTAATTTCTGTTAATAAAGACAAACTTGATGCCGTCGGAAAACTAGAATTTTGTAAATTATCATTTTCATCAGACGTAAGAGCATTATGTACAAATTTAAAATTATTCGGAAACGTTGTCCGTAGATCTGTGTCTGCTTGTCCCACATGTTTGTCAGGAGGAGAAAATGAAACTAGTGTCGGAGGTTGTTGGTTGCTGATCGAGTCGTCAAGGTTCAAACTATCTTCCCGGGCATCCAAATTAATTGTCTCAATATCAGATGCGAAACTACCTAATGACTCCAACTTTCCCGTCCTACGATTAAATTTAGGGGTTTTTGTATTGAAAATGGCGTCTAGATCAGCATCCACGCTCGTTAATTTCAGTTCCTCTTCCATACTTTTACTTTGAAAAGCAAACGGAGACGCTTCTAAATTTAATAAACTTTCTTTCATGGGATTTTCACATGTCATCAAGTCCTCTTTTGATAAATTTAATCGGTGCTCTGAATCATATGCCGGCGATTTTAACATTATCGGTGGCGAAACATCTGAATATTCTTGATGCTGGACATCCACGTCTTGAGATTTAACTAAATTATCCAGTGATTTTTTAGACTCTAATGTTAATAATCCGCTGTCATCAGCGTCTCTAATCGTTAAAGTTTGTTTGTTCGTGTTTGATTGATCCGCATTATTTGTATTTTCTGATGTTTTGCCGTCTGCTTCAGATCTCAATGAATGACTCATGTTTATGTCCTCATCGAAGGAAAGTTTCTGTCTCATATCATCTAACTGAAAACTTAAACTATTGACGATCTCTTTAGCGGATTCTTCACCTATAAAGAGAAACAACATTCTTAAATATATACAAGATTGGTTGCCAGGCAACAAAATATCCACCCACCACAACAGCCCAGTTGTCCAAGCAGTCCACAATGCATGTACTGTCAAATGACAAATTCAAGCAGACAATTTTACATAACAGAAAGCTGGAACAAGAAATTGAATTTAGACAGCTCAATAATTGTTTTAAGAACCTTGTAAAAGTAAAATGGAACTACCGCTGGTATCATGTTCTTGCTTACGAACGTGATTCAGAGATATTATTTATACTAAACCAAAAGATGCCGCTCTTAACAGTACAGTTAATGATAAAGCAATTTAAAAAATAAAACAAACGTAATTTCCAAAGGTGCTGTAATAACCAAGAAGCTAAATTTTACTGCTATTCAAAATCGTCAACAATACATTTTTCACAGCTGTAATAATTGATAAATTTGTAGAGAAGTGCAGGTGCAATGGCTATTAATAGTCTCGTAGGCTCCACGGCTGATAATTATTATACTGCGGAGTGAGCGAACATCAGTTGAGAAAAGAGTGTACATTCGCCATGTCGAGACCAACTTTCTGTGGAGAAATTTTAAGTGCATGGGTCACCCTAGTATTAATCTTTTTCTGTTGTTTCACATGCAAAAGTCGTCACCATCGAATTAGAATTGTCAAGGGTAATTTTACATCTACATCTATGTGTATACGTGTGAACCTCCATTTTAACTGGTTGCACCACACAAAATACCAGACAAAATATGTATGTTTTATTTACTATTTGCTAACGGCAGTTCTGTAGACATGAGTAATCTGGGACGGATATACACCACTATACATATTTCCTATTTTATCAATAAATGGTAGCCTACCTTTATTATGAGTATTATTAATATCCTCTATATCAGTGGGACTTCTTCCTATTTTATCACGCGATATAAATACTGTATCATCTACAAATATATAAACAAGATATAAACACTGTATCATCTAGTATTAAACAATTATACACACAAATAAACAGAGAAAGAGAGAGATTTAACCGCAGCTGGACACAAATTAGGTCATTTCAGAACTAACATATGGTTCAATTTTATTTCAATAATTATCTTGCATGTAGGGGTCTTTAGCAGTTTGAGAAACCGGAGGATCAGGAGAAAACTCACGAGGTTTAACAGGCGAACCTACTCATTCTCACCAATACCATAGAATCAAAACCCTGCCAGTTGACTCAATGACCGAACTTACGATACCGCGCTTGTGCTGACCAATCGCCATCCACCCCCCCCCCAAACAGATAAACAAACTAATGTGATATAAACGCTATATACACATACTAATTAACTGAACATTTACCTTTCTGTAAAGCACTGGGATTAACATATTGTGTTTTTAAAATTAAACTTCAAAGGAAATTGAGTACCCAGAGTAAAACCCCACCCCACCTTATTTGGCCTAAAATATATAATCAGAATAACTTACCTAAAGCTGCTATAGGATTGAGTAGGTTTATGTCTTGTGTTTCCAGTTGTGTATGTAATGATGTAATAACAGGTGATACAGTTTGATCTGGACTACCATCAATAACGGCTGAAACTATCTGCAAAGTACAACCATAAAATAGTCAGTTTGAACAGTTCAAAGTTAAGCTCTTGGAAACTGTCGCAGCCAGCACCAGGATAGAATCTGTGACTTCCTTGTAAGTGAACCAGCACCTTTCACTGAACCACCATGACTCCTCGAAGAAATATGAACCCAAAATTAAAGTAATACATGAGCATTGGATTTGAACTTTTCAAAGCAAAATCACTGGGAACTTTCTCAGCTAATAACAAAATAGAGAGAGAGTGAGAGGGGTTTAACGTCGACTCAACACAAACTAAGTCATTTCAGGACTAACATATGGTTTAATTTTATTTCAATAATTCACTTGTGCGTAGGGGTCTTTAGCACATACTAACCATTCGGCCATCCAACCCCACCAACAAGTTCACAAAGCATTCTTAGACTTAAGTTGAGAATTTACTCAAAATTGTCCGCCTTATTTTAACTAAAACATAGCCCATTATAATAATATTGTTGTTTTAAAGTATCAAATACATTAATAAGAAACTATGTACAAAGTTTCGTGTTTCTGGATCAAAGATATTTCTTACAGTGTTTGAAAGTTGAGCAAATTCTCAACTTAAGTCTGAAAATGCTTTGTGAACTTGGGACCTGGTTAATAAGAGTCAGTACATTACTCACTGAGCCACTGAGGCTAAAAAAAAAAAGAAATATGAACCAAACTTCAAATGTTTCCCCGCAGGATAGAACCGGTGATCTCTTTGTTACTGAGTCAGAAGCTTAGCCTGAAGAAATATGAACCAATATTTAAATGTGTTTCCAAGAAGAGGAAAACTTCCGGTGGCCTTACCTTGTCTGCTAAAATATCTTGTGCTAGAGGTACTGGGGTTTTAGCGGGGGTATTGTAAGACGATGTACGATTGGTTGACATATTTCCATTCCTTATATGGTTAATAGCTTCTGGTCGTGGACTCTTGAATAATAAAATAAACATATCTGGTTCAAAATTCCACAAATTAGGACCGACTAAACTGCGATTGACGATAAAAAAAAAAAATTCTGAATTTCAATGGGGACCTCTACTTACACCCGAATAAACAAACTAGGTCGTTTCGGGACCAACACATGGTTTAATTTTATTTCAACACTTTGCTTATGTGTAGGGACGAAACTGGAGAACCCAGAGAAAACCCTACTCCTTGTCACGTATAACCAGGGATTCAAAACCACGCCAAGTGACAGACCTTATGACAACGTTCAACCATCCAACCCACCAATTATACGAGAAACAGAGAGTTAAATTTAGCTTTGAAGACTTACTGCAAGGACTCTTGAGTTTAGTAGATTTATTATATATGGTTGGGGTCAAGTGTGGGGTCAAAACCCCATCACATGACTCAATGACAGACCTTATAATTTAAAGAGCATGCATCAGACCACTTGGCCACCTAACGCATCACTTGTGCTTGATAACGATAAGAGAACACTTGTCGAAACGTCGTGCTTTGCCTATAAACCAGTGATTGCTTTTCCATATAACTGTGTTGTGTTTTTTTATAAGAGAAAGAGTGTGTTAAATTTAGAATTATAGACTTACTGCCAGGACTCTAAGTTTAGAAGATTTATCATCTGGTGGAGGTGCTACAGATGTATTAGTTGTCATTATCCTCGATAGCTGTGGATTGTTTCTCACAGGAGTAGAACTTTTTACGGTAGAACTTTTATATTCCTTATTTTTATCCTTGTCTTTACTGAGATGTTTGATATCACCGAGTCCTAACTTTGATGGCAAACGATCTTTAACTGTAACATTTCGTGATAATTTAGTGTTGTTTGTATTTCTGAAAATTAAGTAAAAGAATTTTTAAACCGATAGAATGGAAATGAAATGAGATTAACATCCTACTTTTTTTTGAAGCAACATGGATAATAAAGATGGGCATACGTCATGCAGTATGCTATGAGATGAAATGAAATGGGGTTTAACGTCCTACTCTTTTGAACCTAACCTTGGCTAATGGAAGACGGGCATACGTCATACAGTGTGCAATGAGGGAAATTTTGCCCGGGCAGTGACGCTACGGCCTACTCTTATATCAAATTCCAACTGCCAAGGGATCTTTTACGTGCACTCATATGTGTACACGGGACCTCGGTTTTTTGTCCCATCCGAAAGACTAGGCAGCTGTCCTTGTCAGACCCTCCTTCTGCATCACTGACAAGGGGAAATGGAGATGAACTTTCTCGGCCAATGCAGGGATTGAACACCCGACCTCCAGACTAGCAAACCAACGCCTTATCCACTTAGCCACCGTTATCCCCAGTATGCCATGAGGGACATTTAGCCTGGACAGTGGCGAGAAAGAGAATAAATTGGGTTTAATGTCGACTCAATACAAACTAGGTCATTTTGGGACTAACATATGGTTCATTTTTATCTCAATAACTCATTTGCGTGTAAGGGTCTTTAGCAATGGGAGGAAACAGGAGGAGCTGGAGAAAACCCACGAGGTTGGACAGATGACCCTACTCCTCGTCACGTACCTTCAGGGAATCGAAACCAGGCCAGTTGACTCAATAACAGACTGTATGATGCAGCGTGCACACGCTAACCATTCGGCTATCCAATCTTCCTTGATCAGTGGCACTATGGCCTACTCTGAATTCAAATTTCAACTGTCAATGGTTCTAGCACCACTGACAAGGGAAACCACCCTGTAAAAAAACCTTGGCTACTTTCTCAGACCAAAACCAAGACTACTCAGTTATTGATACTGGTATGAAAAAGACTACCCACCTATTTGATACTGGTATGCCTCCAGTAGTGTTTATCTTTGGTGCATAAATAGGACTAGCATGATGGTGTCTATTAGCTGTCTTTCTAGAAGTCTGGAGCATCGTGTCTAATATTTGATTGGCAGCTTCTGGTGTTGAGACATCTGTAATAAATGTAAATTGTCCAATCAAAATGTTTTACAGGAAAGGAGATAAAGTGGGTAAGACACTGACTTGATAGTCTTCAGCAAAGGGAAGAAACCAGAGGACCCGGTGAAAACCCACACGGTTGGACAGGCAACCCAACTCCTTGGCACGTATAACTGAGGGAGAGAGAGAGAAATAGGGTTTAACGTCCACTCGATACAAACTATGTCATTTCGGGACTAACATATGGTTTAATTTTATTTCAATAATTCGCTTGTGCGTAGTACAACTGAGGAAGCAATAACCATGTCAGTTGACTCATTGACTGACCTTATACCTGCTCTCCACCCCTCACTACACACAAGGTTGGAGAAGAGACCCTACTCCTTGTCGTGTACAAGTGGGGAATTGAAACCACAGCAATTGACTCAAAGACATAACTATTCAAATACCCAACCCAAAAAGACAAATGGCAATGGCCAGAGTTTTCTATTTAAATTGGCAATAAATCTATACAAGTCTGGATAATTTGACGTCAATAATCAGCTATTATGTTGAATATGTATATAATATAAGACAACATGTATATTACCTTGTGTAGGAGTTTTATATAACATAGAATGTTTATCTACATAACTGCTACTTGTATCATCATTAGGTGTAAACGACATCGGTGGTGTTGGTGCCATCAATTCAAACCCAAGTGACTGAAGAAACAAAGAAAATATTCTGATTATAATTTCCACAACACTACAATACTGGACTGTCAAAAAGATAAAAGTTATATTATTCATAATGGGAGCATGGGGGGGGGGGGGGAGAGGTGAGGTTTAACATTCACTGGACACAATCTAGGTCTTTTTGAGAGTCACATATGGTTCAATTCAATTTTATTTCAATAATTTTCTTGTGGACAGAGGGAGGAAACTGGAGGACACAGAGAAAACCTACGCGTTTGGACAGGCAACCCAACTCCTTGTCATGTACAAGCGGGGATTCAAAATCAAGTCACTTAACTCAAGGACAGAGTTTATGAATTCATGATGATCGTATCTTAATCTGTTTACATTTGAGCCATCCGATGGTCTAAAGAGATGATTATAGGCTGGTCATGTTGATAATTGTCTAAATAATAATTCATATAACATTTGTAGCCAAAAGAAAGACCTGTAATAGGCAGATTTAGCTCTTACAGAATATACACATATGGATTGGAGTTGAGTTTAAAAATGCAGATTGTCATTAATCTTTTTGGACCAGGAACTGGACCCCAAGTGCAACTATCTTCTTCTTGTTCTTCTTTGCCAATTCAAGTACACGAAACGTAGCAGGCTTGTTTCTTAGACCACTGGGTATCAATTTTTGATATTATGTCATAATTCCAAGGAGGCAGTGTTTGTTTCCTGCTTCGTACTTGTTTGGACAATATCTAACAATTCCTTAATTTGCGACAAAAGTATGGTCATTTCAATTTCAAAGCTCAAGTACGCAATGTGAAGTAAGAGAATTTGTCCTGGATAAGAGTGTTTTCTTCTACCTTTCCATCGATTTCCAAAGGTCAAGGTTTCTTTTACGTGCACATATAAGAATCAGAACAATTACGCAATAGATGTGGCAGTAATTATACAAATTAGACTGGATCCAACAGTCTACCATTTCTTATATGTATGGCTTCTTATAGTAGAACTCCAGTTCAAGGCTATATTGTCAGTAATTATTATGGACTAATGTAAATATCATTGACACAAGAATCTGTTGAGACTTCGAACTTATCTATTCAGATTCTTTAAACCATACATTACTGGCTTGATTTGTACGTTACATGTGGATAAGGAAATACGAGATGAAATGAAATCATGTTTAAGGTCCTACTGAATAATGTAGACGGGAAAACGCCATGCAATGTGCTATGTTGGAAATTTTGCCTTGATATACGTGCTACACACTGCTTTTATTTCAAATTCCAGCTGTAATGGCAGCTGTCAAGGGGTTAAAGTGTATTACATTGTTCCTTGTCATGCCTTCGCATTACAAAAATGTAGCTATTATATGTGAAAGATCTGGCATACTGTGCTTTTAAAGTAAGTAACTGTAAAGTTATCAAAAATAAATTTATTTCATCATCAACAGCAAAATATTTCATATTAACAATATCAAAGAGAATGAGTAACTTGATTCAACAGTAAAATTTAAAATCAGAACAGCACTAATGGAAGTAAAAATAACAAATATTTCACATTTAACAATCTAAAAATCTCTCTTAAACACGATTAAAAGCTATAAATATTCTAAACTTAGCATTCATACTTGTTTGGACAATATCTAATAATACCTTCATTTGAAATATTCTAAACAATTTACTTTTAAGTCCGCTGATTTGGGAGATTTTGAACCCCTTATAAACTAGAATACTGTTAAATGTTGAATCTATAAAAGCAGTCTGATTAAAACACATATCCTATTTGGTTTCGTTTTCATAGTTCAAAATTTCATTTTATTTTTCTTTACTACATTAGGATCTTGAGGAGTTGTTATATAACCCGCATCCTGGTTGATGTGAGAGATTAGCCAATGTTACTGTGGGTATCCCACACCACTAGGAACACCAACACTGATTGGTTCATCAAATGTCTGGTGTAATAGCCTCAAAAGCCACTCATATGACCTCTGACACGACCTTCCACTAGTGTAATAAAGACAACACAAAATTTTGAACTATAAAAACCGAAACGAAATAAATCTGTATTTTAATCAGATTGCATATTGATATCACAATGAAAATAATTCTATGGAATACAATTACTGACTTTTACTATGATTAGATTTGTGACATGTTTTTATTCCTATTCAATCACATAATTGAAACAATTTATGGTTATCATAAAGGATAAAACAGGTCCCAATATATGGAATATTTGAGAATAAAACAGAGAACGCCCAGCCCCAATACCACGCCTACCCCCTGAGAAATATCGATGTAACTCATGAATTTAACTTATTTATCTTTTTAAATATTTCCATTTTCCATCAAATATCTCAAAGTTTAAACAAAAACTAAATCTGCCTATGGCACAGGTTTTTCTTTAGTAGTGAAATGTTATTTAAATTATTAATTAGAATAAAACAGAGAACGCCCAGCCCCAATACCACGCCTACCCCCTGAGAAATATCGATGTAACTCATGAATTTAACTTATTTATCTTTTTAAATATTTCCATTTTCCATCAAATATCTCAAAGTTTAAACAAAAACTAAATCTGCCTATGGCACAGGTTTTTCTTTAGTAGTGAAATGTTATTTAAATTATTAATTAGACATTAATGAACTTATACAGACCATAATCATTGCTAGCCTACGATATTTACTGGATTAAGAGCCGATTTGCTGCTAAACTTTCATTCATGATTTAATCATGAAATGGATAATCAAGACTATGTTTTTTATTGTACCAACTTAAGTAATTGTCAATCGCTAAAATCTTGTTTCAGAGTGGATCAATTCAACTGAAATTCTCAGCAAATTCCCTTTACATTATCTAGTCTTTAACTATTATAGTGAGAACTACCAGCTCTCTATCTAACCTCCCATAATGTATCTATAATAACAAGAAATATCGGGGGGAAAAAAATGAAAAGCTAGTCATATATGATGAATGAATTATATACTGAAGGACTCATAAGGGGACAGTGATATGAATGAAATTATATAATGGAGGACTAATAAGGGGAAAGTAATATGAATGAATTATATAATGGGGAACAAAGGGGACAGTGATATGAATGAATTATACATGTTTAATAAGAATAACTTACAGTAATGCGTGATGTATTGGGTGTTTTATGTTCTGGTAAAACTGCTACAGCATCAATTTCATGTCGTAATCTCTCTATAGACTGTTTTAAATGGGGTAATAAATCTTGAGATAATTTCTCCCTGTAATAAAATAATTATACAACTCATTCAGGGTATACAACTCATTCAGGATATATATATATAGAGAGAGAGACAGGGTTTAATGTCCTCTCGACACAAACTAGGTCATTTCGCGACTAACATGGTTTAATTTTATGTTAATAATTCGCTTGCATTTGGCAGTGGGAGGAAACCGGAGTGCCCAGAGGAAACCCACATCAGGGATCGAAACCACAGCCGCAAGCCAGAGGTGACCGGCCAGGATATACACTCAACACAAACTAGGTGATTTTGGGAATAACGGTACAATTAATTCAATAATTTGCTTGCAAGTTGGGGTCTTCAGCAATGGGAGGAAACAATAATGGAAAAAATAATGCGCAACTTTCTCAGCAATCATTAGAAGTAAACTTGAGACCCCCTAGTTTGACAGCCAGCTTTTTACTCACTGAGCCAATGTGGCTCGCCAATAACAAACAGTATATTTTTCTATCTTTTTGTGTACAGGAGTCATTTTCTGGGGATGTTAAATGAAGAACCGTATAAAAGCCAAGCCTCAAGTGGAATCCAAACCCTGTAGTTTACCTACCGTAAATTTTGTGCATTTGTCAGATGAACATGATGTGTGTGTAGTTGTGTTGTCACCACAGATGTTTCTTCATCTAATTCAGGCAAACTTCCTAAAATATACAATACACATAGTTTAGCCTCGAATCAGCTGTGAAAAATTTTATATTGTCAGAAAAATACATTATAATCATGTTTTAAAATACCTCTAGAGATTATAAATCATAATCAACTGAAATTGGGTTTATTGGGTTTAATTTTCCAATATCACTATTCATCTTCATAAAATTTAAACTGTCCATTTCTTTGTCCCAAAGGCTTTTTCTCGTCAGCAACATCCATCCTAGACCACTGACAAGGGGAAACGACTGGATCCTTCACCATGGACAAGAGGAAATCACTTCATCACCACGTGCAAAGGGACACCACTCGATCCTACACCACTAACAAGGGGAACCGACACCAACTGACACCACTGACAAGAGGAAACCACTCCAACTGACACCAATGACAAAAGGCAACCACTCCAACTGACACCACTGACAAGTGGAAACTACTCCATCTGACACCAGTGACAAGGGGAAACCAGTGTGGAAAATCTTAAATTTCTTGACCAAAACCAGGATCGAACAAGCTAACAGTGAGGCTGATGTCCCACGCCGAAATCCCAAAATAAATAGATGACACATATTAATTAATCGCACATTTATTTTTTTCAAACGTATCGAGCAATCAAACTGTACACGAAGTGTCAACCAAAAGTGTTTTATAAATAAAAATCACCTATCAAGATGAACCTAAGTTATCTAAAGTTATCTTGTCCCAAAGTATCAACCAATCAAATTGCTTATCTCTGCTTACCCTAAGTGGAAAATGCTCATCTTCGAACTCCATCAATGGAATTGACCTAATAAGCATACACACCAATTTTGAACATTTTAACTCAATTCGAAGGAGAGTTATTGTGTTCCAAAGTTTCGACCAATCAAATTGCATATCGCTCTGCTTACCCCGAGCAGAAAATGCTCATTATCGAACTTAGTCAAGGTATTACTGTAATGAAACTGTACACCAAGTTTCATCAATCTCACTTAATTAGAACTAAAGTTATCGTGCCCCAAAGCATCAACCAATCAAATTGCTTATCTCTGCTTACCCTAAGCGGAAAATGCTCATCTTTGAACTCCATCAAGGCATTGACCTAATAAACATTCTAGCTCAATTAGGAAGAGAGTTATTGTGTCCCAAAAAGTGTGACGAACAGACGGACGGACGGACAGACAGACGGACAGACAGATGGACGAACCCATTTTCTTCGAAAGGCGGGGGACAACAACAGACCACCTGGTTAGTTCCATATAACATACTAATATAATAACATACCTTGTTTCAGTCTTTCTATATACAAATGTAATGATAAATTCCACAACTGTAGAACACTCAACAGATTTAACTTGCCTCCTTTATATGTATTATCAACATGTCTCTGTAATTAAACCAAATAAAATGAAATTTAACGTCCTACTTTTTCTGCCTCAAGTGGGCTATTGAAGACGGGTATATGCCATACAGTGTACTATGAGAGAAATTTTGCCCAGACAGCAGCCCTACTGCTTACTCTTATATCGAATTCCAACTGCCAAGAGTTTTTTTTACGTGCACCTCAATATGCACACAGGAGCCTGGTTTTCATTCCCATCCAAACGACTAGACAACTGTCGTTAGGCCCTCTGTCCTGCATCTATGACAGGAGGCCAAACATAAACAGACTATAATTATTTTAGTTAGATGTACATACCCGATGTATCTCTGTTTCACATTCTCTCAATAATAGATCTGGTATTTTAACGTTGAGTTCAGTAGCGTTTATACCAGGTGTTAACTTCCTCTGTTTATCTAACGTCTGTTCTAATATAGAGTTGACGATTTCTCTGTCTTTATCATCGCCTGTTTTAAATCCTTCAACTTGTCTCCACATATCTCGTACCTACGTAAACAAACTCAAATTATAGTCATTGTAACATTTATACATCGCTCTTACAATTTGGAGGGGAGCCATGATGACACAGAAAGTAAGTCGCTAGCTTTCTAAACAGGGGGTTCAGGCAATCACACCAATGGACTTAACGACAGACCTCATAATCTAAAGTTCAAATGCTACCACCCCCTTTTATCATAAGCTTACCTTCTGTATTCTCTGTGTCCGTCTGACACCTTGACTATCCAAATCAAAATCTGAACTCACAGACTTTCTTCTTGAAGATACAGGACTAAAACAAGCCAACAAATAAAACAGTAAATTCATTTAGAAATCATGATAAATTAATGAAATGGAATAGAGTTTAACATCATAATGTTCTACTCCGACTGGAATAATGAATACGGTCATAACCCATACAGTGCGCTATGAGGGAAATTTTGTCCAGAGAGTGGCACTATGGCTTACTCTTATAATCGAATTCCAACTGCCGACAAACAACAATGTGTACACCGAGCCTCATTTCTTGCCCCATCTGAAAGATTAGATAGCTGTCCTTGTCGACACTCCGTTCTGTATCACTGACAAGGAGAAACCATGCCAGAAATCAGGAAGAACTGTCTCAGTGAATGCAAGGATCAAATATACAACCTCCAGACTAGCGAACCAGCGTCTTACCCATTTAGCCCCTGTGATCCTGGGAAACAAGCTAATTATAATATTGTTCAATGAAATTGTTATACTGTTCAAGTAGCAGGCAATCAGGGTGAGATCGGTTTTGAAACAGAAAGCTGAAAATTACCTGCCCCTTCTTTGACTTTTTTCCACAGAAATTTGATTTTCTGTTCGGACATCCCTTTCTAAATCTCGAATCTTTTTAGTAGACTGTCGATATTCTTTAACAAGTTCGCTATAAATAAAAACAAACATTACTGAATATGAAATGATGAAATGGGTGTTTTCAACGTTTAGCAGTGGGAGAAATCTAGAGGCCTTGGAGAAAATCCAAGGGGTTGGGACATACGACCCTACTGCTTGTCAGACGCTACCAGGGAATCGAAATCATGCCAATTGACTCAATGACAGACCTTATGAAGCAGTGCGCACGTGCTAACCATTCATCTATCCAATCTCCCTAATGAAGAAAGACAGAGACACGCTAGTTCACTTGTGGTGTAGTCGTGTTTATCGGCAATGATTATACCATGATTAGTAATGCGAGGAGCACATGTTCTAAACAGCCAGCTTACCATAATCTCAAAATAATGAAATAGAACTAGGTTAATACTTCGGAACAGACATTATTGACATTAGTAACAAAGCCAGTGATTATCTCCCATACAAATGGTGTTCTCATTGGGCGTACTCGATTGAACATTCCGGAATTAAATTCTCTCAATTCCGAAAATAGTTTCAATCGAGTGAAAAGAGAATTTCGTAGTACAACACATGTGTCGACTGCATATAAAATATCTCAACCAATCATGATAGCTGAAACATATTTGTTACTTCAAATACGTCACGATTCCACTCACACCACCTCAGCTGTCTAGACTGACAGAACTGTGACAGGAATCAATTCTGTGTCACTCGATTACAATTCTGTCAATTTGGGACATTCTGGACTGTGAATCAAGCATCCCCTTAATGTGTTTCTCCATTACTAAATGCCACTCAAAAAATTGTATATATTACCTAGAGTACTGCTTCCATTCATTATTGACTGTCAGATTCTGTTTTAATTGTTGAAAGTAATGTTTTCTGTGTCGAATGGCGGCACATTGAACAGTTTTACCGATGACATCATCTAACATCACTGTTCTAGAAGTTAATTCAGGATACGCTAAACAATTCTTAATACCTAAAATATAAACATAACGCATGATATTACACAGGCAACTGCAGGTCTTTCTTGGGGCCTGAAATGTTAACTAAATTATTAATTAGACATTAATCATCTTATCCAGATCATAATCAACACTTGATATCATCGCTAGCCTGCGATATTAAGCGGAATGGAAAACATCTTTTTAAAAAATCGTTAAAATTCAAAAGCTAATATCTTGGTTCAGAGTGGAGCAATTTGATTGAAATATTCCATGTACATTGTCAACTCTAAATCTACTTTCCCATAACACACCTTTAAACATATTATATATTAAAAGTTAAAGGAGAATTTCAATCGTTCCAGATCATTATAATGTATTATATAATGTATTCATTATAATTAACCCAAACCTCAATCATTCCATCTATAATTAACAAATCGTTTATTTACTGTCGTGTGCAGTCAAAAAGTCAAAAACTTGTTTTGTATGGGCTGTATCTGACATGATTTAGTAATAAAAGCTGAGTTGATCATTAATAATACAATTAGTTTTTATCGTGAAAGCAGACAATTTCTCTACAAATCAATCAAGAGTAAAGAAGGAAGATAATTCTAATTTTACTATATCACGTGCGATCGTCATTGTTCACAAAGTATTAAAATAACGTATTTAATCTTAAAGTTTTTTTGTTTTTTTTTACAATAATATATATTTAAAATGTGCCAGTTTGTAGGCAGAGGGGGGAAATAGTTGTTGTGTTGACGTTGTATTCGTTCATTTGCTGCATGCCAGACTACGGCAAGTTCAGTCATTGAAAGTGACCGTAACTTGCCGTCAGAAGGTAAATATACCGATAATCGATATTTGAATTTCAATATCGATTATCGTATCACTAAATAACTTCTACCGATTATCGATTATATCGATATTTTTGCACAGCCTTAATGAGCGACATTTCAACGAGGCTTCTCTATTCACTCAGTAATATTGTATTCCAAAGAATTATGACACAGGTATTCCAGTTCAATTACTAAATGCCACTCAAACAAAATAACTTCCAAACTTACCGTTTTCACGTTTGATAACTTGAAGAAGAACATGGTTTGAGAACGAAAATAAAAGTTGATAGAATTTATCTCCCCCTGGTGACATAAATAACGATGCTGCTACTCTCGGTAAATTAGCTTCTGGTTCTTCCTGTAAAATATAATTCCTTTATGATCAATATATCATATCAGACAATTCCTAAATCCGTTTTTTTTTTATTTTGTGAAGAAGTAATAGTTACAGTGATGAGGAAATTCTTGCTCTATGTCTGTTGTACCGGCGTGCTAGGAAGAGAAACTGCAGCAGGCGCTCTATAAGGTGCAGGTACCATTACTTATTGCGTCCAGAAAGGGGTCTTCTGCACAAGGCATATCAGGTTGTGCTTATAGTCATTCATGTTTAGGACAAGCGTAAATAACAACTTTTAGACGATCAAAACACAGTTTCTTTTTACATTCGATACGAACACGTGGAGTTACCAAAAGGGAAAGTAAAAGACGTGGAAAACCCAGATCGGACAGATGTGAAACGGGTAAAAAGAATGAACATGTTCATTCTTCAAAAACGTGTCATTTCACGTATGAAACGTGACATTGATGGAAACGGTTCCTACCAAAATCATATGTTTTTATTTCTGGTCACGTGACATGTCATGTGTCACGTGAAACTTGGTGGAAACGCAGCCTGACATTGAATTCCAACTACCAAGGGATCTTTCACGTAATGTATACACGGGATCTTGGATTTTCATCCTATTCAAATGACTAGACAGCTGTCCTTGTCAGACCCTCCGTCCTGCATCACACTGATGGCAAATCTCGTCGGAAAATCCTGATAAACTTTCTAGGTCAATGACCCCCGAATATGATATAAATATTACCTTCTGAATATTACTAAGCCAGTTGTTGCACACATGACGGAATTGTTGTTCATCTTTTTTATTAGAGATAGGAAAGGCATATCTGGAATGTAAAGGAATGTAGCTTGGCGTTTTGTCATACAGTATGTGTCTTAAGTCTAGACATACACCATGCAGTATGTGCCGTAATTAAGTCTAGATATACATATAAGGCAATGATCACAGACATTGTTAGGCACAAAATTATCCTTGTCACATACAACCAGGGAATTGAAATCACGCCAGATGACTCAATGACAGACACTTTGATACAATGTGTACGCACTAACCATTCAACAATCCCCCCCCCCCCCGCATTCACATAGCAAAAGAGATAGAGAAATGGGGTTTAAGTCCACTCAGCAAAAACTAGGTCATTTCGGGACTAACATAGCGTTTTATTTCAATAATTCGCTTGCGCGTAGGGGTCTTTAGCAGTGAGAGGAAACTGGAGTGCCCTGAGGAAACAGGTTGAGAAGGCCCCTCTATCTTCCACATACTCTCACACCAGGGATTAAAACCACAGCCGCAAGCCAGCTAGAGCTTGACCGGCCAGCTAGAGCTTGAAGCGCTGCACTCTAGACCCCCCCCCATCACATAGTAAACATACATGTACAGTATTTGTTGTAATACACCACTAGGCCATCCCCCCATCTAAGGTTGCAGCGATACCCTGGGGATGCCGCATTATCGCGATTATTTTTTTTCAAGTGATATCGTATCGGCCAAAGTTGAATAATCGCAATCCCCGGTATTTTAGGATTTTTTGGGGCGGAGGTCGGTGCAATAAATCCAAAGTTCATTTTCACCGGTGCGGGGGCCGGATCGAATTCAAAATAATAGTTTAATTACTACTTGTAAAATTATACAATAAAGATAGGCTGGCACTGCCAGGCAGGATACGCCCACATTTTCGAGAGATGGACAGAGAACAAGCAATACCGAAAGTGATTTTTCCTACATCTTTAAGTCCTGTATTTCATACTGTATTCAGAGCAGCCATTTAGTTGGTCAGTTCCAGTCTGATATTAATGAAATTCGAAACCGACAATGATTATGGTGTGACGGTACACAACCTAGAAATGTGACTTTTCATCAAAATCGGATAAGAATTGTGACCTGTAGAGAGTCCACAACCATGATATACCATATTTTTACACTATTCGCGTACAAACGGCGACCATTTCGTCCGGCAATTTTGGTATGATTTTCACGAAATTAGAACTCAACCTTCCTCATCAAAATCGAATTAAAATTGTGACCTATACAGGGTCCACAACCATGATATATCATTTTTTTTAACAGTATTCGCGTACAAACGGCGGCCATTTTGTCTGTCAATTTTGGTCCGATTTTCCCGAAATTCAAACTCAACCTTCCTTACAGTGTAACGGTGATATAATCAAACGTTTTCTTAAATTGGATAATAATTGTGACCTCCAGAGGGACCACAAGCTAAAGAAAGGGGGATTTTGCGTATAACCAGGGGCCATAATTCAGGAAGTTACGATCCGATATGCGCAAATATCGAAAAGAACCAAGATCTTTGGCTTATAACCATGAATTTCAAGTTTCATCAAAATCAAATTAAAATTGTGACTTTTACAGGGTCCACAACCTTGATATACCATTTTTTAACAGTATTCGCGTACAAACGGCGGCCATTTTGTATGGCAATTTTGGTCTGATTTTCCCGAAATTCGAACTCAACCTTTCTTACGGTGTAACGGTAATATAATCAAACGTTTTTTTAAATCAGATAATAATTGTGATCTCCAAGCTAAAAAAAAGGCGATTTTGCGTATAATCAGGGGCCATAATTCAGGAAGTTACGATCCGATATGCGCAAATATCGAAAGGAAGCAAGATCTTTGGGTTATAACCATGAATTTAAAGTTTCATCAAAATCGAAGTAAAATTGTGACCTCCACAGGGTCCACAACCTTGATATACCATTTTTTAACAGCATTCGCGTACAAACGGCGGCCATTTTGTATGGCAATTTTCGTCCGATTTTCCCGAAATTCGAACTCAACCTTCCTTAGGGTGTAACGGTGATATAATCAAACGGTTTTTTAAATCGAATAATAATTGTGACCTCCAGAGGGACCACAAGCTAAAAAGGGTGATTTTTCGGACAATCAGGGGCCATAATTCAGGAAATTACATTCCGATAGCCGCAAATATCGAAAGGAACCAAGATCTTTGGGTTACAAACATTCATGTCAAGTTTCATCAAAATCGGTTCAAAATTGTGACCTCTATAGGGTCCACAAGCTAAAAACGTGATTTTTCGTACAATCAGGGGCCATAATCCATGAAGTTTTGATCCGATACATGCCAATATCGAAAGCAGCCGAGATCTTTTGGGGATAAGCCTATATTTCAAGTTTCGTCAAAATCGGATAAGAATTGTGACCTGTAGAGAGTCCACAAACAAATTGTGGACGGACGGACGGACGGACGGACGTCCGGACGGACAGGGGCGACGACATAATACGTCCACATGAAAATGTGGGCGTATAAAAATCGGTGAGAGAAAGTTCCCGAAACACATTTTGTAAACAAAGCCGCACGCGACATCGGTGTACCGTAGCAACGGTGCGGCGAATCCCCGGTTAACAAGACTGAAAATATTATGTTTATTTCAATGTTAAGTTAGTACTGTACGTCTGGTTGTTTAACCCGCCAAAACAAAGCAACCAAGTAACTCGACTTAGTCATCCAGCCGCTTTTTTCAAGTTATGAATCCGCACTCAGGTTCATCGATAAAGAGAAATATCATGATAAAGAGAATTATCGTGATAAAATTGATAATCGTAGACTTTTATTTATCGCGATAATTCCAAAAGCAGTTATCATGATTAATGGCGATATCAGAATTTGATATCGTTGCAACCTTACCCCCATCACATAGCATACATACATGTACATGTATAGTATTTGTTGTAATACTGTGTCTCATGTCTGTTACAACTGCCATATAAATATATGTCTATACTAGACGCTATCAAGGAAATGTCTAAGATGGTGGTGCTAGGGTCTATTCTTATTTCAACTTACAACTGTCAAGGGTTTTTTATGTGTCAAGAGGGAGCTTGTTAAGGTTCATGTACTAAATTAGTTTTAGTAACAACCCTGGCCATTTAAGTAAAAGCATTCATTTAATTTGGTTCCCATTTCCTTTCCCCCGACTTAAAAACTGCCAAAGATTTATAATTTCAATAACATTTCAAGAATGATTCGCAATGAAATGAAATGGGTTTTAATGTCCTACTGTTTTGGAATTATGAAGACGGGTATATGCCATAACATGTGCTATGAGGACAATTTTTCCCAGGCAGTGGCAATGACTTAGAATATTTGAAGAGTAGAATCAGTATTCCCTGTGACTACAACAATATTTCCCTTCTTTTGATTTGTGGATTATACATACATGTATCTATACTTACATACATCTAAATTCTTCTTTACACATGATAGGATTCAACTTATCAAATAAAAAATATAACACAGCTTCTGATCCAATCTTATTAGGTAAACAAAACATATCCCTGTAAATATTACATACATTATTACTTACATGTATCATTCATTTGTAATATATTTTAAAGTCAACCTTGAAATGATATAGAATGTTTTGCACAATTAAAGGCTTTGTCATTTTACAGACATCTCTAGTTCCAGATAATATGAATTTTAGTTCTTCAAATTTTACTTTCAACTTCTATAAAAAATAAATATAACTTTAAGAAGAATAGGGGTCTTCAGGAGTCGGAGGAAACCGGAGGAGCTAGAGAAAACCTGTGAGACTGGACAAGCGAACCTACTTTTTGTCATGTCATGTGCAGTGAAACAAAACCGTGTCACATGACTCAATAAAACACCTTATAATCTAAACCTCCATATCTGAGAGATTTGTTTTTGTTAAACTGTGACAATGTCACGTAGACCTCCATGTACTTACTTGTTAAAAGGAATTCTGTATTTAACTTCAAATGAACGGGCTTCAAATCCAAGTAACATGAGATTTGTGAAGAAAGCTTGTTTTATATCAAGTTCCTTTTGATGATCAACAGCCCTCAAAATACTGGTCATAGCACTACTGTTGTCAGGCTCCATTGTGATGTATTGTTACCAAAAACCGTCTCACCAAAACCAATTTACTTAAAAATTATTTTTATAATGTCTTATTCACCATGTTTGTTTTAATTTGGTTCAAATAATCAAAATGAAAATCTCAACAAGATCATTAACAAATTCAATTGGTTTTACAAATTTGTATTACTTCTCAGCACTGATACATCTATGTGGGAAGTTCCTGGAAAAGAAAATAGGAAACGAATTACAGCTTTGTTCAATTTTGTGGAATTTCTGAGGATTAACCAATAAGAGAGTTGCCAACATGATAATCCATACATACACCTGAAATTTCTACAAAGGTATGGTAACTGTATATAAATATTAACTGTTTTATCTAAGTCAATACCATTATTCCTTTTTTTATGTGAAGGGAATATTAAATCATTGGGGTTTTTTTTTATCTTAGATCGGTGCAAGGGGTAGGGGATAGAACTAACTGAATATTAATTCACTGTTACATCTTATTAGCTGGTTATAACAGATTATCTCTTCTAATTTTACGTCAGGGGAAGGAGACAGACATGTAACTAAATATTAACTAATTGTTTTACGTAGCCTTTGCTGCTTTATTTCCCTATGTGTATCTATGGATTCTACATGTATGTGAGGGTAAAGTGATAACATTATATTTAGAGTTCTTCATACAAATTCATCATGCAATTTATATGTAGGCTTATCTTTATGTTTTCAACATAACTAATCAGTTTAATTAGCAAGCTACTTTTAAAAACGAAAAGCTTGGTAGCAAACCACATGTACTTTTGCTACCAAACTTTTATATATAGGCCTATTAAAGTCATTTATACTGACAGAAGTGGTATAAATATCCATTTCATTCTTTCCCCCTTTATCTCTTATACTTCCATTTGTTGTTGACTAGGGTTGGTTAAAATAAGAACCAAATATTCAGAATATTGAACAAAACTAAAAGTTTTAAAAAATATCGCTAGATTAGATTGAATGACAGATCATGTTATATTGAAACCATTATACTATGCCATTTACAACTATAGAACATTATTTTCAAGAGTTTAAATTTATGAACAACAATGTCACGTGGCCCACATGTACATTGTTTATTTGTTATATTAGCTCTTACAATCTATTGTAGTCTCGTTTTTCCAACGGCGTAAAAATAAGTGAAAGCTTGAGCCTATTAAAATTTGAGGTCGGCCTATTTGAAAGTTTCTAGGGCGACTAGGGTAAGCATTATCCATGAATATGGATCGGTCAAAAAAAAACAAAACAAAAAAAACTGCCAACTAATCTGGTCAAGAGAAAAGAATATTGGATAAAAAAAACCCCACAATTTTCTAGTCAGAAAAATGGTCATAAAAAGGTCAATAATAATGATTTAAATTTTAGAAAGTTAAAGTAGAAAAATGTCCTAGAAGATATTATTTTACGGAAAGATATATTTTTACAGAATAATGAGTGACGTCAACAATAATAATACATAAATGAAAGAAAACTGGTATAAAAATAAAGAATATAGATCTAGTTTTGTGTTATTGACGGTGTCAAGTCTGAACTTGAACAAAATGTATCACGTCAATAACCCGCCTTGGAAATCAGATTCAGACATCGTCATCGAGGACAAATCAAATAATGTCAACACAAAGTCAACTTGAAATTCAAATAGATACAATTTTTGCTCAAAATTAAAAGTATTTACTTCTTTAAAATTAATGATTTTGCAATCCGATTTAGTTGAGGAGTCGTTGATGTTTTGTACATGTACCTAATTACGACTGAATCGTAATGACATTACAATCAGCAACAATCCGAAAGTTTTCTGTTTCATTTCGCCGCCATTTTCAATGTCCCGGATGCGGAAGTACACTCAAACTTGAAGGGTAACCAGTCTCGGTCACCCAGACCCGCCTAGTCTTGTCTACATCAATACAAGCCGAGGAAAAACCTCATAATTCTCAAGCTTATCGAAAATAAATTTTATTTTGGGATTCGTATTCTGTGTTTGATTTTCAGGGTCATTGGCTAGCCTTTATCGCGTACAGTTATTCGTTTTTCAGCAATTTCAATTTGAAAAAACAGACGAGGTTTTCTATGAGCAAGACTGAATAATATGAAACAAATTTTCTTGGGGTTTAGTCGTGTGTATAGGATAAACACATAAGTCAGCATTTGGGTCCATTTTTTTACTTTATCTGTAAAACATAATTTCAGCTAAGAATGCAATTATACCAGGATTTGCTCAGGATCTTGAAAATTAATGAAAAATGACCTGCGGTGATTTTCCATGTCACCGACGAAATTATATTCCACTGCTCGACCAGCTCCATCTTCAATAGAGGGCTTGATTTGGCTTTAACTACTAACTCGCAGTCGCTGTGCAGGGTCCACAGCATAGAAATAAAGTCAGCCGCGCATGTGAGGTCGTACAATTATTGATAATGTATTGGCGACACGACAAATAGAGAGAGGGAGAGAAAATTGGGTTTAACGTCCACTAAACACAAACTAGGTCATTTCGGGACTAACATATGGTTTGATTTTATTTCACTAATTCGCCTGCGCGTTATGGTCGATTTAACAGTGCACGAGGAAACCGGAGTACAAGGAGTAAATCCACGAGGCTGGACAGGCGACCTTACGTCGACAAATAAAAAGTGTTGCCGACTGCTTTATATTGTCGACAAAAGTACAATTATTGATTTAATATTTGATTTGAAAATTAGGTTTCGAAGAGGTTCAGTCTACTGCGAAAGCCTTCTTATAACTGTCTCAGACCTACTCCGGCAATAGAGACCCCTTGCAGTTCTTAACGGATTTTTAAATATAAATTGACGAGAAGCATTGGGGGTAGGCTAATGAGGACGAAACCTGTTGATTTTTAGAGTTCTAGTACGCAAAGCCCAGCTTAACTGGAGCGGGGCCCTGGGCCTGACTAGAACCGAGGGGGCCCTAGTAACGCAACGAAAGGATTATTTCATCAATATCCTTTGGAGCGGTACGCATGCGTAACTCACAATTAAACATCCCAGTATACGGATACGTACATAATATCTGATCACATATACGAAATCTATTCCGTTCCGAATGGCATAGAAGTCTAGAAAGACCAATCACCGATTTGAACTTCACAGAGAAGGTAGCCCAGTCTCCACCCTGACGCCACTAGATCAATTATCGTGAAACTTTTATTTGAAATTTAACTTTTCTCTTTTCTCTCGGGCCTATGTCTTTAGAAGCTGGGCTTTCCTAGTACGGCTTTCTCTTTTTTTTTTCTTAAATTTGGATTGGAGCATTAAGGCTATAAGATAATACATTTTAAGATAATACATTTTAAGCGCTCAGAGCGAGCGCCATCTTCCGTTTTTCGGTTAAATCTGATTACCTTTTCCAAAAACCCATTAGTTTTATCATTTTAGAAACTTAACAGTTCTTAACGGTTTTTTTCTTCAAATTTGGTGTGAAGCTCGGGGGAGGGGGCGAACCCGATTGATATGGGTATCTTTCTGCGACCCCCGTTCCGAAGTCATATAACTTTTACAGAAACCAATAGATTTTCTTTCCAAATTGGGTGTGAAGCAATGAGATCATAAGAGAATAATCCCGATTATTTTCATGCGTTTCGTGACATCCCGTTGGCCGTTCCAGATTTACACCCCTTTTCCGTAAACACGATATAAAAGAAGCTATACTGTTTTTAACATTTTCTTTTCAAAATATTGGTGTGAAGCATTGGGGTCACCCAATACCCTGTGAACGCAATCGTGGGCTACGATTTTGAACTTATTTTAATAAAATGGTTTGAAGGAATAAAGGTCACGAAAGGACGAACCATATTCATTTTCAGTTCTTGACGACCTTCCGTAGAAGAGTTACTCCCCCTTTTCCGAAATACTACCGTTTTAAATGGATTTATTTGTTCACGGTTGTCCAACCTTTTAGATTTTAAGATTTTGTGTGAAGCAATGGAATGAGGAGAGGAATTTTGTTGATTTTCAAAATTTCAAAATATATTGCGTTTTTGAGCACAGCAGAGATCAGATTTCTTGAAGGCATAAAGGAGCAATGATAGTTGCTGAGCGCGTGGATTTCCACGCTTAACGTGTTAGTGTCGGATATAAATATGAAAAGTTAATGTGACCCAAGAGACGATTAAAAATGTCGGCACCACCTTTAACCACAGATCCATAAAACGTAATATGAATATAAATGTCGACATCACCTTTAATCGCAGATCTATAAAAAATGTCGGCACTACCTTTAATCGCAGATCTATAAAAAGTAAAATGAATATAAATCCGCTTTGGATCGATATATTGATTGTCGGGGTTTGTAAATGGTATCTAATTGAATGATTTATCTCTTTGAGTTTTTTACGTTCTTCCCATACCACGCTAGAGCACACATTTAATTATCTTTCACCGAGTATGTCAAATATAGTGAGACTGTATTCAGGCAAAATATTTATTAATCTGTAGTGATCTCGACCAGTTTAAAGGTATAAACAAGACTGAACATTTTCGTAGAAGATCATGTAAGAAAGCTATCAAGATTTTGGTCCTTTTTAAAGGAAAACATTTAATCTAACGTGACACCATGCCCCTGTGATCAGGCGCGGATTTAGAGGGGGGCGCCCACCATCCAGGACACCAAATAAGCGTCCCCGTGAGACAGACAAAGTCACCCAGTCCGATATTACATATTATCTGAAAAATTTTACCGGGACACCGAAAGACCACCTTTCAGTTTAACAATTTACGTATTAAATGTAATATGGCGCCATGCCCCTGTGACCAGGCGCGAATTTAGAGGAGGAGGGTGGCATGAGAGTAAATAAACGCCCCGAGAGACAAAGCCCCCCCCCCCCCCCCCGACCGGACCCAGTCTCAATTTACAGATTATCTGAAAAATACTACCGGGACAATGGAAGGCCAATTTTGCGTTTAACAGTTTTACGCATGTTTGATGCCCGACGACCTCACTTTTCAAGCTGAATTTTGCTCGACTCCCGACAGACGTTACCCAAATTTAGTTCTTGGTCTGTTGGAGTTTTGACTGGAGCTTTGAAGAAGAGATAGAAATCTTTTTATCCAGACTTACCTTGGAAATCTGTTTCTTTGTCAAGGGTATGAGGTTGAACATTAACAATTAAATCAGATTACAATTTCGTTTCCTTTTTTAATTCTAACTTATTTTTTTAAATATTTATTCTTACAAAATTTACAACTACTTAAAATTCAAACCATGACCACACATTTATCCTATTAATACTAAAATTCATCATTTACAAATGGAATAATTTTTGACTCAATCTTTGCAGACGCTCCAGCTGGCGATGATCATTTTCTATTTTTCCATCTTTTTTTAAAGGGAGCGAATGGTTAACGTCTACAGAATCAGTGTTCAATTAAAATCCCCCGTCAACTTTTCTGTCAAAACCGAGTTGGCCCATTTGGAGCAGAATGCAGTAAGACGTTGCACCCCACTTCATTTCGTTTCATGAGCTGTAGAAAGCCTAACTCCCAGTATTTTTTATCTCCGTAAATGGCGGCTACTTTAAGGCAGAGGTCTATTCTCGAAGAATGAAGTATATATGGATCTCTGTGTGTGCCGAATGTGTACAACCGTGGCCCCATACATGTTATACGACTATGGGGACTCTGACTATAACTATAACTATTTTATTAGTTATCTCGGTAGTTCCTCTATTAACAGTAGCGGATCTAGAAGTTCCGAAGAAGGGTGGGGTGGGGAGAGGAAAATCTAGGGCGTCATCCACAACCCACCCTGCAGTGACTGTCAAAAAATACGTAATAAAATGCATAAAATAGCACTGAGCGCCTTGATAGAACATAGATAGAAAGTTGTTCGATCCCCACCCCCACCATTCCGATTAAATCCGCACCTGGCTATTTAAAAGTCACATAGTGTTTTGACCTTTTGGTCTGCAATCGAAGGCACGTTGTAAGAATTCCCATTCCTTTCAGGTCGCGGTGAATATTCATGAGGTTGGGGCGGAAGGATTGGGAAGTAAACAGACAATAATTCGGGTTATCGCCAAGAAAAATAACGTCACTTTCTTTTTCCAGGCCTTGCAAAAAAATCAAAATGTTCAAACCCTTTCAATATTTTTATCAGATGATTGTGACATATTGGAATCTTTGTGCTTAAAAAGATTAAGATCCTAGGAATGTTTAAAGAAATGTTATAGGCCAAGAAATGTTACAGATTCAACATTGAAGCAATTTATTAAAACATAGATACTATTTCGTTTCGTTTTTATGGTTCAAAATTTTGTTTTACTTGTCTTTACTACATTAGGACCAGAACGAGTTGTTATCATGGATGTGTTCTGGAAGATGTGAGGGATTAGCCAATGAAACGGTCTGATACGGCGACCTCTTGGCCTTTTGATGCACGGAACTGTGGTAAACCACCAGAAACGTCAACACTGATTGATTAATCAATGTATGACGTCATAGGGTGAAAGACGTTCGTTTGACCCCTGACACGATCTCCCATTATAACTTGCAGATCTTCATGTAGTATAGACCATCGAAAGTATAAAAAAACGAAACGAAATATAGATCTGTATTTTAGTCCGATTGTCCGAATATTAGTATGCCTGATGTCGCTTGGACACCGTACACCTATCACGCCCTTCACGTAATACCCTGCATATTTCGGCACTAATTTCGATTGGGTACAAGTCCAGCTTGTGAATCTATCAGATTTCTCGATCGTCGTCAATACAAATTGTCGCAATTTCAAGCTTAAATGTCTACCTGTGATAGTCGAGTTCAAGGTTCGACCAATGTCAAGGTTTCCATGGAGGTCGCCATGTTTGACTTCAGTGTGTTTGAATTACAACCTCTCATTGGACGCCATAGGTCATGTGACTACGTTAAAGGGAGACAACATAACCACACGTTCGGGAATCGGAGAGCAATCTAGCAACGTCCAGATCTTGTAAAACAAACGGTCGTTGCTCCAGGAATATGTCTAAAACCAAGCTAAAGGTGACAATAAAAAATAACACAGATATTAAATGTACCAAAAAGAATCGTTGGTATTCTTTATTTATATATTTATTTTGCTTACAAGTTTATTTACAAGTGCATAATCTTAAAATTTCGTATTTACATTTTTTTTTTGTTTTTAAAAGTATTTAAAACAAAAGGATTCCAGTTTAAAAACAAAAACACTTTATTCGTCCACTGATATATAGTTTATCTTCAATCTTCAAAATTACACAACAAGATGGATGTAAAAAAAAATCCGTTATAATATGACACGCCTGATGAGGGTTCTAAATAAAACAAAGACAATCCTTGGTTATTATAAATAGTTGTGGAAAATATGATTTAATATCCATTGATAATAATAATAAAGTTCTTAGTATGGCCGTCTTAAGGGGAACTGGGCCAGGAAACCCAAAATTAGTTCTTAAGAATGTTGTACCTGTTGCACTATGTAAGATTTAGATTAAAATAATGCCCGTAAATGAAAAATGAATATATTGAAGATTCTTCATTCAGAGCAAAGTTTTCTTCTATCCGAAAGACTGGAAGTTTTCCTCTGTCTGTGGAAAGGCAATCTGATTAAAACACAGATCCAATTTCGTTTCGTTTTTTATAGTTCAAAATTTCGTTTCTACTTGTCTTTACTACTCTGTCGGCCATCGAAAGTATAAAAAACGAAACGAAATATAGATCTACATGTATATTTTAATTAGATTGGTGGAAAGAAGACAAGTTTGAATTTAAACAAATCCAAATCAAATTAAATGTCAGATACTTCAACCATGTTGTTTTTTTCGGTTTCCTCCCACGAAGACCCCTACGCGAAAGAGATCTCTGGTGGCCGAATCTGTATCTTTGGCACCGATGCCAGTGACGTGGCTTTAATTCGAGACTTTTATGTGACAAGGAATACTTATAATCATAATTGTATTGGCATTGATTTTTCAAAGAAAATTCCATTTTAATTCTATTTTCTCTTTTAGGAATGCTGTTAATACCATAATTCTTATATCATGTACTGTAAATCAAATCAGATCCAGTTGGGAATTTTAGAAGATTTTATGTTTAACGACAAATAGATGGAAACAATGGGACCACCAACGAAGCCGGGAAAATTTTATGAGTATTCCTAATTCAAAGCTTATTTTCGCTGTCTGGCTTCAAATTAATTCCCTCAACTTTTATTCCGATTATTCATTCTAACTGAGAAAATGAGATTCTATATAATTCTTGACAGGATATGACCGTAGCCATGTTGTCTGTTGTTTTGTATCATAGTTTCTTTTCATATTTCAACCAATTGAAGAAATAGAAGGCCCCACGCTCCATAAAGTCTAACACAAAAGGCTTCAATAGTTTAGAAGTTTAGAATTACAATATTATAAATAATTGTGTTTTTTTTTTAAATTTTATTTATTTATGTTTTTGTTTTCTTTTACTTAGTGATTGATTGATTGATTGATTGATTTTTTTGTGATTAGCTAATTTAACATACCATATGCAAGAACTAACTCCTCCTATCGCAGGGCTTTCTTTAGGCCTTAAATGTTATTTAATTTATTAATTAGACATTTGTCACTTAACAACACCATAATCAACTCTCGATGTCATAGGATACTCTAGATTTTCAACAGATTTAAATACGATTTGCGGTTGATAAAATGGATAATCGAGACTTTGTTTATTATCGCAACAACGGTAACAATGACAATCGATGGTACACTGTTATTGTATCGGCGATAACTTGACACAGAGTGTAGTAATTTGAGTGAAATATTTAATATATTCCCTTTTCATTATCTATTTTGTAAAACTACTATAGCGAGAACTGCCAGCTCTTTATTTAATCTTACAAAATGCCCCTTTAAAGGGCCAATCCCGATAACTTTCTGAGGAATAAAACTGCTTAATTTTGTGTTAAAATCCCTTAAAACTCATTACCTAAGGCCGACCAACTAACACGATATTTGTGATACGCTTGTAAATAACTTAAATCTGACAGTCTTCATCTGGAAATGGAGACCGTTGTATTATACATTATCTGGATAAAACCAGACTTTTTTCTATATAAAAATAATATGTAGGTGAATTTTACCTTTTGTTATCAAGTACAGTACATGGGTCATTCACTGTATAGACCTCTCAAGAAATGTGAATCGATTATCAGGTGACCCAATGAAAAAATTGACCCGAAATCTTAAAAGGGTTACGTGTCCGGATAAGCAGTGTTGACGTTCACGTCCAAACGACTCAATATTTTGAGCTGAAATTTTGAGACACCATGCCTCTACATTTTGGTCCATAAATTTCATAAACTCTCGGACTTTAATTTTTGAGACTCTGTTCTTATAGGGATTGTCCCTTTAATTATTTAGCAAAATTGTTTAAGGAGAAAGAACGACAAAATGAAAATAGCATACATGTTAAAAGTTTTCACTGTTGATGTAAATACAATTAAATGAAAGGAGGATTAACGTCCTACTGTTCTGGCTAGATGCATCAACTCTAGTCCAGTTAACTACATACACCAATGATATTCTAAATTTTGGCAAAGAACGAAAAAAAGTGTAAAATTAGAGCATATTATCCAGATATGTTTCGTTGAAACCCAAAAGAAACGCACATTGTATTCCAATTCCACTTCAAGAATATTAAAAATTATAAATGTCGTTTAAAAATTATGTGAATGAGAATAAAGTTCTGATATAATTACAATACAGTAAAAGAAGCGAATAACTTTCATATTGTACCAGTCATGTTCACGGCACATATTATATTTCGTTTCGTTTTATTTGCATTCCAAGAAAGACAAAAACCGACTATTATCATTGACAGACAGTAACATAGTGTAGGTGTTATGATATATCCCTAATCACAGATAGATGCAGCGATACTTTCAGAAACTAAGGCCATCACCACACAGTCGTGGCATAGATTAACGATATATCACCGCAAGAACTGATAAAAGAGCTAAACGCTATCACTGCACAGTCGTGGCAATTAAAAGTGATTAACTAGATCACCGCACAGCCGTGGCGCCTATTAGAGATTTACTAGGTCAACGCATAGTCGTGGCACACAGTAGAGATAAACTAGATCAACGCACAATCGTGGCACATTGTATAGATTACCTAGATCACCGCTCAGTCTTTAATATATATATTAACTAGATCAACGCACAGTCATGGCAAATAGTAGAGATTAGCTAGATCACCACATAGTCGTGACATATAGTGGAGATTAACTAAATCAACGCACGGTCGTGACATATAGTGGAGATTAACTAAATCACCGCACGGCCGTGGCACACAGTAGAGATTATCTAGATCACCGCACAGACGTGGCACACAGTAGAGATTATCTAGATCACCGCACAGACGAGACACACAGTAGAGATTATCTAGATCACCGCACAGACGTGGCACACAGTAGAGATTATCTAGATCACCGCACAGACGTGGCACACAGTAGAGATTATCTAGATCACCGCACAGTCGTGGCAAATAGTAATAGTAGAGATTAACTAGATCACCGCACAGTCGTGGCACATAGAAGAGATAAACTAGATCACCGCACAGTAGTGGAACCTAATAGAGATTTAACTAGATCACCATACAGTCGTGACATGTGAACTAGATCACCACACAATCGTGGCACATAGTAGAGATTGACTAGATAGCCACACAGCCGTTGCACATAGTCGACATTAATTCAAAATTGACCACGTTGCAGTGGTTAGTGTTTTGGGTGAGAGTCGCCAACCCTACCCCGGATCAGACAGATGAACTATACGCATGGAAATGACCTCCCCCAACTGGACTGGTCTCCCCCAAAATTGATAACACCAAGTTTACACCAGTACAGAAATTCAGCTTTATTGATCCATATGACTTGATACATTAACACGAGACAATCCGTGTATATCTCCACTCTCCCTTAGCTGTATGCAAACTTTGAAAAGTTCACCGATTGTTGGGATGGGTTTGTACCAGAGACTTTATATTCGCTTTTTGGAAGTCTAACCCGGTTTGTCCAATATGATCTTGGACGAGATTTGGTGAAGGTATTTGTTTACGTAGACAATTCCCGATATGTTGTTCTGCTTCGTTTTCAAGGCACCAGTCAAATCTCCCACCCCATCACATCCGACATCTTGCATTGCACACAACCGCATATATAACTACAAATTTTACACACCACAACGACCCAGTCATTCATTTGCTCTCCTCGTCCCGATCGACTTCTGAATGAAATTTAATTTTAAAAACTACAAAAACAAAGCGAACATCAAACATCCGTCACCAGGACATGTCTTTTAAAACGAACTTTGTCCGGATTACACGGTGTTTCTACGATACGTTCAACCACCTCGTTAGTCTCATCGTCGTAATTCGACGAGGAGGTGAGAGTATGGAACGCTTGTATAGCCACCTGGTTTACTTCGCTCTCGTGCGCTTTCTGTCTATTCGGCATCCCCTTAAAGAAATTTTCCAAAGCGGCTTCCTCTTCCATTTCCTCCTTCTCTGTCCGTAAATATTTTATAATCATTACCACAATGCCTAGCGAGTAGAAGACAAGAACGGATATAATATACATAACAGCGCCAAAGTCGGTGTCCTCTTCCTCCTTGCTTCCCTTTCCACCGGAACCTCTACTTTTACTTTCATTTGCTGCTAGTCTACTTCCGTTTTTCAGACACTCCTCATAAAGAATCGATAAGAGAACTAGTGGTGTGGTTTTATTAGCATTGTTGTAGGTCGCAAGTTTTAAGGCCATTATTAAACGTCTGGATCTAGACCGACCAGGTCTCCTCTAGAATCTTAGCCCTGAAATATTTGAAAAAAAAACCAAACATTTAAAAACATGATGCATACCGACATTCAAGAAATACATGATATAAATAATTTAGGGTAGTTCTGACGACATGCTTTTAATTCTGCTTTCCTTTTTCCTTGGCCATACCCGATATTTACACTTTCTAGCGTGGGTTCTCCTTGTCAGGGATGAGTGCCGCTGGCCTGCCAAGAAACAGTTGTTTGGATGAAACCTAAACCGATCCCAATTCTACACCCATAAAACAACATCTATATCCATAAACGCGTGTGAGTTATTGCATAAGGTCTGTTATTGAGTCAAGCGGCATGACTTCGGTCGTCTATCCGACCTCTTGGGTTTTCTCTGGGTCCTCCGGTTTCCTCCCACTGCTAAGGACCTCTTTCTCTCCACCAGTAACTCTGTAATAGTTTACAGACAATTTTTTTAATATCGGAAATTAGTGGTCTCTGGCATATTATTATTATCCCAGTCGTTGCAGAACAGCAGGACGTTACACCCCATTTCATTACATTTCGCCCGAGAAACAATTGAACTGTCAATGGTTCTTTTAAGTGCACGCCAATGTGTACACAGGGCTCCGGGGTTTCGTTCCATTCCTTGCCAGGTCTTTTGTTATGCACCACTGCCAAGAGGTGTGGGGGGGGGAGGAGAAAGCGGGAAACCAACCACAGAGGATCTTGTCTTTCTCAGCCAACGCCGGATCGACATTATGGTTAACGAGCCAGTAGTTTATTCACCGAGTCATTTCAGTCCCTTAGATATAATACAATAAACTGTTTGAATTATAATAATATATTCAGTGCTCATTAGCCCGGTCGGTGCAAAAAAACAGTAGGACGTTAACCTCTATTTTATTCATTCAATTACGCGTAATGCAAGGTATTTACTGTGGAATTCTCTGTCAGTGAATCGTTACTGTTTTCAACATGTCTGATTGACTGAATGAAAATCAATAGCCCAAACTCTGTAGTTGGAGTCGATTAAAGAGACATCAATATTAATCTGTCGCCAGTTTAAGCGTTTCTTAGAAACACAGAGAAAGATAATGGAGGTGAACACATAAATTCAGCGAATATGGGATGCTGGCTTCTTAAAGATACATTACGCAAGATGTAGATAAAGAGCTAACCATTCTTGTTAGTTGAAAAATAGATAATACATAATGAATATGTTGAAAATTTCATTGCAAGCGATGCTGTCAGAGGCGGATTACCCTATAGGCAGTGTAGGCAGCTGAGTAGGGCCCAAGAATAAATAGGCCCCATAAAAGTTTTGACGACCTTTTTAAATTTTATGAAAATAAAGGTGGGTATGGTCATATACCTCTATTTTTATTTGTTATAGCGAGAGTTCAGTGTCCGGACTGCTCAAATAAGGCAATTAATTACGGTTTGTTGGGGTTTTTTTTAATTTTTTTTAAGAACTGAAGAAATATTAGAAACGTCCTACTGTTTTGCTCCGACTGGGCGAATGAAGATGGGCATACGCCATACCGTGTGCTGTGAGGGAAATTTTGCCTGGACAGCGGCGCTACGGTCTACTCTTATATCGAATTCCAACTGTCAAGGTACCCTTTATGGCCACGCTAAAGTAAACACGGGACCTCGGCGTTTCGTACCATCCGAACGAATAGACAGCTGTCTTTATCGTCAGCCCTGAAGCCCTGTACCACTGGCAAGGAGAAACCATACCGGAAAATCGCGTGACCAAACCCGTGACCTCAAAACTTGCGAGCTAGTATCTTACTCATTTAGCCATCTTGTGACATATTATACCAGGAAACAACATTGGGTCATGTATTATTAGATGCAATATGACTCAGCAGAATTAAATAACCCGCAGCAAGTTTCCACATGCGAACAAACTTAATTAGAGAACTACCGTCTGCTCTCCAGGCATAATATCTCGACCAAATATAATACATATTAGCATATCAAATAAAGGAGATGGATTTATATGTATATAAGCTTCGGGGCATGTTATGTCAGTATTGTATACTCATATCGTATCCGAACGTCACCGCACGTAACAGATCGTGGCCTCAATCTTATCGTAACGCATCGCACGACAGCGAGAAACTATAGCATAATGTGTGGCGTGGATAATTACTCGAAATGAAATATTATTTAAAACAACCAATGGGGCGTATAGTCATGTCAACACATAGAATTGGAATTGGCTATTTTGAAACTAACATTTAATAAAATTCATTTCTATGTTACGTGTAGGCTACACTGCGCTGTGCCTAGACAGTGCCGCTTCGACTTATACTCGACTATCAAGGACTCGTGTACGTGCACGGCAATGTGTACACGGCTGAACTTCGGTTTTTGTCCCATCTAAACGACTAGATGTTATTCCTTAGCATACGTTCCTTTCCATACCCTCGGATCTTATCCTTGTCTGGTGGAGAAGCCAGCTACCGCTGCCAACGAATAACTGTTTATAGTGAAAGGAAATCGGATTAGGCAAACTTGGTAAAATAGTTAAAGTTCCTTGATCTCACTATAAAATAACATTGTCGTCTAGCAACCCATTGACGGACAATGTATATCCTCCATTGCTTTTATGGTCGACAATTTATTCACAGGGGGGGGGGGGGGGTCGCCCCCTTTAGTTACAGTCTAAAGGCGCATCGATTCTTCTTCCTTCTTTTCTCGTGCAGAGTTTGTTTGTCATCGAAATACTCCGGAATCAGCGCCTCCCTTCGTTCGGCGCGCGATAACAAGTTGTATCCAATAATCTCCTGGTTATATAGATTAGCCTTACTCACCGAACCACCGTGACTTTAAGTAAAATATAAATAAACATCCTATGAAGTCTGTCATATGTTTTATAGTTACCAACTGGTTTTGATTGATTATAAACAATCTCAAGTTCATAGTAAGTACTCATATAAATAAACAGGGTATTGTATATAGAGTACTCGTGTATGTATATATAATTAAATATAGTTTCAAGGACATATTCTGTTCTCAGCTTGGCTCGGTACTTTATTCATATCATACGAGGGAGAGCGAGCGAGAGAGAGAGAGAGAGAGAGAGAGAGAGAGAGAGAGAGAGATGCAAACACCAACACAAGAGCGAGGCATGTTGGGTTTAGACATAATAAACAGTTTGATCCAATTTACCGAGTTTGGTTTGTCTCTATTTCCAACTGTTGGCCACTCTTGTGTCAGCGTTTAGGCCATCAACGTTGTTTCAACAAATCAAACTCCAAACTTCTTATAATTTACTGATAAAAACGCAAAAAGAGTTAACAAAGACGGACATCTGCTATGCAGTATGCTATGCGGGGAACTGTTTCCGAACAGCAGCGGTTTTGCCTACTCTTTCTCGAATTCCAACGTTCAGGGATAGTCTTTCACGTGAATGAACCGGACCTTGACTTTTCATCCCACTTGAACGACTAGGCTCATTTGCTGGCCTGGCAAAGGAAAAACCAGACTAGTCACGCTTGTGGGACACTCTTTTCCTCGCCATTGACAAGTAAAACCCGTTTGCATGTGAGGCACTCATGATCATTACATCGCCATTGACAACGAAGACTCGTTTGGTTGTGAAACACTCCTCACCCCGCCATTGACTGGGGAGAAACGAGACTAAAGCTGTTTTCTGGTGGGACATTACCCCCCACTGACAAGGGATAACCAGGCTAGACTCGTTCGCTTGTGAGGCACTCCTTCCGTCCCCACCCTCAAGGGAGAAACGAGACTGACAAATCCCGTGGCGTTTTCTCAGACGACACCGGGAACAGGCCAGCGCACCACCAAACCACCGTGGCTCTCTTTAATGATTTAATCATACTTGCCTTTATTCACTTAATCGAATTCTATTCAAAGAGGTTCAACTGTTTTGATGCTGAATAATTTATTTCAGTGTGTTGCGACAAGAGACGGTTGGTTTGCTCTATTTCTATTTACTGTTTGTGAATACAAATGCCTTTTGGTCTGGGCAATGCCCCGAGAAGTCGTATTCCCTATCCAACTAAAAGTAGATAACACTAATGCGACTTTTCCCATGAGGCAATGCACAATATATTAGGTGCACAATGTCCGGATTATCTGGCATCCCAGAATTCTGTTTGACAGGAACCACTAAATAAATATCATAGTGTCATAAGCCGACTGAATAACCCCTGACGCGACCTCCTAGCACAACGTTTCCGATCTTCAATTTTAGTGTAGGCCATTGAAAATATAAAAAACGAAACAAAACGCGGCCCTGTATATACATGCATACACTTGATGGCACATTAAAGAACCACCGACAGTTGTAAATCGAAAAAACGATACGTCAAAGCCACCGTTAGGGCAAAGTGTGTGTTCCTCATAGCAAACTGCATAATCTTTTAGATACTTATGGACCCGTAGCGGCGCTGTTGGGACAAAATTTCCCTCATTTCACACACACGGAATGGCGTGTTCCCGTCTTCATTAGCCCAGTCGGAGCAGAAAAAGAAGGACGCTAAACCCCATTTCATTTCATCTGAAGGAAGAATAGATCAGTAACTGTTTCCCCATTGTTTATAGCAGTTTATTATTCCAGTAGGCGAAGAAAACTAGACGTCATTAACCGCCATTTCATTGCATTCCTTTGTGATTCTGTGTGAGAAACCTGCTGAAACTATTGACTTGTTAATTACATTATTTTAATTATTCCTCAACCTAATTAGATTATAGCCTGGACTGGAATACCTCTGTTGTCTATCGTTTAATAACATGTTCACCATATCTACTATACGGAATCGTGGGAGTCGCGGTGACTCAGTCAGTACGGCGGTAACTTTTGTGGTCTTGGGTTCGATACCGGAGTTAGTTCCCGGTGATGCAGGGCAGTGTGCCTGACAAGGAAAGCTGTCTAATCGTTCGGATGAGACAAGAAATTGAGGTCCCGTGTATACATTTGCGTGCAAATAAATAATTTGACAATCTTTCAATTATAAAATAATACACTTAGTATGACCATAAAACGATGCTCTTTAGGCACCGATCAGTCGGTCGGTATTACGGGCGCACACATACCAATGGATTCGTTTGCCCTGATCCAAACTTTCTTATATCACTTACGTGGCGGATATGGCGCCCCACCACTCTGCTTCACCCCCACTTTTAAAATCCTACACACGCAGGGGTGGATCCAGGAATTTCCAGAAGCGGGGGGGCGTGCTGCCGTGATTTTTGAGTGGAAAAAATGCCCACAAGGACTACTTTCATACTACCTAAACTATTTTTGTTCTCCTTTCCCGTGAGAATATATGAGTTTAAAATTGTTCGCCACCTCAAAAAAGGGGGAGCGTGCGCCAAGTGCGCCCCCTCTGGATCCGCGCTTGATACGGTCCTGTTGATATATTTTCATATTTTATCATTACTTGATAATGAATAGAGAAGCCTAGTCGAAACCGCACTCATTAATAAGCAGTAATTGTATTCCATAGAATTGTGACCTATCTATTCCAGTTCAATTACTAAATGCCATTGAAACAAATTCTCTACAGTTGTTGTTGAGTGGCTGTATTAACTGAACTCTGACACAATCATAATCATGAAATAAAATGATGTTCGTAGAGCATGTTCCTCAGGATTCACTGGTGTATGTGCTATGGTATGCGTTTGTGTTGTGTGCGTGGGAGTGGTTTCGTATTGCGACCAATGGGAAGGGCACCAAAGGCATCCATTGGGGTAACCGATTATTTCCCCATTGGGTAAAGGCATCCATTGGGTTTCCGATTTGTTCCAAGCTACGGGGATGCAGAGGGGGGGGGGGTAAACAGCTTTGGTGCGGAAAAGTAGGACGTTAAACTCCTATTCATTTAATTTCATTTATAAACCTAACAATTTAGAAGATAGATATATAATGGGATGGCGTATGTAATCGTTATTATCCCCCTTGGGGTCTTAAAGTAGGACGTTAAACCAAACTGTATTAATTCACGTCAGTAATTGCACTAGGGTTAACCAATCTTCTAACTTCTTGTCCTGACCCTAATTTGTCTAGCCTTTTCCTGATTGATGAAACTTCTAAACCAATTACCAACCAAACGGAAGTGACCGTGGTGTGGCTGTATGGCTGCTGTTTGTAAATTTTCGGAAAACATCAAATTGTTCTCTAAACGCCAAAGATTTTATATTTAAACATACATTATACAAGATCTAAATCTGTCTATTGCTAGTCTTTCTTTAGGCCTGAAATTTTATCTAAATTATTAACTAGACATTAATTAACTTATCCAGACCGTAGTCGACTCTCGGTGGCATCGTTTTTCGGAAAACATCAACCTGTGCTCTAAACGCCAAACATTATTTAATTAATATTTTATTCCGTAACAATCCAGTGATATATTATATTTAGATGAAATTTGGAGGTGTTCTGACGTAGCTTAATTTTGGTCGTTTTGGTAACGCTAGAACCCCACCAGGGGCGGATCCAGGATTTTCTGAAAGAGGGGGCGTGCTGCACCAAGTTGGGAGGGCGAAGCCCGACCCATGATTTTTGAGTGGACAAAAATGCCCACAAGGACTAATTTCTTACTAGTACTGTAAATCACGATTTCCAACCTAAACTGTTTTTGTTCTCCTTTCCCGCGAGAATATATGGAGCTAAAAATTGTTCGCCACCGCAAAAAATAGAGGGGGCGTGCGCCGGGTGCGCCCCCCTCTGTATCCGCGCCTGCCCACTATATATAAAGATTTGCGCTACGATTGCAATCGTGCTTTTAATCGTGGGGTAATCTTATCATAATAATATTGAGGTCTGCTTTAGCAATCGTTTTGATTGTATCGAAACGTATCTGAATGGTCCTGCACGCGCCAGATCATGGACTCACCAGGGAAATTCCTATGGTAACACATCACGCGACAGTTAAAACCACGCCCAATGCTATGAATTCTTCAGCTCATATCTTTGTAAAAACTAAATGGAATTCTACAATTTTAGGACTTCTAATCCTTTCAAAGACGGTGCATGACGGGAAGCCCGAAAAGTCGAGGTCCCGTGTAAACATTGTAAAATATCCCTTGTCAATTGGAATTCGATGTAAGAGTAGGCCGTAACGCCACTATCCGGGGAAATTTTTTGTCATAATCCCCTATGCGCATGCCTGTCTTCAATGGCCCAGCAGGGTCGAGGTGAGGGCAATTATTGAGAAGAAATTATGAGTAACAAAAAAGATTTTGGCACAAAAACCCTTTTATCGACCGCGGAGCTGTGGCCAGCGAAGCCAGCCACCGCGAGCGCCGAATGCGCGAGCCCGCGGCGGGGGGTCCGGGGGGCCCTCCCCCGGGAAAATTTCGAAAATTAGAAGCCCAGAAACGCAATCTCCAGCAATCCGAGACAAGAAATACGGTAATAAAATATGATTAAATTTTCCAACTTGACTCTTTCAAAATTTTTTTAATTGGGTCAGATGAAACAATTTTTCCACTTACAAATGTTTTTCATTTTTTGAGTAATTTGATTGTGATTTTGGCGCAAAAACTTTTTGGCGCATGAGTATGGCTACTCATGAACTCATTCTCACCACGCCCCTGTGGCCCAGTCGGAGCAGAACAGAATGACGTCAAACCCAATTTATTTCATTTCCTATAACAAAATTTCGACACCATAACTAAACGTTCTAAATTGATTTCAAGTATTATGATTATTTTCACATTAATCATATGTCTGTAATATTTTTTTCTAATTTTCTCGGCTTGTTGGTTTGACTCTGATTTTATTTTCTCCTTGATCGTAAAACAATTTATAACTTAGTCAAATACACCATAATATAATATTCCCCCGTGTACGGAAATAAACGATTGACACAGAATGAATGCTAAGTATCAATTAATTATTTTCATCATTAAACAGCCATTAGAAGTGCTTTTGATCAAAAACTAACGCCTGATTATTTCATCATTTAGATCATCGGTCTGGTCCAATATCTCATTTTGTAGTTTCAATTGGAAATTTGTCAACATTGGAATCTTCTTCAAATGGAAGTTCCATAATCCCTTTTATATATACGAAATGGTTGAGAGAGAGAGAGAGAGAGATAGAGAGAGGGGGGGAGAGAGTTTAACATCAACCAACTAGTCAATTTCGGAACTAACATCCTATTTTTAAAGACGAGTTGTTTTAAAGGGACAATAACACTCTTGCTGGCTTGGCAGCCCCAGAAAATAAATAATAGCCTTATTCTAATTTAAGTACTAGATGTTTAAGTGTCCTACCTATTTTACTTGTCCAGAGTGTTCGAAAATATTTTAAATCAAAGTCACATTTGAAAAGGTTTACGTTAGACTTTTCAAATCAATTAGTTGAATTTTTCCAATTTTTTTAAATTAGGTGTGTTAAGATGAAATTTATATCATCAATTAATTGGAATATTGTAAAATAATACAACTTGTTGACCAGAATGAAGATTGGGACAGATTGTTTAGTTACAACAAGAGTGTTATTGGAGCTTTAAGAGATGGGAGGAATCGGAAGAACCCGAGTATAGTTTACTACAACACACGTCATACTGACACTAAACTTGTTTGTTTATTCTCCAACACGCAGTCTATTCTGCACAGAGAGTCCATCTACTTAATACTCCGAGAATAAATCTCTGTCCTGGATGGCCGCCATTTCGAAAAATTATTATACTGTTTTTTAATGCGATTCTACACCGTTTCACATCTGGCATACAAACAAAGACTTAAAAAACTTTTTCAATATGTTACAAAGTTACGGCCTTCTGCCCCCCCCCCCCCCCCAATGGATCCTCGCCTGGAAAGTTGAGTAGCAAATACGATCCTAATCCAGTATATATCACAGGCTAGCCATGACATCGAAAGTTGATTATGGTCTGGAAAAGTTAATCAGTGTCTAATTATTTGGATAACATTTCAGGTCTAAAGACCTGCAATAGGCATATTTAGCCCTTGAATAATCTATGTTTAAATAGATCTATTGTGTGTTATTGACCGTCTTTTATGTAATTTTGAAATATGTATGGAAGTTAATATCGCAACATTGACCTCTGATGATGTCACAAATGGTTAACATCCATAATAATACATTCACGACATACAACGACCCTCGGTTTTCGTCCCATCCGAACGACTATACACT
The DNA here is from genome assembly GCA_948474765.1 of Patella depressa. NCBI lineage: Eukaryota > Metazoa > Mollusca > Gastropoda > Patellidae > Patella > Patella depressa. Next base: position 74,185,057 of record OX419716.1, read on the forward strand.
GTTCTTTGCTAGACCAATTCCAAGGAAGCAAATTATTAATAATATTCGTATAAGGACCGTAGACGGCCACATATTAACTAATAAAATAAGTTTGTTGTAATTTTATAATTAAGATACATCACCTGTGAATTAAATGGCGTCAGGAATTTTGATAAATATGTCTGGTGTCAGGACAGTTTCAAGAAAATCATCATTCTGAAAATATAAAAAACATTTTTATGTCAAAGATGTGGAAACAATTCGATGAAAATTGGTCTGTGGCCGACGATCAACTGATTAGCAGCCATTGACTGATATTCAATCGGCCTTCCTCGATAATTCCTGAAGTGACTGGATTTATCATCGGACATCGTGCGGTTGGAGTTGTTCAATCGGCACTTCGAGTACAGAATGATTACACCGATTAAACTATAATGCACACCGGGGACTGATATTAAATACGCTTTTCGCTGAACTGTAATGTAATGGGGTTTAAAGAGAGGGGGCGAGAAATGGGATTTAACGCCCGTACGTAATACCATATTCAAGGCTCATGTTTTACCCTTTAAACATACATTTTGCAGGTATTTCTTTAGACATGAAATGTTTTCTAAATTATTGATTAGACATTAATTAATTGATCCAGGCCATAATATCTTCGCTTGCAATAGAGTAATTTGAACGAAATTTTCAAATTATTCATTTAAAGTAGCTAGGCCTCTAACTCAATATCATCCAAAATCTTCAACATTGAAAACACGAATTATTTGTCAATTTTAATCAACAATGGGCTTCTGAAATACAATATTTATGACAAAATAAATATTTTACCATTGGTACACGAATCGTGTACCATAATGCGTTTCAGCCCCAGTTCTAACAAGAGACTCGGGGAACGAGGCTAGACACACTGTACCAAATCAAACGGCGTATATAGACTGGAATAACCAGACACCAGAAATTTGTATTCGATTGAAACTGCCGCACACAACTGATTTGAAACTATAGAGTAAAAACGGAAACCATTGAATGTAAATCAGTTTATATACATTCATATTACAATATTATATGCGTTGTGTCAATTTCTAGGTCCCAAATGTTAGCGACTTAGCTCCTTTAACATTAACTATTGTCGAACTATCATAGTCAGGATGATCAGCTCCTTTTCAACATCTTATATAATGCATCTTTAAATTCGTAGGTATCACAAAATAAAATCGATGGATCCGACACAAAGCCTTATATCACTTCTAAAAATAAAACATCCATTGTTTGGGAATAAATTGAGGAAACAACCGATAAACACGCAGGTTATATTTAATACATGTTATTTTGAACACAGAGTCGGTTAAAGTAGGCAAGCTGTGGTCTATTCGTCATCACGGTATAAACAGACTTATAAATCAACTTGTCTATATTGTAAACACGGGAGAGAGAGAGAGAGAGGTCGAGAGAGAGAGAGAGAGAGAGAGGTCTTTAGCAGTGGGAGTAAACCGAGGGCCCCGGAGAACATCCACGAGGCTGGACAACCGGGGAATCGAAACCACGCCAGTTGATTCAATGACAAACCTTATGATACGCACCCCCCCTCACGAGAGAGAGAAAGGGGGGGGGGGATTAAGTAGTTAAGCTGTAGCCTATTCTTCCATACTAAACTTAAGCTGTCTGTCTACAGTAAACTCTGCTTGAGAAGACACTAAGCTAGTTTCTAAATTGACGATTTTGGTCGAAAACTCTATGAATACTCCACGAACTTCGTTAAAGCCCCAATAACACTCTTGTTGTAACTGAAAAATATGTCCCAATCTTCATTCTGGTCAACAAATCGTATTATTTTAGAATATTCCAATTAATTGATGATATAAATTTCATCCTAACACACCTAATTTAAAAAATTGGAAAAATTCAACCAATTGATTTCAAAAGTCTAACGTAAACCTTTTCAAATGTGACTTGAATTTTAAAATATTTTCGAACCCTCTGCTGGACAAGTAAAATAGGTTGTAATGGATAATTTACACAACAGGTAGGACATTTAAACATCTAGTACTTAGAATAAGGGTATTATTTATTTTCTGGAGCTACCAAGCCAGCAAGAGTGTTATTGTCCCTTTAACTATTTATTCTGCTTCCATTTAATAAAATGGAGAAAGTTTATTTACTCCTTGTGTTTATGACAGATATAAAACAGAGTAGAACCGCATTACAAAACAGTATACTTATTTTTGGACATGGCGGCTATTGAGGGCAGAGATCTATTCTCGAAGTGTGAAATAGATAGATCTCTATGTCAGAATGCTATTCTTCCTCGCCATGTAAACAAAACTTCTAGTTCAACAAGTCTATTGTAAACACACTCGTTAAATTGATTAAAGTGAATTTTTTCGCCATTTGCAGTATTCGGAAAATATCTATATTTTGGCTTATATGTACCCTAATTATGTTACATATAATTAAAGATGCAAGCTAAATATGCCCACTGTAGGTTGCTTCTGAGAGTGTGCGTTGTTTGGGTTATTAGGACTTCTTATACTGGGGTTGTTAAGCTCTACTATGTCGAAGCACAGCGCTCTCACGTCGGATTAAAACACTCAAGGTTCGGAGTAAAGATTAACTTATCCACTTTAAAGCAATTAGTTAATTTAGATAAGTAATTACATACATGTATACAAAAATGTGATGAAGTGGGTTTAACGTCCGACTGTTCTGCACCTTACCTGGGCCAATGAAGACGGGCATACGCCATACAGTGTGCTATGAGGGAATTTTTTCCAGGGCAGCGGCGCTACGGCCTACTATTATATCGAATTCCATCTGACAAAGGATCTTTTACGTGCACGCCCATGTGTACACGGGACTTCGGTTTTTTGTCCCATCCGCACGACTAGACAGCTGTCCTTGTCAGGCGCCACCACCACAAGTCAACAACATACGTCATGTATAGGCGGGTGTTACTTGTACCTGTTATACCACTTGGTCAATATAGTTCTTTTACGTACACGGGACGTCGGTTTTTTGTCCCATCCGAACGATTAGACAGCAGTCCTTGGCAGCCCCTCCGTACTGCAATATAGCAAGAACGACCAGCTCTTGATCTAAGTGTTACATACTGCATCTTTAAACAATAACAGGAGATGAGAATAGAAAGACTAGAAATAGGTTAAGATTTTATCTAGAGAATAATATTCCTCACCAACAATAACAATCTATCAAGATCTGCATTCAGCTTACAACTGGTTTTGTTACTCAAGTGGATTTTCTATTAACCGTAACGGTATTATAATCACCACATATATACAAGAAGAAAAAGTTATCAATCCAATCTCCCGCCTTTATTAGCTCAGTCGGTACAGAACAGTGAGACGTGGACGTTAAACCCCATTTCATTTCATCTTATTTTAATTCAATCTCAACGATTTATGGGAGGGAGGGTGGCCTGGTAATCTAGAGTGCCGCGCTTCGACCTCTAGCTGGTCGGTCACCTCTGGCTTGCGGCTGTGGTTTCGATCAGTGGTGTGAGCGTATGTGGCATGGAGATAGGGTGCCTTCTCAACCACGTCGGTTTCCTCCGGGCACTCCGGTTTCCTCCCACTGCTAAAGACGCCTACGCGCAAGTGAATTATTGAAATAAAATTAAACCATACGCTAGTTTGTGTCGAGTGGACGTTAAACCCCATTTCTCCCTCTCTCTCTCGCTAAATGGGAGCTAAACTGAACCAAGTATGAATTGTAAACCTTTCATAATGAAACCAAGATGCCTTCTTGTGGGAGAATGTCCGCCTGTGGAGGACATCAAGATGGTTCACGAGAAGGCCGTACGATAATATACGTCTATCGAGAAGGACAGAAAAAAAACCAACAAAATGAATTAGTATATCGGTTTTCGTCCCATCCGAACTTGCACTGAAATATGGGACACATAGGGGATACTCAATTGTCAGCCCAGAACGCCCTGAATTAACGGAATTGTAATCGAGTGACGCAGTTCTGTCAGTTCCGACCACGGGGGTGGTGAGAGAGAGAGAGAGAGAAATGTGTTTTAACGTCCACTCAACACAAACTAGGTCATTTCGGGACTAACGTATGGTTTAATTTTATTTCAATAATTCGCTTGCGCGTTGGGGTCTTTAGCAGTGGGAGGAAACCGGAGTGCCCGGAGGAAACCCACGAGGTTGAGAAGGCGCCCCTATCTCCATGCCACATATGCTCACACCAGGGCTCGAAACCACAGCCGCAAGCCAGAGGTGACCGGCCAGCTAGAGGTCGAAGCGCGGCACTCTAGACCACTAGGCCATCCCAACTCCCCACCACGGGGGTGGTGTTTGAAGAATATGTTTCGGCTGCCCGGTTGGTTGAGATAATTTCTTATTCAGTCGACGCATGCATTGTAGCCCGAAATACCCCTTATCACTCGATTGTCGTTATTTTGGGGGATTGAGAGAATTCAATTCCGAAACGTTCAATCGAGTACCCCCCCCCCCCCCTCCTCCCCAAGTGATCTTCTAGTTCATTTGAGCCTCTATGTAGTTTTGATGCATCGATCAGACGAAAAGACATTTTGTATTCACAAACAGTAGAGTATATTTAATGAAATCAATCAAATGAAAAGAGCAAACTGAAATAAATTATTCAGCATTAACAGCGTCGTAACCTCTTCGATACAGGCCAACAAGACGTGATAGGGCAAAATTCAAGAGATTTAAAGGAAACTATAGATGATGTGGAGAGAGGGAGAGAGAGAGAGAGGGGGGACGTGGGGGAGGGAGGTGGTGGCTTTTCCAGTTTGGATTCCGATCTTGTCAGTCGTGAGGGTCAAGGGGTCTGGCAAGGAAACACGCATACACTGACGTTCCCATAGCAACACAAAACAGATCCCGGCCTCCAGGTTAGTAAGCAAATGTCTTACTGAGTCTTCCCAACTCCTCCCCTGCATCGTCCACGCTAAAAATGCTCAGTGGGGGGAAACTGCCGGACCTGGGTAAATCCCACGACATTTGACAGGCGACCGTATTCCTTGTCACTTACAATCGAATGATTCAAGGAACCATTCGGACACCAAACGCCTCACTTATAATAGAGGAAGGGCGATCTAATATACCCACTGTTGCACCAGATCGTTTTAAATGCCTCATATGAACCGTTTCTCATCGCTAATAGAAATGCCATCAGATCAGGCCCCGAGTTCACAAAGCATTCTCAGACTTAATTTAAGAATTTACTCAAACTAAAATATAGCCCTTTATAATAATTTTGTTGTTTTGATATATCAAATACATCAATAAGAAACTATGTGAACAATTTTGTGTTTCTGCACCAACGATATTTCTCATAAACAGTGATTGAAATTTGAGCAAATTCTCAATTTGTGAACTCGGGGCCAGATCGAACTGAATCAGCACATTATTTCCACCTTGAATCAACTAAGACAACATATATTATTATCATACCCATCCCCAAAAACGGAGATTTGTGGGGAGGAAGACTAACGCGTGAGTCAAGTGGTGTGGTTTGCATCCCAAGCTTGTACGTGACAATATGTAGGGTCGCCTGTTCAACTCCGTCGGATTTCTTTGGTTTGTTTCCTCCCACTGGCTAAAACCACTTTGGCCAAGTGTATAATACAATAAATATTCATGCGTATGTTAGTACCCGAAATGACCTGGTTTGCTTCGAATGAACGTTAATTCCCACACACTCTCTAGAATAAAAGAATAACGACACTTATCATGAATCCCAGGACGAGTTCTAACGTATTCACATCCAGTTTATACGACTATGATTTATGGTCCGTGTCAAAGTTTAATAAAGAAAACAGCATGATTTATCATTACACTCACTGGCGGAAGTTTTATTAAGAAGAATATATATACTCTTCAAAAAAAGAAACGCACAACCCACTTTTCATCAATTTTTTGTTTGAAAGAGGTCGTTGTTTCGGTAAATCTTACTTGTTTTCAATGCCATTATGTAAGGATAAAAGAAATTCATTATTGATTTTAAAGGTAGGGTCACTAATTGTGACTGGTCATCCTTTTTGTCGAAATTTGTTATCGCTTGATTGCACCAAGAAACATGAATTTAACAACTTCGCGAGTTTTTCGCATGGAACCTAGATCTAAGGTCTTTAAAATCCCGGGGTTCTCGGTTTCCAAATCAGATGCACATGTAAACACTAAACGAACCAAATGATGCCACATCTGAACGAAGACCAACACAACAAAGGCATTGGACGATTACAAGGAGGTGAATCCAAGACAGATGTAGCCAGGCTGCTGAATGTTTCTCTTGGTTCCATTTCTCGCCTTTGGGATGGGTACCGACAACAAAGTTCAACACGTTACGGCCCTAGCTCAGGCCAAACAAGAGTGACCCCACCTGTCATGGATCGTCACTTCCGGTTACGTCATTGGCTAAATGGTTTTCAACATCGACCTCTACTGCAGCAGCAATTCCCGGACGGCGTAGAATCTCGTACCAGACAGTAGGTAAACGCCTACGTGAAACCGAATAACGAGGCAGACGTCCCCGTTAGACCTTCTGTTTTGAAATACGCCAACACCTTGAAATCCAACTTTAATGGATCAGGCACTGACGGTATGGACACAGCAACACTGGAGAGCAGTTTGGTTCAGCGATGTGTCGCGGTTCTTGTTGCAACACGGCGATGGTAGAGCGAGGATATACTGACGACGAAATGTAACTTTGCGTTTCTTTTTTGGGAGAGTATATATTATGTATATCAAGTTGCTGCATACAATGCGTAGGAGAGTGGTACATTCAGGTGCAGAGATGGACGATGGACATTTGTTAAACTCCCCGACTCACCCCCCCCCCCTCCCCGATATAAAATCTTGTAACGGACCCCTTATATCTGATGGAATCGAAAGCGGGAAATTTATCTAGTGTTGTTCATGTTTCACACGATGTACAATCAGAATAAATACAATTAAAAATAATAGACACTAAGCTAGTAGGTTTTCACATCAAACCATTTTTTTTTTCAAATAAACAAAAAAAAACAAAAAAAAATACAACAATGCTCCACTTTTCCATGTTCACAAAAGTAGCCATACATTATTTATAGGTATATTAATTCCATGGTTACCGTTGATATAGATCCTATACACGATAATGCACAATTCCGGCGTGGCTTCTCCTTGTCAGTGGTGTACGATGGAGGGTCTTGCAAGGGGAAACGTATAGTCGTTCGGATAGGACGAAAACCCGAGGGCCGGTGTACATATTGGCATGCACGTAAAAGATACCATCGCAGCTGGAATTCGTTTTTAGAGTAATCCGTAGCGCCGTTGTGCGGGCAAAATGACCCTCATAGCATACTATATGGTGTATGCCCGTCTTCATTAGCCCAGTCATGACAGAACAGTAGGACGTTAAACTCCATTTCATTTCCCAAATGCAAAAAAACATGTAAGATTCCCAATTCCGTCATACGGAACGTGTTTCAAAGAGGATATCAGTTTTGTACGCATTGAGTATTCAGCCAAACTGTTATAAATCCGGCATATTTTAAAGAGTCCATAATATGTCGGAAATACAGGTTCCACAGTACACTGAATTAAAAAAAAATCCTAAAATTATAAATCCATAACTTACTCACCTAAAGTGATAATCCACCCAAAACTGATAATCCACCCAAAACTAATTCGATAATCCATTCCAAACCAACTTAACTTTCTAGTTAATCCATCCAAAACCAAGTTAACTTTTTTCCACAAAATAATATCATTGTTAGACGGGTGCGATATCGGCAGACAACTGCAGCAGTTTGGTGAGATCCTTCACCAAAGCATACGATAAATTCTTAAGAAATATTCATTTAAAAACGCCGTAATTTGGTTAAATTTGATAAAATGGTGTATAAACGTGTACGGTTAAATGTGTACGATTTAACTATGTCTAAGCAGACATTACCAGTAGTATAAAGAGGTGTATGACGTATTGACTATGGTATAAACGGTAGCTAGAGACAGTTGCAGCAGGTAAACTCATGATATATCACTCGTCACGTATATCATAAACATCTAGATTAAAGGGAGATTCGAGGTATTTCAACCCAACAACCGCCATATATATCATAAACATCTAGATTAAAGGGAGATTCAAGGTATTTCAACCCAACAACCGTATTATATATCATAAACATCTAGATTAAAGGGAGATTCAAGTTATTTCAACCCAACAGCCGTCATATATATCATAAACATCTATATTAAAGGGAGATTCAAGGTATTTCAACCCAACAGCCGTCATATATATCATAAACATCTAGATTAAAGGGAGATTCAGGGTATTTCAACCCAACAGCCGTCATATATATCATAAACATCTAGATTAAACGGAGATTCAAGGTATTTCAACCCAACAGCCGTATTATATATCATAAACATCTAGATTAAAGGGAGATTCAAGGTATTTCAACCCAACAGCCGTCATATATATCATAAACATCTAGATTAAAGGGAGATTCAAGGTATTTCAACCCAACAGCCGTCATATATATCATAAACATCTAGATTAAAGGGAGATTCAAGGTATTTCAACCCAACAGCCGTCATATATATCATAAACATCTAGATTAAAGGGGAAATAACACTCTTGCTGGCTTGGCATCTCCAGATCACATGTTGACTATATGCATACATATATTAACTATTATTACTTATCCCAGGTCACTTTTAATTTGTATTAATAAATCAACTGAAAAAAATATGCTTTTATTTGAGATGTATGTAGATGAGTGTGTAATGGTGTGTGGGTGAATGTGTGCGGGTGTGTGTGGTGGGTGGGTGTGTGTGGGTGTGTGTGTGTGTGTGTGTGTGTGGGGGGGGGGTGCTATATTTATATATGCAACTTTTAAACTGTAAATATCGTGTGAAATTATTCTTGTTGAATGACAATAGAATTATGTATTTTGTATATTTTGAGAATAAATATATTTACAAGAAAGACGCTGGCTCGCTAGTCTGGAGGTCGCGTGTTCGATACAAGCATTGGCCGAGAAAATGGATTAGAACCACATTGCAAAAAGTATAGCAACTTTAATATGGCGGCCATTGTAACAGTATTTTAGTTATTACAGAGTCAGCTTCGTAAATATATGGTTTATTTACATCGGGAACAGGATATCAAATAGATACATAAAGAAGTCTACATCTACACTACTGTTCCAAAGACTTATCTCCTAGTTGAAGAAATGATTCGAATTTATCCGAGGGGGAAAAAGTTCAGGCGATAAATTTCAGTAATGCACATTATATCTGTACTCTTGAAAACAACACAAACTAATAATAGTTCAAACTCTTTATGTTGATATCAAATAGGAACTGTATTACACTGTATACTAAAATCTATCTTACATATGTATTCACATATGGTTCCGAGGAACTAATTAACTGGACATAAGTAGAAAATTCTGAAAGAATAAAATTAACAATCATAAGCCAAATGAAACTCATTCGGAAAACGTCAACATTGATAATAATCTCAATGATTGAAGGGGGATAACTCTTGTTCAACTAATGACTCATTATATATATTCAGCGGCGATTTTAGGTTTTATAACATACGTCTACATATTCACAACTAATTTGCTTATAAGACTATCAAATCGAACAGAATATATAATACATGATCTAACCCTAATGTTACAAAGCTAATACATAGTATACCGTTGATTTGTATGAATTAATGGTGACTCTTAAACAGTGAACAATAATACCTGGTCATCAGACTCACTTTTCATAACAGATAATGACAGATACTGAACAAAATACATAATTCATACTATAATATGATTCACTGAATATAATTATAACAATATATTTCTATGTACCTGAAGGGTTTTATCTCTGAACTTTAGAAATCAACATTGTCATCAACAGAAATTGGATGGGCGACTTAGCAGAAAAGATGGCGGCAAAACACAGCCTAATAGTCATGCGCTTGCAAAGCATGCGGAAAACATTAGCGACATCTCATTAAAGGGACAATCCTGCAACTGAGGACAATAACAACTAACAATGAACTATAAAATATATTAAACTAATCAAATATTCACAACAATCCTCCCAGGGAAAACTTGGAGTGTACTTAGTAAGAATAGGAAGTAACTTGAAGCTAAATGCAATACTACAAACATCACATTGCTTCTAAAACTGGGCAACATTTTTGAACTGATCGTTTATAATCTCCTGAGTTTGTATGGACTTTCAAGTTACGCACTACACCATCAGATCCCGGATACACCTCAATAATACGCGCAAGTTGCCACTTTCCACGAGACACATTTGGATCTGCAAGTAGCACAATATCATTAATCTGTAATTGACGCTCCTTTCTCTGCCACTTTGATCTTCTCATTAAAGTTGGAAAATACTCTTTTACTAATCTAGTAAAGGTTCGCGACACAATCGATTGAACAAATTCAAAGCGTTTATGTAAATTCTTGGTTTCTTGAAACGGTCCTTGAGGAATTTCTGTAGTCGCTCTCCCAAGAATAAAGTGGTTTGGTGTAATAGGTTGAAAGTCATTCGGATCACTTGAAGAATAAGTAATTGGTCTGCTGTTGACCAAACATTTCACTTCTGCAAACACAGTTGACATTTCATTCCATGATAATGTCTGCTCTCCAACTGAAATTTTCAGGGCATTTTTTACTTGTTTTATTAAACTTTCAAACATACCGCCTTGGTGTGGGCTTAAGGGGGTATTAAATTTCCAGCAAACCTTGTGAAGTAAAGCAAAGTCTTCGATTTGTTTTTTACCCTCCTGGACTAACTGCTTTAATTGCTTTTGTGCCCCAACAAAGTTAGATCCATTGTCCGAAATAAAAACACTTGGCCATCCATGTTGTGCAGCGAATCTCCTCACAGTGTGTAAGAAGGCCTGGGTAGATAAATTTTCCACGATATCTAAATGTATAGCTCGAACAGTACCACAGGTGAAAATAACACCCCAAGCTTTAGTACATTTGTTCCTTGATACCTTCAAATTAAATGGGCCAAATAAATCCACTCCTGTTACAGAAAAGGGAGGGGAAAAGGGTTTGAGTCTGTCTGCAGGCAAATCAGCCATAAGGGTAGAATGGACAGGTTGACGCAGTTTTCTGCATGTGACACAGTTTCTAATTACACCTTTAACAATACATCTGCCACGAACTATCCAGAATTTTCTTCTGATGTCACTTAAAGTTCTCTCTGAGCCACAATGACCATTCTTCGCATGACAGTCTCGAACAATAAGTTTTGAAATATAACAGTCTGGAGATAAAAGAACAGGATGAATCTCACTGTATTCTAATGGTGATTTTCTTAGGCGACCACCGACTCTCACAATTCCATCCTTCTTAAATGGAGCCAAGTCACGATAACGATTTCCCCAATCTATAAGTGAACTCTGAGCATGGATAATCAATAGATTTTCTGCTTTTTGGATTTCCTCTAGCTGTAGAACTCGTTCAGTTGTATCTGATCTCTTAAGTAGTTTATCAACAAAACGCAAACAATATGCAGTAACTCGAACTAATTTTGGCCAACTGGAATACCTCTCTATATCAATAAAATTATCTGACTTAGACACTTGGCATAAAGTTTTGGTATTTTTGAATTCCAATTCTGTATTAGACTGGTCCGTGTGTGTCTCTACAGGCCACTCAGATTCAGGTTGATATAAAAAGTTTGGACCATTCATCCACCTATCATACAGTTTTTCAACTGGTATACCTCTACTCAGATCGTCTGCAGGATTAAGACCACTAGGAACATATCTAAAACTTGAATTATCCCATGTAGCTTGAATCTCAGCCACTCTCACTCCGACGAATGCCTTTAACGTTGCAGATTCCGAGCGAAGCCAAAAGAGTACGACTTGCGAATCTGACCATATTATTACTCTGCTAGGTTTATTCCTCAACTCATCAAAAATAGTTTTTGCCAATCGTGATGCTATTAATGCAGCCATGAGCTCTAATCTTGGGATGGTTGTCTGATGAAGGGGGGCAACTCTTGCTTTAGCTGAAATCAAACATGCCTGAGACCCTCTGTGTGTATTCCATAACAAGTATGCGACTGCTCCATAAGCTAAAATACTTGAATCAGCAAAGACGTGAAGTTCTGGTAAACCAATAGCATCTTTAGGCTTTATACATCTTGGAAACGCAACCGTCCTCAGTTGTACAATCTGGGTGAAAATGTCATTCCAAGTTTCTCTGATTTCATCCGGAAGTATATCATCCCAATCATAGGACTTTAATCTCCATATGTCTTGCATGGCTATTCTTGCTCTTATTGTAACAGCTGTGGCTAACCCCAGGGGGTCATAAAACATTGAAATTTTAGAAAGTACACTTCTCTTAGTAAACTGATCAGCAATAATGTCCTTCACAGAAAAACTAATAATGTCAGACTCAGAATTCCAACCAATGCCCAATGTTTTTGTGTCTCTCTCTCCATCTAAATTAAAATCTAAAGATGAAATATCATGCAGGTTGGTGCTCTCTCTGATAACAGAATTGGTTAAATTTTGACAAACTCTCTGTGATGAACAAAACCATTCCTTTATTTTAAAACTAGCTGATTTTAAAACTGTTTCTAACTGGTTAATACATTCTACGGCTTCTTCAGGTGTAGCACACGAATGAATTAGATCATCCATATAACGATCACGTTGCAGAATATTAGCGGCTTCAGGAAATGTCTCTTTATTCTCTTCTGCAATACGTAACATGACAAAACTTGCCATGGCTGGTGAAGGTTTATCTCCAAAAGTCACTCTCAGTAGACGAAATATTGTTGGTTCAGCTGACGAATCAAGATTACGCCAAAGGAAGCGATGTACGTGAGTATCTTTCTCTTCTAAGCAGATTTGAAGAAACATCTTAGAAATATCCCCTGTAAATGCGATGTTGTTTTCTCGGAAACGTATCAGAACTCCAAGAAGATTACCAATTAGGCAAGGGCCCTTACACAGGAATGAATTTAAGGATACACCATTCACTGGACTTGCTGGGTCAAAAACCACTCTCAATGGGGTACTGGGCTTGTCAGGTCTGTAAACTCCATGATGCGGTAGGTAGTAAACAGGAAATTTACAGTTAGCTACCTTCTCTGGTTCAACTCTACATGCCCAACCATTTTTCTCATAACCATTTATAACTTCATTATAAAGCTCAGCCTTCACTGGGTCTTTTGAGAGTTGTTTCTCTAATGACAATAAACGTTTCTCTGCCATAAGATAATTATTAGGTAGTAGGCTAGGATCTCTTTTCCAGGGTAGGCCAATAGTGTAGCGATCTTTGGTTAGAGTACATGTTTCATCAAAGACTCTCAGTGTATGTTTATCCTCTAATGATAATGGTGAAATAGGGCAATTACAATCAGGAGCGCGTACGCCTAGTGTTTCAAAATCATAAAACTGTTGTATGTTTATCTTTTCAACAAAATTGACAGAGCATAATGGCATGAGTTTATTGTTTTTCTCGGGTCCTATCACATACCACCCTAGTTTACTTTTCCTGGCCAAAGGTTCAAAGGGTAAGCCTTGGCGGATCTCTTCTTCTGCATGAAGATGGCTGTACTGGACACCTAATATGATATCTATGTCTCCACATTCATGAACGAAGTCAATGTCTCTCAAATGATCAAAGGATTTCAACCAGACTTTATCTAACTCGGGAACACTGATTACAGTTTCATTAATTTCATGGGCCTCGATTTCATACTCTTCACCACCATCTAAAGATGAAATAAAGAATTTTAGTCTTCTGCTATATTTCTGTTCAATGCGTTTTCCACCAACTACTGCCAAGTTTAATGGCTCAGACTGACCTTGAAGTCCTAAACCTCTAGAGAATGAAGTCCGGATTAATGTTGAAGCTGCTCCACTGTCCAATAAAAGATTACCCAATCGATATTTACCATTAGGTGACCGGACCTTAACTCGAAGTACAGGAAGCATTCCTGCTCTATCAAGGGTTGACACTCCACTGGAAATAGGTGGATCTATATGTAGGAGTTGATTGTGTATACGTGTACACCCATTTATATTACATGATTTCTTTTTACGGCAATCTCTTGTTATATGTCCCTTATTTAGACAACAAAAACAAAGTCTAAGTTCTTTAATCTTTGCGACCTTTGCATCATACGAAAGACTCTTGAATGTTGCACATTCAAATACTCTGTGGTTTGAACCACAAATTGGACACAAATAATCAAATGTTCTCTGTGTGGAATGCACTGCTCTCCCTAAATTCTGCTGATTACGTGGGAATGATTTATAAGCATTGTCACACTTATTAAATGTTTTAACTATATCACCAAAGTCAGGATCAAATAAACTTCTCACTTTTTTCCTAACAAAGTTACTAATGTGTTCAATATTTGGAACTTCTCCTTTCTCTCTAATGTCTGTCACTTTATTCTTCCACGACTCTATCAATGGATCCGGTAAGCGCTTTATCAAAGTTCGAAGGTTCTCAGTGGCATTAATGTCAGCCTCATAATTGATCTGTTTAAGTGTGGCTATGCAACCAATAATGTCCATTGATAATTCTCTGAGTTTATTTCTATCACCGATCATCAGTTTAGCACCCCGCGTTAGTTTGCTGATATATGTTCTGGCTATAACACTTCGTTGGCCAAATTCTTCCTTCAATGTCTTTAAGGCTGAAACATACATGATACCTTGATTCCCCATACCAGCTATAACTCGACTTGCTTCACCCTCAAGATGCATTTTCAATTGTATCATTCGCATATCATCGCGTAGATGAGATTTGTTGTGAATGTGTATCCTGAATTTCTCAATAAACTCAACATAAGTTAATGGATCACCATTAAATTTAGGAATTTGAACAGACGGAATGTCACGACTGGCTTCTAGTTTCAACAATGCTTCAGCAACTGACAAGTCTTTCATTTCACATGATAGGTTAGTCTCTGTGAATTCATGTAATTTGTCTATCCAAGAATCTACAGATTGTGACATTTCATTACTACGCAAGTGTTCATGGGGTGACTGATTGTTCACAAATACATCTGATGATGGAGGTCGTTGACGTACATCAGGATGATTATCTGGTGTTGAAGTGGTTGATAAATTACTTGCAGGAACATTGGATGATGACGGAGTTGGCTCATTCTGTGTTTGAAGTGGCGACTCGACAGAAGTTTGTATGATGATTTCATCTTGCTCAGGCGGATTAACATTAGCAGATGGGGTTGAAGTGTTTGACTCATTATTTGAAGATTTCTCTGTTAAGCTTTGATTACACTCTAACAATTTAATATAATCTTCTAACTCTTCCTCTATACTAAATATATCGGAAATTAAGTCATCATCCCACTTATCCAGCCTTACTATTTCTGATGCAGGAACCAAATTATAAAGACTATTATTTATATCTCTTACAGTGTCAGTGTCTCTCTTTATTTCGCTCAGTTCCTTTGTAAATCTTCGGATATTTTTATCTTTAATACGAATATTTTCTCTCACTCTCTTGATGGCTCTCGAGATTCTACCTTTTAATATTTTTCTTCTATTTCTAGTGTCTTTCAACTCTGGTGTTTCATCAGAAGGTTGATGATGTATTTCTGCTACAGCCTCTTCTAGATCCGACATGTTGATTTCTTTAAATTCTCATCAAATTAAACTCTCTTTCACAGGAGGTCTTTAGAAGAAAAATGTCCTCAGGATGCCTTCAGAAAAAACTGTTCCAAAGACTTATCTCCTAGTTGAAGAAATGATTCGAATTTATCCGAGGGGGAAAAAGTTCAGGCGATAAATTTCAGTAATGCACATTATATCTGTACTCTTGAAAACAACACAAACTAATAATAGTTCAAACTCTTTATGTTGATATCAAATAGGAACTGTATTACACTGTATACTAAAATCTATCTTACATATGTATTCACATATGGTTCCGAGGAACTAATTAACTGGACATAAGTAGAAAATTCTGAAAGAATAAAATTAACAATCATAAGCCAAATGAAACTCATTCGGAAAACGTCAACATTGATAATAATCTCAATGATTGAAGGGGGATAACTCTTGTTCAACTAATGACTCATTATATATATTCAGCGGCGATTTTAGGTTTTATAACATACGTCTACATATTCACAACTAATTTGCTTATAAGACTATCAAATCGAACAGAATATATAATACATGATCTAACCCTAATGTTACAAAGCTAATACATAGTATACCGTTGATTTGTATGAATTAATGGTGACTCTTAAACAGTGAACAATAATACCTGGTCATCAGACTCACTTTTCATAACAGATAATGACAGATACTGAACAAAATACATAATTCATACTATAATATGATTCACTGAATATAATTATAACAATATATTTCTATGTACCTGAAGGGTTTTATCTCTGAACTTTAGAAATCAACATTGTCATCAACAGAAATTGGATGGGCGACTTAGCAGAAAAGATGGCGGCAAAACACAGCCTAATAGTCATGCGCTTGCAAAGCATGCGGAAAACATTAGCGACATCTCATTAAAGGGACAATCCTGCAACTGAGGACAATAACAACTAACAATGAACTATAAAATATATTAAACTAATCAAATATTCACAACAACTACATAAACTATAAGTACTATTACTATACTGGAACACATCTAACTGTATTGTATCAACCATTCTACACCACTGCCCATGCAGCGGCTGGACTCGGGCGAGCCCATACCCCGGTCTCTGTCGTCTGCTCGCTCTCTCTCTCTCTCTCTCTCTAGTTGTCTTGTCTTCACTGTGAGTAAACTACTGTATATAAAGCCTCCAACACTCATGGAAGATGGACAGGAGGGATCATCAAATAAGGAAGTTCTATGGCGTGTTTACATATCGAATGTAGCTTGTAAATAACATATGGAATAAATTATATAGTTAATAAGATCGTGCCTTAAATAAGTTTAGAGAGTGAAAGAAACGTCCACTATAATAAATATCAAAAGTAACAGAGGTCATACAGTTCTTTGCACCAAAATGAATGTTCAGTTTATGAAAGGTATAGAGGACTTTGTTACACCATTCAGGGCAGAGAATTACCCCCAAAGTAGATAGATCTCTGTGTGCATACGCTGTATAATTCCTTCATCACGTACAGGGGAATCACGGTGGCTAAGTGGATATGGCGCTGGCTCGATAGCCTGGAGGTCGGGTGTTCGATCCCTGCATTGGCCGAGAAAGTTCATCTCGACTTTCCGGCGTGGTTTTCCCTCGTCAGTGATGCAGAAGGAGGACCCGAAGGATTCCCCGTGTACACATTGGCGTGCACGTAAAAGGTCCCTTTGCAGTTGGAATTCGATATAAGAGTAAGCCGTAGCGCCGCTGCCCGGGCAAAATTTCCCTCATAGCACTCTGCATGGCGTATGCACGTCTTCCATTAGCCCAGGTCAGGTGAAGAAGAGAAGGACGTTAAACCCCATATCATGTTAGTTCATCACGTTCAATGACAACAATCTGTAAGTAATTTCTATTTCAACCATTGATTTTCTACTAATTGACAATTATTATCATTTAAACTGATTTTTTTACTTTGTTTGGCCATAAACCATGTAGTAATTGATCAAGCTATATCATCTTGTTTTGTTTCATTAGTGGAATTGGTGAGAAATGAAATAGGGTTTAGCGTCCTACTTTTCTGCACCAAGAGACGTTCAATCTGGTCTTCATCGAATTTCAAAGGTTCTTTTACTGTGCAGTGTGTGTGGGGAGAGAGGGAAAGAGATATTGGGTTTAACGTCCACTCGACACAAAAAACTATAGGTCATTTCGGGACTAACATATGGTTTTATTTTATTTCAATAATTCGCTTGCGCGTAGGGGTCTTTAGCAGTGAGAGGAAACCGGAGTGCACGGAGGAAACCCACGAGTTTGAGAAGGCGCCCCTATCTCCATGCCACATACGCTCACACCAGGGCTCGAAACCACAGCCGCAAGCCAGAGGAGACCGGCCAGCTAGAGGTCGAAGCGCGGCACTCCACACCACTAGGCCATCCCAACCCCCCGAGAGAGAGAGAGAGAGAGAGAGAGAGAGAGCGAGAGAGAGAGTTTAACCCACATTCCACCCAAACTAAGCCATTTCGGGACTAACATAATTCGCTTTCAAGACACCGGAGGACCCGAAGAAAACCTACGCGGCTAGAAGAGCGGTACTACTCATCGTCACGTACAAGTGGGGAATATGGAGGATAAGTCCATACATAATCACAAGGATTTATAACCCTTTCATCCAAATTCTTCTGTTCTTACTTGTGTACTGTAAAGAGCCAATCAAAACATAGCTCTCACAATCACGCTAAATGAGGGTTTACTTATCAATTTCATTGGCGTGCACGTAAATATCCCCTGGCAGTTGGAATTCGATATAAGAGTAGGCCGTAGCGCTGCTGCCCGGAAAACATCCCCTCATAGTACACTGTATGGCGTCTTCCAGTGACCCAGGTTAGGTGCAGAAGAGTAGGACGTTGAACCCCATTCATTTCATTTCACTTATCAATTTATCAACGTCTCTCATATATAACCAATCTAATTAAAATATAGATCTATATTTCGTTTCGTTTTTTATACTTTCGATGGCCTACACTCATGTAGATCTAACAAGTTATAGTTATATGACGTCAGGTATCAAGCACGGGACATTTGACCCGATAACGTCAGTCATTCGATTAACCAATTAGCGACCGCCATGCTTTTTAAAATCTACTTTTGTTTTGTTTTGATTTCTATCCGCTGGTAATATCTACCCACGGTTCCACGCATGAAAAGGTCAAACGGTCGATCCGACAGACCATTTGATTGGCTGACCCCTCAGTTCAGACAGAACACGAGTTAAATAACAAGTCCTCCAGATCCAAGAGTAGTAAAGACAAGTAAAAACGAAATTTTGAACTAAAAAAAACGAAACGAAATTGGATCTGTGTTTTAATCAGATTGATATATAACAAGTTTGAACGGCAGCTGCTCTGGATATATTATTATTATGCTACATCCCAGAAAAGAAATGAAAGGAGGCTTAAACGTTCTACTTTTCCATGCCATTTAAAATTCCAACTTGCACGCCATTGCATACATGCGACCTCGGGGTTCATCCCATCCGAACCACTTGACGCCGTTTCTTTCCATAGGCCCGTCTTGCACCACCGACACTGGAAAACCACACTGAAAAATCCGAGGAACAATCTCGACCAACACCGGGAGCAAATTCGGTCGCCTTGGTTACTGCGCCAGTCCCTGTTCCACTGAGCCGCCGGGTTTCCGTACAGAACATTTGAACTGTATAAAAAGACGAAATGAAATACGTTTTATTCTGTAAATGTAATTGTCTGTTTTATCCCGACTACTTGTGCCTTTTTTGTCAAGAATCTGTTGTACGCTGTCTAGGACAGACTACTCATAACCGCCGGTGTTTCTTACATTCGATTTATACCTGTCTAAACAAGTTAAAACTCCAGTAATGGCAGAAACGAAATGAAGATGTTAGTTAACCAAGGCTACCTGTGTCTTTTTTGTCACGAAGCTCTTTAACGTCTGGAATGGGTAATCGATGTCCGGTGTGTTCTACATTCAATTGATACGTGTCTAAACAAGTTAGGTAACTCTAGCGATAGCAGACGGGTTAAACACCGTGTTTTCTAACACGGGATTGGAATCGTAAGAGAGTTTATATGCACTAAAAACATAATGAGGTTAAACACAGCAATGACATGAAATGAAATGGGTTTTAAAGTGCTACTGTTCTTGGTTCTTCCGGAGTTCAGGAGTAAATGAAACGAAATGAATTGCGGTTTAACTAGTTCAGCTCTGAACGTAGGTCTCATTACACGCGCCATTACTACGTTCAGATCTCGTGCCATTCAATCAATGTCGAAACTATAATCTGTCCCAGTCAATTTTACTGGGCAACTTTTCACGGCTAAACGGTCGCGTGTCAGTCCCCGTGAACGCCTGAACAATGTAAATGAACATCTTAGTGAGAAAATAAGACCTTGCTTACCTAGCTAGAACCAGTATGACCGACACAACACGCTTTTAAAAAATACGTCTCCGTCTGCTAGACGACTTGGCCGATGACATTGATAGGGTAACGCACAAATTTACGAACTCGGCCATATGAGATGAAACGAAATTTAGGTAAGTCTGGGGGATGGGGGAATTAAAATCTTTGAAAAGCCGAAAATCTTCAGCCAATTATTGCTTTCATTATTTCAATTACAATAATTTACAATCAAATTTTTCAAAAATCCCAATCCCCCCCCCCCCCCCAGGCTTACCAAAATTTCATTTCATTGTGTTGACTTATCCAGACCATAAATAATCATCTGTCGATATCATCGTTAGCCTGCGATATTTATTTGATTAATCCAAAGGCAGTAACGACGACCGAGATTAGACTAAAATTCAATGGCTAAATCTCGTTCCAGATTGAAGCAATTGGATTGAAATTGTCAGCATATTTGGTTTTCATAATCTTTGTTTCTAACTGTCACCTCTTTGTCTAATCTTACCAAAAACTAATTTCATAAAAAAATGACAAAATTGACAATTGAATTTGTCGATGATTAGTGATTCGTTGTGTCAATATATTTTAATTTCCGGTGTGAAATAATTGTTTATTATATGTTTTGTGGATTTATAGATATAATTCAGTGATGTTGAACGACCCGATCCCTCCCTTTTCTTGTATATATTGGTTGAGTTATCAATATTCAATCAATAGCATTTTAGTTACATGGTTACAGCGTGGTTACACTGTGAGAACGTGATGGCTATAGCGAGGTTACATGGTTACTGCAAAGTTACATGGTTACAATGTGTTTACATGGTTACAGCGTCGTTATACAGTTAATATGGTCACATGGCTACAGCGAGGTTACGTGGTTATAACGTGGTTACACGGATACAGTGAGGTTACATAGCTACAGCATGGTTATACCGTTACAACCTGGTTACAGCGAGGTTACAACATAGTTGCATGACTACAGCGAGGTTACATGGTTACAGCGAGGTTACATGGTTACAACGTGGTTACATGGTTACATCGAGGTCACATGGTTAATTCTGTCAATGGTTCTTATAAGCACACGCCTGCGTCTTTTGTACCGTCCGAACGACTAGACACTGTTCCTTGCAAGGCCTTGTCAGTCCGTACAAAATTCTTGTAATGATCGAAAGTTTTGGTCGTTGTTTTAGGCTGGGGTTGCTCAGGGGCTTGTCGGCCATTAAGCTGAAAACTCAGTAAACTCTTTATTAGCCAGAGTGTTTGAGAATTGCTGTAAAAACCTGGAAACCTGGTGCTGGCTAGCGTATATGTGTTGCTTGGCAACGCATATCTGATATTTAGATTGATGGCGAACGTTGCAACTCATTTTACCACAACAAATTGTGCAGAAATTTAACTACCAATGATGAATGTTAAATTGATTCAACTGCCATTGGAGTATTTTGAACCAGGGTCAAGTTTCATCCCATTCTGACAAGAAACCATTCATCATATGGACAGTTTCCACGAGCTGATACCGAACTTGACATCAAATTACACATCCCAGTAGGTTGCGTAATATACTAGACGTGAAAGGACCGTGTGTGTGAGAGAGAGGGGTGGGACAGGAAATCCCTAAATATCTAAGGGTTAGGGCAATACGTAGGAATCATAACCCTAAACTCGAATTACCCATCGAAGACTTCTCCGTGCGAAAATGCCCCCCCCCCATCCAACACACACGCACGTACCCAGCCTCAGGAGACTCTCATGTCCTTGAGTTCTCGATAACACACACACACACACCCCATCTTCAACTTGTCTGATCTCCTCCCCAATCCACTTGGTCTCCTCTCCAACCGACCGGTTGTCCTCTCACAGCTAACAACAAGAATGTTTAGTGGTTTAACGTCTGCTAACAATAGTGATATCGCAGACAATCCTTAAATTATTCTTTTTTTTCTTCAGAAACAGAAATACCAGTATACCAGAAACACCTCCCAAGGAAGACGATAGGCGCCATCACCAAAATAACAGTGAGATCACCTTTGTATATAAATCTAATGTATTATATGTAATGTATTTGAAATATCACGAACTAATTTTCCATCATCCTAGGCCAGAGCTTATGTGGAGACTTGACCTCTCCTCCAAATTCTTAAACGTTACCCTGGGCCTCTCCTCAGCGACCTTGACAAAAATTGAGCTGGCCTTAACAAATAGACTTAGTCCCATGTCGATTGCTCATCAGGTAATCAACTCTTGTAAAATGGCTTCCACTTCAACAAGGATATATGACTAGTCTAGTGAGACATAACAATCTGACATTTAACTCCACTCACAGCGGTGTACCTTTCTCATTATCGAAGTCACTCAAAATATCTCTCCATTGATTAGCTACACGTCATTTTCTGGTCGACGTCATTACATTTTAAAGTATCCATGCGTCATTTTAGCACTACAGGAATCCCTTTGAAACAAAAACATTGTGAAAGATATATCTCCAATAAAAACAATTCATTTAAAAAATGGCCCATTTCCGTTCAGCATTTACAAAGATATGTGGAAATAAAATTTCATCGATCTATGCTGCTTTTGTCATGTAATAAGTCGTGTCCGCCACCATTTTATTGTCCACGAAAATTTATTGGTAGGTCTGTTATAAATCCGATTGAATCCAAGCCGGGGCATTATCTAGTGATGGTATTTTGATTTTGTTTTCTTAATTAAGTGTAGTTTAAAATAGCATTATGCAAGAGCAAAATCTGATTTTTACAGGTCTTTCTTTAAGCCTGATATGTTATCTAAATAATCAATTAGACATTAATTAACATATTCAGACCATAATAAACTCTTTATGTCAAGACTAGCCTTCGATGTTGGCAGATTAAAATCGTATATGCCGCTTAATGGCGGTTGATAATTAAATCAATCAAGTGGATAATCGAGACTATGCTGTTTATATTAATGATTTGAGTAATGATGACCGAGGCTATGAATATTTCAAAAGCTTTTTTCTCGGCTAATAGTGAATCAATTTGACTGAGATTTTCAGCAAATTATCTTTACACTATCTAGTTTTTAACTATTGTAGTGAGAACTGCCATCTCTTTATCTTATCTCCCATAATGTAACTTTAATGGTCGAGTGCGAGACATTAAGTAATATAATTACTGATACAGACACTATCCAGCACGTGCATTTCAATTCGTCACGCGCGTCCAATATTTCAACTTGTACGCTTGGAACATTGCCCGTACCATTATTTGACGTCATATCTGTATTTCAAATGTTAAATAATCAATCTAAGTACATTACATCGTCGATTAAGCCGTAAGGAATTTGATATTTTAGAAACAAAATGCCAATCACGCATCGTTATTTTAAAGAAGCTAAATCGCTAACATTTTGGACCTAGAAATTGACACAAGTGGGTCGCAGCGCATTAAATACTGTGATATGAATGTATCTTAACTGATTTACATTCAATGGTTTCCTTTTTTACTCTAATTTCAAATCAGTTATATTCGGCGAAATAAGCCAGCAGTCTAAATCGAACGCAGATGTTTTGCGTCCGGTTATTCCAGTTTGATTTGATGCAATGTGTTTAGCCCCGTCCCTCGAGTCTCTTGTTAAAACTGGGACTGAAACGCATTATGGTACACGATTCGTGTACCAACAGTAAAATGTTTATTTTGTCTTAAATATTGGATATCAGAAGCCCATCTTTTTCCGGTAAGATCTTAGCATCAATGTTTAATTAAATTGACAAATAATTCCTGTTTTCAATGTTGAAGATTTTGGATGGTATTGAGTTAGAGACTTATTAGCTACTTTAAGACAGTTTCATATCAATCACACATTGCTAGAATAATTTCTGTAGCGAGACTCCACGCCCTGTCGAGTTCGAGTACTTTTCTCATTATTGACTTCTCCCAAACATCTTCCAAATGATCAGCCACAGTTCCTTCGTTCTAGCCGACGTCACAGTGTTCTTAAATACAGTTTTATATCAATCCAGCATCGATAGTATAATTTCATTTCAGTATTTATAGAAACCTTTAGTGGGGTGGATCTTGTCGAGAGGACTCCTGGAGAGCTTCTAGTTATATCTGTTCGTTCTACCAGTGAGTTATATTGATCAGCGAGACAAACAGACTCAACAAAACACAAATCAATCTGTCAGTGGCCGCCATTTTAATAACAACATTCATAACTCTTCGAATGTTTTCGTTTCAAGGGCCACTTCTATTTTAACATGTACTGTAATTATCTCTGCTGGGCTATAACCCTGTCGTCTGCACCGTCTTGGCATATGAAGACGGGCATGCGCCATACACAGTGTGCTATGAGGGACATTTTGACCTAGCCGAACCATCCTGCACCAATGACAAGAGAAACCCGGGCGAAACCGAGACCTTCTGGTCAGCGAACCACCGTTGCCTTTCTCGACCTACACAGGGAGCGAACCCGCGATCTCCGGACTAGCGAGCCATCGTGACTTCAAACCTAAGACCATGTATTAATGTAGTTTTACCTCTCCTGATAACGTGCACCATCGAACCCATTTAAAATAGCATTATGCAAGAGCAAAATCTGCTTATTACAGGTCTTTCTTTAGGACTGAAATGTTATCCAAATAATCAATTAGACATTAATTAACTTATCCAGACCATAATAAACGCTTGATGTCAAGGCTTGCCTACGATGTTGGCGGATTAGATTCCTATATGCCACTTAACAGCCATTGGTAATTAAATCAATCAAGTGGATAATCAAGACCATGTTTTTTATCGAACCGACTTAAGTAATGATGACCGAAGCTATGTAGAAAATTCACCCGCTTCGTTCTCGGCTCATAGTGGATCAATTTGACTGAAATTTTCAACAAATTACCTTTACACTATCTAGTTTTTAACTATTATAGTGAGAACTGCCATCTCTTTATCTTATCTCCCATAATGTAACTTTGGGACATCCATCCAATAAACACGTACATCAAGTTTCAACATTCTACCTCAATTACAAAGTAGTGTTATTGTGTTCCAAACCCTCAACAAATCAAATTACTTATCATGAACTGGGTTAATGACCACGGGGTATAATAATAGTAACAAACATGAAATGAAATGGGGTTTAACGTCCTACTGTTCTACTCCGGTAAACCACGTGGGTTTTCTCCGGGAACTCCGGTTTCACTCATTGCTAAAGACCTCTACGCACAAGCGAATTATTGAAATAAAATTAAACCATATATATGTTAGTCCCGAAATGACCTAGTTTGTGTCGAGTGGACGTTAAACCCCACTTTTTCCCGGGCAGCGGTGCTACGGCCTACCCTTATATCGAATTCCAACTGGCAAGGGATCTTTTTTAACGTGCACGCCCATGAGTACAAAGTACCTCCGAACGACTAGACAGCTATCCTTGTCAGGACCTCCGTCCTCCATCACTGACAACGGGGAACCACCCTGGAAAATCTGGACAAACTTTCTCGGTCAATGCAGGGATCTAACACCCGACCTAGAATAATTCATTGGTTTAGCACCTCGCCAGAAAGCGAGGTCTGAAATCTTACTCTTTCAATGCACTTTTAAATCTAACTGGCTTAAACCGTTATTACTGTCCTTAATAACTTAAATTGCGAATGGTTTAATTTTATTTCAGTAATTCGCTAGTGCGTAGGGGTCTTTAGCAGTGGAAAGAAACCGTGGGACCTAGAGAAAACCCATGAGGTTTGACAGGCGACCCAACTCCTTGCAGGCGCGGACTTGAAAAATTTTTATGCGATTTTATTGGCGATTTTTAGACCTGTAATTTCCCGGAAATACGTCAGAATGCACCAAATTGAATCTAATTTACCAAATTTTTCTGGGGGGGGGGGGGGCAAACCCGCCGTTAATTCCTTGAGCGCCTTCGCCATCCGCAATTATCAAACCTAGACCCCCCCCCCCCCTGCAAAAAATCCTGAATCCGCGCCTGCCTTGTCACGTACGGTCGGGGAATGGAAACCACGTCACTTGACTCAATGACGCGTTAACCACTCGGCTATTTAACTCCCATGGAATTCGACAATTAATAGGCGTAAACGCCACCATCCGGGCAAAATGTCTTTAAGAGCACACAGCACGTATCATATGTCCGCCTTTATTAACCAAGTTGATATAGAAAGTAGGAAGAGAAACCCTATTAAATGTCACACCTGGTAGTGTTAAGACCCGGTCAAGTCAACCCACATACATTTCTACTTCTTCCTGTTATGTCAGGAAATGTGAAAAATTAACCGCAAAGCTAAAAGTATAAGTTATTGTTTCTCTCGGTTTTGCTGACACGTTAATTTATTATATGTCTTTTTAAATAAGGAAGATAACCATTAAATGCTAAAACAGAACGATGGCTTCCTCTGGATTATGAATATTTTAAGATCTACGGCAAAGAACTATCCGTTACCCCCCGCTGCGCGTACATAAGGACTGCTGTTCAATTGAGCATTGGGTTATTTATGGACGATCGCATGACACAAATATATATGAGAAATGAAGCCTGTCTGTAAAGCAGTCATTCGGAAAATGAATCTGTCAGTCAACGCCATCTTATCGTTTAATATTTATACTTAAATGTCTAACGGTTTAAACTCCTGGTTTTGTAGGATACAGTGTAAAATGGTTTACAGAGAGAGAGAGAGGGAGAGAGAGGGAGAGAGAGAGAGAGAGAGAGAGAGAGCATAATAAGTGTGAGATGGGACAACGGCGTTTGAGATTGTGAAACGACGGCGGGAGAGATGTTGAAACGACGGATGGGATGGGTAAACGAAGGGTGGGATGGGTAAAATGAAAGATGCGACGGGGAAACGATTGGAGAGATGGTGAAATGAGGAATGAGATCGATCAAGGGTTGGAGAGATGGGAAAATGAAGATTGAGATGGGATAGGGAAATGATTGGAGAGATGGGGAAATGACGAGTGAGGTTGGGAAACGACTGGTGGGATGAGGAAATGAAAGATGCGATGGGGAAACGATTGGAGAGATGGGGAAACGAGGGATGAGATGGATTAAGGAATGGAGAGATGGGAAAATGAAGATTGAGTTGCGATGGGGAAACGAGGGATATGGGGAAACAACGGTGAGATGGGGAAATGAAGAATAAGTGTGAGATATGGGGAAACGATGTGAGAGTTGGGGAATCGATGGGACAGAAAAGGAAACGAAGGATTAGATGGGGACACGAAGGGAGAGGATGGAAATCGATGGGATACAAGTGGAAACGAAGGATGAGACGGGGACACGAATGGGGGGGGATACAAGGGGAAATGAAGAATGAGACGGGGACACGAAGGGAGAGGATGGGAAACGATGGGATGCAAGGGGAAACGAAGGATGAGACGTGAAAACAAAGGGAAAGGATGGGATACAAGGCGAAACTAAGGATGAGACAGGGAAACGAAGGAAGAGACGGGGACACGACGGAAGAGGATGGGAAACGATGGGATACAAGGTGAAACGAAGGATGAGACGGGGACACGAAGGGAGAGGATGGGAAACGAAGGGTGAGATGGTGACACGAAGGGAGAGGTGGGGAAACGACGGGTTACATGGGGAAACGACAGGTGATATAGGGAAACGAAGGGGGAGATGGGAAAACGACGGATGAGATGGGGAAACGGAGAATGAAATGGGAAAACGAAGGATGAGATCGGAGCGACGGGTGAGGTTGAGAAAGGACGAGATAGATCGGGAAATTACTGGTGAGATCAGGAAATGAAAGATGAGATTGGGAAACGATGGGTGAGATGGGGAAAGGACAGGTGGGATGGGGAAACGATGGGTGGGATGGGAAATGAAGGATGATATTGGGAAATAAAGGATGGGATGAGGAAACTAAGGCGAGAAAAGCAGAACTGACGAGAATGATATGGTTCGTAATTGGTTATCTAATACTTTCATTTTAATTTATCAATTAACACTATATTGTATTCTTAGTTCATTATTATTCTATTCACTGACATCGGGGGAAAAATCGGTATCTCTATTTCCATATCATTGGTCATTAATATGCATCATTATAGAAAATCTGATTACCGCTAAACAATACAGACAAATAATAATAAACACTTATAAATATGGTAATCCCATCCCAGTCGCATAGAATCCTATCATAGTTGTATAGAACATTAAAACTAGGGTTAATGGAAATAAGGAATTAGATATCACGATACGGCAACATATCAATAACCTGGTCAATTCAATCTGATATATCATACGGCCTTGGACAGGATCTGGACTAACATACGAAGGGGCCTTTAGCAGTGATCGGAAACAGGAGAGAGAGAGAAATGGGGTTTAACGTCCACTCAACACAAACTAGGTCATTTCGGGACTAACATATGGTTTAATTTTATTTCAATAATTCGCTTGCGCGTTGGGGTCTTTAGCAGTGGGAGGAAACCAGAGTGCCCGGAGGAAACCCACGAGGTTGAGAAGGCGCCCCTATCTCCATGCCACATACGCTCACACCAGGGCTCGAAACCACAGCCGCAAGCCAGCCAGCTAGAGGTCGAAGCGCGGCACTCTAGACCACTAGGCCATCCCAAACCCCGATCGGAAACAGGAGGACCCAGAGATAACCCACGAGGTTGGACAGGTGACCCAACCCCTTGTTACGTACAACCGGGGAATCGAAACCACGCCAGCTGATTCAATGACAGACCTCCCACCCCACCCCCAAATGTGTACCCGTTCGCATGGAACTGACAACCATATGTAGAGCTATATTATCTTTCAATGTTAGCTCGTGTCACTGTAAACATGAGATTTTAGAATTTGATGTAGGAGTGGATGTAAACAATTAAGACCAGGTGTTGCTATATCAGATGTTGATAAGACGAGTTATTATATACAACATCTGCTGTATCTGTATCGTTATACCATGATATTATACTAAAAAAAATTGGGTTTAACGTCCTGTTTTTCTTCACAGAGTGAAATGAAATGAAATGGGGTTTAACATCTTACTGTTCTGCTTCGACTGGCCTAATGAAAACGGGCATACACCATACATTGTGCTATGAGGGAAATTTTACCCGGACCGTTGGTAAACAAACAGCAACTTTACCCAAACGTCAACGTTAAATCCCCCCCGATGTTCAACCACCTGTTGTATGTTTCTGTTGGCAGTTAAACGCACTGTTATCCCTAACATCTTCGTCTTTACGCAAATAATTGTGGTTAAACACACTTTGATCTTCCTCTGCTGCTGGGGGTGGGGGATTAGGAAGGACCCCATAGGTGAAATAGCCAATGGGTTTCTTTATATCCGGCACTGACTATATGATCATACTAGCTTGTATAGACATGAGCATCAAAAATGACGTGTTCAGACATCAATAAAATAGAGCTATATAGAGCCATTGACATTGTCTCCCTTTTGTTTCACGGTTCATTGGATTTTCGTTCGGTGCTGTTTCCACTTGTCAGTGTTGCAAGACCGAGGGTCCGACAACGGTATTGTCTAGTGGTTCGGGTGAACTCAACACCCAGGTCCCGTGTACATATTGGGTGTACGTAAAAAACAACTTTTGGCAGTTGGAATTCGAAATGAGAATAGGCTGTAGTACCGCTGTCTGGGCAAACATTCCCCACATAACACTCTGTATGACGTATGTCCGTCTTCATTAGGCCAGTTGCTTAGGACGTCAAACCCCGTGTCATCTTTGTAAAAGACCAAAATTTTAGTATATAAAATACAATTAAACTTTTTGAATCCAGAAGAAGTCGATTTTTTTTTCTTGAAGTAACAATTGCCCCCATAGCACATTCCATGACATCCCATTCCCTTTATATTAGCAGGTCGGGAATTTCAATGTATTGAAATTAACTAGAAGTTATTTCATTTGAACATATCCGTGATAAATACTGATATATCGTTCCCATAAGATGAACCGATTCATTAAAACGGATGTGCAAAACATTTTCTCTTCAAAGAATGATTTTTATTCTCCGGGGAAATAACATTAAAAGAACCATTTTCCTATCAACAACAATGGCGGCAATAACAAAATGGCGGCGATAATAAGATCTATTCAGATCAGCTGTTGCGTGAAGCACATCTAAAATAATTCTTCAAAAAGGAAAGGAAAAGCAATTGTATATCTAGCCTCGCTGGCAACCAACTAATTAAGAAACTGGGATTAATTTTTTTTTTTTTAAACTATTAATGTAATGAGGGCCGCGGAGGTTGCATGATGAAAACGCTTGACTCATAGCCAGAATGTCTCGGGTTTGAAACTGGTTGTAACTTATTTACAAGGGGTGGTGCTTGTAGCAGAACTGACAAGGCAAAGGTGTCTTATAGCATCCGAGTTGAAAATGGAGTCAACTCGCACATTGATAATATGGTAATGTACATAAAAGATTCCTTGGAGGCCGGAATTCGAAATGAGTAGGCCGAAACGTCCTTGTTCTTGCAGAAATGCCCCCCCCCCTTCGAAAAATACCCATAAATATGGTAACGGTGACATCGCTAGCCTGCGATATTTACTCGATTAGGATCCGAAATGCTGCTCAACTTTCATTCATGTTCAAATCCTACAATGGATAATCTAGGCTATGTTTTATATCGTGCCGATTTTAGTAATGATGATCGAAGCTAGACCTAAAATACAATTTACATTATGTAGTTTTAACTATTATAATGGGAACTGCCAGCTCTTTATCTAATCCCCCATAATGTATCTTTAATTAAGGGATCGGTTATTGTAAAATATAGTTTTGAGTAGTGCCATAAGTTAAAGGGACAATCCCGATAAGAACAGAGTCCCAAAAATTAAAGTCCGAGCATTTACAACATTTATGGACCAAAATATAGAAACATGGTGTATTTACCTTGGTTCAAAGTTTCAGCTCAAAATATTGAGTCGTTTTGAGGTTAACGTCAACACTGCTTATCCGGACACGTAACCCTTTTAAGATTTCGGGTCAATTTTTTGATTGGGTGACCTAATAATCAATTCCCGTTTCTTGAGAGGTCTATACAGTGAATGACCCATGTACTGTACTTGATAACAAAAGGTAAATTTCACCTACATATCATTTCTATAGAAAAAAGTCTGGTTTTATCCAGATACTGTATAATACAACCGTCTCCGTTTCCAGATGAAGACTGTCAGGTTTAAGTTATGTACAAGCATATGACACATATCGGGTTAGTTGGTCGGCCTTAGGTAATGGGTTATAAGGGATTTTAACACAAAATTAAGCAGTTTTATTCCCCAAAAAGTTATCGGGATTGGCCCTTTAACATAATTAAAATTAAAATTTTGAGAAACGCAACTCTTTATTCAATCTCCCATAAGTATCTTTTATAATGATTTAGTTTTTTCGAATGTATGTTAAACCCCATTTCTCTCTCTCTCGCTCTCTCTTTCTCTGTAACTTAATGAACATGTTCGATAATTAGTACAATAAAAAGGTTGATTAGTGAGGACACGTTCATCTTGATTGAATGGACTTGCTGTCACTCTAACGATCGGTGCGCGCTCAATAAGTTACATTATCTCTTTCATAATGATAATAACTTACCAACTCTTCAAATCGTTACACAACATCGATTATCATTCATTGAATAACCCTTGACCTCAATCGATTCACGTCTTTAAGAGCTGTTCAAATTAGCGGGATTTATCGAGGAGTGTATCGCGACTTTCTGTCAACCCGTTTGTTGTTTGCGCTCGATCTCCATTTTTTTATTCCATTTCATCTGATCGCACGCAATACTCTCCTTGACTTGGAGTTTTAATTAGTACTGTGAAAAGGCAATTTTCTTGTCGTAGAATTGTTATAATCGATATTTATAGCTAGATAATGTTTCTAACGATTAAAAAACATGAGATAATTCCCTGGGTTTTATAGTTAGCATAGTGGTGCAGGAAGCAGGGCCTGGCCATGGACCGCTGTCCAGTCTTTCGGATTGGACGAAAAATCGTGCACGCAAAAGATTCCTTGGCAATTAGAATTCGATATAAGAACCCGCTGCCCGGGCAAATTACCCTCATAATAATAATTGATTTAATATAGCACACCACATGGCGTATGCCTAGTTTCATTAGCCCAGTCACAGCAGAACAGTAGGACATTAAACTCAATTTCATTTCATTATCATTATAATTAGCATCACTAAAAAGGTAAAACACAAATACAATGGCTGTTACAGTTTATCCAAAGTCGGGGGGGGGGGGGGGGGTCGAGAGTGTCGCGCATCGACCTCTAGCTGGTCGGTCACCCCTGGTTTGGGGCTGTGGTTTCGATCCCTGGTGTGAGCGTATGTGGCATGGACATTGGGGCGCCTTCCCGACCTCGTGGTTTCCTTCGGGCACTCCGGTTTCCTCCCACTGCTAAAGACCCCTACGCGCAAGCGAATTATTGAAATATAATTGAAACCATATGTTAGTCTCAAAAAGTCCTAGTTTGTGGACGTTAAACCCCATTTCTCTCTCTCTCTCTTATCAAGTTTAATGCAATGTACCATTAGAGAACGTTTGCTCTTATTTCGAATGTAACTATCAAAGGTTCTGTTATGTGCATGCCAGCGTGTACACGGAATCCGAAGAAAAAGACTAAGCATGCCAACTAACCATCACAAAATCAACAGCCGGGTCGTATCTATCATGGGCCAAAAACGGAACCTCGTAGAACACCATCATAACCAACTACATTGCTATCATTAAAGCAATTCGTTACTAATACGCAGGGC
Source organism: Patella depressa (assembly GCA_948474765.1). NCBI lineage: Eukaryota > Metazoa > Mollusca > Gastropoda > Patellidae > Patella > Patella depressa. Next base: position 74,217,815 of record OX419716.1, read on the forward strand.
CGGATTTACCTACTTGTGGGGCCAGACTCATCAATCGGTTATACAATGAAATACCCAGTGTACACTTGAAACAATGTTTATACAATGGCATGAGGGGATGGGGTGGATGGCCGAATGGTTAGCCCGTGCGCGCTGTATCATAAGGTCTGCCATTTAGTCAACTGGCATGGTTTCGATTTTTCAGTTGTTCGTGACAAGGAGTCGATTCGGCCTGTCATACCTCGTGTGTTTTCTCTGGGTACTCCCGTTTACTTGCACTGCCAAAGACCCCTATATGTTACTCTCTCTCACCCCCCTCCGTCTCTCCCTCCATCTAGGCGGTATTCTATTAGTTTAAGGATGTCCATTATATAAGGCCCTGGTTATACATATTGGTAAATCCGGGGCTGTACGACTGACTAACGATATCAAATATCTTAAATCTTAAAGTAATGACGATATAAATGGAATGGGAATAATTTCAGCTCCACATAAATTGGCTTCCATTTACAATCATTTACAATCATTCGTAGAATGTGATTTTTTATGAACGTTATTTAATGCTAAATGAAGCCATAATAGTGTTTGATCAACGCGGCTATAAAGATAATGGTATGGTAAAATCTATCCAGGCTGGCAATCAGTGGACTGATATTTCTAGTATTAAACCACACAAATTGGGTAATCTGTAGCCATTGTGCTTATATTTAGTGCTAATTTTGTCCGAAGAGACAACTAGTTCCTACAGCCAAGATAATAAACAAAGTCGATATTGTTATATTGTATATTTTCACCCAAAAGGGCCTTATTGGGATTTACATATTTAAAAGTGATTTATCCCTAACTCCTTAAACAAATGTAATTACTATATTGTTTAGACGATCAACAAAGGACCCAAATTACAAGTCTTATTGGAGATAAGATAAAGAGGTGGCATTTCTCACTATAATAGTTATAAACTAGATAATGTAAATCCCAAATGAAAAGGACAGGGCTTAAATTAAAATTTGAAATGTTGGAAGACTGGAAGACTACCCCAACCCACCCAGGAACTCCCTTAAGGAGCTCACTCACAGTGCAAAGTTGAGTCACGGAGCTTAAATACAGGGAATCCCGAATGAAAAGAACAGATCTAGATTAGCTTTGGAATTGCTGGAGTACGTACAATAGATGTAAGCCTCCCTCACCCCCGGGAATTCCCCCAAGGTGCCCAATCACAGTTGGGTCACGGAGATTGGATTCGGCAATTAAAATCCGAATGAAAAGTACTCTGTTGAATTGCTAAAATCAGAGGTGAAGGTTGATGGATAGCCCCGAGGCGCGTCATCACCTGACATCGCTCCTGACGAGTATTTGGTCCGGGAGGTGGTGAGTGGTTTAACGCATTGGTTTTAGATCATTAGATCTGTCAATGAGTTCAACTGGCGTGCTATCGATTCCGAGTACCCGATAAGGAGTAGTTTTCTCAACCCTTGCTCTCCCAATTGCTAAATTGCCCCTATCTGAAATAAAACTAAACCATGTTAGTTCCGAAGTAACCTAGTTTGTGTCGAGTGGTTGTTCAACCCCATTTCTCTCTCTCTCTTTCTGTCTCTCTCTCTCTCTGTTTGAATAGTATTTACAAAGCCAGATCATAATGATAACCATTTACCTCGACAATTGTCAGCGTACAATAAATAAACTAGTCTAGATCCCATCAATAGGTTCATTACTAGATTATATTGATGGAGAGTGCCAGATTAATCATATTTCATTAGAAACTGTTCAATAGTCCGCTCATCTAAATACACAATGGATTATCGCCCCTGGCAATGTTTCTCTCTTTTCAAAAAAAATCATTAATGGTGTATAAACGGATCTAGTGTGTTATGTGCGACTATAAATATCGATCAGAATGATTGACCCCCTTTTTTTACCACAGACTTGTATAAAGTTTAGTCTCGATCAAATACGTACGCTCATGTAGCATCAATTTATCCTCAGGGCCGAAATGGGTTTTTTTTTTCATCCAGTCGGTTGGGACAAAAAATGAAATAGAGTTTAGCGTTCTACATATAATGGGGTCGGTGCACAAAGTCACTCCTTAGCAGTTCTCAGTGTCTGCCCCTAAACTTTGCTAACGAAGACGGGCATACGCCATCAATTGCGCTATGGGGGCAATTTTGCCTGAGCAATGGCGCTACGACTTACTCAAATATCGAATTCCAATTCCCAAGAGATCTTTTATATGCACGCCAATGTATACACGAGTCCTTGGTATCTTGTACCATCCAAACGACTGGAAAGCTGTCCTTGTCAGGCCCTCCGTCCTGTACTGGGACGAAAAACCGAGGTTCCGTATTCACGTTGGCGTGTACGTATAAGATCCCTTGTCAATTGCAATTCGCTCTCTGGTAAAAATTTCCTTCAGCACACTGCAGGGTGTATGCCCGCCTTGATTAGCACAGCCATTTCTTTTCTGTGGCCGAAACGTCCTTTCACGCAGCAGTGGCGTAGTATTACAGAAGGGGTTAGGCACTGGGTCCTCTTGGTTATTCGGAGTTTCCCATTTGAGAAGCATACAAATGGATATGTTTTGTTTCGTAACATAACAACTGGGCTGCATTATGACACCTGCACTCGTCTTGTCGGGTTAAAAGTTCACTTTTACCTAGTGTGACACGGGCCCGTAGTCAGCTCATAAAATTTGGAGGGACGGATTTTTTTGGAGGGGCTGAGGATGTGGCCGACTAAGAATACTCCTAAGAAATCATTATGGTTTGCAAAATATTTGGGGAGCTAATTCAATTTTGGGCCGGGTGGGACATCGCAGACAAATTATGACACATTATCGCAGACAAATCTGGGGCTGTGGTGATTTTGGACATCGCAGACAAATTATGACACATTATCGCAGACAAATCTGGTGCTGTGGTGATTTTGGACCGAGCAATCCCAAGCTTCTTAAAGGGACAATAACATTCTTGCTGGCTTGGTAGCTCCAGAAAATAAATAATACCATTATTCTAAGTACTAGATGTTTAAATGTCCTACCTGTTGTGTAAATTATCCATTACAACCTATTTTATTTGTCCAGAGGGTTCGAAAATATTTTAAAATCCAAGTCACATTTGAAAAGGTTTACGTTAGACTTTTCAAATCAATTGGTTGAATTTTTCCAATTTTTTAAATTAGGTGTGTTAAGATGAAATTTATATCATCATTTAATTGGAATATTCTAAAATAATACGATTTGTTGACCAGAATGAAGATTGGGACATATTTTTCAGTTACAACAAGAGTGTTATTGGGGCTTTAAAACGAGGTCCAAAGAATCGCTGTTTACATTTTATTTAAGGGGTTCAGATGACCGAATCGTTAACGTGTGCGCATTGCATCATAAGGGTTGTCATTGAGTCGATTGGCGTGGTTTTGATTCCCCAGTTGTACGCGACAAGAAGTAGGATCGCCTGTCCAACCTCGTGGGTTTTACTCCGGGTTCTCTGGTTTCCTCCCACTATTAAAGACCCCAATAACGCAAGCGAATTATTCAAATAAAATAGGGGGGTTGGGATGGCCTAGTGGACTAGAGTGCCGCGCTTCGACCTCTAGCTGGCCGGTCACCTCTGGCTTGCGGCTGTGGTTTCGAGCCCTGGTGTGAGCGTATGTGGCATGGAGACAGGGGCGCCTTCTCAACCTCGTGGGTTTCCTCCGGGCACTCCGGTTTCCTCCCACTGCTAAAGACCCCTACGCGCAAGCAAATTATTGAAATAAAATTAAACCATATGTTAGTCCCGAAATGACCTAGTTTGTGTTGAGTGGACGTTAAACACCATTTCTCTCTCTCTCTCTCAAATAAAATAGAACCATGTATTAGTCCCGAAATGACCGAGTTCGTGTCGACTGGAAGTTACTCCCCTCTCTCTCTATCTCTCTCTCTCTTGCCCTCTCTATCTTGCTCTCGCTTATTCTCCGTCTTCATTAGCCCAGTTTAGGAGCAAAACAGTAGGATGTTAAACCCCATTTCGTTTCATTTTTCTCTTCCTCTCATTATGTTCTGTTAGCCATATACCTTTAAAAAAACATCGATGTAAGTGCTGTGGCTTTAATTCCCCAGGCGCGGATCCAGATGACATAAACATGATTTTCGCATTGTCTCCATCCAAGCAATCCAAGGTTGCAACGTATTACGTTTTTCTCCAATGTGTGCCACCCCCCTCGACAAAATCCTGGATCCGGGCCTGTTCCCCACTTGCATGTGACAATGAATGGTCAGGGGCGGATCCAGGAATTTTTGCAGGAGGGGGTTTGCCAGGTTTCTGTCACTGAAATCTGCCATCTTCGTCTCTAAATTACATAGGCATACATACAAATTGAGCTTTTAAAACAGAGAAATCGTTTTTATACTGATGTAAGATCACTTTGTGATGTAATTTCATTGATTCAAGGCATTATTTTTTTTATGTAGCTGAGCAGCCCCCCCCCCCTCTGGATACGCCCCTGTATAATAGTGCTGCTTGTCCTATAAAAATAATAGCCTAATCCTTACCTGAAAACAATACTTGTATTTCATTCACCACGGAAACCAATATCGGATGTCACAAACGTTAGCACTATGTTAAACATTTTCATGCAATATACACGTCAATAAAATGCCATTTACTATTAAATCCATTTTCAAACTTCCAAACAATGGTGCACGGTGTCCATAGCAACAAAAATCGGACCCCGCTCGCTTATATAAGCCAAGTTGTTCAAGTACTTAGTGTTTTCACACATTTTACAAAAACAATCGATTCTTAAGCGAAGACACTTCGATGCTTTTATCAACTCTGCATGTCATAATTCATCATTACATTTATATCATGAATAATCAGAGAAGTTCTACTTCCGGCGAATGTGGCAGAATACTTGAATATGACTTTTATACGAAAAAAAAGTATAATTCGTTCACACTTTATTCTGGCAATATCAACATTTTTTGCATATAAATCCGTGTAACATAAAACACAAGAAGAAAAGGTCCCTTGCACTTTAAGAAACCACTTTAAATCTATTTTTTTCACACTGTGATTAAACTTACAGTTTTCAAATCTAAATTAGAAAACTTTTTAACCTGCCTATTCCCTGAAAGACCAGAAAATAACACAGACTAAGTGTTAGTTCTCTCCAAATTTGCTACAGATTCAGAAATTGTTTTTAAACCATGGTTTATTCCGTTTAAATCAACTATTGAGACACGTCATTGCTGTTATTCTCTAATTACGCCATCCTCATCAATAGCGAGGTAATTGATAATACTTGGTTCTTTCAACATTTCTTTTTATTTCTCCAAGATAATATAAACATTGAGTAGATGTGGGTAGTAACTCCTTTCTTATCTGAATTTTCCATTAATAAAATCAGGATCGCGATAAAATTTTAAAACACACACAGAATAAGAATCCAGAAAGCATTATTATTATTTTTATAACCGTATTATGCTGAAGACAAACACCAATCTGAACAACGTTACCACACAGAGTAGAAAAGACAGCTATTATTTGGCTTTCAAGCGATAGTTTCGTACGCGAAAACACGATATAACATCCTAACTGTTAACTGGCACACACACACACACAGCCTTGTATTACCATTCCATCTCTACAAGTGAACTATCGTTCCTACAGTGACTCGACTAACATACAGACACACACGGATCTCAATCAATGGTAAAACAGACTAAGTGAAGCAGTATGTCATACCTGACGGCTCATCATAACAGCTTCTTTATACTCTTTGGACGTATTCCAATCGCGCACGGCGTTATTCAATTACGCTCTGTACTGAAACAGGAAAGGGGGGGGGGGCGTACATGGATTTGTCGAGTTGAATGTCTCGCCAACACCACAATTCGGTCATTCCGACTGCCAGGAATTATTGGCAGTGTTTCTTAAAGAGCACCCGACTGCTGGAATTCAAAGAAATGAGTGAAATAGGGTTTAACAACTTATTATTCTGATCCGGAAGGAATTCTAATAAGAATGAGCTCCAACTCGTTGCATTCGATAAGGTTTTAACGGCCATTGGACACAAACTTAGTTCATTTGGGGATTAGCGGCGCATAATATGGTTCAGTTTTATTGTAATATTTTAGTTGCGAGTATGGGTCTTTAGCAGTGGAAGGAAACCGGAGGACCCGGGGAAAAACCATGAGGTTGGAAGGCAACCCTACTCCTTGTCACGAGGATATTTGTTAATTTCGGCATGTAGCTTAGTGGTGTTTTGATACGCGAACGTCTTGGGCTTTATGTTACTTTCATTTCATCTCTTTGTGTATACATCTGCACCAGGAAGAAGTAATAAAGGTTGTGTTTTATACATTAGATATTATTTATAATCCACTGTCATGGTAATCTATTAATAACACTGTTTACATTATAACATCACAAGGAAAGGAAATGTGGTTTAACGTCCTACTTTGATGCACTGAAGATGGGTGCATAGGTGAAGGAGTCGTCCGTTTTTCGGACACGGGTTGAAAATTCGGGTAACAAAGCAAATGTTCGGGGAAATAGCCTCATAAACCAACTGAGATTGGCCCCATGGACGGGCTTCTCCATACAGTGTACTATTAGGGAAAAAGTTTGGCTGGACCAAGGGGTTTTAGAATACCACAGAACCTCGGTTTTTTCGTCCCACCCTAACGACTAGACACTAGCGTTACCAGGCCTGCAACATCAGAATAAAGAAGTAACAGAAAATGGTGTTTTAAAAGAGGTATTATTATGCGAGAGTTAAAATTTATATTGCATGACGTTATTCTGGCTTCAAATGTTTTATATAATATTATTATTTACACATTTTATTCCCATGAAAAGAACATAATAAACTCTCTAGAGCATCGGGTGGTCTAGATATTGAGTGGATTATACATTGCTCGCCATATCTGACATAAAGATGGGTATATGTCATACAGTGCTAAGAGGGAATTCTGCCCGTACAGTGGCATTTCCACTTACTCTTTACCGATCAAATTCCACCCGCCAAGGTTAATTTAACGTGCACACCGACATCTACACGGGTTCCTAATTTTCCGTACCACCCGAAGGACTAGAGGTTGTTGCTTTCTCCGACTAAAACCCGACAAGCACCATTTTCACTGAGCCACAATGATTCTTGTGTCAAGAAAAGATATTCGATGGTAAAACGCTGACTCGCTAACCTAGGGGTTGGGGGTTCGATCCCTGGCCGAGGAAGTTCATCCAGATTTTTCAGACATGGTTCTCTCTTGTCAGTGATGCAGGGCAGAGGGCATGACAAGAACAGTCTAGTCCTTCGGATGGGACAAAAAACGAGGTCCAATGTACACATTAGCGTGCACGTAAAAGATCACTTGACAGTTGAGATTCGATATAAGAGTGGGCCGCTGTCCGGGCAAAATTTAGCGGCGTGAAGCTAGCTTGTTGTTCGTTGTTCGTTGTTCGGTATTCGCGAATACCGAACAACGAGCCAGTTTGTTGTTCGGTATTCGCGAATACCGAACAACGAGCTGGTTTGTTGTTCGGTATTCACCGTATATGGAATAAGTAATATAATAAAGGTACTTTTGTAGGGAACACGCCACAGGCGGGTTTTAATGAGCTTAAATAGACAATAAAACTTCAGGCTTCAGGCTCCGAAGAAAGAGCTGTTACATATTGGCGAATACCGAACAACGAGCCAGTTTGTTGTTCGGTATTCGCGAATACCGAACAACGAGCTGGTTTGTTGTTCGGTATTCACCGTATATGGAATAAGTAATATAATAAAGGTACTTTTGTAGGGAACACGCCATAGGCGGGTTTTAATGAGCTTAAATAGACAATAAAACTTAAAACTTCTGGGAAATACATTTTAACAACTTCTCTTTCTATCCGAAGAAAGATCTGTTACATATTGGCGAATAACGAACAACGAGCCAGTTTGTTGTTCGGTATTCGCGAATAACGAACAACGAGCTGGTTTGTTGTTCGGTATTCACGAATACCGAACAACGAGCTGGTTTGTTGTTCGGTATTCACCGTATATGGAATTATTAATATAATAATGGTACTTTTGTAAGGAACACGCCATAGGCGGGTTTTCGTGAGCTTAAATAGACGATAAAACTTCAAATTTCTGGGAAATAGATTCTAACAACTTCTCTTTCTATCCGAAGAAAGAGCTGTTACACAATGGCGAATAACGAACAACGAGCCAGTTTGTTGTTCGGTATTGGCGAATAACGAACAACGAGCTGGTTTGTTGTTCGGTATTCATCGTATATGGAATTAGTAATATAATAAAAGTACTTTTGTAGGGAACACGCCACAGACGGGGTTTTATGAGCTTAAATGGACAATAAAACTTCAAACTTCTGGGAAATAGATTCTAATAACTTCTCTTTCTATCCGAAGAAAGAGCTGTTACATATTGGCGAATAACGAACAACGAGCCAGTTTGTTGTTCGGTATTGGCGAATAACGAACAACGAGCTGGTTTGTTGTTCGGTATTGGCGAATACCGAACAGCGAGCTGGTTTGTTGTTCGGTATTCACCGTATATGGAATAAGTAATATAATAAAGGTACTTTTGTAGGGAACACGCCACAGGCGGGTTTTAATGAGCTTAGATAGACAATAAAACTTCAGGCTTCTGGGAAATGGATTTTAACAACTTCTCTTTCTATCCCAAAAAAGAGCTGTTACATATTGGCGAATACCGAACAACGAGCCAGTTTGTTGTTCGGTATTCGCGAATACCGAACAACGAGCTGGTTTGTTGTTCGGTATTCACCGTATATGGAATAAGTAATATAATAAAGGTACTTTTGTAGGGAACACGCCACAGGCGGGTTTTAATGAGCTTAAATAGACAATAAAACTTAAAACTTCTGGGAAATACATTTTAACAACTTTTCTTTCTATCCGAAGAAACATCTGTTACATATTGGCGAATAACGAACAACGAGCCAGTTTGTTGTTCGGTATTCGCGAATAACGAACAACGAGCTGGTTTGTTGTTCGGTATTCGCGAATACCGAACAACGAGCTGGTTTGTTGTTCGGTATTCACCGTATATGGAATAAGTAATATAATAAAGGTACTTTTGTAGGGAACACGCCACAGGCGAATTATAATGAGCTTAAATAGACAATAAAACTTAAAACTTCTGGGAAATACATTTTAACAACTTCTCTTTCTATCCGAAGAAAGATCTGTTACATATTGGCGAATAACGAACAACGAGCTGGTTTGTTGTTCGGTATTCACGAATACCGAACAACGAGCTGGTTTGTTGTTCGGTATTCACCGTATATGGAATTATTAATATAATAAAGGTACTTTTGTAAGGAACACGCCACAGGCGGGTTTTCATGAATTTAAATAGACGATAAAACTTCAAACTTCTGGGAAATAGATTCTAACAACTTCTCTTTCTATCCGAAGAAAGAGCTGTTACACATTGGCGAATAACGAACAACGAGCCAGTTTGTTGTTCGGTATTGGCGAATAACGAACAACGAGCTGGTTTGTTGTTCGGTATTCACAGTGTATGGAATCGGTAATATAATAAATGTACTTTTGTCGGGAATACGCCGCAGGTGGGTTTTTATGAGCCTAAATGGATTATAACACTTCGAACTCTTAGGAAATAGATTCTAACAATTTCTCTGTCTATCCGAAGAAAGATCAGTTTCACATTGGCGAATAACGAACAAAAGTTACTTTATTAGATTACTAATTCCATATCTGGTGAATACCGAACAACAAACCAGCTCGTTGTTCGGTATTCGCGAATACCGAACAACAAACCAGCTCGTTGTTCGTTATTCGCGAATACCGAACAACAAACTGGCTCGTTGTTCGTTATTCGCGAATACCGAACAACAAACTGGCTCGTTGTTCGTTATTCGCCAATATGTAACAGATCTTTCTTCGGATAGAAAGAAAAGTTGTTAAAATGTATTTCCCAGAAGTTTTAAGTTTTATTGTCTATTTAAGCTCATTAAAACCCGCCTGTGGCGTGTTCCCTACAAAAGTACCTTTATTATATTACTTATTCCATATACGGTGAATACCGAACAACAAACCAGCTCGTTGTTCGGTATTCGCGAATACCGAACAACAAACTGGCTCGTTGTTCGGTATTCGCCAATATGTAACAGCTCTTTCTTCGGATAGAAAGAGAAGTTGTTAAAATCTATTTCCAAGAAGCCTGAAGTTTTATTGTCTATTTAAGCTCATTAAAACCCACCTGTGGCGTGTTCCCTACAAAAGTACCTTTATTATATTACTTATTCCATATACGGTGAATACCGAACAACAAACCAGCTCGTTGTTCGGTATTCGCCAATACCGAACAACAAACCAGCTCGTTGTTCGTTATTCGCCAATACCGAACAACAAACTGGCTCGTTGTTCGTTATTCCCCAATATGTAACAGCTCTTTCTTCGGATAGAAAGAGAAGTTGTTAGAATGTATTTCCCAGAAGTTTGAAGTTTTTTTGTCCATTTAAGCTCATAAAACCCCGTCTGTGGCGTGTTCCCTACAAAAGTACTTTTATTGTATTACTAATTCCATATACGATGAATACCGAACAACAAACCAGCTCGTTGTTCGTTATTCGCCAATACCGAACAACAAACTGGCTCGTTGTTCGTTATTCGCCAATGTGTAACAGCTCTTTCTTCGGATAGAAAGAGAAGTTGTTAGAATCTATTTCCCAGAAATTTGAAGTTTTATCGTCTATTTAAGCTCACGAAAACCCGCCTGTGGCGTGTTCCTTACAAAAGTACCATTATTATATTACTTATTCCATATACGGTGAATACCGAACAACAAACCAGCTCGTTGTTCGTTATTCGCGAATACCGAACAACAAACTGGCTCGTTGTTCGTTATTCGCGAATACCGAACAACAAACTGGCTCGTTGTTCGTTATTCGCCAATATGTAACAGATCTTTCTTCGGATAGAAAGAAAAGTTGTTAAAATGTATTTCCCAGAAGTTTTAAGTTTTATTGTCTATTTAAGCTCATTAAAACCCGCCTGTGGCGTGTTCCCTACAAAAGTACCTTTATTATATTACTTATTCCATATACGGTGAATACCGAACAACAAACCAGCTCGTTGTTCGGTATTCGCGAATACCGAACAACAAACTGGCTCGTTGTTCGGTATTCGCCAATATGTAACAGCTCTTTCTTCGGATAGAAAGAGAAGTTGTTAAAATCTATTTCCAAGAAGCCTGAAGTTTTATTGTCTATTTAAGCTCATTAAAACCCACCTGTGGCGTGTTCCCTACAAAAGTACCTTTATTATATTACTTATTCCATATACGGTGAATACCGAACAACAAACCAGCTCGTTGTTCGGTATTCGCCAATACCGAACAACAAACCAGCTCGTTGTTCGTTATTCGCCAATACCGAACAACAAACTGGCTCGTTGTTCGTTATTCCCCAATATGTAACAGCTCTTTCTTCGGATAGAAAGAGAAGTTGTTAGAATCTATTTCCCAGAAGTTTGAAGTTTTTTTGTCCATTTAAGCTCATAAAACCCCGTCTGTGGCGTGTTCCCTACAAAAGTACTTTTATTGTATTACTAATTCCATATACGATGAATACCGAACAACAAACCAGCTCGTTGTTCGTTATTCGCCAATACCGAACAACAAACTGGCTCGTTGTTCGTTATTCGCCAATGTGTAACAGCTCTTTCTTCGGATAGAAAGAGAAGTTGTTAGAATCTATTTCCCAGAAATTTGAAGTTTTATCGTCTATTTAAGCTCACGAAAACCCGCCTGTGGCGTGTTCCTTACAAAAGTACCATTATTATATTAATAATTCCATATACGGTGAATACCGAACAACAAACCAGTTCGTTGTTCGGTATTCGTGAATACCGAACAACAAACCAGCTCGTTGTTCGTTATTCGCGAATACCAAACAACAAACTGGCTCGTTGTTCGTTATTCGCCAATATGTAACAGATCTTTCTTCGGATAGAAAGAGAAGTTGTTAAAATGTATTTCCCAGAAGTTTTAAGTTTTATTGTCTATTTAAGCTCATTAAAACCCGCCTATGGCGTGTTCCCTACAAAAGTACCTTTATTATATTACTTATTCCATATACGGTGAATACCGAACAACAAACCAGCTCGTTGTTCGTTATTCCCGAATACCGAACAACAAACTGGCTCGCTGTTCGTTATTCGCCAATATGTAACAGATCTTTCTTCAGATAGAAAGAGAAGTTGTTAAAATGTATTTCCCAGAAGTTTTAAGTTTTATTGTCTATTTAAGCTCATTAAAACCCGCCTGTAGCGTGTTTCCTACAAACGTACCTTTATTATATTACTTATTCCATATACGGTGAATACCGAACAACAAACCAGCTCGTTGTTCGGTATTCGCCAATACCGAACAACAAACTGGCTCGTTGTTCGGTATTCGCCAATATGTAACAGCTCTTTCTTCGGATAGAAAGAGAAGTTGTTAAAATCTATTTCCCAGAAGCCTGAAGTTTTATTGTCTATTTAAGTTCATTAAAACCCGCCTGTGGCGTGTTCCCTACAAAAGTACCTTTATTATATTACTTATTCCATATACGGTGAATACCGAACAACAAACCAGCTCGTTGTTCGGTATTCGCGAATACCGAACAACAAACTGGCTCGTTGTTCGTTATTCGCCAATATGTAACAGCTCTTTCTTTGGGTAGAAAGAGAAGTTGTTAGAATCTATTTCCCAGAAGTTTGAAGTTTTATTGTCTATTTAAGCTCATAGAAACCCGCCTGTGGCGTGTTCCCTACAAAGGTACCTTTATTATATTACTAATTCCATATACGGTGAATACCGAACAACAAACCAGCTCGTTGTTCGGTATTCGTGAATACCGAACAACAAACCAGCTCGTTGTTCGTTATTCGCGAATACCGAACAACAAACTGGCTCGTTGTTCGTTATTCGCCAATATGTAACAGCTCTTTCTTCGGATAGAAAGAGAAGTTGTTAGAATCTATTTCCCAGAAGTTTGAAGTTTAATTGTCTATTTAAGCTCATAAAAACCCGCCTGTGGCATGTTCCCTACAAAAGTACCTTTATTATATTACTAATTCCATATACGGTGAATACCGAACAACAAACCAGCTCGTTGTTCGGTATTCGCGAATACCGAACAACAAACCAGCTCGTTGTTCGTTATTCGCCAATACCGAACAACAAACTGGCTCGTTGTTCGTTATTCGCCAATATGTAACAGCCCTTTCTTCGGATAGAAAGAGAAGTTGTTAAAATGTATTTCCCAGAAGTTTGAAGTTTTATCGTCTATTTAAGCTCATAAAAACCCGCCTGTGGCTTGTTCCTTACAAAAGTACCTTTATTATATTAATAATTCCATATACGGTGAATACCGAACAACAAACCAGCTCGTTGTTCGGTATTCGCGAATACCGAACAACAAACTGGCTCGTTGTTCGGTATTCGCCAATATGTAACAGCTCTTTCTTCGGATAGAAAGAGAAGTTGTTAAAATCTATTTCCCAGAAGCCTGAAGTTTTATTGTCTATTTAAGCTCATTAAAACCCGCCTGTGGCGTGTTCCCTACAAAAGTACCTTTATTATATTACTTATTCCATATACGGTGAATACCGAACAACAAATCAGCTCGTTGTTCGTTATTCGCGAATACCGAACAACAAACTGGCTCGTTGTTCGTTATTCACCAATATGTAACAGCTCTTTCTTCGGATAGAAAGAGAAGTTGTTAGAATCTATTTCCCAGAAGTCAGAAGAAAGAAAGTTGTGAGAATCTGTTTCCAAGAATTTTGAAGCTTTATAATCCAGTTAGGCTTATAAAAACCCGCCTGCGGCGTGTTCCCTGCAAAAAATCTTTTATTACATTACTAATTCCAAATCTAGTGAATACCGAACAACAAACCAGCTCGTTGTTCGTTATTCGCGAATACCGAACAACAAACCAGCTCGTTGTTCGTTATTCGCGAATACCGAACAACAAACTGGCTCGTTGTTCGTTATTCGCGAATACCGAACAACGAACAACGAACAACGGGCTAACTTCACGTCGCCGCAAAATTTCCCTCATAACACACAGTATGGCGTATGCCTGTCTTCATTAGCCCAGTCAGAGCAGAAGAATAGGACGTTAAACCCAATTTCATTTTATTTCCATCCGTCAAGGGTTTGAGACTAGAGAATAAAAGTATATTAGGTATTGAATAACAGCATCAGAGAAATCGATAAAGAGGATAAACTCAACTGGCAGAACCAACATCGAAACCAGGCCTGGATGTAAACATGCGTCTTACCATCCCTCCATTGCTTCATTGATCAATCCAAGCACGATTTATCTTCGACCAAGTGAAGTTAGTCGCCCACCGGCACTATTTATTATTAAACGGTGAAAAGTTGGTTTAGGGAATAAACTGGTTATAATGGGTTATATTAACTATGTAATGCCTTATATAATAGCTCTATTAAAATGGTTTCTATTGATCTAGGTCATTGGAGTTTATTCAAATAAAGTTTAGAGGGATGGGGGGAGGTCTTGGTGGTGGGGGACACTCGACCTACTAGCCTATTAAATTGTTATCTGGAAAACGTAATAAAAGAGGCCTGCAAAGTTTTCACCATATCACATTATCAGGCGTATGACCGTCTTCATTTAGCTCACAGACGCAAGCGTGTGACCAAGTAAGCGCCCCAAAGGCTCCCAAATAGTAACAAAATCAATAACAAAGATAATATGACATGAACTTTATGCCAACTTGAATGCACTGTCCGTCAACAGAGAGAGAGAGAGAGAGATAGAGAGGGGGTGGGGTGACTGCAGGCGCGGACCCCCCCCCCCCCCCCCCCCGCTCAGGCTTGAAAAATTTTTTATGCGATTTTATTGGCGATTTAGACCTGTGTTTTTGGAATTTACCTTCCGGAAAGACGTCAGAAGGAACCAAATTGAATCTAATTTACCAAATCATCGGTTGAGCGCAATTAGTTAAGCAATTATCAAACCTAGACCCCCCCCCTGCAAAAAATCCTGGATCCGCACCTGGGGTGAAGCGGAGTCAATTGTTCTCGGCTCTCAGTAACATAATACCCGTAAACTAATAATTTAAAAAGATTTAGTAACGAAGGGGCGTAACTCTGGAGGGTTATTGAAAAACGTTGAGGTTCCCCGTTGTAAGTGGTGCAAGATAGCGACAACGTATAGGCCTACGTATGGGACATTAAACTGAGGGCATGTGTTACCAATGGCGTGCGCGTCATACGATGTACGATGAGGGAAATTTTACCCGGACAGCAGCCAACCTTTATTTCGAACTTCAACTGTCAAGGTTTTTTTTACATGCACGCCAATGTGTACGCGGGGCCGCGGTTTTTCGTGCTATCCGAATGAATAGACCTTTCCCTCTACACTACAATTCTATTTCGACCAAAACCGGGTTCGAACCTCTGACCTCCCGGTTAGCGTGAGCCAATGTCTTAATTCCACTGAAACAGAACTTTAATCGTTTAGAACATGACCCATGACTAATCGAAATAACTCTTCTGACCCATACAATTCAATATTATAAATTGTGTCGATGGCTTTTAGAACGGGGGCCTGTTTCACGAAATTTTAACTATGATAAAATCCTAATAATAGTAGATTGATTTTAGTGCTTAGCCAATCAAAATTGAAGTATCCACTAAAATTTGGATTTTATCTTTAGCTAAGATTCCGAGAAACAGGTCACAATTAATTCTATGAAATTGTTTGATATTGACTAGGGAAGCTTAGTCGAAACGTCTGTCAGAAATAAACAGTAATTGTATTCCATAGAATTGTGACTTGTATATCAATATTAACTGTTTACCTAACTCAAAGAGGTTTACCTCTAAAACCGGATTACACGAACTTGGCTGGTGATATGGATTTCTTTGGAATCCGTGAAATAAAATCCGTCGAAAAGAGAGTGGCAAGAATCCTATGTCAAGATTGGTGTTCCAAACAAATTGAATTCATCATAATCAATGAACTATATTGACCAAGTAGTATAACATGAACACGAAAAACTCGCCTATACATAACGTATGTTGTTGACTTGTGATGATGGCCCCTGACAAGGACAGCTGTCTAGTCCTTCGTATGGGACGAAAAACCGAGGCCCCGTGTACACATTGGAGTGCACGTAAAAGATCCCTTAACAGTTGGAATTCGATGTAAGAGTAGGCCGTAGTGCCGCTACCCGGGCACAATTGCCCTCATAGCACACTGTATGTCGTATGCTCATCTTCATTAGTTCAGTTCGGAGCAGAACAGTAGGACGTTAAAACCCATTTGATTTCATTTCATTAATAATAGTGGCCATATTAAATCCGAAGAATTCACCTGGCGGATCCACAAGTTCACAGATTTGGATTCATCTAAGACATGACGTCATTAAATGATGAATCCAAGTATTATAAAATGAAATGAAATGGGGTTTAAGGTCCTACTCTTTTGCACCTACCTGGGCTAATGGAAGACGGGCCAAGTATTATGAAATTATGCTTCAATAAATATCGACGACATAAAATTGGGTTTAAAGTCCTACTTTTTTTTGGGGGGGGGGGGGTCACGGATACGATCCCGGCGTTGACCAAGAAAGTTCATGGAGATTTTCCGGCGGGGTTTCCGCTTGTCAGTGGGGTTAAACCTCAAACTGTTCTATTCCGTCAGGGCTAATGACGACGGCCATACGCCATACAGTGTACTATGACGGACATTTTGCCCAGACAGCGGCACTACGGCCTATTCTAATAACGAATTCCAACTGCCAAGGGATCTTTCACATGCACGCCAATATATACATTGGACCTCGGGGGCGGGATGGACAAATATTCAGAGCGAGCGCGTTGTATCATAAGGTCTGTTATTGATTCAGGTATTTTCGGAGTGCAAAATGGTCGCTTTATATAAACGAGTATCTGGGGTAACCCGAATCCCAACCCTTTCAAATCAAATACAGTTTTCTCATTAACTCAAAACCACCTATTATTCAACCTACATGCATTTAAGATAATTTGTCTGAATGATAGAGACTACAAATTCTACGCACTCTTTTGAAATGATTATCCAGACATTTGATGGCATAAAGAGGTCAAGGGTAAAATTTGGCTGACGCGAGACTCATAAAATTGTAAAATGACGCACATCGAATTCAATCAAATGTCTTTTGACTGTTCATCCGCAATGATTATCAGGAATTAAACGTCATCGAGTTCACGCGACCAGTTACAAAACGGATGCTATAGATTGTCGATTGTCTTGGAAGAATATCGTTCAGGATATCCGTACTTCCAGTTTTTAGAATTGTTTGTCTAGATGAAATGAACTAGCTTTCAATGCCCTACTGCTCTGTGCCGATTGGGCTAATGAAGACGGGCATACGCCATAAAGTGTGCTATGAGGGAAATTTTGCCCGGACAGTGGTGCTACGGCCTACTCTTGTCAGTGGCGCAGGACGGATGACCTGACTAGATAACTGTCCAGTCGTTTGGATGGAACGAAAAAACGCGGACGTACACCGAGAAGATCTCTTGGATATTGGAGTAGACCTTAGTGCCTGTATGGCGTCCGGCGTGGTTTCCGCTTGTCAGTGATGCAGAAGGAGGGCCTGACAAGGACAGCTGTCTAGCCGTTCGGGTGGGACGAAAAACCGAGGTCCCGTGTACACATTGGAGTGCACGTAAAAGATCCCTTGGCAGTTGGAATTCGATATAAGAGTAGGCCGTAGCGCCGCTGCCTGGGCAAAATTTCCTTCATAGCACACTGTATGACGTATGCCAGTCTTCCATTAGCCCAGGTTAGGTGCAGAAGAGCAGGACGTTAAACCCCATTTCATTTCATTTCTGTATTGCGTAATGTCCGTCTTCATTAGCCCAGTCGGAAGCTAAACCCCATTTTGTTTCATTTCATACAATAATTATGTGTAATTATACTACTGTATTATATAGACAGTGCGAATTTTTTCACCCTTTGAAATCCTGGAAGAGAATGTGTAACGAATATTAAGTAGGTCTATATATAACTAGAAATACCATAAACTGTATATCTGTCTAAACCAAACATCCTGTTTTCAAAAAACTCTAAAACAAGTTGAATACGACTTAAATAAACATCTGAAAATATCAGTCTATTACCATATTTTATTAGTAGTACAGGTTTAATTTCCAATATTTCTGCACCAAATAATTTTACGGGGAGTCCAAATTGTACAAGCGGCCACGATTTTTCTTCCCATTCGAATGACGTGTAATTTTTCCTTGTCAGGCCTTCCGTCTTACACCACTGACAGGGAGAAATCACGCGGAATAAATCTGAGGAACTATTTAGGCCAACATCGGGATCGATCGAACCCGGGACGTACCATTCCCACACAAACAAAATATCTAATGGAAGCAGAACAGTGCGACGTCAAAAAAAAACCCATTTCATTTTATTTCATTAGGCAATACATTCCATAAGTTGACGTGGAAGTTAAACGCCAGAAACGAACGAAACGAACTATTCAATAAAAATTGAAGGGTTGGATGGCCGAATGGTTAGCGTGTACGCGCGGTTTCATGAAGTCTGTCGCGTGGTTTCGATTCCCCGGTTGTACGTGGCTAGGAGTAGGGTCGCCTGTTAAACCTCGTGAGTTTTCTCAGGGTCCTCCGGTTTCCTCCCACTGCTAAAGACCCCTATGCACAAGCGAATTAATGACATAAAGTTGGACGTTGTGTGAGTCCCGAAATGACCTGGTTTGAGTGGACGTTAAACCCCATTTCTCTCTTTCTCACCATAAAAATTTGTTTTTACGCAGAACACAAAACAAAATGTCGTAACCTGTATACAATATTTTTATATACTTAATATAAAATTGACTTCTGTATTATATTTGCGGATAAATTTTGAAATTTTATATTTTAAACATTTTATGAAATAATCTTCCATATTTTAAGACCTTTAAGTGTCGAATTTTACAACCAGATTTTCCAGACTCCAAATGAGTTTTTAATGACCATAAATTGTTCCACTTCTGGTGATTTTCTTCCAATTAGCTGGCAGACGCTGAGGCCTTTTGGTAATGGAACGACTTTTTGGTGGCAGAGCGACGAAATCTCGGACATTCGGAAGTAGAGCTCCCTTGCCTCTATCAATTCTTCTGAGATCTGTAAAAACCCTACACATACTGTTCGCTGTATCTCTGACTGTTCTGGATAAAAACACATTAAAGATGACGAAAAAGAACATGAGGAGGATTCCTATGACCCGTAGCCTATCTGGGGACATCTCGTTCATTATTGGCCTAAGATACCGACAGAACGCAGACCGGGCTTGAGCAGCAGTGACAACCAACATTAAAAATGATGTTACGCCGACACTCGTAATAAAGGAAACGAATTTAAAGGATTTTTTGATGAACCTTCTTCTAAATATTCGCCTTAACTCTGGGAAAAACCACATGTAACATGCTCCAATGAATAAAACATCGGAAAACACGGGTGATGACGAATCCTGCGTTTTTGACATAAGGCAGTCCAGCAAGCAGTGTATTTCTCTAAGATACGTTGACATTGTTTTGTTGGGGTTTTTTTTATTAATTACAGCACTCCAATTATCCTCGCCGTTTCTCCTTCCTGGCTGCAATTACTACTCGTCATTTATTCTCCAACAGATTAGAACGTTTTTTTAGATCTATCCGATGAATTCCATTTCCAACAAATCATTCAACATCCCGTTGTCTTCATTTTCTTTGGAAGATAAACATGACGTCATAATTGACTAAACGTCATAGACACAACGTTTAAGGCTTTATTACTCTCAGGAGTGTGTTTTTAATGTACATCTTAAAGATTTCATAAAGATTCATAAATTAGCCAATTTGCGGGCCCCTTTTCTAGCTTCAGTTTTATAAATCATTATTAAGAAATACATTCCCATCTCTAATCCATTAGATGGCTAAGAGATTAATTGTGCGGATTAGACAATGTTCGCCATATCTACGTGAAAAGACAATATGGCGACACTCACGTTGACGGCCGATTAAAGGACTGAAAATGGAGGCTTGTCGTTTATTATCGTGGCAATGATATTTGATAATCGAGAATTTGAAATGTCAATTGTCAATTGCGATGCGATATTTGGATCTAGTAGAGCAAGAAATAACTAGTGCTATGAGGGAAATTTTGCACGGGCAGCAGCGCTACGACCTACTCTTATATCGAATTCCAACTGCCAAGAGATCTTTTACGTCCTGAAATAAACTGTTTTAGAGGTTAACCAAAGTCTGTATAGTTTAATATATTTATCTGGGTTGTCTTATGATTATTATATATGGACCGCGAAGGCTTATCTGTCCAATTGGTAAATGTGATCATCCCGACAGCTAAATGACACTGATATTGATCTAATTTCCGTTATCGTAAGATGCAGTGGTAAAACTTTCATAATAAAAAAAACATAGCATAGATTACCAAATGCATTATCATATATTTCGTTATCGAAGACAAACAAGTTTGAAGTGGTCACAAGACCAGTATCCACCCATTGTTATCAATATTAGAGATATGAAACAAAATGGCGGAGAAAGTCACACGTAGGGCTTGTAGCATTTGTTTGAGTGATTTCAAAAAACCGAGAATAATAGACTGTCATCACAGTTTTTGTGAAAAATGCCTGGATAGCTATATGAAGACATCTACCAGCGATAATAGCTTTCCATGTCCGCTGTGCCGCCAGCAAATCAGTGCGCCAAAAGGAGGAGCGAAGGCATTCCCGATGAATTTTTATATTGATGATGAATCGGAGACGAATTGTAAACCGGAACCATGTGGAATGTGCAAAACATCGAATACGTCACAGTTCAGATGTAAAGACTGTGATAGATATCTCTGCAGATCCTGCAAATCAATGCACGATACCCTTCCACCGTGTATTGGTCATCATGTGGTGACTCTAGACGACACAATACTTGGTGATGCAAAGCAAAAAGAGAAAAAGAACTGCCAAAAGCATTCCGACAGTTGTCTGGAATTTTACTGTCGAGCTTGCAAACAAGTTATTTGCAGGAAATGTCTGATGACAAGGCACAAGGATCATACGACATCGGACATTGTCGACGTTTGGTCGGAGACAGCCAAAGAGTTAAAAGAAATCGAAGCGGTTGTAGAAGATACAATAGCCCAGCTCGAGGAGAATTCCGAGTTAATTAGTGATAATATTATAAAGATCCAATCATATGTAGTCAAATCCTGTGAAAGGGTTGATCAACAAGTTCAGAAGATTTGCACGGCTGCCCAAAAAGCGGGAGATGATCTTAAAACACGATTACACATTGCATTTGATGAAGAGGAGGAAAAGATGAAGAAATTGCTGAAAGATACTGAGGATGGGGCCAAAAAGCTGAGAATTAATACCCAATGTGTTGCGGATATGATACAAAATGAAAAAATGGTGGAAGCAGTGGAAGGTCTCCCGACGTTGAGATCACGAATAGAAGAAATCAACTTGATGGAGATCGACATACCCGAGTTAAGCTTTATCTCTTTCAAAGCAAATAAAATCGACATGTCGCAACTTGGAACCATCATTGTTAACCCAGCAGTAACCTTTCACCATAACTTCTTTTTGAACCAGTTCAAGAAAAAAGGGAGAAACAATGAAATAGAAAGTCGAGACATAAAACAGAACGGTTTAGTTTGGTATTTAACAGTAGATAAAGAACAAACGGGGATGACGTTTGGTATTAGCTTAGCAAATGAAGACATCAAATCTCTCTCTGGTAAATACACCCTCACGCTGACCAACAAACGTCACAGGAAATCCGTTATAATGAGTGGATATATCAACTTTAAATCAGAGAACCCGAAGACCTATATATACCACACCGATGTCACGTGGGCGCAGCTGTGTGACCCGACACAAGGCTTTGTCGATTCCAAGAAGCGGTTCACCGTAAAGGCTTCTGTGTCGGTTAGAAATGTACAGAAATAACACTGCTCGTTAGTCCGAGTACACAAAATACTCGAAAAGGAAATAAAGAGGCCAAGAAGAAGATTTAAATCAGTTTTAATATGTTTTAAAGGAGCTAAATCGCTAATATTTGGGGCCTAGAAATTGACACAAATGGGTCGCAAGCCATATAATAATTCAAAGTTACATTATGGGAGATAAGATAAAGAGATGGCAGTTCTCACTATAATAGTTAAAAAACCAGATAGTGTAAAGGTAATTTGCTGAAAGTTTCAGTCAAATTGATCCACTATTAGCCGAGAAAAAAGCGTTTGAAATATTCACATAGCCTCGGTCATCATTACTCAAATCATTAATATAAACAGCATTATAGTCTCGATTATCCTCTTGATTGATTTGATTGTCAACGACCATTAGCTATAGGCGGCATATAGTATTTTAATCCGCCAACATCGAAGGCTAGCCTTGACATCAAGAGTTTATTATGGTCTGGATATGTTAATTAATGTCTAATTGATTATTTAGATAACATTTCAGGCCTAAAGAAAGACCTGTAATAAGCAGATTTTGCTCTTGCATAATGCTATTTTAATATGAATGTATATAAACTGATTTACATTCAATCGTTTCCGTTTTTACTCTAATATCAAATCAGTTATGTTTGGCGAAGTACACCAGAAGTCTCAATTGAATCACAATATATATAGCGTCTGGTTATCCTAGTGCATATAGTATTTATTGCGCATGCTCACCGTTTACGATGTAATGTGGAGTATACCTAGCCTTGTTCTTTGGGTCCCTAGCTGAAAATGAGTCTGAAACGCCGTATGGTACGCTATTCGTGTACCAATGGTAAAATAAAATACTTCGTCTTAAATATTGGATATCAGAAGCCCATCTTTTCCTGGTAAGACCACACCATCAATGTTGATTTAAATTGACAAATAATTTGTGTTTTCAACGTCGAAATACTAGACAGAAAATAGGCGCCAAAGAACCAGCAGAACCTACTGGTGGTTTTAGGTATTGACCCTCAGTCGTAGTCGACTATGACTGGCCGCCGGTTCCATTTATATTGTGTGTCTTGTCCGTGGGTTTGTCTTGTGTAATTGTTTATGTGTGGTGCTGTCCTCTTGCACTTAGTAATAATTTTAGATAATATTATAACTGACAATATTATAAGCATACTTGCTATAATCATTATTTCAATATATTTCATTCACTGTACATTGTATTTATTTCTTCTTCTTATTATGCAGTTTACCCAAATTTAGTAAAAAATGCTGAACGTAGGTGACTGTATCCGTTAGGGGGTGGGGCAGAAGTCCCTGGACGCTAGATAAGATCTACTTCTTAAGGCCACCTCCATATTTCATCAAATGTAACAAGATGTAAACAGGGATACCGCTAACCCCAAACCTTATTTACATATTAGCGACCTTGACGAAATCTTTAGGCGGCCTTAATATATAGATCCACTCGGCAAATCTCGACAGATTCCGGAACGTTCCGGCAACTAGTCTCAGCTGTATGACAGTAAGTGATATGTAGCTACGCCCATACATTTGCGATGCGGTTACCGGTTTACTTTAACAGGAAAACTTGACGCTATTACAAACAAACAAGACACCATTGCCGCAGCCATGTTTCATCCGGGATCTTTAAAGTAGTTCCAAGACACCATGCCCGCAGCCATGTTGCATCCGGTACCTTTAAAGTAGTTCCAATATGGCTGAATTCGCCATACAGCCGAGTCTAGATGTAGGTTCCGTAATCTGTCGAGGATTGTCGAGTGGATATAGATCTAGCCCTGGGCGCTATGTACCATTGCTTCAGCACAGGTCCATATACATGTAAAACTGAAATGGTGGCACAAAATTGAAACACCGACTTCATAATTTATGCCTTTAGATGACCTTATGAACATCAAAATTAGAATGAACATCATAAGGTCTGTCAATGAGCGCAGTGCCGTTTCTTCTAGCCCTAGCTTGTACTTGACAAGGAACTATACTTGGGACCACAAGTCGAACTACCTAGGTTTTTTCTCCCACTTCTCCTGTTTCCCCCCAATGTTAATAGATCCCTACTAGCAAGCTATTTGTTACAATAAACTTGCTGGCCTCGAAAATCACCTAGTTTGTTGCCCCCACCTCTCTCTGTCCCGTCAATATTGTAAGCACGCTGGGAGTAAAGGGAGACAACCAAACTTTACCTGAAAGACATTATTGAAGTAGAATTGTACCAGTTTGCCACGAAACGAATTATTCGCATGCACGTATGGTTTTGGGGGAAACCTACGAGTTTGAACAGGTGATCATACTCGGGTCTAACTGATACAATTATAAACCAATATTTCGCTTGCAGGTAGGGTTTGTAGCAGTTAGGTGACCGGAAGAAACCCCACCTGCAGGTTGGGCACGTGCTTTTATTCCTTGTGTGTTGGTCAGGTCAGGTGATCCTACTCCTTATCACGTGGGAAGGTGCTCCTACTCCTTATCACGTGGGAAGGTGCTCCTACTCCTTGTCACGTAGGCAGGTCAGGTGCTCCTACTCCTTGTCACGTAGGCAGGTGATCCTATTCCTTGTCTGGTGGTCAGGTCAGGTGATCCTACTCCTTATCACGTGGGAAGGTGCTCCTACTCGTTGTCACGGTAAGCGTTTTTTACCGTCCACAACACTTGCTCACGTTAGACCATTAGATCACCACCTTAGGGCAACGGTTTGGAGACTTACATAAATAAAACAATTGTGTGAATATTCTGAATACTAGTTTTATTATATATAACGTTTCGGGCCATACACAGGTACCGCTGTCATATAATCCACAGATTTATACTTCTTGTTCTGTTGGCCGAACCATTATTTCGTGAATCTGAAGAAAAATATTACAAAAATGAATTCATTTTTATACAGAAATATTTCATATTTGTGTTGTCATTGTTATCAAACAAATACATAGATGAATTTTGTTATTTGGACGATCACTCAATCTGTTATAAAGGTACATTAATCCAAATTAGTCACGTAGCAATGTTATATGTCCCATTCGTATTGGTAAGATGGCTGACATTTCTATGGCAAAGTAGAAACGATTGACGTTTCCATATGACTGACGTCCCCATAGTAAAGCAAAAGTGACTGACGTCCCCATAGCCAAATAGAAATGGCTGACATTCCCATAGCAAGGTAGAAGTGACTGGCGTGACTGACGTTCCCATAGCAAAGTAAAAGTGATAGGTGTGCCTGACGTTCCTAGGGTAAAGTAGAAGCGACTGCATGACATCCCCATAGCAAAGTAGAAGCGACTGCATGACATTCCCATAGCAAAGTAGAAGTGATTGGCGTGACTGACGTTCCCATGGCAAAGTAAAAGTGACTGACCAGACGCGGATCCAGGGGGAGGGGGGAACAAGCAGAAGTGACTGTCATTACAATCGCAAAGTAAAAGTGACTGGCACTCTCATAGCAAAGTACAAATGACTGGCATGACTGGCATTCTCACGTATAGGATGTTTAGCATCCAGAAAACATGCTCTGTCAATAGCACAAAACCTGCTGAATGCAATGGGGAATATATTTTTACCTGAACATGAGGAGGTGAAGCTAAAACAAATTCTATCTCTTTAGCTATGTCTTCTGGTTGTAACGCCTGAAAGAGTAAAATATGATTTTGTTTGTCTGTATCACATAAATACTATTGGGAGTAAGACGCTGGTTCGCTAACCTGGAGGTCCCATGTTGGCTGAGAAAGTTCATGTGGTTTTTCCGGCATGACTCCTACTTGCCAGTGGTGTACGACGACGGAGGGCCTGGCAACGGACAATGTACGGTCGTTTATGGGGTATGAAAAGTCGAGGTTCTGTGTATACATTGGCGTGCACGTAAAAGATCCCCTGGCAGTCAGAATTCGATATAAGAATAGGCCGTAGCCCTGCTGTCTTTGCAAAATCTTTACACAATCGGAGCAGAAAAGTAAAATGTTAAACCCCATTTTACAGGGGCATTTTAAGGTTTATCATGGCGGAGGCTATACTATTTTTGAGGGCCCTTTTTCGCGGGTGAGGGGGTGGTCTAGATTGATGATCTTCACGCCAATGCAATTACTGCATTCTCATTCAGTAGTAGATTCCACAGTAACAGTGTATAGAAAACGGTTGACTCGGGGGCCCCTTCCCTTGGCCAGAGGGGCCCTTTTGTCAGACATGAGTGCCCTTCTGTTTGCCTTTAGCCCCCCCCCCCCCCCAACTAGGATAAATTTTTATTTTTCTCATCGGTTTTAGCATTATTCCAACGTTTTATATTTTCAACTTCTTTGAATTTTTCCGCGAGGAGACTGGCGTCTCCAGCGCCTCAGCTATAAAACGCCTTTGCCGTTTCATTTCCATTTATTCAATCTGTGAGTCCCCAATTGAATCGTATAAACTAGCCTTCGATTTTAAAACCCACCGTCCCCACGAACATTTCCCCCAACTAATATGACTAACCTGCCTACTAGCATACACTTCTTCAGCCGCGGCTTCATCTCCTAACATCGTCTTGGCAAAATTAGACTTGATCAAACCAGGACTTATACTCTGAAATAAATAGGATAGACTTGATCAAACCAGAACTTATACTCTGAAACAGATAAATTAAACTTGATTAAACCAGGACTATGGGTACGCTAAGCCTATTTACACCTCGTGACCAGTGACAAAATCTCCCATGGTTCTTAGGATTTAAAACCCAACCCTAAAACACACTCGGCAATTCTCGACAGATTCCGGCACCTACATCTAGTCTCGGCTGTATGAAAGTAAGTGATATGTACCTACGCCCATACATTTGCGATGCGGCTACCGGTTTACTTTAACAGGAAAACTTGACGCTATTACAAACAAACACGACACCATGAGCGCAGCCATGTTACATCCGGGATCTTTAAAGTAGTTCCAAGACACCATGGGCGCAGCCATGTTTCATTCAGGACCTTTAAAGTAGTTCCGATATGGCGGAATTCGTCATACAGCCGAGACTAGATGTAGGTTCCGGAGGTCCCGGAATTTGTCGAGATTTGCCGAGTGCCCTATAACACTCACAAATAAACTAGACTTGATTAATACGGACTAATAGTCTAGAAAGTGAAATGAAATTTCCGGTAGTCTCTACTACATGACGAACCTAACAATTTATCTTGGCACTGCTTTCTAGACCATACCCAGGCGCGGATCCAGAGGGGGGGGGGGGGCAAACTCCCCCCCCCCCCAGCTCAGCTACATAAAAAAAAATAATGCCTTGCATCAATGAAATTACATCACAAAGTGATCCTACATCAGTATAAAAATGATTTCTCTGTTTAAAAAGCTCAATTTGTATGTATGCCTATGTAATTTAGAGACGATGATGGCAGATTCACGTAACAGAAACCTGGCAAACCCCCTCCTGCAAAAATTCCTGGATCCGCCCCTGCATACCACATTCTGTTGTTGTTTCGGGGCGTTTGTGTCAAGTGGACGTTACCCCTCCACCCCCACCCTTACCCAATTTCCTTCTCTCTCCGTTTCAGGGCCAACGAAATGTCGAGTTAATACAACAATAATAGCCTCTTTCTGATTCCTCTGACAAGGGTGTGTATTATTAGGTTTGTACTTACATACTTTAACATGTAATTTCTTACCGTAACCCGGATGTGTGATTTTATTCCTCGTAATTCCCATCTTATTCCATCTGTTAATGACGTCACAGCATATTTCGTGGCAGAATAAAAATGACTTCGTCCGACCCGATGGCCAGATAAACTGAAAAGAAGGGATACGTCAACTCTTTGCAGAACACCAGGGATCCTGATGGCTAAGTTTTTTTTCTTTGTAGTTTTTGACATTGGGCTACTGAAGAGGGGCATGCATACCTTAAGCAGTGTCCGGGTAAAATTTACCCCTAAGTAGACTACACTGCGTACGCATTATCCCAGTAGGTGCAGAAAAGTAGGACGTTAAACCCCCTTTCATTTCCATCCATTTCCTTGCTAGACCGTCAGTCCTGCACAAATTACACGTAGAAACCAAGTGTCTAAATTTCCACAACCAACACCGGGCGTATTAATACATGGTTAGTTACACTGCGCCCCCAACCCATACCACTTTTATATTGAAAGTTTACACAACTAGAAATTGATGGTGTACCTTGATATATTACCTGTTCAAATTGATGACGTGTCCATCGTCGACGCCCCGCTCTCTCATAGATTTGACCGATTCTTGTGTACATAGACATAACGCCATAACATTCACCTACAACATTCAAAACAAAGAAATATGGAATGGGGTTTACAGGCCCGTCTAACGGGTGGGGGGATGGGGCAGTCCAACCAATGTCACTTATGGGGCGCCTACACTGATACGGGCACGTTGGTCGTTGGCTTCGTATTGCGTTCAATGAAAGGGCACGAATCCACGGGGGGGGGGGGGGGGGGTATCGGGGTGCAGCTGCTACGGGCCTGGTTTTATCTTTCCTTTCTTCACTACACACCCCGGGCTTGTGAAGATGGGCATTTTATGTGACAAGTGTTGCAAAGATCAGAGATGTATATGCTTTTCATAGCATTTTTTCAATTGTTTCATCATATAGTAGTTCGCCATGACCCACGAAAAGTGCTTCGCGACTCGTTGCAATCCAGAGGCCGGGAACCCAATAATTATGGAGTTAATTGAACAGGTAAATTTGAATAATTAGCCTGAGTACAACTGAAGAACGCGGACACCCAATATAAATATCGGCGACAAATGTTTTCGGTTGGCACAAATGGGGCGAGCGGCGGTTTTGTGTTTTAAAGACCACAATCGCACCGTGTCTACCCAGCTTTAGGAAACATTTTGTCTATTCCAATTCTTACATTGAAATGGAATGAGGTGTAACGGCCTGTGTTCCTGCAACAACCAGACTGACGAAGGACCACCTGTTTAGCAAGTCACAATCTGTTTAAAATATAGATCTATATTTCGTTTCGTTTTTCTTTTTATACTTTCGACTGCCTACACTACATGAAGATCTAATTAATCAATTAGCGTTTACGTTACTACATAAGTGGTTTACCCACAATTCCGTGCATCGCGAGAGAGAGAGAGAGAGAAATGGGGTTTAACGTCCACTCAACACAAACTAGGTCATTTCGGGACTAATATATGGTTTAACTTTATTTCAATAATTCGCTTGCGCCTAGGGGTCTTTAGCAGTGGGAGGAAACCGGAGTGCCCGGAGGAAACCCACGAGGTTGAGACGGCGCCCCTATCTCCATGCCACATACGCTCACACCAGGGCTCGAAACCACTACCACAAGCCAGAGGTGACCGGCCAGCTAGAGGTCGAAGCGCGGCACTCTAGACCACTAGGCCATCCTAACCCCCCTCCGTGCATCGCACGCCAAGACATCGCCGTATCTAGCGGGGGTGCAGGGGGTACATTGCACCCCAGAAAAATAAGGCGCCCCGAGAAATGGCGCCCCCCCCCCAATCATTTTTTTTTTTTTTTTTTAATAATTTGGCAATCTTTCAATTATAAAATACACTTGATTATGATCACACGGTAATGCTCAGTCGGTCTGTTCTAAGGGCGCCCTTATCCAAACTTTTCTTATATCACTTATGTGGAGGCTATGGCGCCCCACCACTCTACCGCACCCCCACCTTTGAAATCCTACATACGGCCCTGCGCTGTAACAGATGATTTCATTGATTAATCGGCAACGCCATCCAGAACGCATGTTATATTACAACTCTTCCAGATCCTAGTGTAGTGCAGACAAATAAAACGAACTATAAAAGATAGGCTGGCACTGCCAGGCAGGATAAGCCCACATTTTCGAGAGATGGACAGAGAACAAGCAATACCGAAAGTGATTTTTCCTACATCTTTAAGTCCTGTATTTCATACTGTATTGGGAGCAGCCATTTAGTTGGTCAGTTCCAGTCTGATATTAATGAAATTCGAAACCGACAATGATTATGGTGTGACGGTACACAACCTAGAAATGTGACTTTTCATCAAAATCGGAAAAGAATTGTGACCTGTAGAGAGTCCACAACCATGATATACCATATTTTTTACACTATTCGCGTACAAACGGCGACCATTTCGTCCGGCAATTTTGGTACGATTTTCACGAAATTAGAACTCAACCTTCCTCATCAAAATCGAATTAAAATTGTGACCTATACAGGGTCCACAACCATGATATATCATTTTTTTAACAGTATTTGCGTACAAACAGCGGCCATTTTGTCTGTCAATTGTCCGATTTTCCCGAAATTCAAACTCAACCTTCCTTACAGTGTAACGGTGATATAATCAAACGTTTTTATAAATTGGATAATAATTGTGACCTCCAGAGGGACCACAAGCTAAAAAAAAAGGCGATTTTGCGTATAATCAGGGGCCATAATTCAGGAAGTTACGATCCGATATGCGCAAATATCGAAAGGAAGCAAGATCTTTGGGTTATAACCATGAATTTCAAGTTTCATCAAAATTGAATCAAAATTGTGACCTCCACAGGGTCCACAACCTTGATATACCATTTTTTAACAGTATTCGCGTACAAACGGCGGCCATTTTGTATGGCAATTTTCGTCCGATTTTCCCGAAATTCGACCTCAACGGTGATATAATCAAACGGTTTTTTTTAAATCGAATAATAATTGTGACTTCCAGAGGGACCACAAGCTAAAAAGGGTGATTTTTCGGACAATCAGGGGCCATAATTCAGGAAATTACATTTCGATAGCCGCAAATATCGAAAGGAACCAAGATCTTTACAAACATGCATGTCAAGTTTCATCAAAATCGGTTCAAAATTGTGACCTCTATAGGGTCCACAAGCTAAAAACGTGATTTTTGGTACAATCAGGGGCCATAATCCATTAAGTTTTGATCCGATACATGCCAATATCGAAAGGAACCTAGATCTTTTGGGGATAAACCTATATTTCAAGTTTCGTCAAAATCGGATAAGAATTGTGACCTGTAGAGAGTCCACAAACAAATTGTGGACGGACGGACGTCCGGACGGACGGGCGGACGGACGTCCGGACGGACAGGGGCGACGACATAATACGTCCACATGAAAATGTGGGCGTATAAAAACGAAACGAAATAGGATCTGTGTTTTAATCAGATTGAGCGAGTCAGTGCCGTACTCACTGAATCACCGCGGCTACCACATTTGTATTTATAAAAAGCTGGAGAAAATGTTGTAAATACCTCCCACATATTTTTCCACAGTTCTTTATCCCCATCTATTATAGGTGCATCAAGAGCCAAGCCAGCACTGTTAATACACACATCTACACCTCCCCATCTGTTCTTAATTTCAACAAACATGGCAGCAATATCCTCTTCCTTTCTCAAATCACATCTTATAGGTAAAACCTCACCCCGTTCACACGACACACTTTCTGCTAAAGTCTGTTCAAAAAGAAAACAAAGAACACGACTAAAGCAAGGCTGACACTTGCACGATTCCGTGGCACGCATTGGCACGACTCGAGTCGACACGACACCGTCCGATTTGCGCAAACTCGTCGTGCCAATGCGGGAAGTGCGTAAACAATGCACAAACTATGCGTGAACTCGTCGTGGCAGTTCGTGTCAATGTGGAATCTGATGGGCACGACAAAATCGTGGCCAAAAGTCGTACAAGTGTCAGCCTGGCTTAAGTTTAATTATTGCCGTATTGAAGACGTGAAATCTTAAAGCGAAATAATAACAAAATTACCTTCTTTGTTATTCAAACCCCAACATGGAATAGCTGTCTTCAAACGTTTGAACTTGAAAATTATATTTTTGCCAATTTCTCAACTGACAATAGTAAATTATAGACTTAATAGGATTATTCCGTAATAAGGTAGGACTGTTTATAGATTCCACCTATTTTAAGGCTTTATTTTAAAGTAGACAAGTCTCTAACTCAGTATCATCCAAAATCTTCAACATCGAAAACACAAATTATTTGTCAATAGAAATCAACATTGATGCTGTGATCTTACCGGAAAAAGATGGCCTTCTGATATCCAACATTAAAGACAAAATAAACATTTTACAATTAGTACACGAATCGTGTACCACAATGCGTTTCAACCCCAGTTGTAACAAGATACTCGAGGGACGAGGCTAGACACATTACACCAAATCAAACGGCGTATGTAGACTGGAATAACCAGACGCTAGAAATTTAAATTCCATTGAGACTACTGGTTTACTTCGCCGCATATAACTGATTTGAAATTAGAGTAAAAACGGAAACCATTGAATGTAAATCAGTTAAGATACATCCATATTACACTATTATATGCGACCCACTACTGTCTATTTCTAGGTCCCAAATGTTAGCGATTCAGCTCCTTTAATACATTTTAAAAATATAACTTAAAAATATGAAATTCTCGCTTTAAAGAGCTTTGGCAATAATTTCTGTTCGATACTTCTTTTTTTGATCTGACTTTACAGTTCGACTGGGAGCATTTTGTAGTGGTTTTCAATGTGTTCAATGAATGCTCATTCCAACCGATTACTTTCATAATCAATACAGTCTAGCGTAATTTTCAACTCAATACAATTTTTGATCTGACTATAAAGCTTATTCATTCAAATACGATAAAAATTTTGTCGGGCTTTTTCAGTACAGCATAAGAGATTTAAACATTTTGTCAATTAATTCGCAGGGGCTCATGCAGGGCGCGATTTATTCTCGCTGTAACCGCTTATTTGTTGTAAGATAGGCTAGGGGAATGGGATGGGAGTGCAGAAATCCGGTGGTCTAAATTGTGCGCTTTACAAGGTTTGCCACTTAATCAAATGACGTGGTTAGATCGCAAGCATGTATGTAAACAGGGAGTAGAGTCGGCTGTCCAACCTCATGGGTTTTCTCTGGGTCCTCCGTTATCCTCACACTGATAATTTATAAAGATCCCTATGCGTATACGAATTATAGAAATATCATTGTGTCATATATTGATCTCGAATTAACTTGGTTTGTGTCGAGTGGGTGTTAATATTTTAACATTTATTTACATTTACATGTGACTTACTTTAAGCTTGTCAAAACTTCTTGCACATGCAGCAACTTTTATTCCATGAGTTACCAGTAATTTCACAGTTGCCTCCCCTACACCACTGGAAGCACCAGTTACCAGAGCAACACGACCTTCATACCTTTCCATTTTATCGCCGTAACCCCCACTAAAAATATATGTAAATATAATATGAGTTATGAACGTAGGACCAATTGGACAACAACACAACACCAACCTCGTCCCTCCAGTTAGTCCCATGGGATTATAGCTTATCTCCTAATATAGATTTAATGTGACATTGTATTTGTGTACGCAAGATCCCAAGACTGTTTCCAGCAGTCACATTATATTATATATATTCTGTAATCGATGACTTAAAATCATGAAAATGTAAAGCGAGAATTTCATATTTTTAAGTTATATTTTTAAAATGTATTAAAATAAAGTCATAGAATAAATGTTTTCTATAAACAGTCCTACCCTATTAAAGAATAATCCTATAATTCACTATTGCCAGTTGAGAAATTTGAAAAAATGTAATCATTTTCAACTTCAAATTCAAACGTTTGAAGATAGCTATTCCATTGGGTGAGTAGAAAAACAAGGGAGGTAATTATGTTATTATTTCCGATGTGAAATAATGCCTATGATCGTATACTATTGAGTTGACAAACTATTGAGCAAAAGACATAAAAATAATTATGTTTTGACTTTCTTGGAAAATATGAAATTCTCGCTTTAAAAAATCGTATATGGGGAGATCTAAAGCAGACTTGGCAGCTAAATCTGCTTCATCATTTCATTTAAATCAATATGACTGGGGAAACAGTAAAGAACAGGGACCTTGCTGATGAATACATAAGATAACGGCAGACGATAAATGGCTTCCACTCATGGGTGATCGCACTGTTTATTATTTATTGCTTGTAAAGAGCACAAACAATCTGAAAAATGGCTGAAAAGAAAGCGACAAACGAATCAACAAACTACAAAAGTTATTTGAAATGTCAGTCAGCTTGGGAATACGCCTACTTTTCATCAAATTCCAACTCATACTAAACTTTGGCTGTCTGTCTTCAGTTAGCTCCACGGGAGAAGAGACACTAAGCTAGTTGACCGACATTTTAAGCCCTAAATTATCAAATATAGTTCGAGAATTTTGTTAAGTATTTTTTCTGCATGCATTTAATAAAATTGAAAATGTTTGTTTAGTCTTTGTGTTTGTGGCAGATATGGAACGGGGTAGAACCGCATTACAAAACAATATACTCATTTTTGGATATGGCGGCCAATTAGGACGGAGATCTATGCTCGAAGTATGAAGTAGATCGATATCTGTGTGCAGAAAGACTCCAGCAGTTAAGGGTTGTTTCACGTTCGCGCCAACGAGTAGACGGGTGGACAACCTCGATGTTTTGTACCACCTACACCACGTGCACCAGACGCCCTCTGCCCTGTCTCAACCTCGTGGGTTTCCTCCGGGCACTCAGGTTTCCTCCCACTACTAAAGACCCCTACGCGCAAGCGAATTATTGAATTAAAATTGAACCATATGTTAGTCCCGAAATGACCTAGTTTGTGTTGAGTGGACGTTAAACCCCATTTCTCTCTCTCTCTCTTCTCTGCCCTGTTCCACTGATAAGTGAAAATCAAGGTGGGACTTTCTCGGACCTCTTGGGTAAGTATGGAATCTGGCAAGAAACGATGTCTAGTGGTTCGGATAGTATGAAAAAATGAAAAACCTTGGTCTCGCGTACATTAGCCCGAATGCTGCAGACGTTAAACCCCATTTTATTTCAAAATGCACAAACTAAACTAAACTCCAATATGTAGGAGGGGGGTAGCGTGTGCGCGTTGAATTATAAGGTCTGTCATTGAGTCAACTGGCGTGGTTTCGATTCCCGGTTGTACATGACAAGGAGTAGGGTCGCCTATCAAACATCATGGATTTTCTCCGCGTCCATGGGTGTTCTCTAACTGCTAAGGACCCTTGCGCGCAGAGGAAATATTGAAATAAAATAGACCCATATATGTTAGTACCAAAATGGCCTCGTCTGTGTCGAGTAGAAGTTAAACCCAATTTCTCTCTCTATTTCAATGTAGAGACCCCACGTCGTTCAAATTACACAAAACTCCAGTGTCGAATTTGACCATGTCATGTCAGAGATGAAACATTTCTTCTGAAAGTAAATCCAGGGTTTAAATTCCAAAAATATAATGTACACCAATTCGACGTGACTCCATCAATGTTAACAGATGTGGTTTGACTAGGGCCCTCTTTCTCGAAGTCTTAACTAAAGATAAAATCCAAATTTTAGTAGATACTTCCATTTTGATTGGCTCAGCACTAAAATCAATCTGATACTATCCAATCAAATTATTATAATTTGGATTTTATCTTAGTTAAAATTTCGTGAAACAGGCCTCGCTGCTTAAATATGAGGATTCCCGGTATCGTAGTATACTCACCTATTCCACTAGGAAATTGTAACCGTTGTTTAAAGCAACTGATTAAAGAACCGAACGTCTATTCCACTAGCAAGTTGATAAATAACTAAACGTTGACGTTGTAAACGTCTATTCCACTATCAAGTTGTAAACGTCTATTCTACTAGTTGTAAACATATATTCCACTATCAGGCTGTAAACGCCTATTCTACTAGAATGCTGTAACCGTTGTCAAAACACACAGCTGATAAAGAATTAAACTTTGTTTAAATTAAACCAACCGATAACATGGCAACTAAATGCTTCATGTGCAAAATATATGAAAACTGATAATATGAACACCATTTAAATAGACAAGGTCATACTGTAGACATGACACTCAGCGACATACCCTTGTCATTGATTTAAAAATATCCATAAAATATGTTTCACATGCATGCTGGAGAACTTGCACCAGCTTGCCTGTTGAAAAGAGAATAAACCATAATATTGACAAATTACTTGTATGTCGCAAAGGCAAGAAAGTGTGTAGTCGTTCGGGTGGGACCATTTGCAGGCGCGGATCCAGGGGGAGGCCCAGGGGGCAGTGCCCCCCCCCCGTCAGCCCCAGTGTGACATAGTTGATTTTCGTTTTCGTTTGCTTTGTTACTGTTGTAGTTCACATATCTGCTCTTTAATAGATGATATAAACATGATTTTCGCCTTATCTCCGCTGGGGACTACACCAAACCTGATTATTACCCTTTGCTCAAATGTATGGCCCCTCCCTCGACAAAATCCTGGATCCGATGAACTGGATAGGCTACTCGAGACCAAGTTGATGCGATAATTAACAATTTCGATTGGCTACTGACCATGCAGATGAGCCTACAGTCCATCTGCTGATTACACTATTTTGGCTCGACCGTTTTTTTAGGACTTCGAATTTTTACTAATGGTTTGGATTGTTTGTACTTAGTTTTATTGTATTCCTCGGTCATCTCGAATACCATGTCTCTCGCTTTCCTGTTAAAATAATGTCTACCTGTGATACTCGAGTCGCCATGTTTGAATTGAGTGTGTTTGTGTCACAACTTCTGATTCGACATAATCGTTCACGTGTCTGCGTTAAAGGGAGATAATGTAATGTAACTATAAGTTCGGGAATTACAGATCAGGCTAGCAGCGACTAGATGTTGTAAAACTCGCGGTCGTTGCTTCAGTAACATGTTCTCCTAGAAAGGGTGCAGCAGAAATGGAACGAAATGAAATGGAGTTTAACATTCTGCTCCGAACTGGGATAATGAAGACGGGCATACGTCAGTCAGTGGGCTATGAGGGAAATTGTGCCCGTCAGCGGCAATACGGCCTACTCTTATATCGAAGTCCAACTGCCAAGGGATCTTTTACGGGCACGCCAATGTTAATACGGGACCTCCTTTTTTCGTCCCATCCGAACGACTAGACAGCTTTCCTTTCCTTGTCAGACCCGCATTACTAACAAGGGGGGAATCACGCCGGAAAGTCTGGATGAACTCTAGTGGACTAGAGTTCCGCGCTTCGGCCTCTAGCTGGCCGGTCACCTCTGGCTTGCGGCTGTGGTTTCGATCCCTGGTGTAAGCGTATGTGGCATGGAGATAGGGGCACCTTCTCAACCTCGTGGGTTTCCTCCAGGCACTCTGGTTTCCTCCCACTGCTAAAGACCCCTACTCGCAAGCGAATTGTTGAAATAAAATTAAAACCATGTTAGTCCCGAAATGACCTTGTCTGTGTTGAGTGGACGTTAAACCCCATTTTTCTCTCTCTCTTCCTTGGCTAGCGACGACGTCTCTGTGCAAATTTCAATTTAATCATCCAAGCCTTTCAGCGTGTTTTCATCT
Source organism: Patella depressa (assembly GCA_948474765.1). Classification (NCBI taxonomy): domain Eukaryota; kingdom Metazoa; phylum Mollusca; class Gastropoda; family Patellidae; genus Patella; species Patella depressa. Next base: position 74,255,128 of record OX419716.1, read on the forward strand.
TCTCGGTAGTGCAGGACAAGAAACAGGAAAAGGTTTTTTTTTTCATTTTTATTTTTTTTATTTGAATAGAATAGGTCTATGTCTGACTAATGTTGTTAATTATTTACATATCAACAATGGAATTAAAATTTAACTATTTACATTCATATCACATTTTAATAATAAAATAATTGATCAATGCTTAATTGTATATCACCTTGTTATGACTCTTTCTATCATCTTCAAATACAAATATATATTTGACGACTGACTTTAGCGCTATAGAATCTATTCCGTTCAATTTTTATGCAGCTTCCTGTGTAACAAGACAGTTGCCATCTTTATTTACCGTGAACCAAATTGATGGGCCGGTTTTAAATCCCATTGAATCCAAGCCCGGAGATTATCTAGAGTTATTAATTTGATTTTGTTTTCTTAATTGAATGTTTATTCTTATTAAACCCTTTGTTTTCATAAGATGACCAATCCCAAAAAAGGGAATTTCACTTTACTTTTCAGTTTATTCCTCCTAAAGGTATTGAGGATTGAAATTTGGAATCTACTCTTGTCACGAAAAGATCAAAATTTTATACATAACATGTATTTTAGTCGACCAGTCCAAGTAACGGGAATTTCAAATTTGTGTTATAAATTTAAATAATTCAACTGTAAGCATAAACGGACATCTAAGTTCTTCAGTATTAATTGATTTTCATTTCTTTTAATCATCCTACGTCCCGTTTATTCCTTCTACTTTCAATTTTCAATTTGTTCTTCCTACTTTCAATTTATTCCTTCTACTTTCAATTTAGTTATTTGAACTATAAACTATATCACTACAGTTTTCTTTTCTTTTCTTTAGCATTGTCTACCGAGTGCTCTGTTGATATGTTCTTATGGCAGTTTTGAAACCTTTGGTTCTTCACACTCAATAAAAATAACAGATAAAAGTTCGAGTAATAAATAAAAATCTTCAATTCAATCTTTTAGGTGAATATAACCTTTGTAAAATCAAGAAATGAGAAATTGTTTGAAAGTTACAAGAGTAAGTTAAGAAGTGTGGGGTGAATTAACAAATAAACCACTCAACCAGTGAAATCAGCAGGAAGATGGTGCCCCCTACCGACAAGCTTTTATACATGGAAAGCTATTTATCTTCCAATGTTTTCATGGAAAACTATATAACACATTTGATAAATGAATCATGAAGGTGTTTTAAAATATCTGATATCATTAAATAAACTATGATTATAATAATATTTCAACAACAGCTGCAACATTTTTAAAATCAAATAATTGCAATAATATATTATCAATAATTACTTCTTGGTGTAAAACTATTTTATCAATCACTTTTATAATTGTAACAATATTTTATCAATATATATATATACATGACATCAATGATTGTAACAATATTTTATCAATAATTGTAATAGTAAAATAGTATTATATCAATAATTGTAATAGTATTATATCAATAATAATTGTAACAATATTTTATCAGTAATTGTTATAATATTTTATCAATAATTGTAACAATATTTTATCAGTAACTGAAATAATATTTTATCAATAATTGCAACAATATTTTATCAATAACTGTATTAATATTTCAATAACTGTAATAATATCTTATCAATAATTATAACAACATTTCATCAAAAACTGTAACAATATTTTATCAACAACTGTAACGATAATTTATGAATAAATGTAATAATATTTTATCAATAATTGTAACACTATTTTATCATTAAGTGTAATAATATTTTATCAATAATTGTAACAATATTTTATCAGTAATCGTAACAATAGTTTATCATTAATTGCAATAATATTTTATCAATAACTGTAACAATATTTATCAATAATTATAACTATAGTTTATCAATAATTGTAACAATTTCACAAGAGCTTCTACTCTGTGAATATTCCCAGATCGGAATCAATATTTAATAATAAAAACATATTTAGCAATAAAACAAATATTTACAATATAACAACAAATTAAAAATCATGGTCGTCATTAAATTATTTGACATTATTTTACAATTTATATACAGATAATTGCACACAATTATGACCACATTCAACGGAGAGTTTCAAAAATTTATGACTATGTTGGGGGTAGACATGGCACAGTTTGACCATTTGGGGGTATTTGGAAACCTTCTCCATTTATTTTCCTAGAACATGAATAATTTATTAGGTCATCTTGTAAGATGTAACCCACTTACATTCTACACAAAAGTCAAATTATTTTATTCTGAACGGAGTTGTCAATGTTAGAAGTTTGGACTAGAAATGGGCATCAACTGTGTCCGAATCATTTACAAGAATTGCCAATCATTTGATTGGCAAACGATAACTTCACCCACATATTCTTGATTATCAGTAACAATTTCAATGGCTATGGTACCCTCGCTTGGCAAGCCTTTAATATCCAGTCTACGGTAGTGACGCCAGTGACTAACGTTAAACGTTAGCTTGGTCCGCCATTTATTGATTTAATTTTAAATGGGCGACTGTTTAAATCCAAGCTGTATTCAAGCCATCCGAGGGTCTACAGAGTTGATTTTGGGGTTGTCATCTAAATAAAGGTCTAATTAATAATTTCTATAATATTTGAAGCCTAAATAAAGACTTTCAATAGGCAGATTTAGCTCTTGCATAATGTATGTTTAAGCGATATACAAAATCTTTATGCTGTATCCTGAAGTTTGATCCCCTGTATGATTGTTTGAATTAATTATATCCAATATAGTTTTATTTTCCTCCACGTCTTTAAAATCTGATCTTCAACATAAAACAAACAAGTCCTCGTTGTCTATCCATTTAAATATCCTTGAGCACAAATCGATTATTCAAATTTTGTTTTTTTTAATTTCAGATTTTAAATAATGGCACCATCTTTTGTTGCTGTAAGTTGTCTTCTCTTGTTTGTTTATTATTATGGATTGTAATACGAATTTCATCCAACTAACTAAATGCATCTTCTGCTGGAGGAACGTAAGAAAACCCTTCGAAAACACCATCTGCCTCCACGACACTAGCACTCACCATCTTACAGCTTCCATATTTACCAATAGAAGCTGGAATCAGAAAAGTAGCAATACATGTAAGAAAGTATTTTTGTGGTCCCCTAATGGGATAGTTTTAACAAATGGAACGAGAGAAATGTCGTTTAATGTCCACTCAACACAAGTTACAATTTTATGAATACACAATTACTGAGTTTGATACTAAGCGACGTTTCGACGAGGATGCTCTTGTCTTTATCAAGCAATGATAAAGACGAGAGCATCCTCGTTGAAACGTCACTCAGTAATTGTGTATCCAAAAAATTGTAAGTCGTGTTAATATGTTCAATTACTAAATGTCAATCAAAGAAGATAATGTCCACTCGATACAAACTAGGTCATTTCTGAAGTAACATATGGTGCGAGCAAGGTTCTTTAAAATGAAAAGAAATGAAATGGGGTTTAATGTCCTACTGGGCTAATGAAGATGGACATACAGTATTCTTTGACGGAAATTTTAACAACTGCCAAAGGATCTTTTACGTGTACACAAAACCCCTTTTTGTATTTCGTCCCATCCAAATGACTGGACGGCTGTCCTTATCAGGCCCTATATCATGCACACTGACAAGGGGAAACCATGCCGGAAAATCTTGATGAAGGGTTCTTTAAAACAAACAAGAGGACCCAGAGAAAACCCACAAGGTTAGGCAGGCAATCCTACTCCTTGTCACATGCAACTAGACAGCTGTCCTTATCAGGCCCTCTATTCTGCACATTGACAAGTGGAAACCATGCCGGAAAATCTTGATGAAGTGTACTTTAAAAGAAACAAGAAGACCCGGATAAAACCCACAAGGTTACGCAGGCAATCCTACTCCTTGTCACATGCAAGTTTGGGATCTAAACAACACAACTTGACTCAATGACAGACCATGTATTAGACCACTTGACCACCATCCACCGCAAAAGGAAAGGAATCAACGCCGTCTCCCGAACTTTGTCAGCTTTCCCGATTTCATTCCATTGTCCACTAGCAATTTTTAAAAAAATAATTCTAATCCCTCCCTTGACCAGAAGACAAAAAGAAATTTACCTGGAACTGGTTCACGAACAAATTCGGGATCAAAATGTTTGAGATCAAGTTGTCCACTCTGTAAAGAAAATCATTATAAGATTATAAATAAGTTTAAGGATTGCTCATGCTATTATGAGGTGTTACTCAACAGAATGTTCTGGAATTTAATTCTCTCAATCAAGGTCTAGGTCCCGGAACAATCTAAGTGTTCGGTTCCCCAACGAAGATCCAGATCCTGGGATCAATAGCATTGTTCGGCCAAGAAAGTTGCTCAATGAAGATTGTGTTCCAGGTACCGGTGTTGGTCCCAGTGTTCAGCCGAGAAAGTTCCTCAATGAAGATTGTGGTCCAGATCCTGGCACAATCTTAGTGTTCAGCCTAGAAAATTCCTAAGGATTTTTCAGCTTGGTTTCACCTGGTCAGTGTTGCAGGTCAAAAGGAACAATGTCTAGTACTTGGATGCAACAAACGCTGCATCTTAAAACCCTAATAACTTCAGACAGAATAAAGTAATTTAAATGAAATTTTCAATATACGTGTATTCATACTTCATTATCTTATCTATATTTGAACTATTATAGCAAAAACTGTCAGCTATTTATTTAAATCTTACATAATGCATCTTTCATTTAATAAATTTATTAACACAGATTTTGTGACTCTTTCAAATCAACTCACCACATTTGGATTATAAGGAGGTTGTATCTTTCGTTTATCAAGTTCATCCCAATTCAAATCAATGAAAAAATCATGGCCCTGAATTTCTAAGAAATCTCTTTTAGCACCGAGGCGATTCTCCTTCTCTTTCTGTAATAACTGGAAAATGAAGATGGAAGATTAATGGACATGTCTGCAAGCAAAGCGTGTCTGATTTAGAAGAAGAGAGGCACTAGGCTATTCCATTTATGAGAGAGAAATTGAATTTAATGCTCACTCGACACAAACTAGATCATTTTGTATCATACGGCCTGGTACAATTTTATTTCAATAATTCGCTTGCTCGTAGCGGTCTTTAGTAGAGGGAGGAAATCGGGGTACCCGGAGAAAACCCACAAGGTTGGACATGCAACCCTACTCCTTGCCCCGTACAACCACGTCAGTTGACTGAATGGCAGGCCGTATGATATAGCACACAAACCATTCACCCCCCCCCCCCCCCAAGGGAATCGAAACTACGTCACTATAAATAATATTTTGACCATGTTTCACTAATTGAACTTTTGAAATGTTTAATGAACTAATTGAACTGTTTAGTGAACTGAATGAACTTTTTTTGGACTTTTTTGTTTAATTAACTAATTCACCTTTTTTAAAATCAACTTATTTAACTCTTAGTCAGTCTTTGTTTAATTAACTAATTTAACTTACCCCTTCAAGTATAGACCGTGCGGCACCCGAAACATTTGTGCGAAGACGAAGGGGTTTATAGAGAATATTATCGTACATCTCGGCAGTATCTCGACTGTAAAATGGAGGCTGAAAAATAATAAAAATTAAAATAGAATTATCACAGACCATATAAATTGTTAATTTCAGAAAACAATTGGCCTCGTTTTCAACATGTTGTCATGGTTACTCTATAGAACACCTGATACTTTTCTTTTAATCGGAACTTCTTATGGCATGCCAATGTCTAAAACTGAGATCAAAACCAGGACCTATGAGTTAATGAGGCAGTGCCTTACTGATTCATGTAGTGTCATAACAAAAATGGAGAAGCACACAAGTCAAATTGAACCAAGATATAAGAGTAGGCCGTAGTGCCACTGCCTGGTCACTTTTTCTTCATATCACACTGAGAGAGAGAGAGAGGTGTAACACGCACTTGACATAAACTAGGTAATTTTGGGACTAACATATAGATAAATTTTATTTCAATAATTTGCTTGCGTGTAGTGGTCTTTAGCAGTGGGGGGAAACCGAAGAACCAAGAGAAAACCCACGAGGTTGCACAACCGAACTACTCTTTGTCACATACATGTCGGGGAATCGAAACCACGCCTCTTGACTCAACGAAAGACCATGCGGCCACCAAATCCCTCATGACATACAAGTAAATGTATAAAATGTTAACATACCAATCCATACATCATTTCGTAAAGTACGGCACCTAGACACCACCAATCAACAGTTTTATCGTATGGCTGTTTACGTAAAACTTCTGGTGCTAGATACTGAAAATATAAAAATACAAATATACAGTTAAAAACTTCCAGTGCTAAATGCAGAAAACACAAATATTCTGTTAAATTTCCGGTGCTACCTTTTGGAACAGCATCACTGGGGTACCCCAAAATGGTATACCAATCTTGTAGTTTTGTAGCAGATATTTTTCTGCAGGATTTTGTCATTTTCAGATATTCTTTGTAATCAAACCATGTTCCTTTAGTCTAGGTATAATTAAATTTCCATCTGACAATTTCGAACAGTCAGGAATTATTATCAGACACTAGTGGCAGAATGAAAGAAATAATTCCTGTTTAACGACTTCTTGAATTAATGGCACAATTGTGAACAACTGTGTAGCTGGTGGAAAAAATGAGGATGTAGGTGGATAAAGTTGACATAATAGATATTTAAAAGTCCCAGCTCAGCAGCAGTACAAAAACTATGTCCATCTTATCAAAGCCTTCACATATACTACCCTGCATATTTCAGCATTGAATTTGATTGGGTACAAGGCCGGTCAGATTCCTCAGTCGTTGCGAATACCAACTCTTGCGCTTTAAAGCTAAAATGGCTACCTGTGATAATCAAGTTGCAAAGTTGCAAGGTTTCTGTGGAGGTTGCTATGTCACAATCTCTGTTTATGTGTCTGCAGATAACATAGCTACACATTTGGGAATTGTGAGGTAATCTAGCAGCATCCAGAAGTAAAAATCGCAGCCTTTGTTTGAGAAACATGTACAAAAACTGACTTTATGTAGAAATTGGTTTACTGATTATACATATTTATATTCAATTGATGAAACATCGACATACCTCAGGAGTTCCACAGAATGTTGATGTTGTTCCCATGCCTTCTATACCTTCTTTACATAAACCAAAATCTGTTAAAACAACATGGCCTTTACTATCTAATAATATATTCTCTGGTTTGAGATCTCTGAAAATACAAAGAAGGTAAACATGTTACATATACAGGGAGAAAGAAATGGGGTTTAACGCTCACTTGTCATTTTTGGACAAACATATGGTTCAATTTTATTTCAATAATTAACTTGCGCATAGGAGTCTTTAGTAGTGGAAGGAAACCAAGGAAAAGCCACAAAGTTGGACAGCCCGTTATAAAATTTTTGTTACTTTATTGTATCAAATACTACAATAAGAAACTATTTACAAAGTTTTGTGTTTCTAGATAAACAGCGGTTGAAAATTGAGTAAATTCTTAACAGAAGCTCTGTGTACACATTGGTGTACACGTAAAAGAACCCTTGTCCATCGGAATTTGACAAAAAGTAGATGAATCGTTGATATCTGGGCACAAACATCCTCATAGCAAACGGCATAGCGTCAGCCACAAATCATTAGCATACAGCATAGCGTCAGCAATTCCTCATTAGCATATTGCATAGCGTCAGACGTTCTCTATTTGGACATTAAAGTTGTTAAACCCGTATTTCATTTGTTCTAGACATACCACCCAGTGTTCATCAGCCGGGGACTTGGTAGGTGCAGAATCGTAGGAAGTTTCGTAAATCGCAGTTCATTTCATTTCTTCCAGACTAACTAATACTCAAGGTGTGGTTAACTATGACTATCTATTTGTAAGATTTCTAATTATTTCACAAAATATGTCAAAAAGTAATTATGTAAGTACGAATCAGTTGGATTAATGTCAGACTACTTGTAACGATGATTGAATAAAAGGCGGGAATCACATTTCCTAATTAAACACTGAAGATTACCTCTCGAGAAAATTCAATTATGAAAGCCCATTAGCGTCCAATCTATGGCCAGATTGAGAATTGTTTCATTAACGTACTATCAAATTAAACAATTTATCTTAGACACGATGTATCACCGATATTACTGCAAGGGTGGACAATATGTCTTCCCATTAATTGTAGTCATATTGGACTTGTTTGTTGTGTTCCTTGTGATCGTTAGAGAGAGAAATGGGGTTAGACTTTATGATACAGCGTGCAGATGCTAACCATTCGGCCAATCTTCCCCCTCTTGTGATCGTAAATAAAACTACAGGTAGTTGTTCTTACAACTGTATTGTTAAACTTGTAAGGGCTTTAACAAAATATTATTGCTTTTTTACATATATACACGTACGAATCATTTACTTTTATCAGTACGTATGATTTGACTCTATAGGAAGTGTGAACCGATAATTAGTCAAAGATACAATAGTATGGTCTTAAGTTGCAAAGTAATACATAATTTCAAGTCTGCTTTGTTCATTTTACCATTTGTGTATGTGTTTAGATGTTACTATGGAAATGGAATTTGTTTTTGTTGAGGGGTTGGTTAGATTGAACGCACACATGCTAACCATTCGGCCAAAGGGTTTAATGTCCAGTCAACACAAACTAGGTCATTTTGGGACTAACATGTGGTTCTCATCCCATTTCAATAATTCTCTTGCTCATAGTGGTCTTCAACACTGCTGTCCACGCTAAATTTCCCTCAGAGCACACTCTAATGGCTATGCCAGTCTACATTAGCGCAATCAGAGCAGAACAGTAGGATGTTAAACCCCATGTCATTTCATTTTAGGGGGTTGGGATGGCCTAGTGGTCTAGAGTGCCGCGCTTCGACCTCTAGCTGGCCGGTCACCTCTGGCTTGCGGCTGTGGTTTCGAGCCCTGGTGTAAGCGTATGTGGCATGGAGATAGAGGCGCCTTCTCAACCTCGTGGGTTTCCTCCGGGCACTCCTGTTTCCTTCCACTGCTAAAGACCCCTACGTGCAAGCGAATTATTGAAATAAAATTAAACCATATGTTAGTCCCGACATGACCTAGTTTGTGTCGAGTGGACGTTAAACCCCATTTCTCTCTCTCTCTTATTTCATTTTATTCCTTTAAATGAACAATTCTTCTGCTTAATCACATCCCACAGAGCGTTTATTAATCGCTTGTGCTCTGTACCAGACTTACTAGTGATTGACATTTGTAAACAAGTCAAGAGATGCCGAGATCAAAGATATCCCCTTTGCATAAAGGTCAAATGACAGGATTAAATGTGACGGCTATCTGATATTAGGGTTCTTTAAGTATTAAGGGTAATTGGCTAGCTAATAGAAAGACTAACTGTATTGATAGTTTTAATGGGACATTTGCTTGCTGTTATCTTTTTTTATAAACAATTCTTTAATGTTCTACGTGTTTTGCAAACCGAAGAAAGAATCATGAAATAATGAGCTGTTTTCTGATACTGGAAAAACGTTTCCCTTTTCAAAACCATTACCGGCACACCAATATCTCTGTGAGTTAAAAGCATTTATTTGAGAAAAAAAAGCACTTAACAAATAAATATCTTTTCTAGAACTCCATTGATTTCTCTTAAGCATTTTCAAAGGCAGAAAGAGAAAGAGTAACTGAGTGTAACAACTGCTCGACACAGGACTCAGTTTTATTTCAAAAGGAGAATGAAATGAAATGAAATGTGGTTTAACGTCCTACTGTTCTGCTCAGACTGGGCTAATGGAAGATGGGCATACGCCATACAGTGTGCTATTAGGAAATTACTATGGCCTACTTTTATATCTAATTCCAACTGCCAGGGGATCTTTTACGTGCATGCTACTGACAAGGGGAAACCATGTGGGGAAAATCCTGATGAATCTGCTTGGCCAATGCAGGGATCGAACAACCGACCTCCAGGCTGAACTGAACATATACTGTTGTTAATCTAATGCACTAGCTGATGACTGAATCAATAATTCCCGAATTTCAACATAATCAATTGAAATTAGTCGGCAAATTTCTCCTGATAATTTTGTAAATATTTTGACAGTCGATTCTGACTGAAACACCACATTGACACTTCTGCTTATAATTTGTTCATTTGATTGATGGTGGCGTCTGTTACCAGAATGGAATGGAATGTGGTTTAAGCATTTTTTGCTCCTTAAAGGTACATTATGGGAGATTAGATAACGAGTTGACAGTTCTCACTATAATAGTTAAAAACTAGATAATGTAAAAGCAATTTGCTAGAAATTTCAGCCAAATTAATTTACTCAGAACCGAAAATTAAGCCATTGAAATTTCCACTTTTCTTGATCATCATTACTAAAAAGTCTAGTCTCGATTATCCATTTAATAATTAAATCGAGAAAAGGTAATTAATAATTTAGAAAACATTTCAGGCCTAAAGAAAGACCTGCAATAGCCTGATTTAGCTCTTGCATAATACATCTTTAATCCATACTAAAATATACTACGATTGATTATTTAACACAAGCGTTGATTCATTTACACGTCTCTGCGTATAAATTTCATAAGATGGATGATGGCGTCTGCTACTGCGGAGATAAACTCTCCTGTTAAGATTAGAATAACACATTATATTGAGTTAAATGTGGATTAAAGGCACTCTTTGCCATTTGTATTTTTAATCATTATAAGACATAGAAATAGATTTTACTTAAATAAACACACTTATATACGGATATACTATTTCTGAATTTTATCGTCATCAAGCAAATAATGATTAGTTAACAGAAATTTCATCTATATATTGCACCATTTAAATCTCTGCCACGTGATGATCTAGAGCAGGGCTTCCACTTCAAAATTTTCACTACCGGTCATTTCTGATAATGCACAAAAATTTTGCAAAATAAATCCATATTTCATGTTTTTATTCACGGTCGGGTATTGTGAATTCACGTGTCTATACCACTTTGTCAGCGTGAGGTACACAAAAAATTATATATTAGACTTAAAAATGAAATATTTATTGTAAGGCTTGTGATAATTATTTATAAGTTAAATATTCTCTTTTGGCTACTTAAATAATCGAAATAGCTGAAGAAAAAACATGTCAGTGGCTGACACGTAATTACCACGTGCTCAATAGAAAACACTGCACTGACCTGGATAATCATGAGTTGTAATACAATAACTTCGATATGAAGATAAATATATAATTATCCACGGCATATATTTCACATTGGTTTTAGAACATCTCTTACGGCGTTACGGGCCGCAGAATATTGACGAAAATCTTAGCAATGAATAACTGTCGGGTAGCTAACTTGGCATTCATGTTTGCTGACTTCAAGCGACACTAGCGCCGTCTAGAATATCGTCGGGTATATGATTTACAATATATTTATGCACGACAATTTTTCGAACACGTGGAATTATCAATATTGCTACACAATAGCACTGGAATACGTAATATTCTTAATTTGTCGGTAAGCAAGTTAACTAATCTTTAGATATTATTTCTACAATTCCCACAAGGCCGTAATATCACTATAAAAAATTATAATTCAATTTTCTCCCAACATGTACGTTGTTAAGGATTTACGTCATTTCTATGCTGTTATATTTAATATGACAGTTGGTTGGATTCGAAGAGCAGTACTTCATATTAATTTTCCTTTTTTCGAAGATCGTAACAATCTCGTTTACATAGTGCGTAACTGAATTAGCGCTAAACGGCTTTGTTCTAGAAAATTCTTATGACACGTGGACAATACGTGATTGACTAAGAATGGACTGTTTCACGCCTTTGATAAGATTCCCGAATATCAATTAACTTTTATTGTTCTACTACACGACAATCATCATCAATTATCAACATAATGCCCAGTATAATCTACTGACGACTATGTATACAACTCTATAACACCAATCACAAGATAATGTGGCTTCTTCTATCTTTACATACGCATTATTCTACACTGGCCGTACAGTGTTATAGTTACATAGTGGATGTCGATGGTAGCCATGTTTGAAAATTGGGTTTTTGAAAAAAGGCTATTTTTCCGGCGTGCAAAATGACCGTTGGGTCACATCTAGTTACGGTCATTTTCCATAGCCCTAGGTCCCGACCGGCATATACGGCCGACATGGAACCCATGATCTAGAGACTTGATTTTAGGCTTGTCTTGTCACTAAATGTCTAAAATAATAATTTATATAACATTTGAAGTCAAAATAAAACCCTGTAATTGGCAGATTAGCTCGTACATAATGCATCTTTAATAGAATATAATCTATCTTAAAGTAAATTCGAAGATTTGTTCTCCTCAGAAAAGAAGCTTTAACTTTTTTGGGAAGGCGATATCCTTTATTTCAACAATGTACACTAAACTGTAATCAAATTGATTTAAGAAAACAAAATAGAAATATCCATCGAATTAAAAAGAGGCCCATCAAAAGTTATGGATTGCGCTGGAGTGGAAGCCAAAAGTTGACAATAATCATATCTTTGTAAATACGGAAACATTTTTGAAATGATATTCCTTTCAGAGATACAACTTTCAAAAGTCCCCTACAGACGACCAGAAACTTTAAAGATGCATTATGTAAGTTAAAGAGCTGATCGTTCTTATCATAACACTTCAAAAATAGATCATGAAAAATGAGCATTTTGAACATTTCAGTCAAATTACTTTTAGATTTAGATAATGCAACTTTAAATCTTAGATAATGCATCTTTAAATCTTAGATAATGCATCTTTAAATCTTAGCTAATGCATCTTTAAATCTTACATAATGCATCTTTAAATCTTAGATAATGCATCTTTAAATCTTAGATAATGCATCTTTAAATCTTAGATAATGCATCTTTGAATCTTACGTAATGCATCTTTAAATCTTACATAATGCATCTTTAAATCTTAGATAATGCATCTTTAAATCTTACATAATGCATCTTTAAATCTTAGATAATGCATCCTTTAATCTTAGATAATGCATCTTTAAATCTTAAATAATGCATCTTTAAATCTTACATAATGCATCTTTAACTATAAAAATAAAGTAACTCATCATACCTGTATATTATATTTAGAGAATGTAAATATCCGATAGCGCTCGCCATCTCTGCAGCATAAAATTTGGCTCGTTGCTCTGGGAAATATCGCTCCCGTTGTAAATGGAAAAATAACTGAAATATAAATGAGCAAATGGATGAAAACAAACGATCAAAAACAGAAAAATATCTGATGCTGTATTCATTTAAAGGGGAAGGCCAACAATTTTACAAAAACTTTTTTACTTCTGTTACAGAAGGGATTATTTCTGAATATATATTTAAGATTGATGGAAACCTTGTTGAAAATCGTTGGTCTTCCCCTTTAATCAAATAACAGTATCATCCTTATATGTTAGTTAGAAGCAATGTTAATAGATAAACATGGATTTACTAATTAATACATAAATAAATAACAGCTTTATGGATTTATGACTTCTATGTTTATTTCAATAGTCTAAAGCAGAGCTTATGTTGAGAGCAAGAGGAGTTTTGGCAACTGTGAGCAACTTGTACTTTCAATTGAATGCGCCTCTTAAAACTCATAGCAATTAGTTCCAGTCAGTTGCCCATGTTTAACTTTCTGCAACTCGCTTCAACTAGAGAGTTCTTACAACTGGTGTTGACTCGTTTCTATGGAAATGACATGTGTCATGTGACTTTCTAAATAGATAAAAAATGGAAGCAGCCAAAGACATCTACTTTCCATAGTGGAAATTGTTCATCATCGAACTATGCCAAGGAATTCACATAACAAACACGTACACAAAAATTTACACTCAATGGGGTTTAGCGTCCTACTATTCTGCTCCGAACTGGGCTAATGAAGACGGGCATACGCCATACAGTGTGCAATGAGGGAAATTTTGCCCAGGCAGTGGCAAGGCACTATGGCCTACTCTTATATCAAATTCCAGCTGCCAAGGGGACTTTTATGAGCAATGTCTTCTGGTTTTTCATACCATCCAAACAACTAGACAGCTGTCTTTGTCAGGCCCTCCATTCTGCACCACTGACGAGGGAAAAACCATGCAGGAAAATCCTAATGAACTTTCTCGGCAAATGCAGGGATCAAAGCTCAATAAGAAGGAGATTTATGGTCCCAAAAAGTGGGATGGACACAGAAAGATTCATTTCAACATCAAAATATAAAGGCACTCACCTCTCCTCCGTTGACATAATCCAACACAAAATATAATTTATCTTTAGTTTGAAAGGAATAATGTAACCCCACAAGAAACGGATGTTTGACATTCTTTAATAAAACGTTTCTTTCCGACATTATATGTTTCACTTCATTACGTTTCATAATCGCTTGTTTTTGTAAAACTTTCACTGCGTAAACTTTTGATTCTTTTCTGTGTCTCGCCAATAAAACTTTTCCAAAGCTTCCTTTTCCTATCACTTTAAGAAATTCAAAATCACTTGGTCTTACACTGTAAAGAAAAATAGGAAATGAATAGTAAATGTAAAGATAGATTGCCAGGCAACACAAAGTACATCCACAGTAGCAAAGCTATCCAAGCAGTCCATAAAGGTTGTCACATGCTTATTCTTTTGTAACCTAGCTAATGGACAATAAAAACAACACCATGAAGTAATTATCACAGAGAGAGAGAAATAAATGGGGTTTAACCTCCATTTAACACAAAGTAGGTAATTTTGGGACTAACATATGGTTTAATTTTATTTCAATAATGCGCTTGGGCGTAGGGGTCTTCAGAAGTGGGAGAAAACTGGAGGACTTGGAAAAAAACCCACGAGGTTGGACATAGGACCCTACTACTTGTCACGTACAACCAGGGATTCAGTAATTATCAGGAATAATTCAAATTTGATTGACTGGTAGTTCTTCCCAGTGATAATCACATGACAAAGGAGAGGAATTGTGCCTTGTGAGCTGCATTTTATTGTTTGGAAGTAAGTTATATTTCTATTCTACTGACCTTGTTTTCTCGCTGGGTCCCAGATTAACTGGGTTAATATCCTTTCCATTCTGAAAAATAAAAAATAAAAATTGAAAAAATAAGACTAAAACTGCACCGACTGGGCTTATGAACACAGGCACACACCATATAACAGTGTGCTTTGAGGGAAATTTTCCCTGGGCAGCGGCACTATGGCTTACTCTTATATGGAATTCTAACTGCAATGGATTCTTTACATCAATGTATACACGGGACCTTGCTTTTTTATTCCATCCAAACGACTAGGCCACTGTTCTTGTCAGATTCTCACTTAAGCCATTTCTTTTTTTTATTAAGGCATGTTAATTATTTAAGGGAATATTAATTTGGACATGGTTCCATTGTTTTCAAGGCGCAAAAGATTGAGGTTCTTGAGGAAATATGGGAATCGGTAAATAAAAGGCAACCTAAAAATAATTTGGATTGGTTTGATGATCTATCTTCGCTACAGTCTTTTAACCATTGCTTTATTTTGGGGTGAAATCAATCCATCATAAACATTGCTTTAATTTGGGGCGAAATCGATCAATCATACATACAACTATATAACCATTGCTTCATTTTTTGTGGAATCCATCATACAACTACAGTTCATAACCACTGCTTTATTTTTGGTGGAATCGGTCCATCACACAAATACAGCCCTTACTTTGGGGGGATTTGATCCATCATACAACTACACTGTATAACCATTGCTTCAAATTTGGTCGAAATCGATCCATGACACAAATAGAGCCTTTATTTTGTGTGGAATCGATAACCATTGCTTTATTTTGGGTGGAACTGGTCCATCATACAACTACAGCCTGTAACCATTGCTTTAATTTGGGTGGAATTGATCATACAACGACAGTTCATAGCCACTGCTTTATTTTGGGCAAAATCGACCCATCATACGACTAAAGTCTATAACCATTGTTTAAATTTGGGTGGAATTGATCCATCATACAGTTCATGACCACTGCTTTATCTTGACCTCAATTTTCCAATTTTAATTCTTTAAAAAATATATACCCGATAAATTTCAGATTTGCAATATAAAAACGAAATTGAGATTTTATGTCGCCATTTCTTCAGGCTAGATTTTATTCTGTCTGATTATTCCAATGAATTTACTGCTGATTGGTCCAGAAACAAGGGTAATTCCCTCTGATACGGAAGTCAGACAATAAATCATTGGCTTTAAATAGAACAAAGATGTATTGAATTCTTATCAATAAATGTGTTAGGTCATCATGGCCATTTCAAAATTAATCATTAGAAGAACAGTTTAACCCTGGAGTCAATGAATAGAGTATGGAAAACTCAGTTATATAATTTATTTCTGATGTTAAAGAACGACTGCCAGCTTAAGAGATATTTTGTGTCGATGAATATTAACTCAACCTTTGTGGGTTATCGCCTGGTCCCCCTCCACTGCTAAAGACCCCTACAAGCAAGCAAATTATTGAAATAAAAGTGAACCATATGTTAGTCAAAATGACCTAGTTTGTGTTAGTGCACCCCTCTCTCTCTCTCCCTTTCCCTTCCTCTCTCTCTCCCTTCTTCTCTCTTTCCCTTCCTCTCTCTCACCCTCCCCCTTCCTAGATGTGTTTTATATTGTTTTTAATCAAATGAAGAACTGGCAGTTAGGTTATGGTAACCTCCCAGTACATCAATGAAATTAATGAAATTAAACAGAGAGAGAGAGAGAAAGAGAGAGAGAGAGAGAGGTCATTTTGGGACTAACATATATTATTTCAATAATTCACTTGCGTGTAGGAGGGGGGGTCTTTAGCAGTGGAAGGAAACCAGAGAAAACTCATGAGGTTGGGAAGGCGACCCTACACCTTGTCATGTACAACCAGGGAATTGAAACAAAGTCAGTTGAATCAATGACAGACCCAATGATGCAACGCGCACACACTAACATTTCGGCCATCCAATTCCCCTTAAACAGAGTTTTCCATTTAATCATAAATTATACATTATGATATCATGTTGAATACACCAGTTCTTGGTGGGTTTTTTAAATCTTTTTATACATTATGTTGAATACACCAGTTCTTGGTGGGTTTTTTAAATCTTTTTATACATTATGTTGAATACACCAGTTCTTGGTGGGTTTTTTAAATCTTTTTATACATTATGTTGAATACACCAGTTCTTGGTGGGTTTTTTAAATCATTTTATGCATGATGTTGAATACAACACTTCTTGGTGGTATTTTTTTGTTTCTTAGAGCTCTTGCATTTTTGTTCTAATTAATTTGTAATTTAACAAAAACAAGTTGGAATGGAATGAAAGCAGGTTTAATTAACATTCTAATTTTTTGCACCAACCGGGACAAAAGAGAGAGAGAAATGGGGTTTAACGTCCACTCAACACAAACTAGGTCATTTCGGGACTAACATATGGTTCAATTTTATTTCAATAATTCGCTTGCGCGTAGGGGTCTTTAGCAGTGGGAGGGAACCGGAGTGCCCGGAGGAAACCCACAAGGTTGAGAAGGCGCCCATATCTCCATGCCACATACGCTCACACCAGGGCTCGAAACCACAGCCGCAAGCCAGAGGTGACCGGCCAGCCAACCGGGACAATGAAGACAGGCATACGGAATGGAGTGCGCAATGAGGGAAACTACGCAAATGGGGGAGCAATGGTGGTTCAGTGAGTAAGAAACTGGCTCGCTAACCTGGAGGTTGAGGACTAGCTCGCGATGTCGACCAAGAAAGTTCATCAGAGTATAGGCCTTAGCCTCGCTATACGGACAACATTTCCCTTAAACAACACTGTATGGCTTATGTCTGACTTCCTTAACCCAGTCGGAGCGGAACAGTCGCATGTTCATCTCTGTTTCATTTCACTTCATACACAAAAATGAATTATTAGTTTGTGTCGAGTAGGTGATAAACTCCATTTTTCTTTCTCTCTCTTTCTGTGTTAGATAAAATTTTGACAGACATCAGACCAATTAACAATAACAAAGAGAAAAGATAAAGGGATGAAAGAGCGTTATAATGAAATTGATTCTGTCTGTCGCTACCATCAAACCAACAGGTGGATTCCTGTAATGATATTTTCCACGAATCTTTTCTGTTCTGACAGACAAACCGCATGCTACTTATTAATGATCAATAACGGTACATTACATTTATTGATTAAAGGAATATTCCCTTCATTTTATAAAAATTTGAAGATATTCATGGCGTTTTTAAAAGATATATTTACATATGTGGTGGGAGGAAAGAGGGATTAGGGTGGAAGAGAGAGAGAGGGGGGGGAGAGAGAGAGAGAGAGAGAGAGATTGATTGGGTTTAAAGTCCACTTGACATGAACTATTGGGAGAGAGAGAAAGAGATGGGGTTTAAGGTCCAGGACAGAAACTAGGATGGAGAGAGAGAGAGAGCGAGAGAGAGAGAGGCTGCTTTTTAGCACACTTCATAGTGTATGCCCGTCTTCATTACTTCCACAGGTAAAAAATAGAAGGCCATTAAACCCTATTGCGATTCCATGAATATTGGCGCTTTAAACATATACACAGACATGCTGATATGGCTGATGAAGTTTGCGAATTATTCCGCACGCTAATCTGATCATCAATATTTTCATCAGACGTTTTGCTATCTGGCTCACATCTGGCCAATCCTTTTATCGAGCTCTTCATTGATCAACTTTCAAGGTTATGTTATTTACTTCAGTAGTTATTTACGTCCCTGTATACATACTCGCCGACAAGTGGAAAAAGGGGAAGACAGAGAGAAATGGGAGTTATCCTCCATTGAACACAAACTGGTGTGGTTTCAATTCCTCGGTTGTACATGACAAGGAGTAGGCTTGTCTGTCCAACGTTGTGTGTTTTCTCCGGGTTCTCCAGTTTCCTCCCACTGCTAAAAACCCATACGCACAAGCTAATTATTGAAATAAGATTGGACCATATGTTAGTACCGAAATGACCTAGTTTATGTCAAGTGGACGTTAAACCCAGGGCTGTATGTAGGATTTTAAAAGTGGGGGTGCACCAGAGTGGTGGGGCGCCAATATAATGCATGAGTTACTGAGCGTGGAGCATTGACTGACGAAGAACCACCCACCCACCCTCTCCCGAAAATTTTGAAAATTAGACTGTCGCAAACACGTTTTCCACCCACTTGGAGCAGCAATCAAAGTTGCTCCTGGGTGTCAATTTCGGCGGCGCTATTTCTCATTTTGATGAAACTTCTTGTCCTCTAAACTAGAACTAGTCAGAAACACCAATAAGGCCATGTGGATAGGGCGATCAGAACACAAATCTCTAATCATATCATTCGGAGACGGCGCCCCAAAAGTCCGATAAAGCCCTATCAGATGTGGATAGGGCGACCAAACCGAAACATCTAATGTCATGTGGTGAGTCAGGCACTGACCCAGAAAGAGGTGATAGGAGAGGCACTTCGCCTATGGGGCGGCACCCATGTCTGGGATACTCCCTCAGAAAATTTTGAAAAATAACACTGCAGGAAACAAGTTTTTTTCAGGGCGTCATATTTCAGGGGCGTCAGATTTTTGGGGAGATACATTTGCTCCTGGTGCCTCGCCCCTTTGACCCGCCATGTAGTGGCACCCCATAGCCTGCACATAAGTGATATAAGAAAGTTTGGATCAGGGCAAACGAATCAGGTACCCATTGGCGTGTGGGTGCCATTAAAACCGACTGACTTATCAGTGCCTTTAGAGCATCACTGTGTGATAATAATCATATTATTTTATAATTGAAAGCTTGTCAAATTTTTTGAAAGGGGGCGTCATTTCTCGAGGCGCCTTATTTTTCTGGGGGGGCAATGTACCCCCTGCACTCCGCTAGATACGGCCCTGGTGAAACCCCATTTCTCTATCTCCGTCAAATACAATAAAAAAAGAAAAGGGAGATTCCCAAGTAGAGAAGCCACTGTCTGCTTAACCACAAGATTTCCTGGATTCCCATATAAAAATAAGATAACGGTATTACCATCTGAGTGATTCAATCAGCAGCCTAGAATTTAATCCAAATGAGTTTGTCCCATCACTGCTCACAACAACACAATTATCAAACGGTAAATATATATTGAATTGACCCTAACAAACTTGAACTGTAAATATATATTGACCCAAACAAACTTTTGCCCTAAAACAGTATGGATGTCAGCAATCCCTAAACAAACCCACTAAAAATGCAGGAGCTATTTATTGTCATATCTGTATGATCAACTGCTCTAAGTGAAGTAAAAGCTTTGAGTAAAAGACAATGGAGACAGCAGTATACCTATATATATATTTATATATATAAACCATAAACATATATATCCTCAGGGCATGGTATACATTATATGTAGGAGAGACAGAGTTTTATCACCTTTGAAATCATAAAATAGGAGCATGAGATTAAAGAAACTTTCTTAAAACCTGTTGATCGTCAATTTGAATTTATCGGATAAAATATACATGAAATGAAATAAAAGGGGTTTAACGTCCTACTGTTCTGCTCAGCCATAATCAACTTTCGATAGCATCCGATTTTTCCGATATGAAATAGATTAGAATGCTTCAGCCATATTTTGATTTAATTCAAAAATGGAGTACTCTTAAATTTAATTCCAACTGCCAAATGATATTTTGGATGCATGCCAATGTGTACATGGGACCTCGTTTTTTTTGTCCCATCAGAACAACTAGACAGCTGTCCATGTCAGGCCATCTGTCCTGCACTACTGACAGGAAGTAACCGGGCCGAAAAATCCCGATGAACTTTCTCTGTAAAACATACATATTTATAAATCAACTGGTTTCTTTAATGCTTGTTACTTTAATTTTATTTTAAATTTTAAACAAGTAATTTCCTTAAGTTTATATCTACTAAAATAAATATGTCTCGCAGTAAAAACTAAATATACAAAAATCATAACAAAAATACCCAAAGTGCGATAAAATAATAACAAAAAATATAAATTTGATATTAATTTCAAATCTCTAGTCTTAAAATTTGTTCATAAAATTATATCAGACATAAAACTGATCCTAAATTAAAATCTGAAGTAAAAAAAAAAAATATTCTTAGAAATAAAATCGAAAATAAAATAAAGATAATATATAGATAAATAACACGTAAATATTTTGTCGTAAAAATAGTTTCTTATGAAACCAAAAAAATCTGGAGAAATTTAAATATCAGTAAACCCTGAAGCAAACTGAAACGATACAATCGATAAATAAAATGGTCGTAAAGTCGGATTACTCGATCTCCTAAATATAGATTTATCAATAAATAGGTTGATCTAAATAGTCCAATAATAAAAAGAAAAAAAAAATCAAACAAAATCTACAAGTTGCCCTTAATGACTCTAATAAAATTTGATATGATCTACTCAACGCCTGCAAGGTATATGCTTTTATCGTCTGGGGCAACATCAACACACCTTTTTTAAAATATCAAAATACTTTAGGATAAATTTCAGGGTTTATGAAATGAAATGAAATTAGATGGGGTTCAACGTCCTGCTTTTCTGCACAGAGTTGACTAACAAGGGGAAACAGCGTCGGAAAATCCTGAGTAAGTTTCTTGGCCACCATTGGGGGGGGACTGGAACCTGAGCCATTTATAATATCAATGGTGATGTGCTTATTTATGGGGAGATGGTCTGCCCGTCATTGCAACTACAGACACAGGCAAAATGGAAAATCTAGTCAACAGTATGAGGCTGATGTTCTCTATTTATAGACGAAGTGTCAATCAAATTATGCTTTAGCAGACACAATAAATAACATGTTTTTGAAATCGTTTGAAATTACCACTAGATGGATCAGTAATTTCATGCAGTTTTTAGCAATCCAGGCTGTGAGTTTACTCAATTTTCAATCACTGTTTATGAGAAATATCGTTGATCTAGAAACACAAAACTTTGCACATAGTTTCTTATTGATGTATTTGATACATTAAACAGCAAAAGTTTTATACAGGACTATATTTTAGTTAAAATTCTTAACTTAAGGCTGAGAATGCTTATTTGAACTAAGGACTTAAGGCGGTAAAAAGTTTAATAATTTGGAAGTTTCCAACCTCTGTTCTTTTCAAAATCCATTATACACCATTGAATAATGATAATTTGAAATACCCAACTAACCACAATAAGCACACCCTGCCTTTTAAACTAGACCATTCACTATCTACAAATTAGATGAAACCCTCTCCTAAAATCAAGTCTGGAACTTTGGCAGCTGTCACTGACAATGTCAGACACAGAGTCACAGACTCAGACTTTGTCAGACACAAAACCTCTGGTGTCTGTCATTTTGTCTGGCACTGATTTGTCTTTTTTATTGATATTATTAATACATGTCCGGCACTAAGCTGAAAATGTCAGGTACTATCTAAAACGGTTATTTTCAAGCCTGCCTAAAATCTTAAGCACATTATGCCTTGTACACAACACTTTTCATTATGTATATAAACTAGACGACATCCTCTCCTAAAATAGAATCATCTATCAAAGATACAAAATAAAAAAACGTTTTAAATAAAACCATTGAAGTTGTCCTCAATAACTCTCA
Organism: Patella depressa; assembly: GCA_948474765.1. NCBI lineage: Eukaryota > Metazoa > Mollusca > Gastropoda > Patellidae > Patella > Patella depressa. The sequence goes on from OX419716.1 coordinate 74,277,659, forward strand.
TAAAAATTTATATGATCTACTTGTAGGCCTGGAAGATATAGTTTTACGGTCTTTCCCGATATCAATATACTGTTTTAAATAAATAAAATATTTGCAAAAAAGTGTATGATAAACTTTCGAGTTGTCCTCAAAAACTTGAATAAAATATGATATGACTTATTTCAAGCCCTAAGGGTAAAGTTTTTTTTTACAAATAAACAAATTGTGTGAAGTAATTTTAAACATGAATCATCGTTTCTCAGCAGAAATTTTTTTTTAGAATTATAAATAAATTAAAGGATCCCTGCTCATCAACAGTAGCACAACAGACTTGGGAGAAATGAAATGAAATTGGGTTTAACGTCCTACTCTTTTGCACCTAACCTTGTCTAATGGAAGACGGGCATACGCCATACAGTGTGCTATGAGGGAAATTTTGCCCGGGCAGCGGCGCTACGGCCTACTCTTATATCGAATTCCAACTGCCAAGGGATCTCTACGTGCACTCCAATGTGTACACGGGACCTCGGTTTTTCGTCCCATCCGAACGACTAGGCAGCTGTCCTTGTCAGGCCCTCCTTCTGCATCACTGACAAGGGGAAATCACGCTGGAAAATCAAGATGAACTTTCTCAGCCAATGCAGGGATCGAACACCCGACCTCCAGGCTAGCGAACCAGCGCCTTGTCCACTTAGCCACCGTGACCCCAGACTTGGAAGAAGTCAAGATGGTTTAATCAGTATAACGTTTCAGTTGAGATCCATTTCATGACTGTTTTTTTTGTTGTAAAGTTTGTGAACTTTTTGTAAATTGTTGAAATAATAAAATAAAATATATTTTTAAAATATATACCTCTTCTATATCCTCTTCCATTGTCAATTTGCGATCTCAGTGCAGGATGACTGCACCACACACAACAAAACTGAAACTTCAGTAATTGCACACTACTTCCCTAATTGCAATGTACCATTCAATGTGAAATTCACAATTAACAAAATTTTTAATTAATTTATGATAATCCAATTAAGACACCTGATTTTTATTGTAAAAGACTGATATTTTTCACCTGGCACAATATTTGGTTTGGGGAAAATCACGTAGTTCAAAACTTTTCTCACTTAATTATGATAATCCATGACACTTAAGTTTTTATTAATGAAGATCAACTAATTTGATTTAACGCTGTTTTTGCTATTTGGGAAGATCATCTAGAAAAAAACATTTCTCGCTGTACTTTCATTTCACTATCATCCACCTCAGACACTATAATGTATGGTTCTTTATCCAGCAGTGACTTGCAACTGAATAAATGATATTAATCCAAAGAAGAAAAACTTTTTATTTCATTTCATGGGTCAGACACACTGTCTGCACTATCCCATGGCAATTTACACAACGATTGTCACAAACTGTATAATACTGCATAACAAATTAACATGGATCTGTATATAACCTTTGTTAAAGGTCATTCATATCCTGGCTAGCTAATAAATTTTCGTACTCTTGTTAAAGCTTCTCAGGTGTAGCTGTACGTACATTAAAGAGACAATATGTCTACTTAATCTAGACAAACTTGTCAAACTTGTCATTAAAGCAGAGTTTGACGTAAGCAAGACATTGTCCGGAAAATAAATGAATGTATATTTTCCACTGAGAAACTTTATCAATACATTTAATTATGTAGATGGAAATTGGTTGTGAGCGGCGACATTGTATGCAAATGGACCATATGTCTGTATGGCTAGTTCACTTTTAAGTCGACAATTTGCCAAAGTTATAACTACTAATCTTAGTTTTGACTGGTTGAGAACACAGTGCTGTCAACTTTTATTTAAAAAATCAGCCTTTTTGGTCTTAAAATTATTCAACACAAAAGTCTTTTGTAATAGTGTGGTTATAATGACTAAGCAAAATAACCAGCTTTGGTGAACTTTCCCTTTATTCAGCCTTTAATCATTTTAATAGTTAAAGATTATACATCATGTTAAAGTTAAAGTTGCATTATTTCAAATGTTATATACGGTAAATTATTACTTATAATCAAACATTGATTCAACACTCTAGGTCATCGGATGGCTTAGGTATTTAATGGATTAGAAGATCTTCACTACCTAACAACTAAAGGATAACATGGATAATTGAGACTGTGTTTATTATCGTAGCAATGACAATCAAAGCTATGCTAATCTTGTCAAACCCTCAAATAATCGTAATTTCTTGTATCTCAGATGGATCATAAGGTCTGTCATGGAGTCAAGTGGCGTGGATTCGATTCTCCTCTTGTATGTGGCAATGAGCAGGGTCGCTTGTCCAGCCTCATGGTTGTCTCAGGTTCCACATGTTAGTCCCAAAATGACAGTTTGTGTCCACTGTCCAGCTTTCTCTGGTTCCACATGTTAGTCCTAGCTTCATGGGTTTTTGTCTGGTTCCACATGTTAGTCCCAGCTTCATGGGTTTTTGTCTGGTTCCACATGTTGGTCACAGCTTCATTGGTTTTTGTCTGGTTCAACATGTTGGTCACAGCTTCATGGGTTTTCTCTGGTTCCACATGTTGGTCACAAAATGATACAGTTTGTGTCACTGTCCAGCTTTCTCTGGTTCCACATGTTAGTCCCAGCTTCATGGGTTTTTGTCTGGTTCCACATGTTAGTCCCAGCTTCATGGGTTTTTGTCTGGTTCCACATGTTGGTCACAGCTTCATTGGTTTTTGTCTGGTTCCACATGTTGGTCACAGCTTCATGGGTTTTCTCTGGTTCCACATGTTGGTCACAAAATGATACAGTTTGTGTCAAGCCTTATGTTTTCTCTTGCTCCACATGTTCGTCCCGAAATGACATAGTTTGTGTCAGGTCAATGTTAAACCTCTCTCTCTCTCTCTCTCTCTCTCTCTCTCTCAGCATGGTTCCCCCTTGTCAGTGATACAGAATGGAGGACCAGCTGTCTAGTTGTTCGGATGGTATAAAAATTCAAGACAGCTGGAATTCAATATAAGACTAGGCCATAGCACCGCTGTCTAGGCAAAATTTCTCTCAAAGCATACTGCATGTCCGTCCAGTTTGGAACAGATCAGTAGTACATTAAACCTATTTCATTTCTCTGTCTCAATATTGCTACTTTAAAGGCTATAAATATACGTAACTGTATATTTAGATATGGGGTGATAATATCTCATCTTAATTTATAACATCTAGAATATTTGTCCTCTCCATGTCCTTCATGAAAACTTTATAACAATAACAAAAAACAGAAGTAACAAAATAATTTCCTTTTTTGGAAAAAGTTTAGTTTAAAGGATAGCATTTTGTTGGGTTGTTTTTAAAAATGATCTTATTAATGTAGGACTTCTTCATGTAACATATTCAAAACCCATGACAATATTGTACATTGTGATTAACTGTTCGACTCGCATTGAACTTATCAGTGACCAACATCTACTGTTCAGTAAAAAATTTTATTTAAAAAACCTTAACTTGTGAAAAAGATAGGGACATTTTTTTTTTCTCAAATTTTTAAGGCCCTTTCAAATAACATTAATATTTATACATATTTTGAAAACTCATGGCATTTATAATCTATTTTGTGAGTAAATGTTCAAGTGTCATGCATACTAAACCTAAGATGCCTGTTTACAGTAAGCTCCGCGTGAGAACAAACACTAAGCTAGTTGATGGACATTAAAGTCGTAAATCAAAATTTTGGGACTAACACATAGTTCAATCTTATTTCAATAATTCGCTTGTATGTCGGGGTCTTCAGCAGTGGGAGGAAAACAGAATACCAGAATACCCAGAGAAAACTCACAAACTGGAGCAGACGACCCTACTCCTTGTCACATACAACCGCATCACCAAAATCACGCCAGCTGACTCACTGACAGCTAGAGCTTACGATTTAGCGTGCACATGCTAACCATTTGCCCATCCCCCACCCCCCAAATGTCAAGAAATTCAATTGTTTAATCGTTCCGGTGACAAATGGGTTTTCTAAAAATAATAAGTGCAGTTACATAAACTAGCTTGTAAGAACGGGTTTGAACTTGGCTCTATATGTCGGTCTTGACCTTTTGTGTTAGAAATTGACCAATGGTCAATCTATATGCTGTAAAACTAGTATATGTCTCAAAACTCCATTTTGTAACAAGGCTTTGTGGTGAAAAATAAGTCGGTCTTACCATGGTTTCGGTATCAGAGAACTGGTCTGGGTCTAAATCGTCTTGAACATTTCGTGGGTTATCAAGGGAGAGAAAACTTCGAACTTCAGGGCTGAAAAGACAAATAAATAAAATGAATATTCATAAAAATGAAATGACAGGTGCTTAACATCCTACTTGACTGCAACAACCAGGATGGCCGAATAGTTAAAGTTACATTATGGGAGATAAGATAAAGAGATGGCAGTTCTCACTATAATAGTTAAAAACTAGATAGTGTAAAGATAATTTGCTGAAAATTTCAGTCAAATTGATTCACTATTAGCCGAGAAAAAAGCGTTAGAATTTTCACATAGTCTCGGTCATCATTACTCGAATCATTAATATAAACAGCATAGTCTCGATTATCCACTTGATTGATTTAATTATCAACCGCCATTAAGGGGACCTACGGCTCGAGTTCAGTATGAAATGGGCAAATTTCATCATTTTCATGGACATTGAGATTTTGCCGTATTTGACTCCACAAATATGTTTACTTTCACATATCCGTTCATTTTTTTATCAAATATTTTTATTTTACATATAATTAGTCATTTTCTCACCCTATTTGTGTTGTTTTGTTGATAAAATTAATATTATTTCCTGAAATTGTTCGTATTTCGCCGTCGATTGCCGCCATGATGGCAGAGGAAATCCCAGCATGCTTGGTATCAATAGAAAGGGGAATTCCAGTCCCGTAACGTCATACAAATTACTTCAATGTGTCTCTATACTGTAAACGACAGTAGCGCGCGAAATAGAGGGTGTTCCCGACCCAATTGTCCTTATTTGGTAGTAAACTTTGACCTTTTGACGTTTAGTCTATTTTCATTGGCTGAACGGTATGTAAATTAGTCAACCGCGTCACGTGAGAGGTCATGTGATCGACCATGTGATCCATACAACTATGGCGGATAGCTCACGCTGCAAAATGGATTTAGTCGGTATTTCGACCCCAAAACAAATAAAATGGCTCGCCAAAAGTATATTTGACAAGAAGAAACGACCTTGGCGTCCAAAATGTAATATCTCTGGTATATTTGGTAGTGATAAGCCCGATAATGACCGCGATCAGTCGCTATTTTCGGAAACAAGTAGCGTCGTTAGTGATGTATCTCCGACCGCCCCCCCTCCCCACTCATCTGATCCCATCTCAACCCCTTCCCACATTGTGAAACATACAACCCAACATCCTGTGGTGTGAATGAATGTATCTGTTGATGTCTTTAGTCTCAATTATAATTTATTAGAAACAAATAATATTTTGTTGTGATTTCAGCAACTCGAGATCTGTCCCCACCCTCCATCCAACACAAACCCTTAGTACTCAGACCTGTACAGCATCCAAAACTTGTACCACCCTTACTTTTATGAAATATAGGTATTATGTCTCAAATGTACAACTGCAATAACCTAATTTCAACAAAAAAACAAAAAACAATGCCAATTCTGTTATTTCATGATACATTACTTTGGGTGCATTTTTGTTTGTCGATTTCTCAAATCAGACTTTTATGATGTCATACAGTTTTGTGGACACAATTTCTCAAAAACCGTTCAACGGATTATCCTGAAATTTGGAATATGTAACCAGTGCTATGAGTTGTATGCAATGAAAGAGTTTTAGCATTCTAATTTGAAAATTACTATATGTCGGTGAAGTTCGAAACTTTGATTTCATACAGATTCTCGATCTTTCAAATCTCAAGGGGCACAAAATATTTCAGAATCATCCCAGGTGGATATTATTATTTCATTGCACAGTTTAGACTATCAGGTAATAATTGCAGTTGGAATTTGTAAAATATATGTATTAGGCTTTGAGAAAAAGCTTCCACAAAAAAGCTTGCACAAAAAGTGGGCGTGGCCAGTTACCATGGCAACGGCAGAAAATTGGGTGACAAAAGTTGTGCATTCCAGATCAACTACCTAAAGGGGTTAATAATATCACATATTTGCTGAAATCTAAGTATAAATATAGAATTTGGTTTTTCGATGAGTAGGTCCCCTTAAGCGGCATATACGATTTTAATCTGCCAACATCGAAGGCTAGCCTTGACATAAAGAGTTTATTATGGTCTGGATATGTTAATTAATGTCTAATTGATTATTTAGATAACATCTCAGGCTTAAAGAAAGACTTGTAAAAAGCAGATTTTGCTCTTGCATAATGCTATTTTAATTGAGTCAACAGGTATATATGCCATGGTTTAGACTTCCCGGTTGTACTTGACATTGAGTGGGTCGTCTGTCCAAAGCTTGTGGTTTTCTCTGGGTCCTCAGGTTTCCTCCCACTCCTACACGGAAGTGCATTATTGAAATAAATCTGAACCATTTATTAGTCTCGAAATAACATTGAGTAGGATGCCTGTCCAAGCTTGTGGTTTTCTCTACGTCCTCACTTTTCCTCCCACTGCTAAAGACTCCTACACGCAAGTGCATTATTGAAATAAATTTGAACCTTGTGTTAGTCCCGAAAGAACCTAGTTTGTATCAGGTGGATTTTAAACCCCATTTATCTCTTGGGAAATTTTGTTTATGCTAGGTTCCCACTGCGATACCTTACGATGGAATTGTCCCTATTGAGTCCACCATCTGGTACGTGCAGATAGGTTTGAATGCGTTTTGATACGATCAACACGATACCAAACCAATGACTGACCTCAATGTATGATAGGATCATACCTCAATGTATGATAGGACCAACAACTGACCTCAATGTATGATAGGATCATACCTCAATGTATGATAGGATCAATGACTGACCTCAATGTATGATAGGACCAACGACTGACCTCAATGTATGATAGGATCATCACAATTACTCCACGATCAAAACCACGATTTCAAGCACAACATGAATCATGACAGATGGATCCTAGTATTAAGTAGTAGGACTACAACCTATTTCAAATTCCATCTGTTAAGGAGATCTTTAATGTGCATGCCAAAGTGTAAATGTCAGAATGACTATACTGATGACACTGTTCTTTGACAGGTCCTCAGTCATGCACCATTAAACCAGGGCACATCACAAATCTAAAAATTTCTCATGTGCATATTTGTATCTAATTTTTGGGAAATTGAAAGGTAGAGAAAAGGCAAAATAACTCTCTACTCAGTCTCCAGTTCGGAGAGAGAGAAAGAGAGAGAGAGAGTGAGAGTTTAAATCCACTGGACACAAACTAGGTCATTTCAGGACTAAGACATGGTTCAATTTTAGTTCAACAATTCGCTGGACCAATGAGGTCTTTATATAAGTGGTAGGAAACCAGAGGACCTGGAGGATACCAGAGGACCTGAGGAAAACCCACTAGGAAGGATAGCCGACCCTACTCCTTGCCATGTACAATCAGGGAATCAAAAGCACGCCAGTTGACTCAAAGGCAGATCTTATGGTACAGCACACACATACTAGCTAACCATTCGGCCATCCATCCCCCCACCCCTACTCAGTCAGTCTTCATGCAATCACAATACATACCATCATGTGTAGTTCTATAAATATTGTTATAAATCTATAATTCCCAATCTTGTCTGACTGAGTACAATAGCATCTGCCTATATGCATTAGTTCTGGTTATTTGGATCCTTTATACACTCCTTTTGTCCATGTCTACGGAGAATTCAATTAGTCCACTGGTTTAGAAAATGTCTCTTCCTGTTCAAACACGGCTCATCAAAGATTAAAGTTTGTAGAAATCAATACAGCTTTATTGTAGTATTCTAAACTTCATTTTTTGTGAAGAAATGGTAATGAGCATTAACATTTCATTATCCGTTGCTATGCTTATTGTTATGTAGCAGACAGATCAGAGTGACCCCCCCCCCACCACCAATTCATGTTTGATCCCTGCACTGACCGAGAAAGTTCATTCAGATTTTTCGGCGTGGTTTCACCTTGTCAATGATGCAGGACGGAGGGCCTGACAAGGACAGTTGTCTAGTCTTTTGGATGGGATAAAAAACCAAGGTCCTGTGTACACATTGGCGAGAATGTAAAAGATCCCTTGGAAGTTGGAATTCAATATAAGAGTAGGCTGTAGTGCCGTTGCCCGGGCAAAATTTCCCTCATAGCACACTGTATGGCGTATGCCTGTCTTCTACAGCCCCGGTTAGGAGCAGAACAGTTAGAACGTTAAACCACATTTCATTTCATTTCCAAAACCACGACTGCAAGCCAGAGGTGACCAGCCAGCTAGATCTCGAAACAATACACTCTAGATCATCCCCCACCACCCCCTCTCTGTCTCTTGATCATCTACCCTCAATTAACAAATAAATTAAAGCTGACAAGACAAAAAAGGTGGCTACCAACTCAATGAATATCTATCTTCTTGTGGGAGAAAATAGTAGGAAGACGCAAAAAAATTAATTTCTTAATGAGTATAAAAATACCTGTAAGTATCAGTAAAGATCACAATGTTTACGTAGGAAAGGTTTACGGGGTAAAAAAATTTAATTACCCTCACACCATTGCTAATTCCATTCTCATTCTTAAAAGAAAAATCAATGTCTACGCACGATTCTTAAATAATTACCCACATCTAAACTAAATCATTAATGAGTAATGAATTCCTGGGTAATAATATCGCAAAAGTGCGAACTCTCTCTCGCATCAATCCACACGTTTTTCTACAAATCTTGATTACAGAAACGAGAGACAATTTGTATGTGTGGCTATAGAAGGTGAAAAGTCGACTTTAACTTGGTAAAAATCTATAAATATTTTAAAGTGCATCTAAAACTGGTAATCGTAATTTGAGGGATTTTGAATTCCTTGTAAACTACTATTTTGTGGAAATTCAATCTCTGAACGTAAATCAAATGGGTTTAACTTCCAACTTCTCTAAAAAAGCCTATCACTCGAAAAACAGATCAGAGAGAGAGAGAGAGAGAGAGAGAGAGAGAGAGAGAGAGGGGTTTAACCTCCACTTGACACAATCCAGATCATTTTGGGACTAACATATGGACCAATTTTATTTAATTAATCCTCTTGATTGTAAGGGTTTTTAGAAGTGGGAGGAAACCAGACAACCAGGAGAAAACCCACAAGATTGGACAGGTGACCCTACTCTATGTCACATACAAGTGGGGAATCACACAACTTGACTCAATGACAGACCTTCCGAGGCACTGTCCACGCGTTAAACAATCGGGACCTCTGGGTTAGCATGTCAATGTCTTAATTATTGAGCTACAGCAGCCCCCAACACGTCTACAAGATATAATCATACAAAATGGGTTTTTTTATACAGTACATACATATTTTTTGTTTACAAGACAGAAGTTACGAAATTTGAATAATAGGGTCATAAATGTCAAAGTTATTGCATCTGATCCATCAAGCTGATCGTGACTTGTGAAAGAATTTTGATTTGACACGTGAAAACTAGCATCCTGAAACGTGAAGTAACTCAACAACAAATAGAATGTGAAATAAATAAAAAATAAATCATTGTTGGACTAGGAACCGGACTCCAATTCAAGACCTACATGAAGTCATCTTGTTGTTCTTGAGGTGGGTACTGAGGGGCACTCTGTAATAAAACAGTTTAAGAGCAAGAGAAATGAGGTTTAACTTCCACTCAACACAAACTAGGTCATTTCGTGAGGAAACCGGAGGATCTGTAGAAAAACCCACAAGGCGACCCTACTCCTTGTCACATACAACAGGAGAATCGAAACCAAGCCAAATGACAGACCTTATGATACAGCGCACACTCCCCTAACTATTTGGCCACCCCCACCCCCAAAAATAAGTTTCCATGTAATAATATACTGTGTAAGATTTCAATACAGAGCTGGCCTGTTTTTGCTAGACAATGCAAAATAAATATATAGAAAATTACATTCAAATTATTACTGTTATCACTGTTTGTAGTTTTGACAAGATGTGTACATTGATTGTTTATTATTGTAACCACAGAACTGGTATATATTAAAGTCTTTAGCCTCGCTTCCCCATTTTTGAATTAAATCATTAAAATGGCAAAACTGTTCTAAACTAGTTAAAATCCCGGGCCCTGTTTCACGAAATTTTAACTTAAGATAAAATCCAATTTTAGTAGATACTTCAATTTTGATTGGCTAAGCACTAAAATCAATCTAATATTATCCAATCAAATTACTAAAATTGGGATCTTTATCTTAGTTAAAATTTCGTGAAATAGGCCCCTGGGCATCCAATGGCATCAAGAGTTTACAATGGTCATGTCATGTGAATAAATATCTAATTAATAATTTATATCACATTTCAGGCCTAAAGAAAAGACCTGCAATAGGCAGATTTAGCTCTTGCCTAATGCATCTTTAAATTCTCAGTAATGATTAAAACTGCATAATATAGGCACGTCATTCCTTTTTTGAAAATAATTTATCATTACCTAAACAGTAACCACACAATTAAATGATTGTTTTATTTTGATTACAGACGTACTGCCAACAGAACTGACGTCTGCTTCATATCCTGGTTCATGTAATTCAAACGCAGGTTTTCGTGTGGCTTTATCCCTGATATTTTCAGAAAAAAGAAGTTTCACTGCAACTCTGTTGTTGGGGTATATGGTTACCGTGAGAGAGAGAGAGAGAAATGGGGTTTAACGTCCATTCAATACAAACTAGGTCATTTTGGGACTAACATATGTATGGTTTAATTTTATTTCAATAATTCGCTTGCGCGTAGGGGTCTTTAGCAGTGGGAGGAAACCGGAGTGCTCGGAGGAAACCCATGAGGTTGAGAAGGTGCCCCTATCTCCATGCCACATACACTCACACCAGGACTCGAAACCATAGCCGCAAGCCAGAGGTGACCGGCCAGCTAGAGGTCGAAGAGCGGCATTCTAGACCACTAGGCCATCCCAGTGAGTTCCCTATATAATATACTGAATTGGGCTGTAATATAGTGGGTTCCCTATATATTATACTGAATTAGGGTGTAATACAGTGGGTTCCCTATGTATTATACTGAACTGGGGTGTAATATATAGTGGGTTCCCTATATATCATACTGAATTGGGGTGTAATATAGTGGGTTCCCTATGTATTATACTGAATTGGGGTGTAATACAGTGGGTTCCCTATGTATTATAATGAAGGGATCATCATAACTCTAATGTTTGGGTTTAATGGTTAATGTGGTTTCCCTATATATTATTTATCTAAGGTCCACAATTACAATATTATTGGGAGTATATATACAGTGATTTAGGTCCCTATATATTTATTATTAACTGAGGTCCACTTTTAATGATTCCGCAATATATCATCTTGAAGGGTTGCTTACAATTTTTTGTAATATTTATTTCACAAAACAAAACAATCCGTTGTGGACGATTTCCATTATAATAAATTGAGAGTTTGACAGATCAAGATCTGATATTGTCGCTTTTTTAATTTGTACCACATGAAATAAATAGATCTATCATATACTAGTATACAGAATTAAACCATATATATCAGCATTTAACAACGCCCCTTAACTTATATCCTCGTTCATCAAAACAAATGTTTTAGGACAAAATTTGTAGATATGTGATCGTTTGGTTCAGAGAGAGAGAGAGAGAGAGAGAAAGAGAGTGAGCAAGAGTGAACAAGAGAAAGAGAGTGAACTAGAGAGATAGAGAGATGGGGTTTAACATCCACTCACACAAACTTAATGTTCTTATTGTTACCTTTTTTGTTTCAATATATAACAATCTACATAATAAACCTCAGAAAAACTCTAACCACTGCAAATTGACGGATTGTTTCTAGCTTATTATTGTTTACACTGTAATTATTGTTTACACTGTAATCCGTTTATCATTTAATATTGTGTATTTGGACACTTATTATCAAAATTACTCAGTCAGCTTTAAACTGGACATACGTACAAATTAGATGATTTGGGGTGATTTTAAATGATTTTTACGAATTTGTTAACAAAGATTTGATATTGAATGAACGTGAAAGAAATTTGTGCTAGATACACATGATAAAATGATACCCAGGCTACAGTGAATGAGGGCCTTTATAGGTCTTAATACGGCACTGGGTATAGGCTACAGCTACACGGCTATTATATGATGTATGGATATGATTTCTCTAGAGAGTAATGATTAACTCAGGGTAGTCTAGACATGTGTTCCTCACTTGTGGGAACATTTCTATAATATTACCCATTGTTTTACAAACTTTGCCAAAAATAACACCAGCAGATTCCTAAAAATAATTCTAAACTATTTTCGTCAGTCACTGATGTAAATTTAGTCTTAAATTAGCTTGGTGGGTCTTATAAAGATTTAGACTAAAACTCATGGCTTATAATACTTACTAGTACTATAAAGGACAGGCAGCCGTGGTGACTCAGTGTGTAAGACATTGGCTCGCTAACATAGAGGTCCTGGGTTTGATCCCAGTGTTGGCCTAGAAAGTTTATTAAAATTTTCGGCATGGTTCCCACTTGGCAGAGACAGAGGGATAATGTATAGTTGTTCAGATGGGACGAAAAATTGAGGTCCTGTGTACACATTTTTCGGCATGGTTCCCACTTGACAGAGACAGAGGGGCAACGTATAGTTTTTCAGATGGGACGAAAAATTGAGGTCCTGTGTACACATTGGCATGCCCTTTAAAGAACCCATCGGCAGTTGGAATTCGATATAAGAGTATGCCGTAGTGCCAAAATTCTCCTCATAGCATACTGTATGATTAGCCCAAACTGATCCCGCAGTGAATATTCGCTTGGCCGCTACAATCACTGATAAGCATGACATCCACGAGGCTTAATGAGTACGGCATATTAACTTTTTTACTCCGACAAATTAAATTCTCAAACATTTTTTTTTTTGAAGTAAAAGAAAAATAAATAAAGACGTTTGAAGTATTTGTAGTTAAAAAATATTTCCTATTTAGTGTAAATGGGTATTAAAATGAGTAAAATGCATCATTTTGCCCGAAGCAGTTAGGTGTTAAGTAAACATTGCACGAGCCGTTGAGCCAATGACTACGAGGCGTGCAGTGAATGCACGTGTTTTGGACAGGCATCCGTTACAGAGATAATTCGTTAGTAATTCTCTGTGAAACAGGTTGTGATTAGCCCAGTCAGAGTAGAACAGTAGGATGTTAAAACCCTTTTCATCTCATTTATAAAGGACAAATGACCACCTACAACAATTATATTGTATTGGAGAGGACTCTTTTGTAAGTTTTAGTAACTTACAAAAGAGTCCTCTTTTAATTTTAAAGTGCATCTAAAACTGGTAATCGTAATTTGAGGGATTTTGAATTCCTTTTAAACTATACCATTTTGTGGAATTTCAATCTCTGAACGTAAATTAAATGGGTTTTACTTTCAACTTCTCTAAAATAGCGTATCACTCAAATAACAGATCAGAGAGAGAGAGAGGGATTTAACCTCCACTCAACATAAACTAGGACAAACATATACATATAGATTCAATTTTATTTCTATAATTTGCTTGCATATAGGGGTCTTTAGCAGTGCGAGGAAACCATAGAACCCGGAGAAAAACCCACGTGAAAGGACGTCGATATGGATAACAATTACTTGGTTTTATTACAATTCAAAATTATCCATAAATAGTGTTTAATTCAATGTGTTCCAATTACTAAATGGCATTCAAATTTTATACATCAAATAATGTTAGAGTTTACCCACCTGTGGAAACTGTTAAACACCTTTTTTTATCAATAAATAAATATATAAATCTTATCACATATCCATTGACTACAAATCAAATTCCATAATGGCTTATTAAATATCTAAAACTTACTAGTGAAAGTATTCAACACAAAAATCACAACATAAAGTAGGCCTACCCACTATAGACAGTAGACAAATCGTGGATTCACTACACTTCGACTAACTTCGACTTTACTAGGAAAAAATCTTGGTGTGGCGAGGAAATCAGCACTTAAATCTTGTGAAATATCCCAAATATACAAGTATATCAAAATAAGGTAATTCTTATTATTAAGACGAACAACCCAACTGGCAAAATCACTCACAATCTTCCACTGAATTCGTCTTGAAAAAAGTTCCAAATTTAAATCACTGATGTTTTGAAAATCTTGTTTAATAACACACTTAAAAACTTTCAATTGTAAAATTGTTTGAAGTTTCAGCAAAGAAGTCTTGAAAATAATTCTAAGCTGAACAATGTCTTAAAACATTCTCTGTGAATTCTGCAAAAGTCTGAAGTTAAAATTCACAGGCTACGTACATACTTCTATAGATATATATATGAGATGAATAAAACCGGTCATGTAATAATTTTAGGCTGAACACTTTGTTTTAAGAAAATCTCTGTGAATTCCTCAAAAGTTAAAATTCACAGACTAGTACATACTTAGATATGTATGAGATAATAAAACCGGTCTGAACACTTTGTCTTAAAATATTCTCTGTGAATTCTGCAAAACTCCTAATAAGTACATACCAAGATATGAATGAGATAAATAAAACAGGTCTTGCATGTATATATATGTGTGGGTTCACAAAGGTAGAGACAATATATAATAAGCAATGAGTGACAGTGACACGATCTGTCATCTACCCTCTTACTTGACATCTATATCCACCTGTTGTCATATATATATATATACTGGTATATACGACAATGTCAATAACAAGGGCCTCATTAACACTGAATTTCACATCTACTTAAAGCTTAATTGAGGTTTAACCATTCTACTTTTCTAAAATACAATGGCTAATGAATATATATGAACACACGCCATGCATTTATGCTATATCAGGTTAATTTTGCATCTCATTAACCGGGAATTTCATATCTACTATACACTTATAAAGTAATTGTTAACTGTTATTTTACGAAATCATATTCAAAAACCAACCTCATGGGTTTCCTCCGGGGCCTCTGGTTTCATCCCACTGATAAAGGACCAAAAATTGAACCCTATTTTAGCCCCCAATGATCTAGTTTGTGTCGAGTGGACATTAAAACACATTTCTCTCTCCCAATTTAAGACAAAAAGCCTGGTAATGACGACTTTTAGTTGTTAAGATGGGACAAAAAAAGAGACTGTGCATAAAAAACACTTGACAGTTCAAATTCATAACAAGACTAAGAGTTGGCTGTAATGCTTGCATCCAGGCAAAATGTCCCTCATAGCACACTGTATGGTGTATGTCCATCTTAATTATCCCAGTCAAGGCAGAACAATAGTATGTTAAACCATGGGCCACATATATACACCCAATCTGTTTCACACAGAGAATTACTTACGAATTATCTCTGTAACGGATGCCTGTCCAAAACACGTGCGTTGACTGCACGCCTCGTAGTCATTGGCTCAACGGCTCGTGCAATGTTTACTTAACACCTAACTGCTTCGGGCAAAATGATGCATTTTACTCATTTTAATACCCATTTACACTAAATAGGAAATATTTTTTAACTACAAATACTTCAAACGTCTTTATTTATTTTTCTTTTCCCTCAAAAAATGTTTGAGAATTTAATTTGTCGGAGTAAAAAAGTTAATATGCCGTACTCATTAAGCCTCGTCAATGTCATGCTTATCAGTGATTGTAGCGGCCAAGCGAATATTCACTGCGGGATCAGTTTGATATACACCATCTATGGTTAAACCCCAGCTACAAATCCCTGTGTTATATAAAGAATGACCTCGTTGACATGTCAATAAACATTATACCTATTGTCGATCTACTGTTTACAGGGAGCCTGGGGCAATACATGTAAATATACATACAAGCGTATATTATAATATACTCTTATTCTAATAGAAATACCTAATATACTTAATCTTGAAAACTCTAATTCCTAAATTGGTTCTGATCATTAAACACCATTTCATTTCATTTCTTAAATCAGTTGATTACCAAAGTACTGACTGATTTCTTGGAGCATCGTTAACGTTAACGAGAGATAACCAATGGGTATTAACCCAGAATATTGATGATTATAATGTTAGGGACTAACATTCAACAATTAGTATGATTAGAGAGAGAGAGGGAGAGAGAGTTCAACCTCCGCTCTCGACACAAGGTCATTTCAAGATTAACATACAGTTCTATTTTATTTCATTAATATGCCAAGTGCATAGGAGTCTTTTAGCAGTGGGTAAAAATGAGAGGATCCAGAGAAATCCCACGAGGTTAGACGGTTGACCCTACCCCTTGTCATGCACTAGCCGGGAATCAAAACCATGCCACTTGAATTGATGACATACCTTCGATTAATAGCTGATCAATAATGACAAATAAATCTGCTTGTACAGACTTATTACCACCTTATTGTTTGTTCACAAAACTTATTTTTTCATAATACATTTGATTTTTTTAAACAAATAAAATAAACAAATAAAAATAACAGCTGTTGGGACTGTATGTTGTAATTATACAATCTGTTTCACAGAGAGACAGAAATGGGGTTTACTGTCCACTTGACACAAACTAGGTCATTTTGGGACTGACATATGGTTTGCACTTAGGGGTCTTAAGCAGTGGGAGGAAACCTGGAGGACCTGGAGAAAACCTACAACGTTGGACAGTTTACCTTACACCTTGTTACGTACAACCGGGGATTCAAAACCATGGCAGTTGACTCAATGACAGATGACAAATCTTATGATACAGCGTGTACATGTCATGCAGTGGCGGGTCCAGGATTTTTTGGAGGAGGGTGACAACCCCATGTTTTGTCTCACCGACTGCGTGCCGTAGGGGGTTATTGGGGGGAGGGGGTCTCCCCCTCAGAAAATTTTGAAAAATTATCATTTGATTTCCTCGCATCTGAGCCATAACGAACAATGATTTCCGTTCCTCAACAATGTTTCATTTTGTTGACGATTTTCAAAATTGAAGAATAAATTTCGAAATTTATATATGTTTATAAATATTGTGAAATTTTGCATACATCAAAGATAGTGTGGTCTGTACGTACAAAGAAGTTTCCACATTCACGGAAAAGTTGTCAACGCCTCTTATAATAAACAGCAAGTTATATGTCCAGATTATGAACCTAATAATGAACAAACTGTTTGAATGTTATCGAATATTTGCAAATGTACAGTCAATTTTCTTCACCAGTCCTATCAATACCATCGTAAAATAATGTATAATTTATGCATCAGTCTGACAAAAGTGTTGATGCCTTCATCCAGCGAGGAAATGCTTCGATGAATTTCCTGCAAATCTCCTAAGAGATCAGCCACGGTTTACAGAGCTGATTTCTGCCGCTAGTAACATAAATGCTGATTGTGTGTCTGATAAGAAGCGCACCATGTGATATATTTTAAATACCATGTGTGTGCATGTCCCGCTGGAAGCTTGTAGGACCTGGGATTCCTATAAACAGATGGGGAGGGGGGGTGACTAGTCACCCTAGTCATCCCCCTGGATCCGCCCCTGACATGCTAACCATTCGGTCATCCACCACCAACCCCTTCTCGGTTTAACAAAGGTATTACGAAAGTCTTCTAAGATAACCACTTTCAACATGTGACCTCACATCACACGAAGTCAATCATTGGCTCAATGGCGTGTGCATTGTTTACATACGACGTTACTGGTCCAGGCAGAATGGTGCCTTACACATTTTACTTACCTATTTACACTAAATAGGAAATATTTTTTATCCAGATATACTTCCAACACCTTTATTTATTTTTCTAATGCTTAAAAAAAAACCTTTCAAATTTAATTCACAGATGGAAAAAAATTAATAATACAGGCTCATTAAGTCACATTGATGCCATCCCTTCGGTGATTGTAGCAGTCGAGCGAATATATTCACTGCTGATCAGTGAGGTAATAATATACCATGGAATGATTTGTACTCATGACCTTTTTATCTCATACTCTAAGCTATTTTATCAAAAAAACAAAATTGAGGTCACATAATGATTACCGGCCTGCAGCTAACTTTTAAAGGTGAAATATAAATTATACTTGATGGCAGCATATATATGACCAATGTCTAGGTCATATGTTATTTGATTATTCGCAATTTTGTTTTAATATTCAAATCTATATTTTAATATTCCAATTTATTTATGTATTATTCTGTTTTTAAATTTTAAATTAATATTCTAATGTAGATTCATCTATAAGTAAGTAAATTCTGTCAATAATATGTATATATAGATTCCATTTTAATGCGTGGTTAGCCATTAGAGACATGTAGTAATTAATCTGTCAGTTTATTATCAATGAAATGAAATGGGGTTTAAAGTCCTACTGTTCTGCTCCTAAACTGGGCTTATAAAGAGGGGCATACGCCTACGCTATGAGGGAAATTTAGCCTGAGCAGTGGCGTTATGGCCTACTGTTATATCGAATTCCAACTGCCAAGGATCTTTTATGTGCACGCTAATGTTTACACGGGACCTCGCTTTTTGTCCCTTCCAAAAGACTAGACAGCTGTCCTTATCAGGCCCTCTGCAATAAATTATAACTGAACACGGCTGAGGTATGTAAACAACAGTAAACCCGAGATTTGTTACCTATCGCAGATGGGTCATTTTAATATTCTGGATAATTGGAAACCAACAGTTTTTGATGATTCAATGGTTTAAAACTAAACATTAAGTACAGTACAGTAACTCCTACTAAAACAGCACAACTACATGATAATTAGTCTGTCAGTTAACTGTATCTTATGATGATAGGCAGGTTGATCAGTACATGATTGATCTGCTGAGTTTGTTTAACGATGATCAACAATTTGTTAGTAGATGATTTGGATATAAATCAAATTCACTAAATGTTAATCTGATAATGACTACAGTATTAAATCTCTTTCCTTTCTGATCTCCCAGGGTGGTGGTGGTGGTGGTTGTTGGGGGTGGGGTGTTTGCAAAAGATATGCTTTTATTCAGGGGCCTGTTTCACGAAATTTTAACTAAGATACAATCCGAATTTTAGTAATTTGATTGGATAATATCTGATTGATTTTAGTGCTTAGCCAATTAAAATTGGAGAATCTATTAAAATTTGGATTTTATCTTTAGTTAAAATTTCGTGAAACTGGCCCCAGGACTATAGTATACTGCATGGTTCCCTAGGCTGGTCTCTCCAACTAGTATACTGCATGGTTCCACGAGCTTGTCTCTCCAACTAATAATTCACCAAAAATAACTGAAGTAATTTTTAAACAACCGTGCATATCTACATCCGTGGTTATGACTGACACTGAACCATAACAGGAAGAATTTTTTCTGGAGATTGACATTTCTGCTTAGTTTCCAACTGTCCTGGAACTATCATGTGTGCTGTAAATTTTTACATCATATTTTTGTAAATACCTATATTTCACAATATTTAACGATACCTCAACTGACAACCAGGATCTTTAATATAATATGAAGTTTTATATTATTTAATCTAAAGTCCCGATGCCACAACAGCATTTGTCGGAAAATATCAAAGAATCTCATAGCTTAATCTTTGTTAATATGTACTATCAAGCGCGGATGGCGTCATATACGCTCAACTTGTTCGTATAATTCTGTAGAACATGTCCAATCCAGACCAGCACATGTTAGTATATTATCATTCGTTATTTATCATCTTGTCCGTCAAAATTAGCCAATCATGTCCCAGTCCCGACCCTAACATCAGCAATATACCGAAGCACTTCCGCACACGAAATACCCTCGTTAGTCTTTCGTATTATCTGATGCTTATGTCAACATGAATCACTCATTGAACACGGAGACAACTAATATAACAAATAAAATCTTACGACATCGTCGTAATCAAATAGATTGGAGCCGGATAAATATCAGTTATCATATGATTATAGTCAATGACAAGATAAGTTTCGGGCAGACGCCAGTCATTGTCTGATCTGTATTGACCCTCATATTACTTTAATTTGGACTATGAATCATCAATTTAATTCGAAGGAGCTGTCCCACGTATCTTATTAAGATAAAAGAGGGAAAGAGAAATGGGGTTTAACATCCACTTGACACAAATTAGGTCATTTTGGGACTAACATATGGTTTCAATTTATTTCAATAATTTGCTTGCGCGTAGGAGTCTTTAGCAGTGGGAGGAAACCGGAGTGCCCGGAGGAAACCCACAAGGTTGAGAAGGCGCCCCTATCTCCATGCCACATACGCTCACACCAGGGCTCTTAACCACAGACGCAAGCAAGCCAGAGGTGACCGGCCAGTTAGAGGTCGAAGCCATCCCAACCCCCTCTATTAAGATAAGCATTGATACTGTCAAAATTGCAATGCGATGCAGCTATGAGCAACTAGTGTGGTTTCAATCCCAAGCGTGTATATATGTGACAAGAAGTAGGGTAGACAGTCCGACCTTGTGGATTATCTCCACAAATTCAAGACAAATAACCAGATTGAACCATATGTTAGTCCCAAGATGACATAGCTCTCTCTAGCACTCTCTCTGTTTGTGTCTCTCCCTCTCTCTATTTGTGTGTCTCTCTTTCTCTTTCTGACTCTCTCACTCTCCCTCTCTGTCTTGTCTCTTTCTCTGTGTCTCGCTCTTTCTCTGTCTCTCTCACTCTGTCTCTGGTTAAACTTTCTCTCTTTCATTCTTTCTTTCATTCTTCCTCTCAACTTCTTTCTCTGTCTCGCTCTCCCTGTGTCTCTCTTTCACTTTCTCACTCTGTCTCTGGTTTTAACCACAGCTTGTCCACATTTAGTATTTGGTACTATAGCTTTACAGAACAATCTACACCAATCTTACTGTTATTCTTATTCATAAATATGTTTATTTTCCAGTTCAAGATTCAAGGCACCATACCCAATTTCCCTGGGTATACAGTCATACAAATTGGTTCACATACGTAATTCAAATGTCCGAAAATGAGATTATTTAACACCGTCTGGTGGGTTTTATTAAATTTACATAATGATCAGTATCAACTTGATATTACCATACACAATTCACATCACAGACGACATTCTTTTTATCGTAAATATGAATAACATTTCATATGTTAATTTTTCTGAGATAACCGATTTCTGTTTGTTTTTGCAGTTGAAGGTAAAAATTGATAATGGGACAACCATTTACATAAATGATTTGCAAAAGAAATGAAATGGGTTTTAATATTTTACCTTCTGCACTGACTGGGCTTATGAAATGAAATGTGGTTTAAAGGGCCAATCCCAATAACTTTCTGAGGAATAAAACTGCTTAATTTTGTGTTAAAATCCCTTAAAACCCATTGCCTAAGGCCGACCAACTAACACGATATTTGTGATACGCTTGTAAATAACTTAAATCTGACAGTCTTCATCTGGAAATGGAGACTGTATTATACCGTATCTGGATAAAACCAGACTTTTTTCTATAAAAATAATATGTAGGTGAAATTTACCGTTTGTTATCAAGTACTGTATATGGGTCATTCACTGTATAGACCTCTCAAGAAATGTGAATTGATTATTAGGTCACCCAATGAAGAAAATGACACGAAATCTTAAAAGGGTTACGTGTCCGGATAAGCAGTGTTGACGTTCACGTCCAAACGACTCAATATTTTGAACTGAAATTTTGAGACAAGATAAATACTCCATGCCTTTATATTTTGGTCCATAAATTTCATAAACTCTCGGACTTTAATTTTTGAGACTCTGTTCTTATCGGGATTGTCCCTTTAACGTCCTACTGTTCTGCTCCTAACGGGTCTAAAGAAGATAGGCATATGCCATACAGTGTGCTATGACGGACAGCAGCAGGGTTCTTTTACGCACACGTTAATGTGTACAGTGGACCTTATTTTTTTGTACCACCCGAATGACTAAACAGCTGTCCTTGAGGGGCTCTCCGTCCTGCACAACTGACAAGGGGAACCCAAGCTGGAAAATCCTGAAGATATGCATGAGCCATGCAGTCATCCTTGACATCCCCAGTGGTATTGTTTTGTTCTACTCCACTAAACCCTGGATCCATTCATGAGGGAGACACACAAATTATCAACCGTTGACGTTCATCAAATTACAGACTATTATATAGAAGTTGGAAAATCACTTTAGCATTAGAGATTACTTACATAGCTTTTCTCACATTTATCCAGACACTTTACAAGTAGCATTTCAATTCAAACACTATTATCACTTGAAAGATGAAGCGAATAGCATTTAGACCCTGCAGCACCGGATAAAAATCTCTTTAGCATTAGAGAATACTAATTTATCCCAACAATATGCAAGTACCATTTCAAACCCTATTATCAATTCAAAATCATTGAACACAGAAAAAAAAAACCTAAGAGAAGAGGCAGCTAAAAGAGCTTTGACCCTGCAGCACCGGATAAAAATCTTAGAGAATACTTACAAAGTTAGTTTTTCTCATATTTATCCCAACAATATGCAAGTACCATTTCATACTATTGTCGTTTGAAAATGGTTGAACTTTGGTAATTATACTGCATGATTCAGCAGTAAAGCAGAACTGATCATTTCTTTGGTTAAAGTTTTTGAATGAACTTTATTAATAGGTCAAATAAAAACGTGCGGAGGTTATAAACATGTTAAACAATCCAGGATGTCGGCTATAAATCACAAACCACCCATTGTTTTCTAAAACCACAATAAATCTTATAGATTTTTTTCATAAATATACCATGTAGGAATTTTTTCTTCTCGATACAATTTTATTGTTTGACCTTGTTTTGAACTTGTCATTCATATCTTAAACCTTCAGATGGCGTTAAAGATTAGGGAAGACAAAGTTTGTTTTTTTTTCTCTGATCACGCTGATTGAAATTCGGCAGTGATTATTTTTAGGTTTGAACGAGATTGCCTTATAAAAACGGTTTGCTCGAGATTGCCTTATAAAAACGGTTTGCTCGACAATATACGCTGAAAACGGACAGACAAGCAGATTTTCCAGCGTATCGATCACCAGCCAAAAATATTTACCACCATGACAATACCGGTGATTGATCGGGCGATTGATTCACTGAGCAGAATCGATGTCGCCCTGACAGGGCAAATGGGGATTTTTTTTTCTAACGGGTTTTAAAAATTGCGGCGTTTGGGCAAAAAAATACGCTTGTCGGCCATAGATATTAGAGGATGAGCACATTAAAACTATGAACAGAGAGTTAACAGTTCAAATTCCTGGAAGAGTAGACTGCATGGCGTATGCCCGTCATCCTTAGCCTGGTTTGTGCAGAAATGTAGGATGTCAAACCCCATTTTATTTTATTTCCTTTATACTATTTCCCCTGGTGGGGTGGGGCATGGCCAAATGGTTAGCGAGAGAGAGAGAGAAATGGGGTCTAACGTCCACTCGACACAAACTAGGTCATTTCGGGACTAACATAATGTTTTAATCTTATTTCAATAATTCGCTTGTGCGTAGGGGTCTTTAGCAGTGGAAGGAAACCAGAGTGCCTGGAGGAAACCCACGAGGTTGAGAAGGCACTCCTATCTCCATGCCACATACGCTCACACCAGGGATCAAAACCACAGCCGCAAGCCAGAGGTGACCGGCCAGCTAGAGGTCGAAGCGGTGCACACTAGACCTCTAGGCCATCCCCCCCCCCCCCCCCGAATGGTTAGCATGCGCATGAACATTTAAAAATACATTCTGTAAGAGCTAAATCTATTGCAGTTTGAAGGGGAGGAGGGGGAGGGGCTTCAAACATCATATCGCAAGATCCACAAAGCCTTCTCAAAGCCTCCCATCTTATCCTCACATACAAAGGTTAATTCATATACCACAGTTTTAAAGAAAATGGGGTTTCATGGCCAAAGCGGGCTGTATCATATAAGATATGTCATCAAGTCAACGGGCGTAGGTTTCGATTCTCCAGTTGTATGTGATAAGATTAGGGTCAGCTCTCCAAACTCATGGGTTTTCTGTGGGCCCTCCAGTTTTCTCCTACTGCTAAATACCTGTACGTGCAAGTGAATAATTTAAATAAATATTAGTCCCAAAATGACATAGTTTGTGGATGTTAAATGACATTTCTCTCTCTCTCTCTCTCTTTTCTCTTTCTCTCTATTTTCCCCATAAATTTGGTATGGCAATGCAGAAATTACCAGTAAAACAAACTACACACTGCACATTTTTAAAAACTGACAGAGCGGATGCAGCAAGACATTTTGTGAGCTAATTTTGGATTCGTCAAGAACTATGACTCCCCAGCTACTCCTTCAATGACAGCTTCCTTTGTCTATTTATAATTTATAAAGAATTATTTTAATTCATATGTACATATAAGGAAATATGAATATGTGAGAGTTTTTTTTTCTGCCATAATTTTGCATTCCTTTTTTATAGTTTTAAATGAAAAGAAATGGAGTTTAATGTCCTCCTGTTGATCTTTGTATAGTTTTAAACTTTGTGTTTGTGTGCCTCAGTGAACATTTATTTAGAATTTCATAAATATATTAAAACATTTAGCGTAAAAGTTTTTATTTGGAATTTTATAACTGTACTAAAACTAAAGAATGGGGTATAAAAGAGACTGTCCCATATTTCACAGTGAAATAAAATGAGGTTTATTGTTCTACTGCTTTGCTCCAAATGGGCTTATAAATACAGGAATACTACATTCAGTGCTCTTTGAGGGGAGATTTTGCCTGGGCAGCACCTATACAGTAGATTCTTCTTTTGATTTTGAATTCCAGCTGATAAGGGATCTTTTATAAACAAGTACAAGGGAGCCTGTTTTTGTGTCCCATCCACTGTTCTTTGCCAGACTCTCTGTCTGGACCACTAACATGGGGAAACCATGCTGGAAAATTCTGAAGTACTTTCTCTGCCAACACGAAGAGCGAACCTGAGACCTCCAGCTTAGCAAACCAGCATCTAACTCATGGAGTCACCTTTGTTTTCTGAAATCTACATTCAACAGTGTTACTAGGTTTTTCCAGATTACGGGAGATCTGCCTATTGCAAGTCTTTCTTTATCAACCTAATAATCAACTCTCAATGTCATCGTTAGCCTGCGATATTTAGTGGATTTGAACACATTTTGTGATCGATGATTTAATGTAAAACTGGAAAATCGGGACTTTGTTTATTGTCGTACCAATGTTATAACCTTAACATGAATTACTAATACCTGGGTTCAGAGTGAAGCAATTTGACTGAAATTTTCAGCATATTCTCTCCACATCATCTATTATTTAGCACTTTATCATCCATAATGTCCCTTTAATGAACTACTTTTACTTTAGACTGTAAAGTTTTGGTTACTAAAGCTTAATTGTTAACCATAATAACTTTCAGCATATTCTCTCCACATCATCTATTATTTAGCTCTTTATCTAATCATCCATAATGTCCCTTTAATGAACTACTTTTACATTAGACTGTAAAGTTTTGGTTACTAAAGCTTTTAAATTATGAATCCCTTAATTGTTAACTATAATAGGTGGCCCGCTTCCAAAAAACCACACAACTTCATTTTGTACAACAGGCACAAAAGCATAAACTATGCCTTCTTGTTGCTGTGAATCAATGAGCCAAACTTAACTCCAGATGATATTACAAATTTAAAACGAATTGCATTTTTGGAAAGCTTAGGCTGCGAACCATTCAAATATGCTGCCAGCTTTATTTCTATAAAAATGACCTAGTGCCTGGTTTTGTGGTTCTATTTCGTTTAGTATCTACAAAGATATGATACACAGAAAATCGGAGTATATTTTAGGGCTGTTTATTATAAGCCGTGATAAATAGATCAGCAACTTTAACACAGGAATATAAAATATGACCTACTTTTGTGATAATTTGGGATTTGTGATAAGTTTTTGTATAAAATCATCCAGTCCTTCACGTCTCTGTTGTATGAATTCTGGATCAAGATTTCCAAATATTTTCTTTCCTGGTAGTCTTAGATTTGCTTCCGGATGAATTTTCTTGATCTAAAAAAGAAAAAAAAAACCAAATATAAAAAAAATCAAATCAAAAAAATATACTACAGCCTGTGTCATGTTCTCAACATTTTCAAAAAAAAGGGTGGGGGGAATATTCTGGAGTGCTGAAAATCAATAGGATTCATCCTCTCATGACCACAATGCTTCACATCTAATTTCCAATATTGTATCCTCTTTCGCATTCACAAGCTAATTGTTGACGAACATATCAACGGACAGGATGATGACATACGCCCACAATGAAATGTGGAAAACTTCCAATCAACAGTAACAGGTAACAACAGGTACAGACAGTTTCATGGGAACAATTTTGACTGAGTCAGAATGGCGCATTTGATATTCAGATAAGTTGATACACAATAATTAATAGGATACAAGATCAAAAATCCATCGTTTTATCCAACATTTTGTCAGTAAAACTACTTACTTCTTCAGGCATGAAGAACTAAATACAACATTGCATGACTGGAAGTCAGTTATGACATCATAGGAAGTTATATATGATAATATTTTTGTTTTATATTGTTTTCTATTAATTATTGTATACCCACTTGACCTTTGCGGCACTCATAAAAAATGCATTCAATTTGAACTATCAATGTTTCTTTCATAAACATACCAAGTTGAACACATGACCTCAGTTTCTGCATCCCACCCGAATAACTATACACAATTCCTTGCCAGAAGTGTTGTATAAACAACAGGTGATTAATATGTTCACTTTAAACGGTAGGAGTTTAAAAATAACCACCAGTAAACAAAAACAATTCATACAGAAATAGATAAGGTGACCTTTAAATCTAATCTTTGTATAATATTTCAGAAACCAGATTAAATTTATTTATTAGTTATATACATCATTTTGAACTTTCTGAACCAAGATTTAATGGAATTGAATCAATCTGTCTTCCACACAATATTTCTGTCATTTTTAGGAGATTAATTTTGAGTGTCCAAAAATTACGAGATTGTAAATTGGAAATATTATCAAAATTAAATGGTCACCTTTAAACTGGACACAAGTACAAATTAGATGATTTTTAAACGATTTTCAAACAAAGATTTTATATTAAACGAATGTGAATGAAATTAGTGCTAGATACCCACTAACAATCTGTTTCACAGAGAATTACTTACGAAATATCTCTGTAACAGACGACAGTTCACAACAGGTGCGTTGACTGCACGCGCCGTTAGTCATTGGCTCAACGGCTCGTGCAATGTTTACTTAACACCTAACTGCTTCGGGCAAAATGATGCATTTTACTCGTTTTAATACCCATTTACACTAAATAGGAAATATTTTTTAACTCCAAATACTTCAAACGTCTTTATTTATTTTTCTTTTACCTCAAAATATTGTTTGAGAATTTAATTTGTCGGAGTTAAAAAGTTAATATGCCGTACTCATTAAGCCTCGTCGATGTCATGCTTATCAGTGATTGTAGCGGCCAAGCGAATATTCACTGCGGGATCAGTTTGACCCACTAAATGGGCTTTACTATACACTGTAAAACACAGAAAAACACAGGAAAACTACCGGGAAATACCATGTCATACTAAATACCGGAAAGCACCAGAAAAACACTAAATACCTGAAAACACCTTAAATACCCGAAAACACCCTAAATAGGTAACCCGGAGTCTGGCTATACTATATGCCGGAAACTAACCCTAACCTTTAGGGTGTTTTCCGGTATTTAGTATGGTTTCGTTATTTAGTGTGTTTTCGTTAATGTACTTTAAGGTTAAACAAAAACATTAGGAGAACATAATCAGATCAAAAAGTGAGAGTTTCACACTCTTCTCGAGTTTTATCCTGGTACATGACCAAAAATTAATTATGTGATATAAACCATGTTTTATGTTCCTGTGATGAAAAGAAAACAAACATGTACAGACCTAATGACACAAACTGATGACCTTTTGAAAATTTATAAGACAATTATGTGGTTTTAAACCCTGACTTTGACAGAATAAAGGTTAAATTCTAGTTTATATAGAACAGTTATCCTGTGGCCCCTTTTTGTAAATAACCTGCACATGGGTAACTTTACAGATATTGGGCTGTCATGCTTTCAGCTCTACCTGACCACCTGTGGCTTGCGGTTGTGGCATTAGCGTTTGTTTGATCAAATATTAATTTTTAATTTGCTATGATTTAACCTTCCAATTACATTAAGATCATTAAAAAGTGATTATATGCAAAATTGGAGACAAATCAGTTAACCTTTAGAGTCGATATATATATCCCATTAGCGTGCACGTAAGAGATCCCTTGACAGTTGGTATTCAATATAAGAGTAGGCTGTAGTGCCACTGTCCGGGTAAAAATTTCCCTCATAGCACATTGTATGGCGTTTGCCCATCTTGATTAGCCCAGTTCGGATTTCCAACATGGATTCCCCTTGTAAATGGTGCAGGGGAAAAAACAATAGTTTGTGAACAAGCTGTAGTATCACTCTCTAAGCATCTGCCTTAGAGAAAATTCTTGTCTCTCTAACATGCAGTTGTGTAATAATTATTATCATCCATGTATCATAGTAACAGGGAAATCTGCATGTTCAGACGCATAAAGGGTCACAATTAAAAGACACATATGTATATGAATGCACTGCTACCTACTGCTGAACTACTATTACCCATAATATCGAAACCAAGTAACTGAGTCAGCTCTTTTGTAGCTGAACCTGCAGAAAAGTTGTAACAAAGTACTCTATAGTTTTCAACAAATTGAACATCATTTGGATGCTTAGAATTTTATGATCTCAGCTGGTTTATGATAATATATGATATTGACGTTTCAATTCTGTAAAAACTTCTGTTAAGGTATGGACTGGGTATGATCTAATTAAATATGTAATTGATCCCATATGTCATTTACAAACTACATATGATCTGTGTACCAGCTGCACATGACTTCAAAGGAATATGCACTGTTCAGTGAGCATGCCATGACAAGATAAAAGAGACAATTGCATGTATGACCATGACCTTATATATTGTCCGAAGGTATGTAATCAAAAGTTCGTTGACAACTAAAGACGACAAGACAGAGGGCTAGAGACAGGCAGAGAGCGACACAGAGACATATGGACTCACCATATGCTGCTTTGAAAGAGGGGCTGAATGGTAGAGTTAATATTGTTATATATCGTCCGAATGAGTTCCTGTATATAGTTTAAGTATCTGTATTTCTGTTGTAGTTATGTAGATGTGTTGTATTCTGTTCCGATGTAAATAAACCATATATTTATGAAACTGATCTCTGTTATTACTAAGATAGTGTTACAAAGTAGGACGCAAATTACAAACCCCCATTTCATTCACTCATGTATTCTGTTGCTAACTCAGAAGTAATTTTTGTATGCATACTAAATTGTCCCATTATAATTAAACATCCTTGCAAGGGACAATGTATAGTTTCTCGGATGGGACAAAAAATGTGATCTTTTGTACACATAGGCATGCATGTAAAAGAGAACTTGACAATTTGAATTCAATTTAAGAGTAGACAGTAGTGCTACCATTCAAGCAAAATTTTTCCTAATATATACATTGTATGGAGTTTGTCCATCTAAATGACCAAAAAATATGGTGTGGATTGTTCGTACTCGGTTTTATTTTATTTATTATCTCCGTTGGTAACAGTAGGATGTTAAACCCTATTTCATTTCATTTACACTAAAACACAATTGAAATAAGTGTCGATTGTTCGTGGCTTAACATATCATGACGTACATCCATGACGTTAACTTGTTATAATTAAAATAAAAATATATGTCCTGGGGCTAATATATGTCATGAACTAAAAATGCAAATTATGTTTTGATATCAAAATATGAATGAGTTTTTTTTATAACTTTTCCTAGACATCAACATAACAAATGTCCACAAGGTATTGTGAAAGCTAGCCATTTTGTCTGTGAAGGTGAGAGAGAAAGGGGGTTTAACGTCCACTGCACGCAAACTAGGTAATTTTGGGACTAGCATATGGTTTCTAAATTTTATTTCAATAATTCGCTTGCACGTAGGGGTCTTTAGCAGTGGGAGGAAACCGGAGTGCCTGGAAGAAACCCACGAGGTTGTGAAGGGGCCCCTATCTCCATGCCACATACAATCACACCAGGGATCGAAACCACAGACACAAGCTAGATGTGACCGGCCAGCTAGAGGTTGAAGTGCGGCAATCTAGACCACTAGACCATCCCAACCTCCACATCTGTGAAGATGGAGGCTGGTCAGACAAATTAGGCAAACATACGAAAGAAATGGAATGAAATGGGGTTTGATGCTACCCCACCCCATTCGAAAATGTGAAACATTGTCCATCTTCAAATCAAGTGTGAAAACTTGACTGTTTAGTCACTATAATTAATCCCATGTGCCTAGAGCAACCCCAAGTGGGATGAATTGATGCGCAATATAAATTTGGTTATTATTATTTCTGTTCTACTCCTACTCATAAGCTAATGAAGATGGGACCCAGGGTATACGACATGCAGTGTGCTATGAGGAAATTTTTGTGCAGATAAGGGTACCATTGACAGGCAAAATCTGCCTACCTTGCATTACAAACGTAACCATGGAAACAATGATTATAACCATATGTTAGTCTCAAATTAACTGAAATATTGGGTTAAAAAGACAATAAATGTCATTATATTCCTTTTCATGCTGTCACATTATTTTTGAAACAAGGACAATAACTCTGTCACTGAAAATCTAAAACAAGCAACAAATTTGTAAATTTCATCAGTGTGTAAAATATATGTGAAAATATTAGCACAGCGAATCTCACTACTCTTTTCATGCTATACGATGAAAACATAAAAGTATGCCAACACAAACTGAAATGAAATGAAATGAAATGGGGTTTAATGTCCTACTCTTTTGCACCTAACCTGGGCTAATGGAAGACGGGGTCAACACAAACTGATTTTGACACTGGTTTCATAACATTTTAAAGTACTTATTTGCTTCTCCAAAATAATGACACAATTATGTAATTGTCTTTATATAAAGCCATATTAAATTTTCTTTTACCTTATATTTACTTAACTTGATTTAACTTGACGAAACATTAAAACCCTGTTCTGTCCATTCTATTCATATCATTTATTTTGGTATATTCTGTTTTAACAAGGTACAAATTAACAATCTGCTATAATATGAGTCTGGTTCTGATATCAATTCTATTAAAAATCACTCTCCCAATTTTTGTCTATCTCGTTGTCAGCTCAATGAAAATTTTGTTTAAACGTTCGAAGCCAATGACTCTTAGTACAAATACTTCAGCTGCAACTTATTTACTTATGCACATACATCAAATGACGAATCAGTAACAACTTTACGTATGTGCTCAATCTACAACACAGCTGTTTCCCTCGCCCATTCATTACCTATTTGACTTACACTCTGACGCAAATGTCGACACAATAAAGCCAGGGTTTTTTTTCGGGTCAAAGGTTTAGGCTGGCAAAAACCAACTAAGGAGGCTGTTTTAAGAGTTTCTTTTGTATGAATTTAGCTTTGTAAAGTCCAAATAATTAAAGTGACTTAGGTTTGATTTCATCAAAGGTATTTATTTAGTGGGAGATTGAAAGAAAGATGTGGATTATTCCTCGAAGACAAAGCGTGCGTCATTGAAAAGACAATGAGCTGAATATTAATTTATCTTTATGTCATCTTGAAGTCTTTTGTGATTTAAATCAGGCCCTGGATTCACAAAGCTATTTCAGACTTACCCAAAATTGTTCATGTTATTCTAACCATGATATATCCCCTTACAAAACTTTAGTTGTTTTAATGTATAAAATACATCAATAAGAAACTATATGCAAAGTTTTGTGCTTCTGGATCAAAGATATTTCTCATAAACAGTGATTGAAAGTTGAGTAAGTTCTTAACTAAGTCTGGAAATGCTTTGTGAACTTGGGGCTTGTTATCTTTCTATAATAAATAAGAAAACCTTTTTGTGATTTAAAGAATCATTAAACTTGTTTAGATAACAAATTTTAAATGTACCAGGAATGGTCCCGAGAAAGAAACGGTTAACTTTTGGATAGTATAAACGGGTCAAACATAATTGTGCCTTACTGGAGAACCATGCCAATAGGAAAATCAGTCCAAATCAGTTCATGCAGTATTTACTAAGATGTGATGAATTGAAAATTCCATTGATCCATCCATCTATGCCTCCATATATATTTGTTTTGAACCAAATTGATGGGCCACGATATTATCTAACATTGGTATTTTCATTTGGTTTTGTCAATTATATGTTAAATAATCAATGTGATCTGATGATATATTAAAGCCGTAACAACTTCAATATTTGAAAGTTCTATCACAGCACTCTGCATGGGGTATGTCTGTCTTCATAAGCCCAAATGGTAACCTGACAAAATGTCAGACACATGTATTTATGAACTTTGTACCAGATATGTATCAATATAATAATAACCATACGCCCCCTTTCTCTCCTCCCCCTCCTAAAATCACAAAATGACAGGCACCCGATAGATTGTGCCAGACACAGCCATTTGAATTTGTCACATATATGTGCTTTATTGTTCAAATTACTATACCAGTTGAGTCTATTTCTTACATTACACTAAAATTAGCTGGTCTACAGTTTGTTCTACTTGAAAACAGACATTAAGCTAGCTGACCAACATATTGTCCAAAATTTTTGGAGATGGTGGCCATGAAGGGCAGAGATCTATTCCTAAAGAAGCTAGTTGACCAACTTATTGTCCAAACGTTTGGGAGATGGTGGCCATTTAGGGCAGAGATCTTGAAGAAGCTAGATAGTCGACCAACTTATTGTCCAAAATCTTTGAAGATGGTGGTCATATAGGGCAGAGATCTTGAAGAAGCTAGTCGACCAACTTATTGTCCAAAATTTTTGAAGATGGTGGCCATTAAGGGCAGAGATCTATTCCTAAAGAAGCTCGTTGACCAACTTATTGTCCAAAATTTTTGAAGATGGTGGCCATTTAGGGCAGACACCTTTTCCTGAAGAAGCTAGTTGACCAACTTATTGTCCAAAATCTTTGAAGATGGTGGCCATATAGGGCAGAGATCTTGAAGAAGCTAGTTGACCAACTTATTGTCCAAAATTTTTGAAGATGGTGGCCATTTAGGACAGAGATCTATTCCTAAAGAATGAAGTAAATGGATGCTACTTACATATGCTTCATTATTTAGACTAAAATGGATAGTTTAGAATATTAATGTCGACTTGCAAATATATAAAATAATTTCATTACCTACTGTCTTGGTTGAGAAGGTTTTAATGTAACAGCTGTTGATTAATATTGTAATTATTGAAGTTAACGAACCAAACATTTATTACAATGGCTGTAGGTAGCTCTCATAATTTAACGGCATGGATAATTATAAATTTATATAAAATAATCTGCCCCCATGCGAGATACGCCTGTTGTTAAAATTCTATAGTGAAATGTGATGGAGGACTGCACCACAATAACACACAGAAAAGATATTGTTCGCCATAAAAACACTACCAAATCAAATGAATGAACGGCGGGATGGGGGCAACCGTTTTAATTGCACCCATTGTAATATCAGTGGGGCTTTATCCAAAATCGTAAATCATAATATTATAAGAATGCAGACTTTTCATTTCCCAAGAACTTAGATTAATAATAGGATTTTATCTATTTAGTGTTTTTGACTAAAATAGTCGATTTAGGACTTAAAATGTCGGTTAACTGGCTTAGTATAATCTTTTCCACAAGTGGAGATAACTTTAGACAGGCAACCAAAGTTTAGTATGGCTATGTTTGTTTATCCATTTTAAATCTATTAATAGTCTCACTGTGTTATTTGTTGGGTTTTTTTTTTGCCAAAACATCACCAATTGATTATTTATCTGATTTATAAAGGGATGTAAGATTAGATAGTTACAAAATAGATAATGAAAACAAAATATGCTGAAAATTTCATCAAACTGCTTCCACTCTGAACCAAGTAATTATAGGGATTTCAATGTTAGTCTTGCCTCGATCATCATGACTTATGTTGGTGCGATAATAAACAAAGTCTTGATTATCCATCACAAAAATGTATTCAAATCCACTAAATATCACAGGCTAACGATGGCATCAAGAGTTGATTAGGGGGTTGGTAAGTTAATTAATGTCTAATTAATAAAATAAAACCAAGTACGAACAATCCAAACCATTAGGCAAAAATCGAAGTCCTAAAGAACGTAATAGGCAAAGTAGTGTAATCAGCAAATGGACTGTTCATCGTGTACGAAATACACAACAAACAGTGGTAACAGGTGTCCGGAAGAGTAAGCTTACCCTGCCTGGCGCGCCACACCCACCATCGCTGCATCCAAACTACTAGGCAAAATGTAGGTAAAATAACGTGATTGGCCAAGATAACATTTCAGGCCTAAAGAAATATCTACAATAGGCAGATTTACCTTTTTCATAATTTTGTTTAATATCTAATCAAGAAAACAAAATCAAAATACCATATTGCTAGATAATCTCCCAGTTTGGATTACATCTGATCACTGTTGTACCTAATCCTTAATTACAATAAATCATCAACTTACAGCTGTAGCCTGTGCCCCTCCCATCATAAGATGAATCATAATCCAACCACATTAAATATATATACAAACAAGAATCATCCAACATCAATATCATAGGACTTTTAATCCGACACCACTGTCATTGGATTTTTGAATCCAGCGAAATGAGTAATATATGATCCTGATGTGCATATCAAAAACCGGTTTTATATCTTGAAACGAGAAGACAGCTGAGATATTAAAAACAGATTCGGATCATATTTATCAGTTGTCAATAATTAATCACGTTCGGTAGCTGTATTATGTTATTGATAACATCAAAACTAGATTACAAAATAAAAGGTAAACGAAACTTTATTAGCCACGTGAATTCGAATTATTGTAATACAAGAGAGAAGTTTATTAGCCACGTGAATTTGAATTAATGTAAGAGGAGAGAAGTTTATTAGCCACGTGAATTTGAAGAGATTTTTTTTAGTCACATGAATTTATTGTAAGGAGACTGAAATCCTAATTTATTTTAAGAAGAGATTTGTTTTTTAGCAGCATGAATTTATTGTAAGGAGATTGAACTTTTAATTTTATTGATTGTAAGGAGCGGGGAATTTTAAATTTATTGTTTGTAAGAAGTTTATAGCCAAATGAATGTATTGTAAGGAGTATTGTAAGGAGTAGGGAAGTTTTAGCAAGATAAATCTTTTATAGGGACTAGGGAAGTTTATTAGCCAGATAAATTTTTTGTAAGGAGTAGGCAAGTTTAATTATTAGTC
This sequence comes from Patella depressa, assembly GCA_948474765.1. Lineage (NCBI taxonomy): Eukaryota > Metazoa > Mollusca > Gastropoda > Patellidae > Patella > Patella depressa. Next base: position 74,313,039 of record OX419716.1, read on the forward strand.
ACATAAATTTTTGGCAAGGAGAGGGAAGTTTTAATTTATGTTAAGATGAGATAACTGTATCAATTAGCCATCTGAAGCTAAATCAATACAAGGAGAGGGAAGTTTTAAATTATTGTAAGGAGAGGGGAGGTTTACACCTTTGTAAGAAGAGGGAAGGTTTACATATTTGTAAAGTTTATGTTTCACATGAATTTATTTTCAGAAGAGGGAAGTTTGAAATTATTGTAGAGAGTGAGAAACATATTCTACCATCAACATGAATTGTCAAATTATTGTACACAGATTCAAAAGAAAGTAAAAACCGTTTCATATTCAGTAAAATATGATTTTACAATCATTCCATTTGTGACCTATGGATCAGTCTAGTACGGTTTTCTTCCATTTATAGACTCATAGATGGTCGGATAAAAGACAGAGAAAGAGAAATGGGGTTTAATGCCCACTCGTTACAAAATAGGTCATTTTGGGATTAACATATGTTTCAATTTCATTTCAATAATTCGCTTGCCCAGTGAGAGGAACCAGAGGGCTTGCAGAAAACCCACGAGGTTGGGCAGGCGACCCTATTCTTTGTCACGTACAAGCAGGAAAACTGGATAAATAAAACTAGATTATATTCTTGGCTGTCAGTACACAAAGTTTAAACACTTAGGCCTAATGTGTTAGAATTAAAAAAAAAATAAAACAAAAGATAAATTATCAGATAAGAATGAATGAATTAACACTTAAAGTGGGAATTTCATATTTTCTAAAATAGTCAAAACATAATTATTTCTATGACTTTTGTTCAAAAGGTTGATAACTCACTATTATACGATCATTGGCATTATTTCCCACACTTGAAAATCATTCATGCTTGAAATAGTAACAAAATTACCTCCCTTGTTTTTCTATTCCTCCCATGGAATAGCTATCATAAAACGTTTGAATTTGAAGTTGAAAATGATTTATTTGTCAATTTCTCAACTGGCAATAGTGAATTTTTGGATTAATAGGATTATTCTTTTACAAGGAAGGACTGTTTATAGATGCCATCTATTGTAGGGCTTTATTTTAATACATTTTAAAAATATATCTTAAAAATATGAAATTGTAGCTTTAAAAATACATTCTGTAAGAGCTAAATCTGTCTATTGCAGTTTGAAGGGGAGGAGGGGAAGGGGGCTTCAAACACCATATGGCAAGATCCACAAAGCGATCTCAAAGCCTCCCATCTTATCCTCACATAAAGAGGTTCGTATACCATAGTTTTAAAGAAAGTAATGCATTATCTAGGAAGGGGTTTGATGGCCAAATGGTTAGCATGTGCGCGCTGTATAGCATGGTTTCGATTCCCTGGTTGTACGTGACAAGGAGTAGGTTCGCCTGCCCCACCACGTGGGTTTTCTGCAAGCCCTCTGGTTTCCCTCCACTGCTAAAGACCCGTACGCTCAAGCGAATTATTGAAATAAGATTGGACTACATGTTGTTAGTCCCAAAATGAAAAAGTTTGTGGATGTGAAATCCCATTCTCTGTCTCTCTGCATTATTGAGTTCAGTGAACCTTTATCACAAAAAGTAGAGAGATTACATACATGAGTAACCTTCAATACTAATCTGGGCTCCTCAATGAACATTCAGTTCTACTGAACTTTATATCCCCACATCTTATCGGTTATAGGCCTTAAAAACTTAAATTTTTGTTTTTCTTGGTCTTGATAAATGAGTATCTATTAGGAGCCACTGTGTACAACTTCTCACCACCAATGCAACCTTGCTCACATACACACAAGAAAATATTTGTTTCAGATTCTTCCTGTCACATATGGTTAAGCGAACTTATTACACCAATAGAAACAAACAACACAAATTACTGATCTAGCAGTGGTTAATGAGCTTATACTGCTCATAACCATTGCTTCAGGAATATGGCGTTACTAGACCCAACATGTAGAGAATGACACAACAGAAGTATTCACAGTACAGCTCATACCATTGCTTCTGGGTTTCCCGGTTGTACGTGACAAAAAGTAGGGGTGCCTGTCCAACCTCATGGGTATCCTCTGGGTCCTCCGCTACCACTGCTAAAGACCCCTACGCGCAATTGAATAATAGAAATGAAATTGAACCATATGTAAGTCCCGAAATGACCTAGTTTGTGTCAGGTGGATGTTAACCCCTTTTCTCTTTCATTCTCAATTGCTTCAGGAATATCGCATATTACTATTAATTATGCGTTATTAATCGCAACTACAAAAACATATACACTGAATAATAATTTAGATTTTTTACCTGTAAGTATGAGTTAAAATTATTTCACTATCTCACAGCTGGACACATCAAATAAAAATCTAATTCACATAAATATACAAAATTATCTCTAAACATAAATTAAGTACTTCAGGTCAGTGTCGAAAAGTAGAACTTTGGCTGTTAAACCCTGTTTCATGGCCTATCACTCACAATACACATGTCTGTCTGTCTGTATGCAAATTGGTATAAGGCCAGATCAAATTGATTTTCTGCTATGTACAAAAACTTCTTCTCATTTTATTGGAAAAAAGACTTATTTAAGCACAGAAAGTACATAGTTGTACAGATTTAGTTCTAAATTTAGAAATTTTAATCGAAAATTTTGCATGTGATTTTAAATGGGTATTCATTTATCAAGATTCATGAAGAAGAGAAAAGCAAAAAGACTTAAATTAAAAACAAGAAGTACATTCTTGCACTATTTAAAATATTTCGTTACAAATTTTTAAGTTTTGGCTTTTTAAAGAAAACATCTTTCACATGATTTAAAGTGGCTATCTAGTTATCAACACCCAAAATAACAGAAAATTAAATTGGCCTGGACTATTAATATATGTATGTATCTAACTTATGAAAAACAAGTCAGGTTTATTCTAGTGATTTACGTCACTCTCTCTCCCTTTCTTGATTACATAAACTATAGTATATGTTTTCCATTAAATGTTTAAACAGTGTTCTAGACACTGACGTACGCATATCCACAGGTGATTTAATTACTTTATTTCCCTTTGAGCATAAAAAGGTCATCATGCAAAGAAGGAAAATTTGGAGCTACAACTGGATCAAACCCTTAACTTGCACATGTCAGACCACTCATGAGAGTTAGCAACTACACACATGCATTTACAAGGAGTTATGATCTACACCTATTTGTCAGCCCACTCTGGTGAATTTGGAGTCCACAGGGGCATATGAACATACCCGGGATGCAATCCATGGGTGACAAGATTTATGATCGACACCCCACATGCTTTGAATGCTTTCACTTTTTAAAATTTTGAAAGTATTATCTGAAATATTCTAGATTTCAATTATAACTACAATAACCTGCATGGTTACGATATAAAGGATTAACTTAAATTACGATCCACAAATTATAGAGTTTGTGTTTTAAACTTATACAAACAAGCACACTATAATACGGTCAAGTTCACGTCTAAGATGATTTAAATACATACAAAATATTGATTTAACCATGATCTTGACCTCGAAGGAGATCAAATTCTATGTAAATCGAACACATGTTATTCTTCTCTATGGAAAAATCTTATTCATTCTGTACGTTCGAGGATAGAAAGATGCGGAATCCCATTGGGGATGCCAGGAAATGAAAATATTCTGATAAGAAGCTTTGTGAAGGATGACAGCAAGATAGTTACAGGATGTTGTCCAGTCAAAGAAGCAATGCCACCATCTAAAAACTCAAGAAGTTTGAAATCGGTACCAGGAGCTATAAATTGACAAATAATTTGAACCCATTTCGGAAATCACAGATTCAACTCCGGAAATGTGAGAGAGAGAGAGAGAGAGAGAGAGTGAGAGAGAGTGTTTAGCGTCCGCGATACATAAACTAGGTCATTTTGGGACTAATAAATGGTTCAATTTTATTTCAATAATTTGCTTGCGCATAGGCCTCTTTAGGACAGGCGACCCTACTCCTTGTCATGTACAACTGGGGAATCGAAACCATGCCAGTTGACTCAATGACAGACCTTATGATACAACATGCTAACCATTCAGCCTTCCAAACGATCTTAAAGCCCCAATACCACTCTTATTGAAACTGAATATGTCCCAATCTTCATTCTGGTCAACAAATTGTATTATTTTACAATATTCCAATTAATTGATGATATAAATTTCATCTTAGCACACCTAATCTAAAAAATTGGAAAAATTCAACTAATTGATTTGAAAAGTCTAACGTAAACCTTTTCAAATGTGACTTGGATTTTAAAATATTTTCGAACCTTCTGGACAAGTAAAATAGGTTGTAATAGATAATTTACACAACAGGTAGGACACTTATAACATCTAGTACTTAGAATAAGGCTATTATTTATTTTCTCGAGCTGCCAAGCCACCAAGAGTGTTATTGTCCCTTTAAACCATTAATAATATCAACTGAATTTATACTAAGAAATATCTACAAACCCTTTAATTACGATGTCCTGTGTTTAGTCATGTGGTTATCACAGAAACTCTATCAATATTATTACTAGAAGGGAGTGGTGGTCGAGTTTGTTTACTGATCTAAGACATATTTTAACTTTCAATGATTAGGATGACGTAGGCTTGCTGATATGAATGAATACCGAATGAATAGATATAATAAATAAATGTCTGTTTGTGTGAATAAACATTCAATGAATGAGTAAACAAATGAATTATTTTCGTCAATATATATTTGAGACTAACATGTATCTAAAAATAAAATAGAAGTATATTGTTAACAATTATGATTTGACCATTATACAATGGGTTTTTTTTTCATAAATTTGAATTAGGCCATGATCAATTTTATTTTTTGTTCTTCGAAGTCTTGATACGTATGTAGTCCTCATATTTAGTTCAATAATTTGAAAATTAAATATTTGGATTAAAAAGTTTTAAAAAGAGGAATGAAGAGAATTGGAGAGGTGCAACTAACTGTTTTCTGCTTTTAAATTCCTCCCTCCCCCTCCCAAACAAATAAAATTGATAGTGTTAAAAACACAGGATCTTTTATCATCCCATCCTCCACCCTCTCCCTCCCCCAAATGGAATCAAACATAAAATTCATATTGTGTTAAAAACACAGGATCTTTTATCATCCCATCCTCCACCCTCCCCCTCCCCCAAATGGAATCAAACAACTGAAATTCAAATTGTGTTAAAACCAAGGGATCTTTTACATGCACATTGGGTTTTCATCCCATTCTAATGACTAAACAATGTTTCTATCCAGGATCTGTTTTAGAAGAAAAAACAACAACAATCAGATTACCAAGCAGAAGGGGGGGTGGGGGAACTAAAGTGTTACGAATATGTTGGACAAATCATATTTTTAAGAAGAGCAGACATGTTATACCAATACCTAGCAATCAACAATATTGTCATGGCAACCGAAATAACATTGAAATACAGAAAAAAGTTTTGTTGGAAAATAACCTTATTACATCTAATGACTAATTAACAATATGTCCATGCTTGTCTGCCACTATAGCACATGTGTTTCTTGTTTCTTTTCCTTACTTTATTTACTCTGTGGGTTTCAAGTTCTTTTCACTTATCACTCCCTTTGGTGTGGTCCTCCTGTGTGCTTACTAAATGTTTAAAATACATTTCACATACTTATATATTCTGCTTATTATTCTCTGTGGTGTGGTCGTCCTGTTTTTAAATATACCCATCAGTAATTTAAAATAAATTAAAACTATTTCATGAAACATAGAAATATATATTTTAACATACTGCTATATTCAGCTCGCTATTCTCTGTAGTGTTGTCCTCCTGCGCTTACTAAATGTTCAAATAAACTATTCACGTACTTACATTGAATTATGTTACTGCTATTTCATCCCACCTATCTGTAAGACACAGGTGTATTTTCCCTTTATGTCAAGTTGAGGTATATAGCTAGTTATCTATGATAGTATACTCTGACTGACTGACATGTTATTGTTTGTTCTTTAGATCATGTGGTCCCCCTGACAGCGCTTACTAAATGTTTGAATTAAAGGTACTTACATTAAATTATGACACTGCTATATCATCCAGTATATAGCTACACTACACAGCTATATTTTACGTTTATGTCAAGTTACGGTAAAATATACTGTATACCTATCTGACTGACATTTAAATGATCTATATACTATGTAGTGTCTACTCCTCCTCTTAAGCTGGATAATTATACATACTTCATTATAAACATTACCATACATATAGTAAAAAAAAAAATCATAACTGATACAAATCTATATCTTATTTTTTCAACCATTACTCCCAAAAGACTGTATCAAAATTATTCTAAGTGGAGAATCTTGTGGAATGTGGTACCACACAGGCATAGAAGGGGTCTATAAAGAAATTTTGGAAAAAAAAAAAAAGATTTTTTTCTAAGTCCTATCTTGTGGAACTCTTGTGGTAAAACACACCACAGGCCCAAAACACTCTATGAACATCATTTTAAGTCGAAAATCTTGTGGAATGTATTTTTTTTTTCAGAAAGCCAATATCTTGTGGAACTGTTGTGGTGAAAAACTCCACACAAATGCCCCCAAACCTTGCCATAGATGATCATTACGATACTTCATTATATTATCACATACGTCATTATATATATTACATACTTCATTATATACTCCATTCATTATATACATTACATACTTCATTATACACATTACATACATCATTATACACATCACATACTTCATTATACACATTACATACTTCATTATACAGATTACCGTACTTATAGTGAAAAAAACCCACACCTACGAAAATATTGATTACTTATAAAATCTATATTTTATCATTTCAATCATTACAATACTTTTTGTACAAAAAATTAAAATTCAATATTTAATTGTAACAAGTGGTTGCCATACAAGATACACGCACACTTTGCAAGAGATGGACAGAAAACACAGTTAAAAAAAACAAAGCAATTGTTGTACAATCAGAGAACGTAATCCAGGAACTTATTGTCCGATACATGTATGTGCTGATATCAAAAGGAATCAAGATCTTTGGGATATAGACATATATTTTAAGTTTCATCAAAATGAGATACAAATTGTGACCCCTAGCATGTCAACAACCTTGTTATATTGTTACACTATTCGCGTTTAAGGAGCGGCCAGTTTGTCAGGCAATGTTGGTCTAATCATCAACAGGGTACAACGGTGATATATTTAAACTTTTTTTAACGTTTGAACAATTTGTGACCTTTTACAGGTCCGACATCTTTGGGTTATAAACATAAATATCAAGTTTCATCTAAAGCGGATAAAAAATGCGACATTGTAGAGTGTTCACAAGATAAAAGTTTCTATCCGATACGTGCCAATATCGAAAGGAACCGAGCCGAGATACACCTATATTTCAAGTTTTGTAAAAATCCGATAAGAATTGTGACCTGTAAAATGTCCACAAACAAATTGTGGTCACAGGCAACGACACTATAGGTCCACATGAAATGTGGGAGCATAAAAAACAAAACCCCTAATTTTACGTTTGTTTGTCAGGTTGAGGTAGTACGACAATGTACCTTACACCTATCTGACAGATATTTAAATGATCTATTATATATATCATTTACAATAGTGTATATTATTAATTATATGTTTCATTTTAAATTACCATACTTAAAGTAAAAAAGAATTAAAACTTTATACTAAACAAACAAAAAAAACCCACATATACAAAACTAAAAACACCCTAGAAAAAACACTCTAATTTTACGCTTAGGAAATAAAATTAAAGGAGGTTTAACGTCCTACTGTTCAGCTCCAACTGGGCTAATGGGAATGGGCATACGCCATGCAGTGTGCTAAGAGGGAAATTTTGCCTCAGCAGCTAGCAGAAGGAAATTTTGCATGAACAGCGGCGCTATGGCATATACTCTTTAACATGCATGCCAATGTGTACATAGGATCTTGTTTTTTTGGTCACATCTGACCGACTAGACAGCTGTCCATGTCAGGCCTTCTGTCCTGCGCCACGGAAAAGGGGAAACTTGCGATTTTTATGGAGAGAGAGAGCAATGGGGTTTAACGTCCACTTGATAAAAACTAGGTCATTTTGGGACTAACACATGGACCAGTTTTTATTTCAATAATTCGCTTGAGCATAGGGGTCTTTAGCAGTGGGAGGAAACCAGAGGACCCAGGGAAAACCCACAAGGTTGGAAAGGTGACCCTACTCCTTGTCACATACAACTGGGGAAGAATCGAAACCATGCCATTTGACTCATGAATAGCAGGCCTTCTGATACAGCGCGCACATGCTAACCATTCAGCCATCCAAACCCCTGTATCTTTATGGAAAGAGGGGTTGGGGATGGCTTAGTCGTCTAAGAGTGCCGCGCTTCGACCTCTAGCTGGCCAATCACCTCTGGCTTGCGGCTGTGGTTTAGATCCCTGGTGTGAGCGCATGTGGCATGGAGATAGGGGTGCCTTCTCAACCTCGTGGGTTTCCTCCGGGCACTCCGGTTTCCTCCCACTGCTAAAGACCCCTAAGCGCAAGCGAATTATTGAAATAAAATTAAACCATATGTTAGTCCCAAAATGACCTAGTTTGTGTCGAGTGGACGTTAAACCCCATTTCTCTCTCTCTCTCTTTATGGAAAGGAAATGAAATGGGGTTAAAAGGAAACCTTGGAAATCTTTCTGCCAGAGGATCCATGGCTAATAAAATAAAGAAAGTGTACCTTATATAGCCTTTTGAATTGGATGAAAAGATGTAATAGAAGTTTGAAAGAACTGTGGCATAAAGACTAAATCCGGCTTCATCTATAGCCTAGACATAGGGAAACGCCCACTATGTCATTTCAGGACTAACATATGGTTCGATTTCTAGACAGCCCTTTGGGAGAGGTGACCCTAATCCTGGACATGTACAAGCAAGGAAACAAAACCATACCACTCGACTCCATGACAGACCTTTTGATCTAATGCGCATGCATTAACACCGTATATAAAGTCTTAAACTCCATCCTCTCTAGTTCTAGTGTATATTAAACAAGCAAAACTCCGAAACCAAAAACCAAATCTGTGACAATTTGCACTCAATTCTCTCTAGTGAGTATATAATGAACAAGAAGCCATACTCCGAAACCAAAAACCGAATCTGTGTCAAATTGCTATGATGACTTGCGGATATTATGAGAAGGAAATGTCAATCTATTCATTATGTTGGAGATAGTTGTCCGGTTGTCTTATCCTAAGGACATAGACGTGTAGTCAGATTAATAATTGTTTTCTATTCTTTCATGATTATAATGAAGAATCCAATGGAAAAAAATCAATTTCTCATTAGCCTACATCTCCTTCTGTTTACACTGGAGTAACAGGGAAACATATCAAGACAAATTGTCATAATGTCATGGTTTTACGCCAGACACAGATCTATTTATCAAGGACACCTGCAGATTTCCTCAAATAAGGGGGAAAGAGGGTTAGTGCACGTGGTTGTTGCCGAGGATTGTAGGTTAGGGTGAGGCATAGGGCTTAAGGTTAGGTCTTGAGTTAGGGTTAATGCTAGCTCTGCAGGTGGCTTGGTAAATAGATCTAACGGTCTGGGATCTATCTAAATACATCAAACATGGGAAAGAGGGTTAGGACATGTGATGGTTGCCAAGATTTGTAGGTTAGGGTGAGGCTTAGGGCTGAGTTAGGGTTAGTGATAGCTCTGTTTACATCTTGTGACCTTGAAGAAGTCTGCAGGTGGCCTTGGTAAATAGATCTTACCATCAGACAGGGATCTTTTCAAATACATTCAAAATGAGACATCAACTTTTTTGTCCCACCACTAAAATAATAACACAGACTTTTTTGTTGTACCGAAAAAGTGGAAACAAAACAAAATAAAATGGGATTTAACATCTTACTTTTCTGAGGAGCTGCATTGGCTCAGTGAGTAAGGTACTGACTCAGAAACCAGACGGTCAGGGTTTGATTCTGGTGTTGGTCGAGAAAGGTCAACATGATTTTCCAGCATGGTTTTCCCTTGTCAATAGTGTTGGTCAAGGGACATGTCTACGCTTCTTTAAATTTCATCTGCAAAGGGATCTTTTACGTGCAGGCCAGTGTTTACAAAATTTTAACAAAACCAGACTGTGACATAACTAATAAAATCCACATGGCCAATACGAGTAAAAAGTAGTTTTATCTGAGCGAGTAGCAAGGAAATTGGATCAGTCGGAAAACCCAGCCTACAAGAGAGCATCTGAGACTGTTAGGACGTCACATATGTTCTAATATCAATTGAGATGAGTTAATCTGCGAGTGTGAAATTTTAGCACACTCCAATTTAGCCAATAGGAATAAGTTTTATCGCAATGTCATATGACACTTAATTGCAAACCCACCATGTATGAAGTTACTTCAGCGGATAAAGTTAGTTTAATGGATACGACTGCACCGATGTGAGCAGAACAATCAGTTTTCATTGAGGTTGTTCTGTTTTTAAATTGATTTGTTGGTTCCTTTAATAATAATTGTATTTATAGGGGTATAACACATAAAATGTAACTCTGCAACCAGGGCCGTATCTAGTGGTGGTGCAGGGGGTACATTGCACCTCCAGAACAATAAGGCATCCGGAGAAATGGTGCCCCACCCATCCTAAAAAAAAATAATTTGTCAACCTTACAATTATAGAATAATACACTAGAAAATGATCACACAGTGATGCTCTTAAGGCACTGATCATCAATCGGCTTATGTCACATTACATCACAACAGAATTATCAAAACCAGTAAAAACTCAACACGATACACCACCTGTTAACTTTCTTATATCATTTACGTGGAGGCTATGGCACCCAACCACTCCTGCAATCCAACTTTTAAAATCCTACATATCGCCCAGTCTGCAACTGGTTTGTTTTCAATAGTTTTGCTGTAAAGTAGGGTGGTGACATAGGATAGCAGTTTTATTTGGCGAGAGAGAGAGAGAATGGGGTTTAACGTCCACCCAACACAAACTAGGTCATTTCGGGACTAACATATGGTTTTAATTTTATTTGTGCGTAGGGGTCTTTAACAGTAGGAGGAAACCAAACTGCCCGGAGGAAACCCACGAGGTTGAGAAGGCACCCCTATCTCCATGCCACATACGCTCACACCAGGGATCGAAACCACAGCCGCAAGCCAGAGGTGACTGGCCAGCTAGAGTCCAAAGTGCGGCACTCTAGACCACTAGGCCATCCCAAGCCCCCCAGTGTTAATTGGATTCCCATAGTTTTGTTGGGACTGTTTTCAGATTATTTCTTTGATCCCTACTGTATTTATATGGTGGGATACAAGCACTGATGTCTTATCAGACTGGTCTCTGTTTGGCGGATTTTGGGCTGATATTTAGCCCAACAATTAGTTGATATGTGATTTAGTTTGTTATTTGTTTAAATTCTTGTCAATCTGATTAAAAAACAGATCCAATTTCGTTTCGTTTTTTATAGTTCAAAATTTTGTTTTTACTTGTCTTGGATCTGAAAGACTTGTTATTTAAGTCGTGTTCTGCCTGAAATGAGGGGTCAGCCAATCAAATGGTCTGTCGCATCGACCGTTTGACCTTTTCATGCGTGGAACTGTGGGTAAATATTACCAGCGGATATAGAAATCAAAACAAAACAAAAGTAGATTTTAAAAAGCATGGCGGTCGCTAATTGGTTAATCGAATGACTGACGTTATCGGGTCAAATGTCCCGTGCTCGATACCTGACGTCATAGAACGTGAGCTCCCACTATAACTTATTAGATCTACATGAGTGTAGGCCATCGAAAGTATAAAAAACGAAACGAAATATAGATCTATATTTAAATTCGATTGAATTCTTGTATATATGTTATGCTATAATTTTGACGTCATTTATATGTTCATTTAATAAATGACAATTTTACACCAATACGATGGCGTTGTGATCTTCAGTGGCTATTGGGATGGGGAACACAAAACATAATGTTGTAACTGGACGAATATCATGTTGAGATTTTACGGGTTCTGATAATTCTGTTGTGGTGTGACGTGACATAAGCCTACAGTTGTTACTGTTTTTTTTTATACTTTGTTTGCTCCCTTTAATTATATCTGTATTCATACTGGTTGGGAATACAGAATATTGCAACTGAGCAAAATGTTGATTTTTTACTGGTTTCCGACATTTTTGTTATGTTATATAGTTCTTGTTGGATATATGCAGGATGAGCTAGCCAGTTTTACTGGTTTTCTGATAGTTTTGTTAAGTCTTACGGCCCCATAAATTGGGTTTTTCTGTTTTTAGATGATTTTGTTTGTTTGTTAACAATGGTGACAATGGTATTGGTAGGGATGTGACATAAATTGATATTCGGACAGAGCAGTATATCATGTTGAGTTTCAAGCGAAACCTCACCTTATTCCACCTCACATATTACACAGTATTATTTATTGACATACCTTGTCTAGGATATACCCGATAAACCATGTAAATATTGATATATATATATCTATATAGGTAGGTAATATATAATGTTGATGTCATTGTAAAAACTTGGTGATTTAAATATCCACATGAAGAATGTTTAATATAAAGAGATATGTTGTTAAAGTAAAAAATTAATTATCAAAATTAATCAGTCAGTTTTGAACTGGACACAAGTACAGGCGCGGATCCAGGCCGTGCCCCCCCCTTCTCCAGTGACATAGTTGATTTTCATTTTCGTTTGCTTTGTTACTGCTCTTTAATAGATTATAATGTATAAACACGATTTTCGCATTGTCTCCGCCCAAGCAATCCAAGGTTGCAACATATTACCCTTTGCTCTAATGTATGCCCCCCCCCCCCTTCTACAAAATCCTGGATCCGGGCCTGCAAATTAGATGATTTTAAATTATTTCTATAAATTTGTAAACAATGATTTGATATTAAATAAATGTGAAAGAAATTAGTGCTAGAGACTAAATGATGCTGGGTTACAGTGTTAGCAGTTGGAGGAAACCTGGAGTACCCGGAGAAAACCCACATGGCTGGACAGACGACCCTACTCCTTGTCATGTACAAGCCAGCAATCACAACCTTATGATTTAACGTGCATGTGTTAACCATTCGGCCACCCAAGCCCCCAAATCCAGTACAATCGAGAGACTAGAACATTTCTGGATTTACTATTTCGTTTTCATATTAGCAGTGGGATGGAAACCAGATGACATAGAGAAACACATAAGGAGTATGTGACACTTTTCTGCTCCAACATAGCTAATTGAGACAAGCATATTCGACATCATGTTCTATGTGGGAAATTTTTCTCGGACAGCAATAGTGAATTCCAGCTGTCGAGAGTTCTTGGACGCTGACTCCAAGGTGTACATGGTACCTTGGTGTTTCGTCTCATAATATGTGGAATAACAGTAAGCGAAAGAAGAGATCATCTTAAGCAGGGAGCCACGATGGCTAAGTAGGTAAGACTCTAATCTGGAGGTGGCATTAGCTGAGAAAGTTCATCAGGATTTTCCAGTGTGGTTTCCTCTTGTCAGTGGTGCAGGATGGAGGGCCTGACAAGGACAGCTGTCTAGTTGTTTGGATGGCACAAAAAACTGAGGTCCTGTGTACACATTGGCATGCACGTAAAAAATCCCTTGGCAGCGGGAATTCGATATAAGAGTTGGCCATACTGCCACTGCCTGGGCAAAATTTCCCTAAAACCCACTGTAATGGGTGCTCCCGTTATCGTTAGCCCAGTCGGGACAAAACAGTAAGACGTTAAACCCCATTTCATCTTAAATGGAATGTTTTATTTACTTATAATTATTATTGATTATTAGTTTGTCATAAAATATTTTATTTATTAGGAATCCAGGAATCCAAAACAAGATATTCATTAATAAAAAACATAAAACAAACATGCATGGAATTTATATATCATAATTATATACAATGACTGAAGCTTTGAACATTGAACCCATGAACCCACGGACATAGCCTGGCCTTTTACCTCAGTATATTAATTGTTTTATCTATTTTGTTTACTTTAAAAATTGGCAAGATATTTTTCAAAGAATCTGATCAGTTTTATCAGTAGCCTTTCCCAATTTTTAAATATGTCTTTAATAAATGGGCATTATGCAAGACGCTTTCAGCGTTTATTCATCTAAATATTTGATGATCAAATTAACTATATATATCTATATTTCCATAAAAGTTAATAACCATGAGGGCATGTTTGACAAATAATTGTAATAATTGCAATAATTTTCACTTATTATTATAGCTTTTAGCTTGTATTAATAAATATTTGTTTGTCTAGTTTATGAAACTAAATTGTCATAAACTGGATGAACAATACCAAAACTAAAATAAATGGTCATAAACTAGATGACCGATTGTCAAAACTAAATGGTGTTTCTTAAACTAAATGGTAGCACAAACTGGGTGTTATTTGATGACAGCAATCTATTAACTGGATACGTATATTAGATTCTAGATGGTAAGCTCAGTTTCCTTCCTTTTTTCATCAAATCTGAAGGTACCTGGGCCCTGTTTCACGAAATTTTAATTTAAGATAAAATCCAATTTTAGTAGATACTTCAATTTTGATTGGCTAAGCACTAAAATCAATCTAATATTATCCAATCAAATTACTAAAATTGGGATCTTAATCTTAGTTAAAATTTCGTGAAATAGGCCCCTGGTCCGTAGAGTAAACTGGGCTAATGAAGATGGACATACAGTGTGCTATGAGGGAAATTTTGTCCCATCCCAATGACTATACAGCTGTTCTGCCATGAACCACCATCCAGCATCAATGACAAGGGGAAACCACGCCAGAAAATCTGGTTGAACTTTCTCGGAGAATGCATGGATCAAACACCCGACCTTCAGACTAATTACCCACTTAGCTACTGTGATCCCCCCCCTAGAAGAAGTAAAGATGTTGATATTAGATTGTCATGTATTGTAACACTTTGTTGGTTTTCACCCACTCCTTAAGACTCCGACGCAGAAGTAAATTATTGAAATAAAATAGAACCATAGGTTAGTCCCGAAATGACTTAGTTTGTGTTGAGTGAACGTTAAACCTATTTCTCATTCTGTCTATTATAACACTTCAAGGACACCAATAAGATTTTTTATAATGGAAAATTTCAATAAAGCATTAAATACGAAGTTGAGAGTGTCTTAGCATAAACTTGTGTTCGGCTGAGCCTACTTCTTATAATGGAAATATCAGGAAAGGCAATCTGTGGTGTTTAAAAAAAACAAGATGTGGTATAAACATGCAAGATTAAATTCATCCAGCCATCTATTAATTAATACATGTTCTTAAAGATACATAAAGGCCCATTCTCACGGTGCGACTTGTAGTAACTACTTGTGGTATCGACCCGAGTTGCAGCATGAGAACACCCTAGTCGTACCAACTTTTACCAGCTCCCAACCAGTTGAAAGCAAGTTGGGTGAAATAGAAACTTCCCTATTTCAGTCAACAGATTGTATGAAATTGACCAATCAGAGACGTCGAGTATTAGTACAAACACGAGTTCTCTCCCCTTGTTGTTTGTAAACATGGACGCGAAGCGCACCCATCAAGAGCCGCTCAGCAAAACTGAGACAGAGAATTTTGTCAATTTTTACCTCGCACAACCTAACCCAGACGGATTTGGGTTTTCTCTTTTTCTTTTTGTTCTTATTTATCAAATGTAGGGCAATAATAGCCAGTGTCTCTTCGTCGCTTGATGACGCCATTATGCTAAGACAAGACGAGATTATCGCGAGATTCCAAGTCGTATCAACTCATTTATATACGATTTTGTAATCTACATGTAGATACTACGTGTAGATACTACACGTAGATACTACACGTAGATACTTACACGTTGTTACTACAAGTCGCACTGTGAGAACGGGCCTTAAGTTAAGATTTTATTACAGATCTAGAGTTGGTCATTCTTGATACAACATTACAAAAATTGGAAGTCTGGACAGGAAATAGGCATCAAATGTTTCTACACCGTCTAAATAATAATTGTAGCTTTAAAGCTAATTTATCCTCCCAATGTGGTGTAATAACCCAATTGAATTAGATTACTCACAGATTGTCACATTATATATGGTTTGAAAAATTGACAATAACTAACATTTCTTAAAAATGCATTAATCGAGACTTTGTTTATTATCGAAGTGTACTAAACATTCCTGCAAACATAAATGACTGACAGACCTTCAGCCACTATTGTTTCATATGTAGGCAACAACATGTAATATTAAAGTACTCTGTTGATCCCCATCTTCGATATCATCAGTGGTCTCATTCAAATTATCTGCCCTTGATCGTAGCTTGATTGTATGAACCAATCAAAAAACAATTTACAAGCCAGTCTTAGCATCACTGTTTAAGTTCACAACACTACAGTGGAAATTTAAGATCTATGTCAGCTTTTATGTATTTTGCAATTTTTTTAAATGGTCGATAACAGTAGCACAATCTTCAAGGGCAGATACTGAATACATGTCTCCCAATGGATGAACTCAGGGGTTAGTGGAGTGGAACGGAATGGGACCTCTGAGGATACAAAGGATGGTTGATCATAAGATATCCGAGGGAAATGTAGTCTGCTTTTTGTCAAATTCAAACTAGTTTTATTGATTGTCTTTGAAACAATTCATGTTTTTGTCACTACATAAAGAGTCCAAGAAAACCCTGGTGCCGCCAATTTATTGAAACGTAGCTTCATATGTGGGATTTACAATTGTCAATATGGAAGTTTACCTTTCAGCCAAATTTTGTGTTGGTCATACTTCAAATCAAATAAATGGTAAAAGCTTCCCAATTTCAAAATTTTAGAGAGTAAACATCCCATATTGGCAACTTACAAAACCACAAGATAAGTCCACAAATCACTTCATTATCTTAAGACCATTCGTATCTGCTGAACCAGACAAACACAATTCTCAAGCTGGAATTAAATTTTTTCTTGTTTTATCATAAATATTGATTTTCTGAACTTTCCATAAACCCCAGGCATTGATTTCAAATCGAAGGTTTTAAGAGTAGTTGACATATAGCCTATGAATTTCTGGTTTATGAAATTCAATATAAGCCACCACGATATCAATCAGACATGTGAATTAAGCTAAATTTCGCATTTCTGGAAGGCCGCGGGGAAATAAAATAAAATTATCTAGGTACGTTACTTATATTTGATTTCTGGAATGACAATTTAATGTTGCTATACGCCACAGCTATGAAGTCTGATTATGAACACTACGTACACTTAGGTCATGTTTAGGCTAATTTCATGAACAACTAATTTTTTGGCTTTACGTCATCGCAATAAAGTCTTGTCATGAATAACAAATTTTAAGACTAAATTCTACATATTTTAATTACATAACTTATAAATGTAAATGAAATGGAGTACTATCATTGGTATACACCATGAGGGGAAGTATTGCTTACTCTTCATAAAATTCCAACTGTTCGAATTTCCTTTATGTACACACCAAAAGTATACAGGACATCGGTGTTTGGTCTAATCTTAACAACAAGACACTTTTCCAAGCCAGTTCTCCCTGTCCTGCACCACTTCCAAGCCAGCTCCCCTGCCCTGCACCACTTCCAAGCCAGTTCTCCCTATCCTGCACCACTTCCAAGCCAGTTTCCCTGTCCTGCACCAGTAACAAGCCAGTTTCCCAGCCCTGCACCTCTAACAAGCCAGTTCTCCAGTCCTGCACCAGTAACAAGCCAGTTCTCAAGCCTTACACCACTAACAAGCCAGTTTCCCTGTCCTACACCAGTAACAAGCCAGTTCTCCAGCCCTGCACCACTAACAAGACACTTCCCCTGTCCTGCACCAGTAACAAGTCAGTTCCCCTGTCCTGCACCAGTAACAAGTCAGTTCCCCAGTCCTGCATCAGTAACAAGTCAGTTCCCCAGTCCTGCACCACTAACAAGCCAGTTCTCCAGTCCTGCACCACTAACAAGACACTTCCCCTGTCCTGCACCAGTAACAAGTCAGTTCCCCGGTCCTGCACCAGTAACAAGTCAGTTCCCCTGTCCTGCACCAGTAACAAGTCAGTTCCCCAGTCCTGCACCAGTAACAAGCCAGTTTCCCTGTCCTGCACCACTAACAAGACACTTCCCCTGCCCTTCACCACTTCCAAGCCAGTTCTCCCTATCCTGCACCACTAACAAGCCTGTTCTCCAGCCCTGCACCACTAACAAGTCAGTTCCCCAGTCCTGCACCACTAACAATCCAGTTCTCCAGTCCTGCACCACTAACAAGACACTTCCCCTGCCCTTCACCACTTCCAAGCCAGTTCTCCCTATCCTGTAGTACTTCCAAGCCAGTTCCCCTGTCCTGCACCAGTAAAAAGTCAGTTCCCCGGTCCTGCACAACTTACAAGCCAGTTCCCCTGTCCTGCACCACCTACAAGCCAGTTCCCATCCTGCACTGCCTAGGTGGAGAAAACTAGGCTATCCCCCAATACAGGAAATTGAAAAAGTGAGAGAGAAATGGGGTTTAACATCCAATTGACACAAACTATGTCATTTCTGGACTAACATATGGTTCAATTTTATTTAAATAATTCGCTTGTGCATTGGGGTCTTTAGCAGTGGGAGGAAACAGGAGGGTCCTCGAGAAAACCCACGAGGTTAGACAGGCGACCCTACTTCTTGTCACATACAAACAGGGAATCAAAACCACGCCACTTTATTTAATGACAGACCTTCTGTTATTCAACAAGCATGAGTTAACCACTTGGTCACTTAACTCCCCGACTTAATGTGCTATATAATTGCAACAATTATTATCGCTGTGTATATACGTCTGTCTTCATTAACCCTATAACTACAATAACCACGGATCTCAAGGGATCTAGAAACGTCTTATTACGTGTTTAAAATAAACAATAGATGTCAGGAGATTTCAGATACATAGTAATAGTCTGTTAACTTTTCACCTTTAATTCCCACAACAAAATAAACAGTTATAACATGATAATTGTGGTGTAATAACATAAATAATTGTTAATTCAGACGATAAATTCTTATTGTGCTATCTCGGCACAAAAAGAGCCACAGCGGCACAGTAAGTAAGTAGTTGTCTTGCTAGGTTCCAACTATTACAATTGACACTACCATTAGAAGTGTGGTTTTAACTTGGGGTAATCAAGGTGATCCTGTCAGGTCTAATGTCATATATTGAAGTCAGATATAGCAATCATGTTAATGGTATCGAAATGTATCTGAATGTATCTGGACGCACCAGACCATGAGATGCCGTGTACACAATGAACACAGCTGGAGCTAAACAGTGTTGGTATATTTTAATTTGGCTTTCTTAATTAAATATGAAATAATAAGTACATAGTGGATCAAAAAAGATAGGTTGCCAGACTCCAAAAAATATGCCAACAGCAGTTAAGTCATCAGGAAGTCACCAAAGATTGTCACATACTTTTCTTTACTATATAAAACATTAAATATCTTGGGCCATAATTTCAGCAGCAATCGGAAATCAATGAAAATCATTAGGCTTCCGCATCTCATGATGTTAAACACTATATAAATCGGATATTAATTTAGCCTCTTGATTGCAAAAGCAGGTGGAGCCACGGTGGCTCAGTGAGTAAGAAGTTAGCCTGCTAGCCTGGAGGTCGCGGGTTCCATTCCTGCATTGGCTGAGAAAGTTCATCAAGATATTCAGAGGTAGTTTCACCTTGTCAGTGAGACAGGACAGAGGGGGTGGCAAGGGGTAACGTATTATCATTCAAATGGGATGAAAAATCGAGGTACCATGTACATATTGGCATGCACGTAAAAGATCCCTTGGCAGTTGGAATTCATTATAAGAGTAGACTAAAAGCTCTAGTTAAATATCGAAATCTTACATAATGCATCTTTAATTATATGTTAAATAATCAACCTGAGTACATGGATTAAATGAAATGAAGAGAAATGTTTTTAATGTCCTATTGTTCTTCACCGACTGGGCTAATGATGAAAGGTATATCGTCGGTGAAGTGTCAAAAGGGTGTATCTCAGGAAATAAGTCAAATACACTTTTTTGCATTTTTAAAATCTCCCAATTAATATGCACATTTCTGCCTAAGTTGTGTGTCTCTACGCCAATTAGAGAGAGAGAGAGAAATGGGGTTTAACGTCCACTCAACACAAAGTAGGTCATTTCGGGACTAACATATGGTTTAATTTTATTTCAATAATTCGCTTGCGCGTAGGGGTCTTTAGCAGTGGGAGGAAACCGGAGTGCCCGGAGGAAACCCAACGCCAATTAGAACTGTTCTGGGTATCATGTGTCCAAATTTTGTATCTTGATTTGTGGAAATTTTGAAATGCTAAAGGTTCCATTTCTTAATCTTAGAAATTCTGAGATACACCCTTTTGACACTTCACCGACGATATGCCATACAGTGTGCTATGAGGGAAATTTTTCCCAGACAGCAGCGCTACAGCCTATTTCGAATCCAACTGTCAAGGTATATTTTACGTGCACGCCAATGTGTACATGCGACCATGTTCTTTTGTTTTATCCGAACGATTTGACAGCTGTCCCTGTCAGGCCCTCCATCTTGCACCACTGGAAAAGGGAAAAACATGCAAAAATCAAGGACTAAGACATGAAAAATTCTATACTGTCCCAATATACATGATTACAATCGAAGCAATTTAAAGGGACAACCCTGATTTTAAGTCTGTGTACGTATGAAATTGGTGTGCATGTATTTACCTTGTCTCAAAATTGCAGCTCATAATATTGAGTCGTTTGGACATGTAACCCTTTTAAGATTTTGGGTCAATATTTTCACTGGGTGACTTGATAATCTATTGCTGTTCCTTTAGAGGTTTATACAGTGCATTACCCACGTGCTGTACTCGATAACGAAAGGTAAAATTTACTACACATTATTTTTATTACATAAAAGTCTGGTTTTATCCAGACACTGTATAATAGTGCTTTGGACTGACATGTTTAACCAGTTTGAAATCCTATCACTTATGCTGAATTAGTTGTTCGGCCCTAAGGTAGAGGATTTTTCTAAATTTAAGAGACTTTTAACACAAAATTAAGAAGTTTTATTCTCCAAAATATAACTGAGAGTGGCCCTTTAAATTAGCTGTATATATTGTATGTTATATAGACTCTGTTCCCCAGAAAATCAACTTACACAGTCGTATTGATCCAAACCGATGTTTACATAATACCACCACCACTTTATTTTCAATCAATTCTAATTTCTTCATTGAGAATTCTAAATTTAGCAAATGTATAACAATGGTCGCTTTGCAATTATATTTGACATGACATATTTCCGTCTGCGACACGTGAGGCAGTGGTTCGTATATCTGCAAAGAGTAGGAATCGTGTTATAAATAAAAGCATTGGCTGGTGATTCAAACAGAAATGAGGGGGGTTGGGATGGCCTAGTGGACTAGAGTGCCGCGCTTCGACCTCTAGCTGGCCGGTCACCTCTGGCTTGCGGCTGTGGTTTCGAGCCCTGGTGTAAGCGTATGTGGCATGGAGATAGGGGCGCCTTATCAACCTCGTGGGTTTCCTCCGGGCACTCCGGTTTCCTCCAACTGCTAAAGACCCCTACGCGCAAGCGAATTATTGAAATAAAATTAAAACCATATGTTAGTCCCAAAATGACCTAGTTTGCATGGAGTGGACGTTAAACCCCATTTCTCTCTCTCTCAAACAGAAATGAAATGGGGTTTAATGTGCTACTTTTCTGTCCCAACTAGTTTGATAAAGATGGGCAAACGCAATGCAATAATGCGCTATGGGAGAAATTTTGCCTCCACAGCAGATTGCGGCCTACTCTAACTGTCCAGGGTTATTGAACGTGCACACAAATATCTACATGCAACCTCGATTTTTATCCCTTCCAAACAACTAGACAGCTGTACTTGTCAAGCTGATTCAAGCAAATAAGCTGTTTTAGTTTGTATCAAAAAAAATTTGTAATCAGAGTCGCTAGGAAACAATTGCTGCTTCAATGATTTTCAACAGTGCAGATGAACTTGAATGTTTTTTCCCTAACAACAGTAGTATTGCGAAAAAATATAATGATCCTTTGGATCAGATCAGACTCAAGGGGAGTTTGCTTGTGTAATTTTTAAAAAAAAATATATGGTTGGCATCATTAACTACCTGAATTGATTATAAGGTGCAATTTGACATTTTGCCAAGCAGTGGCTCCCCCACTACCAATAAAAGATGTCGCTGTCTTATCAAGCAGCATTTATAGATTGATGAAAATACAATTGATCATAACTTTGTAAATACTGAACAGAATTGAACCACCTTTGGACAGACATTCCTATATTAAATTTAACTATTGTAGTTGTCCAGGATTCCGATAGCGCTAAATGATTCATCCAGTCTTCTTTAAAATGTAATTACCGTATACAAAAATGAGTTAGACCAACTATTTCTAACGTGGGTTGCGGGATGGACGAATGGTTAGTATATGCGCGTTGTATCATAAGGTCTGCCATTGAGTCAACTGGTATGGTTTCTATTCCCAGATTGTACGTGACAAGAAATAGAGCCGCCTGTCCAACCTCGTGGGTTTTCTCCAGGTCCTTCAGTTTCCTACCCACAAGTGAATTATTGAAATAAAATTGAACCATATGTTAGTCACAAAATGACTAGTTTGTGTCGAGTGGACGTTAAACCCCATTTCTCTCTCTAGCATGGGTTGCATGTTATGTATGGTGAATAAAGGTGGAGGAATTTGTAAAGAATGTATTAAGAACAACTTTTTCTAAACTCATCAATGTTGACATACAGGAAACACCCTACTATCGCAAAATATGAAAATAATAAAATTACCCTATGACAATTTTAAAATTCTTATTTATTTAATTTGAAGTATTTTATCTATATTGTATATTCTCAGAACTTATGGTTGCAAGAAATAAGGTGGAGCTTAAGACAATATTTGTTTTATTCCATAACAATGTGTAATTAATATGGCATTTTGGATCTCTTATTAATTCAACAGGACCATAACGCTCGATGTCATTGATAGCCAGTCATATTTACTGGATTAGGATCGGATCTGCTGCTCAACTTTCAGTCATGATTAAATCATGAAATGTATAATTGAGACTATTTTTTTTTTCGTAACGACTTTAGTAATGATGATCGAGGCTAGGCCAAAACTTCAAACACAAGAATCTGCATTCAGAGTGGATCAATTTGACTGAAATATTTAGCAAATTGCCTTTACATTATCTTGTTTTTAACTATTATAGTGAGAACTGCCAGCTCTTTATCTAATCTCCCATAATGTACTTTTAACTAAACAGTCTTACCTTTTCATGCAGAGTGTGGAATTCATTATATCTTCTGAAAATAAACCAGGATCTCCCTTCGGCATTCACCACAACTTTATAAACCTGGAGAGGGAAAAAATGTTGAATCATGTCCATAAACCGACGCTTTGACGAACATTTCTTTTTCAATCGCTTGCCCATCTTACTTCCACATCAGTCACATATGGAGCAAATAGTCCTCTGGATTATGTAAATGTCATAAAATTCATTCTCTTCGGTCATTTTGAGATGTCACTTACAAACATGATATGAATACACTTGACACAATAATGTCATGGTAGGCTTCTCTCCACGTCAAAAAAGTACCCAAATATATTTTTATATTTCCAAAAATTACAACTCAATAATGTCATGCTAGGCTTCTCTCCACGTCAAGTAAGTCACCAATGATATTTTATGTTTCCAAAAATTACGACACAGCCATCAAAATGTTGGAACACAAATAACCGTCTGCTTATTGTTCAGATGTTATTTGCAGACGTGGAAATCTTTGAAATACAAATTCAAAATTAATGTTCCATAAATGATGCTTCTGTACAGTTTATGAAAAAACTTTTCCATTAACAAAGAAAAAGAATGTCACAAGTTTTTGGCTTCTGAAAGGGAAAAAATGAATGATGTTGGATGTTGTGTAGCTCCAGCTGAGACACTTAACTGAAACCTCAAAAACAAGTTTTTACGTACGTCTCTTAATTAATAGAAATATGACATCATTACAAACTAGTTTGTTGTTGGCCTTGATGTATGTAATTGACACATTTAGCCGTCTTACCAGAAGTAGTTGCTAATAACCGAAACCTTATATGTACAAAAATATCTAGAATTAAAAGAAAAAAATCATCAATCTCCAAAACAAATCTGTTGTTGTCAGGACACTTGTACGATGATCCCCAAGGACACTAAAAACTATAGAGTTCTTTTCCTTATAAACGAAACCTCTAAGCCATTCGGTGTAACATCTTGTCACAAGCTAACTTCCTTCAAATGAAATAACACAATTTAATCTACCGGCTTAAGACAATGGGTTATTATTTGACAATCTAATCCTAGCGTTTCTCGATATCATTTGTCATAACAACTTTAGAGAACGAATTTGTCCGTATGTCATTTGCCATGTCTGAGACCCTGATCTCACGAAATCCTAACATTGATAACCAACGACAGATCTTTTAAAGTTGAATCAATTTAAAATCCTAGATATCACAGTTTAGACCGTTTTCTCTTTTCAACGTTTTAAAAAGTATGACTGAGCTCAAAAACAATATTGATTCTAATTTATAAATATTTCAATATCAAAACAGTCGCCGACGATAGCGATATTGATCAGAAATGACGGTTAATGTCTAAAATCACAATACAAGACCAGCTACGGCTGTTACTTTATAAAATGAGAGAGAGAGAGAGAGAGAGAGAGAAATGGGGTTTAACATCCACTCAACACAAACTAGGTCTTTCCAGGACTAATATATGGTTCAATTTCATTTCAAGAGGACACAGAGAAAACCCATGAGGTTTGACAGGCGACCCTACTCCTTGTCGTATACAACCGAGGAATCGAAATCACAGCCATGAGTTGACTCAATGTGCTAACCCCCCCCCCCCCTTTCCCCTTTATGAAATGAAATAGGGTTTAAGGTCCTACTGTCCGACTGGGCTAATGAAGACATGTGCTATTTTATAAAATGAAACAGGGTTGATGTCCTGCTCAAGACGGATTCTACTTTATGACCAAATATTTGACAGACTGCCGAGCCATGTTCATATATGCATATCTAAATTAGTGTACATGTACGCAAAAGAGCATGTTAAATCCTGAGAGATAAGTTTCATAAGTCGGGATATATTATCTTTCTGATATATCGACTGTTTAATAAATGACAAGTAAGCAGATCAGATTCCGTTCCTAAGCAATAATCACAAACTGATTTAAAAATTTCTATGGATATCTCAGAAATCAATGTAGCGACGATAAGGCCTAAAACTTTTGCTCTAACATCATGGACACTGATAAATCGTTGTTTTGACTCTTCTTTGTAGTGATACCCGCTTGTACATGGTTATCTAAATAATTGGTGTATATGTATGCAAAAGAGATTGCTTAATAAATTCTGCCATTCATGATACTGTCATTCTACTGGATTGTTTAATGTACTCAAATCAAATTCTGTTCCTTAGCAATAATCATAAACAAGTATATTAATCACATATTTCTATGGATGGATCAGAAATTCATGTTGCTACGATTGGTTTCCTTTTGTATTTCAAAAGGAGTTGAGATATTCACTTAATAGCTGCGATAAAAAACAATCTGCATCAGGTGATCGTGACTTCTAGTTATAGTCTTGAATAATTGATATGCAGTAGCTAAATTGCCTATTGCCGGTCTTTCTTTACGCCTGAATTGTTATCTAAATTATTGATTGGACATTAATTAATTTATCCATCCTGCAATATTTACTGGATTAGAACTCGGTCTTTAGCTGTTGATTAAATAAACTGACAATCAAGACTATGTTTTTTATCGTACAGACTTTAGTAACGATGATCGAGGCTAGGTTCAAAATTCAATTGCTAAATTCTCGGTTCAGGGTGGATCAATTTGCCTGAAATTTTCACCAAATTCCCTTTGCATTATCTAGTTTTTAACTATTATCATATCTCCCATAATCCATATTTAATTGAACACTAACAAATGGTATGAACAACTTTCAGATTACAAAAAATGCTAATCGACAGCTAACTCAGGTATGTATGAACAACTTCTGAAAACCCACAACTCTATGCCAGAGTAGATCATTAATAGAAAATATCAGATTCAATAATAGAAAGACAATTTGAAAAAGATTACAGATAACTAAAAATGTGTCAATTACATACCAAGGACAATAACAAACTAGTTTCCTGGAATGATGACATACTTCTGAAAGACAATTTCCTAAAAGCTAGTTTTGGACAGGTTTCATTTATTGAGAACTACTGGCGTAATTATGTCTCACCAGAGCTAGGTACATATCCTCACTGGTATAACTCCTGAATAACAGAAATCCTTGCAAGAGCGGATAAACAATTGGAAATATCACTGATTTAATAAAAAAGAATAAATCTTATCATATTACTAAAATAACAACTGGTAGTTCAAGGCTAACAATGATACATTTATTTATGGATGATTTCTAAAAAAAAAACCAACCCAAAACACAAGATCATTAACAGAAACTATCCCAAATTGAACAGAAGGCAGATTTGAAACAAATCTTGTCAGATAACTAAACAAACCAGTTGAACACTAACACTTGTACAACTTCTAAAAAAAACACAAGATGGATCAACAATCGGAACTATCACAGACTCAGCAGAAAGATTGTTCCAAAGGAGTGTTGTTGTCATGTCAGGATACACCTCGGATAAATTCCTTGTAATGGATACAAACATGTAGCACTTGGAGAAATTACCCCTTCAATCACGCAAAAATTATCTTAAATCACCAGCAACCTTGCTTCATAATAACTATACAACACTGAACGGCCATCGCTAAGAAGCAGTTTATAGAATTCAGTCTACTCCTTAGATGGAAATATTGGAGAATTTTTCATTAAGTGTAAAAGGTTCTGTCCTTGATATGGTTGCTCACTAATCAATGGAGAGAGACAGAGAGAGATATAGTGTTTCCATCACGTAATATAGTAGTCATTCGGTTAGTTATTACTGATACCAGTAGGGAACAATACGCACATTAGCAGGATTACATCTATACCTACACTTAATTACCACCATTCAATAAATTCCCCCCCTTATCCAGCATTCAATAAATTCCCCCCATATGGCCAATGAGCAGCATTACGTGCATTTCGATTTGGGGCACACTAACGAATTAAATTTTCATTATTAGGGCTCTCATTTGAGTTATGTACCTAGAGCTCACATGTCATATACATCTAGTTTCAAAGAACTTAAACATATTTCTATGCAAGAGCTAAGTCTGCCTATTGCAGGTCTTTCTTAAGGCCTTAAATATTATATAAACTATTAATTAGAAATGAAATGAAATGAAATGTGGTTTAGCGTCCCATTCTTCTGCACCTAAAATGGGCTAATGGAAGATGGGCATATGCCATGTACAGTGTGCTATGAGGGAAATTTTGCCTGGGCAGCGGCGCTGCGACCTACTCTTATATCGAATGCCAACTGCCAAGGGATCTTTAACGTGCACGCCAATGTGTACACGAGACCTCGTTTTTTCGTCCCATCCAAACAACTAGGCAACCCGAACAACTAGGTAACTGTCCTTGTCAGACCCTCCGTTCTGCATCACTGACAAGGGGAAACCATGCTGGACTATTAATTAGATAATTATTAACATGACAAGACCATAATCAACTCTTGATGTCATCTGATGACAGAGAGAGAGAGAGAAATTGGGTTTAACGTCCACTCAACACAAACTAGGTCATTTCAGGACTAACATATGGTTTAATTTTATTTCAATAATTCGCTTGCGCGTAGGGGTCTTTAGCAGTGGGAGGAAACCGGAGTGCCCTGAGGAAACCCATGAGGTTGAGAAGGCGCCCCTATCTCCATGCCACATACGCTCACACCAGGGCTCGAAACCACAGTCGCAAGCCAGAGGTGACCGGGCAGCTAGAGGTCGAAGCGCGGCACTCTAGACCACTAGACCATCCCAACCCCCCATCTGATGACAGACTTGAATCCGATCTGTGATTCAATGGATCTGCATGATTAACCATAAAAAAGGATAATCAAGACTTTGGTAACAATGACAACCCAGTGCTGTTGATATTCAGTCTTCTCAGCTTAGTGAAGTATTTTGACTCAAATTCTCAGCATATTCTCTTTACATTATATATTTTTTACCTAATATAGTGAGAACTGTCAGCTCTTTATCTAATCGTCCATAATGTCTCTTTAACCCTAGCGAACAAAAAATACAGTTAAATTTATAGTTTATAACGTGTAAAAAAACTTATATATATAAGACATTTGGAAATGTCTCCCATAGACACCAAACTTAACGGCTGCAGAACATATTTAATTTACAGACCATAAAATTTGAATTTTAAAGAAGTTAACTTTAGCACACAATAAATAATGATAAATTTATAGTTATATATGGAGAGATGGCGTTTAACCACCACTAGACAAATATAGTTCATCTTCCGACTAGAAAGTATTAAATAAAAGCCATGGTGTCAGCAATGCAACTAACTCGGAAGACACCTTAAATACCAGATAATGATGCCATATTCAACTAACTCTGGGAGTCAGCAGGCCCAGATCCAGGATTTTGTCGAGAGGAGGGGGGGGGCCCAGAGATTGGAGCAAAGGGTAATATGTTGCAACCTGGGATTGCTTGGGCAGAGACAATGTGTAAATCATGTTTATATCATCTATTAAAGAGCAGATATATGTAAACTACAACAGTAACAAAGCAAACGAAAATGAAAATCAACTATGTCACTGCCCCCCCCCCCCCCCTTGGATCTGCGCCTGGTCAGGGTCAACATAAAAAACAAGATTTTGATATCATCTGTAACTAACTCTGGGTCAACATAAAATGCAAGAAAATCTTTATGTCAAATGTAACTCGGAGTCAACATAAGACACAAGACATTGATAATAACTGTTACCAACTGAGAGTACTGTGGCACAACATATTGTCAACTATACATGTAACTAACAGAGAGTACTACACCTATACATGTCAACTATCTTTAACTACAGTAACTCAGGGTGAACCTAAAATAAATGTCAACTATTTAACTCTCATAACTCAGGGTGAACCTAAAATACATGTCAAACTACCGTAACTCGAGGTGAACTACATACCGTAACTCGGGTGAACATAAAATACATGTCAACTAATAACTATCGTAACTCAGAGTGAACATAAACTACATGATATCAATACTAATATGATTTGTATATATAGTACATGTACCTTTATGTAGTGTAAGAAACAAGCAATTTACATTTGGGCAAAACTGATTAAAAAACAACTTTTATAGCCACATGACCAGATTTTAACAAAATGTGCAAAATATACTTACAATGTATTTCTTTTCTTTTTCCCAGGTCTGGAAATCAGATATAGAGGCTGAAGCTGTATGATCATTGTCAGACATTTTAACTGAAAAATAAAAAAAACCCAATGAAATTGGTGATCAAAGCGATTTTGGAGCCAGTGACGTAACAGCGATAATAGCCTTTGTTTAAACATCTGATGCCCATTTTGTTTTTAGATAACTTTACCAGCTAATTGCATTAATTTTTCAGCTAACAAGTGGTTACCTGTAACGCCCACATTTTGCAAGAGATGGACAGAGAACAAGCTAAAAAAACAATTTCTCGAACAATTGAGGGCCATAATTTAGGGTATTACTGTCCAATGTGTCAATATCAAAAGGAACCAAGATCTTTGGGTTTGAACATATATTTTAAGTTTCATAAAAATCTATAAGTTTCATTAAAATCGTTTCAAAATTGTGACCTTTAGATACAGTAGGGTCTGATTTTTATCTTATGGTGCAACAGTGATATAATTGAACGGTGTTTTAGAGAGACAGAGAGAGAAATGGGGTTTAACATCCACTCAACACAAACTAGGTCATTTCGAGACTAACATATGTTTTTTAATTTTATTTCAATAATTCGCATGCGCGTAGGGTTCTTTTACAGTGGGAGGAAACCGGAGTGCCCGGAGGAAACCCACGAGGTTGAGAAGAATGGTGTTTAGCCTCTAGAAGGTCCACAAGCTGAAAAAAGTGATTTTTCGTATATCAGGGCGACTATAGACAGTTGTCCTTGTCATGGCCCTCTGTCATCCACCTCTGAAATCATGCCATAAAATCCTGATGAACTTTCTTGGCCAACACCAGGAGCAAACCCGGGACCTCCAGAGAAACGAGCCAGTGTCTTACTCACTTTGCCACTGTGGCTCCATAAGAATTTGAAGAAAAGTACTCAGAAATGTGAAAATCACTTAGCCACCCTAGCTCCAAATGAATTCGACGAAGCAAGTCAGCGTCTTACTCACTTAGCGACTGTGGCTCCATAAGAATTCAAAGAACAGTAGCGCCTACTTAGAAATGTGAAAAAATTTTACCACATAGGGCTCTCCATGGTATACATGCACTCTTCTTCATTAGCACGGTGCATGGGTCTAGAGAAGTATGACATTAAACACCATTTCACAATGTATGTAAAGAAATTGCTTTTAAATCAAATCATAGAATTGTTATTCGCCCTATTTTACTGATAACAGATTTATTAATTGAACAAATATTTACAGGTCTGGGCCATAAACAATAAATAACAAGATTAAAAATTTAAATTCCTTTGAATTTTAAACATACATATTAATATGCAAGAGCTTAATTTGCCAATTGCGGGTCTTTCTTCCGGCCTGAAATGTTATCTAAATTATTAAATTGAGACTAATTATCTTATCCAGACCATAAACAAGTCTTGGTGTCATTGCTAGCCTGCTATATTTACTGGATAAGATTTTAAATATAAAAGTGGATAATTGAGACTATATCTTTTATTGTATCGACTTTAGTAATGATGATCGTGGCAAGGCCCAAAATTCAAACACTAAATTCTTGGTCCACGGTGGATCTATTTGATTGAAATTTTCAGCAAATTCCCTTTACATTATCAATTTTTTAAATATTATAGTGAGAACTGCCTAATCCCCCATAATGTATCTTTAACAGACAGATTGATTTTGGGAGATGCTAATTGTGTATACCGGTGATTGAATTATAGGGGGAATACTAACCTTTATCTAACCCAAAGTCCATGACAACGGCTGCTTTATATAAATAATCTAAGTATTTTGAGAATACTAACCACAACCATTTTTAAAAGACTGAACTTGGATCCAATTTACTTTTACCCCTCTTAAAAAGGTTAAGGTTAGTATTCACCAAAATACACATCTATAAAGTGGCCATTGTGGATTCTGGAAATTCCTGAACCTCCCCAACCAGCCTACAATTAGAATTTCCCATTGATTCTGCTGTAAGCCATTTTTAGTTACATGTAGGCCAACCCAATTTACTTTCTAGGTCTTCTTGGAATTGGTAAATAAATTATAGCCACTTAAAGATTTTGTAGCTAATGGCTTCTGAACAGCGTAACCAAACAGAAATTTAAAAGGTGTTCCTAGAGAAGAATGAATAAATGAAACAGAGTCTTATGGCACATCAGCTTTAACCAGGCTATATTGCACCAAACATATGGTGAAAAGTATGATGAGACAAACTATATGCTATCACATAAAGTAGTCATGTTCACAAATAAAAACAAATATCACAGCATGTTAAATAATTGAAAATAAAAATCACAACTTCATGTACACAAATATCTAAAATGAGAAAAAAAAGGTGATAATATCTGAAGACGCCCATAGAAGGCAGATAGCTAGCTTATATTTAATGTATGTCAGAATGAAGTAAAGTAGAGTACTTTTTATCTGGACGTATTTTTTATTTATTTATGTATATATATATATATATATATATGTATTTACTATTAAAATTGTTTTAAAAAATATGTCTCTTTTAAAAAGTCTAGGATTTTACAAAAAAAAAAGACCAGGTTGGTAAAAGAATTAATAAAACAGAAATGTTTTGCTTGTTTCCTAAAGAACAGAAAATCAAACTGGTGTGACCTTTGACTGTGACTGGTGAAAATGGTTCAATTAGCATCCCTGCAGTGAGCCCTGGGGTTTTGTGGTTTACATTAGAATAGATCCCAGTCAAATCAGACAAACTATAACCTCAGATGTGATGTATTCCCTATAGAGTAAAGTTATTACAGAATCTGTGATCTAATAAAGTTAAACTCTGACCTGCAGGTCGATTACAGGCTTTTAATGTACGACAAGGGAATTAGCTATGCAAATAATTGATGCAGAGTCAGAATTCCAATAGGGTCGAACAATT
This sequence comes from Patella depressa, assembly GCA_948474765.1. Taxonomy (NCBI): domain Eukaryota; kingdom Metazoa; phylum Mollusca; class Gastropoda; family Patellidae; genus Patella; species Patella depressa. Next base: position 74,345,347 of record OX419716.1, read on the forward strand.
GCAGTTAATTTAAAAAACAAGAGCATTGGTATACCTCTTTAATATACGTCCACATTTCTAAGGGTCGGGGAATGCACCAAAATAAATAATTGCTGTCTTTATAGGAAATAAATATGCAAATGATTCAGAATTGCAGACGATATAAACACAGGTCAACTTCTGGATTATATAAGGACGAAAAGTTTTCAAACGATCCATTAAGAATTGCAGCCTGTAGGCGACACACAGACACACAAGAGAAAACAGGTGTGACTCTGCATCAAAAACTGTAAGGATGATCCTTAAGGAATAAGTATTCAAAGTCTCAAGCTGATCTGTTAAGACGACAAACAAACCAATACAAAAAATGGGCCTGACTCTGTTCCTGGGGGTCTGGCATACACGAAAAACAAAGATAGGTTGCCAGGCAACGAAACATACGCCCACAGCAGCTAAATCGTCCGGGCAGTCAACAAGGGTTGTCGCATATTTTTACTTTATTTGGTAATGAAACAACTCATTATGTAATTATCTGAAAATCATTAGAATTTGTTTGCTTTTTATAAAGTTTTGCCCCACGCTATCAATTAGTATAGGAAACATTTAACATCATGGATTTAGCTGTTCTCCTATCAAAATTCATTGAAAATCAAAATACTTGTGCGTTTCAACACCTTAAACTCTGTGTATCAATCTGAAATCAAACGGATGATAAGTTTGGCATCTGTAGGTTTTTTGAAGTGATCAAGGGAGATAACTCTGGAAGTAATTATTTGAAATCAATGAAAATCAGTAGGCTTCTTCGTCTCATGACCTTAAACAGTGTGTGTAAATTTAAAGTCAATCAGATATTAACTTTGGCCTCTAGAGCGTCCACAGGATTTTTTGATGTGATCAAGGGACATAACTCTGGCACTAATTATCGGAAATCGCTGAAAATCAATAGGCTTCTTCGTCTTATGACCTTAAACACTGTGTATGAATTTTAAGTCAATCGGATATTAACTTTGGCCTCTAGATCGTTCACAAGATTTTTTTGAAGTGATCAAGGGCCATAACTCTGGCACTAATTATCGGAAATCGCTGAAAATCAATACACTTCTTCGTCTTATGACCTTAAACACTGTGTATAAATTTAAAGTCAATCGGATATTAACTTTGGCTTTTAGAGCGTCCACAAGATTTTTTGAAGTGATCAAGGGCCATAACTCTGGCACTAATTATCGGAAATCGCTGAAAATCAATAGGCTTCTTCTTCTTATGACCTTAAACACTGTGTATAAATTTAAGGTCAATCGGATATTAACTTTGGCTTTTAGAGTTTCCACAAGATTTTTTGAAGTGATCAAGGGCCATAACTCTGGCACTAATTATCGGAAATCGCTGAAAATCAATAGGCTTCTTCGTCTTATGACCGTAAACACTGTGTATAAATTTAAAGCCAATCGAATATTAACTTTGGCCTCTAGAGCGTCCACAAGATTTTTTGAAGTGATCAAGGGCCATAACTCTGGTAGTTATTATCGGAAATCGCTGAAAAACAATAGGCTTCTTCGTCTCATGACCTCAAACACTGTGTTTAAATTTAAAGTCAATCGGATATTAACTTTAGCATCTAGAGCGTCCACAAGCAATTGTGGACACCGGACGGACGGACGGATGGACGGACGGGGGCGACGACAATATACGACCACATTTCAATGTGGGCGTATAATAAAAGGATCATTCTTATAGGGTACAAGGAAATGTTTGCAAAGTTTCAAGAGAGTCCATTAAGAATTGCGTCCTGTAGCTGACTCACAGACACACACACACATAAATGGTCTGAAATATTTATGTTTGCTCAAGTCACTTAATGAGTTATAATCCCTCTAATCTATGATATTTTGGCATTTGATTTGCATACTTGAATAAACTCTTCTTTTTGGGAAACCGACATATACCGACATGTAGAGTAAAATGTGATTTGTCTTTTAATAATGTATATTATACTGATAACTTTCAATACATTTTACAAGGAAGTATGTTTAATAAAAAATCCAGTTTATTTCCTGGTTGAAATCAGGACCAACCCTACTGATAGCTTGTAAGTCAGGTACATACTCTCTTCTTTACATGATATCATTATTTCCTCAACTTTAGATACATATCAAAAACAAAATTACACTAATTTAATACACCCACATAAGGCTGTGGTTAATTGTTTGTTCCTTATGACCAGTCTGTCTGTCCATAATAATTGTTTGGTCAAACTAAAGTGAAGTGACCAATTTGTCCAATACTGTTTAAAGTTTATTTTCCTTATTGGGTAACTTTTGCAATTTCAGCCTGTTCACTTCTATGCTAATCATATAAGAGTTATCTCCCATATAAATTTTAAATGCACTAGATCAGTGATTCTCTACCAGTGTGCTTAGCCAGATTGTCGCGCGTTCTATCACAACATTGGCCGAAGTTCTTTGTCATTTTAAACGTGGTTTTTCCCTTGTCCAGAGGTGCAGCGCCCCCCCCCCCTTTTCAAAATTCATAGATCCGCCCCTGTTGTCGGTGGTACAGGACAGAGGACCTGACAAGGACAGCTGTCCAGTTGTTTGGATAATACAAAAAACAAGGTCCTGTGTACACATTGGCGTGCACATAAAAGACCCATTGCCAATTGAAATTCAATAAAAGAGTATAGGCCATAATGCCACTGAGTGGCCAAAATTTCCCTCAAAGCACACCATATGGCGTATGCCTGTCTTCGTTAGCCCTGTCCCTGTCGCAGCAGAACAGTAGGACGTTTAACCCCACATTTCATTTTTTGTCAGGACAACCGCTTTTCTGCCAACTCTTATTAAAATTTGAACATATATATTGTCATGACAACAGCATTATTGCCTAGGACTTCTATTCAAAATTTATTGTTAAATATAATATATACACCTCCATGGTGACCATCAATTTGACGTTTTTTTCAGTTTGTTTGCTTTTGAAACATTATATTATTTTCCTGTTGAAATGAACACTGTTTATTATTGATTAATGATTCTCCATATATATTGTGTTTTTAAACTTGCTTTGTTGGTAAACATTATGATGTTACGTCACTCGTAGAAGTATAGTGGTCTGACCTTTTAAAGGTCAGTCATCTTGGACAGAGATAAAAGACGCCTGTTGCATTAATTCTGTGAAACAGTTTGTCTAAGACTCTGTACGCAAGTTCAAATAGGTTCAAACACACAATTGTCAATACATATATCATTACAGTTTGTATTAGATGAAGTAATTCTATCATAAATAGTGAAGACTGGACCACTAAAATAGTTACTGAACATTTACTCTGAGTGGTAATGCGTTCTACATTTGCATAGCGATGTTTCTTGTAATGACTATTACGCAAGCTGCCATGACACCGGTCAGTTGAAATTTTATCAAATCATATAATTATGCGGTGCTTCACCTTTATTTCAATGAGAATTGATTTATTATGTGATACGCTACGTTATGTGCAGTACTGTTTTGTGTCAGTTTATATATGTGTAAATTAAGGGAGCTACATGTACTGGTAACCTTTTTGTAGTCATTTGACTAAAAAACTTGCACAAAACTCTGTAGGATGAGCCACTACTGTGGTTGGAGTAAGGTGGAAGATGTATCAGTAGTAGTGGAACCATTTCTTTCTACGTTATACATCCTACTCAGGCTACTCTTACAGTAGTGGCCAAAAGAATAGGACCACGCTTGGAAATGGTTGGGTTTCTTCCGTCTAAATTCATGTGATCATATATCTGCCATCTGAAGGCCGATTTTCACAAATGAGGTATCGATGGATAGGTTATGTGAAGTATGTTCATCATACATGCACATGCATGTTTGAACAATGACGTCATCACGACTATGACGTCATGACAGTGTACGGTACTGAAGATTTAGAATCTCGCAACATCGGGATGGTGGCAGAAATTATTACCAAACTGAGTTAAAATTCGATCAAGGACCATTTATTTCATTTCTAAATGATTAGTTAACATGCAAACTAACATCGGTGATGACCAGTAGTCAATACTTTGTGTGTCCCCCAACATTGGCTTTAAATTAAAAGGTGCTTGCTTCCGCTCCGATTTAGGGCATCGTTGATGACGTCATAGCCGCGATGACGTCATCATTCAAACATGCATGTGCTTGCGTAATGGGCATACTTCACATAACCTATCCATCGATACCTCATTTGTGCAAATCGGCCTTCATGTGGCAGATATATGATCAAATGAATTTACAAACCAAGTAAGAAATCCAACCATTTTCAAGTGTGGTCCTATTCTTTTGGCCACGACTGTATATCTTATTCCAACCATACACCTACTATGCTTTAATACTGGGCCTTGTACTTTTCATATCCATATTTTGTAAATATAAGGCTACAAGCATAATATAAATTGTAACATTGTAAACCTTTGTCTTATTTAATTTAAAAAGTGGTTTGTGCAAGATAATCGATTTTCATAATTTAATTATTACATTATTGACTGTAAAGACATTCAATGTTTAAGAATGGACATCGTGGTGAATACAGAAAGAACTTACATCTTAATTCATAACTTCTTCCTATAAATTCAATAACAGTGACACTAAATTTATATCGGATCTTCCTCCTCAATACATTACTAATACTATCCTCTCCCGCCCCCTTTCTCTGAACTTTGAACTCTGGCGTTTGACCGACCTGGCTGGAGTATCATTATCAAATTTTAATCGTTTTTAAAGGAAATAAAACCATTTGCTTTTTGAGCTTGTAGATTATGACTTTATTAAATATAGATATCATCATTTTATCGAGGTTCCTGGACACATGCAAGATCTGAGAGTTTTAAAAATAATGTTTATTTTCGAACCGGGAAGAAATAAAACGAAAGTAGTCGATGATTGGATTATTAACCAATTAGATCTCAGTAAAATCGAATCTGCCGTCCTGAAACCCGTCCCACAATTCAACACGGCATAGTTTCTTCATAAACAATATGGCACCTACAGTTGAGGTAAAATTTCATATTATTTCATTTTTATCATTCAGTTTCTATTAATTCCAGAGTTCTAGCATATTTGTGTTCTGTTTCATGTAGAACGATTGTTTGTGGTTCGATTGAAAATGTCATGTATCGTGAATATTAGAATTTGCTGTCATTTTCAACTCAGAATTTATTGATCCTGTCTTGGCTGAACTCTACACTAAATTAAACAAACAATATATATATAATTATAAGCTTTTTTGACAGATGCCGAATAACTTATAAGGAAGGGATATTTCTTTGTCGGTGAAGAGTAGACTGAATAATCAGGCCGCTGATAGTAATTTAATTGTTTCCGTTCACTGATATGCAAAGAAGAATCTACTACCGAAGACAAGTCAGTATGGCATTACTGCCGATAACCTGTCAGTGTCACTCAATAATCAGAGACCATGGCCCATTCATTTCAACATAGATCGTATATAATATGGATAACTGACCCTGCAGTTTCTGTCATTGGACGATGAATTATGTTGTACATCGCATGCGCGAAGTCAATATCCCTCAAGTTACTTCCGGTCGAAGGCTTTGCTATTGTTTATAATGAAGCCGGGTCGTGTGAGCTGATATTAATGTTATTATTTTGAAATAATTGTAATTGAGATGGCGACTGGAAATTTTGAGACAACGTTCCTATATTTATGAAGCTAATAATAACACGTAGACCGTATTTTTTTACTTCAGTATTTATATTTTTAAAAAGTACTTAAATATAGATCCCATACTATGGGCCATATAGCAGTACATTGCAAAGCCTATGCCGGTGAACTGATATTTGGCGTTATTATTTTGTAATAATTTTGAAATAGCGACTGGAAATTTTGAGACAATTTTATTTTTTAAGTTAATAATAACATGAAGACTGTATTTTTTTTACTTCATTTTTTATATTTTATCGATCTACAGATTTTCTTGAATTTTTTGTAAAAATGAAAATACTGTTTTGTTTTGGGTTCATTATTTACAGATGTAAATATCATGTGTATTTTTGTAACAACTGATTCTTTAAATCTATTTTCACAGAAAAAAAATGCACTTAAAATATTTTCGTATATAAATAATTTTTTATATTTTATCGATGCAAAAATAAAACTAATTTTTTGTTTGGGGTCCATTATTTAAGAGAGAGAGAGAGAGAGAGAGAAAAATGGGGTTTAACGTCCACTCAACACAAACTAGGTCATTTCGGGACTAACATGGTTTTTTAATTTTTATTTCAATAATTCGCTTGCGCGTAGGGGTCTTTAGCAGTGGGAGGAAACCGGAGTGCCCGGAGGAAACCCACGAGGTTGAGAAGGCGCCCCTATCTCCATGCCACATACGCTCACACCAGGGCTCGAAACCACAGCCGGAAACCAGAGGTGACCGGCCAGCTAGAGGTCGAAGCGCGGCACTCTAGACCACTAGGCCATCCCAACCCTCCATTATTTAAGGATGTAAATATCATGATAATTTTTGTAACCAAACTGATTCTTCAAAGCTATTTTCACAGAAAAGAAAAGATGCACTTAAAATATATTCGTACAAAAATAAAAATCTTGATATTAGAATCATTGTCTTCATACTTGATCTTTTTAATTCAAATTGATTCATTATAATTTTTTTCCAAAGAAAAAAAAATACCAATCTGAATATATAAGGATTATGTATGCTTGGGTTAGTCAATAAAGTTCACCAGCATTTTGCAGCATGGTTTCTCCCAGTCGGTAGTGTAGGAGGGACAGCATGCCAAAGAACAGTGTCTAGTTGTGTAGATGGGACAAAAAACACAAGCTCATTTGTACACATTGGCATCATAATTTTGTAAACAAACTGATTCTTCAAAACTATTTTCAATGAAAAAAAAAGTAGGAAGTTAAACCCCATTTCACTGACTCAATTGGTAGAAAATTTGATATGACATACAAAAAAATAGAGAAAAAGTAATCATGAAATTATAATTTTAAATCAATAATGCTGTTATGCTGCTATTAATTTGTACATAATCCAAAACATATATATTGAATTGGGTTTTAACATATCTTGTCAACACATGCAATCCTTTAGTATTTCATATGGTAATCTTTATTCTATGACTATTTGCAAAATGCGAGGAAGGAGAGTTTTGCCCGGACAGCATCTTTCTGTCCATGCTACTTCAATTTTGAACTGTTGTTCTTAGAGTTAAATGTCAACTTCCATAGAAGGTAATATAGCAGACAAGTCTTATTTTGCATTGTTATTATCAAAGCGCACACGCAGGGGTCTTTCGAGTGGAAGTAAACCCATGAAGTTGAAATGAAATGAAATGGGGTTTAACGTCCTACTCTTTTGCACCTAACCTGGGCTAATGGAAGACGGGCATACGTCATGCAGTGTGCTATGAGGGAAATTTTGCCCGGGCAGCGGCGCTACGACCTACCCTTATATCGAATTCCAACTGCCAAGGGATCTTTTACGTGCACTCCAATGTGTACACGGGACCTCAGTTTTTCATCCCATCCAAATGACTAGGCAGCTGTCCTCGTCAGGCCCTCCTTCTGCATCACTGACAAGAGGAAATCACGCCGGAAAATCGAGATGAACTTTCTCGGCCAATGCAGGGATCGAACACCCGACCTCCAGGCTAGCGAACCTGCGCCTTATCCACTTAGCAACCATGACCCCCCATGAAGTTGAGAAGGAGCCCCTATCTCCAAGCCACATACGCTCACGCCGGGGATCGAAACCACAACAGCAAGCCAGAGGTGAACGGCCAGCTAGAGGTCGATGCACAGCACTCTAGAGTCCTCTAGACCATCCCAACCCCTCAATTTTGAAGTACATATGTACAGGGGTCTTTTCTTGTTAGAACAATATTACTAACAAATATTTCAACAACAATAAGATACATAAAAAAAGAACTCTTTTATTCATTCAATTACAGACATTAACAAAAAATAACCCGAAAACCTCCGAATAGCAATAGAAGATCAGGCTGCATATTTTAACAGATGGAGGATTATCTCCTATTTTTCTGCATGGTTTGGCAAATAATCACAAACAGTGTGCTATGAAGTAAATTTTGCCCAGACAGCAGACTGATTAATTACCTACTCTTATTTCGAATTCTGTCAAGGATTCTTTTACATGTACTCCAACGAATCGAATAGACAATGACCTTGCCAGGCCCTCTTCCGAAATTACTGACAAAGTCTTTTTCACACTTTGTTATTTATGGAGAGTTGTAGCAGTGAAGAGCTCATCATATATTCAGAGGCCTACAAATGAAATAAAGTGCAGGGTTTCAAGGGGTATTAACATATTCATAAAGAAATTGAGGAGTTTAAAGGGGTATTAATAATAATATTTTCAAAATAATCCCAACAGATAGTTTTCAGATCCAATAATTATGTATTATTAGATAATGTTATACTCATTCATTAAATAAATATTGTGTAAGAATGGAAAAAAAAACACGATACTATCTGATATTTAGACTTACATTCATGCTAATTTTATAATGTCAATACGACCAATATTTAAAGGGATTATCCCAAAAATAAAGGTCTGAGTACGTATGAAATTTCAACGTAAAAATATAGAGCAATGGTGTATAATATACCTTGTCTCAAAATTTGAGCTCAAAATATTGAGTTGCTTTGACTAAGAATGGCTAAGTTGCTTATCCAGACACGTAACGCTTTTAAAATTTTGGGTATTTTTTTTTCGTTGGGTGACATGAAAATCGATTTCCGTTACTTGAAAGGTCTATAATACATTGAATGGCCTATGTGCTGTACTTGATAGCGATCAATATTTTTCACCTGCACATTATAATGCTTTCAATATAAAATGAGGGCTTAGAAACAGACATCCATTCAAATGATTTTTTAAAAAGTTTACCTTGAAATTTCAGTGTGCATACATATTGTTTTAAAATACTGATAGCACATTTGAAATTGACAAATTGCTGAAACCATTTATTAAGGTCTGAATTTTATAGAAAAGTTCCTTAAAATATTATTTGAATTTTCCTACATATTTAATTAATAAAGACCGTTTTTTTTATTTATTTATACAAGGTAAAGACGTATATGGTACCGTATATCTAATAATGTTACAAACAAAACAGTTTTTCTTACAATCTAAAACTAAAAGGGAAATTTTAACTATTAATCTACTTGGGGGGGGGGGGGGCTATGAAGACACCTTGAAGTAATGAATATTGATACACCAAAAAAAAATCAACCCAAAACGTAGGCCTAAAAAGTAAAGATAAAACATGACTATAGGCCTACATGTATAGACCTGTTTAATTAGAAAATTGTAGATTCTAGACTAGCTGCATAGTTTTTATTACGTTGATGAAATATTATTTATAATCAAATAGAAACAAATTTAGGTTTTATATTGCAATAAAATGAAAATTCAATAACTTATCATACTTTTATGTCACATTATGTGTTATTGACTATTATTACTACTATTAGTATTGTAAGGCCTGTGTCGGCTGTGTACCGTAGTATCCTTCTATACGAACGAAAATGTACTGACAACTAACCGTATTCATACAAAATAACTTACACATGGTTAAACATTCATTTCGAATATATCTTGGTAATTGGAAGTTGTGCAGGCGATGTTTTTTTTCTTATTTTGTTCCGAAGCTCACAGGACTCCATACGCATTTCTTCAGGGTTTTGTTTAACCGGAAGTAACTTGAGGGATATTGACTTCGCGCATGCGATGTATAACATAAACCGCCAGTCGGACTTCCTTTCTAGTACAGTTCTATGATTTCAAGTTCAAGGAACAAAAACCCTCTTAAATTGATAGGTCTTTACATAAATTGATCCATATGAATATTGTAATGTGAAACCGTTTTATTTTTTAGACATCGCAATGCCTAAAAATTCTTGAAAATCGGTGAATCTGCTTTGGCGCAGCAACTGGAAGATTCGTGCAATTCTATAATCCGTATGTCGTATCCCCATGTGAATTCAGCCAAGTATCATGATACCAAACTTACATGCTTAATTGAATACTTAAATTATGCCATTAAGGTGTAGAATTCAGATTCTAAGATACTGGTATCTGAAATAAATTGAATATCAAAACATGGGATTCCTTTCTCACATCCTTCTATATTTACGCTATAAAATTATGTTTATATATGAAGTGATTTTCCGACCTGATTATTCGATTTTGTCTAATTTTCTGGTAAATTGAAATGAATTCACAGCCTTTATGTAAGTTGTTTTTAACTTTTAAATGATTATATTATATACACTAGACGAGCTGTGTCTGAAAATGTTAATTATTAAGTTTTATTTGTTTCATTAATTTCAGGGAATGGATGACAAAAATCAGAGTAACGTGATCATATTTAACAGTTCTAAACGAGAAGTTTTTTCTCTCAGTAATGGTTTTAAGACATTAAATAGAAAGTTGAGGTCAACTTGGAAGCTTGTTGCGTAAGTTTTATAATTCTTGTTTTATTTTATCACAACTTACAAGTTCAATATTTTTGAAGACTTGATATACCGGTATATATTTCTGAAACAATGGTTCTGGGGCTGTATTCCCAAATGCATTTTAATTTTAAGATTGTGTGAATAATGCCCATGACTTAAGCATAACCTGCTAATTATGTTTGTAGTAACATTTATATTTCCCCCACTATTTGGAATGTAGGCCTACTTTCTTTCTGATTGACCATTACAAACTAAGATAATCACAAGCCATGACTTTTTATTTTATTTTAGAAACAAAGATGAAATCACAGATGAAAAACTATCTCAAGCAAGAGTTTTTGTCATTGCTGGACCCCAAGAGAAATTTTCAGCTGCTGAGGTAATCTATTGATTCTACTGATTTAATTGTAAACTAACTCAATTATGTGGGACAACAGAACTATCATTTGGTTATTATACATAGACACAATGTCGCTGTCGCTCGTGGAATCCTTGAGCAGGGGTACACATACATGTATTATATATTTATAATGTAGTTTGAAGTCAGGCCAGTCTTATTGTTGTATTTTTTTTTAGTTTGGTATCGGACTCCCTATTATTATAGGGGGGTTGGATGGCTGATTGGGTAGCATGTGCGTGCTGTATCATAAAGCCTGTCATTGGTGTAGTTTCGAATCCATAGTTGTACGTGGTCCTCTTGTTTCCTCCCACTGCTAAAGACCCATTATTGAAATAAAATTAAAACCATATGTTAGTCCTGAAATAACCTAGTTTGTGTCAAGTGGACGTTAAACCCCATTTCTCTCTCTCTCTCCCCTGTTATTATATTTTGTAGTTAAAAATGTCAGACACCCTGTCATCACACATATTGGTATATATGATTGTATTTTGTAGTTCGATGCTATTAAGAAATATTTAGAGAATGGTGGTAGTGTTTTTATTATGATCGGAGAAGGTGGAGAGTCGAAATATAACACAAATATCAACTTTCTATTGGAAGAATTTGGAATTATGGTCAATTCAGGTTAGATATGTTTTTATTAATTTTGTGCTATTTGAAACAAGATTTGTTACCATCAACAGTTTTTCTCATAAAAATGGTTCTATTCAAATATGGATTAACTGAAATGAAATAAAATAGGTTTTTTGTTTCTACTGTACTAGACAACTTACACTGTAAGTTATAGATTATTTCGATTACCAGCTGTTTGTGGATATTTCAGTGTTTCCAGTGTTATGCATGGGTTGATTTTTTCATTACATTCTACATAACCTAGTTTGTGTTGAATGGATATTAAATCGCATTTATCTCCCACTGTGCCTTCTGTCAGTATTGTGGTAAAGGGAAGAAACTCCACCTAAAACACAAATTCTTTAGCTCTGGGCCCTGTTTCACAAAATTTTAACTAAAGATAAAATCCACATTTTAGTAGATACTTCAATTTTGATTGGCTAAGAACTAAAATCAACCTATTATTGTCCAATCAAATAACTAAAATTCAGATCTTATCTTAGTTAAAATGTTGTGAAATAGGCCCCAGGGCTCTGTTTCTCAAAATCTTAACTAAAGATAAAATCCAAATTTTAGAAGATACTTTAGTTTTGATTGGTTAAGCACTATTTTAAATCTAATATTATCCAATCAAGTTACTAAAAATGGATTATATCTTAGTTAAATTTTCGTGAAACAGGCCCAAGAGTAGAATGAACATGACAAGGAATACTCATTGAAGTAGGCGTGGCTTAATTTAAAACACTTTAAGTGACTGACTGTTGAATATTTCAGATGCCGTGGTTCGAACTTCATATTATAAATATTTTCATCCTAAAGAAGCTTTAATAGCTAATGGTGTTTTAAACAGGTAAGTCGTTTTCTGGGGGACATTTTTCAAAACAGTATTGTAATGGCATTATGGTTAGAACTCTGAACACGGGTGAATCCAACTACTCTGTGGAAACTATGCTGTCTGGAAAGTGGCGCCATGAACAGCTCATATTACGAATTTATGCTGTCACATGTTCTTTCACGTTCTGATGATTGAGTGTTGCAACGTAGAATCTGTCATTGGGTCAGTGGCACACTTCTAATATCATTATCTTGATGGAAATTTGTACAATTCCAAAACTTGATTAAATAACTTTTGTCTCACAAGTTAGTTATATATGTTTAAATATATGACAGAGCTATCAGTCAAATTATATTTGAATATGTTACAAAGCTATCAATCAAATGATATTTGAATATATTACAAAGCTATTAATCATATTACATTTGAATATATTACAAAGCTATCATTCAGATTATATTTATGTTACAAAGCTATTAGTCAAATTATATTTGAATATGTTACAAAGCTATCAATCAAATTACATTTGAATATATTACAAAGCTATTAGTCAAATTATATTTATGTTACAAAAGCTATCAGTCAAATTATATTTAAATATGTTACAGAGCTATCAGTCAAGCTGCTGGAAAATCATTTGCTATTGGAGCAGAAGAAGAAACAAATAATGCTCAGTAAGATTAACTGTATATATTTACTTTATCCAATCCATATTCCTAACTTATTTTTATATTATACCAATGTAGGTCTATAGTGACTCACTCCAAACTAAATACTGGTATATGGTGATTATAAACAACCAGTGAATGTAAAGTTTAAATTGATGACAGGGCTCTCTTTTCAGTAACATTTTTACTGTCTTGACTAACTTGCACTCATTGACCAACTTGACAATTTGCCTATTGGTTAAATTATGTTGGGGAGTTGAATGTATCATAAGGTCTGTCATTGAGTGAACTGGTGTGGTTTCGATTTCCCAGTTGTACGTGACAAGGAATAGGGTCGCCTGTCCAACTTCGTGGGATTTCACCAGGTCCTCCTGGTTTTGTCCCACTGCTAAAGACCCCTGTGCACAAGCAAATTATTGAAATAAAATTGAACCATGTGTTAGTCCCACAATGGCCTGGTTGTGTCCAGCGGAAACTCTCTCTCTCTCTCTCTCTCTCTCTCTCTCTCTCTAATTATGTGCAGTACAATTAGAATTTCAAACAATGCAACATTAAAGGAGCTGAATCTGTATTTTTCAGCAACTAGAAATAGGTCATGACACATATATATGAATGTATATATATAAACTGATTTACATTCAATGGTTTCTGTTTTTACTGTAATTTGTAAGAGTCCAACTTGAATGGCAATCTTTGGCATCTGTTTATTCCAGTCTACGTCGGTAGTATTCTCCTGTGGGATATTTTTAGCCTCGGTCATTGAGTTGCTTCATTACAAATTGCACACGAAAGCATTCTGCCATTCGATTCATGTACTAATTTTAAAATGTTCACTTTGTCTTAAATATTGGATATCAGAACCTGATCTTTAAATTGACTAATGAATCGTGTTTGCAATGTCGAAAACTGTAGATGATATTGAGTTAGAGACTTAGCTACTTTAAAACCAAAAAAATATAATACATTTAGAGTTTTTATACATAAAAAACTTTAATATATAAACAAAAATTGCGATAATGAAAGAAAATGTCATATCCTTTGAAAAAAATATCATGCTAATTGGAAGTAAACAACATGAAAAAAAATTGACTGTTTGGCAAAATTTTGCAACGAAAGCCCTGCAGCTAAATTATGAATATTCATTTTTAGGAGAGGTTATTTTATTGCTGTGGAAATTTTTTTCTATGAAAGTTTTGTATTTTTTCAGGGCTTTATGGATATTTTTTTACATGAAAGTTTTGTATTTTTTCAGGGCTTTATCTTTTTTATATCCGTATGGTGCAACAGTAAATGTTATAAAACCTGCGTTTGCCGTGTTATCAACTGGTAGTGTTTGTTTCCCGTTAAACCGACCGGTCTGTGCTTTACATTCTTCAAAGGTGAGGCAAATATTTTAAATCATTTATTTCTAATATCCCGGAGGTCGTGAGTTTGATCCCTGTATTGACCGAGAAAGTTAATCAGGATTTTCCGACATGGTTTCTCCCTTGACAGTGATGCAGGCAGAAGGAACTGTCAAGGCAGCTTTCTAGTCTTTCGGATGGGATGAAAAACCGAGGTCCTGTGTATACATTGGCGTGTACTTAAAAGATCCCTGGACATTTGCAATTCGATAAAAGAGTAAGCCTTAGTGTCACTGCCCGAGCAAAATTTTCCTCATACCATACTTTATTAGCCCAATTCGAAGCAGAACAGTAGGACGTTAAACCTATGCTATATGAACTCTTCAAATGGAAAGTGGTATAAGATGTTCAAGAAGAGTAAGTATACATTACCTTATGCATAATGAATGAATATAGTTAATGATATATTGTTGTATTTATTTATATAGATGAATATAAAAGGAAGGGGTAAATTAGCTGTTGTAGGATCTGTTCACATGTTCCATGATCAATATATAGATAAAGAAGAAAACAGTAAAGTTCTTGTGAGTTATCTTTCCTTGTTTTACATCTCAAACATTATTATGTAAAATCTGTTCTGTTTAACTGTTCATTTGCCTATACTTATTTTAAAGTAGTTGATTCCAATAATATATTCTAAAATCAAATATTTTTCATTTCTCCATGAAAGTTCTATTGTCTTTTCAGATTATAATTATTTTTTTTATTTGTTTTTTTAGGATGTTTTGATACAGTATTTAACAACAGATGACATCAAATTAAATATTATAGATGCAGAAGACCCAGAAGTAAGTTCCTCTGTGAATTACATCGCGTTTCACTTGGTAGTAGGACACATAATGTATGTTTTACTTTCCGTGAACGTTATCTCTTTGAAGAGCCATTTCGGGTCAAAGTGGGTAAGACGCTGGCTCGCTGGCCTGGAGGTCGAGTTTTCGATATCTGCATTGGCTGAGAAAGTTCCCCCTTGTTGGGATAGGATAAGGCGTGCACGCCAAAAGTCCCTTGGAATTTGATAAGAATAGGCCGTAGCTGTTGTCCAGACAGAATTACCCTCGTAGAACACTGAATAGTGTATGCCGTCTTCATTAGTCCAGTTTGGAGCAGAACAGTAGGACGTTTACAGGATAGTAAAAGGCAAATTAAAGGGCAATATTAGGGTCAGTCATTATCACATATGTGATATAACTGGTTAAACGCATTCCAAATATAATTTTAACACAGAGATCATTGCTACAATAGACCAGTAATAAAGGTTTCATCAAACGGAAGTGACAAACGCCAAAGGAAAACACAAGTTATCCCTCTATGTAAATGACTGAAGTGATAAGTGATAACAGATACACAGCCGAATTTCTGCTAACTAATAATTCCTTCAAAAACCAAAAGTTGTTATATGGGTCTGTAAGAGGATATCTGACAATTCAATAGAATAATTGAGTGTTATTAGATAGTTAAGAGAATGCGAGAAAAATAGAAATAGTCCGTACATTCCCTTGTTTTTATTCCTTCTATTATAAAAACATGGTAATGCACAGACTTTTTCTGTTTGTCTTTCCTGTTCTCTTATCTAGTGGCAGTCAATTCTTTTTATGAATTGTCAGATATCCTCTCCCAGTCTCACACAACAACTTTTGGTCTTTGAAGGAATTATTATGAGGAGATATTTGCCCATGTATCTGTTATCACTCGTCACTTCAGTCAGTTATATAAAGGGATAACTTCTGTTTTCCATTGGCGTTCGTCACTTCTGATTGTTGAAACCCGTATTACTCATCTATCGTAGCAATGATCTCTGTGTTAAAATTACATTTGGAACATGTTTTTCCAGTTCTATCACATACATATGTGATAATGAATGACATCAATATTGTCCTTTAAATGTAACATGAAAGTTCTGTACCCCAAATACAACTCGAAAGGGAGGTAAGAACAAATGGCCCCTCAATTGAAATGAAATCGGGTTCAACGATATATATCATATCAGCACTAGTTGACAGTTCATCTGATCTATGTAAATACAGAACGGACCCTCCTGTGGCTAAATATTAATCCGTTGAAATTTGATGTAAGAGTAGGCCATAGTCCTGCTGCCAGGGCAAAATTTCCCTCATAGCATACTGTATAGCATATGTCTGTCTTCGTTGACCCAGTCGGAGCAGAACAATAGGACCTCATTCTATTTCATTTTCTAAATATTGATTTTTGTTGACTGTTTTATTTTTAGATTTCCGATTACAACCAACTCCCAGACACAGCCAGATTATCAGATGAGCTGAAAACATGTTTACAAGAAAGCGACGACATACCACGTGATATAACAACCCTGTTTGATCACTCATTGTTTAAACTAGATACAAGTATCGTACCTAAAGCTATCGAGTAAGTTTGTCAACTGTTTATTTATATACAGGTGACTCCGTGAGTGAGGTGTTGGCTCAGTATCAAGTTTTGGTGGGGGGGGGCGGTATGGTTAACATGTTTGCATTGTGTCATAAGGTCTGTCATTGAGTCAACTGGCGTGGTTTTGATTCCCTGGTTGTACATGACAAGGAATAAGATCGCCTGACCAACCTCGTGGGTTTTCTCTGGGTCCTCCTGTTTCCTCCCACTGCTAAAGACCCTACACGCAAGTGAATTAGTGAAATGAAGTTAAGCCATATGTTAGTTCTGAAATTACCTAGTTTGTGTCAAGTGGACTTTAAACCCAATTTCTCTCTCTCTCACTAACAAGGAGGACCTGTATTAGATCTCTGTTCTGGCCCAGAAAGTTCCTTGTGTTTTGCAGCGTGGTTAACCCCTTGTTAGTGGTGCGCACAGAGATTATGGCATCTAAATGGTCCTGCATGCATGTAAAATAACCCTTGACTGTTGGAACTCAACTGTCCAGGCATAATTTCACCCACATTACCCTTTTGAAATTAAACCACATTTCATTCAACCTTGTAAATGTTATATGTTTTCAGTGCCTATGAACAGTTACGATGTAAACATGAAGGTCTAACGTTGATAACCCCACAGTTTGAGACACCATTACCACCATTACAACCTGCGGTATGTAGTAATATATCACAACAGGACGTTCACACAAAAATGATATGAAAAATTTATGGTTTATTTTGACATTGTTTATTTTTTGGATTAAACATGAGCCGTCAGTTCATTACTTTTAGGCTTGGGTTACCATATAATGACAATTCATTGCTGGTCTATACAGTCACCCACTAACTGAGCCCATTGTTAATGAAGGCTATTCTGTTAATGAATGAGGTTGAAAGGCCAAATTGTTGCCGCCTGCACATTGAATCATAAGGGGTGCCATTGAGTCAAGTTTAGGTGTTGCTATTGCTTGTACTTGATAATTAGTAGGGTCACTTGTCCAACCCGCTTTCTTCGGATCCTCCCATTTCGAAAGACTCCTACATGCAAGCGAGTTACTGAAATAAAATTGAAAATTACCTTACTGTGCCCATTGCTATCCGAGAATAGTCTAAAATTACAAGACGCACTTTGGTCGACAGGTTCGATGGAAGTTTATGAAGTGTGTGAAATAGAAGGTTTGACGATACTCATAAAATATAACACATTTAGCTTTGATAAATAAAAAATACCATATTATAAATTTATTCTTATTAATTTCTTCAACAGACGTTTCCACCAAACTTCAGAGAATTGCCCCCACCACCATTAGAACTATTTGATCTCGACGACCAATTCTCATCAGAGAAGGCCAGAATAGCACAGATAACTAACAAATGTAAGATAAATATTTGGAGCATTCTTTTATCCCCTGCTGAAATTGATTTTCCATTTTTTCGTCAAAAGATTCAATGTGGTGGTTGGTGCAATCCAATTAATATCCAAGCCATCTGTTGGTCTAGAAAGTTGTGTATGAGCTTTTAAAGTTACTAAATATCTAAATTTTAATCAGAAAAAAGACCTTCATTAGGCATTTTAAATATCAATTAATTTTAATCAATGTGGCCAGTTTTAGTGTCAATGTTGGCATTTTAGAATCAATAGTGTTAATTCCTTGTGGGCATTTTAAATATCAATAAATTTGAAGCAATGTAGATGATTTTAATATGAATAAATTGTAATTATTTCAGGTACTGATGATGATCTAGAATATTATACGAGGGAATGTGGAGATATTCTTGGTGTGATGCAGAATCTACCCCCAGATAATCGTGATGCTAAACACGTACTAGAATACATCTTATCGCAAGTTGTGGAATTCAAGAAGTTAAATCAGGTATTGTAGACTTTATTTGTTGTATTAAAGAGAACATAAACTGAAATATTTGATTGACTTTGATTATAGTGCTCAGCCAGGGAGCCACAGTGGATAAGTGGCTAAGACCAGCTTAGAGATCGTGTTGACTGAGAAAGTTTGTCGTGATTTCCCAGTGTGGTTTCCTCTTGTCAGTGGTGCAGGATGTAATTGTCTTGTTGTTTGGATAGGATGAAAAACAGAGGTCCTATTTACACATTGGCATGCACATAAAAGATCCCACAGCAGTTGGAATTCGAGATAAGAGTAGGCCTTAACGCCACTGCCCTGACAAAATTTCCCTCATACCACACTGTATGACGTGTATCCATCTTCATAAGCCTGGTTGGAGTAGAAAATCTTTATGTAAAACACTGTATCTTTTCATTTCAAATGATTTATGATTTTTTTTAACTACTTTTATTCTTAAGGATGATCTTTGTTAAGGGTTTGTAAGTTTAATCCTTTTTTTTAACCTTTTTTTTAAAATTTCCCCCTTTTTTCAGATATTATATTAAGGTGATGGTCTCCATTTTGCTTTGGTTATTCGATAGAATCCAGTTTTTCTGTAGATATTTTTGCTGGAGTATATTTATTCTAATGCTTTCGCCATTAGTAAAGTAATTTTTGATGCAGTAGCCCCATTTTTTCTTCAAAAATAAGGGGTCATGGTGGTCCTGTGTACAAATTGGTGTGCATGTAAAAGATCCCTTGACAGTTGGAATTCAATATAAGAGTAGGCCGTAGTGCAACTGTTCAGGCAAGATTTCCCTCATCATAGCACACATTATGGCATATGCCAATCTTCATTAGCCCAGTACGGAGCAGAACAGTAGGACGTTAAACTCCATTTTATTACTTCAAACATGATAAGCAATCCCATGCATTTATGACTTGAAGTTATCTTCAAGACAGATTCTATGCAAGGATGATTCCTTATAAAACAAGCTTTTGGGGGTGCCTGTCCTTCCTGTATTAGGTTTAAGAATTTGGGGAAGAGCTCAAGTCTCCACATAGCACTGACCTAGCATAATGATTAGAGCCAGGGTTAGGGAATATTGCTGAGGTAAATGACCTCTCCAACTTCCCTGATAATAGACTGACTATTTCAAGTCTTCTGATTGGTTTGTTCGTTTTAATGGTTTTTAGTAAATCAATAAAATATAAACCGAGATATTTTAACTAGGTTGGAGTAAAGAATAAGATGGGTTTTTTTCCAATGGTTTTTAGTAATTGATCAACATGTAAACTAAATTATATTACGTAGTAGCATTTTGAATAGGTCGACGACCTGCTCTTTATCAAGTAACGTCGATCAGTAGTAAAACAGTAATTGTATCACTGTGTAAGGTTTATCAATTTAATTTATTAACTGAACTGGAAATACATAAAACACAGCTGTTAATTACTCAATTATGTTGGGTTAAACTCAATATTTATTCAATGAACTGATTCAAATTGAACGACAGACAAAGCCTTTAAGTTCTCTCCATAAATATTAAATAGTTAAATCTTGCTTATTTTTTCAATTAAAGATACCTTCCTGTTTACAAACTGGGTGATTGGATGATATGTTTGGACTAAAAACATATTCAAACCAATTGATCTATCAAAACTTTGTCTCAAATCCTTCTCAAAACATTGTATTTGGGAGGAAATACCCAAGCTATAAAAGATCAGTTAAAAGAAGTCATGTTTGTGTCACATGATTTGGCTGTTGCGATGCCTAGCATTGGGTGTGAAGCCGGCGGAGAATTCATTGCATACACAATACTTTGTTGTCTAATTAATTGCTATCCATTTATCATAAATATCAAAGCCGAATTAAATTCACGGACTATCCATTGCCCAGGTCTTTTTCCATGGTTTTTATCTCAGAAACTGTTGTACATTTAAATCTCTCACTTTTTCCTAGTACACTCACCATCCAGCTTATCAACATATACATCAAACCAACCCTATAATGCAGAGAGGTCAGAAATATTTGTGTGCTACCTTCAAAGTCGCTCGAGCAGACAGCCCTTAATCGTCAGGCTGCCAATTAGTGACGCCTTCTCATTTTTGTCCTTTACGTTCTCCATGGGTGTTTTTCCAGGATTCCAGTATTTTTCAGGACGGATTGGGTGTCTCTACTTTCCATATATACCAATGTTGCCATACTTTTATTCAAAATAACCGCCCGATAAATACTTTTGTGGGAAAGTATCTTTAATTTGATTTTATCAATTAATAATGGACAATAGTAGACAGTGAATTACAAACATATATAATAATATACATTCCTTGAGGCAGTTTCTGCTTGATATATGAAAAATTATGGTAATTATCATGACACCGTATAATGTATTTCCTTTTATTTTTTTTTTATAAAAGTTCCTATTATTGACATCAGTAATATGAATACTGCTGTATGGGACTGGTTATATTTTGTGCCATGACAAAGTTTTTGGTATACATCTCAGAAGCCGTTCAAGCTAGTTTTATAAAAACATCAGTCTTGTGGACCTTATCCAGTAGAATAATTTTTGTCTTGCTCTGATCAAAATTGAATTAAGGTGGAGGTTTATTGAAATCGGCTTTGTCCTTCCATCATGGTCATGTTTATGTTCTGCAGCTTTTATCAGGAACCACTCCAGATATCTTATGAAACTGTACCCATATCAATCAACCTATTATAGTTTGTAGTATGCAGGGCTTGCCACGAACAAATTGATTGCGAGTAGATGACTACCCGCGCAAATCTGTATTTTCTCAGGCAGAATGATGTGCGTGAGTAGCCATTTAAATTTCATGTGCAATGCATATTCGTTTATTTGCTTGCCACTCTTGGCAGTATTATTGACTCAGGTGCCGTCTTAGATGAAGATAGCAAACAGTATCAGAAGAGTTACTAGAGAAATGACAACATTCTACATGTGCTACAGTATTGATTATCCAGACACGGCAAAGGGCGTCCGCTTTAAAACGTCCTGGCAGTACATGTCACAAAGTATTTTTAGTAACAACATGTGGCACACGAAAGACGTGAGACCACGCTGCGTGCACAATACTAATATGAAGGCATACAAATGGTTTATGGCTTTTTTTAAATTACGATATTCCATTATTTATGATTAAATTATTTTCTATATTTGCACGAGTACTTAATCACTCGTGTAAATTTGACTTTATGTGAGTGTAGCGTCTCGTGGCAAGCCCTGGTATGTACATGTACCTCAATCTGATTAAAATAGGGATCTATATTTTGTTTCATTTTGTTATACTACATGAAGATCTGATTAGTTATTGTGGGAGTTCATGTCAGGGGTCAAACAAGAGGCTTTTGACCCTATGGTTAATCAATCAGCGTCGGTGTTTCTAGTGGTTTACCCACAGGCCCATGCATTAAAAGGCCAAGAAATTGCTGTAACAGTCAGTTTCATTGGCTAATCCCTTACATCATTCAGAACATGTCAATGATAACAACTCTTCCAGATCCTAGTGTAGTCAAGACAAGTAAAACAAAATTTTGAACTATAGAAATGAAACAAAATAGGATCCATGTTTTAATCAGATGTGCCTTTGCTAATTAGAAATTTTACATTTTTATAACTTTTGAATTATTATGGAGATTTTTTTAACCTACTTTTTGTGTAAAAAGAGGGCTTTGGATGACTGAGACCTGTGATGCTATAGTCTTAATTAAACTTTTTTGTTTAGTTAGTTTATTTCTGATTTTATTCCTTAAAGATACTGGTGATGGATTTTAATGTATTTTATTACAGATTGTACTGTATTATTATTAAATGTATTTTGTATAATCATAAATATTGTTCAGAACACCATATGGAAGCTTATTGACCCTATTCAGGGACGTTTCCACAAAGATCCAGGGCCCTGTTTCACGAAATTTTAACTTAAGATAAAATCCAATTTTAGTAGATACTTCAATTTTGATTGGCTAAGCACTAAAATCAATCTAATATTATCCAATCAAATTACTAAAATTGGGATCTTACCTTAGTTAAAATTTCGTGAAATAGGCCCCAGGACTTTGAGCAGCGGAGCGGGGGGGTCCAAGGTCAGGGGGAACTTCCTGTGAATATGATAAATATAGCTTTTGAGATAATATTTCTGTTCATTTAGCTGCTTATACATGTAATGTGAACCAAAATGGTGTGTTATTTCTATGTATGTTGGATAGAAAAAAAATATCTGTGCCAGCAAGGGGAGTCTGCTCTCCCTGGACCCCATCCCACACCCCACCCCTCTGGACACATGCCTACTATCTTCTGAATTGATAATGGCGTCTGGTGAACTAATTTTGACCTCTTTCTGATATTTTGACAATTTGTTTGGACAACCTAGCTGCAGCTGGAAATATTTTTCATTGCTGGGCAACCCATGTTTATCACAAAGTACAATTTCATAAAGAACTTTTTTTTATCATAAAAAAAAGTTTTGTCTAGACATACATAAAACTTACCAATAATATGTAATAAAGTAATCTATCTCATTATAAAAACACACACAGTTTTATTTCATCATAGTCAGTATTTAATCAATTGTAAGATAATTAAAATAAAAAAAACCTGACTTGCAAAAAACCCAACTTTGTGGTTCACCTGATCCTAATTAACTATTTAATAACTTCTTTGTTTCCATGTTATGATTTTAAAAAAAACCACTGTTCTTGAGAAGTTCTACAGGTTTGATTATTTATTTGCTTTTTAAATCATTTAATAAAAATTTATTTAATCAGATGCTGTCAACAGCACCACCCAGTTTTAAAGGGCCATGATATGTCCAAACAAACTTGGAATATTTACTTTCAAGCTTTATGTTTCTGCTATTATTTAGTACACTTGCAATAGATGGGCGCCTTTGTTGTGGGTAAAGCATTGGCTAAGACAATAACAGAAGGTTTAGTGGTTTGCGCTAAGAGAAAAGGAGGTTTTGGATGTCAGAATGGTTTAACGTCTACGGGTTAGATCATAAGGTCTGTCATTGGGTCAATTGTAGGCCTACTCTCATGGGTTTTCTCCAGGTGCTCCGGTTTCCTTCCACAACTAAACATCCCTTCGTGCAAGTGAATTATTGAATATAGATCCAACCATATGTTAGTTGGGAAATGGCCGTGGTTTGTGTCAAGTGGACCTTTAACTCCATTTTTCTCTATCCTTAGGGGTCTTGTAGCAGTGTAAGGAAACCAGAGGACCAGGAGAAAACCAACAAGGTTGTGCAGGTGACCTTACTCTTTGTCGTGTAACACTTGACTGAATGACTGACCTAATGAAGCAACACGCATGCATTAACCATTTGGACTCTCAACAGCTCTAGTGATATATTTGATTTTCATTTTCGTTTGCTTTGTTTTTGCTGTAGTTCACATATCTGCTCTTTAATAGATGATATAAACATGATTTTCGCATAGATGATATAAACATGATTATCTGCCCAAACAACCCAAGGTTGCAACGTATTACCCTTTGCTCCAATGTATCCCCCCCCCCCCTCGACAAAATCCTGAATCTGGGCCTGCTCAAACCCCTGTATCTAATAGGAATATCAATTATTGATAGGCCTGTTTTAAAATCAGATTGAATTTTTGCATACAATTCATTTGTTCATAAATGAACAGCGTCAACTTTACAGTGTTAGCACCATAATTGTTAGGGGGGTCACGTGGCAAGGTGGGTAACATACTGGCTTGCTAGCTTGGAGGTCGGGTGTTTGATCACCACATTGGTTGAGAAAGTTCATCCAGATTTTCCAGCGTGTTTCCCCCTTGTCAGTGATGCAGGACATTGGAACTAATAAGGACAGCTGTCTAGTTGTTTGGATGGGACGAAAAACCAAGGTTCCTTTGTAGTTGGAATTCAATATGAGGGAAGTGCGTAAGCGACGCTGCCTGGGCAAAGTTTCCTTCATAGCACACTGTATGGTGTATGCCTGTCTTCATTACCCCGGGTCAATGAGCGGAACTGTAGGACGTTAAACTGTCAGGAATTTAAACGGAAGAATCTATCTTTATACCTTGTTACATAATATATAATGCCAATTAGGAAGTCATACTAACCATTTAAATGGAATATTATGCTTATTGAAATATGATTTCGATATGTTTATATGAGTCATTTCTTCGTTAATCAACGAGATCAAATTCACAGTGGTAGCACAGTAATTCTACGTAATTTCTATCTTTGTATAATGTCAATCAGGAAGTCAGGTTAATGATCAAAAATAGATATGAGGAGATCTAGGTATTAAAATTACATTTTAGAATTGATTACATTATTAAATCATGATCTGCCATTAATAACCTATACCAATGTATGTCTATCTCATTCGTCTGTAATTTATTGATTTTGTCTTTTTTGTTTTCAGGGACCTGATTTTGAAACAATGCAGTATAATAGCGGTGTACCAGAATCTTATGCTTAAACAATGAAATCGTTTATTGAATTTGGGTGGTGATAAAAGAAAAGATACCATTTGGTGTATCGTTTACTCCTGCTACTTATCATTAGTAACTGATGATATCATTAGTAACTGATGATATCATTAGTAACTGATGATGTTTTCATTAGTAACTGGTGATGTTTTCATTAGTAACTGATGATGTTTTCATTAGTAACTGATGATGTTTTCATTAGTAATGTTATTAGTAGCTGATGATGTCATTAGTAACCAATGATGTTGTCAAATTTAGTAACTGATGATATTGTCATTAGTAACAAATGATGTTGTCATTAGTAACAAATGATGTTGTCATTAGTAACCGATGATGTCATTAGTAACTGATGATGATGTTATAAGTAACTGATGATGATGTCATTAATAACTGATGATAATGTCAATATTACCAAGCCTGGAAATAAGGATCTTAGTGTTGGAAGATAAAATGTACCTAAAATATAATTATAAAATTTATAAAAACATAGAAAAAAGACAAATTTGTACAAGACAAATGACAGACTCCAGTGGGATATTGCCAAACCAAATCTTAATTTATGCCAGTCAATGTCTGTGACAAGTGCCTTATTTCCAGGCCACTTTATGATGATGTGATACATAATTTCGGAGATAAGTTTCTTTCAAACAAATATCACATGACTATATATCTGATTACGCATTTTTTTATTGTTAGTGGTAGAAAATTACTTTGTTGTCTTTTCTGATAACAGTTGCTTGTGTCTTCTTTGAAATCGCAAGAAGCAAGCCTAACAGGTTATCTCCGAAATCCTGTATTAACTCGCCAAGGTGCCATTATTAACTGATGACAATGTCATGATTAACTGATTATGATGATGTCGTTTTCAACCGATGATGTCATTAACTAATGATTATGATTAGTCCTTGATAGGATCACAGACTAATGATGGCGCTATTACTCAATGATGATATTATTAAGTGATGATTGATGTCATAATTAACTAATTATGTCATAACTAACTAATGATGTCATAATTAACTAATGATGATGTCATAATTAACTAATGATGATGTCATAATTAACTAATGATGATGTCATAATTAACTAATGATGATGTCATAATTAACTAATGATGATGTCATAATTAACTAATGATGATGTCATAATTAACTAATGATGATGTCATAATTAACTAATGCTGATGTCATAATTAACTAATGATGATGTCATAATTAACTAATGATCATGCCATTATCCAATTATGATGCTATCATTATCCAATTATGATGCTATCATTATTCAATGACCACAATGTCATTATCCAGTGATGATGCTATCACTATTAACTGATGTCATTATTCAATGATAATGTCATTATTAGCTGACAATAATGTCATTATTAACTGATGACAATTTTATCAAAATAGCAAAGATATTCTGGTTTTTGTTATACTTGTTGTACATTTTTGTATTTCGCATAATCATATCAAATATTTGTTCTTCTATGAAACATAATTGTTTGTTACTGAAGCCGTCCTGTTTATTGTAGAATTTATGATTACTATGTATATAGAAAATGTATGTGTGACACTAACCTTTTAAAAGTCAAGCAAGTAAACAGTCTTAATGTTTCAATTGATAAAGATTTTGTGTGGATTGTGCACAACTCTAGTTCAGTTCAGACATGCCCTTTATTTAAATCAGATATCAAAAAAATCACGATTTTATCACACATTATTGATATTAAAATCAATTCGTAATTGGATTGGATAAGAAAAGGGCTGATTCAATAAAAGGCTATGACATATAGTCTCCAATCGAACCAGCCGACAGTATTACCATTGTATTGACCCAGGAGCAATTGAGTATTTTCCAACATAGCTTTAAAGAAAAAGCTGTTGTCAAACATCAAAACAAAGCAATACATAAAATCCTGTGAAATTAATAATTAACAAAAAAATCTTTTAGACTTGGTTTAGTTGAGATTTTGACATTGTTTGGTACAGGCCACCAGACAAAAGGACGTTGCTTTCTTTACTTTTTGCATACTTCACCAACATGGTTCATTGTTTAGAAATCGGCAGAAGAAGTGCGTCTTTCATATATTTATGTATAGGCATTTTTTTTCGTAAATGTTTGTATTAAGAATTAAATAAAATCTTACATCTTATCTATTTTTAGAATTGTAAATAAAGTGTATTTATTTATCATGGTATCACAAAGTGTTAATTAATTATTCACATACCATTCATATTAAAAATTAAAAGTAATTATCATGTTTTATTTTAATTATCGGACAATTAAAACATAGACATTATAAATCGCTCGAAACTAAATGAGGGTTTGGGCGTGGGTGGCGGCGGACTGTCCATACAGGCAATGTCAGTGTTGGTTACTGGACTGGAAACAATTATGAATGATATATATATTTGTGACTGTCGTTTGTCAAATCTGATTAATTATGTTTCGTTTTACTTGTCTTAATTACACTGGTATCTGGAAGAGCTGTTATATTACTGGCGTTCTTTTTGAAATGTTACATCAACTTCTTGGCGTGCGATCCACAGAACTGTGGGTAATTGCTAGAAACGTCAACGCTGATTGATTAATCAATGTCTGACGTCATAGGGTCAAAAGCTGCTAGTACGACCTTCCACAACAACCGGTGAGATCTTTATGTAGTAGAGGCCATTGGAAGTATAAAAAAAACAAAACCGAAATATAGATCTGTATTTTAGTCAGGTCGTCCGTCTATATCTAATTCAGGGTTGGTGGCTACTCCAGGGCTGTTCCGAGGTTGAAATGTGGTGTATATGGGTAGCTCGGACCGGGGAGTAATCTATATTATAAATTGTTGGAAGCTGAATGAGCAGGGGCAGCTGGCCGGTATCTAGACACCATTAAGCGGGGGGGGGGGGGCATTACCTTTCGGTAGGGGGGCGAACATTTTGAGGAAATTTTCGGAAAGGTTATTCTAACAGACTGTTGTAATCATCATGCTATGTAGTTACCTAGGCGTCTAATAAGCATTTAAAAATAAGTATTCAAACAAAAAAAATATCTTGTTTAGGTTAATATAAGGAACTGTGTATACTTTAATGATTGTTAGCAATTTCTGCGCGGGGGGGGGGGGGGATGATCCCCTATAGATACGGGCCCGAGGGGCAGATTAGCCATACAGGTGGTTTAGCGATGCCGGGAGTTGGTGCCACCAGGTAACAAATAGGTGATTGGAATGACTACAAGTTCTGTCGAAAATAATTTATGAAAGATGCCCGTTGTTACTGTGACTAAGAATAGAACCAATGTCGGCAGATATTGTAATTTCGGTCTTAATCGGTTGTCAAGAACGAAGGCGTACTATTGAGTAGTGATCAGACTTTTATACAATAAGTTGATGATCTGCTTTAAAAATTCTACTGTCATCTCTGAAAAGAAACCCATCTCGCAGGATTCTGCTGAAATCAGTCTCGCGCGATGAGTGATTCTATTCCGTCTTGTTGATTGTAATAGTCTTCTTATTGGTCTTTCTGAAAACCATCAAATCGCCTTCATTGAATTCCAAACCGCACAGATAGAATCTTCATATCGTTGCCACATGATCCAGTTCTCAAAACCCGTCCTAAATTAGCTAATTATCAATAAGTGCTCAATAGATCAGGTCATTTTTTAGTCCGGTAAAAATTAGATTCAATTGCAATATTTTCGACACATATCACAAGGAAATAATCATGTCACAAGCAGTGCAGAGTGGGCCACTATAAAATTAATCTTGCTTTACCGAAAAGTTTTTCTGCATTTTCGGGATGACTTAGTCCGGTGGCCATTTTTGAATGGACAGAAATTTCTTGTCAGTTGGGTGTTATTAAATCGTGTAATTATGCTGTAAAGTTTCACCTTTATTTCAATGGAACTTGATTTATAATATGCGAAGCTAGTACAGATTTGGTCGGTTTAATTGGAAATTACGGGAGTAACATTTTTGTCATCAAATCATGACAAAACCCAGGCGCGGATCTACCCCACCCCACCCCCACCCCAACCCCACGCCACCGTCAGCCCCAGTGTGACATAGTTGATTTTCGTTTTCGTCATACAGTGTGCTATGAGGGAAATTTTGCCCGGGCAGCGGCGCTACGGCCTACTCTTATATCGAATTCCAACTGCCAAGTGATCTTTTACGTGCACGCCAATGTGTACACGGGAAATCGGGTTTTCGACCCATCCGAACGACTAGGCAGCTGTCAAACCCTCCGTTCTGCATCACTGACATGGGGAAACCACGCCGGAAAATCGCGATGAACTTTCTCGGCCAATGCAGGGATCGAACACCCGACCTCCAGGCTAGTGAGCCACCGTGATTCCACAACTAACAGAGGCTTTTTGCTGTTGCATCAGACTTTATTCGCCTGACCTGTCATGACTGGCCAAGCCCTTGAAAAACGCAGCTTAATTAATATGACTTAAAGGATAATATTTGTAATTATGCGTAAGTTGTGTCGCATAATTACAAATATGCCTGGTATGTTTAATTAGTAATAATCGGATTAAATGATCTTTTATAACCGACCTTAAAGGCAACAATAAATGAAATTACAAAAATAAAACTATACAAATTAAGATTTCAGCACTCCTTTCCCCACTATTTGTGGCATATTTACTTATTTCCAAGTAAATTGTAATAACATGTGTGTACATTTTGCAATTGAACCCATTTTTACGGCTAAATCTATTTAACGCCGGCTGAACTTGGGTCAAGGTCGCTAAGATTATACAGGACACGTGGTTGTTGTCGAGATTGTAGGTTAGGGGAAGGGTAAACATAAGTGCTAGGTCCCGGGTTAGGGTTTCGGGTTGGGATAAGCGCTAGCTTTGTTTACCTATTTTTACTTGAGCCAAGTCTCAAATAGCACATCAAGTGTAGCTACTTGCAAGAGGGGGCGCGGGTTCATCAGCCAGGAGATGAACGTACGAGAACCCTTGGCAGTTAAAATTTGTCGAAGAGTAGGCGGAACCGCCACTGTCCGGAAAAAATGGCCCCTATAGAATATCACATTTCTTTTTCCGTCATTTAAAGTCAACGTAATGTTAAGCATATCAGATAATAAAATATAGATGAAACAAATAAAGGTAAAAGTAAATGTTTCAACATCTATACACTAATGGATACATTTGTTTGCATATCTTCTTACGCCTTTCTTATAGTTAATATTATCTTAATAAAGCCCGTAAAACAAGAAGGAAATTGAATAGATAATGTTTCAATGCCATTTAAAAATCAATAGAGAGACCCGAAGGCATATCTGTAAAACTCTAGTTGTTATTTTAGTTCTTCAGTGGTTCTGTGTTTAATATTTTGAAGTGGTTAAACAAATGGGTGACAACGTAATTTGTTGACAAAATTCAACTTTCTTAGACTAACTCACTCATCGCTGCCAGTATCCATGAAGTGGGTAACTATTGTCAAGGAATCTGGTGCACAGATTAGCCCAATTTTAATTTAATAGATAATGTTGATGAAAAGCGATGCTCAAATGAAACACTTGCACTAAAATGGTAATTGACCCTCCCCAATAACCGACGTATCTAAACGTTTGATATAAATTAAACAGCAAGCACCATCAAATATACTTCAGACATCATGGGGGCTTCTCAGAAGGCATATTCACAGCATACTCGCTCAGAGGCCAAGTACCAGACATCATGTAGATATTATTGGCGATCATAGAGGGACGTATAGCCTCTTCGGTTTAGAAGCCGGGATACCGACATAATGGTTCTTGTACGCACGTTCTCTCCACCCCTGGTACGAGGCCGGGGTAGAGACACTATGTAAGCCTAGTGTTTCAGCCGTTAGGCCAGAGTTCTAGACTTGTTAAACCCAGACTGTAGATATTATAATAACTCACAACGTACTCTCATATGTGTTGTAGTTTCTTCTATTTCATATATTAACATAGTTATAAAAACACAGTATTCCAGGGTTAAAGGGACAATAACATTCTTGCTGGCCTGGTAGCTCCAGAAAATAAATAATACCCTTATTCTAAGTACAAGATGTTTAAGTGTCCTACCTGTTGTGTGAATTATCCATTACAACCTATTTTACTTGTCCAGAGGGTTCGAAAATATTTTAAAATCCAAGTCACATTTGAAAAGGTTTACGTTAGACTTTTCAAATCCATTGGTTGAATTTTTCCAATTTTTCAAAATAGGTGTGTTAAGATGAAATTTATATCACCATTTAATTGGAATATTCTAAAATAATACGATTCGTTGACCAGAATGAAGATTGTGACATATTATTCAGTTACAACAAAAGTGTTATTGGGGCTTTAAGTTATCTGTTTAAAAAAAGTACACAACGTGAAAGTCCTACCGAGACGAATGATAGAGTAACACGCCGTTTTCTTGCGGTTCGTGACTAGGATACTGATTAATCAATCAGTGTATGAACGTCATAGGGTCAAAGAGCTCGTACGACCCCTGACACGATCTTCGAGTACAACTTATCAGATCTGCATGTAGTGTAGGCCATTGAAAGTTTTAAAAACGAAACGAAATATAGATCTGTTTTTAATCTGATTGTGACCACACAGATTGTCAGCTAGTAACATCCTTGATTTTTTGTTTATTGACCGCCCAATGTGTGGGCGGTTTTTTTCTCCGATGAATTCAGTATTTATCTGTTAAGAATATACCAAATATGTCATACTTTTATTGGAAATAACTACCGTAAAAAAATCTTCTTTATAATTATCTGTGGCGATTGTGCACCGTACTGATTAGTTGACATCTATTATTTATAGATAAATCAATTTAAAACTGCAATCAAAAGAAATAACCATAGCAATATCCCTAGCTGAAAGATAACGCAATCACGTTTTATTTTGACCTTGATCATTTAATGGTTTATCTGTCGTGGATACTGTTTTACTCTACACCCTCAGGGAGAGGGGATGTTCCGAATGGTTAGCGCGTACAAGTGCTATCATAAGGTCTGTCATTGTGTCAGTTGCCATGGTTTCAATTCCCCATTTGTACGTGACAAGGAGTTGGGTCGCCTGTCATTCCTCGTGGGTTTCACCGGGTCCTCCGGTTTCCTCCCACTGCTAAAGACCCTTACGCACAAGCGAATTATTGAAATAAAATCAAATCATATGTTAGTTCCGAAATGACCTTGTTTGTGTCGAGTGTATGTTAAACCCTATTACTCTCTCTTCTTGTTTTCCTACTTTAAAACCTGATAGAGTCAATGTTCTTTTTCGTACGCTGCATGACATTATGTAATGAAATTTTTCAGTTTTATAATACAATGTTTTACACTTTTATCCATGTCAGACCTAATGATCACGTGTCACGTGTTAGACCATTGGACCCCAAATCCCCGTATCTACCGTGCTGATGGGTTGAAATCTATATATTATTTATAAATAAATGAGTCTAACACATTAATCAATTGCGATAGGGAAATACAGTAATAAACATGGCTCACGGCAATCTGATTAAAATACAGATCTATATTTCGTTTCATTTTTATATACTTTCGATAGCCTACACTTCATGAAGAACTGATAAGTTATAGAGGGGTGTGGTGTCATGCCAGTGGTCAAACTTGCAGCTTTTGACCCTATGACGTCAGACATTGAATAATCAATCAGTGTTGACGTTTCTATTGGTATACCCACAGTTCCGTGAATCAAAAGGCCAAGAACTCGCCGTAACAGAGCGTCTCATTGGATAATCCTTTACGTGATCCATAAAACGTCAATGATAACAACTCAAATTTTAGTTATTTGATTGGATAATGTTAGATTGATTTTAGTGCTTAGCCAATCAAAAGTGAAGTATCTACTAAAATTTGGATTTTATTTTAAGTTAAGATTTCGTGAATCAGGACCCAGATCTTAGTGTAGCAAAGACAAGTAAAACGAAATTTTGAATTATAAAAACGAAACGAAATAGGATCTGTGTTTTAATCATATTGGGCTCACAACTAACACGGGGGTTGGGATGACCTAGTGGTCTAGAGTGCCGCGCTTCGACCTCTAGCTGGCCGGTCACCTCTGGCTTGCGTCTGTGGTTTCGAGCCCTGGTGTGAGCGTATGTGGCATGGAGATAGGTGGCATGGAGATAGGGGCGCCTTCTCAACCTCGTGGGTTTCCTCCGGGCACTCCGGTTTCCTCCCACTGCTAAAGACCCCTACCCGCCAGCGAATTATTGAAATAAAATTGAACCATATGTTAGTCCCGAAATGACCTAGTTTGTGTTGAGTGGACGTTAAACCCCATTTCTCTCTCTCTCTCTCTCTCTCACAGCTAACACAAGGTAGGCCCTTGAACGTGTACACGTTTGCTTGCACGTAAGAAACCTTGATAGTCGGATTTCGATGAAGAGCAGGCGCATCTACGGATGCCAGAACGTTCAGCCCCTTTTTATTTTCGATTATCATGAGTATCACTTCATGAATTAACCTGTGTTTTTTTAAGATAAAAAGTTACAGGTCTCGTTGCCTGGCAAACCATGGTTCAAACATTTACAAAACAGACTACATAACAGGACGGTGATACAATCTGACATTATGAATGACTTCGTGGTTTGTTTTTTTTTCTTGTTTTTATTTTTTTTCATTGCCGTGTTGCCAAATCGATTGGCATACCTTATTTGAATTCTTTGGAGTCTATGGCCACAAAATGAAATGGGGTTTAATGTCAAACTGTTCTGCTCCGACTGAGCTGATGGTGACGGGTATACGATATACAGTGTGCTATGGGGGCAATTTTGTCCGGGCCGCGGCACTATGGGCTAGTCTTATGTCGAATTTCAACTGCCATGGGATCTTTCGCGTGCACGCCGATGTATGCACTGGACTTCGGTTTTTGATGACATCTGAACAACTAGACAGCTGTCCTAGTCAGGCCGTCCCTCCTGCGCCACTGACAAGGTGAAACCACACCGGTAAATCTGGATGGACTTTCTCGGCCAATGCAGGGATCGAACACGCGATCTCCAGGCTAGCGAGTCAGCGTTTTACCCATTTAGTTACAGCGGCTCCCCTATAGGCACGATATTTTATGTACTACAAAACATTTTGATTTTAGTGCTGCCATTTTATGAACTAGTCAGTAGGTTGGGTAGGGATTGGGCCTAGGGTTGGGGGAACATATTTATACGGTTCGTTGGCTGGCAAACCATGTTTCAAATTTACACATATCCAAGGTACTACAAAACAAAATCCATTTTACAGTTCGATTCCAGCGAACAAGATGTTTGTCATTCATGTCTTTGATTTTGTTCAACAGTTATCCTGCTTCAGTGTCTGTTAAATATATTTTCTGCAACAGATCCAGTAAAGTTTCTTTTTAACAGCTTTTCTGACATTTTTATGGCAAATGGCGTAAAGAAGCGGATTACCTAGTGAGTTTGAGAAAGCCAAACTTATAGAAAGGCGATCAAGAAGCCATATCTTGAGAGATTCGTCGCGAAACATATTTATAAAAACTATCAAAAAATACGGTATCCATGACGACAAGAAATAAATGCACATAATTCCCAGAATTTTAGCAGATTTGAGGTTGTGTTTGGTAGTTGAGGCCAGATTTTGAAACTCTGATTGGATCTGACGTCTGTGTTTTCTAGATATCATATAGATCGTGTAATACATGTACGTAATAAGTAAAACAGGGATCTGAAAATTCACCAAATACAACCCAAAAATGTACCAAACTACAAACATATCTTCGGCAACACACAACGGTCCTACTTCAGTTTTAATTCCAGCACCCATTAACGGCAAGACGGCAAAAAATGTCGATACTGTCCAAAACAGAGCGATAAACACCTTACATCTAAAAGACGTAACGATGCATTCGTATCGTAATGGCCGGGTAACCAGTAAATAACGATCAAGGCTCACTAGAAATAAATGATGCATTGATACTGTTGTAAGTAAAATTGTTGCTAAGTATACTGCAAAACATCCGGGTATTGAATCTAGAATTCCTAATTCATACACAACACTGAAAGGACGACATATTCCTACTAATAAATCAGCTACAGCAAGACTTATAATGATTATGTTGGCATTGGAAGTAAGACAGTGGGTTGTTGATAGAGTGTAAATAACCACAGAATTAGTCACAATAATTAACATGGATAGAATCGCCTGTAACGTAATATCAACCACGTCCCAGTTGTCTAACTCCTTCAT
The DNA here is from genome assembly GCA_948474765.1 of Patella depressa. NCBI lineage: Eukaryota > Metazoa > Mollusca > Gastropoda > Patellidae > Patella > Patella depressa. The sequence goes on from OX419716.1 coordinate 74,380,625, forward strand.
TATCTGAAAAATAATAAAAATAATAATAACAAATTGCTATTTCAATAATAATAAAATACGAATCGGTTTTATACTTTCACAGAGTTATTCCCCTTTATTGCAAAATTTGTGTATGTTTTGTGGCTTGGCAGTTTATATTTTATTGTGAAAAATACTTTTTATGATAATTGTTCAAGACAAACACATGGATTAAGAATACATTAATTTGCATTGAGGGGTTTTAAAGTTTTAACTCCCACAAAGATGGGGTTATGATATGAAGTATGTCTTTTCCGTATAGGGGGGTTGGGATGGCCTAGTGGTCTAGAGTGCCGCGCTTCGACCTCTAGCTGGCCGGTCACCTCTGGCTTGCGGCTGTGGTTTCGAGCCCTGGTGTGAGCGTATGTGGCATGGAGATAGGGGCGCCTTCTCAACCTCGTGGGTTTCCTCCGGGCAAGCGAATTATTGAAATAAAATTAAACCACATGTTAGTCCCGAAATGACCTAGTTTGTGTTAAGTGGACGTTAAACCCCATTTCTCTGTCTCTCTCTCTCTTTTCCGTATACTTGTTTTGTGTAATTGTGTATTGTGCAGCCCCCCTGCACTTACTATTAGAATAAGAGACGGTCAGAGAAAAACAGATTTCCTCGTTTATTTTTCAGTGTCTTTACACTTTAATCTAGACCGCATTTGGAATCTGATACCCCTCTATATTTCCTAGCTTCGTTTACTAAAGCCTGGATCTGGCCGTTGACTTAAGCAGTGGACTAATAAGGAATCGTGAGTCTATTCCGGGATGGCCTTAGGTTTATATAGCCGTAAACTATATTAGTAACTACCGTGTCACTCTTACAGACTGGAAAGAAAAGGACACTGTACACACCTTAAATTGAAATTAAAAGGGCGACAAGAAATAATCGGGACATATCCACACAAGGTAGAAGCAAGCGTTAAGCCCCGCGAATGAACGAACCATGGTAAATCTACGGAATATTTTTGCGTGAATTGCACGTAACATCAACGTTTTGTTGTTATGTGGGCTGATACTACCGCCTCTTCAGAGTGCCTTAACCGTCCGTTAAATATACCAAACCAGCGAAGTGTCATGCTAATCTTTCCCTGCCCATTGCTTGACCTCACCTGACTTCACGTTGGGCTTCACGTGTCATCCTCCTGCATAAGGACTTCTATGGTTTCAGGTTTTGTTTCAACAGAGACCTTTGATCCCATCTTTCTCTTCCCCTTTTGGGGTAAAACATGCGATTATTCATCTGATGTCTGAGGCCGAAAAATGCATTGGACTATATGTTCGTCTGTCTTCAAATGTTCAAAGAAAGATGTCCAACATACATGTACAACTGCTTTGCGCAGTTCAAGCATCGGTTCCTTTAGGAACTGGACCTCTGAGCGGACGATGTCCACTGACAGTTCCTATCGGGCCCTATACAGCTGCAATATAAAAATACAGGCCTTCCCCACCTCTGTTCATTTTCCGCAGTAACAAAAACCAGCTTTTGATCACAATAACTAAATCTCCACACTTTATTATAAATGTTCACAAGATAAATATCCTAACTGGGGACGTTGGTGAACATTTTCTGATTACATTATAGAATGAACAACTCTCCGTTTCGTTCGTTCGTGGGGTTTAACGTCCACTTCCACCTAGGGTGATATCGTAGACAACTGTCCGTTTGTCCGTCACTCAAATAGATATCACGGGCTAGCGATGACATCGAGAGTTGATTATGGTCTGGATAAGTTAATTAATGTGGCTTAACCTCACTTTCCCCACATTTGATTGTTTTGATAAAGGATTAGGAGGTTAGTAGACCGTGGGTGTAGGACTATAGTCTGCTTTAATCAATTAGTATCAGTGGTGTAAATTTCTCACTCTAATTAGTGTTACTGGTGAACACCTCCCACTACCAGTACAAATAAGTGAAATCTGTTTACTGTTAAATTAAAATTGGGAGCTGTTTTGTTGTAATAATAAATTTGAAACCAAACCAAATAAACAGCTTATGTTTAAAGGGACAATAACACTCTTGCTGGCTTGGCAGCTCCAGAAAATAAATAATAGCCTTATTCTAAGTACTAGATGTTTAAGTGTCCTACCTGTTGTGTAAATTATCCATTACAACCTATTTTACTTCTCCAGAGAGTTCTAAAATATTTTAAAATCCAAGTCACACTTGAAAAGGTTTACGTTAGACTTTTCAAATCAATTAGTTGAAATTTTCCAATTTTTTAAATTAGGTGTGTTAAGATGAAATTTGTATCACCAATTAATACAATTTGTTGACCAGAATGAAGATTGGGACATATTATTCAGTTACAACAAGAGTGGTATTGGGGCTTTAATCAGTTAATATAGCTCCTCTGGATCACAAATGGTCATTCCAAAATGGCGAACGCTTTGGTTAACTTTAGATACATTGTTAATATTAAAGGCGATCATAATTTAGTGCTAGGTGGTTTTAAAGTCAGAGTTAAGTCCTGGCGTAACATCATTAAAATTCTGGAAATGGTATAATATTAGAATCCATATTATGTGTATTTGTTTACGTGAAATCTTTTTCACTAGTATTATTTAATTCATTTTGTTGAAGTGTCACTAACTTGTTACAGACTATACTTTAACCCACTTTATTGATTAATTAGTCATGGCCTGACGGAGCCCCACTCTAAACAATAGATGTGGGGAAAGTGACGTGTCCCCCATTAATGCCTAAGGCTTACAGAAAGACCTGTAAGTGACGTGTCCTCCATTAATGCCTAAGGCTTACAGAAAGACCTGTAAGTGACGTGTCCCCCATTAATGCCTAAGGCTTACAGAAAGACCTGTAATGGGCAGATTTAGCTCGTGCGTAATGTATGCTTAATTGTTTACTCTACTTCAATATCTTTAAAGGACACGTTCAGTAATTTCTAGATTGCCTTTTTCATTATATTGTACATGCTGTAGATTGTGTAAATAATGTAATTATATGTATACTGATGAGTTTTATACTCACAGTAAATAAAGAACTGAACTGAACATTCCAGTTCAGCCTTCCAATCAAAAGCTGTGATGCAGAAAATTGAACGTCTTTGTTTATCGAACATTTGACTAAGTATTGTCCAGTGGTGTTATCTTGCTGTCATACAAACAAAAAATATCTTTAGTCGTTAATTGAGTGACTAAACAATGAATCAGATCGAAAATAATATAGTTTTAATCAATATGAATATGCGTGAGATGTATGGACGAACGGATGGATGATAGAGGTTATAATTGTGATATCACATGTCTATACCATTATCTCACGAGAGAGAAATGGGGTTTAACGTCCACTTGACACAAACCAGGTCATTTTGGGACTAACATATGGTTTCATTTTATTTCAATAACTCGCTTGCGCGTAGGGGTCTCTAGAAATGGGAGGAACCGGAGGACCCGAAGAAAACCCACGAGGTTGGACAGGCGAGCCTACTCCTTGTCACGAACAACCGGGGATTCGAAACCACACCAGTTGACACTCAATGGCAAGCTTTATGATACAGCGCGCACGTGCTAACCTTGTGCCCCCCCCCCCTCATTATCTCACGATGCTATGAATGTCTATTCCACCGTCATATGATAAAGGATAGAGTGAGAGAGAGAGAGAAATGGGTGTTTAACGTCCACTCGACACAAACCAGGTCATTTTGGGACTAACATATGGTTTCATTTTATTTCAATAATTCGCTTGCGCGTAGGGGTCTTTAGCAGTGGGAAGAAACCGGAGTGCCCGGAGGAAACCCACTAGGTTGAGAAGGCGCCCCTATCTCCATGCCGCATACGTTCACACCAGGGTCCGAAACCACAGCCGCAAGCCAGAGGTGACCGGCCAGCTAGAGGTCGAAGCGGCACTCTAGACCACTAGGCCATCCCAACCCCCAAAAGGATAAAGTACACGACCGTTACACTTTTCTCATAAAAAGTGTTTTTTATAGTCTTTTTTATGTAGCCGCGACATAAAGAAATTGTACAGTATGTTTAATATTAGCCACTAACAGACCACGATGACTCAAACATAAAGAAGCCAAGTCTCTAACTCAGTATCATCTACAGTCTTCGACATTGCAAACGCAACTTATTGGTCAATTTAAATCAACATAGGTTTTGTTGTCTTACCGCGAAAAGTGGGCTTTGGATATCCAATACAATGTATTTAAAGCTACAATTTCATATTTTTAAGTTATACTTTTAAAAATGTACTTTTAAAAAAGCCTTGAAATAGATGGTATCTATAAACAGTCCTACCTTGTTAAAGAATAATCCTATTAATCCTATAATTCACTATTGCCAGTTGAGAAATTGGCAAAAATGTCATTTTCAACTTCAAATTCAAACCTTGCATGGGGGGAATTGAAAAACAAGGGAGGTAATTGTGTTATTATTTGTGAAAGATTTTTAAGTGTGGGAAATAATGCCTATGATCGTATAATATTGAGTTGACAACCTATTGAGCAAAAGACATAGAAATAATTATATTTTGACTGTCTTAGAAAATATGAAATAACCGCTTTAAGACAGCATCTTAAAATTGGCACAAGAATCGCGTGTCAGAATGCTTTCGGGTGTCATTTGTAATGAAGCGACTCGATGAACGATTAACCAGACGCCAAAGACTGCCAAGACCTGGTTATTGGAACGAGTGCCCTAGTCACTGAGCCAATGCGACACCACAAGAACAACAACAACAATATCAATTCTCCCGCAATCTGGAAAAACCTTGTAACACTGTTGAATGTAGATTTGAGAAAACAAAGGAAAAGTGTTTTGTTTCAGAATTAAGCTACTGAATATAAAACCAATTTTATTTTGTCTTTTTAGATGGAGATAATTAGAAGCATTTTTAGTGAAGGAGAAAAATAAATATTATTATATACAAGTCCAAATATGGGTCTAACTCAATTTTCACCAACATTTGACTCGCTAGGTTTTGCCAGATTACGGGAGAATTCCCTTTTTGTACATTACATATACATTGAACACCTCACAAAAGGCTACTACCAGAGAAAAATTAAAAAACCGATAGATTTTCAACAATTATTTTGCAGTCACCCAAAAGTCTATTAGTAAGGATTTTTTCAATAGATAGTCGTAGAAAGTTTATAATCGGAACAAATTAGCTTCTTACCTTTTACAGGAATAATCCGAGAAACGCGAGCGTATACCAATAACATCCACATAGCTGTTAAACTATTGTATTATACGGTGTTATTTGTCTAATGTAAAACGTGATCTCTCAGGGCGGATACCTGAACACGTGTATCGATTATACTCTTCGGTTTTATTATTCTTTTGTTGAAGACATTTTTTCTTTGAATAATTTGAGAGAGAGAGAGAGAGAAATTGGGTTTAATGTTTACTCGACACAAACTAGGTCATTTCGCGTCTATCATATTTATTAATTTTATTTCAATAATTCGCTTGCGCCTGGGGGTCTTTAGCAGTGGGAGGAAACCGGAGTGCCCGGAGGAAACCCACGAGGTTGAGAAGGCGCCCCTATCTCCATGCTACATACGCTCACACCAGAGATCGAAACCATAGCCGCAAGCCAGGCGTGACCGGCTAGGCCAACCCCCTTTGAATAATTTGAAGTGTGTGGCCAAGAGGGAGGGGGTAGTGATAGTACTAATAACAACCGGTTTGGCTGTTGGGTGGGGTCGGGGTGTTCCTTGTTGGGCGAGCATTTGTGCATTATCCGGATAAATAAAAGAGACACTAACACTGTTTTCACCATCAGATGTTATGGGACCAACGTTTCAAAGAGGTAGGCTACCCTCTTCTTCTTCAAGGAATAATTAGGACCGCCGCACCAAGGGTTGTTCTTAAGTCAGGTATAACGTTTTAGCAGTAGTTGGAAACCGAAGACAAGTTATGTGGTAAATCAGGCGACTCTACTTCTTGTCACCACCCCAACCATTCTCCAAAAGATTTATTATACAAGATTCAGGGATAAATCTATTTGTTACGGCCAGCTCAATTTTCGTCAAATTCTCTGAGCTGTATAATAATGTTAGAACACGTGATTGTTGGTGAGATTGTAGATTGGTAGGGCTGGACTAGTTCATTATAAAAAGTGGGCCTAAGTCTATAAAGAAAAAAGAAAAAAAAGAAAAAGAGAAAGAAAGGAGGAGAGGACAGGACACAGGACAGGAGAAAGAAAAGATAGGAAGCTTTGATCTGAAATACTTGGAAAATGGGTTTGCGGTTGTCAATTTTCAAAATTTTCCTGGGGAAGAACCACACAACCCCTTTGGACGCTCGCGCGACATCAGCGCGCACTTGTGTGGACCTTGGTCAATGACCTTATAGATGGGCCTTCGGCTCACCAGTCCGGCACTATAGATTGGGGTTAGGGCACAGACACTTAAAGGGATTTAAATAAAACTTCTTAATACTCTTTGACTATATCACAGTAATATCAGCTGCAATTTTGTTTTGACTTTGTGGCGACATTTCGTCTGCTATCATCTCACAATGCCCAGTACTATATGTAACACTTCCCTACGCTTTTATTGCCAACGAGACGTTATTTGATGTAATTACATTTGTCATTTTACAGAGTTATTAATTACAAATCAAACGTGAAGCGTGTTGGCATTATATTGTATGTATTAATTAATGTTTTGGCAAGTTCATCTAATATTACATATTTAAATCGAACTAGCATATGAGTAACATGTGGGTATATAAATAGAGTTATTGAGCCAAAACATAGCTGGTTCTATATGGCGGTATATTAGTTTCAAAATTCTAACGTGCTATCGTCTAATTTCTAACTTCTGTTCATGTAATTTTAAACTTCTTTTCACGTTTTGCGTAGTTGTTCCTTTGTAGATAGAGTTTCTTAAAATATATATATTATAATCCTGTTTACATCGTGTATACAGCGATCTGAATATGTACATAATTATTGACGTAGAACGGATTAGCGGATCGATGATCTGTTTCAGGCGAAAGGTTGTAGTTCTTGGTCCTTAAGATCATAGTCTATCTTTAACTAATTATTGGTTAATATATACTTTCTATAGAGTCAAATCCTATGTAGAGAGAGAGAGAGAGAGAGAGAGAGAGAAATGGGGGGTAATTCCACTCGACACAAACTAGGTCATTTCGGGACTAACATATTTTTTAAATTTCTTATTTCAATAATTCGCTTGCGCGTAGGGGGTCTTTACCAGTGGGAGGAAACCGGAGAACCCAGAGAAAACCCACGAGGTTGAAACAGGCGACCCTACCCCTTGTGACGTACAACCGGGGATTCGAAACCACGCCAGTTAACTCAATGACAGCCTTTATGATCTAGCACGCACGTGCTAAATATTCAACCCCACCCCACCCTACCCCGGGCTAATGAAATGAAATGTTTGTTAATCTGCACCAACTTGGCCAATGAAATGGGAAAAGGTATACTGCAGCTATTTCAGTACGCGGCATAAAATGCCATTTGTCGTCAAACCCAGATGCAAACGGAGAACGCTAGATCGGAGACGGTCCTACGCATTTTAGCACATATGACGTCATAAATAGATTGTGGGTTAGGGTTAGGGTAAGGGCTAGGACCTGTAGATTTGGTCAAAGTCCCGGGATATAAACAGGGCTAGCCCTAACCCTAACCCATGATCAAGCCTAACCCTTACCCTAACCCACAATTCACATATGACGTCACAATTTGCGTAGGACCGTCTCCGATCTAGCGTTCTCCGATGCAAACTGATTAAAAAACAGATCTATATTTCGTTTCGTATTTTTTATATTTTCGATGGCCTACACTACATGAAGATCTGGTAAGTTGTCTTGGGAGGTTTGTGTCAGAGGTCATACGAATGGCTTTTGACCATATGACGTCAGAGATTTGATTAACCAACCAGCATTGATGTTTCTAGTGGATTACCCACAGTTCCATGCGCCTCACCCCTTGTAGTTCACCGCAACAGACCGCTTCATTGGTTAATCCCGAAGATCAACCAGAAAACGTCAATGATAACAAGTCTACCTGATCCTCGTGTAGTAAAGGGAGAACGCTAGATCGGAGACGGTCCTACGCAAATTGTAACGTCATATGTGAATTGTGGGTTAGGGTAAGGGTTAGGCTTGATCATGGGTTAGGGTTAGGGCTAGCCCTGTTTACATCTCGACTTTGACCAAATCTACAGGTCCTAGCCCTTACCCTAACCCTAACCCCACAATCTATATATGACGTCATATGTGCTAAAATGCGTAGGACCGTCTCCGATCTAGCGTTCTCCGTAGTAAAGACATGTAAAGCGACAATTTTGAACTATAAAAAATGAAACGAAATATGATCTGTGTTTTAACACAGGAATCTGACCTTCTATCCGTATGTATGCATACACCATGTAGTATTTGACAATATGTAATAAAAAAAGAACAGGAATGCAATGCCTTTTGAAGACTCGATTTTACCTGCTCTCGCTTCGGCTCGTTTTTTTTCCAACAATTTGTAATGCCAGACAATCAAACCTCTGTCGATTCACTCAGATATGTTTTTTCTTCAATCCAGTCGTTTTGATTTGCATAAATACTCCCACAAAACGATATCATATAGCCACTTGTTTCCAATATTTACATTATTTTCGTCCATTTCCATTTTGTCCTCAACTCCATGCGTTGACGTGACACAAAACACCGACCACAAATTAGCACCCATTCGGCTAGCGACCTATTCGACTGATCCAGTTGGCAACTTGTTTGTTGGCAACCTATTCAGAACAAAGGAATTGTTGAAAAATAAACGAGCAGGTAAAATCGAGTCTTCAAAAGGCATTGCATTCCTGTTCTTTTTTATTAGATATTGTCTTGTATGACATGGTGTATGCCCATATACGGACAGAAAGTCAGATTCCTTGGGTTTTAATCAGATTGACCCAGAAGAAACATCCGACTATCTTCAGTCCGGGTCGCAGGCGCGGATCCAGAGGGGGGGGGGGGGGTCCAGCTACATAAAAAAAAATAATGCCTTGCATCAATGAAATTACATCACAAAGTGATCCTACATCAGTATAAAAATGATTTCTCTGTTTAAAAAGCTCAATTTGTATGTATGCCTATGTAATTTAGAGACGATGATGGCAGATTTCCATAACAGAAACCTGGCAAACCCCCTCCTGCAAAAATTCCTGGATCCGCACCTGGGTCGAGATAACTATGTAAATATGCTAAGATACATAAGTACACATTGCCCCACCCCCGGCATCATTCGATTTGTGAAAACACATTTAATAGAAATTGATCAAAGTAATGTTTGTTTTGTGCAAGACGTTAATATTGTGTTACCTGTGAAATCGAACATATTACAACCAGGCCCGTAGCTAGCCCAAAATTAGGGGGCAAAAGTTCTTGGGGCGCCGATGGGGCTTCTGTGGGCGCCGATGTACATACACTTGAAGGTCCTACCGTCGGAGGTTCTATAGGGTGCTCTCCGTAGGCGTACGAGCTCGATGAATGTTGGGGGCAGTACCTGAAAAGCCCGAACAAATTTCCGTTTAGGTCTGCAGACGCCCCCTCCCCCTAAAATTGTTAAAATTTGACGACCCCAAACGCGTTTTCTTGAGATTCCAGTCCGTGAATACAGCAACTTAAATAAGGTCCAATATAATCTACCTTAGGTGACGTGCCATACTCCTCGCAGTGTTTCGTTTGATTAGAGCTAATCCCACTTAACACTGCTGTAATGGAATCAAATTTCTGTTCCAAATAAAGACTGGTCAATAGTCCGATTAACAACACATAGCTAAGTACGTAAAATGTCATTACGCTTTAAACAGAGCTCAAAATTGGACCAAATATTTAATATAACGTTACTTCACGATTTTATTATACCCAATTAACCAGTGCACAACAGAATGATGCGGGAAAAAGTAATTGCGTGCCAAACGTGGCTATCCAAACGGATACAATACCTTGAATCACTGTCCAAAGATTTAGGGAAGACCCAAGATTAAACGAAGGGCTGTCATGTTGGTGGGATTTCTTGGGCCATAACTTCATGAATATAGAGGCTTACCTGAATCCCAAACAACCACCGCAAATAGGTTTGGTTTTTTTTTGGGGGGGGGGGTTATTTTGCTATTCTTACCCAAGAGTAAAGCGACTTCCAATTTTCCAATCGTTTTGTAACCGAAATCTAACTACGGGCCTTTTAGAACATTAGATATATTTGTACATTAGCTATTATTAACTGAAGCTAATGGCCGAGAATTCACAAAAGCAGAAGATATGATATCATATGACATTCCTCCCAATTAACTCATTATTACGTCATGTCAATTAAATCGACATGGCTTATATATATTTATCTATAATATGTATTTATCTAAAATAGCAAGAGGTTAAATAAAGACTTCCATTACATCCATTATTCTATTTCAGGTTCAATATATATTACACTGCAAGATAGATTTCTGCGTACAAACTGGGTGATTTGATGATATATTTGGACTAAAAACATATCCGAACTAATCAATTTATCATAATGTTGCTTCAAATCCTTCTCAAAACATTGGAATTGTCAGGGAATATCACGGCTATAACAAATCGACCAAAAGAGGTCATGTTTGTGTAACCTGACTTACCTCACTTACCTCTCTTGGTAATAACTTAGGGTGCTAAGTCGGGGGAGAATTTATTGCATACACAAGACAATATTATCTTTAATCCCCGACTACATATTAAAAATATCGAAATATAATCAAATTCTCGGATTATCCACTGCCAGCTTCTTTTTCCATGATTTTTATCTCATAAAATGTTGTACTTCTAGCTCTTCATAAATTTTATCAACATGTACATCAAGCGCTAAATCTCCGCGCGCAACCTTAGACGCCACACCTGCAGACATTCTTAATCGTCGGACTGTCGATTAGGAAAACCCTTACATGTTTGTCGTGTATGCGCTCCGTGAGTGTTTTTCAGGTAATCCAGTATTTTCTAGTAACATTGGATATTTGTACTTTCGATATATACCAAAATTGCCATACTCTTATTGGAAATAACCACCCGCCGATAAATACTTTTCTGGGAACCTATCTTTAATGATAGTCAATAATTGTACTTCATGCGATTGTATGCGACTCTTTGAACTTCTTCAACCATATCAAGTATAGATAATGCATAGTTTGAAAATAGGTTAACGATGTAGCCAATGGAGGTAGAATAGAAATAATTGTAAGTAATTTAGATGTTGTTTGCTTTGAGTATACTTGGGGGTTATCCAAGAGCACGTAGATTTAAATTGTTATAAATATTATGCATCAATTCAGTTATATAGGTTTTCTATATATGCAAGAAATGCATATTAGTGCTGGCTTCGTGGGGGGGCCTATTCATATCTCTTTTACAGCGAAACCATATGTTAGTCCCGAAATGAACTAGTTTGTGTCTAGTGGACGTTAAACCCCATTTTTTTGTTTGGTTTTTCAGTCATGACATATCACTGCTTTACCATTGTATTGCCCACTTTTATCTGTCAAGATTGGTTAACTAACATAAAATCTAGCTTATCTCCCACGCTCATTGAAAAGTACCGATATCCCTACTACCACGTGGAATAATTTTCACATATCACCTTTAGTCAGTGACCTTAGAGAAGTTAAGTAGTCGCTTTTATTCTATTTGTGTATATGATAACTCCATTGTGTCATAGGCCCTTGCTCTTGTTACTTGCGGGGTTCACGTTGGCTAAGTGGGTAAGACACTGGCTCGCTAGCCTGGAGGGCGGGCTCCCTGCATTGGCCGAGAAAGTTCATCCAGATTTTCCGGCGTGGTTGCTACTTGTTAGGGATGCAGGACGGAGGGCCTGACAAGGGCAACTGTCTATTCGTTCGGATGGACGGAAAACCGAGGTCCCTTGTACACATTGGGGTGCACACAAAAGATCCCTTGACAGTTGGAATTCGATATAATAGTAGGCCGTAGTGTCGCCGACCGGCGCATGCTCTTATCCATTGGTATAAGTCGAAGTAGAAAGTAGGGCGTTAAAGTAGCTAAATCTCTAACTCAATATCATTCAAAATCTTCAACATTGAAAACACGAATTATTTGTCAATTCAAATGTTACAATTTGGTAGACATTTATTTCTTGGTTGACAACAGATCTCACGTGAGATTTCTACTGGAAGAGGGTGATTTCGACGTCATTGGGATAATGGACCAATCACTATAATTTATTAAGTCTTATTTGACCAGTTAGATACTTGAAGGTCCAAACCGAAAGCTACAAGAAGGCCATATCTTTGAGCATTCGTCAGACAGCCGCTTGATTCTAAAAGGATAAAATGTAGCTATCTCTGTCAGCAGATTATTGCCCCCGCGTCTGACTGGCTGGGGTTGGAAAGAATGACTTATTGTAATCTATTATGCATTGTACCGTATGTGAGCAGCTTGATATATAAAATGTAAAAACTAACTCATGAATTGTTATTCTTGGTAAGATAAACGTCTTAACTATAGAGAAGTTAACGTCGTAACTGGGACAGGTAAGAAAATACACAACGTGAAGAGAAAGACAAGTTAAAATACTGGACGATCACAGGACTACTTGGATATTTAGTAAGAACAAGATGCATTGGTCACACTGAGTATTCTTGCAACGTCCAGATGTTGTAAAACATGCAGTCGTTGCGTCAGGAACATCCCCTCCACCTCTTTAGTGGTAGTATACCCCAGCGGTCACCATTCTCCTGTAGCAAGGCCCCTTATTACTATGGACAGCGTGAAAACGCAAATCTTTGAGATAAAGGTCCAGAAAACCAATCCATGGCATAATCAACGAAGCTTATCGTTTTAACAGACGTATGTTGAATTTTGAACTTGATACATTGATTTTTGACTCGAATCGGAAAACTTCCAAGATTATATAAAAGCATTTACAATAAAACCAACTTCCATTACCGACCATTGATCAATTCATCTTCATATTTCAATAAATTACTAATTATCCTCGCGGCCCTAATCAATGGATATTTAACGCCCCGTTAGTTAAAGACAACACGTATACCAATCTTATAAAAACACTTATAACAATATATATTTTAAAGACACATTATGAGAGATTAGATAAAAAGTTGGCAATTGTCACTGTAACAGTTAAACACTAGATAATGTTAAGGCAATTTGCGGAATTTTCAGTCAAATTAATCCATCCCGAACCGAGTATTAAGCGATTGAAATTTCTGCCAAGCCACGATTATCATTAGTAAAGTCGGTACGATAAAAAGTCTCGATTATCCATTCCATGATTAACTCGTAAAGGAAAGTTATACAGCAAAACAGATTATTATCTACTAAAGATCGCAGGCTAGCGATGCCATCGAGAGTCGAGTAAAGATCTGGATAAGTTAATTAATGTCTAATTAATAATTTAGATAACACCTGTAGATTTAGCTTTTGCATAATGTATGTTTAACTTACATATTTCAAATTATTGATGAGATGGTGTTATATTGTTTTACCTTATTCCTTATTATTGTGATGAGTACAAGATTCTGAACTAATAAGACTGACCAGAATTCGCAACTTGATCGACTTTTCGCTAAAAGTTGCTCATATAGTCTTTTATTAGTGACCGTCTTTAAAGCGGGCTGACTTGGATACACCTCAGAATGTACCACATCGCAAGAATCTATTTTTCAAAATATTCTGGGAGAGGACCGCCACACACCCATGCACTGCAAGGACCTGTGCGTTTATTTCTTATTTCAACACCACCCCGAACCATTTGACGTGTCCCGGGTCTCCCACATGGATAATCCTGCCCTGATAGAGGACAATATCGAGGTCGCGTCAGGGGGTATGCAAACCCCAACAGAACGTTTCATTGGCTAATCTCTTACAGCAACCAGAACGCGAGTTATAACAACTCTTCAAGACCCAAGTGTAGCATAGAAAGGTAAAGCAAAATTTTGAACTATATACACGAAACGAAATAGGATCTGTGTTTTAATCATCTGTGTTTTAATCATACTGGGTAAAATCGCCATTTTGCTATATCGAATTTTCGATTTGTGTATAGTAGAAATTAAAGTAGATCAATGTTGTTAAAATGCGAAATAAATCAATTCGGCGAGTATCGAATAACGTTTTTCTACCGATCTAATTCCATTGTAGCTATATAAGAAATTATCGAGTATAGTTTGGAGTACCTACACTTGTCCCCGAGCAACGTCATCCAATTTAGAACGGTTCTACCTTAGCGATTGGCACGGATCGAATATTCCATCGGTCATCGGCTCACGTAATGGGGTTTAAAGTCCTAGTGTTCTGCTATTAAACTGAGCTAATGAAGATGGGCATACGCCATAAATTGTGCTATGAGGGAAATTTTGCCCGGGCAGCGGCGCTACGACCTATTCTTATACCGAATTTCAACTGCCAAAGGATCTTTTACGTGCACGTCAATGCGTACACGGGACTTCGGTTTTTCGTCCCATCGAACGACTAGGCAGCTGCCCCCGTCCTGTATCAATGACAAGGGGGAACCAAGCCGAAAATCTGGATGAACTTTCTCGGTCAATGCAGGGACCAAACACCCGGCCAGGCTAGAGAGCCAACGTCTTATCCACGTCAACGATATCAACGTTACGGTGAATAACAATTATAAATACATATGTACATTTTAATTTAGACTGAAGCGAAAGATCAAAATTTGTCGAATTTTTCATCGCAAGGAATGAATCGTGATCAATATATCTAGCAAAATGAGTTAGTTCAATTAAGTTCTGACTCAATGACACAACTAAAGGTCGCAAAACATGGAATAAAAGAGAAACCTCGAGGACATAGAAATATGTAAACAAAATATCAATAGGAATTACTCTTTGTTGTTGTAAGTCCCGTATTTACCGATTTTCATAAACATTTTATCATTTGGTGTCTAAAAAACTATTCAATACATTAAAGGTATCAAATTTATTCTAATCACTTTCATCGAGACGATTTTTCTTCGAGTATTATTATAATTTTCTGTACTTTGAAGATTAGTTGGTTCTGGGTGACTGAGACTAAATTTATTCATGTAAACAGGACGTGACACCATTTGTCAAATACCATACTTTTAACTTTTACAAAATTATCTGCACCTTATTTTTTTCATTTTTTTTTTCTTTTTTGTAAAAATTTTTTTCATTTTTTTTTCTTTTTTGTAAAAATGTTGGTGGAGGTGCCCCTACGCGCTGGCAAATTATTAAATTAAAATTGAATCATATGTTAGTCCCGAAATGACCTAGTTTGTGTCCAATGGACGTTAATTCTCTGTGAAACTAATTGGATCGCAAGCCGTGGATTGTCATACATCAGAGGCGGATCCAAGATTTTCAGAAAAGGGGGGCGTGCTGCATCCATTTGAGAGTGCGAAGCCCGGCCCGTGATCTTTGAGTGGAAAAAAAGGACTAATTTTATACTAGTACTATAAATTATGATTTCCAACCGAAACTATTTTTGTTTTCCTTTCCCACGAGAATATATAAAGCCAAACATTGTTCGCCACCTCAAAAAATAGAGGGGGCGTGCGCCGGGTGCGCCCCCCTCTGGATCCGCGCCTGTACATTCAAGTGGAGTGGTATCGATACCACACTTGTACATGACAAGGAGCATGATCGCCTGTCCAACCTCGTGGGTTTTCGCCAGGTCTGCCCCAACCGCTATCGAACCCTACACACAAGCAAATTATTGAAATATAATTGAACTCTCTGTCTCCCACAACTAAAAACCTCTATACGCACAAGCGAATTATTGAAATAAAATTAAAAGATGTGTTAGTCCCGAAATGATCTAGTTTGTGTCGAGTGGACGTTGTCCCCCCCCCTCATTCCCTTATATAAAAGTCTAAGTATTGTCTGGAATGATCGACACAACCACGTTCATCTTTGCAAATCAATATTTAAACTGTATAATTTTGCGACACAAATTAAATAAAAGAACACGAGAAGTTCGCCTAATTAAGTTTTTATTAACGTTATACGAGGTTAGCTAATTACGGGGCGTGATTGACATTTGTCCCATCTGTTGACCTGATTAGTGTAATTAACCTGGGCTAATTGAAGACGGGCATACGCCATACAGTGTGCTACGAGGGAAATTTTGCCCGGACAGCGGCGCTATGGCCTACTCTTATATCGAATTCCAACTGCCAAGGGATATTTTACGTGCACTCCAATGTGTATAAGGGACCTCGGTTTTTCGTCCCATCCGAACGACTAGGCAGCTGTCCTTGACAGGCCCTCCTTCTGCATCACTATATCTGACTTCATGATTTAGGATCAAATGAGGTATAGCATCGTATCTTTCTGCAGCAACCGTGATAATAGAGAGATGTCATTGACGTTACGCGAGTGTTGGTTATACCCACTTGCCGCCATCTTTCTGCATCGACAGATATAACTGGCAATCAGTTTGATATAACTGGGTGTTCACGTTAACGTCACGCAGGAATTGGTTACGCCCACTTGTCGCCATCTTGGTAGGTAGACGACAACAAGAATAGCAAAACCAAGAGTGCATGTTTTGACTGTTCATAGCGTAAGACGGGAAACACTCTACATTTCTATGGTCACGTGCAGAATGTGAGGTGGAGAATTTTGCCTGAGCAGCGATGCTCGCGTGTTCTCTTCTTTAGATTCGTGAAATCGGTAAATTAGGATTGACAAACGTGTGGTTAGGGGTTATCTGAGAACAGGGAAACTGTGGAAATGATATAGATTATCAATACAGGATCAATTTATTGGCTAATAATGATCGATATAAAACGTGAAAATGACACAATATGACGACAAAAATGTAATTTCACTACTGCGCAACAAAAGGATTTGTATTTTGTAATGTTAGATTACTACAAATGAAATGATTTAATTCTTGAAAATAGTTCATTATCATTAAAATACAGATCCTATTTCGTTTCGTTTTTTTTAAAACAAAAAGTTATACTTTCGATGGACTACACGGGTAAAACGAAATTTTGAACTATAAACACGAAACGAGAGAGAGTAAGAGAGAGAGAGAGAGAGAGAGAGAGAGGTTTAACATCCACTCGACAAACTAGGTCATTTTGGGACTAACATATGGTTTAATTTAACTTCAATAATTTGCTTGCGCGTAGGGGTCTTTACAGGGCCGTATGTGGGGTTTTAAAAATTGGGGGTGAAGCAGAGTGTGGTAGCGGCGCCAATATAATAACTCGAGTTACTGGTCGCGGAGCGGCGACACCCAGACACACACCCACCCCCCACACCGAAAATTTTGAATATTTCACTACCGCAAACCCGTTTTCCACGCACTTGGAGCCGCAATCCCGTATGTCAATTTCGGTGGCATTATTTCTCTAAACTAGAACTAGTCCGAAACACTAATAAGGCCGTGTGGATAGGGCGACCGATAATATAAGGCCCTATCAAATGTGGATAGGGCAACCAAAACGAACCCTCTAATGCCATGTGGTGAGACAGGCGCTGAGCTAGAAAAGGTTGATAGGAGGGACATTTCGCCTATGGGTGTGGCACCCACGTCTGGGGTCCACCCTCAGAAAATTTTGAAAACTAACCGTGGTAGAAACCCCTATTTCGGCAACTCGAATTTGTATTTTATATGGACGATTTTTTTTACATAGGTGATATCAAACTGATCCCGCAGTGAATATTCGCTTGGCCGCTACAATCACTGATAAGCATGACATTGACGAGGCTTAATGAGTACGGCATATTAACTTTTTTACTCCGACAAATTAAATTCTCAAACATTTTTTTGAGGTAAAAGAAAAATAAATAAAGACGTTTGAAGTATTTGTAGTTAAAAAATATTTCCTATTTAGTGTAAATGGGTTTTAAAATGAGTAAAATGCATCATTATGCCCGAAGCAGTTAGGTGTTAAGTAAACATTGCACGAGCCGTTGAGCCAATGACTACGAGGCGTGCAAGTCAACGCACGTGTTTTAGACAGCCATCCGTTACAGGGATATTTCGTTAGTAATTCTCTGTGAAACAGGTTGAGGTGATATAAGAGTGTGGGCGCCCTTAAAACCGGCCGATTGATCAGTGCCTGTGTGATCATAATCAAGTGTTTTATTTCATAATTGAGAGGTTCTTAAAGATTTTGAGGGGGCGCCATTTCCCGGGGCGCCTTATTTTAGGGTCCTGGGTATCTAGTAGTGGGGGAAACCGGAGAAAACCCACGGGGTTGGACAGGCGACCCTACTCCTTGTCACGTACAACCGGGAATTTGAAACCACGCCAGTTGACTTTATGATAACGTGCTAACCATTCGGGGGGTTGGGATGGCCTAGTGGACTAGAGTGCCGCGCTTCGACCTCTAGCTGGCCGGTCACCTCTGGCTTGCGGCTGTGGTTTCGAGCCCTGGTTTCAGCGTATGTGGCATGGAGATAGGGGCGCCTTCTCAACCTCGTGGGTTTCCTTTGGGCACTCCGGTTTCCTCCCACTGCTAAAGACCCCTACGCGCAAGCGGATTATTGAAATAAAATTAAACCATATGTTAGTCCCGAAATGACCTAGTTTGTGTTGAGTGGACGTTAAACCCCATTTCTCTCTCTCTCTCTCGCTAACCATTCGACCCCTCTTCCCCCTTGAAACGAAATAGGATCTGTGTTTTAATCAGATTGGAAAAAGCTCAGAGGTTTTCCTTTGTCAAATACATGATTGTTGTTTAAGATCCTACTTTTCTGCTTATCTACAATGACAACAACTGCCAAAGATTCTCTTTTACCTACACCTCAATGTATACACCGGACTTTTCAAATAAGGTTGTGGGTAGCTAGATAATGCTGTAAGACGATGGCTCTCTAAACAGGGAGTCGGAAGAGTTCCTAAGGATTTTCTGATGCGGTTTCTCCTTGTCAGTGGTGCAGGGGGGGGGGGGGGTCTGGCCTTTCGGGTGGGACGGAAAAAATCGATGTCTTGTGTACACATTTGCATGCAAGTAAAATAACCTTTGTCACAATTTAAAATAAGAGTAAACCGTATTCATGTGTCTATGATGATTAAAAGCCTAGATATTAACAATTTAAAGAAAATATGGCCGCCATTTTGAAATCCAGGATGGCAGCCCAAATTGTTGACCTTTAAAATGTATGTTTCCATACCTTAAATATGTTTCTAAGGTTATTAGAAGCCAAGATATTACAATATCAATAAATTACATGGCGGCCATTTTGAAATCCAAGATGGCGGCCAAAGGATTATGGGAAAAAATGTAAACATTGTTTATTGGATTCAGTGGGTCATGCATGAGGTTTCCAAAAATGTATAGTTTTACAAATCCCCCAAAATTATGAACGAAATTACATAAGGAACTGGACTAGTAGCAGAATTTTCCTCGTAGCACACTGTATGACGTAAACCCAACTTCATCAACTCAATCGGTGCAGAACAATAGGACGTTAAAATCCCATTTCATTTCATTTCAGACATTTTAATGTACTAATTATTAGTACATGCATGTGTCTGTGAGCACGCTCTCTCAATAGAAGGGACATAACTCGTGTTTGATTTTATAGGTATCAGTTTACTGTGTTATATATTATATATATGAGAGAGAGAGAGAGATGGGGTTTAACGTCCACTCGACACAAACTAGGTCATTTCGGGACTAACATATGGTTTTTAATTTTATTTCAATAATTCGAGGTTGAGAAGGCGACCCAATCTCCATGCCACCTACGCTCACAACAGGGATCGAAACCACAGCCGCAAGCCAGAGGTGACCGGCCAGCTAGAGGTCGAAGCACGACACTCTAGACCCCTAGGCCATCCCAACTCCCTACATTACGAGGAGGTTTAGACAGGGGCGTATTAAGGTTTATCACAGCAGAGGCTATACTATTTTGAGGGCCTTTTTTTGCATTCTTATTGAGTAGTGGATTCAACAGTAACAGTACATATAGAATATATATAGAAAACGATTGATTCGGACTCGGAGGCCCTTTCCCTTGGCCAAAAGAGCCCTTTTGTGAGACGCGGCGCCCTCTTGTCTGCCTTTAAGACCCTCCCTAACCAGTTACGGACTGGGCCCACCTTAAGCCTATAAAGAAAAAGGAAGAAAAAAGAAAAAAAAAGGAAAAAGAGAAAGAAAGGAGAGGTGAGGAAAGAAAAGAAAGAAGGGAGGGGGAAGAACAGGAGAAAGAAAAGATAGGAAGCTTTGGTCTGAAATGCTTGGAAAATGGCCCACCAGTCTGGCACTGTCCCTAACTAGGGTACATTTTCACTTGGGGTGTTCCTACTTTGCCGGCAGGCTTTGTTGTCAAAATTTGCCGTTAATCCAGAGTTAATCCTAGAACAATGGTGTTATAAACTATAGTCCATATCTTTTTAAAGAATAAAACTGTATTGATTTGAACAAATTTAACTTTTATTAAATAACATTAAATAATTTACACATATAAAAATGTAGTGATTTGAACAAATTTAACATTTATTATATAACATTAAATAATTTACACAAAAATGCTTTACAATTTACACATTTAACTTTTATTAAATGGCATTTTATAAATTATTAATTATTAACGTTGTATATTAAAGATTTAACACAGTTCGACCATCTATTTATATTAATATAGTAAATTGAATTCATGTTTGAAGGCATAACGCCGGCATGAACTGTGTTCAAAATGTCATTATTTAGTTGAGTAATAAATTTTATTAAGAGGGATTAAGAGCTCATTAACGCTAAACACTAGCGACTGTTCCGGAGTGACTAATTTTAAACAGAGTATAGTTTGAAGATCAATTAAAGGATTAACAGTCTGTCGGCAAAATGGGAACACACCGTGGGAACACACCATTCACTTTTCTCATCAGTTTTAGCATTTTCTCCCGTTTTATTTTTTAGACTTCTTTGAGTTTTGTTTTCACCAGGAGGCTGGCGCCTCTAGCGCCTCAGCTATAAACGCTTTTGGGTTAAGAGAGAGAGAGAGAGAAATGGGGTTTAACGTCCACTCAACATAAACTAGGTCATTTCGGGACTAACATATGGTTTAATTTTATTTTAATTCGCTTGCGCGTAGGGATCTTTAGCAGTGGGAGGAAACAGGATGAACGCCATTGACATCTGGAATCACATTCTCAGAAAAGCCAGTCAAAATCCATCGGCTGTGTTTGGTCTCGGTACGACGTTATTAAGTCTCCCCAGAATTTCATCCCAAATGTGTTCAATCAGGTTTAAGTCTGGACTAAGGGCTGGGCAGTGCATAACGTTTACAATTCTGGGTCATACTAATACCTGGGCTGAGGGGGTGAGGATTGGGGCCCCGGCCAATGCAGGGATCGAACACCCGACCTCCAGGCTAGCGAGCCAGCGCCTTATCCACTTAGCCACGTGATCCCAGGCCTAAACAAAGACCTGCGTAATTTGTGTTTAATAATATTACCAACAAATAGTTTTCCATCATTTTTAACCATAGTTCTAGAAATGGTGGTAGAATGTCACATTGAAATGATTGCTATTGTCGACAGACAGGTCGGGAAGCTATCGCTTTATGTATCGTGCATTACATCATAAACCATTTTGACATCTATTAAAGACATAGATGTGCCGATCACTCTAGGAAATTGTATCGTAATCAACACTTAAAATATGAATATCTCGACTTTATTATTTAAAGATACATTGTGGGAAATTAGATAACGAGTTGGCAGTTATCACTACAATAGTTAAAAACTAAATAATGTAAAAAGCAGTTTAATTTGCTGTTGAATTGATCCATTATGAAACCAGTATTAAGCAATTGAAATTTCCGCCTTGCCTCGACCATCATAGCTAAGGTCAGTACGCTAAAAAGCATAGTAGATGAAATGGAAAGAAATGAAATTGGGTTTAACGTCCTACTCTTTTGCACCTAACCTGGGCTAATGGAAGACGGGCATACGCCATACAGTGTGCTATGAGGGAAATTTTGCCCGGGCAGCGGCGCTACGGCCTACTCTTATATCGAATTTCAACTGCCAAGGGATCTTTTACGTGCACTCCAATGTGTACACGGGACGTCGGTTTTTCGTCCCATCCAAACGACTTCTGAATCACTGACAAGGGGAAATCACACCGGAAAATCGAGCGCCTTATCCACTTAGCCACCGTGACGACGCCAGAAGAAAGACTTTTTGGGTGAAAAAATAACAGACCTTTCTTTATTACCACCTTGCCGTAATGATCTTTTGCTACATAGCTAGATTGAAGATTTACACTGTGAATTGGTATCTGAAGCATTATCCAAAGGACATATGCGAGCTGTTAGTCAGGCACCAAGACGATGTTTATCTCGCTCAAATTGTGTTTTTGATTTACATTTCCAGATCTCTTGAAACGTACCGTTATAATTTAATATTTTGAACCAAAACGAAATACGAAAAAGCTAACGAAAAACGAATTTAAAGGTCCATTTAGAACCAAATGATTTCTATCAGCAAAAACACATGTTGACACCCCCTTCCCTCCAACGGGCACCTACCCCGACGTCCACCCATACACAAATGGAATCTTACAAACATAATTATAGATGTTTAATAAAGCTCTAAGAAAATCATCATCAACGTGAACTCATTCCCCGCCACATTACCCCCCCCCCACACACACACACACCCACACCCCCTACCCCACCTCTCCACAAATCAAAACAGTTGTTCGGGCTAACATACACTTCTTTAGAGATGGCAGTCCTAGAAATTTATGTTTTATTAATATATGATATGATCATCACTTATGTCAACAAAATATTTCCCTCCAATTGTAGACATTGGACCCCTCCCCCCTTATCTGGAAAACGCTCCCTTAAGCGTTAGACTAGTCCGGTGACTGAAGGGATGGGGTGGGGATATAAAGAGATCAAGCCATTGTAAACCGTAATTATCTTAATCACTACTGATTTGTCTATTAATGCTAACAACCAGGTGATTAGCAGTTCGTTAAATCGCTACGGCGGCGAGGACATTCTGTAATTTTCATCACGATCGGAAGCAGACCAATGATTAATTGGCCGTTATCGCTAGTTCGACATACATAGGAAACTGAATGACTGATTGGCTATATTACTTAATATAATTTTACGGAATTAAAAGCCAAAGGTTGGCACGTTTAAAATATGTTTTGTGCGCGGGAGTGTTAGTTCCTGGTTATTATTTCCTATATTGACTCGGATGATAAGACCGGTGATTTGTACATGCGTAAAGCGGTGAAATATAGTTCCTGAATTTACAGAAGCAACAAACCTAGGGAGAAAGGGGTAAGCATTATATTATCTGATTTTTTTATGCGTGTTTTACAAATGTAATTTTTTCAAGCAGTGTCTATTTGTTCGGGACAGTGTCTATAGATGTTCGGATGAGACAAAAAACAGAGTTCCCCCGTACACTTTGGCGTGCAAGTAAAGGAATCCGTGGTCTATAAGAATAGGTCGTAGTGCTGCTGTCCGGCCAAACTTTCTCTTAGAGTATACTTTATTATCCCAGCCGATGCAAAACAGCAGGACGCGAAACCTCATTCCATTTAACACAAATACTTCACTTTGCCCCCACCACGCGTTACAAGATTTCAGCTTGCTTGGAAACGACAAAAGAGCAGTTGTAGATACATTGTGTTTATTTCAAAGGAGCTAAATCTCTAATATGTGACACCTAGGACACGAATGGGTCGCAACGCATATAATAATGTAATGTGAATGTCGTATATACACTGATTTACATTTAATTGTTTCTGTTTTACTGTAATTCCTACTCAGTTATTCCAGTCTACACGGTATTATTCCGATGCGGGGTAGTTTTAGTCTTTTTCATCAAGTTTCTTAATTACAAATAGCGCTCGAAAGCATTCTGGCAGGTGATGCGTGTGTCATTTTTTAAAAATGGGAAGGGACAACGTATAGTCATCTACAGTTGAAATAAAATTGAACCATGTGTTAGTCCCAAAACTTTGTGTCGAGTGGACCGTACATTCTCTCTCTCTCTCTCTCTCTCTCTCTCTCTCTCTCTCTCTATCTCTCTCAACCAACATCCTAAGACTTTTAACTTCTGATAGTCTAAATTGATTCTCAACCAGAGTGCCGCCGAAAATCTTTCTAAGTGTGCTTGGAAAATTTGAACGTCACACTATGAATATTTCCCACTAAAGAATCCAGCTATTTGACTGAGAAAACTCAGTAAGTTCATAGCTATGATTTTCGTTATTTAATTTGAGTGATTCTATGTGTCTATGACTACACATTCTGTGTCTACGGTTGTAGAAATGTAATGGGGTTTAACGTCCTACTCTTCTGCACCTAACCTGGGCTAATGGAAGACGGCCATACACCATAGAGTGTGCAATGAGGGAAATTTTGCCCAGGAAGCGGCGCTACGGCCTACTCTTATATCGAATTCCAACTGCCAAGGGATCTTATACGTGCACGCCAATGTGTACACGGGACGTCGGTTTTTCGTCCCATCCAAACGACTAGGCAGCTGTCCTGGTCAGGCCCTCCGGTTTTTGGTCACATCCGACAACTAGACAACTGTCCTAGCCAGGCCGTCCCTCCTGCGCCATTGACAAGGGGAAACCACGCCGGAAAATCGAGATGAACTTTCTCAGTCAATGCAGGGGTCAAACACCCGACCTCCAGGCTAGCGAACCAGCGCCTTACCCACTTAGCCACGTGATCCCCTTTTTGCAAAAGATTTTCATATATATATTTAGCCAGGTGTGCTGCTATTATTTCATGTGTTCCCAGGTGTGCCGTTGGCAAAAGAAGGTTGAGAACCACTGGTCTAGATTGACAGAGAAGCTTTCTGAGGGATTTCTGGCTAATGAAATTACTCAGCAGGGAAATTTTAATCCAGTCGATGGTAGTTCCCCGTGATGCTGAACTGAACAAATATAATTATACATAATAATATGAAGGTTGTAGGCCATTTAGAGGTAAGAATTTTCATCCGATTTGGTGAAAATTACAAACGTATGTTTAAACCCCAAAGATCTGAGTTCCTTTCGATATTGACGCGTATTGGACAGTAACTTTCTGGATTATAGCCCCTGATTGTACCCCTAAAGCTCACATTTTATAAAAAAAAAACCCAAAACACTTTTCAAATATAACATCCATACACTTTAAATATGGGTGAGACCGAATTGTGTAAAAGCATGTGATACCAAGGTTTTGGACCGTCTTGAAGAAACATTTTCCATCCGATTTGGATGGATGAGTTCAATTTTGGTGCGCATTCGTCCCCTGGCTTTTACGAACAATGTCCATTATGAATTAAATTTGTGGACCTTCCTAAGGCGATAATTTTTTAGTCCGATTCATAACTCAATACCTTGGACATTGAAAACGCGAATTATTTGTCAATTTAAAACAACATTGGTGTTGTGCTCTTGCCGGGAAAATGGGCTTCTGATATCCAATATTTAAGACAAAATAAATATTTTACCATTTGTAACAAGGGCCCATAATGCATTTCAGTGCCATTTGTAACAAGGGACTCGAAGAACGGAGCTAGATTTATTCCATAAGTCATGTCAGACGGCGACGCCATATTTTTTAACTGGATAGCATACGCAATCATTGCTATCGGTGTAGACTGGAATAACCAGACTCTAGAGGTTGCCATTCGATTGAAATTTCTGGCGTATTTCGCCGAACATGTAATTGATTTGAAATTAGAGTAAAACGGAGACATTTGAATGTATTTCAGTTAATATACATTCGTACTTCATTATTATATGCGTTATGAGCCAAATATTAGCTGGCCGGTCACCTCTGGCTTGCGGCTGTGGTTTCGAGCCCTGGTGTGAGCGTATGTGGCATGGAGATAGGGGCGCCTTCTCAACCTCGTGGGTTTCCTCCGGGCACTCCGGTTTCCTCCCACTGCTAAAGACCCCTACGCGCAAGCGAATTATTGAAATAAAATGAAACCATATGTCAGTCCCAAAATGACCTAGTTTGTGTTGAGTGGACGTTAAACCCCATTTCTCTCTCTCTCTCCAAATATTAGCGATTTAGCCCCTTTAAAGTGTGTGTCAAGGAACAAAAGTATTTGGATGAGTTCGACTTTGGTACGCATCAGAACTTTCATTTTAGAGCTATAACCAATGCCCTTTCGCAAAATGTGAAATATGCATGACGTTTGTGGGCCCTCCATTCAAATAAAACTTGATAAATATGCTAAAGACGGTATAGGCTCTGTTGATTTTACCTCTTCCCCGTCCATTTCTTCCAAAATGTGGGAAAGTGCCAGAACAACTCTATCCCGTTGTTGTTTGTTTTTTTTAACTAACTAGTCTTGCGGAAGTTAGATGGGGTTGAAATAAAAAGATCGATTGTTTCGTTATTTACTCGTGACTCTCGCAATTGGGGGATCAGGGTTTTTTTTTCCTGGGAGTCTACATTGTGAAAGTCTCACCTCTGTATAAAAATGAGACTTCTTCCAGTTACGTCACTATATATAACCGTGCAATAACCCCGAGAAAGTAGTACTTGGGACCAAATTATTGGGACCCCGTCTGGATTGTGTCGCGTGGGTGTGAAATTGATTAATTTAATGTCAACATCCACAGAAAGCAGGTGGGCATATCACCGGGATTAATGACGCGTGAAGAGATGAGAGATTGACAATGTGCTAATTGTGTAGTGATTAATTAGTCACAGTATTAAGTTATCTGGCTAATTCTCGGTTTGCCAGCAGGCTGAAAATCAATTACCGGGATTAAAAACAATAATTCCTTTAGAAATCGGCACGGACTGGGTAGCTCCATCTGATAAACTGGGCAGAAAATAAAACGAACAAGCTCAACCTTTTCGAACGCGGGTGGTGGGGGTGACCGATTTGTAATCCTCTTTGTAACAGATTGGACCGAATCGTTAGCGCATGCGCACTGTATCATAAGGTCGGTAATTGAGTCAACTGGCGTGGTTTCGATTCTCCGTTTGTAACAAGGAGTAGCGTTGTCTGCTCAACCTCGTGGGTTTTCACCAGGTCCCTCGTTTCCCCCCACCGCTTGAGAACCCTACGCGCAAGTGAAATGTCCAAATGAAATTGAAATGATCTAGTTTGTGTCGATTGGACGTTAAACCAAATTTCTCTCTCCCTATTTTCCAAACTTTAGATCATTCAGTGCCGGACTGGTGAGCCCACCTGTCAGGTCATTGACCAAGGCTCACATGAGTATGCGCCGAATGCGCGTCACGGGCGTGCCTAAATCGCGCGAGCGAGGTCGGGGTGGGGGGGCGATTTTGAAAAATTGACAACCGGAAACCAATTTTCCAAGCATTCCAGACCAAAGCAGAAGAAGGCAAATTTTTGATTTCCTGATACAATTAGATAACAGACTGAGTATGTCCTGCCCCCTCCTTCTTCCCCCCCCCCTTTCTCTTCTTTCTCTTTTTTCGTATTTCTTTATAGGCTTAGACCCAGTTTTTTAAAATTAGCTTAGGCTCACCTGTCACGGACAGGTGGACAGTTGGGCCCAGTCTGGCACTGAGATCATTTGTCTATATTGTTCAGTATATGCGAGGACGAATGTTCAGTGTCGCAGGACTCATAGCCTGGCAATTGCAAGGACAACGTCTAGTCTTTCGAATGGGACGCAAAATAGTATGCTGTAACGCCACTGTTAGGGCCAATTTTACATATATCACAATGTTTACGCCCGTCTTCATTATTTGGTCGGTGTGTAGAAATATAGTACGCTAAACCCCATACTGTTAGTGTAGCATCGATATGACCAAGTCCTTACACATAGTCTTATTATCCAGTGCCAACCGAATCAAGATATCTTGATGAATCAAAGACCGCTAAAGACCCATACACAATATAACCAAGTCTTTACATATAGTCTTGTTATCCAGTGCCGACCGAATCAAGATATCTTTACGAATCAAAGACCGCTTAAAGGCCCCTGCACACGAACGAGCCAAGTACTGAAATTAAATTGAACCAGGAACCAGGGAGAGGGGTTTAATATAGGCTATGCCTGTTCCCCAATCCCAAACTGATCCCGCAGTGAATATTCGCTTGGCCGCTACAATCACTGATAAGTATGACATCGACGTAGTCTCGGTCACCCAGACCCCCCTAGTCTTCAACGCACGGAGGGTCTGGGTCGGTTCTCAATTATTGACGAAAATTACTGGATAATCTACCACATAAAAAACCAAACTCCCGGTTACGCATGGGCAATGGAACCCTTTGGCTAAAGTCTCGGTAAGTGATAGATATTATGAAGCCGGGCCGATTTTGATAGATTCTATAAGGCGAGGATAAAATATATCCCACAATTCACTTGGCACATCTATTATTAGAAACAAAATAGAGACGATACAACAGCATGAATCGTAATTAAGGTGATTGTGAGAAGCCATACGTTTGATTCATGACGAGAGAAAATTACCATTTCAATTAAAAACTTTAAAACAAAATTTTAGAGAGTGTCATTGTTGACAAGCGAGATGTTTTGATAGATTCAGCACGTGGTAACATAAATGACTGGATAATCCAGACAGTGACCGACTTTCTGTCAAATTTTGAGGACCCATCCAGACTAATATTCGTAGAATATTTGTTTGGATGATAAGAGACTAACATCGACGAGGCTTAATGAGTACGGCATATTAACTTTTTTACTCCGACAAATTAAATTCTCAAACATTTTTTTGAGGTAAAAGAAAAATAAATAAAGACGTTTGAAGTATTTGAAGTTAAAATATATTTCCTATTTAGTGTAAATGGGTATTAAAATGAGTAAAATGCATCATTTTGCCCGCAGTTAGGTGTTAAGTAAACATTGCACGAGCCGTTGAGCCAATGACTAACGGCGCGTGCAGTCAACGCACCTGTTGTGGACAGTCGTCTGTCACAGAGATAATTCGTAAGTAATTCTCTGTGAAACAGAATGCCCCAATCCCTATTCAGATACAAATTTGAATACACAATGTCATATTGCATATATCCCCCTCTCTATGGGGCGCCGTTTGTAAAATAATTATTTAATTTTTTTATAGCAAAAAACATTAGATTTAACTCCGAATATATATATTTAGATAAATATTAGAACAAAAATGGCATATATGTAAATATCAAAAAATATTGTAGCTAAAAGTCGAGTTTTTGGTCTATGAAAAACTTTAAATGTTATATCTTGATTTCACATCGCTTAGTTAAATATATAGCTAAATGTGCTGTTTCTCGTAGGTATAAATGCTAAATACTAAATCACTGAAAAATCTAAAGTTAAACATTTAGCTAAATATATACACATTTAGCTAAATATATACACATTTAGCTAAATATATATATTTAGTTAAATATATATATTTAGTTAAATATAAATATATATATTTAGTTAAATATATATATTTAGTTAAATATATAAACATTTAGTTAAATATATAAACAGTCAACTAAATATATAAATATCATGCTAAATTTATATGTTTAGCTAAATGTATAAATATTTAACTAAATATATATTTGTGGTCCTGCCAATATTTCTATTATCGTAAGCGATACAAAAAACTGCGCATAAAATGATGACGTGTACCCGACACATTAACCCGTAATATGTCGTGAAGTTACCATATTTATGAGTGATCGATGTCTAACGTTACATATATAATGTAGGCATTATTAACGAATTGCGGATGTAAGAACTAAGCTGAGCCTTCAGGTACCAGATAGTACTGTGGTAAACATTTTTTTCCGTCCACCGGAGCCTGGTCTTATGACGTCATATGAGGATTGTGGGTTAGGATAAGGGCTGTGGCCTGCAGATTTCGTCACAGTCTCGAGATGTAGACAGGGCTAGCCCTAACCCTAACCCTGGGCCAAGCCTAACCCTTAGGCTTAGTGTGAAGTCACTTACAATTAATAATTATTTTACAAACGGCGTGGTACGGTTGCGCTTTGTAAATTTAACTATATATTTAGTTAAATATATAATTATTTAGTTAAATATATAAATATTTAGCTGAATATAAATATTTAGCTAAATATAAATGTTTAACTAAATATTTTAACATTTAACTAAATATTTTAACATTTAACTAAATATATATATTTAGCTAAATGTTTAAACATTTAACTAAATATTTAGCTAAATATTTATATATTATCAAATCTCTTGTTTTGGTCTTAATATTCAATGCTAAATGTTAAATATGAAAATAGAGACAAATCGAGAAATATTTATATATGTTATGTTAAATATTGAGTTTTTGTTGTATTTTTAGTTTAAATATTAAAAGTGAAAAATTTGCACAAAACTTGAGATTTAACTATATATATAAATTTAAATTAAATCTAGTGTTTTTTGCTATATAAAAAGCTAAATAATTAATTTACAAACGGCGCCCCATACCTCTCCACAGGAAATGGCGTCATTTTGTCGAAGACCATATTTTTCACTGTTACAAAAATATTTTTTTTATATACTTTTTTTTTCTAAACTGATCATTATCTGCGCCTTTTTTTCATTCTTTTGGGTTTTTTTTTATTTTTTGAAAACATGTTGTTCTACATTTAATTCCTTTCGTTGGTATTTTTCAGAAAATGGAATTCTTGGACAACTATTGGAACGTGGCTGATATTACCTTACAGGCCATTCTCTCCACGTTGATTATTGTGACTAATTCTGTGGTTATTTACACTCTATCAACAACCCACTGTCTTACTTCCAATGCCAACATAATCATTATCAGTCTTGCTGTAGCTGATTTATTAGTAGGAATATGTCGTCCATTCAGTTTTGTATTTGAATTACAACTTGTAGATTCAATACCCGGATGTTTAGCGGTGTACATCGCATCAATTCTACTAACAGAAGTGTCCATGCACCAGTTATTTCTAGCGAGCCTTGATCGTTATTTACTTGTTACCCGGCCATTACGATACGAATGTATCGTTACGTCTTTTAGATGTAAGGTGTTTATCGCCCTGTCTTGGTCAGTTTCGACATTCTTCGTCGCCCTGCCGTTAATGGGTGCTGGAATGAAAAGTGAAGTAGGACCGTTGTGCGTTGCCGAAGATCTGTTTGAACTCTGGTACATCTTTATGCTGTATTTGGTGAATTTTCAGACTCCTGTTTTACTTATTACGTACATGTATTACACGATTTACATGATATCTAGAAAACACAGACGTCAGATTCAATCAGAGTTTCAATATCTCTCGCCAAATACCAAACTTAATCTCAAATCTGCTAAAATTTTATGTGTTATGTGCCTGTATTTCTTGTCGTCATGGATACCGTATTTTCTGATAGTTTTTATAAATATGTTTCGCGGTGAATCTCCAAAGATATGGATTCTTGATCGTCTTTCTATAAGTTTGGCTTTCTCAAACTCACTCGGTAATCCGCTTCTATACGCCATTTGGAATAAAAATGTCCGGAAAGCTGTTAAAAAGAAACTTTACTGGATCTGCTGCAGAAAATTTATCTAGTAGACCATATTATAGGATCACTGTTTAGCGAACCCACAGACAGGACAGGACAAACAACAGAACAGAAACGGAAGTTAGTTCGTTGAAAATCGAAATATTTAATGGGTATTGTTTTGTGGTGTGTTTGTTGTGCGTATATACATATTATGCCATAATTGTGTGAAACCAGAGTTGCCAGACAACGAAACGTGTGAATTTGAAACGGCCTCACATGAATAGGTCAATAAATAGAGCGTTATATTAAATGAATGGCAATTAAATACAAAAACATAAATTAGCCTTATACTGCCTGGACTTTACTAGAGGTATTTAATACTGCCTGCACTTTACTAGAGGTGTTTAATACTGCCTGGACTTTACTAGGGGTGTTAAATACTGTCTGAACTTTACTAGGTTGTGTTAAAGTGAATGATGTCATCATTTATATCAAGTGGTACAGCAAAAGTATCAAACTGATCCCGCAGTGAATATTCGCTTGGCCGCTACAATCACTGATAAGCATGACATCGACGAGGCTTAATGAGTACGGCATATTAACTTTTTTACTCCGACAAATTAAATTCTCAAACATTTTCTTGAGGTAAAAGAAAAATGAATAAAGACTTTTGAAGTATTTGTAGTTAAAAAATATTTCCTATTTAGTGTAAAAGGGTATTAAAATGAGTAAAATGCATCATTTTGCCCGAAACAGTTAGGTGTTAAGTAAACATTGCACGAGCCGTTGAGCCAATGACTACGCCGCGTGTAGTCAACGCACGTAAGTAATTCTCTGTGAAACAGATTGCAAAAGTATGTGTATTCTGTACAACACGCAATATTCGCACGGGATATAATATTATTACGCGACGGTCTTGGAAACTATTTCGCATTATTTTATAATATGAAAGACAATTTCCAAAATATTTTACTGAAAACTAACAGGTGGAACTGGCTTTTTTTATAGTAAATAACGAAAATCTCCCAACGACGATGTACATTATGTTTTATATATGTGTATATTCTGTTTGGAGGGGGAGGGGTTCCAAAACCCACCTTGCTCAGCTGAATAAAAAAAAAAATATTGCCTTGTATCAATGAAATTAAATCACAATGTAATCTTACATCTTGGCATCAAACTAGGTCTTGGTTTTCTCTGTTTAAAAAGCTCAATGTGCATGTATGCCTCACACTGATCAGCAGTGAATATTCGCTAGACCGCTACAGTTACTGATTAGCATGACATCGACGCGACTTAATTAGTCTCCCATATTAACTTTTTTCTTTCGACAAATGAAATTCTAAAACATCTTTTGTATGTATTAGAAAAATATGTAAAGACGTTTGAAGTATTTGTAGTTAAAAAGTATTTCCTATTTTGTTTAAATGGGTATTAAAATGAGTAAAAGGCATATGAGTAATTGGACATGGGTCAGTTATGATATATTATAAGATCAACTTACTGTTCCGAATATCTCTACGATTCACTATGGTAACACTGGTAATGTTATATAAACGTTCAAGATCAACTTGTAACCATGGATTATTATCACCATGAGCAGTATGACTGCAGCTTAGTTGAAGGACATCACCATTTCTGATGTGAATGGCTTAGAATCTTGTACATAAGTTAAGTTGAACTTTCTGAAGTCAGATTACCCAAGGCACTGTTCGGTCCATCTGAAATTATAAACACTCATATATTACATGAAAATATTGGAAGATGGAATCGAACTTTCCAATGCACATGTTACATATCTATATTCTATGGAAACTTAAAATAGACAATAGGTCTAAAATAAAATCCACTTAAAGATACATTAGTTAAGAGTTAAATAAAGAATTGGCCATTCTTGCTATAATAATTCAAAAACAGATGATAAAAAAAGAAATATTGAAAATTTCAGTCAAATTATTTTATTCTGAACGGAGTTATCGGTGTTGGAAGTTTGGACAAGAAATGGGTACAAATTGCGTCGACACCTTCAACGACAATTGTCGATCGTTTGATTGACAGACGATAACTCCACCCACATATTCTTGATTATCCAGTAACGCGCCCAATAGCAATAGTACTCTCGCCTTTCATCACCAGAATCCGGTAGCGACGTCATCGAGTAACAGTAAACGTTATCTTGGTCAGCCATTTGCTGATTTAATTATAGAAGGACGACTGTTTAAATCCGAGCTGTATCCAAGCCATCCGTGGGTCTACAGAGTTGATTTTGTGCTTGTTGTCTAAATAAAGGTCTAATTAATCATTTCTATAACATCTGAAGCCTAACAAATAAAGACTTTCAATATGTTGATTTAGCGCTTGCATAATGCATGTTTGAAGGCAATCTGTTTCACAGAGAATTACTTACGAAATATCTCTGTAACAGACGACAGTTCACAACAGGTGCGTTGACTGCACGCGCCGTTAGTCATTGGCTCAACGGCTCGTGCAATGTTTACTTAACACCTAACTGCTTCGGGCAAAATGATGCATTTTACTCGATTTAATACCCATTTACACTAAATAGGAAATATTTTTGAACTCCAAATATTTCAAACGTCTTTATTTATTTTTCTTTTACCTCAAAAAAATGTTTGAGAATTTAATTTGTCGGAGTTAAAAAGTTAATATGCCGTACTCATTAAGCCTCGTCGATGTCATGCTTATCAGTGATTGTAGCGGCCAAGCGAATATTCACTGCGGGATCAGTTTGGTTTGAAGGAGCTAACTCGCTAACATTTGCGACCTAGGAATTGACACAAGTGGGTCGCAACGCATATAATATGAATGTATATAAAGTGATTTACATTCAATGGCTTCCGCTTTTACTCTAATTACAAATCAGTTATGTTCGGCGAAATAAGCCAGCAGTCTCAATCGAATGCCAATTTCTAGCGTCTGATTATTCCAGTCTACAACACCGTTTGATTTGGTGCAATGTGTTTAGTCTCGTCCCTCGAGTCTCGTGTTACCTGAAACGCATTATGGTACATCACGTGGCCGAGAAAGTTCATCCCGATTTTCCGGCGTGGTATCCCCTTGTCAATGATCCAAAACCGAGGTGCCGTGTACACATTGGCGTGCACGTAAAAGATCCCTTGTCAGTTGGAATTCGATATAAGGGTAGGCCGTATCGCCACTGTCCGGGCAAAATTTCCCTCATAGCACACTGTATGGCGTATACCAGTCTTCCAATATCCCAGGTTAGGTGCAGAAGAGCAGGACGTTAAACCCCATTTCATTTCATTTCTATTCTTTGTTACAATATATATAGGAACACGTGGGACCACATTTGGCACTCTCGTCTTAATTGTGTAGGGCAGGCGCGGATCCAGGGGGTGGCCCAGGGGGCCGTGGCCCCCCGTCAGTCCCAGTGACATACATGTAGTTGATTTTCATTATCGTTTGCTTTGTTACTGTTGTAGTTCACACATCTGCTCTTTACTAGATTATATAAACATGATTTTCACATTGTCTCCGCCCAAGCAATCCAAGGTTACAACGTATTACCTTTTGCTCCAATGTATCCCCCCTCCCTCATACGATTACATCATGTGTACCTACTTCAAGAATACACATGATGGCAAATGGCCGCCATTTAAAATACTACGCCCGCCTCTTAGAGACGATAACTTAACTCGCTATAAATTGTAAAAAAATTTACTTCGGCTAGAATTAAAAAACACCTAAGATTAACATTTGCTAAAAATTTCTAAAAAACAACCTAAATTTATGGAAATGGGGCCAAATCAAATCAGGCAAATTACATCAAATAGTCCATGTTAAACGTATAGCAAAAATTTTAAACTAACGCGAGCACGCGCGTTTCTAGACAACGCCATAGCGGGTCATAGCAACCAGTGAGTATAAATTGGAAATCCCCAATGACGTAGATATTATAAATTGGAAAGCCGAGTCTGTCTTAAAATAAGTAGTACCGTCAGTAAACAAGATGGAAGCCATCTGCTATCGTGTTTGATCATGGAGTAGGCAAGCACAGGTGTGTCGTATGCCCCTCCCTTCGTCAAAATCCTGGATCCGGGGCTGCAGGGGCTTGACGTTTAGAATAGAATGTTTGCTAGGAGGCGTTGATGTTGGCCGGGGTCAAAATGTCACTTTCCTATACAAAGATTGCTCTTCTTAAAGACATTTTACATCCCCTACCCCCCCCCCCCCCAGCTTTAGTATTACCCAAAACTACCCAATTGCAAGTTTGATCCCTTTTCTTCAACTCTATCCAAAAAGTCAATCCACAAATGCAGAAAAAGGGTAGGGAAAATTTGTCTATTTGTAACTCACATTCATAAAATAGGTTGAAAAATGGAGTTAAACGTCCACTCGACACAAAGTAGATCTTTCGGGACTAACTTATGGTTCAATTTGATTTCAATAATTCGCTTGCACCTATGGGTCTTAAGCAGTTGGGAAGGGGGGGGGTACGCGGAGAAAGGTACGAGGCGACCCTACTACTTGTCACGAATAACCGAGGAATCGAAACCTCGCCAGTTGACTCGGCGACAGAACTAACCATTCGCCCCATAACAAATATATATCTAAATAATTAAAGATTGTTATGCGATTGTTTGTAAAACAAATTACCAATCGATAAATTATACGCACTGCTATTAGATATAGATACTAAGACCCAGGTCGTTGCGCTTTTGATTTGCTTTATTTTAGGTATTATTCTTCAGCCGATGAAAGACATATTTATAATAAGAAGCGGGAATCACGCGCCAACTCTTGAAAATAACCCGAGATGTGTGTACTGTGGTTAATTATTATAGGTTTTATAATGCTACAAACAGTCGCAACGTTTATACCAGGCACAGATATAAAATACATCCTCATCCACCAAGATAAAACAGGACCAACACCATTCAATACAGTAACAGTTGATGATGTTCTTTCATGTACTGTTGTTTGTGAAGATGATCCACTCTGTGCACAATTAGCTTTTCGTGATGATAGACAACAATGTAACATTTATCATCATTTAATAGCAGATTCAGAACTCCAACATGATGCTGGAACGAGAATGTTCAAAATAGGAAATATTGGTAAGTTGTAATGAGGACATATTTTTGATACGACATGAACATGATTTACTACATTGTGTGGTTAAATTTGTATTTATTTACGCATATATATATATATGATGTTAGGCCAGGCCCCGAGTTCACAAAGCATTCTCAGACTTAAGTTGAGAATTAACTCAAAATTGTTCGCCTCATTTTAAAGTAGCTAAGTCTCTAACTCAATAGCGTCCAAAGTCTTCGGCATTAAAAACACGAATTATTTGTCAATTTAAATCAACACTGATGTTGTCGTTTTACCGGGAAAAGACGGGCTTTTGATATCCAATATTTAAAACAAAATAAACATTTTACCATTGGTACACGAATCTTGTACCATAATGCGTTTTAGCCCTACATCTAGCTAGAGACTCATCGAAAGAGGCTAGAAACATTGCACCAAATCAAACTGCATATGTAGACTGGAATAACAAGACACTCGAAATAGCCACCCGATTGATCACACTCCTGGCGTATTTCGCCAATCACAACTAATTTGAAATTAGAGTACAAACGAAAACGATTGAATGTAAATCAGTTTGTATACATTCATATTACATTATTATATGCGTTGCGGCCCATTTGTGGCAATTACTAGGTCTCAAATATTAGCGATTTAGCTCCTTTAAATAAAATATAGCCCTTTATAATAATTTTGTTGTTTTAGTGTATCAAACACACCAAAAAGAAACCATGTGCAAACTTTTGTGTTTCTGGATCAAAGATATTTCTAATACACCGCGATTGAAAGTTGAGCAAATTCTCAACTTAAGTCTGAGAATGCTTTGTGAACTTGGGGTCAGTTCTATTTAACCTTTAAAGTAGCAACGCCTCCACGCAAACCAGTTTCATTCGGTTAGTTCTTCAGAAAATTGTACAACAGTTTGAAATCTGGTTCTTCCAGAATTTGCGAATAACATATTGTTTACCTCTCCATAAGTTCACTTTTTAAATTAAATTCCAATATGATATCCAAAAAGCCGCCTTGGTTGGTAATAACTATATTACCTCATGCACGCCTTGGTAGCGGAGATGGTTTACAGGGACGGATCCAGGAATGTTTGCAGGAGGTGGTTTGCAGGGTTTCTGTTACGGAAATCTCCACCATTTTTATACATCAAAATTGAGCGTTTTAAACAGAGAAATCATTTTATACTGATGTAGGGTCCCTGTGTGATGTAATTTCATGCAGGCATTATTTTTATATGTAGCTGAGCAGGGTGGGGTTTGCCCCCCCCCCCCTGGATCCGCCCCTTGTTTATTTGGGGAAAGCTCACTAGTCAGCCGGTTCATTAGTCCACCGATGTCTATTATTACTGGTTGGGTTAGTTAGAGTGCAGCAGTCCACCAATATCTACAAACTGATCCCGCAGTGAATATTCGCTTGGCCGCTACCAACCTGTTTCACAGAGAATTACTAACGAATTATCCCTGTAACGGATGGCTGTCTAAAACACGTGCGTTGACTTGCACGCCTCGTAGTCATTGGCTCAACAGCTCGTGCAATGTTTACTTAACACCTAACTGCTTCGGGCAAAATGATGCATTTTACTCATTTTAATACCCATTTACACTAAATAGGAAATATTTTTTAACTACAAATACTTCAAACGTCTTTATTTATTTTTCTTTTACCTCAAAAAAATGTTTGAGAATTTAATTTGTCGGAGTAACAAAGTTAATATGCCGTACTCATTTAAGCCTCGTCGATGTCATGCTTATCAGTGATTGTAGCGGCCAAGCGAATATTCACTGCGGGATCAGTTTGGGCCGCTACAATCACTGATAAGCATGACATCGACGAGGCTTAATTAGTACGGCATATTAACTTTTTTACTCCGACAAATTAAATTCTCAAACATTTTTTTGAGGTAAAAGAAAAATAAATAAAGACGTTTGAAGTATTTGTAGTTAAAAAATATTTCCTATTTAGTGTAAATGGGTATCAAAATGAGTAAAATGCATCATTTTGCCCGAAGCAGTTAGGTGTTAAGTAAACATTGCACGAGCCGTTGAGCCAATGACTACCGCCGCGTGCAGTCAACGCACGTGTTGTGAACAGTCATCTGTTACAGAGATAATTCGTAAGTAATTCTCTGTGAAACGGATTGCAATATCTATTATTAGGTTTAGGCTTTTCATACCCATATTTTTAGTATTTCTTATAGCTG
This sequence comes from Patella depressa, assembly GCA_948474765.1. Lineage (NCBI taxonomy): Eukaryota > Metazoa > Mollusca > Gastropoda > Patellidae > Patella > Patella depressa. The sequence goes on from OX419716.1 coordinate 74,419,287, forward strand.
CGGACTAGTGCACCCGCGGACTAATGACTCTTCTCAGTGATTTAGGCCGTGGACGGATGTATATGTCGATATGCATAAATGATATTCAGTTTGAGCGAAGGCTTAAAGCGGGAATTTCATATTTTCTGAGAAAGTCAAAACATATTTATTTCTATGTCTTTTGCTTAATAAGTTGTCAACTCACTATTATACAATCATAGGCATTATTTTCCACACTTTAACATCTTTTTAACATCGGAAATAATAACACAATTACTTCCCTTGTTTCCCCCCCCCCCCATGCAATAGCTATCTCTAAACGTTTGAATTGGAAGTTGAAAATGGTATATTTGCCAATAGTAAGGATTATTCTTTAACAAGGTAAGACTGTTTATAGATACCATCTATTTTAAAATTCCAATTTCACTTTTTCTAATAGTAAGTGCAGGAGGGTTGCACCACACACAATTTTACACAAAAACAAATATATGGACAAGACATCATACTCAAAACCACAAACATAAACAAATCAAAGAGAGTGAATGGATCCGGGGGCTAGCCGTAAGCGTCCACTGCGCTGTACAGTCCCGGGCCTGTGGTGACACAGACTTCACTCATATTTGAAAACAACTGGGAATGCAACCCAGAGAAATAATTATATAGTGTCAGCATGAGTCATGATCTATTATATGTTGCAAGAATTACGAATGCAAGCATATTGTTGTATAAATTCCGCTACACAAGTAACCACATAGTTAAATGTATCAGAAGTAGGCCTAGTTCAAAACCAAATCAACAAAAGGATTGAAGTATATAAATGCATCTAGGACAAACATTGCAATCGACACAGAAACAAAAACACAACTGAATACAAAGAAGCAAAGGAAAAGACTATCTAGGGAGACAGCCGTCTGCTGACTGAGTGGTGTGACGTGAATCTGCCGTAATAGTTGTTATGAAGTCAAAATATAATTATTTCTATGTTTTTTGCTCAAAAGGTTGTCAACTCACTATTAAACGATCATGGACAAAATTTTGGGGGGGTTAGAAAGGGTGACACTGGTTGATTGAGGAAATAGTTACTCAATTACCTCCCTTGTTTTCCCATTCTTCTCCATGGACGGCCATCTTCAAACGTTTGAATTTGAAGTTGAAAATGATATTTTTGCCAATTTCTCAACTGGCAATAGTGAATTATAGGATTAATAGGATTATTCTTTAACAAGGTAGGACTGTTTATAGGTTCAATCTATTTTGGGGCTTTATTTTAATAAATTTTGAAAATATAACTTAAAAAAATGCTATTGGAACTTTAAGGCTTTATTTTAATATATCATAAAAATATAACTTAAAAATATGAAAATACAGCTTTAAATATACATGGAATTATTTTCAGACGAGAACATAGCCTACCAGAAGCCAACCTATAACAGTTCTATAGATAATAATCATAGAAGCAGTTTGGCTGTTGATGGTGATACCATATCTACATGTTTTAAAACCAGTGAGGGAGATTTCAGTCCATACTTCATGGTGGATTTATCCGATATTTACCATATATTATATGTCACGGTACATAATACACTCGATTCAGATGATTACCGTAAGTAAAACATTGTATTTACAACTAAACTCTTTTAAAATTGGGTCACCTCTGGCTTGCGGCTGTGGTTTCGATGAATTCGATCTCTGGTGTGAGCGTATGTAGCATGGAGATAGGGGCGCCTTCTCAAATCGTGGGTTTCCTCCGGACACTCCGGTTTCCTCCGACTGCTGAAGACCCCTACGCGCAAGCGAATTATTGAAATAAAAAAAACAAACAAAAAAAACATATGTTAGTCCCGAAATGACCTAGTTTGTGTCGAGTGGACGTTAAACCCCATTTCCCTCCTCCCTCCTTTTAAAATTGAATTAAAATTAAAACTGAATAATTCAGATATTAAACAAATCTTTTATTTAAAGAAATACAGAATTTATTTTTAAAAAAAAACCTTGAAAGTTAGATTATTTGGTGCACAGAAGTGAGAATCGTAAATTATTTAATCAATAAATAACATTTATTTCAGCTGAACGTTTACATGATTTGAACATCGAACTTTATCATTCTAACCCATTGGATACCAATTCAACTAATCCTGTCTGTTGTGGCTCCATCCATGGACTTCTACCAACTGGACCTACCATAATCAAATGCCAAGATAAGGTCATGGGTCGATTTGTGAAGATTTTTATCGAGAAATCAGAGTTGATGACTTTATGTGAAGTTGAGATAACGGGCCATAAAGGTGGGTAAAATTGTTTTATAGATTTATATAGCACCATTGAAGCAAACAAATAATATAGCCATGACAATTAATTTTTAATCGAGTTACAAAAACGGTTTGGTATTGCCTGTTTGAAGAAATATAAGGGGCAAATAATGCGACAAAAAAGCGTTTGAAACGCTCAATGGACCATTACTGACCTATTTTGGGTGATACAGTGTCATGGCTCCAAATAAACAATATGGCACTATTCGTCGCTTTGTCCTTTGTTACTTTGGTCTTCGCCACAGACTTCACCTTGTTTGGGCCTCACTAAATCTGTTTTTTTATATACAATCATAAAATTTATCAATATATACATTATAAGACCTATCGTCTACAATTCTACATGGTCTGATGATTTCTTAATTCCTTGCAACCTAGAGGCTAATGCTACCGTCTTCTATGAATCTCGCATGATAGTCTAAACCCCAGAGAGCCACACGATTCCTGCTAAATCTACATGATTGTCTATCTTAAGCCCCGTTTACATTTGGCCGCGATAAGCGTGCCGTAATAGGTACGGTACCAGGCCGCGATAAATTTCAAGAAATGGACCCGTTTACATTACTCTAAAATAACCGGTCTCACAACCGTGCCAAGCGTGCCAAATGAGGAACTCTTCACAGAAAAGTTAATTTCAGCCCCCGTACAAATTACCCAGATGAAAACAATTATGATGACTGATTTAGTTTGAGCAGCCATTTTGACAGAACTGATGACAGAACTGTCAAGGTTTGCAGGGAAAAAAGGTCAAGGTTCATTTGGCGCATGCGCAGTAATCCGTACTCAGACAGGTTAGCGTTTACACTACGAAAATTTGAAGTGAGCCGTTCTTAGCACGGTTCCGAGACCATATCACTTCAGTGGGCCAGATTGGCACGGTACTCAGTACGGCACGCTTGTGTTTTACCCGTTTACACTACAAAAAAATTAACCGTGCCGTACCAGGAACGGTACCTGGCACGCTTAAAATTTGTAATGTAAAAGGGGTTTTAGAAAACAGGCGATGGCTTACTGAGGCGATGGCTTACTGTGGACTATGGAAGACCAAACAGCTCATTATTCAGTATGTTTAGTTCTTCATTCATAGTCACTAATTCATATTTCTTCATTTGTTGTCGGTTTTTGTTCATATACGTTTACAATTTCCTCTTGCTTGAGCAGTTTATTTCTCCAAAATAACGATCATTTTATCTTTTAGTTGAGAATATCTCTGGTCAGCAGAACACGTGTAATGTGAACGGATGCAAACGACTTCCAAGTAAGTTATAAAATTATGTCATTGTTTGTAACCATTGTATATTAAAGAGTTGATTCGTCTCACCTTTTTGTTTGATAATAACTGTAAATACGCCCCTTGTTTCTGGACTATTTCTCACATCAGTGAATACGCCACTGTTTGTGAAATATAATTTTGATTTTCCGTCGATATCACAGTAAAATACCTTTACCGCTATACTCGAGCATGTACAGTTTGTGGTGCTAAATCTGACAAGAAAGAAAGAACCTCATTTTACGACGCATTTACAAGAATTTTTATTCTAAAAATAATGTGTGTAATGTGACGTGTAGACTTGTGCCTGGACAACGGCCTGGCAACACGTACCCTTCTTCGGTCGGATTCCAAATTAATACCTAGGCCATAAACATAATATTTATACGTGTTCTTTCAAATTTTACACGGAACCTCAGCTTGGCGTCGCACCCAAATGTCTAGACATAATTTCCCACAATCGGTAATATGAAAAAAAAACAAACAAAAAACAAACAAAATCACAAATTTCACGGGCTATCATTTGCTTTTGTTTTTGGAGGGGGCGTGTGATAGACTTTATGACGAACTACCATTTAGGTTAGATGCCCTTTCGTCCATATGTGACGGACACTTTAGGTTTGATACCCATGTGATGGACCACTTTTTAGGTTTGATGCCCCTCGTTCTTGTAACGGACCCTTTAGGTTTGCTGCCTGCCGTCCATGTGACGCACCCCTTAGGATTGATGTCTGCCGTCCATAGTTTGATGTATATTGTCCATGTGATTGACCATATATATATATCGTCTATGTAATGGACCCTTTAGGTTTGATGCATATTTTCCGTGTGACGAACTACCCTTTAGCTTTGATGTCTGCTGTCCATGTGACGTACTGGTCTTTAGGTTTGATGCCCTTTGTCCATGTAACGGACTACCCATTAGGTTTAATACATATTGTCAATGTTACGGACTACCCATTAGGTTTGATACCTCCTGTCCATGTGACGGACTACCCTTTAGGTTGATGCCCATTGTCCATGTAACGGACTATCCATTAGGTTTGATACCTATTGTCCATGTGACGGACTACCCTTTAGGTTTGATGCACATTGTTCATGTAACGGGCCCTTTAGGTTCGATGCCTATTGTCCATGTAACGGACTACCCTTTAGGTTTGATACATATTGTCCATGTGACGGACTACCCATTAGGTTTTTGATACTTTTGGTCCATGTCACGGATTACCCTTGAGGGTTGATACCTATTGTGACGGGCTACCCTTTATATCCGATTCCCTTTGCCCGTTAGGTTTGATGCCTGTTGTCCATACGGACTACCCTTTAGGTTTGATGTCTGTTGTCCATACGGACTACCCTTAAGTTTCAATACCTACTGTCCATATGACGGACTACCCTTTATGTTGATGCCCATTGTCCATATAACGGACTATCCTTTAGGTTTGATACCTATTGTCCATGTTTAGGACTATCTGCCTTCATTAGCCTAGTTTAGGAGGAGAACAAGTTTAGATATAAAGATAAATATAAAGTTTTGTTTAAGTGGCTTTTATTTTAGACCTATTGTCTATTTTAATTTTCCATATAATATAGAGATGTAACATGTACATAGGAAATAAAATAAAACCAAGTAGAACAATCCAAACCATTAGTCAAAATTCGAAGTCCAATAAAAAACGGTCGAGGCAAAATAGTGTAATCAGCAGATGGACTGTTCACCGTGTACAAAATACACGACAAACAGTGGTAACAGTTCGATTCCATCGGCCAATATTTTCATGTAATATATGAGTATTTATAATTTCAGATGGACCGAACATTGCGTTGGGTAAACCGACTTCACAAAGTTCAACTCATGTAGAAGATTCTAAGCCAATGACATCAGCACTGGCTGTGGATGGTAATAGAAATGGGGATGCCCTTCAACAAAGCTGCAGTCATACTGCTATTGATAGTGATAATAATCCATGGTTACAAGTTGATCTTGAACGTATATATAACATTACCAGTGTTACCATAGTGAATCGTAGAGATATTCCAAACAGTAAGTTGATCTTATAATATTAACAGGCCCGTGTCTTGGAGACTTGTCAAATGTATGTCCAATAACAGGGGCCGCCATGTTCCTGTCTGTATAGCCTATGGATGTTCATTATTCTGTTTCACATTTGTTTTTCTGTAACTTTATTATTTAGATTATGTAAATGTAAATGGGGATGATTTGCTTGAAGATATAAATATGTATATTTTACAGATGAAAGAATGGCTAATACAAGTATATTGGTTTATGAGTCTGATCCAACCAATACCACAACCACGGCCATAATCTGTAAATTTATACCAGGGATCTTCGGTATGACTTCTCGAACATTTGAATGTGATGACGTCACTATCGGACGTTACGTCAGAGTAACTAAAAATAGTAAAATATTAGAAGTGTGTGAATTTGAAATGACGGGAAATTTAATTTAAAATATCTATCGTCGGGATTTTAAACAGTAAAAGTAAGCCTGCTTTCTGAGCCAAGCTAAGTAATGAAGTATTTTCATTCCGCGTGAAAAGAATTACGAAAGATGTGACACCCATTTGTATAAAATGATCCATCTCTATACGGGTGCAAAGAACTGTATGACCTCTGTTAGTTTTGATATTTATTATAGTGGACGTTTCTTTTACTCTCTAAACTTATTTAAGGCACGATCTTATTAACTATATAATTTATTCCATATGTTATTTATAAGCTACATACAATACGTAAACACGCCATAGAACTTCCTTATTTGATGATCCCTCCTGTCCATCTTCCCTAAGTGTTGGGGGCTTTATATACAGTAGTATACTCACAGTTGGCAGTCAAGACAAGAGAAGTGAAGACAAGAGAAGTGAAGACAAGACAACCAGAGAGAGAGAGCAGAAGGCAGAGACCGGCGTATGGACTCGCCCGAGTCCAGCCGCTGCATGGGCAGCAGTGTAGAGTGGTTGATACAATACAGTTAGATGTGTTCCTGTCGTAGTAATTGTTCCTGTATAGTAATACATGTAGTACTTATAGTTTATGTAGTGTAGATGTAGACCTCTTTATGTATCTATTTGATATTCTGTTCCCGATGTAACTGACTCTGTAATAACTAAAATACTGTTACAGTGATTAGTTAATGATGCCGTGACTGTGGACCTGGGGAGTTAATCGCCATAACAGCGGGAAGTCCTTCGCGACGATCATGGGCCGATGATTGAGATAAAGAGTTCGATGATATGAAAATTTTTAAATCAAGGATAGAAATGTAGAAACTCACCAAACACGGAAAATGACGAAAAAAAGGGAGCTACAAAAGATTTTCGCACCGATGGCGGCAGAACTGTCAGGAACAGAAATTGTGTTTGATTGTTGTTTTACGGTTAGTCATTTTGTTTTTAAAAGAATGTAAATTGTCCTTGTTTGTTTTTGAACACATATTTTGGCTTTTAAAATAAATAATAATAAAGTATTAAAAAGTTTGTAGTAAGAAGTAAAATATTTTATGATTGTTTGACTGGAATTGAGTTCAGTTCCTAATTAGGAAATTCTTGGATAGGCGGTTGGATAGATTTTTCATCGTCCATCGCTATATTTGCGATGAAGATATTAACTCACAAACATTCACATCGTATTCACGGTTTTATCTCCTATGTTATTTTTTGTGTGTGTTTTTTATATACCCCGACGTAACGGGAAAGGTTTTACAGAGTTTTTTGCCTCGTAAATTCGAGGTTTGTGCATTCCTATTAAGAGGAATCGGTTATGTATACCCTCAAGCAAGAAGGGTCGCGCTTAGGTTAGAAGCGTATGTGGTGTTTTGTTTTGTTTAAAGAATAGAGAGATAAACCGTTGTTAATTTTGATAAATTCTTTTAAAAATATCTTATTTAAGATTTGTAAAATGTGTTCAAATCATTCATTCACCATTTATCTCAAGTAAAAAAAAACAAAATGACAAAATCCTATGTTAATTTTTTTCTATATATGTACATTTTCTATTTTATAAAATGTTTGCTATTGTTTCTTAACATTATATTTTGATTATATGAATTCCCTTTTAGAAATGTTTACGATCGACGTTTATATTGTGTACATTATTATAATATCGTGAGTATGGTTCTTATTTCGCGTGTGATCAATTAATGGAGATGAACCCAGTGTCCCAACTGTGTGAATTGTGTTATTTATTTACTTTCGTAAATAAACTGTGGGTGAGAAAGGAAATGTAACAAAGTTATCTGAACATTCATTTAGGTGCAGAGAACTGTATGACATCTGTTAGTTTTGATATTTATTATAGTGGACGTTTCTTTTACTCTCTAAACTTATTTAACGCACGATCTTATTAACTATATAATTTATTCCATCTGCCATTTACAAGCTACATACAATACGTAAACACGCCATAGAACTTCCTTATTTGATGATCCCTCCTGTCCATCTTCCGTAAGTGTTGGAGGCTTTATATACAGTAGTATACTCACAGTTGGCAGTCAAGACAGAGAAGTCAAGACAAGAGAAGTGAAGACAAGACAACCAGAGAGAGAGCGGACGGCAGAGACCGGCGTATGGACTCGCCCGAGTCCAGCCGCTGCATGGGCAGCAGTGCAGAATGGTAGATGCAATATAGTTAGATGTGTTCCTGTAGTAGTAATTGTTCCAGTATAGTATTATAGTATTAGTTTCTGTAATGTTGATATAGACCTATCTTTGTACCTGTTTTAAATTCTGTTCCTGTTGTAAATAAATCATATATCTACGAAGCTGACTCTGTAATAACTAAAATACTGTTACACAGTAGCATAGGCGTACAAGCTGGGGGGGGAGGGGCGGTCGCCCCTATTTTGGGCACCATTTGTACTATGTAAAAGTTGTATAAAAAAATATTGTGTTTTCTTGTCAAATTTAACAGCGAATTTAATTTCAGAGTTAGGCAATTAAATAAATAGAAATCTTAAGACTCGAACCCTATATTGTTTGGAGTACAGTAAGCCACGATATACAGCTAGATAAACAACTGTTTTTAGTTGTGTATATTTACAAGTAAATAAGATTTAGTTCTCTTTTATTGATAATTTAGAAATTAAGAACTTCTTCATCGAAAAAGAAATATTGTAGAACCTGTCATGGGCCTTCAAATAAAAATTAACTTTTTTTTATTTGGTAAAAACTCCTCAGAATCACTTAAAATGCATATTATTTATTCATACGCGATTTTGTAAAGAAAAATACAAATAGTCCGGGAGCCAGTAGGGTTTTATTCAACACGAAAGGGGCGGAAGTTTGGGGTTGCTAGTGGTGTTTGGCTGGGTTAGGAGACCCCAGAAACCCAATTCTTAAGGGTGCTTGATAAAGACGAGAGCATCCTCGTCGAAACTTCGCTTAGTATCAAACTCAGTAATTGTGTATCCATAAAATTGTACCTTGTGTTCATACTATGAACCTAACTACATTTTTTGGGCGCCAACCACCACCGCCCCCCCCCCCCCCGACAAAAATTTTCCCGTACGCCTATGAACAGTAGGATGTTAAACCCTGTTTCATTACTTTCACACTGCCGTGAAAGTGTAGGGTCTACTCTTTAATAAAAACACTAGTCGTGAAATGGTTCAATTCCGTTCAGTATTTGCAAAGTTCTCAAAAATTGAAATGTCATCGATTCATGTTGCTCGAGCGTTACAAGTCTCCTCCATATTTAATTGTTTATCTTCTTGATGGCTGATTGCATATATTCTTTGGATATGCTTCAGATAACAATTCACATTGTAAATCTTTATTCAAGCCTTTTATCGCAGTGTCATTTTGTTCGATTATTGGTTTTGCAGCCTGTCTCCATATTGTTGCAACATGATTATTGCGTTTAATGTGCATCAAAAGACTACTCAGGCAAGATGGTAATAAAGAAAGAAAGTTTTGTTATTTTTAATCACAATTAAAATTCCTCCAGAAGATCATTCTTCTAGTCCAGGTGCGGATCCAGGAATTTTTGCAGGAGGGGGTTTGCCAGGTTTCTGTTACGGAAATCTGCCATCATCGTCTCTAAATTACATAGGCATACATAAAAATTGAGCTTTTTAAACAGAGAAATCATTTCTATACTGATGTAGGATCACTTTGTGATGTAATTTCATTGATGCAAGGCATTATTTTTTTTTATGTAGCTGAGCAGGGGGGGGGGGGGATCCGCGCCTGACTAGTGTCATCTGGTGTAAGTCGGTTTTCGTCGTACACGGTACAAACAATTTTATCTAGACCAGCAATTACGTCATCCCAGCTCTTTAAAAAATGTTAGACGGTTGGGATTACCTTGAAAAAGAAAGACAGGTCATTACCACTGAAAGCATGTACCATAGGTCGAGATATTCTCGACACTTTCAAAACTAATCTTGATTGGATCAAAAAATAATAGATTAGTATTGAAAGTGTCGAGAATATGCTAGAACTGACAACCAACCACGAGGACACCAAAATAATATCTTACCTACTCCTCTTCGCATTTCAAATTAATGGAGGTGCTGAAAATATTGTATTTTGTATTCTTGCTCGGGCGAAATAGACATCCCAATCATTCTCTTCTCAAACGATGATAAAGATATACAAATTTTGAACGATAATGAGACGGGCAAGGGTAGAAAATATCGCGAATGGCGACTTACATCACAGGATAACGCTAGAAAAAAGATTTTCTGGATGAAAAATAACAGACGGCGTGATAATTTTCAAAATTCAAACGGCATGTTTTGTGAGGTGCCTCTTCGCAGAGGGACGCGCATAATGCCGAAATCATGGGAACCCATAATATAATGCTTGTGAGATTGGTTAGGCGCCCATGAATGAACTGGGCGCCGAAAACGGCTTGATAATCTTCAAAATGAGATTAGTTAAGCGCCCAAAACGGCTTCATCTGTGGGGTGCCTTATCCCGGAGAGGCGCCCGTAATGACATGAATGGTGGGGCGCCTTAAAATAGTATATAATGCTGAATCAGATTTGGTGGACGCCCAGAAAAGTGTTCAATGGGGCTTCAAAAAACGGCATGATTTGTGGTATGGCGGTATATTAGTGCCAAAATTCTAACATGCTATCGTCTAATTTCTAACCTCCATTCATGTAACTTCTAACCTCCATTCATTTAACTTCTAACTTCCATTCACGCAATTTCTAATTTAAGACAATGTATAATTCAACTTCTTTATTTGTTCAGTGTAAATATCAATTCTATTTCATCTTATTTCTATTAATGAGGCGAAAAATGTCTACTTCATTGTGGTATTACATGTTAAGCATGAACGGCAAACAAATTTAGAATTTTGATACTTCTACCTAGCAACCATCATTATGACATCGTTTGGTGTCGCCACTGTGTGCTCAATTGGATGATTGCGCACCTGATCGGGACCATAATTGGTATAAACGACCCATTCTTCGTTTGGTTGAAGGTTGGAAGGAGTGCTGAGAGAGAGAGAGAGAGAGAGAGAGAGAGAGAGAGGGGTCACTTAGTATTAAACTCAGTATCTGTGTAGGCCTATTCATAACATTTATACCCTGTGTTAATATAGACCAACTGCATATAGATATTAATTATTGGCTCAACCGTAAAAAAAAATAAAATAAAATTCTCCAAATCCCGTTTAGCTTATATTTGAAATAGAAAATGAAATGAAATGAAAGAGGGTTTAACGCGCTACTGTTTTGTTCCGAACCGGGCTAATGGAGACGGACATATGCCATACAGTGTGCTTTAGGGAAATATTGCCCGGAGAGCGGATCTACGACGTGGACTTATATCGAAGTCTAACGGTCACGGGATCTTTTACGTGCACGCCAACATGTACATGGAACCTCGGGTTTTCATCCCATCGGAACGACAAGACACTAATAAGGGGGAACCACGCCAGAAACTCCGGATGAACTTTTTTCGACCAATGCAGGGGTCGAACTCCCGACCCACAGCCTAGCGAGCCTGCGTCTTACCCACTTAGCCACGGTATTCGAAATAATATTTGCAAACCATACATTCATATCACGTTCAATGTTGTTTAGAGGGTAGGATGGCCGAATGGTTAGCACGTGCACGCTGTAACATAAGGTCTGTCATTGAATAAACTGGCGTGGTTTCGATTTCCCGTTTTTACGTGACATGGAGCAGAGCCGCCTTTCCAACCTCGTGGGTTTTCTCCAGGTCCTCCGGTTTCCTCTCACTGCTAAACACTCCTACGCGCAAGCGAATTATTGAAATACAATTGAACGGTGTTAATACCGAAATGACCTGGTTGGTGTCGAGTTGATGTTAAACCCCATGTCCCCATCTCTCTCTCCCGATGTTGTTTTCAATTTTAACACTCAGGCAAGCCACTCAATCTGACGAAGAGGGAGTCGTTTGTAGCAATAGAATGGTCCCGATCAGGTGCTCAATTCAGAAACTGAGCACACGGTGGCGACACCAAACGATGTCATAATGATGGTTGCTAGGTAGATGTATCAAAATTCTAAATTTGTTTGCCGTTCATGCTTAACATGTAACACCAGGGCTGGGGTAATGGTAATGGGTAATGGTAATGGAATGTAATCATTACATTTTTTTAAGTAATGGCCATGTAATGAGTAATGGAAGATTTCAAAAGTAATGAGTAATGGAAATGTAATTAATTACATTCCAAAAATCATGTAATGGTCAATTACATTTCAATTACTTTTCAATTACATTTTATGGCACATATAAATATTTCCATATGATAAACATCAAATTTTATAGCCCCAAAGAAGAAAATTAAGTGTATCTGACACAAAATCCAATTTGTTATAATTCTTTTTAAAAAAAAAAAAGATTTAAATCAGATTTAATAAATTTTAATAAGAAGGCATTCAACATTTTCTTTTATTACTTTTTATGCAGGACCCTTCTTTAGACATGTAACCTAAAAAGTGAATCTTTAAAAAGAAGTATATTTTAATCAAAGATTAGTGTTAATTTACAGTCAATCACTCAGTCAATCAATCAATCAGTTAGATTAAAAGACAATAGTCTTACTAACCTTTAATCTTAATATCAAGGTAACAAGTGACAAACCAAACAATGGCTTTCAAGCATCTCATTATTTTATGGTTATCAGTTATAGACAGACTATTTGGATTGATTATGAATCTCATAAGATTACGTATTAAAGGAGCTAAATTGATATTTTCTGGACCCAGAAATTGAGCCAAATGGGTCGCAATACATATTATAATGTAATATGAATACATATAAACTGGTTTACTTTCAATCCTTTCTGTTTTAATTGTAATTTCTAATCAGTTATGTTCGACGAAGTTCGTCAGTTTTTGTCACCACTGTCCGTCACATGAAAATTTGCCTTGATGTTATAATTTATAGAAATAACAATTCATAAACAAATATCTATTAAAGTGATGCAAGGATTATTTTGAGTTTGGTTTTGTAGGCTGTTCATGGCAGAAAATTGTGTTCTTTTTTTAATTTCTATGTGAAAAATGATTTTTATTTATATTGTCATAAAGTAATGGGTAATGGTAATTAATTACTTTCAATGTAATGGGTAATGGTAATTAATTACGTTGCTAAAAATGAGAAAGTAATTGTAATGATTACATTTAAAAAGTAATGGTAATAGTAATGTAATTAATTACATTGGCAATGTAATGGCCCCAGCCCTGTGTAACACCACAATGAAGTAGACATTTTTCACCCCAATATTAGAAATAAGATGAAATAGAATTGATATTTACACTGAACAAATAAAGAAGTTGAATTATACATTGTCTTAATTTAGAAATTACATGAATAGAAGTTAGAAGTTACATGAATGGAGGTTAGAAATTACATGAATAGAAGTAAGAAATTAGACGAAAGCATGTCCAGGGACGTGGAATATAAACGATTGATTGGAATTCGACTCGGCCATCTAAGTTAGGCTATATCAGACCACCTACTGTCTCAGGGACTGGAATAGCAAGAAAACGCGTTTGAGGTCGTCAAATTTTCCCACTAGACGTCTGTAAGGCTAACCCGAACCCCCGTACGCCTATGGAGAGCACTCTATAAACCCGTGCGCGGTGTAGGTACATCGGCGCCCCCGGAAGCTCCATCGGCGCACCCGGAAGCCTTTGCCCCCCTAACAATTTTGTGCTAGCTACGGGCCTGTTATTCAAATATGTTTTAAAAAAAGCGCAAACAGTAAATGTAATAATTAAAGGAGCTAGATCGCTAACATTTGGGACCTAGACAAAAACGACTCTGCTTATGTTATTGAAAAAGATGAAATAAACGATACTATCGATGATGATGACGACCATGCGATACTGATAATGATGTTGATGATTTATCGCTCTGTCATGGGCAGTCTCGACCTGCTTTGGTGTCTGTCATGGGTGTATCATGGGGGTGGGGTGGGTGCTGATGCTGACAGTTGTCTAGTCGTTCGGATGGGACGAAACACCGACGCTCCCTGTATTGGCATGCGCGTAAAAAAAACCTTTAGCAGTTGAATTGAATATAAGAGTAGGCGAGATCGAATGCCGCTGGCCGGGAAAAATGCCCCTCATAGCACACTGTATGGCGTATTGTTTTTCAAACTTTCGCACAGTGTCAGTTTTTACTCGGCCATTCTTGGATGTTGACGTCTTTTAAACGTTGTTTAAAGGACACCATGAGAAGATGAAAATTTCCATTACTTTCGTTTTGGAAGAGAAAAAAGGTAATCTGTAGTAGTAGACACCAAATTTTTGGCCTACCTAATGTGAATAGTAAGGGCGTTATTGTCAGATAGGCTTATATTGAATGGGGGCCATCTTGGACGACATTAAATTTGCATTTCACGTCATTGTATGACGTTTTGGCGTAAAATTTATGGGACTTTTTAAATCTGTGGTATCGATTTAATGGGTAGACACGGTATTTGTTGGGTTTAGAGGTCAATATTCACACGTTATTAAGGAACGTGACTGGGCGAGGTAAAATTTCAAAATGGCGCCAAAAGGTTTCCCTAGGCCCTAAGGGTTAAAGATGGGTAACTGGACCGTTTCCCCACCACGCTATGTTAGCTAATACACGTGACATTGGCCAGATGTACATGCGTTTTATGATAAAATTTAGATAGCCAACGTAGCCAACATTCCGTCATTTGTTTCATAATTTTGTGATAATTTGTCGTTGTCGATTAATTTTTTAATTCGAAATAAAGCATGTTTTTTTTTTTAATAATTATGCTGTAATTAATATGCAGAAAACCGAATTTGTAAATAAATATGCTGTAACATGCTGATAAATGAATTTTTGAATAAATATCGTAGGAGCTTAGATCTGTAGGACAGAAGATCGCTATCCGTTATAAAACTCGCGTAATGTGCTTTCATAGTTGTTGAGGGGAGGTAATTCATAGTAGTAATTTGGAGTTATTTGCCCTTTGTTTATAAAATATAATTTAATAGTTGAGTAAACCGGGAGAGTTTCCAGTTGGAATCAATGATTTTAGAAAGAGATGGACGTCCACCTTTTAAAACAACTCCAAAGAGATCAACTGGCGCACATGCTAGAGTCGGTGAGCATGATTTATCACTGTGTCATTGTTATGGATGTCATTTAACTGTCTGAAAAAACATTTGATTTGACATTCACTGATTCAGTCAAGTGCAGACATTAGGATTAGGCATTGGGATCAATAAACTGTTTCCATAATTAAGTGGGGGTGTGGTGACTGTGGATAAGTGGGTAGAGGCGCTGGATCGCTGGAGGTCGGGCATTCAATCCCTACATTGGCTGAAAAATTCCATCTAGATTTGTTAGTTCAGAACAGGAGGGTCTGACAAGGACAGCTGTCTTATCTTTCAGATGGGACAGAAAAACAAGTTCCTGTGTACACATTGTATTCTCGTGCACATAAAAGATCGCTTGGCACTGACAGTTGGAATTCGATATAGAATTGGCTGGGGAAAATTGCCCTCATACACTGTATGGCGTATGCTGTCTTCATTAGCCCACCCAGTCAGGGACAGAACAGTAGGAAGTTAAACCCTCCTATTTCATTTCATTTCCATTAAATAGAATTAGATTAGGCCCTTGTAATGAGAGTATTGACTGACAGGTCTCGATTTACTCCAAAACTAAGCAAAATACATTCTAAAAGTAAAACCCTTGCAATTAAATTTGATGTCTGTCATCTATGGCTGCTTAAAACATCCTCACAAATCCACAAATACAAGTGAATGCAACAGTTGAACAAATGAAGTCTGAACCTATTCGAAATCAAACTGATTTTCAGTACTGACTGACAGTGGGTATGCCTACTGGGTAATCACATACATAACATCTGTAGGAGTGTGAAAATGTTCTTTTTTTTTTATTATATAGTGGGATGATAATCTGCCCGCTAAAGAGTTTAAGTTGAAACAGATTAAGACTCTAAATTGGTCTACTATAAAAATCCGCAGGACCTTATAATAAGATCAACCATGTTTGAGCAGTGACTGCAAAGTATATACTGACTCTCAGTGATTACAGCTGCAGTAACCTCGGTATTATTTATTCTTGCATATTTAGCCCTTATTTCTTTAACATTCGTTCAATATCAACTCTTTGTTTAAAAAATTTTGTAAAATCATCCAAAATCACTAACAATCATCTAATATGCATTCAGTTTTAGGCTGACCATTTAATTTAGATAATGTGGGTTCAAGATAATGTGGGTTCAAGGTAAAAGTGTTTAATTTCTTGATCACTGTTAAAAATAACATCATAATTAATGACTGTGCATTAATAATCAATTGGATGGTTTTATATGTGTTTGGGTCGAAATTAAATGCTTGTAGATTAAACGCTCGGTATTGAAATTAAATGGACAACTTTAAACTGGACAAAAGTACATGGTGATTTGGGGTAATAATTAGACAATTTTTACAGATTTGCAAACAAAGATTTGATATGGACTGAGAAGGTTAATCCAGATATTCCGGCATAGTTCCCCTTGTCAGTGATGCAGGACGGAGGTCCTGACAAGGACAGTTGTCTAGTCATTTGGATGGTACAAAAAACTGAGGTGAAAAACCAAGGTCCTATGGTATACATTGGAGTGCCCATAAAAGATCCCTTAGCTGTTGGAATTTGATATAAGAGTAGGCTGTAGTTCCGCTGTCTGGGCAAAATTTCCCTCATAGCAGTACATTGTATGGCGTATATCGTCTTTATTAGCCCATTTTACGATCACATTAGTAGGACGTTAAACCCCATTTCAATTTAATTGATATGGAATGAATGTGAAAGAAATAATGCCTAAATACACAAGATTAAACAATACCAGGTTAGTTACAGTGAATGGTCAGGGAATGAATCAGATATTTTAAATACAAATATATCAGGGAGAGTAATTAATGAGATCTGTTTTTTTCCCAGGAACCGGGGAAGAAAGATTTTGTGATAGATCCATGTTTTACTAAATTA
Source organism: Patella depressa (assembly GCA_948474765.1). Classification (NCBI taxonomy): domain Eukaryota; kingdom Metazoa; phylum Mollusca; class Gastropoda; family Patellidae; genus Patella; species Patella depressa. The sequence goes on from OX419716.1 coordinate 74,436,315, forward strand.
TTAGACAGAATAGCAGGAGCAGCATTTCTAAAGGTAAGCCAGCACAGTTAATATCTGATGGTGTCAGATTGCAATGTAAGTTTATATAAGGCACCTGTTACGGAGGTAGGCGGTTGACATGAGAGACTTATCACAGCTGAAGGGGGTTGAAATAAGGCACTTATCACAGGGGAAGGGGGTTGACATAAGGCATTTGTCACAGGGGAAGAGGGTTGACATAAGGAGTCTGTCACAGGTGAAGAGGGTTGACATACGGAGCCTGTCATGTGTGATTTATTATATTGATGTTCACAGGATCAAGTGTGATTAATGTAGTTTAAATACAGTTCAATATTCCGTTCGTTTTTTTTTTTTGTTCTTAATCCTATGACATCAGACATTTGATTAACCAATCTCCGTTGATGATTCTAGAAGGATTCCCACAGTTCCTTGGCTAATCCCTCACACATTGACTGGAATGCTGGTTATATAACAACTCTCCCAGATCCTAGTGTAGTAAGTAAAACCAAGTAATTTTGAACTATAAAAAACAATATAGAATATGATCTCTGTTTAAATCAGATTGATGTTTGATTTATTGTATTTTTATTCACAGGATCATGGAGTGGATAAAATATATAAATTGGATGCGTCACAAAAATCATTGGCCGGTACTGACATGTAAGTTTAATTAGATTTCTTGCACATAGGGATCTTTAATAGCTGGGACCCAGAGGAAAAGTGCACGGTTGGAATGGAAACCACACCCCTTGACTCAGTGACAGACCTTACGATCTAGGTCATTTGAACACCCAAATCCCCTCTGCTTGAGAGACAGGTGTTTGGGTTTTTTGTTCACCCCATAATCTGAGATCTGTAGATTGATTTTAGGCCAAGTTGTGTTGGGCCAATAGACCTTGGATGAATTCAGACCCACTTTTCTATGTCAATCCAGGGATGTTGGGTGTCTGAATTATTAACGTGTGCGCATTGCATCATAATAAGGTCTATTATTGATTCACATGCCATGGTTTTGATTCCCTATTTGTACGTGACAAGGAGTAGGGTTGCTTGTCCAACCTCATGGGTTTTCTCTGGGTCCTCCGCTTTCCATTGAAATGAAATTGGACCACGTGTTAGTCCCAAAATGACCTAGTTTGTGCTGAGTGAATGCTAAACTCCCTGAAGACAAAAGTTGTGTCTCGTACTCTAGTATAATATGTCTTATCTGTTTTTTTCCAGACGATTTTATTTTGTGCGGCCTGCAATTCCAACAATGAAACTGATAGCTAATCACATCAATGCCGAGAAATCCAGTCACGGTTTGAGGAAATATAAAATAATTATGGTTCCACGCAAGGTAATGTTTTTTTTGATATGTTTTTAAGATCTAGATTGTAACATTTACAGGATGTAGAATGTAACTATAGGAGATTATTAGGTCCATGTTGGAAACTAGAGCTGTATAAGGGCAGAGGTCCGAAATACATTCCAATATGCAGATGCTTTCCCTTGGGTATCATTCCGATTTGATGAAAAAGGGAAAGAAACTGAACTTAGCATCTATAATCTAATACACACATTAAGTTAATAGATTGCTGTCCAGAAAGTGTTAAATACCATCAAGATTCATCAAATAACGTCCAGTTTGTGGTACCATTTAGTTTGACATGGTTGTCTAGTTTATGAGACTAAATGGTCATTTATTAAATCTGAATGATACCCGGTCCCTAGTGCCAGGAGGTTTGATTTTGGTTTCCCCGTGCCAGTGATGCAGGATGGAGGGCCTGGTAAGAAACAGTGTCTAACAACAATATATTCATGTCAATATTATTTTAACAGATTCATAAAAAAAAGTATTGTGAAGTTCAGCAATTTCAAATTATGTATTATTATTTTTGATGTAGCTTCATGTTTGTGAGAAGATTTTAGAATCGGAAGGTGTTTATGGATCGATTTCTATTGAAGATTTTAATTTAGAGTTAGTTACATTAGATAATGACATCTTGTCGCTAGAATTACCAGATTTTCTACGTAATTTCTATTTGGTGAGTTTAAATTTAATTTAGGTTTTTTTAAAGAGAGAAATACAGTCTCTCACTGAATTCAAATTTCTTGTTGAGTCCGTTGCAGCATAGTTAGTTGTTTAGGATAATGGACTCATGACTTAACGGACAATATTGGTGTCAGTCATTATTATGTGATAGAACTGGTTGAACCTGTTTCCAAATATAATTTTAACACAGAGATCATCGCTACGATAGATGAGATATAAAGGTTTCAACAATCGGAAGGGACGAATGCCAAAGGAAAACATAAGTTTTCTTTCTATATAACTGACCGTAGTGACAAAAGGAAAACACAAGTTATCTTTCTATATAACTGAAGTGACGAGCGATAACAGATACACAGGCGAATTTTTGCTCACTAATAATTCCTTTGAACACCAAAAGTTGTTATGTGAGGCTATGAGAGGATATCTGATAATAATAGAAATAGTCTGTACTTTCCAGGCCGGTAGCTAGAGGGGTGAGCAAAACGGGCATGCTGGTCGTTGGTTTCGTGTTGCATCCAATAGAAAGGGCACCAAAGGCACTCATTGAGGTAACCAATTCTTTCCCCATTGGGTAAAGGCACCCATTGGGTGTCCGATTTGTTCCAGGTGTGGTGGCTGCTTCTTGACCCACCCCCACCCCACTAGGTAGGGGCCTGCCTTACCTTGTTTTTATTCATTTTTTTACTTAAAAACATGGCTGTGCACATATGTGATAATGACTGACACCTATATTGTCCTTTAAATGACATCTCTCCTCACTTGTAGAAAGTATATTTGGATGAAAATATTTCTATTTACCGGTAAATTTTTGTTTTCTATCATTTTAGGATGGGGACCAAACATGGCTTCATACTGTTGCTTCATCAATTGTTCATTTAGAGAATTTATATGGTAACATTCCAAATGTTTATTGTCTTGGCAAAGGTGCTCAGGTAGGTTCTTTTACTTCCAGTATATACTCTACACAGTGAACTATCTACTTCGAGAATAGATCTGGATATGGCCGCTATATCCAAAAATTAGTATACTATTTTGAAATGAGTTTTTACATCTGTCCAAATATACCTTTTCAAATTCATTTAAAGCGATAATTTCATATTTTCTCATAAAGTCAAAACATAATTAGTTCTTTGTCTTTTGCTCAATAGGTTGTCAACTCACTATTACACGATCATAGGCATTATTTCCCACTCTTATAAATCACAAACATCGGAAATAATAACACAATTACCTCCCTTGTTTTTCTATTCCCCACCCCCTCATGCAATAGCTATCTTCAACGCTTGAAGTTGAAAATGACATTTTAGCCAATTTTTCAACTGGCAATAGTAAATTATAGGATTAATAGGATTATTCTTTAACAAGGTAGGACTGTTTATAGATACAATCTATTTTAAAGCTTTATTTTAATATATTTTAAAAATATAACTTAAAAATATGAAATTACCACTTTAACAGAAGTGGAGTAAATGCTTCCCAACATTCTCAAAATATTCTTAGTGTTTTCGACTAAAATCGTCGATTTAGGACTACAGATGCTGGTCATCAAGTTTAGTGTCTGTTTTCAAGCAGAGTTAATTGTAGGCAATATTATTTACAATTTTGTGGCCAGTAAAATTCTGTGTCTTTCTGACAAGTAATAAAGACTAAAAATAAACACACTTATATGGATATACTACTTCCAAATTTTATTGACATGGTACGTTTCAATACACATACAGGTATCGTTATCAAGCAAATAATGATTAACAAAAATGTGGTGCAATATATATATGGACATTTTGGAAGCCATTTAGCAGATAAAACAATAACAACTTATTAACCAAGATGAAAGATGTAATATATAGACAACTAGTAGAAACCATTAATGCAGATAACGATACCTGTATGTGTATTGAAACATAGCATGTCAATAAAATTCAGAAGAAGTATATCCATATAAGTGTGTTTATTTTTAGTGAGATCTATTTCTAAGGCGGTGCTCGATTCACAGTCCAGAACGTCCCGAATCGACAGAATTACAATCGAGTGACGCGGAATTCAGTCCTGTCACAATTCTGCCAGTCCCGACAGCTGAGGTGGAGTGAGTAGAATCGTGACGTATTCCTAGGTAAAAAATATGTTTCAACAGTCATGATTGGTTGGGATACTTTTTATACAGTCGACGCATGCGCTGTAATCCGAAATTCTCCTTTTCACTTGATTGACACCAGTTTTGGAATTCAATTCCGGAACTGTGAATCGAGTATCGCCTATATGTCTTATAAGGATTAAGTAATAAAGACATTCTGATTAAAACACAGATCCGATTTTTTTTTCGTTTTTTATAGTTCAAAACTTTCTCTTACCTGTCTTTACTACACTAGGACCTGGAAGAGTTGTTATTGATGTGGGGGATTAGCCAATGAAACAGTCTGTTGTAATGGGTTCTTGTTGTGCTGTGCATGAAATTGTGGGTATTCAACTAGAGACATCAAAGCTGATTGGTTATCGAATGTCTGACATCATAGGGTCAAAAGCCGCTTGTATGACCCTGACGCGTCCTCCCACTACAACTGGGCAGATCTTCATGTAGTAGAGGCCATCAAAAGTATAAAAAAAACGAAAACAAAATATAGATCTGTATTTAAATCAGATTGCAGGGGCCTATTACTATTTATAAATTGTTTAATATCTGCAATATCGAGCCTCTCTGATTGTTGAAAACTTTTACCACCCAATTTAAATCTCTGCTTGTTAATTGTAGATGACCTTTGATCTGATAAACCTGTTGTCAGAGAAACCAAGAGAAGAGAGTGTAGAAAAGGGAGATAATCAGAATATAGGTCATCTGTTTATAATTGATAGAGGTAAATATGAGATTTGTCCGTCTGCCAAATAAATATATCTAAAGTCGAAGGTAAGCATGATGACTTAGTGAGTAAGGCGCTTAATGCTCACTAACCCAATGGTCCCATGCTCGCCCTGTTGTTGACAAAAAAGGTTCTTTGGATTTTCCAGTCTCGTTTTTCCTTGTCAGTGGTGCAGAATTAAAAACTGGTCCCATGAAAACGTTTGCTTTAACATAAAGGAAAAACATTCACAAATGGAAGACAAGTAAGTTTATTCATAGCACACTACAAGGCGTTTGCCCATCTTCACCACGTTTCTATCAAAATGTTTTCTATTGTTGAGGAGGGGAGGGTAGATTCCAATTTTCTTTAAAATATCTTCTTTTTGACATGATTGTGTTATTTTTCAGATATAGATTTTGTAACACCACTGTGTGCACCAGTGACCTATGAAGCGTTATTAGATGAAATTTATGGAATAGAATGTGGTAAGATCAATAACATACATATTTTAAATAACATGTTTTCTGATTTGATTTAAATTCTAATCAAAGAAGGACAAAAACAAATATTGTTTTTTTAAATATGTCATTTATTTGAAATTGGTTTCTTCCATTCGTTAATAACAATAAAATAAAACCAAGTACTAACAATCCAAACCATTAGTCAAAATCCGATGTCCTATAAAACGGACGAGGCAAAATATTGTGATCAGCAAATGGACTGTTCACCATGTACAAAATACACAACAAACAGTGGTAACAGGTGTCTGGAAGAGTAAGCTTACCCTGCCTGGCGCCAAACCCTTTATAGCTGCATCCAAACTATTAAACAAAATCTCGGTAAAATAGTGTGATTGGTCAATGGACTATCAGTATGAAATAAATAAATCGTCATTAAAGAATTTGTTGTGAAATGAATGTATTTTAAAACGAAAATGTTTTGTGAAATTTTTATCATAAAATGAAATGAGTGTGATATGAAATGAATGTGATACAAAATCAATGTGATGTGAAATGAATGTGAGTTGAAATGAATGTGATGTGAAATGAATATGATGTGAAATGAATGTGATGTGAAATGAATGTGATGTGAAATGAATGTGATATTAAATTAATATGATATGAATGAAATGAATGTGATATGAATGAAATGAATGTGATATGAATGAAATGAATGTGATATGAATTGAATGTGAAATGAATGTGATATGAAATGAATGTGATATGAATGAAATGAATGTGATATGAAATGAATGTGATATGAAATGAATGTGATATGAAATGAATGTGATATGAAATGAATGTGATATGAAATGAATCTAAATATCAATTGGTCTTATAATGAATGTGTTATGAAATGATTGTTATCCATGTAAATAATATTGATTATGTTTGATATTATTGTTTATTGTTATAGGGGTGGTTTGTGATCAAATGTCTTCTCTCAAAATTTTACTTAAAAGATAAACTAGTGTTGAGTTTTAACAGTATCTTATAGGATTGGTGGTGTGGCAAATGTTATAACATGTGCACTTTAGGTCATTAAGGTCTGTCATTGAGTCAAGTGGCATGGTTTTGATTCTCAGCTTGTATGTGGCAAGGAGCCGGGTTGCCTTCTAATCTTGTGGGTTTTCTTCAGGGTCCCTCCTTCAGCTGAAGACCACTATAAGCTAACGATGTATTGAAATAATTGTTATACGTGCTGTTGTATATGATGTATATTATAGGTATTATAGATCTAACTAACCCAGACAGTACCAGTAACGCACATGGTGGTAAATTATTACTGACAGCGGAGAATGAGGTAAATATATATGCCCACATTTAAACATACATTATGCAAGACCTAAATCTGCCTATTGCAGATCTTTGTTTAGGCCTGATTAGACATTAGTTAACTTATCCAGACCATAATCAAATATCAATGTCATCGCTAGCTTGCGATATTTACTGGATTTGAATTCGATCTGCTGCACAATGCTGATTGATGATTAAATCCAAAAATGGGATAATCGAGATTATGTTTTTATCGTACCGACTTTAGTAATGATGATCAAGGCTACGCCTAAAATTCAATCGCTCATATCTCGATTCAGAGTGGATCAATTTTACTGAAACCTTCAGCAAATTGCCCTTATGTTATCTATTTTTTTTAACTATTATAGAACTGCCAGCTATTAATCTTATCTACCATTATGCCCCTTTAAAGTATTGAGGCGAGATTTATATTTTTCGGAAAATATCAAATCCCTCACAGCTCAATCCATGCTAATATGTACTCCGATTGATTATTTAACATTGAATTAAGAAAAAAACAACAACAAAATACCATGCTAGTTAACCTGGCAGCATGGATTCAGTCAGATTTAAATTAGGCCTATCAATTCTGTTCACTTATAACAAAACTGTGCGCGTATCACATAGCAAGCAGCATAGATCGATGAAATTTCAATTCATCATAACTTTGTAAATACTAAACGGAATTGCTTTTTGGACAGATATTACCATTAACAATTCATCCTGTAGTTTGCATGGGATTCTAATATCGCTAAAATTAGTTTTCTGAATATGACTGTTAAATATTTTTGACTAGTATTTGGATCTTTATTGTTGTCACCTTCATCTTTAGTTCAATATAAGACCAAATTATTTCTTTATATTTCTTTTTGAAGATTTTTCAGATGATAAGAAATCGCCATTTTAGCTATGTTTTTGCGTATATAAGTGACAAGGCTAAAGAGTTGAAACTAGTTCATGATGTAAGTTATAATTTATTTAATTTTAAATTTGTTAAATTTACGTATAACTAGACAGATTCACAATATATAATGTTACGCTACATTAAATTTTTATTGAGTTAATATTGCCCATAAAATCGAATCTTACAGTCATTTAAGGTGAAGAAATGAAATGAAATGAATGGGGTTTAAGGTCCTACTGTTCTGCTCCGACTGGGCTAATGAAGATGGGCATATCGAATTCCAACTGCCAAGGAATCTTTTACGTGAATTGACAAGGGAAAACCACTCTTAAAATCCTGATGGACTTTCTCGGCCAACACTGCGATTGAACCTACGACCTCTAGGCTAGCGAACCAGCATCTTATTCACTTAGCCACCATGGCTCCTCTTTCAAAAGTTAATTCATGCCATTCAATATATTAGAGATATGACCATAATTTAGTCTCACCGGATCTTTTTATCCTCATGGCCAAGATCTTATGACTGGTGATTCAAGACTATACAGTACTCTCTGTCAACCAGCCTTCTTGTATAATTGATTGAATAGTAATACGAAAGTCAAGGACATTGAAATCGAGAGGCCAGTGGCCTACTGCTCAACTTCCACCTCCAAAAATTAAAAGAACCTTTTATATAAAATTTTGCCTAACAAAGCTGTCATACATTTTTATAGAAAAAAGATGATTTGAAGAGTGTGAAAGATATGCGACATTTTGTTTCGAATGATTTACGAAGTTTAAAACAACAACAGAAACTATTAGCACAGCGTAAGTATGTATTGTATATTGAATCGGAGAATAATATTCTCAGACTTGTTTCAAAAATTTACTGAACTTTCAATCACTGTTTAAGAGAAATATCTTTGATCCAGAAAGGGGGCTTGGATGGCCAAGTGGTTAGCATGTGTGCATTGTGTCATAAGGTCTGTCATTGATTCAACTGGCGTGGTTTCGATTCCCAGGTTATTATACCTGACACGGAGAAGGGTCGTTTGTCCAATTTCGTGGGTTTTCTTAGGGTCCTCCAGTTTCTTCCCACTGCTAAAAGACCACTACGTGCAAGCAAATTACTGAAATAGAATTGGACTATATGTTAGTCCCGAAATGACCTAGCTTGTGTCAAGTGGACGTTAAACCCCATTACTCTCGCTCTTTCTTTGATCCAGAAACATAAAACTTTACACATAGTTTCTTATTGATGTATTTGATATATTAAAAGAACAAAAGTTTATAACGTACTGTTTTTGTTAAAATAAGGTGAACAATTTTGAGTAAATAGTCTGAGAATGCTTGGGACCTGGTTCTCTGGTTTACTCTTACTTATAAATGAACTATGTTAGTCCAGAAATGACCTAGTTTGTGTCGAGTGAATGTTAAACACAATTTCTCTCTCTTGCAGATATTGGAGCATGCGAGTACATAATGAGTACCAAATCAAAAGGCAGCTTTGAAGAGTTTACACATGTAGAACATTGTAAGTAAATACATCTTGTGGAATATAATATAACTTTGTTTTAGTGGCAGTTGTGTGATTTAGAGGTCTAAAGCAATGCACTAGGTCTGCCATTGGCTCTATGTCTCGAAACTCAATTCTTTCCAAATATTTTGCGTAATTTTATGAATGGCAGGTTTTAATTGGTTGTTTGATTCTGGAGTTGACCAATGACAATTTGTGATTTACTATATTATACTATTCAAAAAAAGTAGGGGATATTTGATTTTGGGGGCATAATACTAAAATATGCAAATGACTACGAAAAAAGTCACTATAGAACCTAACAGAAGAAACATTTCCAGTTACATGTGATGCCCAAACGCACCAATAGCTACCGCATGGAATGCAGGTGATGCTTGGGATCATCATGGGGGTCCAACCCAAGATTTGCACGACTCTGACTTTGAATGTTACAGTCATTTTGGCATTGAATTCCAGGGTGGAAACATCAGTTTAATTGTTTTAGTGACCAGAAAACAAATTTTGATATGCGTCGGCTTACCCAAAATGAAAGGTTACGTGCCCTTGGCATGCTACAGATCGGCACAACACAGGCGGTTGTGACACGGACGATGAATGTTTCTCAGTCTGTCATAAGCAGGCTATGGTCCACATACCGTGATACACAATCTGTGCAGGACAGACCACACTCAGGTGGACCAAGGGCGACAACTCAAGCCCAGGATCGATTTATCCGTACCTTGGCCTTGAGAAATCGTGTCATCACAGCAAATCAGATCAGCGCTCGTCTTCAAACAGACACTGGTGTGAGAGTGAGTGGCCAGACGATTCGGAATCGACTGCATAGGGGTCACCTTCGCACCCAACGTCCTCGCGTGATCCCTTGTTTGAGAGATCATCACATTCAGGCAAGACGTCGTTGGTGTAGGGATCGTCAACACTGGGATAATCGATGCTGGAGCAATGTGATGTTTTCAGATGAGTCAAGGTTCACTGTTGATTTTTTGGACAGACGTAGGAGGGTGTGGCGTCGTCGAAACAAGTGCTTCCAAGACGTTAACGTCATCAGACATGAGCGATTTGGGGGTGGTTCTGTTATGGTGTGGGGAGGCATCACTGTTGCTGGAAGAACGGCTTTACATGTTGTTGCAGGGCGTGTTACAGGCCAGTACTACCGGGACAACATCTTGGCAGTCCATGTTGTGCCGTTCACACGACGTCATGGCCGCCGTTTCATCTTCCAGGATGACAACGAAAGATGTCACAGGGCCAGGATCGTTACAGGTTACCTCCAACAACAGAACATCACCACATTACCTTGGCCAGCACTGAGTCCCGACCTCTCCCCCATCGAGCATGTCTGGGACATGCTTGGACAGAGGTTACGTCAACGTCAACAACGTCCTGCCAATGTCCAAGAACAGGCTGCTGCGTTGCAACAGGAATGGGACAATCTGGACCAAAATGACCTTAGACGTCTCATTAGGAGTATGCCACGTCGGATCAATGCTTGTTTGGCAAACAGAGGAGGATTTACCCGTTACTGACTTTGTTGTGATGCTGTGGTAACTTTGCTGTTTGACCCCGGGTATCATTTTACCCTTATAATGGTCAGTCTGTGCCTTACTTAGTCTAACGATCATTTGGAATAAATCGATGAATGTCATTTGTTTCTTCGTCAGTTTCATTAGGTGACTTTAATAACACTTAAAAATCAAATATCCCCTACTTTTTTTGAATAGTATATAAGGACATGTATTTTTACTAAGTTACATTGTCTACGATATCACCCTTAGGTTGAAGTCGACGTTAAACCCCACGAACGAACGAATGGCACTCTCCACACATTCATTACTAAGTTACATAAGGTTTATTGCAAGGGATTTTATTATCAGACCTCTGGGACACATGGGAATGTATTTTGACCCGTAGGACCCACGAGTATCTATTCTGAGCCCTAAACCTATCTATAAAGTGTGTTTATTTTTCATGTTTATTTAAGGTTTATTACAAGGGAGTGATACGAGGGAGTGTATTAATTTTATAGAAGAATGTTTATTTAAACAGGTAATTACCACTAGGGACCGGGTATCATTCAAATTTGATGAAAAAATGGAAAGAAACAGAGCTTACCATCTATTACCTAATACACATATTCAGTTAATAGATTGCTGTCCAGAAAGTGTTAAATACCATCAAGATTCATCAAATAACGCAGAGTTTGTGCTACCATTTAGTTTAAGAAACACCATTTAGTTTTGACATCAGTCATCAAGTTTATGACCATTTAGCACAAACTGGGCGTTATTTGATGAATCTTGATGGTATTTAACACTTTCTGGACAGCAATCTATTAACTGAATATGTGTATTAGATAACAGATGGTAAGCACAGTTTCTTTCCTTTTTTCATCAAATCTGAATGATACCCCGTCCCTAGTGTACATCATGTATAATAACAAGGAGTAAAAACTATTAAGGGGGTTGGGATGGCCTAGTGGTCTAGAGTGCCGCGCTTCGACCTCTAGCTGGCCGGTCACCTCTGGCTTGCGGCTATGGTTTCGAGCCTTGGTGTGAGCGTATGTGGCATGGAGATAGGGGCGCCTTCTCAACCTCATGGGTTTCCTCCGGGCACTCCGGTTTCCTCCCACTGCTAAAGACCCCTACGCGCAAGCGAATTATTGAAATAAAATTAAAAAAAAACATATGTTAGTCCCGAAATGACCTAGTTTGTGTTGAGTGGACGTTAAACCCCATTTCTCTCTCTCTCTAAAAACTATTAAACATCCACCACAATACATTCCTGTAAACACTGTTGTACCAGTCTGATTAAAATACACATCTAGATTTCGTTTTGTTTTTCAAACTTTTGATGGCCAATACTACATCATGCGGGCTGTATAATCATAAAGTTTGTCATTGAGTCAACTAGCATGGTTTTGATTCTCCAGTTGTTCATGGGTTTTCTCCAGGTCCCCCGGTTTCCTCTAACTGCTAAAGGCCCGTTCTTACGGTGCGACTTGTAGTAACTACTTGTAGTATCTACGTGTAGTATCTACATGTATATTACAAAATCGTATATAAATGAGTTGATGCGACTTGGAATCTCGCGATAATCTCGTCTTGCCTTAGCATAATGGCGTCATCAAGCGACGAAGAGACACTGGCTAATATTGCCCTACATTTGATAAATAAGAACAAATAGAAAAAGAGAAAACCCAAATCCGTTTGTGTTAGGCTGTGCGAGGTAAAAATTGACAAAATTCTCTGTCTCAGTTTTGCTGCCCTTGATAGGTGCGCTTCGCGTCCATGTTTACAAACAACAAGGGGGGAGAACTCGTGTGTGTACTAATACTCGACGTCTCTGATTGGTCAATTTCATACGATCTGTTGACTGAAATAGGGAAGTTTCTATTTCACCCAACTCGCTTTCAACTGGTTGGGACTGGTTGGGAGCTTGTAAAAGTTGGTACGACTAGGGTGTTCTCACGCTGCAACTCGGGTCGATACTACAAGTAGTTACTACAAGTCGCACCGTGAGAATGGGCCTTAAAGACCCCTACACATAAGCGAATTATGAACATAAAATTGAGCCATATGTTATTCCTGAAATGACCTAGTTTAGTGTGGACGTTGAACCCCATTTTTCTCTCTCTTTCTGTCTCTCACCTACACTACATGGATATCTGACCGGTTGTAGTGGAAGGTTGCTTCAGAGGACATACAAGCAGCCTCCTGCATGACATTTATTTTATTGGAAATCAAACCTCTCTCTCTATCTTCAATTTGTTTATTTTCAGACAAATTGGTTGACAGTTTTACGCTTAATCTGTTTACTGTCATTAACAGAAGACGGAATCCAGTCCAAGGATTATAAATCTCTACGCACCAAATTCTTACATGTAAATAATTTTTATACGCCCACATTTTTATGTGGACGTATATTGTCGTCGCCCCTGTTCGTCCGTCCGTCCGTCCACAATTGTTTGTGAACAGTCTACAGGTCACAATTTTTATCCGATTTCAATGAAACTTAAAACATAGGTTTATCACCGTAAGATCTCGGTTCCTTTCGATATTGGCATGTATCGGACTGTAACTTCATGGGTTATGGCCCCTGATTGTACGAAAAATCACGTTTTTATACGCCCACATTTTCATGTGGACGTATTATGTCGTCGCCCCTGTCCGTCCGGACGTCCGTCCGTCCACAATTTGTTTGTGGACTCTCTACAGGTCACAATTCTTATCCGATTTTGACGAAACTTGAAATATAGGTTTATCCCCATAAGATCTCGGTTCCTTTCGATATTGGCATGTATCGGATCAAAACTTCATGGATTATGGCCCCTGATTGTACGAAAAATCACGTTTTTAGCTTGTGGACCCTATAGAGGTCACAATTTTGAACCGATTTTGATGAAACTTGACATGCATGTTTGTAACCCAAAGATCTTGGTTCCTTTCGATATTTGCGGCTATCGGAATGTAATTTCCTGAATTATGGCCCCTGATTGTCCGAAAAATCACCCTTTTTAGCTTGTGGTCCCTCTGGAGGTCACAATTATTATTCGATTTAAAAAACCGTTTGATTATATTACCGTTACACCCTAAGGAAGGTTGAGTTCGAATTTCGGGAAAATCGGACGAAAATTGCCATACAAAATGGCCGCCGTTTGTACGCGAATACTGTTAAAAAATGGTATATCAAAGTTGTGGACCCTGTGGAGGTCACAATTTTGATTCGATTTTGATGAAACTTCAAATTCATGGTTATAACCCAAAGATCTTGCTTCCTTTCGATATTTGCGCATATCGGATTGTAACTTCCTGAATTATGGCCCCTGATTATACGCAAAATCACCTTTTTTTTAGCTTGGAGGTCACAATTATTATTCGATTTAAAAAACCGTTTGATTATATCACCATTACACCCTAAGGAAGGTTGAGTTCGAATTTCGGGAAAATCGGACATAAATTGCCACACAAAATGGCCGCCGTTTGTACGCGAATACTGTTAAAAAATGGTATATCAAGGTTGTGGACGTTGTAAAGGTCACAATTTTAATTCGATTTTGATGAAACTTGAAATTCATGGTTATAACCCAAAGATCTTGGTTCTTTTCGATATTTGCGCATATCGGATCGTAACTTCCTGAATAATGGCCCCTGGTTATACGCAAAATCCCCCTTTCTTTAGCTTGTGGTCCCTTCGAATTTCATGAATATCAGACTGGAACTGACCAACTAAATGGCTGCTCCCAATACAGTATGAAATACAGGACTTAAAGATGTAGGAAAAATCACTTTCGGTATTGCTTGTTCTCTGTCCATCTCTCGAAAATGTGGGCGTATCCTGCCTGGCAGTGCCAGCCTATCTTTTAGCTTGTGAACAGTGTAGAGGTCATAATTTTGAACCAATTTGGATGAAACTTGAAATGCATGTTTATAACCCAAAGATCTTGGTTCCTTTCGATATTTGCGCCAATCGGATCGTAACTTCCTGAATTATGACCCCTGATTGTCCGAAAAATCGCCCTTTTTAGCTTGTGGTTCCTCTGGAGGACAAAATTGTTATCCGATTTAAAAAACCGTTTGATTATATCACCGTTCGATGGTTATGAAGGTTGAGTTCGAATTTCGTGAAAATCGGACCAAAATTGACGGACAAAATGGCCGCCATTTGTACGCGAATAGTGTGAAAATATGGTATATCAAGGTTGTGAACAGTGTAGAGGACACAATTTTGAACCGATTTGGATGAAACTTGAAATGCATGTTTATAACCCAAAGATCTTGGTTCCTTTCGATATTTGCGCCAATCGGATCGTAACTTCCTGAATTATGGCCCCTGATTGTCCAAAAAATTGCCCTTTTTAGCTTGTGGTCCCTCTGGAGGTCAAAATTGTTATCCGATTTAAAAAACCGTTTGATTATATCACCGTTCCATGGTTATGAAGGTTGAGTTCAAATTTCGTGAAAATCGGACCAAAATTGACGGACAAAATGGCCGTCGTTTGTACGCGAATAGTGTGAAAATATGTTATATCAAGGTTGTGGACCTTATAGAGGTCACAATTTTGAACCAATTTTGATGAAACTTGACATGTATGTTTATAACCCAAAGATCTTGGTTCCTTTCGATATTTGCGACCATCGGATCGTAACTTCCTGAATGATGGCCCCTGATTGTCCAAAAAATCGCCCTTTTTAGCTTGTGGTCCCTCTGGAGGTCAAAATTGTTATCTGATTTAAAAAAACGTTTGATTATATCACCATTCCATGGTTATGAAGGTTGAGTATGAATTTTGTGAAAATCGGACCAAAATTGTCGGACAAAATGGCCGCCGTTTGTAAGCGAATATTGTGAAAATATGTTATATAAAGGTTGTGGACCTTATAGAGGTCACAGTTTTGAACCAATTTTGATGAAACTTGACATGTATGTTTATAACCCAAAGATCTTGGTTACTTTCGATAGTTGCGCCCATTGGATCATAACTTCCTGAATTATGTCCCCGGATTGTCCGAAAAATCGCTTTTGTTCGCTTTTGGTCCCTCTGGAGGTCAAAATTATTATCCGATTTAAAAAAAAGTTTGACTATATCACCGTTACATGGTAATGAAGAGAGAGTTTGAATTTCGTGAAAATCGGACTAGAATTGACGGACAAAATGGCCGCCGTTTGTACACGAATAGTATGAAAATATGTTATATCAAGGTTGTGGACCCTATAGAGGTCACAATTTTGAATCGATTTTGATGAAACTTGACAGGTATGTTTATAACCCAAAGATCTTGGTTCCTTTCGATATTTGCGCCCATCGGGTCATTACTTCCTGAATTATGTCCCCTGATTGTACGAAAAATCACCCTTTTTAGCTTGTGGTGCCTCTGGAGGTCACAATTATTATCTGATTTAAAAAAAAACCTTTGATTATAAAAACCAAACAAATTCTAATGATTTTCTGATAATTCCTTAATATGCGACAACTCTTGTTGACTGCCCGGACGATTTGGCTGCTGTGTGGGCGTATGTTTCGTTGCCTGGCAACCTATTTTTTTTAAATTTTGTTGTGTGATTAACAGATTTTAATTGAATGAATTAGGCGATGTGAGATATATTTTTAGCCTATTGACTAGTCTATCGTTCATTTGACAGAACCACTGAATTCAACCACATTTGATTGGTCAAGACTTTAGAACACAAGAACCCTGCTTTTAATTGAGGTAGAACGTTCTTCACCAGTCTATACCTTAGAGATGTGTAGTTTTAGAAACACTGTTTAATTA
Organism: Patella depressa; assembly: GCA_948474765.1. Classification (NCBI taxonomy): domain Eukaryota; kingdom Metazoa; phylum Mollusca; class Gastropoda; family Patellidae; genus Patella; species Patella depressa. Next base: position 74,452,671 of record OX419716.1, read on the forward strand.
TGACATTGGTCATCTAGTTTATTATGACCATTTAGTTTCATAATTTAGACGACCGATGTCAAAACTAAACAGTGTTTCTTAAACCACACGGTAGCACAAACTGGGCGGTTTTTGTTGAATCTTGATGACACTTAACACATTCTAGACGGCAATCTATTGACTGGATACGTGTATTAGATTCTGGGTGGTCAGTTTATTTCCTTTTTTCATAAAATCTGGATGATACCCGGTCCCTAGTGTTTATGACCATGTAGTTCCATAATCTTGACGATCAATGTCAAAACTAGATCAAAACTAGATCGTGTTTTGTTAAACTACACAGTAGCACAAACTGGGTATTATTTAATGAATCTTGATGGTATTTAACACTTTCTGAACAGCAATCTGTTAACTGAATATGTGTATTAGATTCTGGATGGTAAGCTGAGTTTCTTTCTTTTTTCATCAAATCTGAATGATACTCGGTCTCTAACTTTTGGTTTGTTTAACATAATATATATTTTGTAATATATTTTATAGAGCCATGGTTTTGATTTGATGCCTTCGTGGTTCAATTTAAAAAAGCTGGGAATTTTAACAGAATATGAATTACCTCAAGCCAATAAACCCCTAGGAAAGATGGCGTCCATCACTCGACGCAGTCAGTTTAAATCTCTTAGTAAAAGACTCAATTTGGTGAGTATCTATTAAAATATTTCTTGACATTTGTGGCTCAGTGGGTTAGATCCTGGTGCTGGCTGAGACATTTCGTCCAGATTTTCTTACCTGATTTTCTCCTTGTTGGAATTTCGGTAAAATTTCCTGCATAGTGTATGACTATCTACATTACCCATGTTGGATTTTCCAACCTAGACTGTGGTCACAGTGGCTAAGTGGTGTTCGATCCCTGCATTGGTCGAAAGTTCATCCAGATTTTCCTCCTTATCAGTGATGCAAGATGGAGGGCCTGACAAGGACAGCTGTCAAGTCATATGGATGGGACAAAAAACCTGAGGCCTTGTGTACACATTGATGTGCACGTAAAAGATCCAATGACAGTGGGAATTCGATATTAGAGTAGGCCGTAGTGCCACTGTCTGGGCAAAATTTTTCTCATAGCACACTGCATGTTGTATGTTTGTCTTCATAAGCCCAGTGATTAGTTATTTGAATGGGACCAAAAACCAAGTCACAGTGTACACCATTATTAGTGTGTTAATAAAGATCCTGGGCAAAATTTCTCATATGCCCCATCTTCGTTAGGAAGAAAAAGGGGGTAAGATGCTGGCTTGTTATCCTATGCTACACAGTTATCAAGCTTGATCCACATTTGACAAGCATTTATAATTTTGTCAGTTGAACTTTTCATGTGTTAATTAGAGGTTGGGTGGTGGGGAATGGATGGCTGAATGGTTTCAATTCTCTGGTTGTACTGACTAGGAGTAGAGTAGCCTGCCAAACCTCGTCGGTTTTCTCGGGGTCCCCTGGTTTCCTATCAATGCTAAAGACCCCTACGTGTAATCAAATTATTTTAATAAAATTAAACTCTATGTTAGTCACGAAATAACTTAGTTTGTTTTGAGTGGATGTTAAACCCCCATCTCTCTCTCACTAATTACAGGTGCCGAAAGTATCTGATAATGTTGATTTACGAATACCAAATGATATGTCGTATGTTTTTAGTGGAGCATACACACCATTAGCTTGTAAATTGGTTGATCTCGTAAGTGCTAGCCAGGTTTTATCTTATGTCTGCTGTCTCATCTGTTTTCATTAAATACACATGTGACAATTCTGTTGAGTACAAATACTGTGACGTTTCGACTGGGCTTCTCTAGCCTTTATCAAGGATCGAATTGAAACTTTACTCGGTAATAAACAGTTTAACTACCAAATGCCATTAAAACAATTAGTTTTTATTAAACATGTATTGTGGATGAGATAAATCTGCCTATTGCAGGTCTTTCTTTAGGCCTTGAATTATTAATTAGACATTAATCAACATGAAAAGGTAATTGTCAACACTCTGATGGGTCCAATTTTCATTACATTTGAATCCAATCTGCGGTTAAATGGCCATTGATACATAACCACAAAAGTGTATAATCGGGACTTTGTTTATTATTCTAACAACGGTTACCATGACAATTGTGGCTACAGTTATTAAATGTGTATTTGTCGGATTAGAGTGCTGAAATTTGACTGAAATTTTCAGCATATTCCTGTTTGCATTATTTATTTTTTTTACTTTTATAGCGAGAACTGTCAGTTCTTTATCTAATCTGACCTAAAGCCATTTTAAACTGTTTGGTATAGAAAAGTCGGCCCTCATTTTCATGAACAAATACAGATAATGAAATATGAAAATATTCTGAGCTTTGGCCCAGCTTGATTTGTAAAATTTTTATTTTCAGATATTGAGTCGTGAAAGTTTGATTAGTTTAGATGACGTTTTGAGACTAATACCAGGTGGTGTCAAATGTGACATGCGTCTTAAACCTGCATCTAAAGGTATGATTTATTATAACATTGATCTATACACTTTAGATCATAAGGTCTGTCATTGATCCAATTGACGTTGTTTCGATGCACACTTGTATGTGACAAGGAGAAAGGTTGTCACCTAACCTCGAAGGTTTTCTCCGGATCCTCAAGTTTCCCTACTAAAGACCCCTACCGTAATAATTGATGTACCATAAGCTAGTCCTGAAATGACTTAATTTATGTTGAATGGACATCAAACCCCATTTCTGTTTCTCTGTATAGATTATCCTGTTTCAAATTCCTCTTCTACTGCATTAAAGGCTGATCTATACTCCGCTACACCAAGCCATGAAGCAAAGGATTGTTTGTGCATACCTTTTGAGTGTGTCAAAGCCCGCCTTACGGCAAAGTTTTATAAAAGCAAAGTCTTTGTGTATCAATTTTCGAGTGAAGGGGAGGGGATAATGACCACTATCCATCTGTGTACACAGTGAGGTGTAAACTCATAAATGGAAAGTTAAAATATTTATATCTCACTGATGGATTGACAGATTTGTCTCAAATTCTGCACACTAAAAACAATTCGAATATGCCCAATGTTGAAATATAGTTAAATCACATCAAATCGAAAAATTTGCAAAGAACTTAGTTCTCCTTTATCTTGTAAGTCAAGAATTAAATTCATAATTGTTGAAAATAAATATGATCCTATGTTTTACAGCCAGGGGAGGTTACTCCATTCCTTCTACCCCAGCAGCGAAAGTGGTTCTAGTTTATTTCCTGGGTGGATGTACATTTTCTGAAATAGCAGCATTGAGATATTTAGCAAGAAGAGAAGGTAATTTTACAATATTGAAAATAAGAATCCACTTTTACTAAAATGGTTTATGGGTGTCTCTTATCCTGTTTTACTGATGCAACAGTTGGATGGCCAAGTGGTTAGCGTGTGTGTGTGTTGTATCATAAGGACTGTCATTGCATAAAATAAAACCAAGTACGAAAAATCCAAACCATTAGGCAAAACTCAAAGTCCTAAAAAACGTTACAGGCAAAATAGTGTAATCAGCGACTACTGTGATTTTGATTCCCCAGTTGTATGTGACAAGAAGAAGTGTCGTCTGTCCAACCTTGTGTGTTTTTTTCAGTTTCCTCACTCTGCTAAAGACCCCTATGTCCAAACGAATTTTGAAATATACTATTCAAAAAAAGTAGGGGATATTTGATTTTTAAGTGTTATTAAAGTCACCTAATAAAAACGGACGAAGAAGAAAATGACAAAATGAAATGAAGTTCACATTCATCCATTTATTCCAAATGATCGTTAGACTACGTAAGGCACAGACTGACCATTATAAGGGTAAAATGATACCCGGGGTCAAACAGCAAAGTTACCACAGCATCACAACAAAGTCAGTAATGGGTAAATCCTCCTCTGTTTGCCAAACAAGCATTGATCCGACGTGGCATACTCCTAATGAGACGTCTAAGGTCATTTTGGTCCAGATTGTCCCATTCCTGTTGCAACGCAGCAGCAAGTTCTTGGACATTGGCAGGACGTTGTTGACGTAACCTCTGTCCAAGCATGTCCCAGACATGCTCGATGGGGGAGAGGTCGGGACTCAGTGCTGGCCAAGGTAATGTGGTGATGTTCTGTTGTTGGAGGTAACCTGTAACGATCCTGGCCCTGTGACATCTTTCGTTGTCATCCTGGAAGATGAAACGGCGGCCATGACGTCGTGTGAACGGCACAACATGGACTGCCAAGATGATGTCCCGGTAGTACTGGCCTGTAACACGCCCTGCAACAACATGTAAAGCCGTTCTTCCCGCAACAGTGATGCCTCCCCACACCATAACAGAACCACCCCCAAATCGCTCATGTCTGATGACGTTAACGTCTTGGAAGCGCTCGTTTCGACGACGCCACACCCTCCTACGTCTGTCCAAAAAATCAACAGTGAACCTTGACTTATCTGAAAACATCACATTGCTCCAGCGTCGATTATCCCAGTGTTGACGATCCCTACACCAACGACGTCTTACCTGAATGTGATGATCTCTCAAACAAGGGATGACGCGAGGACGTCGGGCGCGAAGGTGACCCCTATGCAGTTGATTCCGAATCGTCTGGCCACTCACTCTCACACCAGTGTCTGTTTGAAGACGAGCGCTGATCTGATTTGCTGTGATGACACGATTTCTCAAGGCCAAGGTACGGATAAATCGATCCTGGGCTTGAGTTGTCGCCCTTGGTCGACCTGAGCGTGGTCTGTCCTGTACAGATTGTGTATCACGGTATCTGGACCATAGCCTGCTTATGACAGACTGAGAAACATTCATCGTCCGTGTCACAACCGCCTGTGTTGTGCCGATCTGTAGCATGCCAAGGGCACGTAACCTTTCATTTTGGGTAAGCCGACGCATATCAAAATTTGTTTTCTGGTCACTAAAACAATTAAACTGATGTTTCCACCCTGGAATTCAATGCCACAATGACTGTAACATTCAAAGTCAGAGTCGTGCAAATCTTGGGTTGGACCCCATGATGATCCCAAGCATCACCTGCATTCCATTCGGTAGCTATTGGTGCGTTTGGGCGTCACATGTAACTGGAAATGTTTCTTCTGTTAGGTTCTATAGTGACTTTTTTCGTAGTCATTTGCATATTTTAGTATTATGCACCCAAAATCAAATATCCCCTACTTTTTTTGAATAGTATAGAATTAAACCATGTTAGTCCCAAAATGACCTGGTTTGTATCAAGTGGAGGTTAAACCCCATTCGTCTTTCTCTTTTACTGATGTTATTTATGGGTGATGTTATTTAATCTTCATTAGCCAGGTTCATGCAGGAAAGTAAGATGGCGAACCACTTTTCATTTTGTCTTCCATGATATTGGGTTCTGGAAAATATATAATCTATTTATGTGACAGCTCTTTTTTGAGATTGATAAAATTAAAATGTTTTCATATTTTGCATTTAAAATTTGTTTATATGTTTCCAGGATACAAGATCACCATAGCAACCACAGCCATTATTACAGGAAACAGTTTTGTAGAATCAGTGATGGAGAGAAAACCAATATGATGATAAATGTGTATTTTTTAATTTTATAATTTATATTTTTATTGAGAAAATCACAAAATAATAAAAAAAAGGAAGAAAAATGAGGAATGTTAAGTGGTTGTGTCCGAAAAGGAATTTGTCGTCCAATAGTCAATGCAGAATAACAAAAAATGGCTTAGTGATGGTGCCGATTACTATTGAATCACTAACCAGGAGGTCCCAGATTCATTCAGGGGTTGTCTAAGTGAGTTCACCAGGATTTTTTTAGCCTGGTTTCCTCATTACGGTGGTGAAGACTAGAGGGTCTTTCATGGAAAAGTGTCATGTCATAGGGATGGGACAAAAAAGCTAACTCTGAGTCCCAAACATATTACTGCAGTGGTCTAGAGTGCCGCGCTTTGACCTCTAGCTGGCCGGTCACCTCTGGCTTGCTGCTGTGGTTTCGAGCCCCGGTGTGAGCGTATGTGGCATGGAGATAGGGGCGCCTTCTCAACCGCGTGGGTTTCCTCCGGGCACTCCGGTTTCCTCCTACTGTTAAAGACCCCTACGTGAAAGCGAATTATTGAAATAAAATTAAACCATGTGTTAGTCCCGAAATGACCTAGTTTGTGTTGAGTGGACGTTAAACCCCATTTCTCTCTCCCTCTCTCTTGCGTAGGGGGAGTAACAACCCGTTTAAAGGTAGTTGGAGCATTGGACAATCCAAAGGACATAACTTGAACTTTCAAGCTACATTTTATTCTGTACTTTCTTGTCTACAAAAGTATTTTAATGTTGATATACAACCAAATACATGTACAGTAAAGCCTAAAATACATGTGAAGAATAAGACTCATTAAATATTGAAAGGGAAAACTAAACCATTGAGTGAAGCAACTCAAATTTTGCATTAATAACCATGTATAGAAATAGGCCAACCGTCATAGACATTGCCAGACATCCTTCCCTCTTGTGGCCCAACATGGGCACTTTAGATCATAAAATCTGTCCTTGATTCAAGTGGGGGTGAGGGGGGTGGATGGCTGAATGGTTAGTGCATGTGCATTGTATTATAAGGTCTGTCATTAAGTCAACTGGCGTGGTTTCGATTCCATGGTTGTACAAGCAAGGGCACCTGTCTAACCGTATGTGTTTTTCTGGGTCCTCCTGTAGTCTATGAATCAAAATGGTGGGAATCTTCAACGACCAATAAAGAAAAATACAAACAACTCTAATAAATTTTAAGATAAATATCTTTAATATTAAAATACAATTTGAAAAACTTTGAATAATAATTTCCTGTTGTAAAATTCTTTAACACAGATTTAATACCGTTAAATACAGTAGACTAGTTTATACTGAAAACCTTAGATAATCTGACTGAATTATTACATTTTAAGAGACAAAATTATAATAATGGAGGAGATTGAGCAAAATATAGAATTAATAATTCATGGAAGTTTAAGTTTTCTTATCTGCATTATAAGGATTCCTGGTTACTTCTGAATGTAGATGTTGCACATAGAAACATATAACATTTCTTAAATTAAAAAGTTTATTACATGTATCTCTAAAATTTATGTTGAAAATCAGAATTATTAAATGTCTCTATGTGCAAATCCTTGTTAAAAAATTCCCTTTAATTTCAGTTAGGCAAACAAAGAAAAATACTTGTGTTTATGGCTACCAGACTGACACTATATTTTTTAGCTGCCCAACACAAGTATTATTTCCTTAGCCTTATATACATAGAAAACAATGTAATTTGACATTACAGCATTTTAAAACAGAAATCGCTTTTTTATTGCTTTCAATACAATGTACGGGAATCCGGTACATGCGTTTGTAATTAACTTGACACATAAAACATGAAATTTGCCCTTTTCCATAATACCTATATAAATAATTGAGCATCAGAGACAATCTTATAGCTTGTAAGTTTTTTAAGTGAAAGTAGCATGAGCATCATAACTTTTAAACTTGCAAGTTTTAAAGTGAAAGTAGCATGAGCATGTGCTGATTTGTGAGGTAGTCAGTTAAAGCTGAACTCCGGTTACAAAAATACCGAAATAATTAAATAAAAAAAAGTTAACGCCCTCAAGCCGCCATACTTGTTTCCAATTTGTGAAATAAATATGGCGGACATTGAGGCTTATGACCTGGAAAGGTTAGCCGATCTCACTTCCACGCAGTTCATATAATTATTTACAGTCTTACCTGATCAGACATTTTGCAATCTTCAATAATTTGGTACACTGTGTTGGGAAAAATAGAACAATCAGTGAAGCGTGCTAGAGAATAACGCCGGATGTTTATAGCTGACTGACAACAAACAAACTGGAAGTGAGATCGGCTAACCTTTCCAGGTCATAAGCCTCTATGTCCGCCATGTTTATTTCACAAATTGGAAACTAGTATGGCGGCTTGAGGTTCGTCAACTTTTTTTATTTAATAATTTCGGTATTTTTGTAACCGGAGTTCAGCTTTAATTGTTCACTAGAGTTTAATCAAGAAAGAGGTCTGGACTGTGTTTTGGACTGATTAACACTGAGAACTGCTAAGGAGTTACTTTGTGCACAGACCCCATAGTTTTCTTCTTAATCCTCGTTTGTTCTACGTGTGTCGGAAGATAATTAATTTTCGGACTATTACTCGGTATTACCGGTTTAAAACTGTAAAAAGGTGTGTGTTTTTTTCTTGTTGTAAAAAGGTGTGTTAATTAACGAGGGTGAAAAACTGTCTGAGAGGTGGGTTAATTAACGCTAGGTGCGTTTTCTGTAGAGGTGTGTTAATTAACCGACCGGTAAAAAATGAATATCAGTGTTGTGTATTGTTTAATTGGCGTGTTTTCTCGCTAGTTGCGATAACTGCCCCAAAAGGAGTATAATCAAGAACCAACATGCTTTATCTGACAATTACGTGTTAAATGAAAATTTGAGAAGTAAAACTGATTTACCGTGCGATTAATCATTCGTAAAATCTCTGTCTATAAAATTAAAATCCCACGTACGTAGTAAACGTGAAATATGGGGGTATAAATTTGAGTGTAGATCAAGCCCCATTAGAAACTCACCTAGATATTCAAGCAGCCATTATCTGTTGAGAACAAGGGACCTGCGAAGTCATCCAGCTTGGCAATAAAGTTCTTATAGCTTAAAAACTGTGGTATTGTTTTACGATCGCAAGAACACAACAAAAAGGAAGTCCTAAAAGTAGCAGTAGTACTACAGGTGTTTAGTCCCACCCGAACGACTAGACAACTCTCAGCGTCAGCCCCTACCCCACCCCCATCCTACACCCATGACAGACACCAAAGCAGGTCGAGACTGACCATGACAGAGCGATAAATCATCAACATCATTATCAGTATCGTCATGGTTGTCATCATCATCGATAGTATCGTTTATTTCATCTTGTTCAATAACATAACGTCGGTGGGAGTCAAAAGGTCGTATCTGGCATAGTAATTTTGCGAAATTCACTTTTCAGCTTTTTCGGAAAGAGAATTTTCTTGCGCATCTTTTCATCTGGTAGTCGTATTTCTAAGCCAATAAAAAGAAGTTTTATAGATACTGTTTCAAAATGTCGTATATGGGTGTTCCAAAACAAAATTTTTTTTGAGTGCGAAAATGTCGTATTACCTTGAAAAAATCAACTTTGTGTCTAACTTAAGCATTACAATCAATAAAATCTATGAAATTGAAGCAGGTAAAGCAGGTAAACCCCCAAACCCCCCATTAATCGTTTAAGCGCAATTAGTTAAGCAATTATCAAACCTAGACCCCCCCACCCCCTGCAAAAAATCCTGGATCCGCGCCTGGCTTGATATGTGCAGATAGTTACATATTTCTGGACTGGTGTTTTTATTAAAGAATAGACCCTACACTTTCACGGCTGTGTGAAATGTAATGAAACGGGGTTTAACGTCCTACTGTTCTATATACCGACTGGGCTAATGATGACGGACAAATACCCTACTCTTAAATTAGAATTCCAAACGTCCAGGGTTCATTTACGTGCACGCTAATATGTACATGGGACCTCGGTTTTGGTCCCATCCTAACAACTGTACGGTCGCCCTTGCCTGCTTCTGCTTGACGCATCTAGCCTTTAATTAATTGTTATCTAAAACCTAAGCCCCACCCCACCCCCAGTAAAATATAATACATTGTACAATAAGATACCCCAAAGAAAATACCATATCACTTGACAATTGGACTCTAACAAACTTTGACATACCATAGGCATAATGGAGGCAAATTACGTCACCCATATAGAGATGGATCATTTTATACAAATGGGTGATAGTATGTCACATCTTTCGTAATTCTTTCACGCGGAATGAAAATGCTTCATTACTTAGCTTTGCTCAGAAAGCAGGCTAACTTTTACTGTTTAAAATCCCGACGATAGGTATTTTAAATTAAATTTCCCGTTATTTCAAATTCACACACTTCTAATATTTCACTAATTTTAGTTACTCTGACGTAACGTCCGATAGTGACGTCATCACATTCAAATGTTCGAGAAGTCAAACCGAAGATCCCTGGTATAAATTTACAGATTATGGCCGTGGTTGTGGTCTTGGTTGGATCAGACTCATAAACCAATATACTTGTATTAGCCATTCTTTTATCTGTAAAATATACATATTTATATCTTCAATCAAATCATCCCCATTTACACAATCTAAATAATAAAGTTACAGACAAACAAATGTGAAACAGAATAATGAACACCCATAGGCTATGCAGACAGGAACATGGCGGCCTCTAGAAATGGTTCCACTACTGCTGTCTTCCGTCTTACTCCAGTCGCAGTAGTGGTTTTTCCTACAGAGTTCCTTTGCGCAAGTTTTTTAGTCAAATGACTACAAAAAGTTTACAGGCCTATAGCTCGCTTAATTTACAAATAAACTGGCCCAAAACAGTAGCTTAACATATAATAAATCAATTCTTATTGAAATAAAGGTGAGGCCTTACCGCATAATTATATGATTTGATGAAACCCATCTCCTACGCGAAATACGTCATTAGGCCTAGTGCCTACAACATAAACAGCGCTATGCAGAGAAAAACTGTTCGGTAACTATTTTAATGGTCCAGTCTTCACTATTTGTGATAGAATTACTTATTTTAATACAAACTGTAATGATGTGTGTTGACAATTGTGCGTTTGACCCTATTTGAACTTGCGTAAGGGGTCTTAGACTGTAACAATTGTTACCTTAAACACAGTTAATTGTTACCTTAAACACAGTTTAAGGTACCGGTAACAAGTATAGTTATTAGGCGGCCTCTGTTATTGGACATACAAGACACGGGCCTGTTAATATTATAAGTTCAACTTACTGTTCCGAAGATCTCTACGATTCACTATGGTAACACTGGTAATGTTATATATACGTTCAAGATCAACTTTTAGCCATGGATTATTATCACCATGAGCAGTATGACTGCAGCTGAGTTGATGGGAATTAGCATTTCTATTACCATCCACAGCCAGAGCTGATGTCAATGGCTTAGAATGATGTACATAAGTTGAACTTTGTGAAGTCGGTTTACCCAAGGCAATGTTCGGTCCATCTTAAATTATAAATACTCATATATATTACATGAAAATATTGTCAGCATACCTATATTCTATGGAAATTAAAAAAACAATGTCAATAGGTCTAAATTGAAGGCCACTTAAACAAAACTTTATCTTTATATCTAAACTAGAAGACATGAAATGGGGTTTAACGTCCTACTGTTCTCCTCCTAAACTGGTCAAACGAAGGCAGATAGTCCTAAACATGGACAATAGGTATCAAACCTAAAGGGTAGTCCGTTATATGGACAATGGGCATCAACCTAAAGGGTAGTCCGTCACATGGACAATAGGTATCGATCCTTAAGGGTAGTCCGTATGGACAACAGGCATCAAACCTAAAGGGTAGTCCGTCACATGGACAGTAGGTATCAAACCCAATGGATAGTCCGCCACATGGACAATAGTTGTTAAACCTAATTGGTAGTCTGTTAAATGGACAATGGGCATCAAACCTAAAGGGTAGTCCGTAACATGGACAATAGGTATTATTTAAAATGGGTAGTCCGTCACATGGACAATGTACATCAAACCTAAAGGATAGCCCGTCACCTGGACGACAGGCATCAAACCTACATGATAGTCCGTTACATGGACAAAAGGCATCAAACCTAAAGGGTCCATTACATGGACAACCACTCTTTAAGTTTGATGCCCTTTGTTCTTGTAACGGATCCTTTACGTTTGGTGCCTGCCGTCCCCTTAGAGCCTTAGGATTGATGTCTACAGTCCATATTTTGATGCATATTTCCCGACCGAAGAAGTATGGTGTTCTATTTCGGCCACGTCGTGCGTCGCCTTTTTCAAACTTTGCGTCGCGCGTCGCCTTTTTCAATGTTAAGCTATAGGGAGAAAAAAGCGACGCGAAGTACATCGCCCTTAAAAAGGCGACGCGTCGTGCGTCGCGTCGCGCGTCGCCTTTTCTAAGGTGATGAAATGCGCATGTACCAGGAGAATTCATTTGCAGTTTATTTGCCGTTTGGTATTTCATCATATAAACAGTAATTTATTTTGGACACAAAGAACTGCCATTGGTATCCTATAACAATATATTTCTATAATACCCAGATTATATGTTATATTTTAAATCTCTGCTTTAAACATAAATTCTGGTGTGAATGAATGACCTCGTGCTGTCTGCAGATAGTACACTATTACAGTTAAACAAACGATGACAGGGTACTGATAACGATGTGGGTATAGGTATAGTTTCCGTTATTACATCAGTTGTTTTATAGGTTCTCTAGTGTTGTATTACTTATAGTATGAACATTCCTTGACATTTATACAGGCAGAATACCCGAAAGACCAATAGTAGCGGGGAGGGGGGGGGGGGGTACCGAGAGGGGCTAACGCCCGGGGTCGACTCAGCTTGGAGGAGGGGGGGGGGGTGAATTAACTAATTGATCACCTTGGAGTCTGATCTCAGACTCTTTAATGAGTTTGATATATAGTTATTTAGACAAGGTGTTAAAAGTATGAAAGATGATATTTTCAAAAAATTTTGATCATCATAATTCAACTGAGCGAAGACATTGAACAAAGCAGTTACAGTATGCAATGGCTGGGTGGGGGGCGTCATTGTAACACATAATCTGGGTTTTATAGAAATGCGAAAAGTATAGTAATGGCAGTTTCTTGTGTCCAAAATTAATTATTGTATTGAGTATAAAATACCAAACGGCAAATAAACTGCAAATGAATTCTCCTGGTACATGCGCATTTCATCACCTTAGAAAAGGCGACGTGCGGCGCCAAGGGCGACGCGTCACCTTTTTAAGGGCGACGTACTTCGCGTCGCTTTTTTCTCCCTATAGCTTAACATTGAAAAAGGCGACGGGCGATGCGAAGTTTGAAAAAGGCGACGCGAAGTTTGCGTCGTGTGACGCACGACGTGGCCGAAATAGAACACCATAAAGAAGGGCTCGTGTTGCCAGGCCGTTGTCCAGGCACAAGTCTACACCTCCACTTTAACACATTATTTTTAGAATAAAAATTCTTGTAAATGCATCGTAAAATGAGGTTCTTTCTTTTTTGTAATCAATACCACCACAAACTGTACATTCTCGAGTATAGCGGTAAAGGTATTTTACTGTGATATCGACGAAAAATCAAAATTATGTTTCACAAGAGAGAGAGAAATGTGGTTTAACGGACACTCGACACAAACTAGGTCATTTCGGGACTAACACATGGTTTATTTTTTTATTTCAATAATTCGCTTGCGCGTAGGGGTCTTTAGCAGCGGGAGGAAACCCGAGTGCCCAGAGGAAACCCACGAAGTTGAGAAGGCGCCACTATCTCCATGCCACATACGCTCACACCAGGGATCGAAACCACAGCCGCAAGCCAGAGGTGACCGGCCAGCTAGAGGTCGAAGCACGGCACTCTAGACCACTAGGACCATCCCAACCCCCCATGTTTCACAAACAGTGACGTGTTCACTGATGTGAGAAATAGTTCAGAAACAAGGGGCGTATTTACAGTAATGATTAAAAAAAAACGTGAGACGAATCAATTCTTTGATATACAATGGTTACAAACAGTGACATAATTTTATAACTTACTTGGAAGTCGTTTGCATCCGTTCACATTACACGTGTTCTGTTGACCAGAAATATCCTCAACTAAAAGATAAAATGATCGTTATTTTGGAGAAATAAACTGCTCAAGCAAGAGGAAATTGTAAACGTATATGAACAAAAACCGACAACAAATGAAGAAATATGAATTAGTGACGATGAATGAAGAACTAAAGAGGCTGAATAATGGGCTGTTTGGTCGGCCATAGTCCACAGTAAGCCATCGCCTGGTTTCTGAGATAGACAATCATGTAGATTTAGCAGGAATCATGTGGCTCTCTGGGGTTTAGACTATCATGCGAGATTCATAGAAGGCGGTAGCATTAGCCTCTAGGTTGCAAGGAATTAAGACATCATCAGACCATGTAGAATTGTAGATGATAGGTCTTATAATGTATATATTAATAAATTTTATGATTCTATATTTAAAACCCCAGATTTAGTGAGGTCCAAACAAGGTGAAGTCCGTGGCGAAGACCAAAGTAACAATAGTGCCATATAGTTTATTTGGAGCCATGACACGGTCACGGGTCACCCAAAATAGGTCAGTAACTTCACACGTGTTGGCCCATTGAGCGACCGATCATTCTTTATGTTTCAAACGCTTTTTGTGTCGCATCATTTGCCCCTTATATTTCTTCAAACAGACCATACCGAACAGTTTTTGTAACTCGATTAAAAAATAATTGTCATGGCTATTTTTTTTTGTTTCAATGGTGATGAATAAATGTATAAAACAATTTTACCCACCTTTATGGCCCGCTATCTCAACTTCACATAAAGTCATCAGTTCTGATTTCTCGATAAAAATCTTCACAAATCGCCCCATGACCTTATCTTGACATTTGATTATGGTAGGTCCAGTTGGTAGAAGTCCGTGGATGAAACCACAACAGACAGGATTAGTTGAATTGGTATCCAATGGGTTAGAATGATAAAGTTCGATGTTCAAATCATGTAAACGCTCAGCTGAAATAAATGTTATTTATTGATCAAATAATTTACGATTCTCACTTCTGTGCACCAAATAATCTGACTTTCAAGGTTTTTTTTTTTATATAAATTCTATATTTCTTTGATTTCTTTAATTTAAATAAAAGATTTGTTTAATATCTGAATTATTCAGTTTTAATTTAAATTCAATTTTAAAAGGAGGGAGGAGGGAAATGGGGTTTAACGTCCACTAGACACAAACTAGGTCATTTCGGGACTAACATGTTTTTTTTTTAATTATTTTATTTCAATAATTCGCTTGCGCGTAGGGGTCTTTAGCAGTGGGAGGAAACCGGAGTGCCCGGAGGAAACCCACGAGGTTGAGAAGGCGCCCCTATCTCCATGCCACATACGCTCACACCAGGGATCGAAACCACAGCCGCAAGCCAGAGATGACCCAATTTTAAAAGAGTTTAGTTGCTAATACAATGTTTTACTTACGGTAATCATCTGTATCGAGTGTATTATGTACCGTGACATATAATATATGGTAAATATCGGATAAATCCACCATGAAGTATGGACTGAAATCTCCCTCACTGGTTTTAAAACATGTAGATATGGTATCACCATCAACAGCCAAACTGCTTCTATGATTATTATCCATAGAACTGTTATAGGTTGGCTTCTGGTAGGCTATGTTCTCGTCTGAAAATAATTCCATGTATATTTAAAGCTGTATTTTCATCCCATTGGAACGACAAGACACTAATAAGGGGGAACCACGCCAGAAAACCTGGATGAACTTTTTTCGACCCATACCGGGATCGAACTCCCGACCCACAGCCTAGCGAGCCTGCGTCTTACCCACCTAGCCACGATATTCGAAATAGTATTTGCAAACCATACATTTATATCACGTTCACTGTTGTTTAGGGGGTAGGATGGCAGAATTGTTAGCACGTGCACGCTGTAACATAAGGTCTGTCATTGAATAAACTGGCGTGATTTCGATTTCCCGTTTTTACGTGACATGGAGCAGGGCCGCCTTTCCAACCTCGTGGGTTTTCTCCGGGTCCTCCGGTTTCCTCCTACTGCTAAACACTCCTACGCGCAAGCGAATTATTGAAATACAATTGAACGGTGTTAATACCGAAATGACCTGGTTGGTGTCGAGTGGATGTTAAACCCCATGCCCCCTTTTCTCTCTCCCGATGTTGTTTTCAATTCTAACACTCAGGAAAGCCACTCAATCTCACGAAGAGTGAGTCGTTTGTATCAATAAAATGGTCCCGATCAGGTGCTCAATCGCCAAACTGAGCACATGGTGGCGACACCAAACGACATCATAATGATGGTTGCCAGGTAGAAGTATCATAATTCTAAATTTGTTTGCCGTTCATGCTTAACATGTAATACCACAATGAAGTAGACATTTTTCGCCCCAATAATAGAAATAAGATGAAATAGAATTGATATTTACACTGAACAAATAAAGAAGTTGAATTATATATTGTCTTAATTTGGAAATTACATGAATGGAAGTTAGAAGTTACATGAATGGAGGTTTGAAATTACATGAATAGAAGTAAGAAGTTAGACGATAGCATGTTAGAATTTTGGCACTAATATACCGCCATACTATGCTGCCACCGTTCACACCCGTCACACTGAGCAGCCTGTTGTCTTGGGCGAACTACTGACTCACAAACTATACAGCTTAATTAGTTTGTAACAGGGGTAAATACTACCACTCAGTTTAGTTAATTGTTGTTTTGTTAATTGATTTTGTTTGAAGTGCTTCATAATGAAAGAATAAAACAAACACATCTACAATCTGTTAAAACAACAAAGTACTAAAACACCTTCCAAAGAGTTAATATTCAACAATTGGAATTGGATACTAATAGTCCTGAGGAAGAATCACAGCTACACCTACCGAGAAAAGCAAAAGCGGGAAGAAAGCAGAAATGTTCCAGTCATGTAATGCAAGATACCCAGACCTTGGTGGAAATTCTACAGTCAAGACCGAAGAATATTCAATCCGACGTCATCAAGTGGGGCTTTAAATAACAGAAGACAAAAAGGTATGTGGTCTTTTTATCAGGGTGTAGAAGTGCGTTCCTCGCCGAAATAATGAAAGTTATGAAGATCAACTCAAAGGCCAACCAATGGAGGATAGACCATAAAGGTAGTAACACCTCCATTGTTTTAACGTGGTGCAGTAATTTTCATCATAATTCTGATATATCATATAGAATATCTACCATCAAACAGAACAGAGATTTTCTAAGAGGCCAGCGTTTTAAGGAGACGATTTCAGCGAAAAGATCGAGCGTATCATCAATAAATCCGATGTCTACAAAGGCCGACATAGCAGTTCAGACCAGCCAAATATCTTCACCCAAATCTAGTGAATGTCAAACAGATTGTCTTGAACGTTCAGATAAATGTATAATGGCTATTCCGGCCACATATACTAAGAGTGTCCAAACCCTTGACATAAAACCGAATACAGATTTGGTCAAACCGGATGTTATGGTAGCTTCAACGCCACAGATCCAAGAAACAGAAAAGGTGTTAAAAAGGCGTGTTAAGAAGGGACAGCTTGAATACTTAATACGATGGAAGAATCAACCTGCAACCAAAAATCTGTGGGTGAAAGAAGACAAGTTGGACCAGAAAGCTGTTTCCTTTATAGCTAACTATCCGAAAAAAAATGCTGGCCCAGAGGATTGGTTTGTAGAAGGGTTGATAAATCAACATAAACGGAATCAAGAAGAGATGAAGGTCTTCCCGAGAGGCATGTGGACATACCCACCTAAATCAAGTTTAAACTTAGTGGGGTTTACAAGAATGGAAATTAATCAGAAGTCTGGAAAATTGCAGTTGAATGTTGAAAGGCAGGGTCCAGGTCCCAATGAGGGAGACGTTTATAGTCGGTATGATCTAGAGGACTAGGACATTATCGCCAAAGAAGATCCAGTATTCTTTCGAAGTATCAAACACATGTTACCCCCAGGAAACTATTCATCAAAGTGATGGACTTGACTTCGATGTGTTACAAATTTTAATTTATTAAGTTCAAAAAAAAAAAAAAGATTTATTACATACCCGTTCGAATGTTGCTATAGTTTTGCACGTTTTGGGTGATTCTGCATTATGGCGGGGGAAAGCGGCAAAAACCTAATGCTATGTAGAAATGTCTAATTCAAAACACACATGTAACATAATGCCATACCAAATACCTAAAACGTCTAATGCAAAAAACAAAATACAAGAAACCTCTAATACAAAATACCTCATACGTCTATTGCAAAAGACAAAATACAAGAAACCTCTAATACAAAATACATATAACCTCTTATGCACAATTGATTTTACAATCTGAAACATCTACCATAAGCATTAGATGACATATCTCGTTGTCATTACTTACATTTCTCCACTGAATTATCTTTATTTAGGTCAACGTCAAGGTCACCGAACACAACTTGGCGACCTATTCGGCTAGCGAGCTATTCGACCGATCCAGCTGGCAACCTGTTCGTTGGCAACCTATTCAGAATTAAGACAACAGTCGCCCAAACTCATCTATTTTTAACAACCAATAAAATCCAACGTTACGTCTATCAAATGAAAGTAGAATAATATATTATTTTTATCAATTCCTTTAGCTCAGAATAGAGATGTAATTTCGCATTATCGTACAAAATTCTAGACATCCAACTAAATATATTCCGAAAGGTAATTAAATAGGCTTTCTAAGTATTATCAGTAAAAATTGGCACATTCATATTAAAGGGGTGCACTCTCTTCCTAAACATGACCAATTTTTTAAAAATTTTAAAGGGAAAAACTGTTAATATCTCGTGTCAAAATTCGGACCATCGTACAAAATTCTGATGATCCAACTAAATATATTCTAAAAGGTAATTGAATAAGCTTTCCAAATATTATTAGTAAAAGTTGGCACAATCATATTAAAGGGGTGCGCTCTCAACCTGAACATAGCCAATTTTTCAATATTTTAAAGTGAAAGAACGGTCATATTTCGAGTCGAAATTTGGACCATCGTACAAAATTCTTAGCAACCAGCTATATATATTCTGAAAGGTAATTGAATAAGCTTTCTAAATATTATTAGTAAAAGTTGGCACAATCATATTAAAGGGACGCGCTCTCAACCTGAACATCGCCAATTTTTCAATATTTTAAAGTGAAAGAACGGTAATATTCCGTGTCTAAGTTCGGTACCATCGTACAAAATTTGGAGCATCCAGCTATATATATTCTGAAAGGTAATTGAATAAGCTTTCCAAATATTATTAGTAAAAGTTGGCACAATCATATTAAAGGGGCGCGCCCTCAACCTGAACATATCCAATTTTTCAATATTCTATATGTGAAGATAGACCGGTATTTTTTTTTTTGAAGTCCAAATTCGAACCATCGTACAAAATTCTGAAAGGTATCTGAATAAGCTTTCCAAATATTATTAGTAAAAGTTGGCACAGTCATATTAAAGGGGCGCGCTCTCAACCTGAACATAGCCAATTTTTCAATATTTTAAAATGAAAGAATGGTAATATTCCGAGTCGAAACTCGGACCATCGTACAAAATTCTGAGCATCCAGCTATATATTTTCTGAATGGTAATTCAATAAGCTTTCTAAATATTATTAGTAAAAGTAGGCACAATCATATTAAAGGGGCACGCTCTCAACCTGAACATAGCCAATTTTTCAATATTCTATATGTAAAGATAGACCGGAATTTTTTTTTAAAGTCCAAATTCGAACCATCGTACAAAATTCTGAAAGGTATCTGAATAAGCTTTCCAAATATTATTAGTAAAAGTTGGCACAATCATATTAAAGGGGTGCGCTCTCAACCTGAACATCGCCACTTTTTTAATATTTTAAAGTGAAAGAACGGTAATATTCCGAGTCAAAATTCCGACCATCGTACAAAATTCGGAGCATCCAGCTATATAAATTCGGAAAGGTAATTGAATAAGCTTTCCAAATATTATTAGTAAAAGTTGGCACAATCATATTAAAGGGGCACGCTCTCAACCTGAACGTAGCCAATTTTTCAATATTCTTTATGTAAAGATAGACCGGGCGATGTTCAGGTAAAAATAAAAATAATATATTATTCTACTTTCATTTGATAGACGTAACGTTGGATTTTATTGGTTGTTAAAAATAGATGAGTTTGGGCGACTGTTGTCTTAATTCTGAATAGGTTGCCAACGAACAGGTTGCCAGCTGGATCGGTCGAATAGCTCGCTAGCCGAATAGGTCGCCAAGTTGTGTTCGGTGACCTTAACATTGACCTAAATAAAGATAATTCAGTGGAGAAATGCATGTAATGACAACGAGATATGTCATCTAATGCTTATGGTAGATGTTTCAGATTGTAAAATCAATTGTGCATAAGAGGTTATATGTATTTTGTATTAGAGGTTTCTTGTATTTTGTCTTTTGCAATAGACGTATGAGGTATTTTGTATTAGAGGTTTCTTGTATTTTGTTTTTTGCATTAGACGTTTTAGGTATTTGGTATGGCATTATGTTACATGTGTGTTTTGAATTAGACATTTCTACATAGCATTAGGTTTTTGCCGCTTTCCCCCGCCATACTGCATAAGCATTTAAATCGATATTATCGATGCCGTAGATTAATTCATAAACACTTTTGCATGCACGCTTCTTTCATTCAATCATTTAATTTCAAATTCAAGTTTTGATTAACTCATAGTAGAAAGCTGTTTCCTTTATAGCTAACTATCCGAAAAAAATTGCTGGCCCAGAGGATTGGTTTGTAGAAGGGTTGATAAATCAACATAAACGGAATCAAGAAGAGATGAAGGTCTTCCCGAGAGGCATGTGGACATACCCACCTAAATCAAGTTTAATCTTGAACCACCAATTTATAATTACTTCTTACTTATTTTGTTTATGTACTTAATTTATATTACCGTCTTAAAAGTAAAACGTTTTCATACATTTAAAACAAAGCTAAAATTTTAAAATAATTATTAATGCTTTTTTCTTATGATCCGAGGACGAATCATTTTCGTCGTAGAGGATATTGTAATAGGGATATAATTCGTGCATTTATTCATTCGTTTCTTTATTATTTCATTCATTCATTTAATGTCAAATGTGTTGTTTTAATAACTTATTTAAATTTCAATAGATATCTTTTAATACCAATTACACCTGAAGTCATTAATCTTGTAACTTGGTAACCGATGGTGGACAGCCAACTCATTCACTGTTTAGACAGTATAACTTAATCCTTATTATTTCTATTATATGTAATTTTTGTCTTCAATGTTTTATTGTTACCTACGTTCGTTAATTGTGTATATTTCAATCCTTAGATACAAGCTTCCTTAAATACCGAATTGTACATTCATTCAACATTCTAGGTTTCATCCCGTTTCCATGACAGACACTCTGCCTGTCGGATGTGCTGTTCTGCGTATATAATATTTTATGTTTTCCGGTATTAAACAGTTTAAAGGGACAATAACATTCTTGCTGGCTTGGTAGCTCCAGAAAATAAATAATACCCTTATTCTAAGTACTAGATGTTTAAATGTCCTACCTGTTGTGTAAATTATCCATTACAACCTATTTTACTTGTCCAGAGGGTTCGAAAATATTTTAAAATCCAAGTCACATTTGAAAAGGTTTACGTTAGACTTTTCAAATCAATTGGTTGAATTTTTCCAATTTTTTAAATTAGGTGTGTTAAGATGAAATTTATATCAGCATTTAATTGGAATATTCTAAAATAATACGATTTGTTGACCAGAATGAAGTTTGGGACATATTTTTCAGTTACAACAAGAGTGTTATTGGGGCTTTAAAGGATAATTCCAGTGTGTATTTATTACCGAAGATTTACACTGTTACACAACAACAATATCAATTTGAATAAAACAAACAGTAAGAACAATATCAATTTTATTAAGATAACAGATTGGTTTTGGTCTGAGTGGTCTTCAAAGATAGCAATTGTATTGAAACAAATATCACTTATGTTTGTTGGGATGAGTTGTCTTATAACCTGAGTCTCTCTCTACCCTAGTTACTATACTTGCATAGGGTCAAACGCACAATTGTCAACACATATCATTACAGTTTGTATTGGAATAAGTAATTCTATCACAAATAGTGTCATCAAATCATATACTGAGCGCCATAGAAAACGCATCAAAGATGGTTAATTGTCAGTAGCACGTTTGACCTCCATGTAAATTGAGGGAGCTATCGGCCAGTAAACTTTTTGTAGTCATTTGACTAAGAAACTAATGCAAAGGAAAAGCCACTACTGTGCCTGGAGTAAGACGGAAGACATCAATAGTGGAACCATTTCTATCTCTACCCATGTTTTAAAGTTGGGATGAGTTGTCTTTTATAGTGGAATGAGTTGTCTTTTGACTTGGGATGAGTTGTCTTTTGACTTGGGATGAGTTGTCTTATATTGGGATGAGTTGTCTTATACTGGGATGAGTTGTCTTGGGATGAGTTGTCTTTGGGATGAGTTGTCTGGATACCTACGTCCTACGTCCTACCTTGTTAAAGAATAATCCTATTAATCCAATAATTCCCTATTGTCAGTTGAGAAATTGGCAAATATATCATTTTCAACTTACGCCTCGATGTTTAAACCTGTTATCTCATGAAAACCGTGCTATAAATATAACTCTAACCACACATGGTAGTCAATAATATCAAAACAAAATGTCCTCATTACAACTTACCAATATTTCCTATTTTGAACATTCTCGTTCCAGCATCAAGTTGGAGTTCTGAATCCATTATTAGTTGATGATAAATGTTACATTGTTGTCTATCATCACAAAAAGCGAATTGTACACAGAGTGGATCATCTTCACAAACAACAGTACATGAAAGAACATCATCAACTGTTACTGTATTGAATGGTGTTGGTCCTATTTTATCTTGGTGGACGAGGATGTATTTTATATCTGTGCCTGGTATAAATGTTGCGACTGTTTGTAGCATTATAAAACCTAGAATAATTAACCACAGTACAGACATCTCGGGTTATTTTCAAGAGTTGGCGTGATTCCCGCTCCTTATTATAAATATGTCTTTTATCGGCTGAAGAATAATACTTAAAATAAATCAAATCAGCAGCGCAACGTCCTAGGCCTCAGTATCTAATATCTAAAACGTGAATTAGTCTCGATTATTTAGCAGTGCGTATAACTTATCGATTGGTAATTTGTTTTACAAACAATCGCATAACAATCTTTAATTATTTAGATATATATTAGAATCCAAAGATCTGTCGCCGAGTCAACTAGCGAGGTTTCGAGTCCTCGGTTATTCGTGACAAGGAGTAGGGTCACCTCGTACTTTTCTCCGCGTCCCCCCACCCGTTCCCAACTGCTAAATAAGACCCATAGGCGCAAGCGAATTATCGAAATCAAATTGAACCATAAGTTAGTCCCGATAGATCTACTTTGTGTCGAGTGGACGTTAAACTCCATTTTTCAACCTAGTATGTATTTCTCTTTATTTTATGAGTGTGAGTTACAAATAGACAAATATTCCCTACCCGTTTCCTGCATTTGTGGATTGACTTTTTGGTATAGAGTTGGAGAAAAGGGATCAAACTTGCAATTGAGTAGTTTTGGGTAATACTGATACATTGGAGCAAAGGTTAATACGTTGCAACCTTGGATTGCTTGGGCGGAGACAATGCGAAAATCATGTTTATATAATCTATTAAAGAGCATGTGAACTACAACAGTAACAAAGCAAACGAAAATGAAAATCAACTATGTCACTGTGTGACACTACGGGTAACGATAATGTCGTGACTATCCTGGTCACGGACTCCCAAATAGCACAGATGGGACAATGACGTCTAGGGCTTTTCTTCGGACTTCACGTTGTGGTACTGTGACACTCTTAGGGACACGTACTATATGTCCGTACGGCTAAATCTCCTGTGTCACACTGTTGTTGGTCTAGGTAGGACTTGACGTTGTGATCAATAAGAATTCAACACTTTTCTGTGCTCTTGAGATATTCTTTATATGTTACAATAATATATTCTATAGCACAGATACAGCTATTGTTCTTTGGGTATATAAACCTTATTTCGCCCAGCAGTCTCCCTTGGAACTTCTATAATGTCTTGTCTACGGTTTCATCATGATGGCTGCGTCCGACCAGTAAGCCTGGCCAGCTCCCGTGGTGAACTTCCCCTCCGCTCTCTCGAATGTTGTCTGCGTCCAGTCTGGAAGCCGGGCTGCTCCCGGTATGTACTTCCCCTTGGAGCTTTCGAATGATGTAAATCAACCAAACTCTCTCCTATATAGAATTTATACTGCGCCAGCTATTAGGGTGGGACAATTACCATTTATGGGTAAGTGTTTCGTAAAGGCACCGTTTTACGTCAACACCATTCTAGTTAATTGTACTAATCTGTGCTTGGCGATAGTACCCTACTTTCCAGAAATGGATACTGACATATCTGTCTGCGGGTTAGTCTAAGGTAGTAGTAGAATAATGCAAGCTACTTCATTACCCCAGTTTTCGCCATACATCATGTAGGTAAAGAATTATATATTAAACAGAACAATAAGTCTATAGTGTTACAACTGGGTCTGACGGGGGGCCACGGCCCCCTGGGCCACCCCCTCGACGTAAAACATAAAATGTTGTTGGTCTAACTTGAATGTAGATATTAATCATCTATGTTGCATACATGTATTTGAATCATATCAATCTTCAACATGAAGGCGAACTTGCTCTATTGCTCCATTTAGCCTTTTCAGATTTGTTCCAATGAAATTGATTTATATAAATATTTAATAGCGCTTTTATCTGGTGTATCTTTTATTTTCTTTTCTTATTATATATAATGTACTCTTTGTGTGATATAATAATAATGTTCAAGTTCAGGTGTCCTTTTCTTATGTTTTACATGTATCTCCAATAGAATCTTTTTCGCGGAAATCTATGACATATCTATCCACATCTTGTATGCCTGGGCAGCCAACTGCGACAGCCTAGATTAGTCGTTTAAGTTAAAAATATCATATGTTTGTGACAATTCTCAATAATTTCTCTTCAAGACCGTCCCGTAATAATATGATATCCCGTGCGAATGTTGCGTGTTGCAAAGAATACAACTACTTTTGCCGTACCACTTTATATAAATGATGACATCTTTCTATTTAACACCCCCTAAAAAAATTCAGAGATTATTAAACACCCCTAGTAAAGTCCAGACAGTATTAAAAACCCCTAGTAAAGTCCAGGCAGTATAAAACACCTCTAGTAAAGTCCTAGCTACGAGAACGTAGCTAAAAACGTTGAGATAATACTGACGTGTTTCACTTGTTTTTAGCTACGATTGGGAGCCTTCAGTTTGACGTGGCAAACTCATTTTTTTTTATTAATACATGTAACACCTTTAAAATAAGTTTATGCTATTATGACTAATTAAACTTACAGAGGCCAATGTAGTGGCACAA
Source organism: Patella depressa (assembly GCA_948474765.1). Classification (NCBI taxonomy): domain Eukaryota; kingdom Metazoa; phylum Mollusca; class Gastropoda; family Patellidae; genus Patella; species Patella depressa. The sequence goes on from OX419716.1 coordinate 74,477,823, forward strand.
CTATCGCCTAACTCTAAATATTCGCGTTTGAAGTAATGAAGCGTTGTTTTTGTTCGACATTCACCGCCATCAAAATTCTTTCATAGTTATGAAGTGATTTGCCAAATGAAGGAAGGTTAGATAAAGGCTAGTGAGATCTACCAATCGACAACTCCATCAGAACACTATAAAATACAATATAAAATAACCAGGTCTGCTAAAGAAGCGACCCAAGATAACCATATAATCAACTGGTCTGCTTGACAGCGACCATTTCTACACTGCAATAAAAACACACCCCACTTCAGCTTAACAACCCTCTTATATAGGCCAACAGCACGTGCACTCCAAGTTTATACAAGAGTTTGGGCAAACCATATAGGTAGTTGAGTCAAGGAAGCCCATCAAATGAGGTTGAGTTTGGGAGAGCCAAACCTACTCTGAACGTCAGAAACTCGTCAAGTTACAAAATCACTACACACCTCCCAGTTTTATTAAGGCCCCCCTTTGTACAGTGGACTGGATCAAAAGTCCTGCACAGACTAAAATACACACATTATAAACAAGACAATCCAATCAAGCAGAAACGTGAATGATTCTTAGAAGACACCACCCTCGCCTGAACTCTCTGCAAAAACACTATCAACGATTTCACCATAATTCTGCAGGGGTGGTCCACCTGAAAAGCTGATACTCCGCTGACATTTCCACATTCGACTCCAGGGACAACCAATTAAACTTTGTAACAACTGCTAAACATAATAAATCTCAATTTTCTACATAAAATCTCAGTGGCCACCCACCTTAAATACATGCATCAAGTATTAACAATAAATAACTACATGTGCACTCGATTCAAAATAAACTATTCATATACTGGAACAGACCTCATAAACTACCCCATCTTAGATTCAACGCTTAATTATCTCTGTCTCGCTAGGTCCCCTTCTTTTCTCTGCAATATCTAAATGGCATTCCCCAGGAAAGGGTTGCAGACTAAATGATAGTGATCCCCAATTAAAACCTGGATTAAATATGGGATTGCCATCTCCACTGACACTCCTTCAAAACACTAACGATAATCTTTCAACCACTGCCAACGTTTATTAACAACTCTCCTTTCGACACTGCCAACAACCCTCCCGTTGCTTGTGCCCCCTTAACACACGTCTCCGTGGTTACTTCCCTCGACACTGCCAAGGCTCCCACAGTCACCCTCTTACACTCCCTATTTACATGGTTGTTAACTTCTGCTACCACCTCTCCTTTCGACACTGCCAACAACCTTCCCGTTGCTTGTGCCTCCTTAACACGCGTCTCCGTGGTTACGTCCCTCGACACTGCCAACAACTTTGACATTGCTACTACTAACGATTCTTCCTCCACTGCCAACGACGGTGACATCAAAAAACCTATTGATCTTATTTATGATTCAGACACCAGACGCTATCAACCTTTACATATCTTTTAAAATGTTTTCCAATCATCAACACCCTAAACTGGGCAAAACTACGCCCATAATCTTATTCCCTTTTTTAGACCCAGACAAGACAGATTCGAAAACAAATTAAACATTGAACGATGCTGGGGAATAAATTTCAAGATTGACAAAGATAACTATAAGAAAGCTATCTGAGAATTATTCCAGTGAGTACAGGGATCTTGAAAATGTAACCCCATTTACAACTATCTTACAGGAAAAAATATCGAAAGGTTGCAAGAACGTTATGAGGTTATTTCAAGCTTAAAGGTGTATTTCCAAATAATAACCTTACCAAACTATATGGTATTGGAAGCACACATTTAAAATGTTGACCCAAATCTTAACTGTTTATTTCGAATATAACGAACAGTAATAGTTAGATATCATTGTCCAATCTTTTTGTATCTTTATCATTGACTGATTACCAACTAACCGTCATTCAACGAACCCCATCAGGATGGTCACCAATAGGTTCAATCACCATTCAAGTGAATGTCATTTGGAGCCCCATTTAACTCGGCATAAAGAGTGTACTCTTAGTTACTGAACCAGGATTACCCCAGGGCTGGGCTATTGCTTCCAATTATAAAATAATTCAAAAGACGTAACTAAACGACAACTAACACAATCCCCCTTAGAGAAACAAAGTCACAACCTATTTGATTAATCTAACGCAATCAGTTGCTTAATAACAATATTCCGGGCAAAACTCAGACACCGATTTCTGCCCATTTGGATTGAGTCTCAAGATGAAATTACAGTTAATAATTAACAAAGTCTCATCGCACAGAGCCATAATTTCAATGTCACCAAACTATAGAACAGGGTGTCCACCGAACAAACGACTAGAAATAAAACCAAAACATCCTTTTAAAGAAAACCGCTTTGATTACTCAATCGCACATAAACCCCAGGACAGAGTTCTCGAATAAACAAAAAACACTGGAAACCACATAAACAAGTGGCTAACTTGGTGGCACCTTTTAGACTACGATCATCCTTCGACTTCGAGTGGGGGTTAGATTCTTAAATAAAAACAAATGGAGAGCGATGGCAATAAAAAGCTAAAAATATAGTTTGACTGTGTCATACGACCGACACCTACAAGACTTCGTCCTCTCACAGTAGTTGGACAACAATGTGCAAAACACTTTCTTTCTATACTCGACGTGAAACTGTAGCTTTAAAACTTAAAAATATAGAAATTTTCCGATAATAATATTAGAATCATTGTTATATTGACTTCCAGCTACCCTGTATTTAATTGAAGAGTGGCTTACGTTAAATAATGAAAAGTTACAATAAGGTCCCGACATCTCAAATATCCACATTACCAGTTCACGGATACATGCTTTATGTGTCACATACATGTACTTGTAAGCCAAAAAATAGAATCTCAAAACATAAATAACCTTTCCTTCCCCCGCTTTTAAAACTTTTAGCTCACAGCGCCAATGAAGTGATTTGCCAAATGAAGGAAGGTTAGATAAAGGCTAGTGAGATCTACCAATCGACAACTCCATCAGAACACTATAAAATAACCAAGTCTGCTAAAGAAGCGACCCAAGATAAGCATATAATCAACTGGTCTGCTTGACAGCGACCATTTCTACACTGCAATAAAAACACACCCCACTTCAGCTTAACAACCCTCTTATATAGGCCAACAGCACGTGCACTCCAAGTTTATACAAGAGTTTGGGCAAACCATATAGGTAGTTGAGTCAAGGAAGCCCATCAAATGAGGTTGAGTTTGGGAGAGCCAAACCTACTCTGAACGTCAGAAACTCGTCAAGTTACAAAATCACTACAGTTACACTACTTTGTACATGCGCCAACACTACAGGTCCCTTTAGTACACACCCCGTTTACCACATCCTGGCGGCATAGATCGTATCGGATACGATCTATGTTGCCATCATATCTAGTACAGTTCTATGTTGCCATTTATTATCAGGTCCAAAATTGCCTTTTTGATTGGCTGTTATAAAAGCCTCACATTTAGCCCCGCCTTCATGATGACAGCCGTCAAAATATGCCGTTTAAAAAAGATGGCGGTCTTAGTAACGGCTTAACGCCTCGATTTTAAATACGACGATTTGTACCCGTTTCAGGTAGGTTGAAATGCTTAATTGTAGTTGGATGTGGCGGAAATATTATAAATAACAATAATCAATCGTTGTTTATCTAGTAAAGTCCAGGCAGTATATGACTATTGCCATTCATTTAATATAACGCTCAATTTATTCAACTATTAAATTCACATTGACGTTTCGTTGTCTGGCAACTCTGGTTTCACACAATTATGGCATAACATGCATATGCGCACAACATGGTTTGTTTCTTTAGTGTTTAAAAGATGCATTATGTACAATTGAGATGAAACAAAAAGCTGACAGTTCTCGCTATAAATAATAGATTAAAAATGGATATTGAAAAAGGAACAAAGGAACATATTAAAAATAGCAAGTTAAGGCCAAAATAATTTATTTTTTTGTTCCTCTGGGTCTTGATAAAAATAAATAGTTATTCAAATTTCAAGAACAATATTTTGTTGAGATTTCAAAATTGAACCAAACGAATTTGAGAAGACCAACAGAAAGTATTTTGCTTCGAGATCATTTTTTACCAACAAGAAATATGAAGTCAGTTTCTAATAGATTTACTGAAAAAGAGAAAGTCAAACTTGGTGTGACCTATATCCATATAGTCAATATATGTATATTTTCCTTGATTGGCATTTAGTAATTGAACATATTAACACAAGGTACAATTTTATGGATACACAATTACTGAGTTTTAGTCTGGTAGCCACATCTCTACGGAGCCCGGTAAGGGACGCAAAATAAAAAAAAATTAAAAAAATATCTAGCGCGCGCCGGATAATAACTGGCGCGCAACGGATAATACCTATTGCATGGGCAGCACCTCTGCGTCCTACACATATTCCGAATTCCATCTGCAAAGGGTATAGTTACGTGTTTTTATCCTATCCGAACGACCAGATACTGTGTCTTGAAAGACCCCCCCCCCCCCCGTCCTGCCCAACAGACATTTAATATCGAACAATGGCTGCAAAGACCAAAGAAACCCCGGTACTTTTATCAAAACTTTAAACAATGTTTAGTGACTGACATTTTCCATTGAGTATCTCGAACTTATTACGGCGAAAACGGTTGACTCTTACTGTATCTATTCTTTAAGAAGGATACCCGAGTGGTTTAACGTGTGCGCGTCCAATCATAAGGTCGGACATTGGATCGAGTGACGTGGTATCATTTTGTACGTTATGAATGTACGGTCGCCTGTCCAACGTAGCAGAGTTTCTCCAAGTCTTCCAGTTTACTGCCACTTCTAATGTTCCATATGTTAGTCCTGAAATGTCTTAGTTTGTGTCGGGTAGACATTACCCCCACCCCCTCTCTCCCATTTGAGCTAACAGACCCCAGGGGGGCTAGTGATCTAGAATGCCGCACATGGACCTCAGGCTAGCCGGTCACCTAGCTTGCGGCTGTGGTTTTCATCCCTGATGTGAGCATAATTTTATGTGGTTTGTAGATGGGTTTACTCCGAGTACCTCCGGTATCTTCCCTCGGGAAACACCCCTGTGCATGCGCTAAGAAAATGGAATAAGATATCTCCATCGGATGCGGACGTTAAGCACTAAGAACAACGAAATTATTATCAGACGGAATGGGAAATCGGGCATTTGCGGGGAATTGTGCTGTAGGCTTTCCGGTTCACTCGGTTTCCTCTCACTAATAAAGAACACCCCTTCTTGAAATGGAAAACTGAAGAAAAGACTTTGTCTGTTAGCTCAAATTGGAGAGAAGGAGTGGGAGCAACGTCTACTCGAAACAAATTAGCAGTTAGAGAAAATCGTAAGAATTGGAGAAAATCCACGAAGATGGACAGGCGACTCTACATTTGTAACATACAAGACGATAATAACTGGCGCGCGCCGGATAATTAACTAGCGCGCCGGATAATACCTATTGCGCTCTAATGAATGCAAGAATATGAGGAAAACTTTGCATGAGCAGCGGCACTGTGCCCTACTCATATTTCAAATTCCAACTGCAAAAATTCTTGTTACGTGCTTTTGTCCTATCCGAATGACTAGATACCCCTATGTGCAAACCAATTTTGAAATAGAATTAAACCATGTTAGTCCCAAAATGACCTGGTTTGTATCAAGTGGAGGTTAAACCCCATTTCTTTTACTGATGTTATTTATGGGTGATGTTATTTAATCTTCATTAAGTGATGGTGCCGATTACTATCGAATCACTAACCAGGAGGTCCCAGGTTCATTCAGGGGTTGTCTTAGTGAGTACACCGGGATTTTTTAGCCTGGTTTCCTCTTTACGGTGGTGAAGACCAGGGGGTCTGGCATGGAAAGGTGTCATGTCATAGGGATGGGACAAAAAAGCTAACTCTGAGTCCCAAACATATTACTGACACCATGTGTAATCCAAATTGTTAAAGTAAGCCAACATTTCTCTTGCATACGGGAGGGGGAGTAACAACCCGTTTAAAGGTAGTTGGAGCATTGGACAATCCAAAGGACATGACTTGAACTTTGAAGCTACATTTTATTCTGTACTTTCTTGTCTACAAAATTATTTTATTGTTGATATACATCCAAATACATGTACAGTAAAGCCAAAAATACATGTGAAGAATAAGACTCATTAAATATTAAAAGGGAAAACTAAACCATTGAGTGAAGCAACTCAAATTTTGCATTAATAACCATGTATGGAAATAAGCCAACCGTCATAGACATTGTCAGACATCCTTCCCTCTTGTGGCCCAACATGGGCACTTTAGATCATAAAATCTGTCCTTGATTCAAGTAGGGGTGAGGGGGGTGGATGGCTGAATGGTTAGTGCATGTTCATTGTATCATCAGGTCTGTCATTGAGTCAACTGGCGTGGTTTCGATTCCACGGTTGTACGTGACAAGGAGCAAGGGCACCTGTCTAACCGTATGTGTTTTTCTGGGTCCTTCTGTAGTCTATCAATCAAAATGGTGGGAATCTTCAACGACGAATAAAGAAAAATACAAACGACTCAAATAAATTTTAAGATAAATATCTTTAATATTAAAATACAATTTGAAAAACTTTGAATAATAATTTCCTGTTGTAAAATTCTTTAACACAGATTTAATACCGTTAAATATAGTAGACTAGTTTATACTGAAAACCTTAGACAATCTGACTGAATTATTACATTTTAAGAGACAAAATTATAATAATGGAGGAGATTGAGCAAAATATAGAATTAATAATTCATGAAAGTTTGAGTTTTTTTTACATGCATCATAATCCTTCATTAAAAAAATTACGTTTAATCTTCAGTTAGGCAAAAAAAGAAAAAATATTTGTGTTTTGGGCTGCCAGGCTGAGACTATATTTTATAGCTGACCAACACAAGTATTATTTCCTTGGCCTTATATACATAGAGAATGTAATTTGACATTACAGCATTTTAAAACATAAATCGTTTTTTCTATTGCTTTCAATACAATGTACGGGAATCGGGTACATGCGTTTGTAATAAACTTGACACATAAAGATGAAATTTGCCCTTTTCCATAATACCTATATAAAAAATTGAGCATCAGAGACAATCTTATAGCTTGTAAGTTTTTTAAGTGAAAGTAGCATGAGCATCATAACTTTTAAACTTGCAAGTTTTAAAGTGAAAGTAGCATGAGCATCATAACTTATAACCTTGCAAGTTTTAAAGTGAAAGTAGCATGAGCATCATAACTTTTAAACTTGCAAGTTATAAAGTGAAAATAGCATGAGCATGTGCTGATTTGTGAGGTAGTCAGTTAATTGTTCACTAGAGTTTAATCAAGAAAGAGGTCTGGACTGTGTTTTGGACTGATTAAAGAAGTATTCATTTTGTACTGTTCTCCAATTCTTGAAAACTTTTGCAATGTCTGTTGTCTAGCTGGGCTTTTGAATTATTGAACACAAGATGGAGTCTATGGTCTGTTTGTTGTGACTACTTCCACAGATTATCAAATTATGCAGCCCTGTTGATCGAAGCCATCAAAATAAACACAGCTAATGCCTAAACATATGAACACCAAAGTTTTCATTTTCTGATGTCTGTGAAGGGCGTTTTTTTTTGTGTTTTAACTGCTAGATATGCCACTTAAAATTGTATGTGAAAATACCATGATATTTTATTTCTCAAGTGCCCTTTTCATTAGCCGAGTTCGGAGCAAAACAGTAGGACGTTAAACCCCATTTCATTTCTATTTTTTCTCAATTGCCGTGAAGCAAAGCCCCTCAAGTTAACCTACTTTTGAAATGAAAGTACAATTTTACAACAATATTCCTTAATTTGAAATTTTCTTGTCCAGTCCTCTGAAAAATACTATACATTCAAAATACATTTAACTTATAGGAAGTGGATTTCAATAGACAACTACAACTAAAAACTATGGTTAAATTCTAGATGCAGTAAGGAAGCCAGCTAGGGAATCACCAATGAATCACCCTTGCCTACGATATCACCCTAGGTATGAACGAACGAATAAATCACCCAAGGTGGAAGCAGACGTAAAAGCCCACAAACATGGAATCAGTCAGACAGGATCTACATTTAGTCTGAAATTTCATCTTACGATTAAGCGAATGTTAACCCCTGCTTTATTTTATCTTCTAGTCAATTCTGTGAGTGAAACATCATTATTTAATGACAGAGAGAGAGAAATGGGGTTTAACGTCCACTCAACACAAACTAGGTCATTTCGGGACTAACATGGTTTAATTTTAATTTCAATAAATTCGCTTGCGCGTAGGGGTCTTTAGCAGTGGGAGGAAACTGGAGTGATCGGAGGAAACCCACGAGGTTGAGAAGGCGCCCCTATCTCCATGCCACATACATTCACACCAGGGCTCAAAACCACAGCCGCAAACCAGAGGTGACCGGCCAGCTAGAGGTCTAAGCGCGGCACTCTAGACCACTACGCCATCCCCCCCCCCCCATTATTTAATGCCTGGTTTCACCAAAGTGATATTGCTGACAACTTCTGTGGTGTCACGGCTAGATCTATTTCTTAAGGCTAACTTGCCTGTACAACCTCATGGGTTTTCTCCGGATCCTCCGGTTTCCTCCCACTGCTAAAGACACCTACATACAAGCGAGTTATTGAAATAAAATTCAACCATATGTTAGTCCCGAAATGACACAGTTTGTGTCGAGTGGACGTTAAACCCCATTTTCTCTCCCTCTCTTAAGGCTAACTTGATTTTCATCAAGGTCACTGAAATATAAATAGGGTTAGTGCACCTGATTGTAGGTTAAATTAATCAATCAACATTGATGTTTCTAGTGGATTACCCACAGTCTGGTGCACCACACTTCCAAAGCTCACCGCAACATTTTTTTTCTTTTTTTTTAACTATGTCCAGCCACAAGAATTGTTTACAGCTAATCAGAGCTGTTATGTAACTATGTTACAAGTAACATTCAGAGAGAGACCTTTCTTCGTTCGTTTCTGGAGTTTAACGTCCACTTCCTTTCTGGAGTTTAACGTCAACTTCCAACGGGGGTGATATCGTAGACAAATTCATAGACTTTAATCTAGTTATAAGTATATAATGTATATTAACTATAATAATCTTTCTATCTATATCAGCTTGATAACAATACCTGTATGTGTACTGAAACGTAGCATGTTAATAAAATTCAGAAGTAGTATATCATCCATATAAGTGTGTTATATTTTAGTGAACTCTATTTCTATATGTCTTATAAGGATTATTTATATATATATTTATATATACTCTATAATATCAATCTAGGTAATAAAATAAATAGAACTCTAATTTATCAAATATAAACTATAATAAATATGTACATATACATTTACAACAAGGTACAATTTTATGGATACACAATTACTGAGTTTTAGTCTGGTAGCCACATCTTCATATTCATGAGGAATATCTTATTTGATTGGCATTTAGTAATTGAACATACCTCATCAATATGGAGATGTGGCTACCAGACTAAAACTCAGTAATTGTGGCTATCAGAATAAAACTCAGTAATTGTGTATCCATAAAATTGTACCTTGTGTTAATATGTTCAATTACTAAAATATGCCAGTCAAAGAAGATATACATACATTTACTATATGAATATAGATAGGTCACACCAAGTTGACTTACTGTTTTTCAATAAATCTATTAGAAACTGACTTCATATTTCTTGTGGGTAAATACTTTCTGTTGGTCTTCTAAAATTCGTTTGGGTCAAGTTTTGAAATCTTAACAAAATATTGTTCTTGAAATTTGAATAACTATTTATTTTTATCAAGACCCAGAGGAATAAAAAACTAAATAATTTTGGCCGTAGCTTGCTTTTTTTAATATGTTCTTTTTTTAATATCTATTTTTAAACTATTATAGCAAGAACTGTCAGCTTTTTATCTAAATCTTACATAATGCATCTTTTAAACTCAAAGAAACAAAAATTGAAATTAATAACAGCTAAATAAAATGTTATGATACTGATGAAGCAGACTTGATCCCTTCTCTTAATTATACTGAGCGCCATAGAAAACGCATCACTTAGTTTTTCATATAACAAAATGATCCTGTAAACATATCTTATTTATTTTGCTTTTTATTGTGAACAGTATTCAAATGGAAACACATCAATAACAACACATTTGTACACTTATGGATGTTTAATCTGTAATCAATGGTACAAAGTCAGAGGGGTCAAAACCAAAAGTACGACACGGATGGTTAATTCCATGCTACGTCGCTGCACAGCGTGTGTAAGAGCCAGTGGAGGATACACACGCTACACTGACATCTGTGTCATACTTTTGGTTATACGAAAAACTAAGTGATGTGTTTTCTATGGCGCTCAGTATATATAGGGAAAAGTGACCTTTGCTGTCATTCATTTTTGAAATCTACCAGAAACTACAGTCCTCAAGCCTTGTGTTATAACTTCCATATCTGTGGACAATAATTCTGACAACAGCATCTTGGTTAATAACAATTGTTAGTATAATAATAATAAAATATTAAAATCTATTTAATTAATATTTTAATGTACAAATAACAAATAAACAGCCATAAATTATCTTCAAGATATTAAGATACTACGACACAATTCTAATATATTTCTCCCGTAATCTGGAAAAAACTAGTAACACTGTTGAATGTAGTTTTGAGTAAACAAAGGAAAACTGTTTTGTTAAACTACTGAATATATAACCAATTTTATTTTGTCTTTTTAGATGAAGCAAATTAGAAGCCCTTTCGGTGAAGTGGAAAAAAAACCTATTATTATATACATGTGTACTAAGTCCAAATATGGTTCTAACTCAATTTTCACCAAACTTTGATTACGGGAGATTTGTATTAACTGACTTCATTGGAATATGACCATGCATAATGACTAGTCAGTTTTAGATAGCATTTAATGTGTCATGGTTTGTTATCAATCAGGGTAGTTTAGTATTTAATCCATTATTGTTTATATTAATGTCTCTAATGATAATCCTGTGAAGTATATGTTTTGATGTCAACACTTAAGCTTATCCATTTATAGTTAGAATATAAAATGCCAAATATTCATCAGGTCATCTGACTTAGTAGCAGTTACGTCAGTCATCGACTGTGTCATATACTGTGAAGTACATTGTATGTATTGAATTATTGTCATTTCTCATGCATATGTAGCATACAAAAGTTCCAGTTATTAAAAGACCAAAGAAATGGAATGAAATGGGGTTTATCGTACTACTATTCTGCTCCGACTGGGCTAATGAAGACGGGTATGCACCCAAAAAAAAGAATGAAGAACCATTCGAGACTAGTTATTGAAGAACCTAGCGATTATAGTAATACATCGACTTTGGTCATTTTCAAAGATATATGAGCTAGTTTGTTTTTGTGAACTTCTTCATTAGTCTGGATTATGGATGGAGCAAAAAAAAAACAAAACGTTAAACGCCATTTAATTTCATTTTTTTCACGAAATTGTTTGTAAATGTACTGTTACATTATGAAGATGTACGCATACCAGTATTTTGTTAGTAAGTTCAACAAAATATCTTATACTACACAATCAAAAGTTGCCCAAATATTGTTACCAATTAATAAAACCGTAGAGTTTTCTAAAAAGCGAATACACCCAGTCTTTGCATGGAGTTAAAATAAATGAATAAATATCGTCCAATTTGTAATTAGAGCACAAGCAAAGTTTCAATTTGTGAACGAAATTGAATAGGTAGAACAGGACATTTACAGAAGGATGCGTTTCTCAGTTAATGGTAATATTAAAATAAACACAAAGCAACAAGTAAAAAAGAAAAATGGCATGGAAATAATAAAAAATAAAATGAAGATGAAAATGGAAGAACACTGATCAATGAAATATAATATATACATAATGCAAAATGATTATTTTATACTGAATGCTCACGAACATCGAATAAAGATCGTATAAGTCTGTTACTTAGTTAGGTATTTTTACGTATATTGCCGCCTAGTCTTTGTTTCTGGTGTTTAGTTTTACAATATAATTGATCAATGGAAATGATCAATTCAGAGTTATGCCTAGTTGGGTTGACTAATATAAACCTTAGAATGAATGAAATAATTTTGAGGCAGCTAATGAAATTTGATTGCAAAGAAAAATCTTATTTGATCTAGCAGGATTCAACTTATTGAGTGGGAATCGGGCCATTTTATCTTCGTATGATCGAGAAAATGTTTCAAATATCGGACAAAATCAGAATATTATCTTTTCAAATCCAATCATAAAAAATCAATTTAACACTCCCTTTATGAGCTTCAACTTAAAAAAACGATCCCCCAAAACAATCCTTTAAATAAATACCCATGTATAAATTCACAACCTCATCAGCAAAACAAAAATCGTAAAATTATTGCAAAATCCTTGGAAATAAACAGATCACCCATGTTGAAATTCACAACAATTTGAACAAAATTATTAAATTTAAAAATTATTGCAAAATCCTTGGAAAAATAACAAAATTTACAACTGACAACTGTATTGCTATCTGAGTAAAATCCCTTTTCTTCAGCGCCTTGCACTATTATCTGAGTAAATCGGTGAATGATGAATTTGGAGGCTGATCACATGTTGATGATGTATCCAATCGCTATGAATTTGATTCTTTTTTTATCGTGGACACTATTTGTTCATGGAGTTCATAAAGTTCCGTCACTTTGTGGCCTAATTGTTCCTGTAACTTGATTAGATCACTGTTTTCACGATCTTGAGATACGCGAGACTCGGCCAATAATCTTTGCAGATCTTCAACTTTGACTGATAAATCATGATTTTCTTCTTCAAGTGTCTGAAAATATATAAATATAGGTTGCCAGCTACATAACAAAACATCTGCCCACAGCAGGTAAGTCAACCGAGCAGTCGATAAAGGTTGTCACACTTTATACTTTTGTTGGTATGGTAACAAACTTAGGACAGATTCATTTATAATCAACATCATGTATATTATCAATTTGATGTTGATCTAAAAAAATAGCATTTCTAATGCTGAATATCAATAGGCTTCTTCGTCTCATGACCATAAACACTACGTATAAATTTAAAGTCATTTGGGTAATAACTGTACCCTCTCTAGAGAATCCACAATTGTGAACGGCGATTGATGGGCAGGGGTGATGACAATTATATGACCGCATTTCAATGTAGGCGTATAAAAGTGAATATAATCAAATAATAATGTTAAATGTAATAGCTATTGGTAGCCTAGTACAGGAAGATAGAGAGGGAGAAATGGGATTTAAAACAAACGAGGCTGGACAGGCGATCCTACTCATTATCACTTACAACCAGGGAATCGAAATCATGCCAGTTGATTCAATGACAGACCTTATGATGCAGTGAATGCATTGATTATTTGGCCACCCCCACCCCCAGTAATGAAAGAGAGAGACAAAAATGTAATTCATTTGCAGAGAGAGAGAGAGAGACAAAAACGTGATTCGTTTGCGCGTAGGGGTCCTTAGCAATGGTAGGACCCGGAGAAGACCCACAAGTTTGGACAAGCGACCCTACTCCTTGTCACGTATAACTGGGGAATCTATACCACACCAGTTGACTCAATGACAGATCTTAAGATACAACGCAAACCATTCGTCCTTCCACTCTTGGGAATAAGGCTACGACGACGAGTGCAAAGTCTGTGACCAGGCTTGATCGTATAAGACGAGATTCCCTAGGATAATATAATTATAAAATATCCTACCTGAATACGAGATTGTAATGCTGTATTACTGTCGTCTGTACTACTCATATTGTTGAACTTTAACACTAACTCATCTATCTCCTGAAACATAAACAATGATAGGTTGCTAGGCAACAAAACATAAACAAAAAAAAAACACTAACAATTCCTCCATGTTGGCATCACTGAAAGAACTTAATACACTGTACTTGTCCGATGAACCAAAGCCATCCCAATTCCCATCAGAAGAGTTCAACTATTTAGCGGAATAGCGGCTTGACCAACTGTCTATTTTCTTTGTGTCTCCACCCTCTTAACCCACTACCCTAGTGCTGGGTATTGGTATTACCTTTTACAGTCACACATGATATATATTCCAATTCAGGTGTTACAATACGATTCATAACCATGTCAATATTTTCCAAGAAAACAGAGAGAGAGAGAGAGGTATGGGGTTTAACGTCTACACAACACAAACTAGGTCATTTTGAGACTAACATATGGTTTAATTTTTATTTCAATAATTCGCTTGCTCGTAGGGGTCTTTAGCAGTGGGAGGAAACCAGAGAAAACCCACAAGGTTGGACAGGTGACCCTACTACATGCCACGTACAAACAGGGTTTTGAAACCACGCCAGCTGACTCAATGGCAGGCTTCATGATACAGCAGGCGCACGCTAACCATTCGGCCATCCACCCCCCACCAAGAAAACGACAGACAATATCACAACATTGATGTGGATCAAAATAAGGACCAAAAGAATTTAAGAGTGTTTGATATATTCAATGCAGGTAACCATGGCAATTAATGTGATTTAATGGATAAAATTATTTTCTCTTCTCTCTTAATTACTAACCTTATCTTTCGACTGTTGTATCTGCTGTAACTGCTCAACTTCCTGTTGTAATGACTTCACTTCCTGTTGTAATTTTTGCTGGTGACTTTCTTCCATTTCTAACATCTAATATATAAAATAATTAAATTATGAGACAAATTGTACAAAATTCATCATACTAGTGGCTTGGTGTGTAACAAGCAGGTTCACTAACCCGGTCTAGGGTTCGAGCCTGGTGTTGGCCGCGAAAGTTCCTGAGAATTTTCCAGCGTAATTTACGTGAATCTGAATATCAATAGCTTTCTTGACCACAATGTTTCACACTACATTTGAAAAAAATCTGTAAAAATCTTCCCTTTTATCGTGTTCCCAAACCATTCTGTTAGATGTACAGACACAGTGACAACTGTATATGCCCAAACTATGTTTGGGTATATAAAAAGTAGTTATTGTGAACTATAAAGTCATGTCAGAATTTATAACTTCAAATATTTGGTTTCTTATAACGACGCACAAATCCGCAAATAAAAAAACAAACTTTATATTCCAAACATTGATAGATTAAAACTAGTAACTCAAGACACAAGCTTAATAAAGACTAATACACAAGCTTCATATAAGACTAGTACACAAGCTTGATAAAGATTAGTACACAATTAAGCTTGATAAAGATTAGTACACAAGCTTGATAAATGAAATGAGGTTTACCTCTTTGGGCTAATAAAGATGGGCATACGCCATACAGTGAGGAAATTTTTTTTCAGTGCAGTGGTGCTACGGACTATCAAATTCCTACTGCCAAGGGATCTTTTACGTGCACGCCAATGTGTACACAGGACCTTGGTTTTGCGTACCATCCAAACGAACTAGACCTCCATTCTTTATCACTAACAAGGGAAATCACCCTGAAAAATCTGGATGAATTTCTCGGCCAATGCAGGGATCGAACACCCGACCTCCAGTATAGCGACCCAGCGTCTTACTCACTTAGCCATCGTGATCCCCAGCTTGATAAAGACTAGTACACAAGCTCGATAAAGGCTAGTACATAATATAAGGATCCTAGTGGAAATGTCACTCAGTATAAGAAACAGTCATAGTATCCTGTGGCATTGTGTTCCAATTATACATTAATTCATTTGTTTCTGGATTTTTACGTCCACTTCCACCAAGGGGGGATATCATAGACCCACGTTTCTCAACCTTTTCTCACCGCTCACCCCTAAATGAATTCTCAACCAACCCATTTACCCCCAGAGTTTTGAGGAGGTTACTGATCGCGGAGCCGTGGCTGGAGAAGCTGGTCACCGCGAGCCCTGTAGGAAATTTATAAGAAATTGGAGTCTGGAAATGTGATTTCCAGCCATTTCAGGCACTCTTCAGGCGTTTCATAGGAACTTGAAAATGGCCTTGTCACAAACGATTTTTTTTATTCTCGGGACAGTGTTTGAGAGAGCTAATCTCAACTGCACAACCTTTATATGATCATTTTTATACGCCCACATTGAAATGTGGTCGTATATTGTCGTCGCCCCCGTCCGTCGGTCCAGCGTCCACAATTGCTTGTGGACGCTCTACAGGCTAAAGTTAATATTCGATCGACTTTAAATTTATACACAGTGTTTAAGGTCATGAGACGAAGAAGCCTATTGTTTTTCAGCGATTTCCGATAATAACTACCAGAGTTATGGCCCTTGATCACTTCAAAAAATCTTGTGGACGCTCTAGAGGCCAAAGTTAATATCCGATTGACTTTAAATTTATACACAGTGTTTAAGGTCATAAGACAATGACGCCTATTGATTTTCGGCGGTTTCCGATAATTAGTGCCAGAGTTATTGCCCTTGATCTCTTTAAAAAATCTTGTGGACGCTCTAAAGGTCAAAGTTAATATCCGACTGACTTTAAATTTATACACAGTGTTTAAGGTCATAAGACAAAGAAGCCTATTGATTTTCAGCGATTTCCGATAATGAATGCCAGAGTTATGGCCCTTGATCACTTCAAAAAATCTTGTGGACGCTCTAGAGGCCAAAGTTAATATCCGATTGACTTCAAATTTATACACAGTGTTTAAGGTCATAAAACAAAGACGCCTATTGATTTTCAGCGATTTCCGTTAATTAGTGCCAGAGTTATGGCCCTTGATCACCTCAAAAAATCTTGTGGACGCTCTGGAGGCCAAAGTTAATATCCGATTGACTTTAGATTTACACACAGTGTTTAAGTTAATGAGACGAAGAAGCCTATTGATTGTCTGCGATTTCAAATAATTACTGCCAGAGTTATCTCCCTTGATAACTTCAAAAATTCTTGTGACGCTATAGAGGCCAAAGTTACCATCCGATTGACTTCAGATTGATACATAGAGTTAAGGTGTTGAAACGAACAAGTATTTTGATTTTCAATGAATTTAGATAACTGAACAGCTAAATCCATGATATTAAATGTTTCATGTATATACTAATTGTTAGCGTGGGGTAAAACTTTATAAAAAGCAATCAAATTCTAATGATTTTCTAATAATTACATAATGAGTTGTTACTCTTAATCAGTTTTCAGTGTATTACAAATGTTTCATTACCGAAAAAAGTAAAAATATGTGACAACCCTTATTGACTGCCCGGACGATTTAGCTGCTGTGGGCGTACGTTTCGTTGCCTGGCAACCTATCTTTGAAGTTACTGGGAGTGTGGTCATTCACCCCCTGGACGCGAGCCATTCCCCCCCTTGGGGGTGAATTCACCCCAGGTTGAGAAACGCGGTCATAGACAAAAGCAACGCATTGTCAATTTCATCATTACTTACTGCACACACAGAGCCACACACTTTCTCTTTAATACATGTACAAGTAAAAATAGATAGATTAAAAAAAAAAAAAACTAGTTAAAAATTGTTTCAATGATATTATGTAATTAAACTGCAAATATATAATTACAAGCTTGATAAAAACCCGAGAATCCTAGTAATATAAACATTAAATGTATTCCATGAAATTGTCTCCCAATAATAAGCTAATTGTCAATTAAATACTCCTCACAGACTTCAATTTTTTTTTTTTTATCTTTTATAGATTAAAAAAAAATAGTTTACAACTGTTTCCTGGTAAACGTCAAATACACAAGCCCCATAAGTAGGTAATACTTGAGAAAACAGCTACTTGATATTGGCTGGCTGGCTAGAGAGAGAGAGAGAAATAGAAAGAGATAAAAGTGGTTTTACATCCACTCAGCACAAACAAGGTCATTTCGGGACTTACACATTTTTCAGTTTTAATTCAATAATTCGCTTGCATGTATGGGTGTTTAGCAGTAGGTTGACACCGGAGGACCCGGAGAAGAGCCAGGAGGTTGGACAGGTAACCCTATTCGTTGTCACATACAACTTGGGAATCAAAACCACACCAGTTGACTCAATGACCGACCTAATGATACAGTGCGCATGTTAAACATTCGGCTATCCATCCCAACCTACAGACTAGAGAATAGACAAGCCCAGTCAAAAAGTCGTTCAGTAGAATTAACAGTAATTGTACTCCATGGAATTGTGTCCATTGAATAAAACTGACAAGATTTACGCAATAAAAACAAGTTAGATCACTCACCAAACTCACTAATGTTATAACTCCATGTGAAAAATAAACACAAACTTCCCGAAATTAACTCGGCACCAAGGACATAGCAGTTAGTTAGTGAACTTGTTGATCAGTAACTGGGTTCTTATAAAACTTTCTGACAAATCGGCTAAAACTCGCGTTCGAATCGAGTCTTTGTTTTCCCATATGATCGTTCAATATTTCACTGTTTGTCTCGCTGTTGTCCGTGTGTACTTCTTAACTCCTAAACCCATTCATAGACTCGTTGAACTGTTTACACTCGGCTATGTTTCAGTCGGAAAACAATCACCTCTTGTAAAACTCCGGTCTCAAATCCTGTGGTTTTAAATCAAAACAAACAACTTTTCTTCTTTTATTTATACTGCCGAGGAATGTTTTGAAAACTAACTCCCTCAAAAGCCGACAAGATCAAAACCATTCTCTGAAGTTGTCTTGTAATTCTCGCAAAATAACAACTTTCAGGCTTTTAAACAAAGATAAAAACTGTTTCCAATCACTTAACAATACAAGTAGGCCTAGAGTATTAAACTCAAAGTGTTAAAAATTATCTCGAAAATGTTTAAAGAAATTCTGTACTCAGTCTTTTAGCAGATGTGAGTCAAATGAATCTGGTTTTACATCGTGTCAGCACTTTATCAAGGTTATTTTGATAATACTAACATGTACTAAATTAAAGCAGCCATTTTAAACCCCTGGCAAATCAGAAACAGGTTAGTCCACTTACCAATATTTTAACAATAACCAAAGAAATGAAATCAAATGGGGTTTAACATCCTACTTTTCTGCACCAATTGACATATTGAAGACGGGCCAAGCCCGGGCCCGTAGCCAGCTCATAAAATTTTGGGGGGCTACCGAATGATTGGGGGGGGGGGGCTACCGAATGTTTTGGAGGGGCTGAGTATGTGGCCGCCAAGGAACACTCCTAAGAAATCACTATTTTTGGCAAAATATTTGGGGGGGCTAATTCGATTTTTGGGGGGCTAAGCCCATATGTGCTATTTCAAATTGCAACTGTCAAGGGTTCTTTTCATATCAATGTGTACATGGTAAAAAGATCTTTTTTTGTCCCATCCATTGAAATAATAATTTTAGTTTAGTCATAGCTATATACCTTACACTAATGAACTAAAAGCCGCAAGATTGGACACTATTCCTTGTCACATAAAACCGGGGGAATCTAAATCATGCTAGTTGACTCATTGACAGACCTTATGATACATCGTGCACACGCTAACCATTCGACAATCCAAACCCAAAGTATTGAGAGAGAGAGAAAGAGAGAGAAGTGGGGTTTAACGTCCACTCAACACAAACTAGGTCATTTCGGGAATAACATATGGTTCAATTTCATTTCAATAATTCGCCTGTGCATAGGGGTCTTTAGCAATGGGAGGAAAATGGAGGACCTGGCAACCCTACTCCTTGTCGCGTACAACCAGGGTTGAAACACACCAGTTGACTCAATGACAGACCCTGTGATACAGCGCTCACATGCTAACCATCGGCCATCCCACCCCCTGGAGATGTATAGAATGACAGACATCAGATTGCCTAAAGAATTCTAAATTTGTGTCTGACAATATCTGTGACTGGTGCCTTATTTCCAGGCTTGCCACATCTGAAGGGAATCCTGTATAGGGAAATTCAGTTTTTGAACAATTCTTCAGGAAAGAAGTTGTAGCCCATGCAATATTGATATCAAGTGCCTAGAAATATTTACTGGCACACTCCAAAAAAAACTTCCCCATTCAAATATGTTTGCCAAATGTTTGTCTTTCTAATGTGGTTCATGCATTTTTTTTGGAATTTCAAGCTACACAGAATATTATAAATTACCCCAAACCCAACATGGTCTCTTCAGGTCTCCGGCTAGACTGGTCTATTATTAATAAAATATTAGTTCAGGGTTTTTTTGTGTGTCTTTCTTTGTCTCCTTTTGTTTTTCTTAGTTTTTTATTTGTCTTTCTAGGTCATTTTTTGTCTTTCTTTTCATAGTTTTAGGCTTGATCCGGGGGGTTGGGATGGCCTAGTGGTCTAGAGTGCCGTGGTTTCGAGCCCTGGTGTGGGTGTATGTGGCATGGAGATAGGGGTGCCTTCTCAACCTCGTGGGTTTCCTTCGGACACTCCGGTTTCCTGCCACTGCTAAAGACCCCTACGTGCAAGCAAATTATTGAAATAAAATTGAAACCATATGTTAGTTCCGAAATAACCTAGTTTGTGTTGAGTGGAAGTTAAACCCCATTTCTCTCTCTCTGTTTAGACTTGATCGTCACTTTTCTGCGAGTAGGGTCGCCTGTCCAACCTTGTGGAGCGAATTACTGAAATAACATTAAACCATGTGTTAGTCCCGAAATGACCTAGTTTGTGTAGAGTGGATGTTAAACCTGATTTCTCTCTCTCCTCATCCCAGGATGTCCTAATCAAGCAAGTGAACTAATGCGAAAAACTAGGGGTGGCTGTTGGTCATACAAATCATATCAAACTGACGACAAGGGTTCATGTATATGCCCGACAGAAAGAATTAAAAAAAAAATCAAATATCTTAAAATATCTAGGTCATAAAGGTCAGGGTTCTATGGTAACTAATAATCAATTGTAGTAACCAATGGCAACCAATGACAATAATCAATTGTATGAGAAGTTTAAGCTTTCGTAAACAATCAACTCCGTAGATATCTGAATCTTGTTTTCAATAATCATTTAAAATAATTTGTTTTGTGAAATATCAATTGTTATTCTAGAGAAATAATATTTATACAAGGCAATGACAGAAGGCCAATAACAAAGTTTATTTTTATATTAAACAAAAGCAACGATTATAACCTTATAGAAGATGAGTTCAACGTTCTACTATTGTGCCAACCGGGCCTGCAGGGGAATTGACTAGAACCAGGCCCTGAGTTCACAAAGCATTGTTGTTTTAATGTAAGAAACTATGCACAAAGTTTAATGTTTCTGGATCAAATATATTTTTCATACACAGTGATTGAAAAGAGTAAATTCTTAACTTAAACATAAATTATGCAAGAGCTTAATATGCCTATTGTTGGTCTTTCTTTAGGCCTTAAATGTTATCTAAATTATCAATTAGACATTAATCAACTTATCAAGACCATAATCCAATCTCGATGCCATTGTTAGCTTGTGATATTTAATGGATTTGAATATGTTTTGTGATGGCTGAAAAAAACGCACAAAAATGGATGATCAAGACTTTACTTATTATCATACCAACGGTAGTAATGGTGATTGAGGCAAGCCTTGAATTGAATCGCTAATATCTCGGTTCAGAGTGGAACAATTTGACTTAAAATTTTCAGCATATCCTGCTTTTATTATCTTTGTTTAACTATTACAGCAAGAACTGTCAGCTCATTATCTAATCTTACTTAATGCCTGTTTTTAAGTCTGAGAATGCTTTGTGAATGCCAGATCCTTGCCCTATGCCTTACATTCCGCACTATTGATAGGGGTAACCATGTTGTAAAATCCTGAGGAATTTTCTTGGCCTACACCAGACACAAACCTGGGACCTTTTGGTTATTGAGATTGGACCTTACTCAATGAGTCATTGTAGCTCCTATGGTATTACGAAATCTATATTTGTTAGAATCTATAATAATCTTAAGTTTTCTGTACAATAAAAAAATATACTCCTTTTTTAACACCACTGTTCTTGGATTATGTAGGGATTAGTTGCAAAATATAACATCAAAGGCAGTCGGTGCAGAGAGAACACCCTCCCTAAATTTTAAGTATGATAGTATGAGAGAAGATATTTAAAAACAAATAAAAATTAAAACAACCCTCACTCCTGTATGTGATTTCTTGGAAGGATTGTCTAAGAATCAGAATATTTATTTTTTTGTATTGCCTTAAAGTGATAAACTCGATTATATTTTGGAGAATGAAACTGCTTAATTTCGTTTTAAAAGCCCTTGAAATCATCTACCTTAGGGCCGAGCAACTATGTCAATATTTGGATATATTTTCAAACAACTTAAACCTGTCAGTCTTCATCTGGAAATGGAGACCGATTCCCAAGCTGTATTATACTGTGTCTGGATAAAACCAGACTTTCGTTTTATAAAAATAATGTGTACTATCGTTATCAAGTACAACACATGGGTCATTCACTGTATAGATCTCTCAAGGAAGCGTAATCGATTATCAGGTCACCCAACGTAAATATGAACCCGAAATCTTAAAAGGCTTCACGTCAAAATGATTCAATATTTTGACCTGAAATTTTTAGACTTTTTTGCTGCTTAAATTTCATACACACACACAGGATGTACACTGTACATGTGAACAGGAACGCCCTTCATACCTAAGTAGGCCTATGTGATTTTACCACTTCCATCATTTCTACTGAACATAATGAAAATGTCGATGAATTGTAAAAAATTTCGAGTGATTTATAGCAAATAAACTGACTATGTGTTTTTATCGAAAAGAATATATATCGAAAGGAACTGAGTAGTTGATTTGTAAGACAAGATAATTTTAGTCACGATTTTGAATTAAATAGCGACAGGGGTACCTCACAGAGAAAAAATGTCAACAGAAAAGTGTCTTATTACCTTTCTCTTTTATATACATCAGAAAGTATAATTTTTAATACGAACATGTTTGATAGTAAATTTTATATGATTTAGCACCAGATAGGAAAAAAATGAAGAAGATTAAAATTTTTGAAAAATATGAAGAAGAAAAAAACAAAATCAAAAATTTTGAAAAAATCGCATAGGCCTACATAGGTAAGAAGGGCGTTCCTGTCCACATGTAACTGTGCATACACAGACTTCTATTTCTGGTCCCTTTAACATAAGCACATCAAGTATATATCTACAAAACGGAGGCTTAAAACACACATACTACGTACGTGAATCAATCACGATGTAAATAAATCTAACCCCAACACTGTTTGATCCATTCTCTCTGTTTAATTTTAAAAAGTTAAAGTATCTGACCTCTTTTTAAATTTGTTTTTAAGCAAATTGTTGATCTGGCTATTGACTGACATCCTAATACAAACAGATCTAAACAAAGGGTTTTTTTTTTCTTATGAAAACATCAATGTGGGATAAAAAAAAACCAACTGAGTCAACTGAAGATTGCCAGTACAAGGTCATTATATACTTCATGATTAAATGGTTTAAATGAAGAGAGAGAGAGAGAGAGAGAGAGGGGTTAACTCCACTGTAAACAAAATAGGTCATTTCGGGACTAACATATGGTTTAATTTTATTTCAATAATTCACTTGTGCGTAGGGGTCTTTAGCAGTGGGAGGAAACCACCAGAGGACCCGGAGAAAACCCACGAGGTTGGACAGGCGACCTTACTCCTTGTTATGTACATCTAGTTATTGGAAACCATGGCAGGCTTTATGATACAGCGTGCACATGGTAACCATTCAGCCATCCAACCTCCTTGAATGTCACAAGTGAGATATTAAGTAATACATGTTGACCTCATTGTTATCCATCCCTGTTGAGGCCTTAACCCCTGTTAAATCCTCTCTTGTCGACCCCTTTTAAAACTTTTTTTCTCCCTATTCTATATGAGAGTTAACCCATTTTTTCTCCACCAGTATTAACCATATTTTCTCCACCCCTGTTAAACCCTATTTGTGTGAAACCCTTTATTCGCCAACAGTGTTAAACCCATTTTCTCAATCCCTGTTAAACCCTTTTTTCTAAACCCTGTTAAACCCTATTTTAAACCAGAATTCATTCTATTTGACTACCGCAGCCCCTCTTCCTATTAAGAGGTGGGGTGGATGGCTGAATGGTTAGCATGTGCGTGCTGTATCATAAAGCCTGTCATTGAGTCAACTGGCATTGTTTTGAATCCCCGGTTGAACGTGACAAGGAACAGGGTCGCCTGTCCAAGCTGGTGGGTTTTTTCAGGGTCCTCCGGTTTCCTCTCACTGCTAAACACCCCTACGCACAAGCCAATTATTGACATAAAATTAAACCATATGTTAGTCCCGAAATGACCTAGATTGTGTCGAGTGGACATTAAACCCCATTCCACTCTTCCCATTATGATATCTTCATTAATTGACTTACCTTAGTTTTAAGTTGACTACAATCTTCTTTATAAGACGCTAGCTGTTTCTTCCACTCATCAACATTAGAAGTACTTTCTTGTAAAGCTGCTGTTAAACGAGCGTTGTTATTTTTTAAAGTTTGTAATTCCACCTCCCATTTCTTGGCATTACCTGAACTAAAAACAAAACAAAATTGATCAGCTATTGTGGAGTTCACATCAAGGGTCAAATGAGTGGCTGGATGACAGTGTAATGTTCAGCAGTAATGAATTCCACCGAACAGGCACACTGTGAATAAATGGTCTGTATCCAAATGACTTGAGTTTATATTTTGGGATTATAAGAAGATGTTCTTGTACACTTCCTTACCTTTGAGCAAGGGCGAGTTTTAATCGATCATTTTCATACTTGAGTTGAACTTCTGTTTGACTATTGGATGGTGTTGTTGCATTCTGTCCTCCCTGAGTTAAAGAGTTTCGTCTTTCTCGTAGACTTCCACTGTCACTAGACTAAAGGAATAAACAAATAGCTATTAACAAGAAGTTAGTGAAGGCATGTAGTCCAATCACTAGAGTTATTTCCCTTCGCCTGTTGGTTTCACAGCACTGTCAGTCCCGACAATGACAATGAGAGAGAGAGAGAGCAATGGGGTTTAACGTCCACTCAACACAAACTAGGTCATTTCGGGACTAACATATGGTTTAATTTTATTTCAATAATTCGCTTGCGCGTAGGGGTTTTCAGCAGAGGGAGGAAACCGGAGTGCCCGGAGGAAGCCCACGAGGTTGAGAAGGCGCCCCTATCTCCATGCCACATATGCTCACACCAGGGCTCGAAACCACAGCCGCAAGCCAGAGGTGACCAGCCAGCTAGAGGTCGAAGCGCGGCACTCTAGACCACTAGGCCATCCCACCCCCCCAACAATGAGAAGGGATGCGAGTAGAATCGTGACATAATCAAACACAATGAATATGTTTCAGCTGTCATGGTGGGTTAAGATATTTTCTTCGTAGTATGTTCATGTGATGTAGCCTGAAATCTCTCCTTTCACTTGATTGCTCGTCATTTGTTCAATAAAGTTTGCCATGAACGTTCGCTAATGGTTACGTTTATTATTTAGACCAGAGAAGTCTAATAATGAATGAAAGTTGAGCAGCAAATTGGATCCTAATCTAGTAAATATTGTAGACTAGTGATGACATCAAGAATTCATTATGGTCTGGATAAGTTAATTAATGTCTAATTAATAATTTAGATAACATTTCAGGACAAAAGAAAGAGCTGCAATAAGCAGATTTAGATCTTGCATAATGTATTTTTAATAAACAGTAATTGTGTAGAATCATCTATCTACCTTTGTGGGTTTTCTCTGGGTCCTCCGACTGCAAAATACCTCAATGCGCAAGCAATTGATTGAAATAAAATTGAATTATATGTCAGTCCTGAAATGACCTAGTTTGTGTTGAGCTTACTCCTCGCAGTATTCTGTTTAATCAGAGGGAATGAGTGGATATTGTTGTTTTAAATTTTGATTTGTCAGTAGTCCGACTAACAACCAATGACTAGCTGCTTTACAAAAGCTTTACATTTAAAACGAGTGCCAATATTGGACCAAATATATTTACATAACGTTACGTCATGGCTCACGATTTTATTATGCCTAATTAACCCGTGTTGAGTATAGCAGAATACTGCAGTAAAACTAATTGCATGACAAACGAGGCTATCAAGTTGAATGAAATGTAAACAATGCTGTTTGGAAACGAACATACTTTCACTGTTTTAATACCTTAAATCACTGTCCAAAGTTTTAGGGAAGACCCAGATTAAAGGGACAATCCCGATAAGAACAGAGTCTCAAAAATTAAAGTCCGAGAGTTTATGAAATTTATGGAACAAAATATAGAGGCATGGTGTATTTATCTTGTCTCAAAATTTCAGCTCAAAATATTGAGTCGCTTGGACGTGAACGTCAACACTGCTTATACGGACACTTAACCCTTTTAAGATTTCGGGTCAATTTTTTCATTGGGTGACCTGATAATCGATCCACATTTCTTGAGAGGTCTATACAGTGAATGATCCATGCCCTGTATTTGATAACAAAAGGTAAATTTCACCTACATATTATTTTTATAGAAAAACATCTGGTTTTATCCAGATACTGTATAATACAACGGTCTCCATTTCCAGATGAAGACTGTCAGATTTAAGTTATTTACAAGCGTATCACAAATATCGTGTTGGTTGGTCGGCCTTAGGTAATGGGTTTTAAGGGATTTTAACACAAAATTAAGCAATTTTATTCCTCAGAAAGTTATCGGGATTGGCCCTTTAAACGTAGGACTGCCATGTTGATTTAACGGGAAGAAAAGAAACACTCCCTCAAAAGTTCAAGAATCAGAAGTTAATCCAGCAATGGGCAGAGAGGGATTTCTCTGGCCATTGCTTCAGGAATATGGTGTTGAGTGGAGGTTACTCTCTCTCCTCTCTCAAGCTTGTTTGTATACTAGTTTTTATCACACTTGTACTAGCCTTTATCAAATGTATGTTAAAGCCCCAATAACACTCTTGTTGTAACTGAATAATATGTCCCAATCTTCATTCTGGTCAACAAATGTATTATTTTACAATATTCCAATTAATTGATGATATAAATTTCATCTTAGCACACCTAATTTAAAAAATTGGAAAAATTCAACTAATTAATTTGAAAAGTCTAACGTAAACCTTTTCAAATGTGACTTGGATTTTAAAATATTTTCGAACCCTCTGGACAAGTAAAAAAGGATGTAATGGATAATTTACACAACAGGTAGGACATTTAAACATCTAGTACTTAGAATAAAGCTATTATTTATTTTCTCAAGCTGCCAAGCCACCAAGAGTGTTATTGTCCCTTTAAACCCCATTTCCCTCACTGACATAATAATATTTTATATTTACCTGAACTGATGAAATACTGCTGTTACGTGAATGATGAACCTTGTGGTTAATGAGCGGTGATCCAGCCTGATTGTCCAAACCACCATTTATTTCCTGAATTAGCGGTGATGAATTCTGTCGAGTTAAGTCTTTGATTTCTTTAAATTTTTCAATGAACTGAAAAACAAAACAGACCAAAATTACAAATTCTGTAGGAAATAATGTTTACCATAACAGACCGTTTCATTGACTAATCACTCGCTTCATATTTTTATTATTATTTCAATGACTTTTTTCTTTTTATTTGTTACTATGTGTTTTTTTTCCAATATTTTCAGATTTTAGTTAATATTGATTTGTGGAATTTTTACATGCAGAAGTAGGCTTTACTAGCCCTGAAATTACGAAAACTCAAAGTCTTTTTCACATTAAATATTGCCAACTTGTGAAAGTTTTGCCTGTACTAATTCTGTAAAAAAACACAAAATTATATCCATTTCAGATCAAACATTGACAGAAATATTCCCCAACTCCCTTGCACACACTCTCTCTCACATAATCGCCAGGAGCATATTCCACATATTTTTTAGTCAATTTTCTCAGGTAATATTCAAAATTCTGTGAAGCCATGACACAATTATGATCATTATCAGCTCACATCCCTGGACAATCACTAGAATACATTTTTCCTTAAATCTCAAACTAATTCATAATCAAATTACCTTAGATTTGGACATTTTCCTCTGATAAATGAAAACTTGAAAATAAATCCAATTGTCCGTTAAGCGGTAGCAGTTGACGATGTGTAATTGTAACCAAACTAAGAGGTATAAATGGGTGTGTCTGGTTATTTTGACCTTTTAGTTAGGTAAGGATGGAGTTAAGTATATAACTGGGCTATTTTACCACTAAAACTATATACACACTTTGTATTCACAGGAATGTCTATTTCTCTAATACTACAAGGGAAATGTTACAATTGGGTATATAAGGTCAAGAGTTAATTGTCTCCTTAAAGCAGCTGATTGTCGTTTGACGGATTGTTTTGTTTGAACAATTTTGAATCTCTTGCAAACTTCAATAATGTTAAAGCCTAATATTTTTAAAGGAATAACTGTGGCAAATTTGGTTCAACGCTGTTCAATATTTACAAAGAAATGATGAATTTGACATTTCGCAACATCCGACATCCTATATCTGCAAATGAGAGAGAGAGAGACATGGTGTTTAACATCCACTCAACACAAACTAGGTCATTTTGGGACTAATATATGGATCAACTATATTTCAATAATTGGTTTGCGCATTGGGGTCTTTAGCAGTGGGGGGAAACCAGAGGACCCAGAGAAAACTGATGAGGTGGGACAGGTAACCGGACTCCTTGTCACGTACAACCTGGGAATAGAAACAACACCAGTTGACTCAATGGCAGACCTTATGATACAGAGCGCCCATGCTAACCTTTCCGATACGTGACAAAAAGTATTGCAATATTTTGATAAAGTCAGAGTTTATCACTTAGAACAGTTTTATTTTGAGCAGTATTATTGTTTTTATAACTTTGGTCTTGGCCATGTATTGTTTACTGCAAAGCCTATAAAATGTCTGATTATGTGAATACACATTTCACTTTGTCTTCACAACCTTGTTCACCGCAAAGCGTAAATAATATGACTGACTATGAAATCTATATAAACAGACCAGCTAATATTTGAATATGAAATAAAAGTAGAAAAATATTGATACAGCAAAAATGTATCAATACAGTGTATCACCAGTGAATGTATTGCAATATATCGGTATAGTAATAATTTTTGACAGCCCTCTACTCTACCCTAACATTTTAGCAGAGATCAAGCCATTGAGAATAATATTTTGTTCCAAAAATGCATGATTGGGATTGGTGACTTCAACAGAATAAATATTTTCTTTTCAAGAAGACCCTCTTGAATTTCAGTTGAATTAAATTTACATTTTAAAACAGTGAGTGGAAATCATTTTCTTTCCTAATTTCAGATTCATGTTTGGCAGTTCACCAGACGGCAGTTTATCTCAAAGTTGGATCAAACTGTGAACCCTAAATCCAAACTTTTATATATACCCAAATCAAAGATGTCATTTGCCTGTTAAATTTTTCATAATGATACAACATACATGCGCTAACCATTCCACCATTCAACCCCACTATAGTTATAAAGACTAAAATACACAGAATGTTTAAAACAATGTCAGGACAAGAGGGAAAAAGATCTAGTCTGAATCCTGACATCTGCTAAGAAAGTTATCTCCCCTTATATCAAATTAACCCCTAGATTACTCCACTTGTCACTGTACACACTATGTTGTTATTACTGACACAACTTGAGGTGTAGTTCAGTGTCCAGCATTATTTGTTTTGATTAGTGAACGAGACCCAGTCGCCACTTGCTGGACAAACAAACTCTGTCAGTCTCGGACAAACAGAGATTCCATAACAAAGAACAACGTAAACCGACCTTGACCCCCATAATTATGTGACAAGACGTTTCCTCACATTTCTCAAACAGAAAACCCCTTGTTATTTTAATGACATAAATTCCTTAAAGTTTCAGACAAATATTTGGTTGATTATTTGGTTAATTATCGAGAATTTAGAGATCAGTTTTCCCTAAAAGCCACATGGAATTTGAAATAAAACAAATCAATATCGTGTCAGACATTGTGGTTGTTGTCAGTAGAGCACAGAGATAAATAATCAGACAATATTATTTTGATTACATTTGGGAAAGGAAATGAAATAAAATGTGGTTTAAGATCCTACTGTTCTGCTCCAACTGGGCTAATGAAGACGGGCATACAAAATGAAGTAAGCTTGGTCCCCACTATCACGATTCGTACTACGATAAAAATCGTGGTTTCAATTGTTGAGCAATCGTGGATATCTTATCAGGTCTTCTGATATATTGAGGTCATCGTAGCAATCGTGTTGACCATATCAAAACGTATCTGAATGTATCTGCATGTAGAAGATTGTGGACTCAAATTGGGACAATCCTATCGTACACGACAGTGGGAAGCTGCCATTGCCGGTAATTGCTAAATTATTTGCCAAATTAAAAATCTAATTGTTCGATTGACATTCTTTCGCCATTTGCAATTTTGCTGATCAACAGCGCCAACCCTCGTCCCTTGAATCTATGTGATACTCACCTTCGTTAAATCCACTTCTGTAGGGAACCCGAGACCGTAAACTATATTAGCTCGGGGATCCAACCACTGACCAAACTTCTGGGAGGTTTTCGTAAAAGTCATATTTGGAGTGATGACACTGTTCACAACAGCCTGCAGAATACAAAAATCATCATTACAACTGTTGGACAAGAAATTTCTTCAGGATTTTCCAGCGTGATTTCCCTTTGGAAAGACAAACAAAAGAATGATAACCAAATTTCATTTCATTTTGAAATAATAATAGGCCATTGCAATGAAGCCTGGGCAAAGTTCCTCCTCCCATAGTCACTGCATATGCATATTCATTATCCTGGTTCGAACCACAGTGAGTGTTCTGTCAGTAAGGTGGTGTGTTATTAACCAAGAGGTTCCTTTAACCAGGATGCCCTGGGTTTGATACTGGAGTTGGCAGAGAAGTTCCTCAGCACAGTGAGTGTTCTGTCAGTAAGGTGGTGTGTTATTAACCAAGAGGTTCCTTTAACCAGGATGTCCTGGGTTTGATACTGGAGTTGGCAGAGAAGTTCCTCAGCACCTTCCAGCCAGTAAGTGATGCAAGGCAAAGAACCAGGCCTCAAGTTCACAAAGCATTCTCAGACTTAAGATAAGAATTTACTCAAAATTGTTCACCTATTCTAATTACAATATAGCCCTTTATAAAACTTTTGTTATTCTAAAGTAGCAAATACACCAGTAAGAAACTATGCGCAAAGTTTTGTGGTTGTAAGTTGAATAAATTAGAATGATTTGTGAACTCTTGGCCTGACAAGTACAAGTAGCAGCATCTGGGCGGATTGGATAGTATGTAAACCCAGGTCCAGCTTACATGACAGTGTGTACATAAAAGAACCCTTGGCAGTTGTTATTCAAGGAATAGTATGCCACTGCGGCACTACCTGGGCAAAATGCCCTTTTTTTATTAGCCCTGTTGGTGCAGCAGAGTAAAATGTTCATTCATTTTATTTCTATTGTAAATATCTGCCTTACCTTTTGGCCATCTACTCCAATAATTCTGTAGGAGTTACGAGAATTGTCATAGTAATACGAAATGTTGGTCGCTTGTTTTGTGGCTGGAATCCAATTTTTCTTTGTATCTGGATCAATTTGGAAGACATGTGCCTTTGTTGAAAACAGGGGCTGCTCCCTGAAATGGCAAAACATCATAATAAAAATACAAGTACATGTACATACATGTATTATTAGAATTTAAGAATATTCCAACTACTCAGAATTAGTAAAATCAGTAAAGAAATAAACAAGTCATTATTTGAGAAGATAGTAGCAATATCGTTTTTAACCTTTTTTCCAAACAATAATAAAAAAAAAATTAAAAACAATGTTGGTACTACCAGAGCAAAAACAAAACTATGACAAATATTATAATCAAAATCTTATAAAATGACATATCATATACATCTAACTGGATTCATAAATTAGTGGTACACTGACAAATTTCTATCAAAAAATAAAACCAAGAGAGAAAACACCATTACAATCTTTAAAACTGTACACATGTACATGTACCTGTAGAAATTAATAATATCAGTCTCATAATAACAGACCCAATGTTGTTTCCAACAATATTCAACCATTGTTGACGTCAATCAGAGATGGCTACTTTGTTCTCCAAGCCAAGGCCAGCATGTGGTACAAATGACCAAGCAAATACACATATATGTATATAAAACCTTGCAAAGGGGGATGGAGGCAGACAGTCGCTGAGAGCTCTAGTGGATAAAGTTAATGTAAATAAAATTTTTCAAGGGTGGAATGGAGGCACAGATAGAGTCTGGAAGCTCTAGTTGATAAAGGAATACATGTATCTTCTGCTGCCATTAAAAAACATACATATACACATGTACAAATTACCCCCTTCCAAAATGGCACATGGAGGTGGAGAAAAGTCTCTAGACATGTATATTTATACTAATATTTGTGACTGTCATTTATTTGTTTGTTTGTCTATTTGTTTGTTCAGGGTTTTCGGCTACAATGGAGCTATCCTGAGGCTGAAATCTGGTGTATGAGGTGGCTTTCACTGTGAAGTAACATATTTAAGCTAGGTAATGTTGGGCTACTGCATTATGCAAGAGTTAAATCTGCCAATTGCAGGTCTTTTTTATGGCTTAAATGTTACATAAATTATCAATTAGACATCAATTAACTTAGCAAGACCATAATCAACTATCGATGCCATTAGATGGCTCCTATTATTAGTGGATTAAAATAGGATTTGTGCGTCATGATTTGAAGTAAAAATTTAAATCAAGACTTTGTTTATTATCGTAACAACAGCAGCAGGGACAATCAAAACTACACTGTTATTATAACACTGATAACTTGGCTCAGAGTGTAGTAATTTGACTGAAAATTTCAATATATTCTCTTTTCATTATCTAATTTTCAACTATTACAACGAGAACTTTCAGCTCTTTATCTAATCTTACATAATGCTCCTTTAAGCTACAGACAATTAGATATGGTCAAAAAATGCAAATAATGATCGCTACATTAAATCCCGAAACATATAACTCCCTCTCCCCTTTCTCAAGTCACGCTAATGCTGAGGTGTGCCTACTTTAAATATAGCTTCCAATTAGTGGTTTTATTAGCAAAGATTTGTTTTGTTTGATTAAGGAATAGCAGAAGAAAACTGTGTGTGCTAATTAAGTGTACTGAGGTTTTTGTCACATGTTTGTGTGTACTACCACACACAAATTCTTCAACTTGTGACCCTGACTTCAACAAACACATAGTTTGGGTTTCGAGAAAACATAAAGTAAGCTCTCTTCTTCATATTTTAATCAATCAACTGATAGCAAGTCATTCTCTTCAGAATTATCATTTTGATCAAGAAAAATAATGTAAATAATTCAATATCATGCCTATCTAGGGGTTTTAATGTCCTCTCGATACAATCTAGATGATTTCGTAACTACCACAAGTTGGAGAGACAGACCCTACTCCTTGTCATGCAGGGAATCGAAAGCATGCCACTTGACTTAATCACAGACCTTATTATCAAAAGCATACACATTAGACCATTTGGACACCAAACACACCCACTTTCCAGTGGTATAAAATTAACAGTAGTAGCTATTTCAAAGATATTGTACAATTTTTGAACATTAAAGTCTTTTGTGTTTCATTTGCATTTTTCCAAAAACATCACATTTTCCACCAATTAATTCAAATTGATTGTTCAACATTTAATGACACATACATTATCATGAGCTAAATCTTCCTATTGCAGGTCTTTATTTAGGCCTTAAATGTTACATAGACTATTAATTAGACATTTATTCACATGGCAATACCATAATCAACTCTCGATGCCATTGGATGCTCAAGATTTTAACTAGATTAGAACGGTTCAATGGAGTCATTTAATGATTTAATATACAACTACTGCGGTTATGAACATTAATAAACAATCAATGCATATATCTGGTCAAAACTGTGATAACTTGACTCAGAATAAAGTAATTTGAATGAAATTTTCAATATATTCATTTTTATTATCTTATATTTAAAAAATCAAACCAAACTTAATGGTAGATAATCACCTGGAATGGGAATCTAGCTGGCTTACTTTGACCATGTTTATTTATATTGTCTCAGAAGTCAGAGGATACTGAATGTTTAACAATTGTTTAATTCATCATTTCTTGTATATATACTGAACGGAAATAGATCATTTTAAGACGAATATTCATTTTATAGACCAAGCATTCAAAAGATTGTAATTTGCTAGGGATTAACAATACAAGAATGACGATCAGAGACTTCTAATTACTTGAACTATGTGTAAATTGTAGATGGCTTTTCCTTATATACCCAAGTGTCAAACATAATATCAGCAATTGAAACTATATGGAAGTTGTTAACATCTAAATTACAATCTTGTTTGGATTTCTTTTCAAATACCTGATTTTTGTTGTTTTTGAACATGTATTTAAATCTAAAATAAACATTGACTTAGTGTTCTATCCATAATATCAAACTTAATATATCATTGAATTGGTGGAATATAACAGGGGCATATGATATGCCGAAAGGCATTTGTGATTTAATAATGGTTTTCTTTATATAAATTTGTTATAACAACAACCTAAATACATCTATCAAAAGATACTTTGGTGAGGACTGTGCTATCTAAATGTTTATTTGGCCCATGGTTGTACCGAGTCATATGACACATGTACACAGGAATATCAAAAGTCAATTCCTGTATTACCGCAGTACATTCTATATTTGTATTTAAATTGTCTTATTTTTGTAAAGAATATGCCTATGGTATTTATGTCAAAATGTGTTAGAATTGAGCTGCAGTAACCATGGAAATGATGTCATCTGTAATTATTTGCTGATCAACTCCGATTTCCCTATGTCACTAGTGTCACAGAGTTCATGTAAGGAAAAACAGCCATACTGTAAATATTATACAATATGCAAATTTTTGCAAATTATAAAACAAATATTTGGTCAATAAACTATAACACATGCATATGGAAGAACAATTACTAATTTAAATTGGTGACATTTGGAAGAGTATTTCTCAATCTTTTGAAGCAAGTACAGTATAGACAAGCAATAACAACAAATCACAATCCAGGAGAGTTGGGGACCAGTGCCTAGTAAAAAAACAAAAAAACAAAACAAAATTAACATCACTGATAAGAAAGAACCACTCACCAGATAATATGAAAACTTTATCGCCAAAAGAAAACTCAAATTTAAAATTTCATTGCCAAAATCATATTTTTAATAGCAATTGCAATTTGGAAGTCGACATCAAGAACACTGGTTTCATCACTAATATTTAAATTTCAACAAGCTTACCCATTAAAGAAACACATACATGTACAGGCCTTGAAACTGTGCATCTTTCCACTAGTAATGGGTTAGTCAATCTACCTCATTTTTGCAAATTGCAAAAAAAACCCCCAAAAACTAAGTCTATATAAATCACAGACTCAAATTGAAAAATAAAATCCTTAACCAGTAACAAGATGTACATGTATATAGTGTAGAAATAATGACACTACTTAGGACACCAAGCACCTGTTGTTCACAAATATATATCATCATGATTTTTAATTGATTATATACTGTACCAGAAATTCCTTGATAAAATTCAATTTATAAACCTCTCATACTACAGATGTACATATAAAGATATATACAGGTCCTGCGAGTGGTGAGGTAAGGGATTCTGGCACAGCCTTTAGCCCATGGAGTTAACTATTTGGTCAAAATGAACATTGGTTTCCTGTACATGTATATTCCGCCCAATTCAATAGTTCGCTCGCATATTGGGGTCTTTAGCAGTGGGAGGAAACAGGAGGACCTGGACAGACGACCCTAATCCTTGTAACGTACAACTGAAGAATCAAAACTATGCCAATTAACTCAATGACAGACTTAGGATACATTCAGCAATCCAACTCCCCCATTTTATAAACAATATCTTTATTCAGAATTTTTTTCTTATAAGAAGTAGATTTCACAAATTAAAAACATTTATATGGATATACTACTTCTAAAGTTATTAATATGTATACTGATAATTAGCATAACATAAATTCAGAAGTAGATATCCATATAAGTGTTTTTAATTTATTCAGAATAGATCTGAAGAGAGAGAGAGAGAAAGGGCCACTCGACACAAACTAGGTCATTTTGGGACTAACATATGGTTTAATTTTATTATTTCAATTGTTCGCTTACGCATAGAGGTCTTTAGTAGTGGGAGGAAACCGGAGTAAACCCACGAGGTTGGACAGATGACCCTACTCCTTGCCACATACAACCGCGGATTCGAAACCACGCCAGTTGACTCAATGGCAGGCCGTATGATAGAGTGCGCGCATGCTAACCATTCAGCCACCTAACCCCCAGTATCTGAATAGGGACTGATGTATAAAGGTATAGCCTATATAACACCCTTCTCCCTGTAGTTTTGGTGTCCCTGTTAAAAAAACAAACTTCAAAGTGCTTGATTCTCACACACAAGACCATTTTAAATTATTGATGATATATCATCATCTAGCAGTAAATATATCAATATCATTTGAGATAAAACTACAGTATAGATTTTAAAACCTGAGTAAACAGTGTTTTTTGGCAGTCTATAAACCTGTTCTATCTCTATAGCAACACAAGTTTAAATAAATGTTGTTTTATTCAAATATTATTACTGACTAAATATAGTCGTTACAAATACAATGTATGTTTATAATGGATGACAAATTTCAGTCCACTTCAGAAAGCATTGGGGGTCACGGTGGCCAAGTGGATAAGGCGCTGGTTCGCTAGCCTGGAGGTCGGGTGTTTGATCCCTGCATTGGCCGAGAAAGTTCATCTCGATTTTCCGGCGTGATTTCCCCTTGTCAGTGATGTAGGAGGGCCTGACAAGGACAGCTGCCTAGTCGTTCAGATGGTACGTAAAACCGAGGTCCCATGTACACATTGGAGTGTACGTAAAAGATCCCTTCGCAGTTGGAATTCGATATAAGAGTAGGCCGTAGCAATGCTGCCTGGGCAAAATTTCCCTCATAGCACACTGTATGGCGTCTTCCATTAGCCCAGGTTAGGTGCAAAAGAGTAGGACATTAAACCCCATTTCATTTCATTTCGGAAAGCATTTATAGAATTGAACATTATCAAGAATTTCAACTTTCTTTTTAATTTAGCATAACAAATAATAGTAAATTAAAACAGTTCGGCCCCAAAAGGCTTTAAGATTTTAACATTCATTTTGAATTTTTCAACAATTTCAATTTTCAACTATTTGAATTTTTCAACAATTTCAATTTTCAACTATTTGAATTTTTCTATTGGCAATCAAATTGATATGTTCCAGAACACTTGATATTATCATAATCATTATTGGATGCAATGAAATTTTTGAAGGTTTAAAACAATTTAGATCAAAATAAATTATTAAAATATTGAATTGGGTTGATTTACATTATTGATGGGAAAAATCCAAATGATTAAAAATTTGTTTCGACATATGGAAAAGCCATTTGCAGGGCCGGTGTACTGGTGTGGCTGCTGTGGCAGGTGTGGGATGGGGTTGGGGTGATAGTATTGGGCTGTAGCCAGGTGCGCTATTATTGAAGGGCTGCAGCCAGGTGCCCTTAAAAGGATCCCTCAATTTGGTCTTAAAAATTCAACATGTGACCCTTTTGTGTTATCACTGCAATTTTATATACAAAGCATATATAATTTATGATTTTACGAGTTTATTTATTATGTTGTATATCTTTGTGCCATATCACTCTTTATGTACCATACTGGGGGGATGGGATGGCCTAGTGGTCTAGAGTGCCGCGCTTCGACCTCTAGCTGGCCGGTCACCTCTGGCTTGCGGCTGTGGTTTCGAGCCCTGGTGTGAGCGTATGTGGCATGGAGATAGGGGTGCCTTCTCAACCTCGTGGGTTTCCTCTGGGCACTCCGGTTTCCTCCCACTGCTAAAAGACCCCTACGCGTAAGCGAATTATTCAAATAAAATTAAACCATATGTTAGTCCCGAAATGACCTAGTTTTGTTGAGTGGACGTTAAACCCCATTTCTCTCTCTCCCCCCATGTACCATACTGACATACAAATTGCAACTGTGCGAGTAGGACGTACAATGACGAGAATATGTCTTAAGTAGTGGACACCCAAATCATTAGGCCGAATGGTTGGCCCGAATCAATCGGTGGCGAATTTCATTCGGCCGAATAGGTGGACACACTACCCGAATGCTTCGCCCGATTCATCAGTCGATTGCATCACCTTCCACTTCACATGATTAAAGCATGGCGGCGTCTATGTCTTCACGATATGAGTACGATTGGCTAATGAATTCTACATTTGGCAGAATGCTTCGGCAAAGCGGACAAACCAGGCGAATATAATTTGGCCGATTAAATATTCGGCCAAATATATGAAACCTGTTTGATCTGTGCGAATCATTCAGCTGAATGACAGTGGACACACTAGGCGAATATTGACGCCGATTGATTTAGCCGAATCATTTCGGCTAGTGTGTCCACCGCTTTATGCATATACGCGGTTAATGCAACCGGCAACGACTTTTTTTTCAGCTATCGGCCGCATGCAATTTTAGACTGTCAAAAGTCAAACATAAATGAAGATGTATCCAAACTACAGAAACGCTGGAATAGCACAACCAACTTAATTAAATCCCCACTCCTGTTTATTAGCCAATTCCAAGAGGTCTATAATGAACATAAAATGAAATGAAATGGGGTTTAACATCCTACTGTTCTGCTAATGAAGACAGGCATACGCCATACAGTGTGCTATGAGGGAAATTTTGCCCATACATCCTACTCTTATATCTAATTCCAACTACAACCAAGGGATCTTTTACCAGCATGCCCATGTGTACATGGGATCTTGTTTTTTTTGTCATTCAAATGATTAGACTCTCTGTCCTGCATCACTGACAAAGGGAAACCACGCTGGAACAATAGGACACACAAATTACACAAACATTGCAAGCAATAAACAACAATTGTAAATATCAAATCAAATAAATACATCAAAGAGCGAAAATGTGTGACATAATTTTTGTCTCCATTTTTATCAAATTTAATATCAAATAAATATCTATTATTGACTTGGGGTCGTTATCACAATCCTGAGGCATATACTGTGAAGATGTGCAAAAAAATTTATGATTACTAAAACACTTGTTGGTGTCGCAAATATTACAGGTGCTTAAACTTTCTGGCCATATTTTCCAAAGTGGATTAGTCTAAATCAGAGATATAATCTCCAATTTTTTGACCATTCATATTCCGAAAAGCTGATTGAATTTTAAACGAAGATTGATATAAACTCTGATTAGCCTAATCATTGAGTTAATCATTGTTTGAGAATACCATAAGTGATTTTGAATTATCAATTGATGTAGGCTGTGTTTTTATATTCCTACATGCTTTGCAAAAAATAAATGGAATGATAGAATTCTTACTACATGTATGTGCTTAAAAACTGATAAAATTTGTGAGTTATTTTGAATGCTAACAAAAAAAAATCTAAAAATTCAATGACATTGATAATGCACTGATTTACAAATATTTATAATTATTTCATAAAAATAAATTTTTGGCTGTGTATGGCAATGATCAGTACTTACATCATGAGGAGTTTCTACTGTATAATATACCAATATCCCACAGTTTTACATATAGTATATATTACAATAAACCACAGTTATACATATAAAATACCTATATACCATACTTATAAGACATACTATAAGCAATTAACACATTGTAGTACTCTTAAACAATGTATACAAATTATGAACAGTTTCATTGGTTGTGTGGTTTAACTACTGTACTGTGATTGGTGTATGGGTTATAAAAGTGAATGGTATGTACAATGTATAAGTTAAAGTGGTTGATATAGGTATGAGGAATGTGGACAATGTCTATAGACTTACCTGTACAGGTGCTTTAATGACTTGATCTACAGATTTAATAAACCTGTCCTTCTTATTACTTATTATATATGGACTTAAGACTTATAATCATAGGTATTCATATCTACGTGACAGTTTTCTCATGAATATGTCTACTCATGAAATACATGCGGGAACAAATGTCAAAGTCTAATCCCTTATTTAAAATGATGATAATAATAGAATGTCAAAATTGAAATCTGATCGTTAAATAAAAATAATCTAGTAATTTTTTTTTGATTGTGTTGCACATTGTCAGTGAAAGAAAGGAGACACAGCTATTAGTCGAGTTTAAAATAAGGCTAAAAACCTTTCTTTATACACTGCCCCCCCCACCCCTCTACTTCTCCCAAAGAATATAATTTTGAAGTCATAATAGTTCTTATAGTCGGTTCGTAAGACACTAGCTCAATAATATGGAATTGAGGGATTTCAACCACCTGGTGCTGATCGAGAATGTTCCCCATAATTTTCCAGCGTGGTTTCCCTCGTCGGTAGTGCAGGATGCATGACCTGATAAGGTCATTTGGATGGTATGAAAAAAACCCAAGGTCCTGTCTACACTTTGGTGTACATGTAAGTAAAAGAACCTTGACAGTTCTAATTCGAAACAAGAGTGGGCAAAATAGTCTTCATAGCACAGTAGGTCGCAGCGCCTTTGTCTAATCAAAACAGTCGTCATAGTACACTGTATGTCGAACTATGAAATCTTGAACTATGAAAAATGAAACGGAGTTGCATAGGTTAGCGTTTATCTCCATTTATGCAAGATTCATAATAACTAAATAATCATTAATTGTCATTA
The DNA here is from genome assembly GCA_948474765.1 of Patella depressa. Taxonomy (NCBI): domain Eukaryota; kingdom Metazoa; phylum Mollusca; class Gastropoda; family Patellidae; genus Patella; species Patella depressa. Next base: position 74,518,490 of record OX419716.1, read on the forward strand.
AATACTGTATCAAATTCAAAACAAATAACACCATTCAATTCGTTGTAAAAAAAATAAAATGAAACTGAGTTTAACGTCCTACTCCAAACTGGGCAAATGAAGACGGGTAATACATCAGCGCGCTATGGCCTACTGTTATATCGAATTACAATTGCAAAGGGATCTTTTACGGGCAAGGCGATGTGAACACAAGACCTTGTTTTTTAGTCCCACCTGACTGCTGTCCTTGTCAGGCCCCCCATCCTGCATCACTGAACCCCGTCTGAAAATCTGGCTGAACTTTCTCAGCCAATGCATGGATCCCTTGTAAAAAAGAAAACCTGTTCTATATCAAGTTACTATATTATATAAACCTGCTTAATTTCTGTAGCAAGGGCACAAACACCATAAATGCCTTGTGCCAACTGGGAAATTTCTAGGATTCAATTTTGCAAAATGGAGTTTATTCCTTTGAGTACTCTGGGGAAACATTTTCTTTCATAGCAGACACAACTGTCAATACAAATTGTCCTTGTGAAATACAAAATAAATAGCACCATTAAATTCCTTGTAAAAAAACCCCCAGGCTTGGTTTCTTATAGAGAACAAGACATATACAATCAGACAAATTCTTTTACCAATATCATTAATTCCATTTAAATCAAACCTAAAGACCCATCTTTTCAAACATTATATTTTAATAGGGCAGTATCATTTGCATTTTGTATTGTAGTGTTTTTGGTGTGTGGTCAGCGCTTAGAGCATTTTCCTTCCCTATTGTCGTGTAGATTTTAGCACACTTAAAAATCAGAATGCAACTTGCCCAACATCATCTGAATAAACCAAGGCAGCTCTTTCTAAGGCTGGTGAGTTCAACGGACTGATTGCTGATTTCCCGTATTTTTGGGCCCAAGAATATGCTGAATTATCTTGAAATGTTTCCAGTCTGGTTTCACGACAACTGCTAGATCTACGCATCTCTTCTGAGTACTTTGCTCTTTTTCGTCGATTTTTTTTCTCTTCAAATACTTAATATTATTACTGGCACTTTAAACTTAAAAAACTCTAATATTGTAGCAGTCTGAGCTTTTTGTTACTTGAAATTACAAGAATGTTTACAAAATGATTATCAGATATTATAATAGATGCAAACATCCAATTTCTCTTTCAGATTAAGTTCTGGTTCATGTATACATCTTTACAAAAAATTCCACAAAGTTCACCGGTACAAGAAATGTAACTCTTTAACAAGGTTTGGAGACACATCAACAGAAATTGCCAATCTGATATTTAATGCTTTCTTAATTAACGTTAGTACATTATCCAATTCCTGGCTAATACGAATAGCTTCAAAGTGGTTCCTGCTTTTATGAATGTTACGACAGAAAACAAATTCACAAAAATATGCTAAAACACATCCAAATTTTAGGATATAATATAATCACAGTTTCTCGTTACAATTCACCATACAACAGACAAATCAGGATAACTGCACAGTCAATCATAAACAGAACATACAATACACTAGTACAGGAGAAGCAGTTCAACTAATTAGACAATTCCAACACTGCTAGTTTCTTGATTGAGAATAAAACCAGTGTTTCACATTTGATGTATGTAAATGTTAAAGTGTTTAAAAAACTAATTTAAATGTTTCTCAATTCTAGAACACTATTTTCCACTCTTTTAGCACCAAATCAAACATGAATCTAAGCCCCACAAAATCTTCAACCAACATTTCTAATCCAGTTTTTTAATTTAGAAGTTATGGAAACCTAACAACTTTAAAGTTAACGGTAGATGGCTTGCGTTTGGTATTAGTTTAAGACCCCCTCACGGCCAAACTCTGTGTGGTAGGGACATTTGTTTGTAATAAAGGGAAGGTCAGACTTTTATCAATTAAAATTGAACTTGGAGCTTAAAATGCTACTAACATGAGAGATAGAGAGTGTGCGAAAGAGAGAGTCTCTTTTCTGCCTACTCAACACATGCTAGGTCAGTTTGGGAGTAACATATAGATGTACATGTATAGCTGTATAGAAATCAGTGGATCAAGAGAAGATCCAAAGAGAACCCAGAGAGGTTAATGACCACACTCCTTGAGTTTTGTCATGTACACGTGTGGGATCGAAACCATGCCACTTGACCTAATGATAAGACCTAGTGATTTAAACCACATGCGTTAGACCATTCGCGCCCTCCCCAATCCAGTTTAACAAACAACTGTTTTCCCCTTTAATTAAATACCAGTAAAAACCCTATGGATATAGGTTTATGGTATGTATATATGTAAATATTAATGGAACTGTTATAACCTAGATTAGAGATAACACATAGTAATTTATATGATTGATGTTTACACTTAGTCATTAAAGCTTATTAAAGGAGCACTTGCCCCAAGTCTTACCTTTCAGACAGAGAGAGAAATGGGGTTGAAAGTCAAATTGACACAAACTAGGTCATTTTGTGACTAACATAATAATGGTTCATTTCATTTTGATAAGATAGACCTTCAGGGGCAGATCCAGAAATTTTTGCAGGAGGGGGTTTGCCAGGTTTCTGTCACCGAAATCTGCCATCATCGTCTCTAAATTACATAGGCATACATACAAATTGAGCTTTTTAAACAGAGAAATCATTTTTATACTGATGTAGGATCACTTTGTGATGTAATTTCATTGATGCAAGGCATTATTTTTTTTTATGTAGCTGATCCACCCCTGATAACACAATAAATGATTGATATTTATACCTGCCATTTCAGAGTAAGAAAGGTTTGTCAGAAGGACATTAAACTGTTGATTTTGTGGGGGCTGTTTTTGCCCTTAAATTCTAATGCACCTAGTAATGTAATATGAAAGTGATTTACATTCAATTTTTAAAATCTTATTGTAATCTTATCTTCAATTACATGTATGCTGGGTGAAATTTGTAAACAGTCAGCAACGCAGACACACTAGGCGAATATATCAAACATTTAATTTGGGAGAATCATTCAGCCGAATGACAGTACACACAATAGACAAATTTCAACGCCGATTGATTAGCCTGAACAATTCGGACGAATCTTTCAGATAGTGTGTGCAATGCTCGAGATAACAAAATCAATATGGATTTTAATGGATCAATATAATTCGTGTTTTTAATTTCAAATATTATGGATAATAATGAGTTGGAGGTTGGGCTCCTTTAATGCCAATAGCAGATAGTTTATGAATGGAACAAGTCAAGACAAGCCAAATAATATATAAGTCTACAGAATGTTTTATCATTGATAATATCTGTTAGAAGGATTAAATATCAAAACAAATATAACATATAGATTAATACAACTATCTTTATATATGGCGTACTGAAAGCCTTATAAGTCTACAGAAACGGGTATCAATATCACTATAGTTTAGAACCTTTTTCTGGCCTTTCGTCTATTCGTTTGATTTTAAATACTATCAAGAATATAATTCAATTATGTATGGTAGTAATAAAATCAGGTAGTTCATAACAATAATGTAGATTTAAATGTAAAACATAATAAAATACTGTAAATATCATTTAATTTGAGTTTTTTTCCTTTGAAAATTAAAAGTACATGTATCCGATTAAGACAAATAAACATGCATTATGCACAGCTAAATCTGCCTAAATTATCAAATATAATATCAGTTAATTTATCAACTCATGATGGCAACGCTAGACTGCGATATTTAGTGGATTTGAATACATTTTTTCCTTTGAAAATTAAAAGTACATGTATCCGATTAAGATAAATAAACATGCATTATGCACAGCTAAATCTGTCTAAATTATCAAATATAATATCAGTTAATTTATCAACTCATGATGGCAACGATAGACTGCGATATTTAGTGGATTTGAATACATTTTGTGATGGATAATTTCAAGTAAAAATGGATAATCAATATTTTGTTTATTATCGTATCAACGTTAGTAATGATGATTGAGACTAGCCTAACACTGAATTGCTAATATCTCGATTCAGAGTGAAGCAATTTGACTGAGATTTTGAGCATGTTCTGTTTTTATTATCTTTTTCTTAACTTTTATAATAAGAGCTGGCCCTTTAATAAGTACAAATAAAGACATTATTATTATTATTATTATTTAATTTTTACACATCAGTAGTTTATAAAAAACATTCTTTTTCACATACTTAATGTCATACTTAACGTTAAAGTTGCTGTCAAACGTATAAACAGTGTGGTTCAATGGTATAATTGGACTAAAAACATATTCAAACTATTTTATCTATAAAAACTTTGCTTCAAATTAACAGTTTAATTGCAACAATGCTGTCATCATCTTTTATTGAACAGCCATGTTTATGATGTGATTTGATTGAGGGAGAATTCATTTTTAGATTTTTTTTTTGTTCTTAGTTGCTGTCCATTTACCATAAATATCAAAGCCTAAGTAAATTTCTGGGTTATCTGCCAACTTCTTTTTCTGTCGTTTATGCGAAGATGCTACTGGACGATTTATTCTCTTGAGGTTCCTACAACCATTATAAGCCATTAGATCAATACATAAGCGCTCCATACGACACTCAAGAAGACAGGCTGCCTGATATGGATGGAAATAACACTACTCAATAATAACTTTAAATTTGTTGATAATCATTGAAAAAAATAATCAAGATATTGATTTTGGATCAAATTTCAATTAATTGGTATTAAAAAAGCATTATGTAAGAGCTAAATCTGCCTATTACAGGTCTTTCTTTGTTATATAAACTATCATTGAAACATTTACTAGCATGACAAGCCCATCATAATCAACTCTCTAGGGTATCAGATGATAGAGATAAAAGGGGAGAGAGAGAGAGAAATGGGGTTTAACGTCCACTCGACACAAACTAGGTCATTTCGGGACTGACATATGGTTTAATATTATTTCAATAATTCGCTTACAGAATAAAGAGAGAGAGAGAAATGGGGTTTAACGTCTACTCGACATAAACTAGGTCATTTCGGGAATAACATATAGTTTTTAAATTTCATTTTCAATAATTCGCTTGCACGTAGGTTCTTTAGCAGTGGGAGGAAACCGGAGTGCCCAGAGAAAACCCACGAGGTTGAGAAGGTGACCCTATCTCCATGCCACATATGCTCACACTAGGGATCGAAACCACAGCCGCAAGCTAGGGGTGACCGGCTAGCTAAAGGTCGCAGCGCGGCACTCTAGACCACTAGGCCATCCCAACCCCCCAGATAAAGGGGGACTAGAGCGCCGGCGAGATTAAAAAATTTAATGATAAAATGGATAATCAAGTCTTAGTATTATTTGTCAAGTACTGTTGCTACAATAAAAACAATCTGCGCTAGAACCTTCAAACTTTTATAACTTCGCCCAGAATAAAGTAATTTGAAAGAAATGTTCAATATACATTTTCTGTGATCTATTTTTGAACAATCAAATCAAGAACGACCAGCTCTTTATCTTACATTAATGCATCTTCACTAAACTGGATACCAATCTCTTGGTACATCCAGTTGGCATTCATCATCTCCATCGAGGTTGACCTACCATTTCAAGCTAGTGAAACAAAATTGTTTCTCTAAATTTTGGAAATGAACTGAAAATGCACAGGACCAGACACATGAACATGAGAAGCCTAGTTGAAACTCACAGTAATAAACAGTATTGTATTCCATAGAATTGTGACCTGTGTTAGTGAAAAGAAGCTATTTTCCTTAGAATCTGCTTACAATAGCAACTAGGGATAATTCTGAAACATTTGTTCGTGCACTTATCAAGAAACAAGTAACACAATAAGTTGTACGTTTTTTTTAAAGTTAAACTTAACAATATTTAAATCTTGGATACAGTATTTGTTGGTAAATCTTTAAACTAAACTTAATATAATCCACACTGTGACATGTATACATAATAACAGTTAAACTTAAACCATGCCTCATCTTTATGTCAATAAACAACAGTGGTAAATAAAACTAAAGAATTACGGTAAACAATGCCTATAATACCCTTTCACTAAAGACTATAATACATGTAAGTAACTCCTGAGGTTAAAATTCAAAACTACACACATAAAACTGTAGAATTTATTCTATGTATTCTTTGATTTAAAAAGTATTTATTCAGAATTCTTATATACAATTAAGGAGGGAATAATATGAATAAGTTGGATACAGTAACAAGCAACTTAATGCTTATATAAAACTGCTTCCAGAATGGAGTGAAATGAATATAAATTTAATGATCAGCTGGTAATGTAATACACTGAGAATGATTATCAATATTAGGGTTTTAGTTATCAATGAAATAAGAGGGGTATATAAATAAAAAGGAAAAATAGTGAAGAGAAAATTGGAAAAGGAACTGGTGCCCGAGTACAGATTTGGATAATAAAATTGAGGACGCGATGCCAAGGAAAAAAAAAAAAAAAAAAAAAAAATACGCACCAACCTACTATAGTTTATATTAATGGTACTGGTATACACATATCTCACATTTGACTGGGTTACAGAGGCTAGGTCAGGGACGTTTGTATGTAGTCATACAGTGAGTAGACGTTGTTCACAATATAAAATTTGAAGGATAATTTAAAAAGTGGCTCGTAGAGAATGATCTATTAAACATTTTTATTTCGGAGAATTGAAGCGTTTAGTCAAAGTAATATATTTGTGAACGACTGAGAGTAAACAGATATTTCTATTTTTAGAAAGACTGTCATTTCCAAATAAAAGCGAATTAATGTTCTTGTAATGGTAGTCTAATGTATCGATAGTGGATCTGCGTTGTTCTAAGAAGAGGCCACAATGAAAGAAGAAGTGTTCGCTAGATTCACATTTGTTTCCGCACAGACAGGATGGGTCGTCAGATATATGCATGAGGTATTTATGATAATTTAAGTCGGATTTCGAATTGCGTAATTTGGAGAGAATAATCTGGAGAGTCCTGTCGCCAAAGTTGAAGAGATCGTAGTATTTAGGTTTACCGTATGCTTGTCTAATTTTAAATTTGAATGAAGAGATCGAGTCAGAAGTTTTGATGCTTTCGTCTAGACGATTCCATTCCAGTACTGACGATGGAAAAAACGAATTTTTATAAAGGTTGGATTTACAGATAATACTCATTAGATTATTGGAGTTTCTGAGTTGATATGGTTGGCTTGACGCTATAGTTGGAGGGACTAAATCCAATAGGAACGACGGTGTTTGTATATTGATAATTTTAAAGAATAAAACCATTTTATGTTCGTAACGTCTTTGTATAAGGCTGGTGAATCCAGATTCAGAATAAAGTAAGTTATGCGAAGTACCGCGAGGAAGGCCTGTAATGGTTCGAATGGCGTCTAGATGTAGAAATTCCAGCTGGTCACTTTTTTCTTTTGTGCAGTTATTCCACACGCAATCAGCGTAGTCGAAAAGAGGTAGGATAAAAGATTTGAAGATGATTTCGAGGGTTTTACGTTTAAGTCGATATTTTAGTGAACGGAAGCAGTTAGTGGTTTTACTAATTTTAGTTATCATATGGTTAATGTGGGTATCCCAAGTACAGAAGTTATTGAAATATACGCCAAGGTGTTTATGAGTGTTAACATCAGTAAGAAGGACATTGTTGAAATTTAAGTTAAGAGAGGTGGGGGAAAATTTTCTAGAGAAGGTAAGGCTGGTAGTTTTAGAAGGATTGAAAGTTACTTTCCATTTTAATGACCATTTGTAAATCGTTTCTAGGTCCGCGTTTAATTTATTTTGAGTAGAGATTTGGTTATCAATTATTACGAATAAAGAGGTGTCGTCAGCAAACAGGCGTATATTAGATGAAATATTATTAGTTAAATCATTAATATATAGGAGAAATAAAAGCGGACCAATTATCGAGCCTTGCGGAACACCGACAGAAACATTTCTTGAGAATGATTTCTGACCATTTAGGACGACACATTGTTCGCGATCTTGTAGATAACTGGTAATTAATTTGTGAGTGTCATGGCGGATACCATAGTTATTTAGTTTGTGTAATAAGCCACGATGCCAAACTCTATCAAAAGCTTTACTAATATCGAAGAAGACAGATTTTACTTCATGTCCCTTATCGAGAGCCTTACAAATATAGTTGTACATTTCCAGAAGTTGGTAGGTAGCGGAATTTTTAGCCAGAAACCCAGATTGATGGGGGGTAATGATCTTATGTTGGATGATGAAATTATAAATATGATTATAAATGATCCTTTCAAAGACTTTACCTAGAGAACTTAGGAGAGAAATTGGTCTGTAGTTTGTGCAGTCGTGGGCACATCCTTTCTTAAAGATGGGAACAACATTGGCAAATTTCCAGCAGTCTGGGAAGATGCAACGATCAACTAGTATGGTAAAGAGGCGGCTAAGTGGAGTTGCTAGGGATTTATGGAGTAATTTTAAAACAAAGTTGTTTACATTGTCATGACCACATGATTTTTTAGGAGTTAAAGAGAAGAGAATATCGTCGACTAGTTGGGGGGGTATTTTAAGGGAAGGAATTTCCATGTTAGAGAAAGGTAAGTAGGGAAGGTTGTCTTGGTCGGTGTCTAGAGTTTCCTGTGAGACAAAAAAATCGTTGAGGGCGTTAGCTTTGTCACTGTTTTCAAAGAGTATCTTATCATTATATTTAAGAGGTGGAATTTCCGGGCCTGAACAGCCTATGTATTCTTTCACTAATTAACTATAGAGGTTAAACTCTTTTTAGAACTTGATACATGTTGACCAGTTCCTTTAAGAAAATTAGAGAAAAGTGATATATTAATAATGGTATATCCCTGGGCAGTCCAAAACTGGTGTTCCTTAGACTGCCTCAAACTGTCAGAGACATGTGAATAGCTTTCCACATTATAAGACCACCAACTAATTTGTGGGACATGGGACTGGGCGATCTAAAGAGGTTAAAATACAAAAGCACACAAAATCTTTTTTTTATAATTTCAATTTTATCATTTATCTGTATGGCTGAGAAAAAACAGCGGTTAGTCTTGACATGCATGTATATAATTAACAACAGAGAAACAACCCAGTGATGAAGGGAGAGAGAGACAAATGTCCACTCAAGGTTGAAACAGACAACCTTATTCCTTGTCACATACAAGCGGGGAATCGAAACCATGCCACTTGACTCAATGACAGACCTTGTGATGTAAAGCATATGAGTTAACTGATTGACCACTTCACCCGCCAATGAAGAAGGGTGAGAGAGAGAGAAATGGGGTTTAACGTCCACTCAACACAAACTAGGTCATTTCGGGACTAACATAGGGATTGAAACCACAGCCGCAAGCCAGAGGTGACCAGCCAGCTAGAGGTCGAAGCGCGGCCCTCTAAAACACTAGGCCCTCCCAACCCTGCCAATAAATAAGAGCATTATGGTTAGTAGCATCACACCTGAGGTCAGAAATCCTATATGACAACATATATGTCTTCATGATAATTAAAACATAGTATGCAAGAGATAAATCTGCCAATTGCAGGTCTTTCTTTATGCCTTAAATGTTATATAAATTATCAATTAGACATTCATTAATGTGACCATAATCAAAAAGTTTCAAAGGGAAATAACTACATTTTACTCATTATAATCTTATTATTGTTCAGATTCTACGTGCCATAGAAAATGCATCACTTACTTTTTCGAATAACAAAATGATCCCGTAAACATATCTTATTTATTTTGCTTCTTATTGTGAACAATATCTTTGTCGTACTTTTGGTTTTGACCCCTCTGAATTTGTACCATTGATTACAGATTAAACATCCATAAGTGTACAAATGTGTTGTTATTGATGTGTTCCCATTTGAATATTGTTCACAATAAGAAGCAAAATAAATAAGATGTTTACAGGATCATTTTGTTATATGAAAAACTAAGTGATGCGTTTTCTATGGCGCTCACTGTATATGTCAAGCAAGCGGTGACAATTCTATATTCCAATCAAAGTTGATTGAATTTCAACACCTTGGTTTTGGTATGGAATGCTATTAATTTACTGTCAAATCAATGACATAAATTCTATATGTATATATAACGATATTACAGAATAAACTAACATATATATAATACATTATTCATATAAAATTATAAATGTTTTCAAAGCAAATTGTAAGTTAAAATAATTCATCGATATTATTATCAATCATTAATCAGCGGTTGGTTGATGATTATCGTTACTTGAAAGCTGCATTGATTGCCAGTCCTCCTCTGCACTGACAATAAATGTACACTCTAGTAACGAGTGAACAACAAGTCTAGTAATGAGTGACAGTCATGTTGTCCACAAGCAAAGTCGCCCACATCCACATCTGTTGGTAGAGTCGTCCACAACTAATCCTTGACTCGTACACAACTAATGGTTAAATCGTTCACAACCAATAATTGACTCGTACACACTTTAATTGTATGGAAGAAATAGCTAGTACTAGTTGACTGTTTTGTTATTTGATTTTAGATCGAATCACCGATGTTTTTGCAATAAAGTTTTTTGTATTGTTTGTTAATTGTACAGTATGGAAGAAATAAATATTACTCATTGATTGTTTTGATATTAGATGGGCACTATGATTTTAGTTTTTTTTAAATTAATTTACTATGAAAACCAGGAGGGATGATGAAAGCAGAACTCAAAAAATTGTATTAATTAAGAATATTTTCTGTGTTCCGAAAGTGAACGATGTCGTGTGACCAACTTAACCAACATATTTCTACATCCAGATATCAAACTAAGTCTGGTGAACGACTCCATCGATGGGTGTGGGCGACTTCAGTCGATTTTTCGTGTGGACGATTTGACTGGCATTCCTAGTAACTATACCTAAGAGCAATCATTTTTCTAATGGCTATTTCAACAATTATCATGATTACAATTCCTGTAAAGTTCAGGAGCTGTGGTGGCTCAGTACATCTCAGTTTGGCCATGTAGTGGCCAAGAAAGTCCCTCTGGATTTTCCAGCACAGTTTACATTTGTCAGTGGCGCAGGACAGAGGGCCTTGAGCAGTGTATAGTCATTCTGATGGTATAAAAAAAACAAGGTCCTGTGTACACATTGGAAACTTTTGTGACATTCTTAAAATTTGTGCGTTGCTCTATATTTAGATTATAAAATATAATGTCGGCTGTCAAGCAAATTAACAGGAGGGGACATATCTTTAACAGCGTGTTGTATTGCTAGCAAGGTTAGTCTGGTTAGCAAAGCAAGGTTAGCGAGATCATTATTTTCTCACTAAAATGTTCCTTTAAATTGTACTGGCATTTGAACAAGTTTTGACCACGGAGTCAATACTCAGAATAGCCAGGGCCATTCCTAAAAAGGTACAGACAGGGTGACTGTAATGTGACTGGTAGCACGTCATTTCGGTCCCGCGTCATTTCGGACTCAACACAAACGTCGTTTCGGACTCAGTCTGGCGACTTTTCGGACTTACTTGGCGTCGTTTCGGACTCAGTCAAGCGACTTTTCGGACTCTGATTAATAATTAAAATACTGTAGAAAATTTGAGTAATACTAATAGTACAGCTGTTTGTTTTTTCGTTTTATGTGAGACTGATAGTTTATTTAATTGATCAGCGATTGTTGATGTCGCGATTAACACTGCTAGTTCTCTTTTGTTTCATCGGCGAGTATTGAACTTGGCAATAAAATATTGTCAAAAATTAAACGAGCTTGATTATTTGTGAAACGGAATAATTGCAATCAACACACGTCCGCCATTATCGATGATTGACAACTCACGTTTTTCATCATCCACCAAAGAACTGCAAGATTTCTTTGCACATACTACAATAACATCGGGATTATCGGTTAATCAGCTTTAATTATCCCGCTTTGATTGTTGCTATTTCTAATATTTACCTCAGAAATACTTTGCTTTGTAGGTACGCACTAATTTATCGATTGGTATTGCCAAGCGGGCGGAATGCATGTCAACGTGCAGCTCACCAGGTTATCGTTAACTATTTCTAGGGACTTGTAAAAACAGTGCATATCGTGTAAATTTTTGTTTTTGTGTAGGTCATTTTCAAATAAATTTATCGGCATATTATTGGATTTAAACAAATACATTACTTTTACGGGAAACGACGATTATCAAAGAACCGTAAAAAAAAAAAGTGCAACTAATGTTTTAACGTTTGGTGGAGCCTTTTACTAACCACGTGTTTATGTTAATAAATATTTTCTTTCGTGTTTTAAATTGGCCTATTCCTAATAAATTCATCAGTACAGCAATACATGTATAAAGAAGTAAAACGTTCTTTTCGTAAACACTCAACATTGGAAATTTTGTTGTGTAGGTTCGTGATGCACGACTCCACGCCGAAGGCCAACTTGATGGCGAGCGGTAAATTATATAATTTTTTGTGGGGCTATTAAGAATAGCCACGGCGTATTTTATATTGATTTGACAGTTGTGTTCAACCTTTCCTTCCAACTTATTCCCGAGTCCGAAATGTCATATACCCGAGTCCGAAATGTCATGTGCCCGAGTCCGAAACGTCGAGGCCATATTTTTTGGAGTCCGAAATGTCGTAAGTCCGAAATGACGCGGGACCGAAATGACATGTAATCATGTGACTTACACAAGCTGAGCTGAAAAGGGCATGAACTGTCATACAACACACAGCAGAAGTTAAGTTTTTTGACAAGTCATTGTTAGAGAGCGTACCTGCTCCTCTGGATCAGCAGTTTTCATTCATTCATTAATCATTGATCACTCTGTCCTGACAAAGCAGTGGAGAGCTGTCACGGAGTTAGACTTAGTTTAGAGAGCTGTCATTCCCGACGGCTGATAAAACAACTTAAACAACATATTCTCAAACAAATTCTCCTTTTTCTTTTATTTTGCACACTTACCCAGGGTTCATTTTCTTTGTTTATTCAATCATAACACTGTCATTACAACCAAACAAGTTATTCATCAGTTATGAGTTATATACTGTTGTCTTGGTTTGATTACTTTACGTACTCTTTTCACAACCGGAAGTCCATCGCTTATTTTCTTCTCGCAATACCTCGTCAAATCTCGTGCCACCCCGGAAGCTTTGTCTGACTTGAGAAGTGGTTTGATGAAGAGATTTCTACTCGGATAAAAGTCAATTTATTTGTTTTCTTTAGCGATTAATCCTATCGAGTTTTACTCACGGAGTTTGGTAAAAACTTTAGGAGCATGGCGGCGGTTACTGTTTCACCAGGACCGTCGGGATCAGCAGGTAATTGGTGGTTGAAGCGAGTGAATGGAAGATGTGAAATTGACATCACGGCGATGTTGACAGTTTGTCACGATTTGACCTACTTTGACCAACATTGGCGACTAATTATAGAATTAAACTAGTATAATGCTAATTAACAAGGCCTTTGAAGTTGATAACTTATCTCATCTAGCCTTTTGATTTGATCAGTGACTGCCTTTTGGAATTTGGTAATTAAATCTGTGTGGAGTGTTGTTCACTAGTAGTTGTGCTGTAGGTTAAAAAAAAATCTAAAATGTGGTATGGTCATGAACAATTAAGTGTACTATAGTTCCTACAGTCAGCAGTGCCTGAAGCACAGTAAAATGTTATTTCCATTCTAGACGATCATAAAATACATGTATAATTTGTTAGAATGACCCTAGTCAACAAATAACTCTAATTTTTTTTTTTTTTTATCAAGATCAGTATATCATCTGTAGACTGTAGTGTAGTAAAAATTACACTGCCAAATTATTCCTGATGACCAAGAGATTTATTTTTAAAATAAGGAAAATGTTGTGTTTTTTTAAAAGTGGCATTGAACATTCTAATTGGAGATGTATGTTCACCAGTGGCTTAAAAAAGACCAAAATCCCCCAAAGCACCACATATGACTATAACGAACCATATGAATTTTTGTGGGTTTCACAGAGTCTGATGAACACTTGTCACCCTACCCCTCTCACCCTTATTCTCTTACTTGGATTTTTGACATTTCTATTTTGATTTATATTTCTTTGAGTCTTAAAGAAAGATATTTTAATTGTAATGTTATTCAAAGTTGATTAGATTCATTCATATTCTTGATGGTAATTCCCCCTTAAAGCTACCGTATTAATTGTGTGACTTACAATGTAAGTAATAATTTCCATGTCTCATATTTTCCCCCCAAATTCAGAGAGGAAATATTTATTTTTTTTGTGGTTCTTTGTTTTCATGTGGTTACTTGTATCATTACATGTAAACTTAGCCATAATAACACTGAGTTGATCTGACGTAAGACGATTTTGGTCAGCCTTTAATTTGTATGGCCGAATGGTTAATGTGTGCGCATTGTATCGTAAGTTCTGTTATTGAGTCAACTGAAATGGTTTTGTTTCTCCCCTTGTACGTCACAAGGAGTATAGACGTTTGTCCATCTTCTGGGTTTTGTCAAGCTCCTTCAGTTTCCTTTCACTGCTAAAGACTCCTACACGCAAACGAATTAATAAAATGAAATTGAACCATAATTTGAAATATTACGTACAGGTACATGTAGGCCTACAGTTATCAGTACATCATTGAAATTGATCAATTTTGGCCACTGTATTTAAAGTTGACATGGGTTTCTATAGATTTCACAATATAAGTAAGGATGATGATTCTTCTTACATTTTTGTACAGGCCAGCTGAATTTCTTTTTATACATGTACGTGGATTTGCTTATAATTACATAATATAAACAACATATTTAATATTATTTACTTTTGAGATATGACGTAAACAAGTTGTGCCTTTTTACAAATTGCACTCGGTTACACAAAGAAAAATATTCATACAGTTAGATAGTATCTTTTTTAGAAGGTATACATGCAGTATATACATGTACTGTATGTAAATGTTCAATTGCTGTATGTTTGCGTTTTATTCCAGGGACTCCGGACAGTGGGAAAGGGTCTGGAAGAAAGAGAAAAACAGGAAATGGTAGAGAGTAAGTAGTATTGATTGACTAGTCTTGCAAATTTACATGTACATGTACTACAAGGTGTATCTCAGCTCAGTATGAGAGATATTTTGCCCAGGCAGTGGATTTTTGGTCTACTCGTCAAATCTGGCCTGCACAGTGTCGATTTAGGCTACTGTTCTTTAACGTTGGGTATTGCCAATGTAATCCCGAAACGATACAATCAAGACCCTAAAAAACTGAAAAGATTGTTTGGCACAGAGGTTTGTCAAGTTTTATTAACATACATCTTGTTAGTCTACATTATTTTGTCTTTCATGTCCGAAAGAAGTTGAGTGGCTGAATGTTTTAACACATTTGTTTTAGATCATAAGGTCTGTCATTTAGTCAACTGGTCTGGTTTTGGTTCCCCACTTGTACGTGACAAAGAGTAGGGTTGCCTGTCCAACCTCGTGGGTTTTCTCTGGGTCCTTCCTTTTCCTCTTACTGCTAAAGACCCCTACGCGCAAACGAATTATTGAAATCAAATTGAACCATGCCAAATGACATAGTTTGTGTGGATTGGTTGTTAAACCCAAGTTCTCTCCCTCTTTGAGAGGTCGACTATGTACGTACCAGTGACTGTCGTCCATATAAATTGTGTGGTATTTTTCCACCGGTGTATCTACATGTAGGCCCATGAATAATTTATTTTTGGGGGGTTTCCCTCATATGACACGATATAGCATATGCCAGTAGTTAAACCCCATTTAATTTATTTCATTTTTGCGGGTATCCATTATTCTTGTGTAATGTTTTTACAGGTCTGATGATGAAGATAGTCAAGGTGCCTCATATACAAACAGTGCCGACCAGGCAGACAAAGATCGTTATGCTAGGTGAGAAAACTGTTGTAATATAAACAGCTATTTAGATTACATTTAGGTTAGGTGGAGGCGTGGTGGTCTAACGCATGTGGCATAGATCATAGAGTCTGTAAGTGTCATAGGTTTAGGTCCAACACTTGTACATGACACAGGGGGGTGTTGGGATGGCCTAATGGTCTAGAGTGCTGCGCTTTGACCTCTAGCTGGCTGGTCACCTCTGGCTTGCGGCTGTTGTTTCGATCCCTGGTGTGAGCGTATGTGGCATGGAGATAGGGGCGTCTTCTCAACCTCGTAGATTTACTCCGGGCACTCCGGTTTCCTCCCACTGCTAAAGGCCTGTACGCGCAAGCGAATTATTGAAATAAAATTAAACCTAGTTTGTGTCGAGTGGACGTTAAACCCCATTTCTCTCTCGCTTTTATACATGACACAATGTTTCTTGGGGTTTTTCTGGGTACTCTGATTTTCTTCTATTGTTTGCAAGTGAATTTCTTGTATTAAAATACCAGTTTCCTCCCACTGCTAAAGACCCCTACGCGCAAGTCAATTATTGAAATAAAATTAAACCATATGTTAGTCCCAAAATGACCTAGTTTGTGTCGAGTGGACTTTAAACCCCATTTCTCTCTCTGTATTAAAATAAATGGAAATGTACAAAATTTTAGTCCCATAGGCTAAAAGGATTTTCCTGTCCTCAGTGGGTCAGACGTTTGCTCACTAAACAGGAGGCCCATGTTTGATCCTGACATTGGCCGAGAAAGTTTGCCCAGATTTTCCGACATGGTTCGTCTTGTCAGGGCCTGGCAAGGGACAATGTATAGTTGTTCCAATCGGAAGAAGAACCGAGTTCCTGTGGCATGCACATGAAAGATCCCTTGGCAGTTGGAATTCAATATAAGAGTAGGTTGTAACACTGCTGTCAGTGCAAAATTTCCCTCATACCACACTGTATGGCCTATGCCTGTCTTCATTAGCCCACTTGAAACAGAACAATGAGACCTTATAGTACACTCCATTTCATTTCCTATTTCTCCCCGTCTGGATGAATGTGTCTTCATTGTTTTGATACACATCACATAAAATGAGTTAAATGGGTAGAACCATTATTAGCAGGATCTAATCTTTTTCTCAAGACATCAGCAGGTTTTATTTTTTGTTTGTAAAATTAAGATTTTATTTGGTACATGTATTTATTTGCTTAATGTACAGTATTATTTGACTTGGATGCCGCTTTTATTAAAATTATGTGTATAAAATCACCAACTGATTGAAACCATGAGTTTTGTAAATGTCATCTATTTTAGGATTGAGGCAGGTGGGGACATCAGTCTCACTGCCTCACAGACTGTTTATTATATGTGATAATCAAATATATCAACACTTGTGGATACGGTAAAAATCAACTGCTCAGTTTTTATTTTACCATATACACATGTGTTGAAATATTTGATTTAAGTAAATGCTCACGTTTTTATTATTATTACTGTATTATACATTTTATTATTTTGGACATTAAAGGAGATGACTCGCCCGTTCGATATTCTCGTGACAGATACATGTAGATAAGCGCCACCCTTGATTAAAGAGAACGTCAGGGTTTTAAGATCTTTCAACATATAGCATCCCCCAAGCTTTAAAATCGCGATGTTTTTAGTAAATCGAACAACTTAACTATTTTTTTTATTGCTGAAATTAAATTGTTAATTGTGTTTCTACATTTTCCAAATTGCATTAAGGGGAGATAGTTATGTAAAGTGCGCCACATGATGTAGCAATTGCTACTTCTCGTTTTGTGGAGTTTTAACAGTGGATTAAAATATAGAAATGAGTGAAGCATCTCCTTTAATATTAACATTTTTAATGAATAAATATGATCATGATGTTAAAAATATTATGGAATATTTTAAAGCAATAATTTCTCTAAATTCTTGTTTCGCCTTTTGTGTGGTCAAGCTAAGAGATTTACTAAGAAATGATCTAGGATTTGATGGAATAATTCAATTTTCAGCATCATCTGTTTTTTTTTGTTTTTTGAATGATTTAAATACTCGTTCTTTGAAGAAATTTAAAGGTCTACACTGCTTTTTAACAGTGCTAATTCCTTTCACAGATTAAGTACAATTTTTTAAGATAAGATATTGAAATTAAATGTTCTTGTATTTACAGGGTTAACTTTGTAACTGTTTTAACATATCTCACTAATCTCAGGCAAAAAATTTAGGTTTTAGTTTGCAAATTTATAAAGGGAGACAATTCAAGAGAACTATTATATATACTGAACATGTGTTAATATTTTTTCAATTATGGAGATAATTTTTCTTAGTGGATACACTTTTGGAATTAAGATTAAGATATCATTGGGGATAAAGAATCAGACAAGAAAAGAAATTTATCGAATCTCAAAAATTTAATATGAAAATGTTTAATTTACATAATTACAAATTACAATTTACATAATTGCAATAGAGAAATAGTTTTGTTAATTTTTAAAAAAAAATTGTTTATTTAAAAGTCGACCTGGAAAATGTTTGTATCCACAGTGGCATGTCTTACCCATCTTAATAAAAGTAATCTTGTTGGTTTTTAAAAATAGATTAAATTCTCCTTGAAATCCTAGATCATTTTTTGTGTAATACACTCAAAGCATGGCCTTTTTACTGCCATTAATTACATATTCTTGTTTTTATATGAATTTCTTCAAAAGTGGAAAATCCAAAGCCATGTTGTAAGTATAGCCTAGTTAATGTAAATGTTTCAGAATATCATTATAAAAAAAATGTCAGTATTCTATGGTCTGTGCAACAAAATATTTGATATTCTGAATTTTATAGAAAATTGTGCTTCAATGATTAAACGCTGTTATTTCTGCCAGCAATTAGTAATAAGAATTTGTAGTATTCCATTAAATACATTTGAAATTATCAAAATTAGCATTCAATTTTCGTTTGAAACTTCCTGAATTTTTATATTAAATAGTTGCTTTAATTAAATACACAATTAGTAACTTAAATATTGATATTTTTGCTGGTAATAGAAAAGTAGAAAAAATATGCAGTTCATAGGAACAGCTTTATAAGAATTATGCAGTTATATTTTTCTTATAAGAACTAGAGGTATCAGCTGATTTTGACAATGTGTCAATCTTCGAAAACCATAGTTTAGACACCTCCTGATAATGGCATATCTATGCGTCATTGTCTCTTTAGTTAACCAATCTCAAAAATATGAAAATAAATTCCTTAAACAATTGGTTTAACCATTGATAGCATACTAGGCTGTGATTGGTCGAAAATAATATTTCTCTAATCAGATGAGCAAAGAATTTATCCACATAAGTGATATGGCAAGATACCAATTTGGGTTTCATATTTTTATTTCATTCTAATAGGGTAAAAGTTAATTGATCAGAGTTAAATTTTGTAGGACCAATTCATAACAAACTAGTCCCCAGTTTTCTATTTGGATTTGCATATGTTAATAAAATTTTAAAAATTTGCTTGAAATTGAGACGAAAAGAATTTCTTGTTGCACAAATCATTTTTAAGGTGAAACAGAATTTAGTAGAAATATAAAATGCTTTTTCTGTATGTCATAATAATATTTGTAATTTTTCAGCGTTTTTTTATAATGATTGATAAATAACATGTCTCACGTTATGCTCACAGCGCATGGTAGTGTGATCCTGATCTTCTGCCAATCATTCAAATTCTTATGTGTGGTACATGTGGTTATATGGTCCTGGCATAAGAAAAATAGTCCATTTCTATACTCGACAAAAATTGTGCTAGTAGCGCTTGACAGCAGATCAGTGATGCTAATACAAAATGCAGGGGGGGTATAATTATTTAAATTCACAGGCCAAATGGTCTTAAGGCAGGCGCTTTAGATCATAATGATAAGGTCTGTTTTTTAATCAAGTGGCATAAGACTCTGTGTACCCAAGGTTATCGTAATTGGGATGTGAGGGGAGGGGTATCTATGAAGCATAAGCTTTGGTGACATGTATACATATGAACCAGGTTCCCGGGTTCCTCCTCCCCCTGAGTGGTATTGTTTCATGACCAAGTAGTGGGTTCACAAGCCTAATCATGTGGGGTTTTCTCTTATTTCCTGTCATTGCTAAATATGCCCAAGTGAATTATGTTGCTCCAAAATAACCTAGTTTGTGTTGAGTTGACGTTAAACCCCTGTTTTATAGTATAATTACCGGATACATGAATTTAATGGTTGTTTGCAGATTGGTTGATTTCCTTTGCCTAGTATGCCGTGCTGCGAGTCGATTATTTTTTAAAACCCCTGTTCCAAACAACCTATTAATTTCATTTGTTGGGGTCTGTGTTATATTAGTTGGTAATTATTTCAGAATAAAAAAAACAGAAAAAATAATTTTATTCCAAGACGTAGTATTATATATTTTCTTTGAACAAAAAAAAATTTGATTATAAATGGTTTGTTCTGTAAGGTCTGAATGTTAAATTATATATCTGTCCCTGAAATACAATTTCCTACGTGATTTAACAAATTGTCCATTCCAACGAGGAGGCCTGGCGGTCGCTGGTTCAATGCTGGTGTTGGCTGAGAAAATTTGTCATGATTTTCAGGCTGGGTTTTTCCCTTGTCAGTGGGGCAGGGCGGACATGGACAATTGTCTAGTCAATCAGACCTTACGAAAAACAAGGTCCTGTGAACACATTGGCGTGAATGTAAAAGATTCCTTGGCAGATTAGGCCGTAGCGCTACTGTCTAAGCAAAATTTCCCTCTTAGCGCACTGGTTGACATATGCCCGTCTTTGTTGGCCCAGTCTGGGTAGAACAGTACTCTGCAGGGAAGGTGGGTTGTCGAGTGGACTAGCATGGGCACTTTAAAACAGGTGGCAGATATTGAAATAAAATTGTTCCATGATTTTCCCTAAAACCTAGATTGTGATCAGTGGATGTTACCTGTAACTCTCTCAAACCCAGTCACTAGACACTGCCCCCCCACTCCCTGGCAATCAGTTGCTCTCAACACACTCCAGTCTCAACAAAGCTTTTATGGCCGGAGACAGGATAAGGCCAGTCCAGAAAAGCTTGAGGTCAATTCTCGAAGATGAATCAGCCACCCAGAGGAATTTCAGTCTAGCCATCAGTTCCCTGCATCTTTCTGAAAATCAGAGAACTCTCCTTTCATCTTGGCCACTCAGAAGCCAACCTTTCGTTTGTTCCTAAAGTGTTACGCCCACTTTCACCAAAGGTGATATCGTAGACAAGAAGCAAACCTGCCACTGCAAAGCTTTTATTTTATAGCAAAGCTTTTAAAGGCTGCCACTGAGAGAGCTCGGCTTTTCGTCCAACTCAAACAAATAGAGGCAGTTCCTTGCCAGGCCTTCCATCTTATACCACTGATAAGGGAAATCCACACCGAAAAATTCTGAGGAACTTTCTAAAAAATATCATTATAATGAAAACCATCATCTGTATTGTGTTGATGGGACATTGCCCAAAGTATTATCTTGTTAATTTTATAAATCAGAGATTCAATTGGCATCTTAGCTAGAGATAAACGGGCGTAATTTATAAGTGACATCATAGAGGAGGCGGCCATATTTGACAAATGTTAGTGTTTGTCATTAATATGGACTTTAATCCGGATACTTCAAAATATATTCTCTTAAGATCGATAAGGTCAGCTGGAACCAAGTTTTTGCTAGTGATGCCCGGTGGGAATTCCTTCAGCAAGGATGCCCACTAAATCTCAATGCACAAATCGTAACAACTCAGCCTACTGAACTTATGTTCTTTTCAAAACCATAGAGCAGTGTTTATTACAGGGGCTGCTACAAGCACATATTTATATGTTGTGTTTCGAAAATTGAATTAACCATTACAACTTAGGTCATTTTGTTTCTCTTTTATAAAACAGAGAAAGTCATTGTGAGATTGAGAGAAGACGAAGAAACAAGATGACGGTGTATATTAATGAGCTGTGTGACATGGTCCCAACTTGCAGTACGTTGGCACGGAAACCAGATAAACTAACGATCCTGCGCATGGCAGTGTCTCATATGAAGACACTTCGAGGTACACAAGGTTTGATCTTTCTTTCTCTGTTTTATTTTAAACAGACGTTTAGAAGCTCAAATGGCAATCTGATTAAAAATAAAAAAAAGAATCTATTTCATTTTTCGTTTCTTTTTTTAAAGTTCAAAATTTTGTTTTACTTATCTTGACTAGGCTAGGATCTGGAAGAATTGTTTAAAAAATAGATTAAGAAAATAGATCCTATTTTAATTTTTATTTGATAGTTCAAAATTTCGTTTTACTTGTCTTGACTCTGCTAGGATCTGGAAGAATTGTTTAAAAAATAGATTAGAAAATAGATTCTATTTTAATTTTTATTTTATAGTTCAAAATTTCGTTTTACTTGTCTAGACTCTGCTAGGATCTGGAAGAATTGTTTAGAAAATAGATTAAAGAAATAGATTCTATTTTAATTTTTATTTGATAGTTCAAAATTTTGTTTACTTGTCTTGACTATGCTAGGATCTGGAAGTATTGATTTATAAACCTGGGCCCTGTTTCACGAAATTTTAACTTAAGATAAAATCCAATTTTAGTAGATACTTCAATTTTGATTGGCTAAGCACTAAAATCAAACTAATATTATCCAATCAAATTACTAAAATTGGGATCTTATCTTAGTTAAAATTCCGTGAAATAGGCCCCTGCATTTTGGTTGATGTGGAGGATTAGCCAATGAAATGAATTATGATGTGAGGTGCACGTAACTGTGGGTAATCCACTAGAAATATCAGCACTGATTGGTTAATCAAATGTCTGACATCATACATGTAGTGTCAAAAATTGCTGATATGACCCCTGACGTGACCTTCCACTAGAACCGGTCAAATGTTCGTATAGTAGAGGGCAGTAGAGGCCTTCGAAAGTACAACAAAAACGAAATGTAATATAGATCTGTATTTTAATCAGATTGCTCAAACGGAAAGAAAAAAGTCATGGTATACTTAAAAAACTTTCTCCCTTCTGAAGGCAATGCTCTAAAACATGATAATATCCAAAAAAAATTCAGAGCAGTCTCAGCAAAGTAGAGTTATTGTCGTTACAAACAGCGTAAAGATGAATTATGTAAAAGCTAAATCTGCCTTTCGATTTTTTCTGGCTTAAAATGTTATAGAAATTATTATTTAAACATTTATTAACACAACAAGCCTATAATCATCTCTCTGGGCCATTGGATGGCTTTGATTTTATGTCGATTAGAACACCTCGGCCATTTATGAGTTTACTGATAAAATAGTTGGGTTGTGAGCTTGGCTGCTTCAAGGCGATACCAATTTGAATTTCTGTTCTTCGGAAATACCTATTAAAAATTCTGCCTTCAATTTCTTCAAGAAAAAAATCTAATTTAGACACAAATAAGGTCTGTCATTGAGTCAAGTGGCATGATCTTGATTCCCAACTTGTACGTGACAAGGAGCTGGGCTGCCTGTCCAACCTCATGGGTTGTCCTGGGTCCTCCATTTTCCTCCCACTTCTCTCTCGCTCTTTGTGTCCATATTTGAGGACATTTTAACTTCAATTAAGATTAATGAGTGGAAAGTTTGATATTTTCCGGAAATCTCAAATACCGTGATTTAATATTTATTTTGTAAACTAGGTACTGGTAACACAATGCAAGATGGACAATATCGCCCTTCCTTCCTCACAGATCAAGAACTGAAACATCTTATATTGGAGGTAAATATTCCATGGTTTGGGTGGCCAAATCGACTTTGAATTGCTGTAAGGTTTTGTGTTGTGGCTTGGTCTCAGTGCCGATTTAAGGACAAATTCCAGTCATAGCAAACTGCAATACATAACACAAGTCTTTATTTACCTGGCTGGTTCAGGGAAGTAGGATTTTAACCCCCGACGCTGCCACTAGATGAACTTTTCACTTATGAATGTAAGCACGATGGGTACATTGTAAGTAAGACACTGCCTCGCTAGCCTGGAGGTCGCTGATTGGATTGCAGTGTTGGCCGAAAAAATTCATCAGGTTTATCCAGAATGGTTTCTCCTTACCAAGTTACCAGTGGTAAAGGATGAATGGCCTGACAAGGACTGCTGTCTAGTTTTTCTGATGATACGAAGAGATGAGGTCCTTTGACCACATTGGCCTGCGCGTAAAAGATCTCTTGGCAGTTGGAATTTGACATAAGAGTTGGCTGTAGTGGCGTTGTCCTGTCACGCTTTCCCTCATTACACAGCTTTACTATTCGGATTCGGTGGCATAACTATAAGCTTTCTTTATTAGCCCAGTCGGATCAGAACAGTAGGACATTAAACCTCATTTCATTTATAATTCAATTTTAAGAATTTCCAGTAGTAAAAAGCCTAGGTTCAACAGTGAATGATATCAGTTTGACAATGTTTTTGATGATGTATATTTGTTTTATTTCAGTCAGCTGATGGGTTTTTATTCGTTGTACAATGTGATACTGGACGTATAATTTATGTTTCCGATTCTGTTACACCCGTTCTTAATCAAACTCAGGTAAAGTAAACTAAACAAAGTGAAAAGGGGTTGGGGTGTCCATGTTCAGATTTGTGGTTGATTCCATGATGTACATGTAGCAAGGCTTTTGAATGTGTAATATAGTGTAATTCAACATGGCACCTGCTGGGCTTTAGGACTAAAATAAATAAAAAGCCAATCAAACTGAAGAGTTCGATACAAAAGAAACTTGTCACTAATAAGGGGATAACTAGATCTTGTAGCCAATCTTATCTATACTAATATTTGTCTGTCTGTCTGTTCAGGGTTGGCAGCTTCAATAGGGCCGTCATGAGGCTGAAATTTGGTGTAGAGGGGTAGCTCGGGCAAAAGAGTAACATAGGCTAGGAGGTGTTGGCCTACTGCTTCCTGAGTAACAGGCACAACCTGAGAAGCACTCGGTTAACAGCTACTCTCTTAAAAAATATCCGCCTGTGCATAAATAGGTCATGAATATCCTTAAATAGATTAAATATAGTATAATTGTTGTCTTGTTTTTCCAGTCTGATTGGTTTGGTAATGTTTTATATGAATTAGTTCACCCCGATGATATAGAGAAAGTAAGAGAACAGCTTTCTACCACAGAATCTCAAAATACTGGACGCATTCTAGATTTGAAAAGTAAGTTTCAAAAACTACACATAATCGCTACAATTAGACCAGCACATTTAAATCCATTAAAATCTGTGTCAGTATTGTGAAAGCTGAATCTTTAAGATGTCCCAAAATGTTTTAATTCCATTCAGTATTCAAAGATATGGTGAATTAAAAATTTGGCAATATTTAGCTTCTGCAGACTATATAAAAAGCCATTCAGTGTTGGTTTTGTTTTCTTAATTGAACAGGCATTATGTAGGAGTAGGTAATTCTTTAGGCCTTAAATGTTACATAAATTATTAATTAGACATCTTTTAACATAACAAGACCATAATCAACTCTTGATGTCATCGGATATCTCCGATATTAAGTAAATTAGAACGGTTCAGCTTCAAGCAACCGGTGCACACATCTTCTCAAACCGTCAAAAGCCTAATATCTTCTCTCACAATGGAGCAATTTAAATGAATTCTTCAATATATTCATTTATCAAGCTCTTCGTCTAAATCTGAGATAATGTATCTATAAATAATAAATTATTAATTTGAGTAGATATTAGTATGAATTAAGTACAAAAATTAGTTATTATTCGAAATATGTGGCTATAATATGGAACAGTTTTAATAGAATATCTAAATTAAAAAACAGAATAAAACACAACTTGTACATTCACTAGATTATTGGATTTTTTCGTCACATAGTACGGTATTTGTTATTTTGTGATTATTTTGCATTTATTTTGTAGCTGGTACAGTCAAGAAAGAAGGGCATCAATGTAAGTTATTTTTAATTGTGTAATTAATTTAATCCTTTACCACCTCGATTACCTGAAATCTTAAAGTGAAAGCCCAGGTCTGACATCAGTTCAAATTGTGCAATTTGAATCACCTCAAAGTGTGAAATGGCTAGTATTTTATATGTTAGATCTATGTATAAAAGGAATTGCGATGATGCTAAAATTTCTTTGATTGGCATTTAGTAATTGAACATATTGACACAAGGTACAATTTTATGGATACACAATTACTGAGTTTGATACTAAGCAACGTTTTGACGAGGATTCTCTCGTCTTTATCTAGCAAATGATACAGATATTCTAAAAGTTGTCACATTCTTTGAAAAAATATTTTGTCAGTCAAAAAAATCCCAGTACTGAAAGCAAGTTAGATGGCACAATTTGAATGCTTTGGCTGGTATTGAGTAGACATAAACCCATATCTTTTAATGTTTATTTCAGCATCAATTAGATTATGTATGGGATCTAGACGAGGTTTTATTTGTCGTATGAAGATGGGCAGTGCTCACGTTGATCCTGTAACAGCCACTCACACAGTACGAATACGACAGCGCCAGACATTGGGTCCTTCTCCAGATGGAAATCATTATTCTGTTGTCCATGTTACTGGTTACGTTAAAAACTGGCCACCATCGGGTAAGTTTGAACGTTAGATATATAAATTATTAAACACAAGACAATCATCGGTTACGAGATCTCTTTTGGTTTATCAAATTATTACTCATAAAGTGGCTCAGCGAGTTGATCCATGCGTTGGCCAAGAAATTCATCAGGATTTTCTGATATGTTTCCTACTTGTGAGTGGTGGAGGACCCGAGGAGCTGGTAAGGGATAATGTATAGTCCAATGTACACATTGGCATGCACCTAAAAGATCCCTTGAAATTTGGAATTTGCCTCGGTCCGGGCAAAATTTCCCTCAACACACTGTATGGTGTATGGCCATCTTCATTAGCCTAGTCGGAGCAGACCAGGACATTAAACCCCATTTCATTTCATTTCTCATGAGTATGCCACTGTCACATTGTTGGAATAGCTTGATTGGAATAATTAGATGGAATAGCTTGATAGGAATTGTTTGTTTTTATATCAGGTGTTCAGATGGATCGTAATGAAGGAGATGATCAAGGAGGCAGCCATTGTTGTTTGGTAGCTATTGGTAGATTACAGGTGACCTCAACACCTAACTGTAGCGATCTGATGGGACCTAACTCTGCTACAGAATTCATATCACGTCACAGTACGGACGGAAAATTTACTTTTGTTGATCAGAGGTTCGTAGATTTCATGGTCTGTTTTATTATAAAATTGTCTGATGTCCAAATAAAATTTAGAAGTGTTTCTATTATATAAGTGAACCGAATTTGAGATAATTGATGTATTCAGGGTCTTGTTGTAAATTTATTATCTTGAAAATTTTCTCAGCAATCTCTTGGCGAATATTAGCTTCTAATTGTCATTTCAATCTTTGGATGATATCTAAGTTTTCACATCTTTAGAGGTTGAATTTTGAGTCTAGCGTTGGTAGGACTGGGTATCGATAGTGATTTTTACTATCGATAATCGGCAATGGAATGTCGGTCGATAATCGATAGTATCGAAAACAAACTTATTTTCACGGTCGTCATCAAGACTGGATACAGTGTAAGTTCAAAGTTCAAAACCATACGATAACGAAGTTGCGAAAGATCGTTTGCTCCTGTCTAAGGAGATTTCCTTGGAAAACATTAATAAAACTTGTTATATCACGTATATATACGTCAATCCATGTTGTTTATTATTAAAATAATGCATCCATGGTTCAGAATGAAGAAATATCGTAAATAATTATGTTAAGGAGTTAAGGGACCAAACTGAACTTGTTCCGATTCAAAACATTGCGTACGTGCGCGCGAAAATATCAATATGGCGGACAATTCTGTGTCGTTTCGTGTGCCAATAGAGAACCATTATTCGTATAATATATAAGTAAATCAACAAAAGTTTTGTCGTCCATGTGTGCTATTTATTGTACCGGGTACTCATTACTGAGGCACACGTAGAGAAACAGTAAACTGTACAGACAATTCTGAAGCTTGCAAAGGGAAATAACTCTAACTTTATTTACACATCCGGATATCTCCGATTTAGCGATATTCAACAATAATTTATTCAAAACTAAAGTAACGTTTCAGTGAGAGTGAATTGATGAAAGCGGCTGTTCAATAGGCAGACACAATTTTGTTATGTGTTACATTGATACTAGATAGTAATTAAAGTGAGCGGTGTATTATAATTACCTGAAAGAAAACATTGACATTTCAGACGCAAGAAAAATAGACGAAGAGCGATAATCGATAGTAACCCACCGCTATCGATATTGCTTTTCTGGGCCGCCCAATCGATACTATCGATTTATATCGATATTTTACCCAGCCCTAAGCGTTGGTCAGTACTAAAGTCAGGTTAATAAAAAACATAGTCTCGATTATCCATTTTTTGAAGAAGTAGAAAGGATTGTGATCCAGTAAATATTGTAGGTTAACGAAGCCATCGATAGTTGATTATCGTCTGGATAAGTTAATTAATGTCTAATAATTAATTTAGATAACATTTCAGGCCTAAATAAAGACCTACAATCGACAGATTTTGCTCTTGCATAATGTAAGTTTAAGTATGTGTTTTTGTTTATCTGTAATGTGTTTATTTACAGGGTGACCCCAGTGTTAGGATATCAACCACAAGATTTGTTGGGTAAACCAGCGTTTGATTTTTATCATCCAGAAGATCAAGCTCATATGAAGGAAACGTTTGATCAAGGTTTGTTTTAATGTGTTAAACATCTTTTTTGCTGAGCTCAGGATTTGGCGAGGTCAGTCCCGTGCTCATATGTAGCAACATGTCTTATTTTAGGGAATATCAGAATCTGCTCTCGTGAAATTTCTCAATACTGTATCTCTCAGAATCAGAGACATGTGATTTAATAGTGGATGCTCTAGAGACTTATAGATGAAGAAGCCTGTTGATTTTCAGTTGTTGCCAATGAATATGTAAAAAAGCAAAAGCAACCTTGTGGATGTAGAGGCTATCATCTGATTAATATGGAATATGTATTGGGAGTCACGCTGGCTAAATGAGTAAGATGCAGGCATCCATCTTTTATTTGTTTTATAAATTTGTGATTCCTTTGCATAAAAATAGAATTTGCCAATGTTTACTTCAAAATATGTTGCCCTTTAAACACCTTGTCCTTCCTTTTTATCTGCACGTTCCCTCATTGTAATAATTTATATTTTCAGTGTTAAAGTTGAAAGGTCAAGTAATGTCAATTATGTACCGTTTCCGTGCATCTAATCGAGAATGGGTGTGGTTACGAACCAGTAGTTTCAGTTTTCAGAATCCCTATACAGATGAAGTAGAGTACATAGTTTGTACCAATACTTCAGCCAAGTAAGTCAGTTTACTATATAATTTCGTTTTGCCTTCTAGGGTCGAGCCAAGATGGCTGTGTCAGTAAGACACTAGCTCACTAACCTTGAGGTTTGGTGTTTCAGTGATGCAGAGGCCCTGACAAAGACAGCTGTCCAGTCTTTTGGATGGTACTATAAATGAGGTTCCCATTTACACATTGGCGTGCATGTAAAAAGATCCTATGGCAGTTGGAATTTGATAAAAGAGTAGGTCGTAATGTTGCTGACCAGAAAAATGTTCTCTCATAGCACACTGTATGGCATGAGCCCGCCTTTATGAGCCCAATTGGAGCAATAGGACGTTTAACCTCACTTCATTTCATTTTGCCTTCTATAGGTGTGGGCGACAGGTATAATGTCTGCACTTTAGAACATAAGGTCTGCCGTTGAGTCAACTGGCTTGGTTTCACTTCACTGCTCATACATGACAAAGAGAAGGGTTGTCTGTCTAACCTCGCAGGTTTTCTCCCCTTCTGCTGTTTCCTCATGTTCTCGAAAAAAAAGTAAGCACTCATGTCATGTTATCAAGTTACATTATTTAATTCTTAACATAGTTTTTTTTTCTTTATAAATTTCAAGTTTTTATTATTTTTTCTTCTGAATTATAGAAGTGTCCAACAGAGTTCAACTGGTCAAAGTTTGTCTGATCCCTCTGCAGAACCTCAACCAACAATCAACACCTATCCTGCTCAGAGGACCTTGGCTCCAGAACATATAGGATTGCCAGGAACACCTCTAAAGTCAGATTACAGAGTCCCTGAAAATCCCCACTACGCTGATGTCTATCATATGGCGGGAAGAACGGTCCAACCTGACGTTTACGGAGCTTACCCACAGACGATAAAATATCCGCCACATTCTGCTTCCAACCCCATGGGATTGTCACAAGGTTCTGGGGCAGGTTCACTGAGTATGAGACGTAGTCCGGCACAGAGTGGTTGGGCTCCTCAAGGTCCCTACGCAAGAAATGAGGTAAAGAGTTATGTAATATTTTGGATGGTGGGAGATTGGGTGGCCACTTTAGATCATGAGATCTGTCATTGAGTCAAGGGCTGTGGTTTCGATCCCAGGTGTATATGTGAAGAGGAGTAAGGTCATCTGTCTACCCTTTCTCCATTTTCTGCCCCTTTGGTAGATTAAGAAATACTTCATGATCTGTTCATGTCTATTCTCCCTGTCTGCATCAGCTTTTGATCCAACAGCTACACAGAATCCACCACCTTACCCAGCACCTGCTACTCTTTTATGTGAGTAGTGTCAATCTCCCTCACCGTTTTTTTCCCTCACATTACTAAAGATCCTGATTCAAATGCGAAATATTGGAATAAAGGTATCCTGTTTACATGCACGTAAAAGATCCCTTGACAGTTGGAATTCGATTTAAGAGTAAGCTGTAGTGCCGTTGTGCAAAATTTCCCTCATAGCACACTGTATGGCGTATACCTGTCTTCATTAGCCCAGTTCAGAGCAGAACAGTAGGACACACCCCATTTTATTTCATTTTGTTGGAATTTAGCTATTATTATATATATTTATTTATCAGGGTACAACAGATTATCCATCGTCAGGAAGTGCTACTTACAATCAAATTAGTCCTAATACCAGCTCACCTGGTAAGTCTTTCATTTCATAGAATCGAGTAGAGTGTTTACTATAAGAGTAAATTGAAATAAACACCACTTGGTGTAATTTTAGAGGTTGACGAACTGAAACATATGCTTTGTTTATATTGTAGATGTTTCACTATAAGTTATGCTGACAGAATCGCCCATTTTTGATGTGGTATTTGCAAAAAATATTCCCTGTTTACAAACATGGCTAGTGCAATACAGTATAAAAGTGTTACGTTGAATCTTGCTTGATCAAATACACACCATCCTGATCTGACCTCTTTATTGATATTTGAGATGCTTCTTTATAGCGGGGGGTGGGGGTCATAGATGAATGGTTAGCATGTGTGCGTTATATCATAAGGTCTGCGATTTACTCAACTGGCATGGTTTCGATTCCCATGTTGTATGTAGCAAGGAGTAGAATCATCTGTCCAACCTCATGGGTTTTCTCCAGGTCCTCCAGTTTCCTCCCACTGCTAATGACCCATACGCGCAAACGAATTATTGAAATAAAATTGAACCATGTTAGTCTCAAAATGACCTAGTTTGTGTCGAGTGGGCGTTAAACCACATTTCTCTCTCTCTGTCCCTTATTGCGTATTGACATTTGTCATCTTAAGAGTTCAGAGATGTCAATTATTATACATTCCCTTTCTCTGAGGTCTAGACAGTTGGAATTTCGATACAAGAAGAGTAGGCCGAAGCAAAATTTTCCATTTAGATCACACTGAATGGCGTAGTTCTTTCTTCATTAGCCCAGTTGGTGCAGAAAAGTAGTATGTTAAAAAAAAATTTTGTGTACTAAATTGAATACGATTTATTTTTAAACAGGTAATCCTAACATGTGGCCACAATGGCAAGGTGCCCAGACAGACGGCAACCCACAGACCAACCCGCAAACTACAGCCACACAGCCCCAGTCTAATACAGAAGAATTTGGTGATATGTTCCGAATGTTGGACCAACCTGCCAGTGAATTTACCGATTTATCCGGCATGTTTAACACATTTACAGAGTGATGTGCTTGCGTTCCGTTCCGTTCTGATTTTGGTGCATGCATTTATTGCTATCACATTTGGTGCATGTGCATTTCATGTCTTATTTATGTATGTATGTTTCTGCCGTTGTACTTATGGCGAATGGGAAGTATGGGTTGATACGTTTATAAAATGTATCTGAACGAAAGAAGATATTTGTAGTTGTTGTCCTTTTCCTTATACGCATCGGTATTGGTCAGTTATATGCAGTCGTTTATTGGTTTATTGATCGCAAATGATTTAGGTCGGTCATTGATTGAGTCTCGGACGCAACTCTAATGTCGAACATATTTTCATCATGATACTGGCCAGGGCAAGAGAAAAGATAGTTCATATTGGATTTATTCCACGTTTTGCAGAAAAGAGATTCCAAAAATTGCGAATGAATTTGCATATATGCTTTTGTATACACCTACATTAAAATGTGGTCATCATGTATTGTTATCATCCGAGTTTAATTAGCTTATTTTAACGCTTGGATGAGTTTGTGGGTTGCATGCATGTTTTGATGCTTGGCAACCTATCTTTGATAAATGCAATCAAATGTAAGATTTATTTTTCATCCATTTGATATACACTTTTTGACATTTTTGCGTTTAATACCAAAGTTTTTTTGTGCCATTCCACTTAAAATCACAAGACCGTTAAGAAATTTTAGTCTTATGTTAATCTTTTTAAATATATCTTAAATAGTTACTATGAAGAGTTACTTCCCTTCCTCATTGAATTATAAATGAATTTGTATAATTCAGTTTTTGATAGAAAATAATTACCATTTTTGAATTACCCCCCCCCCCCCAAGTAAATTGTCATTCATTTACAAAGCATTAATGTTTAGAGGAGGGTCATATCATTATGATCAATGTCACGATCCATATTATCATCTGATGGACTTCCAGTGTTAGTATAATAAGAATGATGTTTATGATTTTGTTAGTTACAGCATTGTTGATGATATTCAAATTAGTACTCATGCTGTATATTTGACTGAATGTATTTAAATTGCTGATCATCATTTCATACTTAATCTATGCTAAAATATATTAACTTTTTTTGCGGCACTGGCCTATGTGTATCACCTGCAGTGGATTCCCAAGATTTTGGAGCCTTTTCTGTTAATCATATCGGCGCATTTTTGGACTGATATTACTTTTATAACCCAAATTTCACTATCTTGTAATTAGCAAGAGATGTCAAGTCCTTATAATGATGATCAGGGTTGGATGGCCGAATGGTTAACACGTGTGCATGAAATCACAAGGTCTGTCATAGTCAAGTGGCGTTGTTTCAATTCCCCGATTGTATCTGACAAGGAGTAGTTTCGTCTGTCCAACCTCAAAGGTTTTCTCCAGGTCCTCCCACTGTTAAAGACACCTAGATGCAGACGAATTATAGAAATAAAAGTGAACCATGTGTTAGGCCCGAAATGCCCTAGTTTGTGTCGACTAGATGCTAAACCCTATTTCCCTATTATGGGGGTGTTTGATGGCTGAATGGTTAGCATGTGCACGCTGTATCATAAAGCCTGTCAGGGAGTCAACTGGCGTGGTTTCGAATCCCCAGTTGTACGTGACAAGGAGTAGGGTCACCTATCCAATTGCGTGGGTTTTGTCCGAGCCCTCCGGTTTGCTCCCAGTGCCAAAGACCCCTATGCGCAAGCGAACTATTAAAATAAAATTAAACCAAATATGTTAGTCTCGAAATGACCTAGTTTGTGTCGAGAGGACGTTAAACCCCATTTATCTCTCTATTCCTCTATAATGATGATCAGTGGTTACAATAAAAAGTTTTATATACGGTAGTATAACAGTTTTTATGAGTTATAATTTCTCATAATCATATATTTGTCAGTGAAATGTAAATTTTTTTTAAAAAAAGGAATTCACAAAAATTAAACAAAAAAAACCCCTTAAAGAATTGTTCTAGAAATGTAATTTTTAAATATTTCATTTATACATTTTATTAGTATGTTGTTTTGAGAATAAAACATTGGGGTCATTCCATGCCTAATGGACCAAAAATTCTCAGAAACTTGTCGGGTGACCCCCTTAGAAAATTATGAAAAAAATATATGTTATAGTGCCTACGCAAAGTTATATGACTCTAGTATAAATATGGCCTTTTCAATCAGGGTACCTATTCACAAGTTTTGAATTTTCTATTCTATGGCTCGACTTTTGTGTTCTACTTAAGTTTGTATGTACTATAGAATATATTTTTTGCATAATTTTCTGAGAGGGTAACCCGCTGAGCACTGGTTCAGCCCACATGTCGTAGATAGAATGACCCTTTTGTGACAGATCCAACCCCACATATTTTTTGAGTTGCTTTTTAAATCTGTAGTTAAAGATACATTATGTAAGAGCTCAAGCTGCTTATTGCTTGTCTTTTTTCGGGCTTCAAATGTTATATAGATCTATTCACATAAGCCCAAAATCAACTTTCTAGATCATCGATTGACAGGTCTAGATATTTAAATTAATTTGAACATCCACAAGATTCAAAAATTTAACATCAATGAATAATTTATACTTTGTCTCTTTTGTCCAGTAGTGTTCTACGATAATACACAATCAAATCTACTTCTTCTAACACTCATAACTTTGATCAGAATAAAGTAATTTGAATGAAATTTTCAAATTATCTATTTTTGAACTATTATAGCAAGAGGGGACACCTCTTTATCAATATCTTACATAATGCATCTTAAACATTACGGTTCTAGTTTTGTTTTTTAAATCATGGTTTTTACAGATCAGAATATCAATATATCATTTTCTAGTATTTTGTTCAAGAAGTGATTTATTATAGAGAAGTCTATATTATCATTGTAATTGTAAATATTAGATTATATATTATACAGTATATATATATATATATTTTATGTGATGAAACCATTAATTATCATGTATTGTCTTTTATCAGCAAATTGTATGGTGAATTGTATGAATGTGTTTTAAATCGAACATGTCAAAATGAATTTATTATGGAGTTATTCGAAGCATTCAGACTCTCACATCTATGAATAACTGGTATTATCTTATATTGACCTACATACTGGCGCTCTTATATTGACCTATATACTGGTTATCTCTGACTGACTTTGACCTATATACTGGCCATGTCATATAGACCTATATACTGGTTATTCAAATTGACCTATATACTGGCTATCTCATGTTGACCTATATACTGGTTATTTCATGTTGACCTATATATGGATTATCTCATGTTATTCTACTACTTCCAGGGCCGGATAAGGCTGGCATTGCGCCCCTGAAAATATCGCTTGGGCCCTTACATCAACAATGGAAAGGTCATGTTGGTATTGTTGAGATTTATATACCACATCATAAATGACCTATTTATTTATGGTACAAATAATTGGGGCCCCTTCTATATTGATGCCGCCTAGCTGCAGCCTAGAGTCAGCCTCTTCCTTAATCAGACCCAGGATACTTCAGTCCATGATCCATGAATTAAACTTCTCATCTCAAAATGTTATGTTTCCTTTTATTATTTATGAACACTTAATTTCAAACTATTCAAATTAAAAATCTAGTCAAAGCAAGGAACATTGTATCATTGTAAAAAATATTATTCAAAGCATATATAAGGCCACAAACATTTGATTTTTGGTTCTTCAGGACTGTTATAAATAAGTAGCCACTTAAATCATATCGGAAATGTTTTGTTTAGAATTTCAAAACTTAAAAATTGAGAACTAAAAGCTTTTGAAATGCGGGGGATCGCGCTGGCTTAGTGGGGAAGACGCTAGCTTGCTAGCCTGGAGGTTGAATGTTCGATCCCTGCATTGGCCGAGAAAATTCATCTTGATTTTCCGGCATAGAACGGAGGACCTGATAAGGACAGCTGTCTATTCGTTTGGATGGGACGGAAAACCGAGGTCCCATGTACAAATTGACATGCACGTAAAAGATCCTTTTGCAGGTTGGGATTGGATATAAGAGTAGGCCATATCGCCGCTGCCCGGGCAAAATTTCCCTCATAGCACACTGTGTGGCGTATGCCCGTCTTCCATTGGCCCAGGTTAGGTGCATACAAGTAGGATGTTAATTAATAAAACCCATTTTATTTCTTTTGAAATGCATAACTACCTACATTTGGTTTTTAAAGTCTTTTTCTTGAAGAAATAACAGGGAAAATGTTTAGCGGTGGTCCCGAACAACAGAAAATCGAATTGATGTGGCCTGTTTAATTGTTTTGATAAAATGATTTTTTTTTTCTGTTCATCTTTCTAATGTCCAGTCATATTCAATAGGGCTTTTGGTTTTCGACTGACCTCAAAACTGTTCAGTTCTTCATTTGTATCACACCTTAAATTTAAGTTCTCGAAGAACATCCTTCTTTTGCAAAATGTGGAGTATCTTGCAACCGCTTCTTGTATTCTGAAACTGGTGCTGAGGTCACCAATGGTGTGTTATGGATCCAGCGCACTGATCATAAATGAAGGATCATGGTTACATCTGATTAAAACACTGATCTATATTTTGTTTCGTTTTTTTATGCTCTCGATGGCCAACACTGCATGACGATCTGACAAGTAAAAGACAAGTAAAACAAAATTTTGAACTAAAAGAAACGAAACGAAATAGTTTGTTTTAATCAGTTTGGACTATATGCAGATGGTGATAAGATATGTGAAATAAAATGTATAATAATGATTTTGTTTATTTGTGTATATTTGTTGTTTGTTTTTGTAGAATGTATTATTATAATGATATACACATTGTACTTTATTAAAATCACCATATCTTTAATACTTTATTTATTTATTCACAAGGACAGCTGTTTAGTCATTCGAATGGTACGAAAAACCAAGGTCCTGTTTACACATTGGCGTGCATGTAAAAGATCCCTTAGCAGTTGGAATTCGATATATGAGTAGGCTGTAGTGCCGCTGCCCGGGCAAAATTTTCCTCATAGAACACTGTATGGCCTATGCCTGTCTTCCATTAGCCCAGGTGAAGAAGAGTAGGATGTTAAACTCCATTTCATTTCATCTATTCACAGGATACCTGGCTCTGTCGGGACCCAAATTCGATGGTTTAAAACAACTTCGAGGGCATATGCTGGTTGATTTGATCCCATTGATACCACATATGTATGGATGGAGCACCTCGACAAAGTGTTATTTACCTGCGGCCCAAAAATTTGATGACTGTAAACATTCACAGGATCATGTGGTTAATTTGATACCACAAAGGGCAGGGGTGGGGGCATGCACACTATAATAGTTAAAAACTAGGTAATGTAAAGGGAATTTGCTAAAAAAATTTCAGTCAAATTGATCCACTCTGAACCGAGATTTTAGCGATTGAATTTTCGGTTGTTTCTTGATCATCATTACTAAAATCGATATGATAAAAAACTTAGTCTCGATTATCCACTTCATGATTAAATCATGAAGGAAAGTTGAGCAGCACATCAGATCCTAATCCAGTAAATATTGCAGTCTAGCAATGACGTCAACAGTTGATTATGGTCTGGATAAGTTAATTAATGTCTATACAATAATTTAGATACATCTTAGTCCTAAAGAAGGACCTGCAGATTTTAGCTCTTGTGTAATTGTGTTTAATGGCTTAATATACAGCATGTAGTGTTGCTAAGAGGGAAATATTGCTCTGACAAAGTGACACAACGTAAAATGTAACCCTTAACGGGTTGGATTCGGCGTAGAGTATGCGGAAATGACGCTGCCCGGGCAAAATGTCTCTCAGAGTATTACGCATGCCTGTCTTCAATGGTGCGGAAAAGTACATATCATATACTTGAGTTATAGACTCACCTTACATGCCGTTATTATCCTGATTAATACTGAACTTTTCACTTATTAAAGGGAAATATTTGCCAGATCAATGAATTAATCCATAAACAATCACTACAACAATCAATCTTTTTGTTCGGATTCGTTTTTTTTAATTTTTTTATTATCTACCGATACCATTAAACATCATTTCAGTCTGAGAAGAGAAGTGTTACGTTGCAGTTTGGATGAGATCAGAAATCGAGCTTACCGACATGCGTCGTTGCCGTGCAAGAGCTAATCCCATCCCTTATCCTAACCCCGAACCTAGCCCCAATGCTTTCCCGAACCCTTACCTCACCAACAAGCACGTGCCTTAACCTGAGCTGGCCTTAACAAATAGATTTAGCCGTAAATCCGACCCTGATATTCTAAAAACAGTATTTTTACACAACTTTCCCAAAACATTTTTTCTTGTTGTATTGTCCATTATATTGAGAGCTTAATGTCAACGATTAATTGATACGAAATGTTTTTGGCTGGTAATCAGGTCGACGAGAATGAAGTCACCCGTACGATAATCCAATTATGTTGTTTTAATCCGAATTAAACCAGTACCGAGTACAAGGATTGGTAATTATTAACTGGTCGCCGCCTGTCACAGTTTCGGCTAGAATATTGTTCATACTCAATATCAGAGAGGTAAGACGACGTTAAGATTGTATAAAATGCATATATTAATAATGTGTTTAAAATCTCTGGACGTCATAACTTTATGGTTCGTCGTTCGTTTCGGGTGATATCGGAGACAAAAAATTCATGGTATTGGAGAAACCTTTTGTAGAAAGGGAATCTTTGGTAAAATTGATTATATGAAAGGGATATCATTCCAAAATTTCCAATTACAAGGGCGTTACTATTTTTTGGAACCTTGAAATATAGAACATGGTTCTAATAGCACATAATAAAGTAATATGAAACAAATATTGTAATGTCTAATGAATTATGATGGGTTCGGTTACTCGCGAACTGTCCAAATTGAAAGGCGGTCGTTTACACATTCTAAGTCCATTCTGAACATTATATTATTATTATTTTATCGTTTGTAAATCGGCCTATACAAATAACTGCCACGTTGTTCATTCAGATTTCACGACGTGGTTTCCCATTGCCAGTGATGTAGGACGGGGACCTGGCAGGAAATAACATATAGCCATTCGGATGGAATGAAAAACTCGAAGTCGTTTAAAGACACTGATGTGCACGTACAAGATCGATGAAGAATAGACTGAACCGTCGCTACCCGGGCAGAATTCACCATTATAGCACTGTACACGTCACCGTAGGAAAACTTATTTGCAAGTTAATCTCAAAATGAGAACATTAAAAATTTGTTTGACAAAATTTAATGGGTCACTCCAGAAACGCACTGGGGCCCTCCAAAAGAGGGTGAGCAGACCAAACTTAGGGCACTTTAGGGAGTGGCAGCGCCGGGAAAAGTTTGATTCTGTACGACACATTCTAGAATCGATTCGACGTATATATCTGGGGCCTATTTCACGACATTTTAACTAAGATAAGATCCCAATTTTAGTAATTTGATTGGATAATATTAGATTGATTTTAGTGGTTAGCCAATCAAAATTGAAGTATCTACTAAAATTGGATTTTATCTTAAGTTAAAATTTCGTGAAACAGGGCCCTGAGCCATACATATACATTGATACTTGGTTGAAGAATTATTGATTAAGCCCTGGACATCTGAGCATGGACATACATGTAGGTGGCAGGGCACAGACTCTTTAATGGAAATGTTTCTACTTTTGTTTTAGCAATAAAATGGGGAGCGGGGCATCAAACGGAACACAAGAAACATCAGAAGAAGAAAGGACAAGGAAACGGAAGTTACAAGCCAAGGTTAGGACTGTGGGATTCCTGTCGAAATTCTCCAACTGGAGACAGCGCGAGAAAGATAGAATGGAACTCCGAAAAAATATGGAACAATTAAAACAGGAGAAAAAAGTCATGTTTGAAGAAATCGATGAAATGAATTCGGCTATCGACGATGATGAGGATCGATTCAGGAGAAAATCAACAAAGGTGTCTGTGTTTAATCGAAACATACGGGATTCGGATAAACCCATGTGGGCTGCGGTAAGTATGTCCTTTAGAACTAAACAACATGCACTAGTCCTTGACCACTGGTTTTTCCTTTTGGGGCTAGATATTCAAACAAAAATAATTTGACGGGCCAAGAGCGTAGTTCGTTAACTACAGACTTACAGCGACGCCTTAAAATTTTAGAAATTGTCATTGTTATTAACTTCTGAAATTGACGCACATAAGAATTTTAGTTTTTAGCACACCATGTCTTAATGTTGTAGGGGTGTTGGAATGCCGAATGGTTAATGCATGCACGTTGTATCATAAGGTCAGTCATTGAGTCAGCTGGTGTGAATTCGATTCCAGGTAGTACTGACAGGGTGTAGGGTCACCTGTCCAACTTTATGGGTTTTTCTCCAAGTCCTCTGGTTTCCTCCAACAGCTAAAGACACCCATGCGAATAACTGAATTAACATTTAACCTAGTTTGTGTCGAGTGGACGTTGACTCTCTCTCTCTCTCCTTTCGTTTTTTTATAGTTCAAAATTTCTTTACCACGCAAATATCTGGAAGAGTTATTTATATTGAGCGCCATAGAAAACGCATCACTTAGTTTTTCGTATAACAAAATGATCCTGTAAACATATCTTATTTATTTTGCTTCTTATTGTGAACAATATTCAAATGGGAACACATCAATAACAACACATTTGAACACTTATGGATGTTTAATCTGTACTTAATATTACAAAGTCGCAGGGGTCAAAACCAAAAGTACGAAAAAGATGGATAATTAATTGTCTGTAGGGCGTGTGTCCTCCACTGGCTCTTACGCACGGTGTTCAGCACACTTAACCATCTAATACGTGTATATATAATACGTGTTGTGGTTGATGTGAGTGATTCTCGTCATGGGAAATTGTCATCAAAACTCAATTCAACAATGAATATTGATATGCATACCCACTCCTCATTACGGAATGGGGACCAGGGTGAATCAGTGAGTAAGTCGTTGGCTCGCTAACCTAGACGGGAAGTGGGGGGTGCCCGAATGGTTAGCAAGTGCGCGCTGTATCATTAGGTCTGTCATAAAGCCCAGTTGTACATGACAAGGAGTTAGGTTACCTGTTCAATCTCGTGGGTTCCCTCCTACTGCTAAAGACCATTCGCGCAAGCAAATTATTGAAATAAGAAATTGAACCATGTGTCAGTCCCGAAATAACTTAGTTTGTGTCGAGTGGACGTTAAACACCCTCACCCTCCCTATGTATCTTGTATACACGTATTTTTTAAAATCTGTTTAATATTTTGTTTTTTAGTTTGAAAGTGACGCTAAGTGTTTTTTATGCCGACAACGTGTGGATATAGAAGTAGGGTTTCCATGTCGAGTTTGTACCAAGATATTTCACGAGGAATGTTTGCAAGATTGTGGTGAATGTAGAAAAATAGACAGAGATTTATGTCATCGTGCAAGATCTAATACTGGATGGAGTTGTTATATATGTGTAAGTTCGAACCCATCTTAATTACCCTAATACACCAGGTGGGCCCAACGTTTGGCGGGATTGCGTAGGGTTTGCAGTAGTATATGCAAGATTGTCGAATTTATCTTGGCTGTGGTGGCACGGTGGTACATATATGCATTACTTAAATTAATACTAAAGCGGGAGTGTGTGTGTGTGGGGTGGGGGTAGTGAGAGGTGGTTGAGAGGTAGCCTAAATACTTCTTACAATAGTACTATGTTGGTCGAATCAATGTAAATTTGATATACGCCTACAACGTATAGGACTAGATTTTGAAATTTTACAATTATCAGGGAAATTTGGGTTTGTTGCTGACAGATGAAGAAATGGGAAATGTAGTGAGAAAGTTTGAAAGATATGACATAAATCAAGGTAGAATACAATTTCTATTTATTTTGAGATACAAATTTGGGTAATTTTAATATTGGACGTATTCGTGACAGGTCATTGACATGACACCCTGTTTATAATGCCTGGAGGTCGGGTGTACTATCCCTGCATTGGCCGAGATAGTTCATCCAGATTCCGGCGAGGTTTCCCCTTGTCAGTGGTGCAGGACGGGGGGGGGGGCTGGCAAGAACAGTTGTCGAATCGTTCAGATGCATCGAAAAACCGAAGTACCGTGTATATATTGGCGTGCACGTAAAAGATCTCCTGGCAGCTGGAATTCGATATAAGAGTAGACCATACTGCCGCTGCCCAGGCAAAATTTCCCTCGTGAAACACTATGTCGTATGCTCGTATTCATTAGCCCAGTCGGGGCCGAACAGGAGGACGTTTAACCTCATTTCATTTCGATTATCTCTGTCAAAATTGAATTGATAATCAACGTCTAGACAGGGTTCAGGGCAGAGCTGAATTTTAAACATAAGCCCACAATTTAAACAATCACGAATTACTCTATTTTGCAGATACCACAGTGTCGGAGGAAGAATATTGTAGGATCCGGGAAGAGGAATTTGAAGAAATTGAAGTCAAATCTCCCGGTAGCTTCGATGTTCAACGTTTCTTACTAGATTTTCGATTGGCTGATGTTGATTGCGACGGCAAGCTTGATTGGTGGGAATTTGTAAACCACGAAGCACAGCAAGTGTTAATTTATAGGTCAAAGGTGAGTTACAACAGGACGAGTTTATTCTCGAATTATTGAATTAGAAAGGTGATAGTTATATGCTGCACCGAGTTTCGCGTCATATTATGGAAACCGCCAAAGTGCCAGTGGGGAGGACAAAGAACGCTAGTGGGTGTTCCAACATGTTCCTGAAGCAATAGCCCGAGAAATCCATCTCTGGTCATTGCTGAATTGGCTTCTGATACTTGAACTTATGCGGGAGTTTGTCAATTCTTCCCGTTCAATCAAATTTATCACACGTACAGCAACATAACAGCCCTACGTTTAATCTGGGTCTTCCCTAAAACTTCGGACAGGGATTTAAGGTATTAAAAACGGTGAAAGTATATTCGTTTCCAAACAATATTGATTACATTTAATTCGATTGGATAGACTCGTTTGTCACGCAATTAGTTTTACTGCAATATTCTGCTATTCACTGGTTAACTGGGCATAATAAAATCGTGAGCCATGACGTAAAGTTACGTAAACACATTTGGTCGAATTTGGCGCCCTGTTTTAAGCGTAATGCTTTTTTTTAAACGCAGTTAGCCATTGGTTTTTAATCGAACTATTGACCAATCATAATTTAGAACAAGAATTTGCTCTCTTTACAGCAGTGAGTAGTGGGATTAGCTCTAATCAAACGAAACACTACGAGGAGTATGGTGTTCCAATGGTCTTCTTTTCGATTCGGTAGGCTTCCGGGGGCTTCCGTTTGATTTTGTAGGCTCCTTGTCACTTACAACCGAGGAATCCAATCCACGCAAGTTGACTCAATGACAGACCTTATGAACTAACGCGCATGCGCTAATCATTCGACCATCCACGCGCACCCCACGACATTAAGAAGTTATGGTAATAAGAATTTATTTTTTTTATTCCAGGACGAATTGGTTGATTTATTAACAAGGCGAATTGGTTGATTTATTAACAGGGCG
Source organism: Patella depressa (assembly GCA_948474765.1). Taxonomy (NCBI): domain Eukaryota; kingdom Metazoa; phylum Mollusca; class Gastropoda; family Patellidae; genus Patella; species Patella depressa. Next base: position 74,561,704 of record OX419716.1, read on the forward strand.
AATTGATAATATGAGTTTATTTATATATTTACAGGACGAATTGGTTGATTTATTAACAGAGAAAGAATTATTGAAAGCTAAATCATTATTCCGTACATTTGATAAAGATGATAACGGTTTTATAACCGAGATTAGTGCAAAAGAAGCTTACAGACTCTGGTATCAAAAGCTGGAAAGTACAAAAAAGGCAAGGTAAACATTGAAAATCGCACGTCAAGCTCGTGGAACAGAATAATACTTTCTTGAACATCCGTATTTACGATAAATAAAACACATTTTTGTGTCAAAATATCGAAAAAATACATATATGTGTCAAAATATCGAATTAAAATACACATGTCAAAATATCGAAATAAAACACATGTATGTCAAAATATCGAAATAAAACACATATATGTCAAAATATCGAAATAAAACTTATATGTCAAAATATCGAAATAAAACAAATATATGTGCCAAAATCGAAATAAAACACATTATATGTCAAAATATCGAAATAAAACACATGTACATGTATGTCAAAATATCGAAATGGGTTATATAACAAATCTTCCAGATCCTAGAGTAGTAAAGACAAGTGAAACGAAATTTTTAACTATAAAGAAACAAAACGAAATAGGATCTGTTTTTTAATCAGATTTATGTTAAATTCACCTGCCCGACTTCACTACAGAAAGATGTCACAATCGAATGTTAAAACTTGAGAATTTCTAGCAATAAGACATGCGCCAACTGGTCACGATAGGTTATCGAAAATCTGAAAGTACGAGGTTCTCGGTTGATATCCATAGCTGAAGCGTTTGATTATGTCAAGATTCTGCCTAATACACCAAGAAAATTTTGGAATATTTGATGGCTGTAAACACGTTTTCCTGCTATTTCAGCCCATGAACAAAGCAACTTCAAGGTAGTCTAACATAGCGGAATTAAGGTGACTGACTCGAATTCCAATTAATTGTTTACAGTCAATTGTTTGAAAATCAAACTGCCACAAACGCGTTTTCCTGCTATTCCAGTCTGTGGATACAGCAACTTCAATTTAGGTCCAATATAGCCTGGCTGACCCGAATTCCAAACAACCAATCGTCGCTGGGTTTGGGGGTCTTACCCTCCCGGAGAAAAGTTTGAAAATTAATCCATGGCAAATGCGTTTTCTGCTTTTCTAGCCCGTGTGAGCAACTCCAAAATTTCCAATGGTTGTGTTACCGAAATTTCAGTCTGAATTTCAACCATCCAATCAGACTGTTGCAGCTACATTCACAAAAAATAATCGATGCCTGAAAAATGTCGCACAAAGAAGAGTGGCTCCAGACAAAATATTTTAATCCATAGTCAACTCAATAGGCCTACAAATTCGTGGTATTCAATTAAAAGAAAAGTAAAATTAATTTTATATGAGGGCTCAATGACAGTTAGGGAAGCAAAGCTAACAATGTCCGAAAAATTTCGGGTTTACAGACAGCGGCGCCGTTTGTATGGATCCCCCAAGAAAATTTTGGAATATTTGAGAGTCGCAAACGCGTTTTCCTGCTATCCCAGCCCGTAAATATATTGTTTTATTAGATTTCGGGAACTTTATTTTGGGCACTTTTTTTTCACTTCACCCGTCTGCCCGAAAAGTCAGCTTGACCTGCCCCCATGGCTCGTACGCCTATGGACTGACACAGAACTGCGACAGGCTCCTTGTCCGTATCACTCTGAAAACCGAGCAATCCCGTACTTGATTATGGGAATACTTGATTAGACATTCCAGGAATTCGCGAATAGTGACAATCACAGAAAAGGGGAGCAATTAACGGGTAGCGGGAGAATCTTAGCTTCCGCGCAATCCAGCCAATGGAAGCTAGACTTATACGTGAGACGAAGTAGGGTCGCCTGTCCAACCTCGTGGGGTTTCCCAAGTCTCTGGTTTCCTCCCACTGCTAAAGACCACTACGCGCAAGCGAATTATTGAAATAAGATTTAAAAAAAAAAAATAAAACACATGTTATTATTGTTTTCTAGAAAAGAACATGGTAAAGGAGACGACATGATAGAAATGCAAGTGAATCTTTGTACCAGCATGTTGATGCAGATGAACGATCGGGAACACGAGTAAGTCATTTAATATTCTCATGAATAGTAGAGGCGTGAGAGAGAGAGAGAGAAAGATATGGGGTTTAATGTCCACTCGACACAAACTCGGTCATTTCGGGACTAACATATAGTTCAATTTTTTATTTCAATAATTCGCTTGCACGTAGGGGTCTTTAGCAGTGGGAGGAAACAGAAGTACGCGGAGAAAACCCACGAGGCTGGACAGGCGACCCTACTCCTTGCCACGTACAACCGGGTATTCGAAACAACGCCAGTTGACTCAATGACAGGCCGTATGATACAGCGTGCGTACGCTATTCGGCCATCCAATCCCTCCCTAGTAGAGGCGTAGTTTAATGGTCGAGAGCGAGATACTACGCAATGTCTTTAGCTCGAGACCATTAAAGAACTTAAAACACAGACACTATTCAGCACCTGCTTTTCAATGAAATACGCCCCGCGAGTCCAATATTTCTTCTAGTATAGATAATGTACGATTGGGAAGTTGTCCCTACAATTTTGGAGGGAGAACATCAAAGGATACGTCATATGGGTTCAAAATTGCAATAAGTATAACTAACGTGCGCTCTGCACATACCATGAAATACGTCACGTAGGTCCAAAATTTCAACTAGTATGAGTAATGTACGCTTTAAGTGTAGGATAAAGCACGAGACTGGGGTTATGCTGGGAAAGAAAGACTGAAGAAAATAACCATGAGAATAAGGAAAGCCGAGGCCGGTAGGCCGATCAGGTTTTTCTTTAGAGAGTTTTTTAGTTTTCCTTTCCCAGCATAACCGAAGTCGAGGACCTTATCTTGCTTTATATGTGTACGTTAAATGGGAATATCCTAGAATTCCAGTAAGAAAAACCTTATGTTTTCTTATGGAAACTCCTACCCCGGAAGAATAACCCGATACACGTTTAAAGAAAAACTTTCAAAAGAATAACCCCAAATGTCTCGCTATATATTCAGACCGCAAGTCATTCCGGCATATAATATACCCAAAGATCAAATAGATTTACCGTTATAGGTTTATAAAACGCGATCCCACGTGACAATAAATTACAATTCTATACTCTTTATTTCAGCTGCATACTTTGGTCTGATTTCCTGGATGACCAAGCATTGTATCTTATTACATCCAGACCCAATCAAGCAGATATTTTCAGAAGAGCTTAACCATGACTGAAGAATCGTTGTGACTCTTTGAATCCAGAAGCTACTCAACGGTCCCAGTTTGCGATCCAGTCTTCAAGATTTATATCTATAAATATATTCATTATGTTCACCCAGCCATTGGCACATGTAAATAAAAACTTTTAGTTTAACTCAAGTTCTAGTCGATTATCGCCCCTTTTGATTTATCTTCACCAAATATATTAACATTGTACTGTGTGCTGTGAGGGACATTTTGCCCGGGCAGCAGCACTATGGTCTACTCTTATTTCGAATTCATATTGCAAAAGGATCTTTTACATGCACGCTAATATATACACGGGGTCTCGGTTTTTCGTCCCATCCGAACGATTAGACAGCTGTCCTTTTCAGGTCCGCCGCCCTCGGCTAAAACTATGGTATTTACATGCCGTTTGGAGTGTGACATATGCTAAGGAAACGGACATTCTGCTATGAGGGAACTTTTGCCCAGACATCGGCTTTTCCATATATTCTTCGCCGAATTCCATTTGTCAGATTACGACCACAGTAACATTGATGTGACTATGACATAAAAAATGACATGAAATGGGGTTTAACGTCCTACTGTTCTGATCCTAAAGTTGTATAATGGAGACGGACATACGCCATACAGTGTGCAATGTGATAAATTTTGCCCGGACAGCGGCGCCACGGACTACTATTATATCGAATCCCATCTACCAAGGCATCTTTTACATGCACGTCAATGTGTGCACGGGACCGAACGACTAGACAGGGGATGAGAGAGACTAACATATGGTTTAATTTCATTTCAATAATTCGCTTGCGCGTAGGGGTCTTTAGCAGTGGGAGGAAACCGGAGTGCCCGGAGGAAACCCACGAGGTTGAGACGGCGCCCCCTATCTCCATGCCACATACGCTCACACCAGGGCTCGAAACCACAGCCGCAAGCCAGAGGTGACCGGCCAGCTAGAGGTCGAAGCGCGGCACTCTAGACCACTTGCCCCCCCCCCTTCCCCCTCAGACAGGGGATGACTATGGCAGGTATGAAAATAACATGAAATGGGTTTTAGGGTCATACCAGTTTGCACCGACGGGACTAATGAAACATGCGCCATACCGTGTGTCGAATTTCAACCATCAAGGGTCATCTTACTTCGGATTTCGTCCCATCCGAACGACTATACGATGTCCATTGCTACGTCTCTGTCCGGCACCACTGACAAAGGGCAACCATGCCCAACATCTTTTCGAAACACCATATCTGATCGAGGAAGTTAAATGAAACATTTATCTCCTTCAACATTCATTGATTTACTTGTTTTGTTTTTTAAATGAAAAAACAACCGAATCATTCTTTAAGTAAAACGTTTATATGGTTAAAAACAAATAATAATATCTAAAAACAAACTAAAAAAGAACATTCCTATTGTTGTGGATATTGCTTTGCCCATATCAATAAACCCTGGTCCCTTGTTAAAGCTTCTATTTCTATTAAAGTCCCTGCTATTGTTATTTTCGGTTTATACCCTGCCTTTAGTAAAATATCAGCAGTCTCCAACGTCTCCACCTTGCTCTCTTCATGGGCCCAATGCATGAATATAAACGGAACATCAATGACGTTGAGGAAAGTTTTGGAAGATTTGAACATAAGATGTTCCGAACCGGATATGTCGACTTTCAAAATGGCCTTCTGGAATTTTAAAATTTTCACCAGGTCATCTAAGGTTATCGTCTTGACGATCTGTCTGTGTATATCCATACTGTGTTTCATGGCTTCTTTGTAGTCGACAGGAACAACGTACGCTGAACCCAAATTTCCCAAAGGTGTGGGGTATTTTACCTCGGCGTACCCACGAACATCGGAGATTGCGTTTCGCAGCAACGTGATGTTTTCCGTTAGTTCGTTCATTTGGATAGATTTGTGAAAAGGTCCAATACTTTGTAAAAGTGGCTCCACGGCGAGCACCGGTCTACCATAGGCTGCTGCCGTCAGTGAATAGACTCCGAGATTGGCACCAAGATCAATAACTCCACAATCAACACAGGCCTCCAAGGCCCGCTGAAATTCCTGTAGGTTCTGGGCTTCCCACACCCCCTTCCTGGCTAAATTCTCTGAGATCGGTTTATCGAGAAGGGGATCATTCACACAGATTTTTGTGCTGTTACGGATCAAATTTAAGGAAACACAATTAAAAGTCAGGTCTGCGTTTTGGTGGATGTCGTAAACGTTGAAGGCTTGGTCGGGTCCATTAGCACCCACTTTATTAGAGTTATCTTCCCCTTGTGCTAAGACAGGAGCCGCTGTAGTCGGCTTTATAAGATCAATGGGTGGTAAAGCCGGTGGTAAAACGGGTGGGGGTTGTGGTTTGTTTCTAGAATGGTATTTCATTAATTCCATTGCGGCTTTACCTTTGACCTTTCCAGTGATTACAAGATTCATGATTTTATCGTCATTTAAAGGACCATCTAGAACGAGATTCTTCAATAAACTTTCTACGTTTGACTTTTCTGCATCAACTGCATTGCCTGAAGTAAAAACAATAGCATTAGCTTTAATATGGTAGTCCAGTGAACTAGCTCGTGGGCTTCAAAGGCGTTTTATAGCTGTGGCGCTGGAGGCGCCAGCGTCCTCGCCAAGAAAAAATCAAAGCAGTTGAACAAATAAAACGGGAGAAAAATGCTAAAGCCGATGAGAAATATGAAATGTAACCTAGTTAGGGAGGGCCCCTCGTCTGACAAAAGGGCCCCTCTGGCCAAGGGAAAGGGCCCCCGAGTCCGAGTCAATCGTTTTCTTTACACTGTCGAACCCACTACCGAATGAGAATGCAGTCATTGTACTGGTATGAAAATCATCAATCAAGCCAACCCTACCCACGGACCCCCGCCAAATAGTATTGCCTCCGCCATGATAAACCTTAAAACGCCCCTGGTGGGCTTCAGATCACAAGGTTTGTAATCGAGTCAAATGGTGTGATTTTGATGCCAAGTTTGTATATGACAAGAAATGGGGACGTCGGTCCAAACCCGAATGGTTTGTCATGGTGCACCGGTTTTCTGCCACTGCTAAAGACATACTCTTAATGGCAATACGGAGAATCAATGTGAGGATTTCACTTCTTGCTTCAACTGTCAAGAGGATTTTACGTACTTGGAAAAGAACACAAGTATGTACTTCAAGTAGCAGTTGACGCGAGAAATGTTTTGAATGTGAGAGGGACCACACACATTTTGAAACTATGGCACAGGACAGGTGATTTAGCAAGGACACCGTGTAGTCCGGTGGATAGGTTGAAAACACGAGATTCACCCGTGACCTCGTTGTCGAGCACATTAAGGAACCTTTCACAGTTAGGTTCGATGACGAGTAGGCAAACACATTTTAATGTATCAACTTACCTGCTACTTGGGGATTATTCTGGTCAGCGCCCACACCAACCCCTGAATCACCTTGTCCTCCTACACCAGGAACAGCTTGTCCGATGGCCCCTCGTACATCCGGAATAGCTTGTCTGATGGCGGCTCCTGTATCCGGAACAGCTTGAGCGACGGCCTCTCCTACTCCCGGAACACCTTGTCCAATGGCTCCCCCTACAGCCGGAACACCTTGTTCAATAGCTCCTCCTACATGCGGTACACCATGGCCAGTCTCTCCAAGGCCACCTTGTGCGACAGCTCCAGCTACTTGATTTAGGTTAGTATTGTCAGCGTTATTATTGTCTGGTTTTATCATCTTGTCTTGATATTTCTTCATCAATTCGTGAACCTTCTTCAAGGCGTCTGATTCTTCAGGCTGGAGCTGGTCTAGCGGTATTGCTGATTTCTCTACATCTTTAACGATGATGTCCTGAACTCGTTTGTCAGCGTCTAAACTGACCTGTTCTGACTGCAGAATATTGTTAGCGCCCTGGCGATTACTTGGGGGACTGTTCAGAGACGCTGCCTCGCCGTTATGTTCCACAACAACTTCAACACCTCCAATAACCTCTCTCTCTTTCTTGTGCTCGCCTTCCGACTCGAGGTTTTCTATTTGGTGCGGAATTGGTGGATCTTGTAGTCCACGATCATGGTGATTAGGCTGTGGGGCTATTGGTGGATGATGATGCTCATGACCGTGATGCCCCTGGAAAGCATATGGATCATCATCGGGGATTTTGTTACCATGATCATCTTCATTTGGGTTCCAATTTTTGTACTTATTATCAACATTGATCGCATCATCGGGAACAACATTATTGACGGGCTCTTTTGGATCCTCGTGCTTTTCATCGATGAAGAATTCGACGCCATTGACGACCTCGTGGCGACCTTTAACCTTATGACGTTGGGCTTCATAATGATCGCGGCCATGTTTTTTCAAAATGTTTTGCAGTGACTGATGCCGATCGTATTCCTCTTGTTCTTTCAATAAACGAGAATATTTGTCATATAAAGTTTTAAATTTCATTCCGTAAACATAATATCCACCCGCTAGTAATAACACAACGAATATTATCACACACAACTTCTTAAATTTGCTTCGACGCATTTTTATCGAATCCATGAATTACTTCTAATTGGGTATTATTTTGAAACCTTCCGACACCAATTAATGAATAGAACACCAACTACAGAACTAAGTCAACTGTTGTAACGCACACTGATATAACGTCACAACTTTTGCAATCCTCCTCGGATAACGTTAATTATATACTATTTTGAAAGTACACTGGTATAACGTCACAAAGCTTGTATTCCTCTGATAATGCTATAAATGGACTTAACTGTTAAATTATGTACAGATCTAAGGCAAAAAAAAACCAACAAAAAATAATTCTTGTATAACGTCCAAATCTTGCGATCCTCAGATAATGTTATAAACGGGCTTTTGATATACAGATATAAACGAAACAGAAACATTCATTTAATTCTGTTGGTTTAACACAAATTACGAAACGACCCGCACCAAAAGCTATTCTATAACCTCATTATCCGTTTCTGCTTCAAAATACAAAACAGTTAGCGAATTGTCATCTCCCCCCTTAACACATTATTGTGAGACGAACTTCCATTTGTAGGCCACGTTTACATCGCAAGGCCCTACCAATAATTTCATTTTACAATTCTAGCAAATAGTTAAACGTTCACGAACAATATTTCAGCCACGAATATAAATTCATCTTGTATGTTCTTGAAATAATCCCAAGAAGTTTCCAGAATTCGTTACTGTAAACTAAACAAAAGAAACACTTATATGCTTAGTTTTTCTCGCCTATTAATAAATGCATGCAGCCATTTTCATCCTACCCCTTAAGCAGTATATTATAAAGTATGCAACGAAATTGATCTTAGTTTGGTGACGTGAGATATGTTCATCGATTCACAAGGCCGTAAAATATTTATTAAACATCTGGTTACAAGATTTGTCAAGCTGTCGCCTTCTTAAAAAATTTGAATGGACTACAAATATCAAATATTAGTTGAAGGATAGGGTCAGTCACGGAGCTATTGCTACACGTGGCCATTTAGTGCAATGCAATGAAATGAATTTTACCAAGGCAGCGGGGGAATCACGGTGGCTAAGTGGACAAGGCGCTTGCGATCCCTGCATTGGCCGAGAAAGTTCATCTCGATTTTCCGGCGTGGTTTCCCCTTGTCAGCGATGCTGGACAGAGGGCCTGACAAGGACAGCTGCCTAGTCGTTCGGATGGGACGTGTACGTAAAAGATCCCTTGGCAGTTGGAATTCGATATAAGAATAGGCCGTAGCGCCGCTGCCCGAGCAAAATTTTCCTCATAGCACACTGTATGGCGTATGTCCGTAAAATTAGCCCAGGTCAGGTGCAGAAGAGTAGGACGTTAAACCCCATTCCATTTCATTTTCATTTCATTTCATTTCAAGTCGATATTTTGTAAATGATAATCTTTAACCCGTTGTCAGGGGATTGGGATGGCCTAGTGGTCTAGAGTGCCGCACTTCGACCTCTAGCTGGCTGGTCACCTCTGGCTTGCGGCTGTGGTTTCGAGCTCTGGTGTGAGCGTATGTGGCATGGAGATAGGGGGGCCTTCGCTACCTTGTGGGTTTCCCCCGGGCACTCCGGTTTCCTCCCACTGCTAAAGACGCCTACGCTCAAGTGAATTATTGAAATAAATTAAAACCATATGTTAGTCACAAAATGGCCTAGTTTGTGTCGAGTGGACGTTAAACCCCATTTCTATTTCTATTTCTATACGCCATACAGTGTGCTATGAGGGACATTTCGCCCGTGCAGCGGCGCTACGGCATACTCTTATAACGAATTCCAACTGCCAAGGGATCTTTTACGTACACGTCAATGTGTATATGGGACCTCGGTTTTTCGTCCCATCTAAACGTCTAGACAGCTGTCATTGTTAAACCCTCCGTCCTGCATCACTGACAAGGTGAAACCGCGCCGGAAATCTAAATGAACTTTCTCGGCCAATGTAGGGATCGAACAACCGACAATGTCGACTTATCTATGATTCCAACATAATCTTAAGAAAGGGTATAAGATTATTGCGTACCCTCCCTCCATTTTAACTACGAATGGTATTGGGGTAGGCTGGACAGAGAGGAGAAATTGAGAAATTTCAATAGTGTTGTATATTATTTATCTATTGTGCAAGACTTTCGAATTTTACAAAGGCATAGGTTTCTACGGAGGCAATGCTCGAGTGAGATTTCGTTATATCCAAGCAATCCTTGTTGGTTTAACGGCTGCTCATACAATAATGATATCGCGGATTTCATAGTTACTAACATTACAGCTTTATCTATTTTGTCCCGTCTTCAATTAGCTCAGGTTAAGTGCAGAAGAGTAGGACGTTAAACCTCACTTCATTTATCTATATTCATCAAGGTCGCTGAGATTTAAATAAGGTTAGGACCAAGGCTCACACTGGCCTTCTTTTTTTTCTGCCAAAATGGATTCTAATTTTTATGTAAAACAATGGTGATATTTTATCTGCCAAAAATATATGATAAGAAAGCCCCACGTATTATTGTAATAGCATAAAACAATAAAATTGTATTTCTTGTTCATTCTTTAACAATCGTATTTAAAATTTACAAAATCCTCCTTTGCTTCACATAAGCCCAATTGGAAAATGCTTTATGGAGATCCGGTCGATTTTTCGTTAATGTGATCAACAACAAATTTGATAAAGTGTTTGGTTTCAAACAGTTTCCACTCGCTGTTGTAATTAGATTTTGGCTATTCTTTATTTTCTGGAGCTGCTAAACCAGCAAGGGTGTTATTGTCCCTTTAAGGCAAGTTTCAACACATTGGGTGATTGTTGACGAGATGGTAGGTTAGTTGTCTCTGTCACCCAGAAACTCCTAGTAAGGGACTAGTAGGTTAGAGTTAGGCTAAGCGTTAGGGCTAGGTCCAGGGTTAGGTTTAGGGTTGGGATTAGCGCTAGCCCTCTTTACATCTTGTGTCATTTGACCAAACATGGCCCTATCAAAGGCTAACCTAATATTGCCAAATGCCCGTCACCATACCGATTTATACAAAACAGAATCTTGACAACAAATTAAAGATTAGATTAAAGATACCCCCACCTCTCCCTTTCTGATTAATCAAAAAAAAAAAAAAATGATCAAACAGACAAAGTAATCAACCATTATTTATTAAGTTGTTGCACAAGACTATCTTTAAAGATATAAAATCTTCCATTTCTATGAGATTTACTTGTTACACAAGACCATCACAAAATCTTCCGTTTCTATGCGATTTCAACATTTCAACATTTGCTTTCTCTCCTTTTTTCTGTTTCTGTGTTTTTCTTTTTCTATTCCAGTCATTTGGATTGAACGAAACCCTTGACGGTTGGAATTTGATTTAAGAGTAGGCTGGTCTGTATTAACTCAGCTGGCGCCGAACCGGGTGCGTAGCCACTCCCACCCCTACCCTCGATATGATAATTGATAATCATATGGAAATGATATATGTAACACACCACCCCACCCAAGGGCGTGGTGATCCATGAGTTTACATGACGAACCAGATCCCGTCCGGGCCCCCAACAAACAATATTTAAATGTATGTGCGGGGGAGGGTGGGGTGGCAGTCTCTCCCAGTACCACCGAGTACTATTTGGCTGTGTGAAACATACTACAGTCGATATGTAGCGTATCTGGCAAACATTACATGTTTGAAATTGGCCCCTCTCGCTTTGTCGCGGTCCCACCCCACCACGTCCAGTAGATATTAACAAACCTACAGTTTATGTGCTCTATAGAAGTAAGAATAACGTTATTGAGCACAAACCATTATGGAGGGTTGGATGGCCTAATGGTTACACGTGTATCATAAGGTCTGTCGTTAAGTCAACCGGCAAGGCTTCGATTCCCCGGTTGTACTTGACAAAGAGTAGGGTCGCCTGTCCAACCTCGACGGTGTTCTCCGGGTCCTCCGCCCCCCCCCCTCTGCTAAAGACCCCTACGCGCAAACGAATTATTGAAATAAAAACAAACCATATGTTAGTCCCGAAATGACCTAATTTGTGTCGAGTGGAGTTAAACCCCATCTCTCTCATTCTCATTCTCTCTCTCTCTCTCTCTCTCTCTCTCTCTCTCTCTCTCTCTCTCTCTCTTTCACAATAGTGGTATCGCTGATTTTACAACTAATTAACTTATGTAGACCATAACACCGCACAACAGATAACACAGATTATTGCTATAGGTACAAATATAAAAATAGAGACGATATCATGACGTATAATCATTATAAGTAATAACAATACCTATATCAAGGAATGTGGGCATATGTACTGATATATTATATACAAATCATATTAATATTATTTAAGTTCGCGCGTGATTTGGAAATATCAGCCGCCCTTCATCTCATAGGACATCCCACCGACAAACATTTGTGGAATGGGGTTTAACGGCTTTACAGGACTTCTCCCGTCCCACCCCACCCGTCTTAATCTTAGTCTTCAAAAAGAAAACCTACATTATAAAAATTTAGATATAGTTTATTCCTTATTTAAGTCAATCAGAATTCACAATTAAATACTCATGACATTATATTAATTTCTAATTTCTAAACCGAATGTCTCGTGAAATATCATGTGTCGCAATATTAGTTTATGATAAGATAAGCAATGACTATTTTCACGTGAATGTCTACGTCATTAATCTGCAGGCGTAGGATTGGGAATACTGTTGTTGACTTCTATATAATAGTTCTTGGTCGAGGCTGTATATAGTATTTACCTGGACCAGTTGAGCGAAGAGCCTTAAAACATTCGGGATATCACAGGCAGAATAAGATAATAATTCACAAACAGAACAACATATACACTGTAAGTACTATACAGTATTTAACGTATTCAGACGGAGGCTAAATCATAAGTTCTGTCGTTAGGTCAAATAGCTTGGTTTCGATTCTCCTGCACTAGTACGTGACAGGGAGTAGGGTAGACTGTCCAATTTTGTGGATTTTTGTAAATCAAGCTGAACCATATGTTAACCCTGGAATGACAGTTGGCGTCGAGTGGCAATTAAACACCCCTCTCTCTCTCTCTGTCTCTGTCTCTCTCTCTCTGTCTTTCTCTCTCTGTCTCTCTCTCTATCCCGTCCCCTCTCTCTCTCAGTTCATATACAATCCGATTGCATTATTATAATTATGTGTTGCGACCCATTTGGGTCAATTTCTAGGTCCCAAATACAGTATTAGCGATTTTGAACAATATTTCTTGTTAGCCACATATCTCTTTTATCTTTCAGTGAGAATCATGGCGCCAGTTACCATCGGAGATCCCACAGCCATTGGTGCTTTTCGTGTTCTGTTTGCAATTTTTGGAACGATTTTCAACGGTGCAGCGATTGTAACTGTTCTTTCCAGTCGTAATCTGAGATCAAAAGGAATGTATATAACAATTGCAGTTATATCCTTTGCTGGACTATTACAGAGTATCTTCGTAAATTCAGTATATGCTCATGCATATCTTAGTACCACGACCAATTATGACGATGATCTGTGTTCAACGTTATTTGGTGCAGCGATAACATCGTCAATCTGTCTCATGGTGATCATGTACTGTTTGGTCTTGTTATTTGTGAACCATTTAATACATCGACGTAGTGCCAATGAAACTAGAGAGAGAAATACGGGAATCGTCGGCACGATCTTAATCTGGGTGCTGTCTGTAATCGTCCTCGTTCCGGTCATAGAAACACAGTCGGCGTCAAAATGTTACATTCTGACCGATTATGACTTACGAGTTGGGTTGTATGTACTCGAATTTTTCCTTCCGACTTTTATACTGTGTATTGCCGGAATTATACTCATCATCAGCCACGCATCCAGTCGCCAACCTCGAGTCATGGTACAGGATGGTTTAACCTACCAAAGATCTTCCATTTTTCCTACTCATATTGTAGTGGCCGGGTTTCTAGCCGTTGTCACCAACATGCCTTCAAGCATACTGAATGTGGTGCAGTTCACCTGTTTTGGTACCGTTTGTAGCTGGTACTTGTGGCTAGCCCTCATATTTGGGATGATTGCCCAGGGATATTGCGTCGTATTACCATGTTCCTGGCTTCTGGATAACGATTTCCGACAAGCTTTTCTACGAAAACAAACGCCGAACAGAAATATGGCACCAATGGCGGCTGCTTACAACAACTACCCACAACAATCAAATCAAGTTATGTACAACAACCAACAAATACCGTTTTCGCACAGTGTACCGTACGCTGCTCCCAACACAGGGTATTCAGAAAAACCTCAACAACCACACCCATAACATTTTGTATGAAAAATATTCTAAGATGACCTTTCTTGCTTATTGATTAGCGTACTAAACGGCAAAAAAAACCAAATAAAACAATCCTCGAACATTTGGGTGGGTTTGAATTTATTATAAGGTTTATGTTTTACCTGAATATTGTTAACATTATGCACACAGATCTCCATCTACTTCACGCTTCGAGAATAGATCTCTGTCTTAATTGGTCGCCACGTCCAAAAATAAGTATACTGTTTTGTAATGTGGTTCTACTGCGTTTCACATCTGTTATAAACACAAGGACATAAATAAACGTTCTCCATTTTATTAAATGGACGCAGAATAAAAACTTAACAAAGTTCGTGGAGTATTCATAGAGTTTTTGACTAAAATCGTCGATTTTTGACTTACAATGTCGGTCAATTAGCTTAGCGTCTGTTCCCAAGGGTGGCTAGCTGCCGACAGTCTAAATTTAGTATGGACACAGATCACTAAATTTATATTTCTACGCCGTCACGAATGTAGGGCCAAAGTTATTTTTAGTCTTTCTCTCCCTTTCCCCCTTTTGCATGGCGATTTTTGTTGACGTTTTGGTGTAGAATCGAAGAAAAGGGTTTGAAAATACATTTTCTGCCAGGTTTTGGAGAATATTCATGATTTTGAGGCGGAAGTATACAATTGTTGTGAGGTTGGTTATGTTGAAAGGTAGGGCCGAAAATTGCATGTTTAACTGTCTCGACTTCCCATTGGATCTCTCAAATGATAGATATTTCCTACCGTCTCATCATGATATCTAAAGAAACTTAAATCGCGCGTTAAAATTTAACTGAGCTTTGAACCACCGGCCCCTGGTAACGGGTATATATTATTAGAGCAAACTTCACTCTCCTGCCATTCAGAATAAATCGTATATCGTATGGGGCGTGTGACTATGTTGGCGTATTTTAAAGACCACATTATCACTGTATGCTTATATAATGAAATCTTTGTACAATGTTCCAAGTAGATCTCTGAAATGAAATAAAATAAAATGGGGTTTAACGTCCTACTGTTTTGCACCTAACCTGGGCTAATGAAGACAAGCATGCGCCATACAGTGTAGAATGAGGGAAATTTTGCCCGGGCAGCGGCGCTACGACCTACTCTTATATCGAATTCCAACTTTCAAGGGATCTTTTACGTGCATAGCAACTTGTACACGGTTGTCCTTGTCAGCCCCCCCCCCCGTCCTGCATCACTGACAAGGAGAAACCGCCGGAAAATCTGGATGAACTTCCTCAGCCAATGTAGGGATCGAACAACCGACCTCCAGGCTAGCGAGCCAGCGTCTTACCAACGTAGCCACGTGATCCCCCAAGTAGATCTCTACATCTCACTCAGCTCTAATGGATTATATATTTAGAGACAAAAACTAGGTCATTTGAGGACTAACATATTGCTTGCGCGTAGGGGTCTTTAGCCGTGGGAGGAAACCGGGGGACCCGGAGAAAGGCCACGGTGCTGGACAGGTGACCCTACTCTTTGTGACGAACACCCGCGGAATCATTGACAAACCTTATGATGCAGCGCGCGTACGGAAAACCCTTCGCCCCCCCCCCAATGCATGATATAGATTGCATCTATAATATTCTGTAACGCACATAATGTGTTATGTATAGGATATTAAAGCTGAACTCCGGTTACAAAAATTCCGAAATAATGTAATAAAAAAGAATAACGCCTTTAAGCCGCCATACTTGTTTCCGATTTGTGAAATAAGTATGGCGGACATGGAGGCTTATGACCTGGGAAGGTTAGCCGATCTCACTTCCAGTTTGTTTCTTGTCAGCAAGCTATACACATCCGGCTTTATTCTCTTCACATGGTTCACTGATTGCTGTATTTTTCCCAACAGTATACCAAATTATTGAAGGTTGCAAATTGTCTGATCGGGTAAGACTGTAAATAATTATATGAACTGCGTCTACTACAATATCAATTTCTTCCACCTTGGTAAATTGGAGACAAAAAAACATAACATCAATAAATTTAGCACTGTCAAACACTCCCCAATGAGAGCCGGCTCAAAACATGTAGTTATGTCCCTTGATCGTTTTCATGAACACTATTCAACATGGAGAAGACAATAGTTTGTATAGGTGATTTGTTTTGGTTGAAAAACAGGTTGGGGTAAGCCATCGTTTGCATCTTTTGTTTTGGAGTAAAGCTTAGGCTATATTGTAGTAGATACAGTTCATATTATTATTTACAGGCCTACCTGATCAGAAATTTTGCAATCTTCAATAATTTGGTATACTGTTGGGGAAATATACAACAATCAGTGAACCGTGTGAAGAGAATAAAGCCGGATGTGCATAGCTGACTGACAAGAAACAAACTGGAAGTGAGATCGGCTAACCTTCCCAGGTCATAAGCCTCCATGTCCGCCATACTTATTTCACAAATTGGAAACAAGTATGGCGGCTTGAAGGCGTTAACTTTTTTTTTTATTACATTATTTCGGTATTTTTGTAACCGGAGTTCAGCTTTAACCTACCCGAGGTTGATATGATAGAGAACACGCGGGCGCAGCCCAAGTGTTCTCTATCATATCAATCCGAGGGAGAGTAGGTTTATATCTGACATATACAACGTTCACCCTTAAATTTAATGGACTCTTCTAAAAAAAGGCAACAGTGATTGGTTAATTGCTCGACAGCACATGACGTGTTTGTTAATACGTCGCCATTTTGTAGTAATTGAACTGAAGAAAGCTAAAACAAAATGGATAGTAATCATATTGACGATAGAATATATGTGAATGCAACTATGGTGAGGATCTATACAAAGCCTGAAGATATCAATCCGAGGGAGAGTAGGTTTATATCTGACATATACAACGTTCACCCTTAAATTTAATGGACTCTTCTAAAAAAAAAGGCAGTGATTGGTTAATTGCTCGACAGCACGTGACGTGTTTGTTTATACGTCGCCATTTTGTAGTAATTGAACTGAAGAAAGCTAAAACAAAATGGATAGTAATCATATTGACGATAGAATATATGTGAATGCAACTATGATGAGGGTCTATACAAAGCCTGAAGAAAATTTGGATCAAGAGGCAATCTTTTCCGATAATTCTGACAATGAACCGTGACTGAAGGTTACTTTTCGGTATGTTCAGAGAAAGATTTGACCGACTGTTTTGAGTGGATTGTAGCCGTAGCCAAAAATACTTTACAAAATAACTCTTGGGTGATAAATAATTTCACGTCTTGGGAAATGATTTGGGCAGAAAGAAAATTCTGAAAGATATCTTAGACATGGACTGGAGTGTGGATAATCGATTTAAATAAGCCGATAAGTACGCCGTCTATTTAGGTCCTGAATGCTACAAACTGTACCAAAACAATTTTTTTTTTTATTGTCAAAAGAATAAAATTTTATTTCTGTGTTCTTTGTATTATTTCGATCATCTACGTCAAGAGCGGTTGATATGAGCCGAATATATCGACCTGTAATGACGTCATCAGCGGTTGATATGAAATATCAACCTCTCAGGACGTCATCAGCGGCTGATATGAACCGAATATATCAACCTCTGATGACGTCACGAGAGGTTGTTATAAGATATAACTGCTATGGACATCAAAGAAAAAAACTACTACCAGTTGTATATGAATGTATATAAACTCTTTACATTTAATCGTTTCTGTTTTACTGTAATTTCTAATCAGTCATGTTAGACGAAATACGCGAAGAAATGTGTTGATAATTGTTAGATTGATGTTATTTTAAATTACATAAAGCATTAATAAATAAAATTAAACAATATATTAGTTCGGAAATGATCTAGTTTGTGTCGAGTCGACGTCAAACTCTTATTTAAATAAAATCAAACTATGTTAGTCCCGGAAATCTCTCTCTCTCTCTCTCTCTCTCTCTCTCTCTCTCATGCAGCAATATTTGTGGAGATCACATCTAAACTACAATATTGCAGTTACGCGATGGCTAAACTATTTATTATTATTATAGTATCAACGGATCTTTTATTAAAAGAACCTTGAGTTATTTTCGTATTATTGAATATACTGTAGAATTAAATACACTGGTATAAATTTCTATGTAATGGGTGGGTGTTTGAATACGCAATAGATATTTTTACCCCAACAGACTAATTGAAAGAACCCGGATCTTATAGGTGTACATGTATTACGACAGAAATTCAAAAAGTGGAGAACGATTCAGTGTTAGAAATAGACGGTTGACGATTGTTAAACAACTAATGTAAGTAATTTTAGATTTCTTTCACTTGATATTTAGTATTTTAAGTTTTACCATGAACATGACATTAATAAGAGGATTGGGTGGCCGAATGTTCTGATGGCTACGACACCTTCGGTATAGATCATTAGGTCTGCCACTAAGTCAAATAGGGGGGTTTCGAGCCAAAATTTGCATGTGCCACTGAGATGTCCAGTCTCGTCCAGTCTCGTGTGCCTTTTCTAGCCCCCCCCCCCCCCCACACACAGGTAGGTAAACGTTTTTTACCATCCACCGGAGCCTGGTCTTATGACGTCATATGTGGATTGTGGGTTAGGATAAGGGTTAGGATAAGGGCTGTGGCCTGCAGATTTCGTCACAGTCTCGAGATGTAGACAGGGCTAGCCCTAACCCTAACCCTGGGCCAAGCCTAACCCTTATCCTAACCCACAATCCACTTATGACGTCATAAGACCAGGCTCCGGTGGATGGTAAAAAACGTTTACCACACAAGTATTGACCCCTATATGAGAAAACGAATTATTGGAATTAAATTAAACCATATTCATTAGTCCCGATATGATAGTTTGTCTCCGTTAGACTGTTGGGGGGGGGGGGGCTAGTGGTCTAGAGTAGAGTGCCGCGCTTCGACCTCTAGCTGGTCGGTCACCTCTGGCTTGCGGCTGTGGTGTGAGCGTATGTGGCATGGAGATAGGGGCGCCTTCTCAACCTCGTGGGTTTCCTCCGGGCACTCCGGTTTCCTCCCACTGCTAAAGACCCCTACGCGCAAGCGAATTATTCAAATAAAATGAAACCATATGTTAGTCCCAAAATGACCTAGTTTGTGTCGAGTGGACGTAAGACCAACTTTCTCTCTGACTGTGCTGACTGTGAAAGAAATTGAGTTGAGTTTATCCCACCATATTAGGTGTTATTTGGACAGTAGGGGTATCGGGAATACGTCTATCACTGTTATTATAGAATATACACGAATTGTTCGATTCGTGTGGTGGTCTTGTAGCTACTTAATTTCTGGGTGTTAGAGGTATGTCATGGACGTACATAGGGATGGTCTAGGTGACAGAGGCTATATCGTGAACGTAGCTAGGGATGGTCTAGGTGACCGAGGCTATGTCGTGAACATAACTTGGGATGGTCTAGGTGTCAGAGGCTATGTAGTGAACATAGCTAGGGATGGTCTAGGTGTCAGAGGCTATGTCGTAAACATAGCTAGGGATGGTCTAGGTGACAGAGACTATGGTTACCATGAAGGTTCTTTCTATTAATTAACGAGTGGATAACGAATTGGCAGTTCTCACTACACTACTATAGTTAAAAACTAGCTAAATTAAAGGCAATTTGCTGAAAATTTCAGTCAAATTGATCAACTATTAACTTAGAACTAAGCGAATGAAAGTTCCGCTTAGCTAAAGTCGGTAAGACAAAACCAGTAGTCTCGGTTATCCATTTTTATTGGTAAATCACGAAGGAAAATATTTCAGCAAATCGAACTACAATCCAACAAAAATCTCATGCTAGCCTCGACATCGAGTTGATTATGGTCTGAATAAGTTAATTAATGTCTAATTAATAGTTTTTATAACATTTCAGGCCTGGAGAAAGACCTACAATAGGTAGATTTTGCTCTTGCATAATGCATGTTTAAGTCATACAATTTATTTTTATCTTTCAGTGACAGAACTATGACGACAATCACCACCATATACCCCACAGTCATAGGGGCTTTCCTGGTTCTGTTTGCCATTTTAGGAACGATTTTCAACGGTGCAGCGATTGTAACTGTTCTTTCCAGTCGTAATCTGAGATCAAAAGGAATGTATATAACAATTGCAGTTATATCCTTTGCTGGACTGCTAACGAGTATCTACCAACATTCGGTAAATGCCCGTTCATATTTAGATCATGCGGCATTTAATAATGATCCGTGTCCAACATTGGTCGGTGTGTCGATAACAGACAATGTTTGTCTCACAGTGACCATGTACTGTCTGGTCCTTTTAATGCTAAACCATCTAATACATCAACGTAGTCCAAATGAAACTAGAGAAAGAAATACGGGAATCATCGGCACGATCTTAATCTGTGTGTTATCAGTGGTCGTCCTTATTCCAGTTATAATAACCCAGTCTGAATCAGCATGTTATATTAAACACAGTTTTAATCTGCTGGTTGGGATGTATGTACTCGAATTTTTTCTACCCTCTTTCATTCTGTGTGTCGCGCCATTTATACATAAAATCATACTCAAACGACGAGTCATGGTCTCAGGTGGTCATTTCTACCAAAGATCTTCAGTAACTCATATTATAGTGGCTGTATTTATAACCGTTGCCACAACCATGCCGGTGATAATATATCTTTTACATTTTCGGCGTCTCGGTTATCCTTCTTCCTCTACTATCTGGAATACTTTGCTACTGCGGGTGCTGCAAATGATTTCTGGGGGCAACATTGTCGTTACACCATTTTCTTGGCTTCTGGATAAAGAATTCCGACAATCTTTTCTAAAGATGTTTAAGCGAAAACCAAAACCGGACATGACAGAAATGCAGACCGATTATAGCAACAACGCACATCAACCAGACCAAGTTCTGGACACCAACCAACCAACACGTATCAGAAATACTGCACCAGTGACCAGCAACAACGCGCATCAACCAACCAACACACACCAGAAATACAGCATCAGTGACCACCAACAGCAAGTAGGCCAAGTTCGGGACACCAACCAACCAACACATGCCAGTGACCTCTTACAGGAACAACGCACATTAACTCACACGAACCATTCAACATACATGTAGCTTTGTAAATACTGAAAAGAATAAAACCATTTTTTGGACCCATAAATATTACTATTAGTGCTCGCATTTCACAATATTGTAATTAGCAAAGGATTCGTATTGTATTAGAATCACACAATGATACAAAGGCGCAGTAAAAATCATTTAGTATGTGTGAATTCTTCTTCATCTTCTTTTATTGTGGGGGTTTACCCCCGCTTCTACGTAGGGCGATATCGCAGACGGCCATGTTCTAAGAGACTGACATGACTAGCCAGTCATGAAATGAGAGGCTAGGTCTAGCAAAGGGTGAAAATAAAAAGCAAGTAGGAAACTTTATTGTCTCCATCTTCTCGGTCAAAGTTGCAGTCGTCCTTTCATTTCAAAGATGTTGTCCCTGGGTACGAGTAAGTGAACTATATATTGATCAAGACCACGAGGATGTGGAAGGTTTAGTTGTAAGGATTTATATTTTATATTGATAAGATTTGAGATCGAAATTGGCCAGCGACTAATTTCTTTCGTATAAAAGTTCTCCAACCCGTACCCCTTAATAATGTTCGTTATCAGAATTGTTGTGGATAATTCGGTAGTGAGTAGCATTGTGTCATTGTATTTAGTATGTATTTGGTATATTGTCCCTTTAGTATTTTTGTGCTTTGTCCCTTTATGGTTAAATGTTTAAGCTGATTACTAATTTAAATAACGAATCTAAGCTGTGCTCACTTTTAACTCAATAAACTCCATCTTGGGGATTTTATACATCTCAGATATTTTGGGTTAATTCATTAAAGATGCATCATGTAAGCGCTAAATCTGCCTAATGTACGTCTTTCTTTTGACCTCAAATGGTATATAAAGCTAGAGGATCGGATGCTTTTGATTTTCAATGGATTTAGGATTTAAACAAATGGCAAGTTAAATTTTAAAGCGGGAATTTCATATTTTCTAAGAAATTCAGAACACATTTATTTCTATGTTTTTCGCTTGTAGGTTGTCAACTCACTATTATACAATCATAGGCATTATTTTCCACACTTAGAAATCTTTCATATCTGAAATAATAGCACAATTACCTCCCTTTTTTCCATTCCCCCCATGCAATAGCTATCTTCAAACGTTTGAATTTGAAGTTGAAAATGATATTTTTGCCAGTTTCTCAACTGGCAATGATGAATTATATGATAGATAGGATTATTCTTTAACAAGGTAGGGCTGTTTATAGATACCATAAATTTTAAGGCTTTATTTTAATATATTTTAAAAATATAACTTAAAAATACGAAATTGCAGCTTTAATAAAAAAAAATATACAACGGTAGCAATGACAATCGAGACGATTCCTCAAATGGCAAAAACTTCGCTCAGGTGTGAACAAATTTGACTGAAATTACAGCATATTCCCTCTTTCGGCTCTTTATCTTAATTTTACAAAATGCATCTTTAAATTCAGTCTTGTATTGCTATGTTTTATATCGTATTGTTATTGGAATAGAATTAATAGTTTTGTAATAAACCCCTTTTTATTAGGCATGTATTTATATTATTATAAGACCTCATTGTGGGTGCCGTACGGTAGCAGGGTGGGCAACTCGTCCACTCGCTAACCTGGTGGTTCCGTGTTCGATCTTTGTGTAGACCGAGAAGGTGCATCGGATTTTCCGGCCGTGCCCCCCCCCCCACCTCGCACAGTGACAGTGGTGCAGAACGGAGGGTATGGTAAGAGACAACGTATAGTCGTTCTGATGGGGCGAAAAAATACGAGCTACCGTGTACACATTAGCGTACCATTCAAAGATTCCTTGGAAAATAAAAGTAGGCCGTAGCGCCCCTGTTCACTCCAGATAAGATCCCACATAGCACACTTTATAGTGCAGAACAGTAGGACGTTAAAACTCATTTCATTTCATTTATTTTAATGTGCATGCCAACTGGTCCAAGGTTCGACCCCAGTGTTGGTTAAGAACGTTCCTCGGAATGACCAGTGTTATAGCTGGATTTAAAGTGGCGACGTATGATAAGCAGATGAGTATTTGTATTAAACCTACTACTACTACGCCACTTTATATGGGGGTTTGGATGGCCTAGTGGACTAGAGTGCCGCGCTAAGACCTCTAGCTGGCCGGTCACCTCTGGCTTGCGACTGTGGTTTCGAGCCCTGGTTTGAGCGTATGTGGCATGGAGATAAGGGCGCCTTCTCAACCTCGTGGGTTTCCTCTGGGCACTCCGGTTTCCTCCCACTGCAAACGAATTATTGAAATAAAATTAAAACCATATGTTAGTCCCGAAATGACCTAGTTTGTTTTGAGTGGACGTTAAACCGCATTTCTCTCTCTCGCCACTTTAAATCCGTGTATAACACTCGTTCGCTATCACCCTGCCTATTCAACCGTAATCCTCCACTTTAAATCCATATATGTATAACACTGTCATTTGCTCGTCTCGCCACCATCTTACAACTCTGTCCAGCCATGACCTAGATTACCTGTATTAAACCGCTCGACAACTATTCTCACCTGGGATATACATATATATATGTCATACATACAACAAACTGGTATTGTTTCGTGTAAATGGTCTTTAATTGACGTAGAACCCAACGTTTCAATACATCACTGGCTACCGTTGTGTTCGTTAAATTGTGATTAAGCTAAGACGAGCACAGGTAAGTTAATATATTGACTATAACTAGAGCTAAATATAGAATATTGTATTGTATTTATTTAAATATATGAATACATGTTTACATCCTTAGGCCAGGTAAAGCAGAGAAATATAATTCAACACCCATAACACTACACCTTGTATTTGTTACTTAAAGAGAGAGAGAGAGAGAGAGAGAGAGAGATTATCGTCCTTATTATTTGTTGTGTCGAGTCGACGTTAAACCCCATCTCCCTCTCTGCCTCTCTCTCTCTCTCCTCCTCTCTCTCTCTCTCTCAGCAGCCCAAAAGTGTATAGTTTGTTTATAGTTTGTTTAGCAGGGAGGACCATGCTGCGGAATTTTTCACTAAATTTATTTACCTGCGGGCCTAGTTCGTTTGATAAATCTTGAAGCTAACCTTGCGCGTGTCCATAACCTGTCACTATTATGACTTTTATTATATCATATGCACACGGAAATGTTCATTCAGCCATTTTTTAAACACACATTATACAAGAGCTAATTAAATCTGCCCATTGCAGGTCTTTCTTTATCTTAACGCCCCAATAACACTCTTGTTGTAACTGAATAATATGTCCCAATCTTCATTCTGGTCAACAAATCGTATTATTTTAGAATATTCCAATTAAATGATGATATAAATTTCATCTTAACACACCTATTTTAAAAAATTGGAAAAATTCAACCAATTGATTTGAAAAGTCTAACGTAAACCTTTTCAAATGTGACTTGGATTTTAAAATATTTTCGAACCCTCTGGACAAGTAAAATAGGTTGTAATGGATAATTTACACAACAGGTAGGACACTTAATATCTAGTACTTAGAATAAGGGTTTTATTTATTTTCTGGAGCTACCAAGCCAGCAAGAATGTTATTGTCCCTTTAAAAAAAACTAAAAAAAAACACAACACAATTTATATGGAAAACCATCACTGGTTTATATACATATAGCACGACGTTTCGACAAGTGTTATATGATCAAGTACAAATAATAAATTAGTAAACTAATGCGTTTCAATCCCTGGTGTGATCGTATGTGGCATTGAGATAGGGTTGAGAAGGCACCCGGGCACTCCGGTTTCCTCCCACTGCTAAAGACCCCTAGACGCAAGCTAATTATTGAAATAAAATTTAAAAAAAAAATATGTTAGTCCCAAAATGACATAGTTTGTGTCGAGTGGATGTTAAACCCATTTCGCCCTCTCTCTCTCTCTCTCTCTCTCTCTCTCTCTTTCTCTCTCTCTCTCTCTCTCTCTCTTATCTAACTGCAAAATACTTGAATAGATTTATTGGAGTAGGTGTTTTAACGTTAAGAGGGATAATGTAGAACACGATCACGTGTAGGGTCGCACCACTTACTGCACACTAAACCTAAGCTGTCTATAAACAATTAACTCCGCATAAGAACAGCCACTAAGCTAGTTGACAGGCATTATAATATGTCGAGAACCGTGAGAAGTACATTTGTATTCATTTTGTTTTCATTAATAAAATTAAAAAGGTTCAATTAGTCTTTTTGTGTTGAACAGATGTGTACAGGAGTAGAATCGCATTACAAAACAATACACTAATTGTTCGATATGGCGGTCATTTAGGGCACATATCTATTCGAGAGAGAGAGAAATGAGGTTTAACGTCCACTCAAAACAACTAGGTCATTTCGGGACTAACAAATGGTTTGATCTTATTTCAATAATTCGCTTGCGCGTAGGGGTCTTTAGCGGTGGGAGGAAACCGGAGTGCCCGGAGGAAACCCACGAGGTTGAGAAGGCGCCCCTATCTCCATGCCACATACGCTCACACCTGGACTCGAAACCACAGCCGCAAGCCAGAGTTGACCGGTCAGCTAGAGATCGAAGCGCGGCACTCTAGACCACTAGGCCATCCCGAACCCCCCTTCTGTTCTCGAAGTAGGGTACACATTTCTCTGTGTGCAGAAATCACTGACCCGTGTCGCCAGACAAGATAACAAGACGCATTTATTAATTATAGCATGAATACACTGAATTTTATTTTATGTTAACACTGTGTTTATACAATGACGTCAATGATATAGGTAGAAACCACTTACCCGTGATATATACAGCATATTTATCAACTATGACATGGATACAACGAATTTATTTTTTTTTGTGTGTGTGTGTGTGTGTGGGTGGGGGGGTACCAATATGTATGTACCACGGAGGACCTGACAAGGACAGCTGTCTACACATTGGCGAGCACGTAAAGATCCCTTAGCCAGGCGCGGATCCAGGGGGTGGGGGGTCCAACCCCCACCCCCTACTCAGCTACATAAAAAAAATAATGCCTTGCATCAATGAAATTACATCACAAAGTGATCCTACATCAGTATAAAAATGATTTCTCTGTTTAAAAAGCTCAATTTGTATGTATGCCTATGTAATTTAGAGACGATGATGGCAGATTTCCGTAACAGAAACCTGGCAAACCCCCTCCTGCAAAAATTCCTGGATCCGCCCCTGTTAGCAGTTAGAATTCGATATTAGAGTAGGCCGTAGCGCCGGTCGTAGGTCAAAAGTTCCCTCCTAGCACACATCATGGCGTTTGCCCATCTTCATTAGCCCAGTATAGGAGCAGAACAGTAGGACGTTAAACTCCATTCCTTCCGCCAAATGTCAAAACCTAGTAACTCACTTTTTTTTAATCAAAATTGAGTTAGGACCAATTTTGTAGTTACTAGGGTATGTGCTTCTTGTTACAGCACCAGATATTCCAATATTTTGATTTTGTAAGCAGTTACACCCTAGCAACTTCCTTCATTGGCATGGTATTTCGCAGAAAAACCTAGTAACTCAATAGTCAAATAAATGAATAAGCTTGGGTTTAATATTCATTCGTTACATTTTCCTTTGTTTTCTCAAAATAAGATAAAATGATATGAAATGGGGTTTAACGTCCTAATCTTTTGTACCTAACCTGGGCTAATGGAAGACGGGCATACGCCATACAGTGTGCTATGGGGGAAATTTTGCCCGGTCAGCGGCGCTACGGACTACTCTTTTATCGAATTCCATCTGCCAAGGGATCTTATACGTGCACTCCAATGTGTACATGAGACCAAGGTTTTTCGTACCATCCGAACGACTAGGCAACTGTCCTTGTCAGGCCCTCCTTCTGAATCACTGACAAGGGGAAATCACGCCGGAAAATCGAGATGAACTTCCTCGGCCAATGCAGGGATCGAACACCCGACCTCCAAGCTAGCGAACCAGCGCGTTATCCACTTAGCCACAAAATAAGATAAAAGTGAGTTTGACGGGAGATTGCATTTTATTCATGTAGGACAATATTATATATGACATAGGTATGTGTAGGACCCACGTACCCGGGTCGATATGCAACAATACATATATTATATAGTCTATATCATGAGCGTTTCTCCGAATTCAATTGACGATAAATTTATAAATAGACACCCAACATCAGGTTAAAAAGACCCACGCCCAGTTTGATTTACTATAGGGAAACTACCCAATTCTTTATAATTTCAAAAAATATACGAGTATGTATAATATATTATTCACAAAAAGGGCGGAGGGGGCAATAATCTCGAGAGCGGGTGGGACGCTGAGACTATTGGCCCGAAAAAATTTCTTCGTCACCCAAATTTCAGGTTGAATCAATCATTCATGGTCTCACAAGACTCGTAGTATATTGTGAAATGTTATTGTGCAAGCTTATAAGTATATACAGTGTATAGTATTCCGAGCGATGTCATTATACGGTTATACAATTATATTTCTGTGATATAATATGGTACATGTTCTCATTCTCTGATGTTTGTGCCCTTCCCAACTCCTACGTTTATTTTAACTATGTGGGGGGTTGGGATGGCCTAGTGGTCTAGACTAGAGTGCCGCGATTCGACATCTAGCTGGCCGGTCACTCCTGGCTTGCGGCTGTTTCGATCCCTGGAGTGAGCGTATGTGACATGGAGATAGGGGCGCCTTCTCAACCTCGTGGGTTTGCTCCGGGCACTCCGGTTTCCTCCCACTGCTAAAAGCGCATTATTGAAATAAAATCAAACCATATGTTAGTCCCGAAATGACCTAGTTTGTTTCGAGTGGACGTTAAACCCCATGTCTCGCTCTTTCTCTGTGTCTCTCTCTCTCTATTTAACTATGTATTAAAAGAATAGATTCTTGAAATATCACAAAGTTAATATAGAATAGAATCTGTATTAAACATACATTATGCAAGAGCTAAATCTGTCTACACTAGGTCTTTCTTTAGGCCTGGAATATTATTTAAATTATTAATTAAACATTAATTAACTTAACCAGACCGCATAACAAACTCTCGGTGGCATCGCTAGCCTACGATTTATAGTGGACTTTGGTCCGATTTACTGCATAACTTTTTTTTATCTCCCATAATGTATCTTTGAGCAGCTACTCGGGGAATTACGGGAGTGACCTCTTATTAAAATCTCAGTGTTTGTTAGCGCAGGAAATATCAATACTCGGATCGATGCATATATATAAAATTTAAGCCTATTTTTGTTTCACATCCTTGAAATTGTTATGTTATATTTCATGAACAGGTGCATTAATCAATAATTATTATGTATAGATATCTCTACGTCAGACATAGCAGACGGAGAGAGAGAGAGAGAGAGAGAGAGAGAGAGCAACCAGGGATTCGAAACAACGTCAGTTGATTCAATGACAGACCTTATGATACAACGCGCACGCGCTACCCATTTCTCTCCCCCCCCCCCAAGCTCCACCCGCCCTATAGATATAAACGTAAAATAACAAATGCGAAGTCCTCAAGTGAGAATTAAAACTTCTCCAGGGGATGGGGTTTAACGTCCACTGGACACAAACTAGGTCATTTCGGGACTAACATGTGGTTCCATTTTATTTCAATAACTCGCTTGCGCGTAGGAGTGAGAGAAATGGGGTTTAACGTTCTCTCGACACAGACTATGACATTTTGGTTCATTTTATTACAGTGGGCTAATCTGGGTGATCGAGACTGTCAAAACAACAAAACCGTGACAGTTGAATCTCTAAAAGAATCAATAGTTTATTCTTCAATTGCTTTCAGTATTGACAAAGTTATGGTGAATTGAAAATTTCGCGCCATTCGGCATCCACTGCAGACGATATCAACAAGTTAGCGTCTACGGTAAGTGTTGGGTAAAATGGTTTGATAGGTCGGTTTTAATTTTCATCAGAGAGAGAGGGAGAGAGCGAGAGAGAGAGAGGGAGAGAGAGAGAACATAGAGAGAGAGAGAGAAATGGGGTTTAACGTCCACTCGACACAAACTAGGTCATTTCGGGACTAGTATATGGTTCAATTTTATTTCAATAGTTTGCTTGCGGGTAGGGGTCTTTAGCAGTGGGGGGAAACCGGGAAAAACCCCAAGAGGTTGGCCATGGGACCCTACTCCTTGTCATGTACAACCGGGGAATCGAAACCACACCAGTTGTCTGAACTATGCGCTAACCATACGGCCATGCAACCCCCAGCTTAATCCGAATGAACCCAAGCCGAGAGATTAGCTACCGTTTATACGTTTGTTTTCTTAACTAAATAATCAATCTTGGTATATATAAGCGTGGATTAAGATGTGAGAATTATATATACTGTTCTTTAACTGTAGAGCGGGGACCGTAGACTTTAATTGAATGCAAGCTAAACATATTTTAAACTGGGGATTCTCATATTATGACCAATGGAAGTATCAGTTTCAGACAAGAGTTTGAATTTATACCTTCGGGTATCTTACGTGAGGAAAAGGAGAGAGAGAGAGAGAGAGAGAGAGAGAGAAAGAGAGCGGTTTAACACCATCAGGGTCATTTCGGGACTAAAATAAGGTAAATTTTATATCAATAATTCGCTTTCTCCAATGGACCTGAGCTAAGTCGAAACCTGGGAACCCTGACAAAATCCATGAGAGTAGCGATGCGACTCTTCTCCTTGAAAAGGGGCTAAACGTCCTAATGTTCTGGAATGATGAAAGGACAGCTGAATGAAAGGGGGTTTAATATGTTACTGTTCTGCTCCGACTGGGATAATAAGATATTAGATATTAGAGTAGGCCGTAATGCCGCTGCCCGGGAAAAATTTCCCTCATGGCACATTGTTTGGGGCATGGCCGTCTTCATTAACCCAGTTCGGAGCAGAACCGTAGGACGTTAAACCCCATTTCATTTCATGTTTAGATCAGGCGTTGAAAATGGAAAGGACAGAAAAAAACAAGGCTAGTTATGTTATCGTGTGTAACCATTGTCAATAAAGCCAGGCTGACACTTGCACGACTTTTGGCCACGATTTTGTCGTGCCCATCAGTGTCCACATTGACACGAACTGGCTAGACGAGTTCACGCATAGTTTGCGCATTGTTTACGCACTTCCCGCATTGGCACGACGAGTTTGCGCACATCGGACGGTGTCGTGCCGACTCGAGTCGTGCCAATGCCGCGGAATCGTGCAAGTGTCAGTCTGGCTTTATAGAGAGAGCAATGGGTTTTAACGTCCACTTGACACAAACTAGGTCATTTCGGGACTAACATATGGTTTAATTTTATCTGAATAATTCGATTGTGCGTAGGGATCTTTAACAGCGGGAGGAAACTGGAGGACCAGGAAAAAACCCACGAGGTTTGATAGGCGATTGACAATAAAAATACCACATTTTAGTCTCAAATTGACTTAAGCAAGGTGTTGAGAATTTAAACTCCTTTCATTTAATATCGTTTATTTATTTTCAGATTATGTGAAGATGGGAATAGTAATGTCATTACGTCGATATTTTAAGTGTCACAGATATAGCCGTTGCTCTAAATCCCTCAAAATATTCACCGCACTTTTAGCCTTGACCCTTCTCGTTCTTTTCTATCCCAAAGGGCCAAATGCCAAGACTGAAAAACACAAAGGGGCGTGGTACGACTTCATCGATCCGGACGTTTTGAAACGAGACCCTGGCCTAAAGAAATTCCGTGCTCCTGCCAAAAAAACCGTAAAACCAAACGTGTACACACACAACAAAGATCCTCCATTCAATCACACCTGTGTTAGTCTAAAAGTCGGCAAAACCAAGACACCGATATGTGTTTACGATTCGAAAATGGACAGTATGATATCCGCGGCCGTCGTGACGCATTCTACGTGGGAAGCCGATCATTTAGAAGCCATGGAAATGCTATTCAAGGACAACAAGAGCATTGCGCTGGTTGATTTAGGGTGCAATATTGGAGTATATACACTTTTCGCGGCTAAACTGGGAAGGAAAGTGATCGCTGTCGATCCCGTGGAAAGTAATTTACAACTTTTGGATAAATCGCTAAAGCTCGGTAAACTCCGGGATAAGGTAACTCTCGTGCATAATGCCGTTTCCGACCATCATCACAAAGTTTCGATAGATCTTCGAATTGGAAACATAGGCGGCACTCACGTCAATTTGTACAAAGGCGAAAAGCCTCTCAAAAGAGTAAAACGATTTAAGCGAATTCACAATATCCATAAAAGTAAACGATCGCCAATAATTAGAAAACAGCCAGCTCTATCGCGCACAAAAGTTGGACAAGCGGATCCCAGAAAGAAAAATCCTCTAATATTTCATCCTGAGAAGAAAAATATTCAAAATTCATTGCAAAGAAAACAAACTAAGTCACAACAACCAAACAAAATCCAAAATGGCGGCGGCGCAAGGCACCCCCCAAGGCCTATCATACACACTAAAGCAACAAGAAAACCGGGATTATTTAATGGATTTAATAAAACAAGTGGATCACATATCGTTAAAAATATTGGAATTAAAGACATTAATAACAAAAAAATACAAATAAATCCGAGGACAAAAGGCCACGAGTTTATCAAACGACAGAACGGATCACTAGTTCAGGCCATAACCGTTGACGATCTACTCGAACTGGGACATTTTCCGTTAACTTTTTTGAAAATGGATATTGAGGGCTGGGAGGAAAGGGTGCTGACTTCTGCTATGGAATTCCTACACGCGTTTAAAGTGAAGTATGTTCTCATGGAATGGATATTTCATCGATACAACCCGTCTGCTTCTATAATGAGTCTATTTATGGAAAGAAATGGTTATCTCCCTTACAAATATGAGGGTCATCAGAAATTTAAAGATTTGATGAATAGCAAGGGCTGGCCGGACTATATTTATTGGATGAAAAGATAACTTTTAGATTTAGGAGGATGAGAAAGCATCTTTGTGATTTTCGTTTGTTACACTTTGGAGGGGGGGGGGAGTCTGGATAATATTTACCGAATCAGGTGATAACTTTTAAATGCAAATGGAGGAAGAGATAGCTTTTAGAAAGATAACTTTTAGATGCAAACCTTTTAGATGACAACGAAGTAAAAGATAACTTTGGATTAGAAAGATAACTATACACGCACACAGCGTAAAAGATAACTTTTAGATTCTTATTCTTGTGAGAGAGAAAGAGAAATGGGGTTTAACGTCCACTCAACACAAACTATGTCATTTCGGGACTAACATATGGTTTAATTTTATTTCAATAATTCGCTTGCCACATACGCTCACACCAGGGCTCGAAACCACAGCCGCAAGCCAGAGGTGACCGGCCAGCTAGAGGTCGAAGCGCGGCACTCTAGACCACTAGGCCATCCCAACCCCCCTCTTATTCCTCTGAAAGTTGAATCTCATTTATAGCAGTAATATCAGTCCAAACATTCCGTTCAGTATTGACAAAAATATTATGATGTAATGGTCATTTTACAACATTGTTAGCTATCTCAAGTATTAGGTGTAAACGTTTGATGGACATCTTTTTAATCTGACTTAATTCAGTCCTTGAGTTGAAAGATTATACTTTTTTTTTTGTTAAATAATTATTTAGATGTTAATGTAAGATTTAGATTAAAAGCTGGCCTATAATATTTCAAACATAGATAATATATGTAAAATGAATATTTTGAGCGAAGTTATCAATAGTTGCAGTTTTGACAAGGATATGTGCAATGATCGTAACCACCAAAATGGTTGTTCGGTTCTTAGCCTCGCTTCTCTATTTTCCAATTAAACCAATAAATGGCCGAACCGTTCTAATGTGCTTAAAATCGGAGCCATGCTGTTGTCATGTAAAGAAATGTTTAATTAAACATGCATTATGCAAGAGCCGAATCTGCCTACTGTAGGTCTTTAGTTCTAATATGTTATCTAAATTATTAATTAGACATTAATTAACTCAAGACCATAATCAACTTTCGATGCCATCGCTGGCCTGTGATATTGGATCAGATTACGATCTTGTGCAGAACATTCATTCACGATTAAATCCAAGTTCACAAAGCATTCTCAGACTTAAGTTGAGGATTTACTCAAATTTCAATCAATATCTTTCCTCCAAAAACACAAAACTTTGCACATACTTTCTTATTCATGTACAATGTATTTGATACATTAAAACAACAAAAGCTTTATAAAGGGCTATAGTTATATATAAATGTGTCATCCTAGTATAAATGACAAACAGTAGTAAACTCATCAACTGTCTCTTGTTGTATTGTTTTATAGGCTCACGGTTTTAACCTTGAATTGTATTATGTGAATTTTGTATAATACAGTATAATTTAATGGTGTATAATGTTTTAAAGCTTGAATTGTATAATATTTTAAATCGTGCATTGTATACTGTGTTAAAGCTTGAATTGTATAGTTACATTTGTATAATGTGTTAAAGCTTGAATTGTATAGTTACATTTGTATAATGTGTTAAAGCTTGAATTGTATAGTTACATTTGTATAATGTTTTTAAGCTTGAATTGTATAATTCTTTGATGTATAATATTTTAGAGCTTGAATTGTGTAATATTTTAAATCTTGAATAATATAATATGCATTTGTATAATCTTTTGAAAGGAAAGAGAGAAATGGAATTTAATGTCCACTCGACACAAACTAGGTCATTTCGGGACTAACATATGGTTTTATTTTATTTCAATAATTCATTTGCGCGTAGGGGTCTTTAACAGCGGGAGGAAACCGGAGGACCCAGAGAAAACCCACGAGGTTAGACAGGCGACCTATAATCTTCCAAAGCTTGAATTGCATAATATAATCTTATATAAAGCTTTAAAGTGCCAATCCCGATAACTTTTTGGGGAATAAAACTGCTTAATTTTGTGTTAAAATCCATAACCTAAGGCCCACCTACTAACCCGATATTTGTGATACGCTTGTTAATAACTTAAACCTGACAGTCTTCATCTGGAAATGGAGAACGTTTTATTATACAGTATCTGGATAAAACCAGACTTTTTTGTATAAAAATAATATGGAGGTGAAATTTACCTGTTGTTATCAAGTACAGGGCATTTGTCATTCACTGTATAGACCTCTCAAGAAACATTAATCGATTATCAGGTCACCCAATGAAAAAATTGAGCCGAAATCTTAAAAGGGTTACGTGTCCGGATAAGCAGTGTTGATGTTCACGTCCAAACGACTCAATATTTTGAGCTGAAATTTTGAGACAAGGTAAATACACCATGCCACTATATTTTGGTCCATAAATTTCATAAATACTCAGACTTTAATTTTTGAGACTCTGTTCTTATCGGGATTGTCCCTTTAAACCGTGCATTGCATAATACACATTTGTTTAATGTTTTAAAGCTTGTATAATATTTTAAAGACGGATTTACATTCATGGAATGGAATTTAGTAATTGGAACGTAATCAAAGAATCAATTACTATGTTTTATTTTACTGCGAGGTTTCAACAAGATTCCACAAATCGTTATCAAGTCTCTTAAGACAATCAAATCAAATTTTCACGACTTGTGAAACGTTTTTGTTGAAACGTCACAGAGAAATAAGCCATAGTAATTGTTATCCATAAATGATGATGTTGTTTTGTATAATATGAATGGGGTATAAGTTTGAATTGTATAATATAAATAGAGTATACATTTGAATTGTATAATGTGAATGATGTATAACGCTTTGAAAGCTTGAATTATATAATGCAATCTAATGTTGTCTAAAGCTTGGCGCAGACGGTCAACTTTTCGTCGCTTGTTGCTGCAATAGGCAACTACTGGCAACTCCGAGCAATTGGCAACTCGAGGTCTCCCGTGTGCGCTGACTGGTCGCTCAGCCCACATTTCCACCAACATCTCCACGGACCATGTTAATGTTACTAGCAGTTCCGACGCCGCCATCTTGAAGTATCACATGACAGTAAAGCGATCGCTGATTTTACAGTTAACCAGTTGCTTGTTGCCTGTTGTCGCTTACCGCCGCAGACGAGCAATTTTGAAGCAACAGATGAACAATTTCTCGGCGACGAGCGATTTTCTGTTGTCGAATATCAAACATGTTTGATATTTGGCAACGAGAAGCAACTCGGAGCAACAGCAGGCAACTATTGTTGCCCGTTGGCGCAGACGAGCGATTTTTTCTTTCAACGACCAGCGATTTCACTGTTGCCTGAAAGTTGCTCGAAAAAGTTGCCCGTCTGCGCCTGGCTTAACGCTTTAAGGATCGGGTTGTGTGAATTGTTGCCTATAACGTTTTAAAGCTTGAATTGTGTACAATGAACGTTCCATAATATTGTAAACTTAAAATTGTGTATATAATGCAACTGATGTAAAGTTTGAATTGTACAGTATAAATGTCGTATAAAGTTTTAAAATTTGTATAATAAAAAAAACAGTATTATAAGCTTAAATTATATAATGTAAATGATGTATACTGCTCAAAATTGTGTTTGACGTGTAAAAGCTCAACTTGTGTAACATAATTTAAAGCTTAAATTGGTGTTTAACTTAAAGCTTAAATTGTAAAAAACACATACTGCATTGAATTGTATAACATAACTACGACATACTGAATTTAATTGTATAACATAAATACGGCATACTGCATTGAATTGTATACATATATACATATATACGCCATACTGAATTGAATTGTATAACATAAATACGCCATACTGCATTGAATTGTATAACATAAATACGGCATACTGCATTGAATTGTATAACATGACTACGACATACTGCATTGAAATGTATAACATAAATACGGCATACTGCATTGAATTGTATAACATAACCACGACATACTGCATTGAATTGTATAATCTAAAGTTTGAATTGTATAACATAAATACTGTATAATGTTTTATTTTGATACATGTGTTTTTTGTTTATGTTTTAAAGTTTATTTTTTTGTGTTTATATGAATTGTTATACAGATTATGAATTGTAAATTGAGGGTTTATATTTTTAGCTTTTATATACTATTTCATGGTTATCATTTTAAAATAAAATGTTGGGAAAATGTACTTTGATACTTTTAAAAATAATTTGTTAGGGCCCCAAAGCAGCTTTGCAGAACATTGGTACCATGAATACTGGGGCATGTCTAGTCGTTGGGATCGGGCGCAAAAACGAGATCCCGTGTATACATTGGCGTGCACGTAAAATATCCCTTGGCAGTTGGAATTCGATAGAATTTCATTTCATTTCAGAAAATGTAAGCATATTCTAGCCAATAAGAATAAAATAGTAACCTATAGAGAAAAACACAGAACTTTATTTTTACAGAGGTTTTAAACAGATATCCATCTTTATACGTTTTATATAATTTATCTTCACTATGTGCAATGGTGTCTACTTCCGTTTTGGAGCTTCGCATAACTTCCACTTCTTATCCACTTGCGCTGACAAAAATAGACCCTGAAATATAAAACCATCAAATAAATATAGACATGGTAGCCCTCGTTAATTTCAAATAAGAAGGTCTCACGAAGCTGCTTACCAAACTACATATAAACAAAGCCCATAATTAAAGTAGCTAAGTCTCTACTCAATATCAGTCCAAAGTCTTACACGTTGAAAACACGGATTATTTATCAATTTGAATCAACATTGATGTTGTGGTCTTACCTGGAAAAGATCTGGTTCTGATATCTAATATTTAAGCCAAAATAAACATTTTAACATTGGTACACGAATTGTGTACAATAGTGCGTTTCGGTGTCATTTGTAACACGTGACCAGAAAGAAAACGAGGCTAACCATTCGACCTTATATCCCCAGGAAAGTGAGAGGTTAGATTTAAATTTTAGTAAAACCTTAGCCGAATACGAAAAATGTTCATGTTCCCGTAGAACTTCTGGTCACCGAATACACTATATTAGATACTCACCGTCTATCGTTTTTAAGAGAGTGTGCCATGGCTTGTTTCACGGTTATGCTTGACCTATAACCCCAGAATGAGTAACCTGCACGGTCAAAAGTCAAAGAAATTTTCTTTATTTGACCTATATGGGCACTGGAGACGACCATTTCTCTAAATGTGTGGTCTGCTGGCGTTGATTCACTGAAGCACAAGAAGGTTAAAATTGTTGCATGTTGTTATGAACAAAACTTCAATTATTCCAAAATAAACTGTTTTAAACTGGCGCCTAGAAACACGCAATCGATGTCTGTGAACGTAGTCATTAAACATACATTATGCAAGAGCTAAATCTGCCTATTGCAGGCCTTTCTTGTGGTCTGAAATGTTATATAAACTATCAATTTAAAAATGGGAAAGCGAGGCTAAGTCTCAAATATACCAGTTCGTGTCAAAATTATAAACAGTGATAACTTTGCTCAGAATGAAGTAATTTGAATGAAATTTTCAATACTTTCATTTTACATTATCACTAAGCTATTATAGCAAAAATGGTCAGCGCTTACATAACTTATCTTAACAGTTACTGGATGTAACTGCTGTGTTACTGGTCGTAACTTCTGATGTTTATGAGCTTACGTGTTAAAGGATAATAGCCGTAACCTCTGATGTTTGCAAACTTACGTGTTAAAAGTTACCGGTTGTGTTGCACCTTGAGATCCAATCAGTGTAACGGTTATCTCCCCTGCATCACTGTATGACGTATCGGTCAATTTTAATTCGATGTAATAATGGTAGCCTATATTAGGGGAGAAAAACAGATACAATGAGCGTTTTATTCACATTTAATATGGTAGCTTTTACATATAGCGCTAATTTCACATTTGAAAAGTCTTAATTTGAATTTCACGTTTTGATTAGATACCCACCCCCTCCCCCGGAAAATATTTTCCAAAGAATTCCGCTCCTTCTGAACGTCACTGAAATATATGGCCGATGCAGGTGAGATTTCCCATTACACATTAGAAACCATTAATTTCAATCACAGAGTCCCCGATTTCTTCTCATGGCTAAAACCCATTCCCCACCCCCTTCTCTCTCTCTCTCTCACTCTCTCTCTCTCTCTCTCTCTCTATATATATATATATATATATCTCTATCTCTCCCTCTCTCTCTCTCTCCCTCTGTCGTTTTGAAAAGTTCCCTCATTAACCATTAACCCAGTCGGTGCAAAGCTGTAAAACCCATTTCATTTCATTTTCTATAAAAATAGTAAGCGTACCACAGTAAGGAGATCTATCCGATGTTTTTAGATAAAATGTCCCCTCTGATTTGTATCCTTCGGAGTTGAGTCCCATGGAAGGACAAAGCCTGTTTCCACAACTAGTACATCGACCATTTTCAAACTCAATCATTGACGTACACGGGTAGGCTTTAAAGGGACACTCCGTTGTTATTGATTCTATAAACAGATTAAATGCACGATCATGGCTACACCCCAGGGAGTTCTCAGCACCTGGAAATATAAAACAAGGTTATTGTTAGCTAATCGGTAGGTTTGGGTAACATTTATAATTGTATTGACGTATCATAATGATAAAGACGAGTTGAGATTCCTCATTTATCGCAGCGTACATACAGCGTACCATTCCCTCCTGTCAGCAAATTAGCAGTTAGCAGCAAAATATGGACGCAAGAGAGGGAATTCAATTAACCCGTTTCTTATGCAAATGTGAGGTAAGGATAACATAAACTGATATTCCGTTTAGAGATTCACCTTTCCCAATATTGTAGTTTACATAAGATTCCAAATAGCTCAGATCATCATGTCTTTGTCAAAACTAACTGACATTCCTGTTAGAGATTCACCTTTGACAATATGGAACGGACATGAACCATTCTCGGACGGACATTCCGCTTAGAAATTCAACTTTGTCAATAATGAACGGACTTGAACCATTCCATGGACTGACATTCCTATTACAGATCCAACTCGGTTAACATTGTCAAGGGCCCTAAAATGGCGATCAGTGTTTCCGAAGTATAAATCAACTTACTGTTAAATCCATGATTGAAGACACTAGACATAAGATCTTCATAAGTTTCTCCACCACAACCAGGTTGGTGTGTTCCTCCATTAGGATAGAAATCAATATGACCAACTGGTGTTAGCATACCATAACCTATGAAAAGATAGTAATATATATGACGGAAAGAGGACGACAATGATGGCTGTGGGCATGCTGTAGTTGTTGTTGATGATGATGGGCATGTTGTTTTTGATGGGGCATGGTGTTTGTGATGGCGCATGGTGTTGTTGATGATGATAGGACATTGTGTTGTTGATGATGATGGTGATAATGGTGATGTTGTTGATAGTGATGATGGAACATGGTGTTGTTGATGATGGTGATGATGGGATATGTTATTGTTGATGATGATGGGTACATTGTTGCCGACGATGATGGTGATGATGATGATGATGATGATGATGGGTATATTGTTGCCGACGACGATGATGATGAATAGGAATGCAAGGCCCCATTATAATTAGGTAATAGATGGAAGAGAACATATAAATACGAGTAGATGGACAGAGTTAGCGACTACAATTACGAGAAAACGATTTCCCCCTAGATTATATTTCCTATTGTTCATGCTACTACTGCAGCGGCAGCTGTCTTTTTTTAATCTTGTACCGACCAAGAAGCGAGTCCAGGGAAGGCGATGCTATGCAATGAAAGATGATTGGGTTTAGCTTCCTACTTTATACTTACAGAACTAACCGGAAAACCTCACTCAGTGTGTCATAATTGATTTGATACAGGACGGAGGGCCTGCCAATCATACTGTATGGCGAACTCCCGTCTTCATTAACCCCGTAAAACTTCATTTCATTTTCATTTCAAATGTATTTATAAAATGGTAGAATCGGAGAGAGATAAAGAATAACGGGTGTTGTTATGGTTATCATATTCTTATATTTTCACAAAGTGTAGTACCGTATGCCAGATGATAGAATCGGGTAGAGATAAAGAAGAAGGGGTGTTACTATGGTTACCAGAATCATATCTTACCATAAAATGCAGTATATAAGATGGATAGAATCGGGAAGAGATAAAGAAGAAGGAATGTTGCTATGGGTACCAGAATCATATCTTACCACTAAATGTATTATATTGAGAACCATCCGTATGAATGACGTCAACATATCTAGCATCAGTTTTATCCAACCTAACCATAATATCTGTCCCGTCGAAACTTGGTTTGGCGGGATCCAGACCTAGCATTAGGAAAACAATCACATTCACCATTATTAGGAAAGAGCTTCCACATTTTAAAATTGTTTAGAAAATATAAATTTACAAATGT
This sequence comes from Patella depressa, assembly GCA_948474765.1. Classification (NCBI taxonomy): domain Eukaryota; kingdom Metazoa; phylum Mollusca; class Gastropoda; family Patellidae; genus Patella; species Patella depressa. The sequence goes on from OX419716.1 coordinate 74,601,919, forward strand.
TTCAAAGCTGACTATACACTGTACCCAGATCCCTGAATTCATGCATCAGTTACTATTGAAATACAGGAGGTTACCGAGAAAACTGGGTTTGGCCGGGGTCAGAATTGGCATTAGGAATAAAAATGGTATGTATCATTATTAGATTAAAAATTGTTTAGAAAATATAAAATTCATCGCTTACGAAGCTGAGGTATATTTTAGTCATTGTTCAATTAACACAAGGAACAGAAGGGTACCAAAAAGTCTTTCAAATCAGTCCTGGAACACACTATTGGCATCTGGAGAAAAGCTTTTCCTTTGGGTTCAGAATCCTTGGACCCCTCACCCTCCAAAAAGAAACAAGCAATCGCCCAACAGTAATCCTAAATGAGCAAATCGAATTTTTACTTGCCTGTAATTCTACCTAAACCAGCGATGGCGTCTCCTGCATAACCTGCTACATGTGCTCCTAAACTGTGCCCAATTAAATGTATTTTACGTGGTGAGGTATACGTCATATTGATGAGGGTGTTCACCATCAGGGCCACCTCAGCCCCGACAACCCTGGTATTAGATGCTGCCTGTCGGTAGGGGAATCCAGCACCTTGTCCCCACCCTACCACTATTACATTCACAGGTGACTGAAATAATTAAAAGCAAATTTTTAATCTTAACACTTCTTGAAAAGGAAGTGAGTGAGCAGAATAGTGATACTTCAGGACTTAATGACCAAATCATGAGTTACCAAATGTAGTCCTTCAAATGGGACAAAGAAATGAGGACCCGTGTTCACCTTGCATGCCTTACATTTAAAAGATCATCCCTAGTAGCATATGCCTGGCTTCGTCAGCCCAGTCGGAGCACCACAGTAGGACGTTAAACCCCATTGTATTGCATCGGAGCCGTAGCCAGCTCATAAAATTTGGGGGGGGAGGGGGGCTATGGTTTTTTGTCAGGGGCTGAGGATGTGGCCGGCAAAGAATACACCTAAGAAATCGTTATTGTTGGCGAAATATTGGGCTACGGGCCCATATTGCATACAAAACTGTTGGTGTCCACGCGAGTAACAACTAAGTAACTATAGCAGTCCCAGAAAGCGACCCCAGGGGAGACGTATAATATAGTTAACTACCACATGGCTGAAACATTCCAACAGCAAGTAAATACATCATAATTCTAAATAAAAATGCCAGGGACATCCCCCAAGCCACCCCCCTCCCATCCCAATTTATTGTCTGACCCACCGTGATTCCGCTAAAGTTCACCTGTCCATCCCTCAAATACGGCTTGATAAAAACAAATATCCATTTTTGCAAACTGGTTCTTTCCCCTACCTTTGTTAAGAATGCCGCGGGTGCTCGATGTAACCAATCCACGTCCCAATCCTGCATAAAGCCATGGATGATGACCTTCGTCTCTTGTTGTGGGTTAAATCCAGCCAGATCGTCAGTTGTCAGTGTGAGTGGTTGGACTGGATTTTCGCTGGTGTACAGTTTAAACACTGTGCCAATAAACCCAGGGTCTTGGGGGAACATCCCTGTGTTGTTAAAAGGTGACTGGATACTAAAACAGCCTAGACGGGGATAACAAGTCCTACTTCCATTGCTATATACACTAACTACAAAATATAATTTAGGCTATGATTTAGGAATGTACATGACAAGATTGCAACTGCATGATGTTTCAGAATAATTCCAAGACTGCAATGAATAAGCTCCTTACTAAAGTGTTAGCAGTGGGTGAAGGAATCCAAGGAACAGAGCAGGTCAGCAAGAATCTCAGTGATACCTTGGAGGTGCAAAGGAGGCGCTTCTTAAAAAAAAAATCAATACCTAAATAGAATACCCCATCAAGACACTAGACAAGAGTAGTAGAGGTTTTAATACCAGGACGCGCATTGCCCTCTATTAACTGGATTATAAATAATCCATACAGTTTTTGTTTCGTAAACTAAAATATGGCTTAAGAAGCCTTTATAAAACAAAAACTGCCAAGGGTTTTTTTACGTGCACGACAATATGTACGTAGGACCTCAGTTTTGCTCCCCATCCGAACGACTATACTTTATCCCTTTCCATCTTCTCCACCCTGTACCACTCACTCACTGAGTCACCGCGGCTCCACCAATGTAAACTTTATTTAGCCACAACGTTATTCAGAATAAGTCGATCGGAATAATACTGAACCGCAGTCGGCTTTAAAACGAACCACTTTCTGACCTTTAATACAAAGCTCTCAACAAAGTAATATCCAAGTAATTAAAGGCAATGAAGGCACTCACCAATTTCAATGAAGAGGAGAAAAACTCCAATTAATCCCATGTGTTTTCTCATATTGTCTTTCTCCCAGTTAAAATTTCTGTAGAACTTTTTAGCAGGTGACCTGTCCCCTAGAAGAACTTATTTAATTTAGTGGTCTGTCAAGGACCGTTGTTTGACCGCTGATATGTGGGTCAGTTAAGTTGACGAGGATGTACGGGTGGTAACGGAAATATCAAGAGTCTTGCATCCGAGTTTACTTCGCATCACGCTTTCGTAACAGTTATTAATTAAAGAGACATTATAACCATGGTTTCTATATCAACCGGGTGCAGGAGAGAGAGAAAAGAGAGAGAGAGAGAGAGAGAGAGAGAGATGGGTGGTAATTAATGTCCGGTCGACACAAATTAGTAAATTAGTGCTCCCCCACACACACCGTTGGTCTATACAAACTTCATGATGTTTTGTGTGATGGGAATATTTTGAAATGTGTTTTTAATAAATAAACCAATATCTTATCTTGGACTACTCTCAAATAATATCTCCATGTATAATATCACTGGGGTCACGATGGCTCGGTGATTAATTACGGTGCCGGTTCACTAAGCGACAGGTTTCGGGTTCGATCCCAGTGTTGGCCGAGAAATTTCCAGGGATTTTCCGGCATAAGAATCACAGGAAGTCTGTGTGTACGTTGGCATTTACGTATTAGAATCCCTGACACTACAATTTGAATTCGGTTGTATGGAAACGCCGTTTTCCGGGTAAGCTTTCCCGCACAGATCAGAAATGAAATGAAATGAAATGTGGTTTAACGTCCTACTCTTTTGCACCTAACCTTGGTTAATGGAAGACGGGTATACGCCATACAGTGTGCTATGAGGGAAATTTGGCCGGGCAGCGGCGCTACGACCTACTGTTATATCGAATTCCAACTGCCAAGGGATCTTTTACGTGCACTCCAATTTGTACACGGGACATCGGTTTTTCGTCCCATCCGAACGACTAGGCAGCTGCCCTTGTCAGGCCCTCTTTCTGTATCACTGACACGGGGTAATCATGCCGGAAAATTCGAGATGAACTTTCTCAGCCAATGCAGGGATCGAACACCCGACCTCCACTTAGCCACCGTGACACCCCCGCACAGAACAGTACATTGTGCACACAGAATAGCAGGAATATAGCCATTGCATTTTAATTAAATTCATATTAAACGAGTTCAGAGAAATTAGACTAGGTCATTTCGGGACTAACATATGGTTCAATTTTATTTCAATAATTCGCTTGCGCGTAGGGGTCTTTAGCAGTGGGAGGAAACCGGGGTGCCCGGAGGAAACCCACGAGGTTGAGAAGGCGCCCCTATCTCCATGCCACATACGCTCACACCAGGGCTCGAAACCACAGCCGCAAACCAGAGGTGACCGGCATTCTAGACCACTAGGCCATCCAAACCCCCCTCAGAGAAATTAAATGTGTAGAACGTAACGAAACCCTAAACCTAGCTCGTAGGGTTAATGTTCGCAACTGTATATGACAAAGATTGGCCTATAACCGGACACTCCGGATGTTTACAATACGTGGGTCTACTTGGAAATGAATCTGAATGACCAATATATATATAATAATAGAGCAAAGTCATTCTATATTCTTCGTAGTCTCGGTCACCCAGACCCCCCTAGTCTTCAACGCACGGAGGGTCTGGGTCGGTTCTCAATTATTGACGAAAATTACTGGATAATCTACCACATAAAAAACCAAACTCCCGGTTACGCATGGGCAATGGAACCCTTTGGCTAAAGTCTCGGTAAGTGATAGATATTATGAAGCCGGGCCGATTTTGATAGATTCTATAAGGCGAGGATAAAATATATCCCACAATTCACTCGGCACATCTATTATTAGAAACAAAATAGAGACGATACAACAGCATGAATCGTGATCAAGGAGATTGTGAGAAGCCATACGTTTGATTCATGACGAGAGAAAATTACCATTTCAATTAAAAACTTGAAAACAAAATTTTAGAGAGTGTCATTGTTGACAAGCGAGATGTATTGATAGATTCAGCACGTGGTAACTTAAAAGACTGGATAATCCAGACAGTCACCGACTTTCTGTCAAATTTTGAGGACCCATCCAGACTAATATTCGTAGAATATTTGTTTGGATGATAAGAGACTATATTCTTCGCATCTCCATGGACACATTGCTGGAGTGGATAACCGAATGGTTTGCGTGTGCGCGTTGTATCATAAGGGTTTCGATTCACCGGTTAATTATGACAAGGAGTATAGTCGCCTGTCTAACCTCGCGGCTTTTTCTCTGTCTCTGGGTCCTCCGATTTCCCCCCACTGCTAAATACCCGTACGCGCAAGCGAATAATTGAAATAAAATTAAACCATATGTTAGTCCTGAAATCACATGATTTGTGTCAAGTGGACGTTCAACCTCGAGTGGACATCTGACCCGGACAGCCGTCCTTGGGCCTACCCTTTCATTGATAACTAAACAAGGGAAATGTTTACAGGAGGAACTAAACTGGGTTCTAAGAAGAGGAGGTAGGTGGTGGCTAAGTGGGTAAAATGCTGGCTTGCTAGCCTGGAGGTCGCGTGTTCGATCCTTGCATTAGCCGAGAAAGTTCATCGGGATTTTCAGACGTGGTTTCCCCTTGTTAGTGGTGTCGGACGGAGGGCCTGACAAGGAATGATGTCTAGTCATTCGGATGAGATAAAAAAAATCGAAATCTCGTGTATACATTGGCGTGCACGTTAAAGATCTATTAGTTGGAATTCGATGTATGTCATAGCGCCGCTGGCCGGGCAAAGTCCCCCTCATAGCACACTGAGTGGCTTTTGCTCGTCATCATTAGCCCCATTCCATTTACTTTTTAGGAAGTTATTGGCCTTTCAGAGATCTCGGGCACAATTAAAAGCTCGGAGCCCAGGTAATGCTTAAAAACCTATCCTGCTCACCACCATTTCGGTACCGAGGATTCCAGCAGTCGGGTCCCGAGTTCACAAAGCATTCACAGACTTAAGTTAAGAATTTATCCAACTTTCAATCACTGTTTCTGACAAATGTCTTTGATCAAGAACCATAATAATTTGTATGGATTCTTATTGATGTATTTGATGCATTATAACAAAAAAAAGATTTAGCAATTAGCAAGAGCTATATTTCATTTAAAATAAGGTGAACAATTTTGAGTACATTAAGTCTGGGAATGCTTTGTGAACTCGGGGCCTGGTCTATCCATAGCAATGTGACTTTCTCGGACTTGCTCGCTGTAGTGATCACCCCGCCCCATCGGGGCCGTTGGCTGCAGTTCAGAACCGGTCCGCTTTACCTAGCCCTAGCCAAACCCAAATAAATTTGGACAAAGCAATATGTCGTGGCTAGTAAAAGATAACAGGAAATGGTAGGAATAGGGTTTAACGTCTCGACAAAACAATACTTGAATTTGAGACTGGCGTGTGGTTATTTTGTTCCATGGAGAATTCTTCCCAGACGCCGAAATTATGTGTAACTTTCTCGATCGACACCGGGAGAGAGAATTGGGGTTTAACGTCCATTCGAAACAAACTAGGTCATTTCGGGACTAACATATGGTTTAATTTTATTTCAATAATGTGCTTGTCTTTAGTAGTGAGAGGAAACCGGAGGAACCGGAGAAAACCCACGAGATTGGACAGGCAACCCTACTCCTTGTCACGTACAACCGGGGATTCGAAACCACGCCATCTGACTCAGTGACAGGCTTTATGATACAGCACATTCGGTCACACCCCCCCCCCCCCGCCCACCACTCCGGGTAACGCACCAGTCCCCTCCCCAAAAACATTCAACCAAAGTATATGAATTTTTTTTTATTTTATCAAAATCAATAAAACAGATCAATATTATACTGATATACTGAGCATTAACAACATAGGACAGAATACTGATATATTGACTAGCAGGAACATTAGTATCGTCAATAATGCTCGACTAATCAGAGTTATTTCCCTTTACACAGCGCCTGACCAAAGATTTAAAAGAAGCTGTTCAAATGTACATTCAGAACGCAAGCTGTTAAAGGGGAAGATCAACAATTTTCAACAAGGTTACATAAATAATAAATGTTTTAACAAATCCAAATCTATAATTGCCCTATTAATTCATAAAAATAACAGGATAACTAAACAACACAATGCAGACAAAACAAACGCCGGACAATCGAGAGTCCAGGTTCTGCCCACTCGGCTACCACAAACGTTCGTCCTAGACAATCGAGAATTCAGTTTCAAACGATACAGGAAAACAGTGGATAAATGCAAATTGCATGTAATAAATCATACTTTCTCACTTGGGCGTTGACATTTTCGTTTGCTTTGGGGATACAAATAAATTAATGGGGGTTAAAGCCAACTTGACACAAACTAGGTCATATATCGCATATAGGGGTATTTAGCTGTGGGAGGAAGCCGTGGGACCTTGAGATATTTCTTTTTGACCTAGAGAGAAATGGTGATTAAAATTAATGTACGTCTATTCGACATGAAGTTGGTCATTTATATCCAATTACATAGGGTGTCTTCGGAGAAAACCAATGAAGTTGGACACAAAGCCACTTGACTTTATTAATGACAGTACACGCCTTATACCACTCGGCCACACAAACCCCGCTTCTTTTGTCCGAGCCTTTATTATGGATAAATAATGGAAGTTATTTTTACCGGAAGTCACATCAAGCACATGGGTAATATTCATTCATAATGTAGGAATTAGTCCATACCGAACAGGTCAGTTTATTTTTTATGAAGGCCCAGACAGCTCATCTAAAAATATGGATTCGAATACGGATATGTGCAAAATGGGGATTGACTATTTGTCCTGAAGTAAAATATGCCGGCGAAACCGTGTTGTGCGGATCTGTATCCAAATTGTGGACAGTCAACATTTGTACAGGGGAGACAACTAGACTCCGTTATATTATGTAAACAATAGTGTGTAGCATATTGACATTCTGAATTGATAGACTCCGTGTATAAGTCTGTGGCCCGAAGGTGGCTGCAACCGATCGACTGCTTGACTGAAATAAACAAAAAGGAAGATTAGTGAAAATGAAATGGGGTTTAACGTCCTACTGCATTGATGTGGGGGGATTTTGTACGTGCACGTCACTGTGTACACGGGACCTCGGTCTTTCATCCCACGGGGTGGTGGGGTGGTTGGAGTGGGGGTGGGATGGCCTAGTGGTCTAGAGTGCCGCGCTTCGACCTCTAGCAGGCCGGTCACCTCTGGCTTGCGGCTGTGGTTTCGAGCCCTGGTGTGAGCGTATGTGGCATGGAGATAGGGGCGCCTTCTCAACCTCGTGGGTTTCCTCCGGGCACTCCGGGTTCCTCCCACTGCTAAAGACCCCTACGCGCAAGCGAATTATTGAAATAAAATTGAACCATGTTAGTCCCGAAATGACCTAGTTTGTGTTGAGTGGACGTTAAACCCCATTTATCTCTCTCTCATCCCACTCTAATGACTATATATGCCCCTTGTCAGACCCTACTTCCTGCAGTACTGATAAGAGGGTACCACGCCGGAAAATACCAAACTCTGTTTGTCTACACCGGGATCGAACATGGCACCACCGGGTTAGAGACCTAACGTCTTACTCACTGAGTCACAGCGGACTCGGAGAGAGGTGAAACTACAGACCGTGTGTGTACAGTCAACAAATATATAATGGACCAGGTGCGGAAACTTGTAAATTGTGAACATCAGATTGGGCGCCCGAACAATAAAGGGCAAGTTCCGAACCTTTGGATAGTCCGTGATCTAATTCAATGGGTTGTACTTTTTAAGGCGTCTCTATTGGTCTGGGCACCCAAACAATAAAGGACCAAACACCGAACCTTGTGATAGCCCAAGAAGCAATACACTGGGAGAGTATCTAAACAGACGGGAAATCCGTCGTGCACTGAGCACGAAAACCACCACTGCCTTTAGTTGGCTGTGGGAGGAAATCGGAGGTGCCGGGGAAACCTCATGAGATAGTACAGGCGATCCTACTGCTTGTCACGTTCACAAACGGGGAGTCAAAACCACGACGCTTGAGCTAAGTCGCATGAGTTATACAATTCGACCGCCCAACCTCAATAATGGGCTTATGAGCCCAAGTCTAGAATAGTTTAAACGTGTATTTTAATACTTACGGTCTCTGTTTTCAAACAAGTTTAATATTCTACCTAACAAGGTACTACCACACCCCGGCTGATTCACACCACCATTAGGATAAAAGTCGACAGTCCCACTAGGCTGTAATATACCTAAACCTAAAAATAGAACACGATTAGTTTATAAACAGAACGGGAATAGAATAATAAATATAGTAAACATAACATCACGACTTTCTGGCGGGAAATTAACTCACAGTGTTTGGTGTATATCAAAATAGAACGGGTTCCACTCATGTAAACATTTATATTTTAGAACTAAGAAACGGTTATTGTACTTGGCCTGCATGGAGCCACGGACGCTCGGCAATAAAGGCCCTGGCACACTAACTAGCAGCGTCGAAAAGGATTCCCACAAAGTGTCCATCTGGTATTATTGGAAAGGTTAATCATAACATCTTCAGTTGAAAGCGTCGTGCGGGTGGGATGAAAAATCGAATCCCGGTCACACATCGGCGAGCACCTAAAATATCCCTTCTCATTTGGAATTCGATATAAGAGTAGGTCCTAGCACCGCTGTTCGGGCGAAATTCCCTCGTTGCATACTGAATGACGTATGCCAGTCATCATTAGTCCAGCCGGTGGTTAAACCCCATGTTATTTTATTTCATACATAATGCACCGTCAGAATCTTACACCTCATTTCATTCATATCGGAATGAGTGTTGTATATACTTTACCTAATGTGTGCAGTGGTTCGGTATTGGTGTGGGCAACATCCACAAATACAGCATCAGTAGAATCTAATCGAACCACTGGAGGAGTTCCTTCGAAGTATGGGCCAGCTGGATCTAAACCTAAAATCACACAAAATGCAAATTGTTATATTCCTTTAGTTTGCATCTATACCCGAAAACATACAAAATACAATTTGTTATTGTCCTAAAACATACAAGTATAAATTGTTATAGTCCTATAGATGGTTATAAACTTGAAAACATACAAAATGCTGATTGTTATAACCGTACAGCTGGAACTAAACTTGAATACACACAAACTACACGCTGTTGTGATCCTGTAGTTGGATCTAAACCTAACAACACACAAAATACAAATTGTTAAGGTCCTACAGGCTTTTTAACTTATACATATTACGAAAATGAAATAAGGTGAATCATTTTATTTTCTGGACCGACCAGGATAATGAAGACGGCCATACGCCTTGCAGATTTTGCCAGAACAGTGGCGCTACGTTCTGCTCCTATTTCATATTAAAGAGTTCTTTTACGTGAACACAAACGTCTACGGGTAATGAGGTTTAGCTGTCTAGTATTTCGGATGGGAAGAAACACTTAGGCTCCGTGTACACTTTGGCGTGCACGTTAAAGATCCCTTGGCAGTTGGAATTCGATATAAGAGTAGGTCAAAACGCTGCTGTCCGGGCAAAATGTCCCTCATAGCACACTGTATGGCGTTAGCCCGGCTACATCAGCCTAGTCGGAGCAGAAGAGTAGGACGTTAAGCCCCGTTTTATTTCATTTCTCACCACTTATTCTGAATATTCTGTTGCTATCTTTAACTTCTGTACCAATATATCCTGCGACATGGGCTCCTAGACTATGACCTATTAAATGTATAACTCTAGAACTGACTCCAACTGCCACCAGTTTCCGTACCACCTCAGCGCCTAGAGCTCCCACAATTCTTGTATTTGCCACTGCCTGAAGGTAAACCAACTCATCAGCACCTCTTCGCCAGTCAAGAGCTAGAATATTCATCGGTTCCTGAAACATATGTATATATAATTCTACATGTGGAGTCACAGGGGCCGAGGTATTGCAGTAACTAACTCCACGACCAGGCGGTTAGCGAAAATTTGGCAGTCACTATGAGCAAGTGCAGGATTAAGCTGTTGTTCGAACTGCGGCACTCACTACGGAGATGGGTAGGCTGGTGCTGCAAGATCAAGGGGTTTGGGGAACTGTGCTAGGCACTGTGGAGGTTACAGGGTCACATGGGTTTAGAGCAGGGCCTTGTTGGTGACTGGGTGTTGGGCCACCGTGGTAGTGGTGGGTGGGGGGCAGTGGGTAGACTGTAGATGTCCAGGGCTGTCGGGACCTTAAAACTAACACGTGTTATAAAAGATGCAAGAATACAAAACAGTTAGAGAAGATCTGTGGACTATATAAATATTGTGGTATGCAGAGTGAATCATTACATAACGTAAATGAATTAACCACAAAATACAAAGAAAAGCAAGAATTAAAAGTGAAGTTTCTAAAGAAATGATTGCATGTGTCACATTCGAATAACCTCATCTATTTCCGTTCTCTTTAATTATCACCGGAAATCAGGATGACAAGGGCAATTATATTCATTGAGGGGCCTGCTGGAAAGTGTGTATTATGAATCAACGCGATATTTGTGCAATCGAACAACTTTATAAGCTGCACCTACATTGCAAATGAATCCTGCCCCATCTCCAAAGCTTCTGGTGTTCAATAAGTATGATTTCCGACATCTCGTCCAAACTTACACTTTTCAGTATTGGCATGAAATGCCCATTATTTCTGGCATGTCGTCCAATTTCATTCCCTTCAATATCGTGATGAAATTTAAAAGTCGTGCTGAAATTTCCAGTAAGAGTTCAAGTCTGGTCATTGTCCAAAGTGTGTGACCTTGGACATCTTGTCCAATTATACTCTTTTAGGTATCAGTATTTGTGATTATGTCGTTCGTTTTCAGTCTTTTCGTATCGCAATGAAATGTCCAGTAAGAGTTTTAACTTTAGACTTTAAAAAGTCTAAACATTGTCCAATGTGTGCGACCCCAGATATCTCGCTCAATTCTACTTATCAGGATAAAATGTCCAGTATTTGTGACATATCGTCCAATTTCAGCCTCTTCAGTATCGTGATGAAATGTCCAGTATCTGTGACATATCGTCCAATTTCAGCCTCTTCAGTATCATGATGAAATATCCAGTAAGAGTTAAAGTCTAGACATTGTCTATGTAGCTTTTGAATCAGTACATGAGCAATGTCTAAACCTTAAATAAACTGGATATAGATCTCGGTCATTTCCATAATTCAGTGTAATCTTCGGAAGTCAGGACCATATGTTCCGAATGGTCGCGGTGAAAAGTAGGTAAGTCGCTGGCTCGCTTGCGTTGACCGAGAAACTTCATCTGTCTAGTCGTTCGGATGGGAGATTGCGTGCACGTAAAAGATCCCTTGACAGTTGGTATTCGGGTAGCGCCGCTGTCAGGGCAAAATTTCCCTCGTAGCATATTGTATACCCATCTTCATTAGGCTAATCTCAGCAGAACAGTAGGGCGTTAAACCACATTTCATTTCATATCATTTCGCATTAAACCTCTTCCTAGACATCCCGGGCCTTTTAAAAATTCATAATTAAAACTTACCCAGTTATTAAATAATTCCGGGACCATCTTCATTATCCATGGTGTCCTTCCGTTATCCTGATAACCGTGAATCAAAATAACTGTTTTCAATCCTGGGACAATCAGGGCAGATAACTCTTGGATAGAAACGTCCCAATCTAAACGGACAGAATGAAGTCGGTCTTGAAACACATGGATACCAACCCCAACCCGTTCGGGAGACTGCGGTAATATGTTTGCGGAATTGTTGAACGGATATGACGTGTTGTAACATCCGAATGGAGGATAGCAAACCGGTTGGTTTTTCGACAGAAAGAACCAGCCTGAAATATATAACGATAATTATGTAAGCATGGTTGTAAGTGCGAGTTGAGTGAAATATATTGTACCGACCATCTTAAGGGAAGATGGGGTGCGATAGATAGAGAGAGGGAGAAGTGGGGGGAGAAAGAGAGAGATTCTAAGTTAATTCGACAGTAGTGCTTGGCGTGTCACGTATATCGGACACAGACTAGGTCATTTAGGGATCAAGGTATGGTACAATTATATTGCAATATTTCGCTGGTGCGTGGGGATCTTTACCAGTAGGAGAAGACTGTAGAATCAAGAGATAACCCACGAGGTTAGGCAGGAACGTAAACGGGTTGGAACGAAATCCCCCCGCCAGTTGACTCATAGACAGACTTTACGATCTAACACGCACACCATTAGTTCAGCTCTGAACGTCAGTCTCATTACACTCACCCTGGACGTTCAGGGGCTGGCCCATTCAATCAATATCGAAAATAATTTGACCCCCAATTTTACTGGGCAACTTTTCACTGCTCAACGATGGGTGTCACTCCGTGTGGACGCGTGTACAGTGTAAAGGAACATCTCAGTGAGAAAATAAGACCTTGCTCATTTCGCTAGAGTCAGTATGAGCATCACAACACGCTGTGTCATGGTGGCGAAAGGGTAGTTTGATAGGAGGGGACGTATTTTAAACAGCGTGTTGTTTCGCTCATACTGAGTCTAGCGAGGTAAGCAAAGTCTTATTTTGTCACTAAGATGTTCCTTTACATTGTACAGACGTCCACACGGATTGACACTCCGATGTTTCGCAGTGAAAAGTTGCCCAGTAAAATTGACTGGGGTTCAAATTATTTTCGACATTGATTGAATAGGCCAGTCCCTGAACGGCTAGGGTGAGTGTAATGAGACCGACGTTCAGAGCTGAACTAGCACACCACTTGACTGGTGATAGACTTTATGCTCTAACACGTATGCGATAGGCCATTTAGCAAGCAAGGAGTCCATAAAATACAAAATTAAAAATTAGTCCCAAGAACACGTCAAAACGTCAAGTGAATCGCAAAATCTCGTATCTCCAGTTTTAAAAAGGACGAAATGATTACATTTTTAATTCATATAGTAGCCAGACAATCTTAAAAGTAAAATTTGTTAAGTTATTTTATAGTAGAAAAGAGATTTTCTCTATAATAAACGATCATAGACACAAAAAGAAAATAATTATCCGGTCGTGGACACTAAAGAAAAATTATTATCCTATCTTGGGCTATATTCGCAAAGTTACTTAATGGAACAGATTTTCGCTATATTAAACGATCTCGATTATGGATATTAAAGAAAAATAATTATCATATCTTGAGCAATATTCGCAAAGTTACATAATAGTTAACGATCATAGACATTAAAGAAAAATTAATTATCGTATACTTAGCAATATTCGCAAAGTTATTCAATGAGCATTATTACCTTAGACATCCTACCCTCAAATATTTTCGTCCTCAATATCCGCACTCGGTTATTCAATGACCGTTAACTTTAGGCATTCTGCCTTTTCCTGTTAACATACAAAATGATGGAACTATTCCTCGCAGTTCACAGTACAACCACATGGGTTCAATAGTCGTATCACCAGTCACATGGTGGAAATACACGAGATCAGAAGTCACACTAAGCTTCCCACTACACCACAAAAGCTGTACACTACGTCTATTCGCTGCCATCTTAAATATCTTTAAGAAAACACAGTGCCAGAAAAGGTCAGTGAAATTCTTGCTATGATGTCTAACCGCCCTTTAGAGCAACGCTGGTCGACTGAATGAATCCAAGTTAGAGTCACGATTTAAAATAGTCGACCAGATTCTGAATAAAATAACACGCCCCGCCCATATCAACTCTACCAAATTTAGAAACACAGCAATGACGAATATAGATATATAATGATTACAACGTGTTTTAATTAAAATGAAAGTAGATATTTAATTCGCGCCACGCCCCTCTTTTTGCATTGAATAATGAATTACTCGGACTGACCGGGTCAGTTTAACGTAATTACTTTTCTTATCTTAAACGATAAAAAAATAATTATGGAACAGAACTATATACTGAGCTATCGCTAAACTTACAGATAAAGTTAAAAATTGCTAAGTATTAAATATCACAATAGTCACAAGAACAAAGAAATAATGGCTGAAGGGGTGGAGTTCTAATAACCACTGCCTTGACTCTAAAAAAATGGCGTGGTTTCGATTCCTCAGTTGTACGTGACAAGGAGTAGGGTCGCCTGTCGATCCTCGTTTATTTTCTCCGGGTTCTCCGGTTTCCTTGCACTACTAAAGACACTTATGCGCAATCGAATTATTGAAATAGAATGGAACCAATATGTTAGTCCCGAAATGACGTAGTTTGAGTCGAGTGGACTTACCCCTACTCTCTCTCTCTCCCTCTCTTTCTCTCTCTCTTTCTCTCTCTCAATCCCTAATAACGCCACAGGTTGCACTAAATTAACCATACAGCTATTAGTTTGATAACGTTGAGAGAATTCGAAACGTCGCCTAAATAAATCAGTAGCTGTTTTCACAGCCCTGAAAAAAAGTTTCGCTCCCTCCCTGTAAAATATTTCGACCATAAAAACATTAGATATACACTGTCCGTCAATTTTACAGCGCACCCGAGATGGCCGAGAACACTTCCCACTCCCTCATTGCTCTCAGCTAGTTACGGTCCTATGTTTTCCATAAGTATGTGTTTAGATTACATACAACTACAGTAAATAAAAATGGCATTAACCTCAAAAAAATAAACACAAAAGTTATATGGATAACAATTACTATATTTCTATTAAAGCTACGTTTCAACAATGATTCTCTTGTCGTTATCAAGCACAAACTGTTTATGGTAATTGTTATCCATATAACTTTTGTGTTTATTTTTATATTAATGTGTTCAATTACTAAATGCCATTCAAACGGCATTAACCTCCATTCCATTAGCCTAGTTGGGAGCAAAATAGTAGGACATTAAACCACATTTCATTTCATTTCCTCCATTAAAGACATAGCCTAATTTTAAATCCCAAAATAAAACTGCACAGATTAATATACAAATTGACCCGAGTGATTCCTGCCGTTTTTTTTACTTTATCAAGATAAAAAAAAATCTAATATTATGATTTCACACCCTAGTTTGTTTAGCTGGGTGTTTTACAGCGACGTGGGCGCGGAATAATCTGGAATATTTAAACTTAAATAAACACAAAACAGGCGCATTTCAAAACCCTAAAGGCATTTTAAAAACATTAAAGCATTACTTGACCTACCATAATTATCATTTCTTAACTTTCCGATTTTAGGTTTTAACTTGATTGTGTGTAGCTGATAGGCGCATTTCAAAACCCTAAAGGCATTTAAAAATAAAAATTAAAGCATCTTAATGACCTACCATAATTATCATTTCAAAATCTTTAGATTTATGATTTTAACATGATTTTGTGTAGCTGATAGTCGACAAAAACAAGTTCCTGCTCACTCAAGATCGTCAAACCATATGAAGTGATATTTCACGGACGATTGTATCTCTAATACACCAGACAGGAAAAAGATTTTAATCATTTGTTAGTCAGTAATGATTAATGCACGACGAGAATTATTCAAATGTAGAGATTATTACTTTAAATACGGATGATTATAATTGTACAGAGGAAGTTTGATATGGGTTTAAACAAATTGAAACAATGTGTCATACCGCCCCCTTAGTAATTGTCTTTATGCGTCATTTCCATTCTTCGAAAAATATTAAATTAAATTTTCTGCGGATTAATAAATCCGTACCCATGTTGATTAAATCACATTTAATTAAGAACAGAAAATCAAAATATCAATGGTAGATAATCTCCCTGCAAGGATTCCATCTGATTAAAAAGAGGCCCATCAAAAGATTTCAGTGAAGATTATATAGGTGGCGCTGGTTTATTTTAGCCATATCTCCTTTCAATATCGTCTGTAGTGCATGCCGAATGTTGACAAATTGTCATCATGTCTTTGCAAATGCTGAAAAGAATTGGATATATTTGTGGGTTGGGTGATCTAGTGGTTTAACGCATTTGCGTGGAATCATAAAGTCTGTAATTGAGTCAAGTGGTATGGTTTCGATTCCCAGCTTGTAAGTGACAAGGAGTAGGGTCGCCTTTCCAACCCCGTGGGTTTTCGGCTTGTCATTCGATTTCCTTTCACTGTTAAAGACCCCTACGCACAAGCGTATTATTGAAATAAAATTGAATCATGTTAGTCCCGGAATGACTTAGTTTGTGTCGAATGGACCCCATTTCTCTCTCCCGCCCTGGATTGACCGAGAAAGTTTATCGAGAATTTAAGACTTGGTTCCCCCTCCCCCTTGGCAATGGTGCAGGACGAAAGTTTGCATAGCCGTTCGGATGGAACGAAAAACCGAGGTCTTGTATATTGGCGTTTACGTAAAAGACCCCTTGCCGCTGCCCGGAAAAAAAATCCCTCATAGCACACTGTATAGCGTATCAGCCCAGTCGGAGCAGAACATTAGGACGTTAAACCTCAATTCAATTCATCATTGAAATTGAAAGTAATTTAAGCCTTTCATATCAATTTCATCAAGATTAGGATGCATGTAGGTTTATATTAAATTACACCATAATCAAAAAATACAATGCCCACCCTCTAATTTATTGTAATCTTAATCAATTAGATTATGGCTAATTAATCTTAGCGTGCTGTGAAACTTAAGATGGTGTGAACACGTAAACATATATATTAGTCCTATCTTTGTTGTAATCTTATCTTATTAATACGTTAAGTTGTAATGTGAATGGAAAAACATCGGTGATCGTGTTGTTCCCATTACATTGTATAATTCATTTTAATTATCTGGTCTAATTAAGGTTTCAATTGCTATCGACTTAGCAATAATCATCTCTGTTTTTATGAGTCGAGATGAAATAAAATGAAATAGGGCTTCAGGGGCGGATCCAGGAATTTTTGCAGGAGGGGGTGGGGTGCGAGGATCATGTTAAAGCAATTTGATAGCTGACAATGCATAGTACCATCATCGTTTCTAAATCACGTTGACATACATACTCATTGAGCTTTTTAAAGAGAAAATTCCAACGGTTGGTGTCAATTTGTATAATGAATTAATGAGATCGCATTGTGATTCAATTTCATTGACGCAAAGCATAAATAATTTTTGATGTAGCTTAGCAGGGTGGGTTTGACCCCCCCCCACCTCCCAATGATCCGCCCCTTGTTTTAACGTCCTACTTGTCTGCAACGCCGGATTAACCATGGGGCACCATGGGGCACAGGCCCCAGGGCCCACCACATCAGGGGGCCCCCCACAAAAATCTCAGTTGCGCGCCTCGGGCATGGTCGGACCGAGGACTCCAACGGCCGGTGATCTGGTGACGGGGCTCCTCCGATGCTTCGACGGCCCTCCATCGGAAGTCCCTGGGGCACCCTCAATCCATGGTGTGTTGCGATCGACATCCGAGAATTCGGTGTAATCCGGTGGTGGTTTTTTTTATTGTCGTGAGATCTTCTATCGGACCGACCATCGTCTAACTCGAATTATCGTATAACTCGAACAAATTACACGTCCCCATCATTTCAAGTAGCGCGAATTTTGCCTCAGTTTGACGTACGATTGTATATAAGTTGTAGTTGTTGTTGTTGTTGATATTGTTGTGGGTATAAGCTGAATTTGATGAGATGCACACCATGATCACACGAAATATTCATATTTCTTGATTAAATCTAGTATTACCATTTTGTTTGTCAAACATCGAGTCCGGCTTGGTCGTAACGTTACGGCCTCCATTCATCAAATCATCGTTGGGGTATAATACGATTCCGAATCAAGTAACCCCGTTATTTATCACCGAACGACTTCAAAATTAGCTTTGATGTCGCTCTGCCCACTTACAGTCCCCTCCTCTAGAAATGTCATCATTTCATAGCACTCGCATGGATTGGTCCACTGAAATAATGCCAGAATGCGCTAATTTGGTGGCAGAATTTTATTTTTTTCTGGGGGGGGGGGGAAGTACTTCTAAATGGCTCCAACAAAAGTGCCTGAAATGCCAGGAAATCACGTTTCTGGCCTCCAATTTCTGAGAAAAAAATTTTTTTTTTGGGGGGGGGGGAGAGAAAACACCCAGACCCCCCCCCCCCCCCATGCGGGGCTTCGCGCCTTTGGCGCTCGCGGTCAATGATCAGGGGCCCCCACATGCTCCAGGCCCCAGGGCCCCCACCATGGTTAATCCGGCGTTGCTTGTCTGCTCTTTCCGGGTTAAAATGGGGTTGAATGTCCTAAGATTCTGCCTTAAACGCTATGTAGAGTGCAATGGAGGAGAGACATTTTGCCCGGACAGCAACCATACTGCCTGGTCTTATTTCGAATTTCAACTGACAAATGTTCTTATACATGTATGTCGATATGTACAGGTTTTTCATAACATTCAAAGGATTCAACTCTGATTTTCACATTCGCTCCGTCCTGTATTCCCGGACAGTGGGCAAACCACACCGGAAAATCCAGCGGCACTGTCCCGAAACACTGTGAATAGTGAGTCAGCGCGCTAGCGCCTTACGCAATGGGCCTTCGCGGCTCCTTTTATGAATAGTTATACATGCAAGTAGTTTTTAAATTGAAAACAAAATAGTAATGGTTTATTTCACGAAATAATTTACATGTACTAGGAACCGAGCATCACGTCATGACAGCCATTTTAGAATTAAATTGTAACTTTATATAAAAAAAAATTATGAATATTATAGTTATAACACGTAGTTTTTACATTGGAAGAAAATTAGGAATGGTTTATTTCACGAAATAATTTATAAAACGAGAACGCGCGTACTATGGACTAGAAACCGAGCATGACGTCATAACACAGCCATCTTGGAATTCAATTGTAACGTCATTAAAAAAAAACGAAGCAATTTTCCAAGGAACAAGCATGCTAAGTCGTACTTGAAAGAGTGTCTCCCACAAGAAGACGAAGAAGAAGAACAACAAGATGAGTACCGCTTTGGGCCCAGTGCCTGGTTTAACTTGAACAATAAGGAGTCGGTTATTTTCCTGGGCATTATCGATTTATCAATATTCATCTAATTTTTTTTTTTATAAATTGGAAAATGGATAGTAATGGATTTATTTCAAAAAGTTGGTTTTATTTTAGAAAATCATTCAGTTAAGTTCCTGGTTGATGTCTATCGCTTGATTTTGAGTCAAGGTTAAGTGGAAGGAATGTCATTAATTTGGAATATTCATGTCTATTTCCTTGTTGTTAAAACGTGCAATATTAATCATTCCAAATGACGGCTATTATACAACAGACTAAATAAAATAAATAGACACGTTTGTCAACGTCATTTTTGAAGGGTCGCGGAGGCTAAGTGGGTAAGACGTTGGATCGCTAGTCGGAAGGTCAGGTGTTCGATCCCTGCATTGGCCGAGAAAGTTCATCCAGATTTTCCGGATTGATTCCCCCCTGTCAGTGATGTAGGACGGAGGACCTGGCAAAAAACCGATGTCCCGTGTACACGTTAGCGTGCAAGTAAAAGATCCATTGATCGTTGGAATTCGATATAAGAGTAGGCCGTCGCGCCGCTTTACGGGCAAAATTTCCTTCACAGCACATCGTATGGCGTATGTGTATGTCTATCTTCATTACAGGGGCGGATCCAGAGGAGGGTTACCCCCCCCCCTGCTCAGCTACATAAAAAAAATAATGCCTTGCATCAATGAAATTACAACAAAAAGTGATCCTACATCAGTATAAAAATGATTTCTCTGTTTAAAAAGCTAAATTTGTATGTATGCTTATGTAATTTAGAGACGATGATGGCAGATTTCCGTAACTGAAACCTGGCAAACCCCCTCCTGCAAAAATTCCTGGATCCGTCCCTGCATTAGCTCAGTTCAGCTCAGCAAGTGCGACGTTAAACCCCATCATATTTCATTTCTCAAAATGCCTTGTGCACTTCAGTAAAGAGTTTTATGTTATATATTCTTGTAAATTTTTACAGTTGCGCAAGTCAAATATATTTCGATTTAATAATCTTAGAATTTTATTTTACAAAATTTACACCAAATTACTTAGCCTGAGTTTCATGAATATTGCTGATCATGAAAACCTGTAGGGTGAATAATAAAAACCAGGTCTAGACGGTAGAGCAGATTTACTTGATTACACATCAAAGTGTACTCATATTTACATTGGATTACTTGATTACATATGCACATATGAACAGATCTAGGGAGGGGGGCTGTAAATGAATAATTCAAATCATGAAAAGTGCATCTGTGGGGTATTTACGATATTGTCGTGGGTGTTTTTTTGTCATAGTCTCCGCCAATTTGACTTGGATTCCTAAAACACACAATTTCGAATTAAAGGAGTTGACAAATTTTGCTGATATTTGTTTCACACTCAACACTTCACACTCAACCAGGGCGGAGGGCCAAAAAAGTACAGCTCTCTAATCGTTCGGATGGAACAACAAACTACGGTTTGCTCCAACTGGGCTAATGAAGACGAACATATGCCATACAGTGTGCTATGGTGGAAATTTTGCCTGGACAGAGGCACTACGGGCTACTCTTATATCGATTTCCAACTGCCAAGGAATCTTTTACGTGTACGCCAATGAGGCAATGTGTACACGGTACCTCGGTTTTTCGTTCCATCCGAACGACATTGTCAGACTATCTTAAAAAAATATATCAATGAACAAAATACTAGTACCTGAAGAACGAGATACGTAGATTATCAACCATAGAGTTATATATAACCATATCTTGAACATCTTCCAATCTTCTCTTGAACAACTCAAACAGTGGACTTATCAGGCACAGAACTCTTGTCACGGTTCACTTCACAACCAATAGTTTACAATCATACAGATAACATTGCCAGAAATTGCTGTTTTCCGTGAATTTCACAAGCTAAGAAACAAGAAGTGCTGGAGTACCGGGTACTAGAAACTCTTCTGTCCTAGCGTTCAGGCAGACAGGGGTGTTCTTGGTAATTGAAACTTATCTCTTTCACTAGATTATCGGGCATCAAGATATGAGAAAAGGGAGTTCTCGGCACAAGAAACGTATCTCTCCTGACTTCACGATTAGGCATAAAGAAAGCTGAAAGGAGTGTCCTCCGAACTAGAATTCCTAAAGAAGAGCGCGTCTCCCGTTTCTACCAAACACAGCAGCAAAGAACAAAAGATTGGCCTACTATAATATATAAATAGAATTAAATATATAAGTTCGGTTAAACATGTGGTCACCAAATTTTTTCCTGTTATATATTTGAGATTTCTATTGGTTGATGTCAAGGGGCGTTGTCCGCTATATAAAACGTGTGTGTAAATGGTACACCACTAGAGTATTAAATCACAACTTCCCTAAATTTATACAAGTTAAAGAGAACTTCTCTCGACAATAAATTGGTGTATTAAATTACAACTTCCCTATGTTTAGTTCCGCCTCGTCAGTGGTGCGGGACAGAGGGTATGGCAAGGGACACTTTGTAGACGTGCGGATAGAACGAAAAATTGAAGCCCTGTGTACACATTCAGGGGCGTTTTAAGATTTATCATGGCGGAGGCTAAACCATTTTGAGGGCCCTCTTTCGCAGGGGGTGGGGGTGGGGTGGGGGCGTCTTAATTGGTGATTTTTATGCAAATTCAATGACTGCGTTCAGTAATGGATTCGACAGTAACAGTGGATAGAAAGCCATTGACCCGGACTCGGGCCCTTTCCCTTGGCCAGAGGGGCCTTTTTGTCGGGCGTTGGGGCCTTTTGTCTGTCTTTAGGGCCCCTCTAACTAGGGTACATTTTCATTTTTCTCATCGGTTTTAGCATTTTTCTCCCGTTTTATTTTTCCAATTTCTTTGTGTTTTTTTCTCGAGGAGGCTAGCGCCTCCGGCGTCTCTGCTATAAAACGCCTTTGTACACATTTGTCTGCGATATCACCTCGGTGGAAGCGGACGTTAAATAAAGCTAATTCACACACATTAGCGTGCACGTAAAAGAATGCATGGCAGTTGAGGGCCGATATAAGAGTCATAGTGCCACTGTCCGTGCAATCTTATCAAAATACAGTTCTATATTTCGTTTCGTATTTTATTATTTCGATGGCTTACATTACGGAGAACGCTAGACGATCCTACGCATTTTAGCATAAATGACGTCATACATAGGCCTAGATTGTGGGTTAGGGCTAGGACTTGTAGATTTCGTGAAAGTCTCGAGATGTAAACAGGGCTAACCCTAACCCGTACCCTGGGCCAAGCCTAACCCGTACCCTAACCCACAATCCACATGTGACGTCATAAAATGCGTACGACCGTCTTCGATCTGGAGAACGCTAGATCGGAGACGGTCATACGCAAATTGTGACGTCATATGTGAATTGTGGGTTAGGGTAAGGGTTAGGCTTGATCATGGGTTAGGGTTAGGGCTAGCCCTGTTTACATCTCGGGACTTTGACCAAATCTACAGGTCCTAGCCCTTACCCTAACCCTAACCCACAATCTATATATGGCGTCATATGTGCTAAAATGCGTAGGACCGTCTCCGATCTAGCGTTCTCCGTTCTCCTTACATTACACATAGTGAAGACAAGTAAAATGAAATTTTAGACTATAAAAACTAAACGAAATAGTATCTGTGTTTTAATCCGATTGGCTGTTCGGGCAACATTTTCCATAGCACAATGACAATCTGTTTCACAGAAAATTACTTTCGAATTATCTCTGTAACAGATGACTGTCCACAACACGTGCGTTGACTGCACGCGGCGTAAGTCATTGGCTCAACGTCTCGTGCAATGTTTACTTAACACCTAACTGCTTAGGGCAAAATGATGCATTTTACTAATTTTAATACCCATTAACACCAAATAGGAAATATTTTTAACTACAAATACTTCAAACGTCTTTATTTATTTTTCTTTTACCTCAAAAAAATGTTTGAGAATTTAATTTGTCGGAGTAAAAAAGTTAATATGCCGTACTCATTAAGCCTCGTCGATGTCATGCTTATCAGTGATTGTAGCGGCCAAGCGAATATTCACTGCGGGATCAGTTTGGTATGGCGTATGACGTGTGCTCGTCTTCATTAACCCAGTGGTAGTAGAACGATATAGGACGTTCAACCCCATTTCATTTCCCAATATTTATACAACTTAAAGAGATCTTCTATCGAAAATTAAATTTCTACTTCCACCCTTTGGTCATTCAGATTCATTTTCAAGTAGATCTACGTATTGTAAACATCCGGAGGGTACACGGTGTTAGGTCAGTCTTTGTCATATTAGTGCGAACGTTAACCCCACTAGCTAGGTTTTTGGTTTCGTTACGTTCAAAACATTTAGATTCTGAACTCGTTTAATATGAATTTAATTAAAAAGCGATGATATGCGTCCTGCTGTGTGAACGTTCTTTGGGGAACGCTTGCCGGAAAACGGCGTTTCCGTCTAATCGAAAGCAAAAATATACGCAGGGATTCGGGTTTTCGTCCCATCCGCTGACGGGATACTGCTCCATTCGTTAGAATATTGTCCTGCGCAAGGAAGAATAAGTGACGTCACCTGACAACAAAACCAGGAAGAAAATACCGGAGGTATCATGTGATATAAACGGAAATCGTCATAGTAACATGAAACAACCAGTCATTGTTCTTTATGACAGTAAAAATTTAACCGTTCAAATCTAAAGAAACCTTTGATTTATCCTTTATCCTTGGATAGCGGAATGTTTAGAACGCGTGAGCTGTCACGAGATCTGTCATTGAGTCAACTAGCGTGGTTTCGATTCCCCGGTTGTACATGACAAGTATAAGGTCGCCTAGCTGTCCCATCTCGTGGCGTTTCTACGGGTCCTCCGGTTTCGTCCAACTGCAAAAGACATCTTCGCCCAAGCGTTTTACTGAAATAAAATTGAACATAATATGTTAATCCAGAAATTATCTACTTTGTGTCTAGAGGACGTTAAACCCCATCTCTCCCTCTCTCTCTCTCTCTCTCTCTCTCTCTCTCTCTCTCTCCCTCTCTCCTTTTCACTATCTATGAATTAAACATGGCCTTTTCCACTTCAAAGGTTTAAAAGAGGTCAACACTTTAATACATCTTTATGGTCGTTTGTTTCGACAAAATTACGGAAATGTTTTTCAGGTTAAAGGAGCTAAATCTCTAAATCAATATTATCCATAATATTCGAAATTAAAAACAAGAATTAGAATTCCATATTGGTCCATTTCAATGAATATTGATGTTGTTATCATGTCACGAACATATAGGATCCTAATATTCAATATTTTAGACACAAATACCATTTTATAACCAGTACACGAGTCGTGTGTTCTATGGTTTCGGGTGCCTTTTCGTAATGAACAAATGAAGTAATTAGAAAGGCTGATTCATAAACGACAAAATAATATTTAAAAAAAAAATAAATAAATAAATAAATAAAAAATAACACGTGCACGTACTAAGCAGGCGAAAACGACTCGTTCAATTTAACAAAATTGATTAGAAACTAGACCTGCATGCAGGAATGACGGGTTTCACTGGTGCCAAGTTACTCTTAAACATGTCACTTTCGGTGCAAAGTTACACTTGAACATATGTCACTTCCGGTACCAACGAAACCACTAAACAGGTTTCCAAATTAACATTGCACACAAATAAAATGGACGTAGAATCAACCAATAAATACAGCAATATCAAGTCATTTTATACATTTGTTACTTGTAAATGATCTTGACAAAATTAAATTACTTCCGGTGTTAATGAAAATGTTCAATTAGTTTTATGAAATCAGAAATGGCATACGATATCATATAGTGAAAATTTTATGTAAATCGAATAATAATTGCCACTTTTAAAGACCAAAAAACTTGAAAAGTGACTTGTAGAAAATCGACTATTTCTCTGCAACCGTACAAGTTAGAAACCATTTTGTGGTATCTGTATGATCGTATGGGTCCATTTTATTTGTTGATTGGCATCAAATACCATAATTTGAAAAACATTTCAAAACAGACTCATTTGAATAAAATATCTGTTTTGAAGGCTAAAAATACAGTTTTTGCCAAAATGATGTTACTTCCGGTGATAATAAAAATCTTAAATTACTTGTATGAAATCCTAAATGGCATTAGGTATAACATGGTGTAACGTTTATGAAAATCGAATAATAATTGACACTTTTATGGCCCAAAAACCTTCAAAAGTGGTCTGTAGAAAACCGTCTATTTCTCGGCAACCGAACAAGTTAGAAACAATTTTATGATATGTATATGACCATATGAGTTGTGTTTATATGTGAATTTAAACCAAAAGTTAAAATTATTAATACATATTAAGTAATTCTTGGTTGAATAAAACATTGATTTAAAAAGTTTAAAATGCAGTTTTTGACAAAATGACGTCACTTCCGGGGTCAATTTTAAATTGTAATCAACTTGATATGACGCTACATACTTTTTGAATCAAATTATGTCACTTTTATAAAAATCCAATAATAATTGACTATTTTACAGGCAAAATAACGAAAACAGTGACTTGTACAGAACTGTCCATTTCTTGGTAACTGCTTATATTACAAACTAATTTTAACATACATTTTCTTCGTATGGATTATAGCTACAAGTTTATAAAAGTTACGAAGAAATATTTTAAAATCTGAAAAGCCTGAATAGGTTGTAAATGGGTCAATTTTACACCATTTTTAGCCATTTAATCGAATTTGCTCGAAAATGAAATCGAAATTAAAAAAACTGCTTCCGCCATTTTTTGCGCCTTGAAAGGGCACTCTCTTTGAGTCAAATAACTTTTCCAAAAAATAATATTTGTTTTCGAAAAATGGTACCTAACTGTCAAAATTGTAGTTTTTGGTAAAATTATGCCACTTTCGGTGCCGACAGATAACACTTCCGGTAATAAAAAAAATGACAATTCAGACAACGAAGCATATGAACTTTGTTTTATACAAATCGAACAATAAAAAATTAATCTAGGACTGAAAAACTGAATTAGCCAATAGGGGCCAAGGAAAATTACTGAGACAAAATTTTTTAACATTTTTGCACTAGGCAGATGACTCTTTAATTCTGTGCACAATACGACTAAAAAATATTCATAAATAAAAAAGTTTTTTGTAAAATTTTAAATTTTCGAAATTTGGCGCCTAATATCTTCGAAGATTTGCCGAAAATCAAAAATCGTAAATAGCGTAGCTATGTGCCCTGTCTCAGGCTATGCCAAAATGTATCGAAAGTTAAAATCCAATGATTATTGTTAAAATTACTGCAATATTTTCAAAAACGATAACTTCGGTGATTTCGGACATTTCGCATTGTCGCAGAACGTTCAAAATAGCTTTATCCTCTAAGTCACACCCACTTTCCCAGTAAAACCGAAGAAATCGTAACGATGCGACAAGCAGTTGCTGAGATCTACTCAAAACAAAAGAAGAACTAGACCTGCATGCAGGAATGGCGGGTTTCACTGGTGCCACGTCACTTTCGGTGCCACGTTACCCTTAAACATATGTCACTTCCGATACCAATGAAACCATCAAACAGGTTTCCACATAAGCATTGTAAACATCAAATAAAATGGACGAAGAATCAACCAAATCCAGCAATATCAATTCATTTTATATATATGTTACTTGTAAGTGATCCTGGCAAAATTTCATTACTTCCGGTGATAATGAAAATGTTCAATTAGTTTTATGAAATCAGAAATGGCATAAGGCATCATAATGGCGAAAATTGTATGTAAATCGAATGAGAATTGCCACTTTTATAGACCAAAAACCTTGAAAAGTGACTTGTAGAAAACCGTCTATTTCTCGGCAACCGTACACGATAAAAACTATCTTTTGGTATCTATATGATCGTATGGGTTCAATCCATTTGTTGATTGGAATCAAATATCATAATTTGAAATATATTACAAATCAGACTCATTTGAAAAAAATGTCTGTTTTGAAGGTTAAAAATACAGTTTTTGCCAAAATGACATTACTTCCGGTGATACTGAAAATGTTAAATTAGTTCTATGAAATCATAAATGACACAAGATATCATATGGTGAAAATTTTATGAAAATCGAATAATAACTGACACTTTTATAGACCAAAAACCTTGAAAAGTGACTTAAGGAAAATCGCCCATTTCTCTGCAACCGTACAAGTTAGAAACCATTTTGTGGTATCTGTATGATCGTATGGGTTCAATCTATTTGATCAATAGAATCAAATATCACAATTTGAAAAAAATAACAAATACGACTCATTTGAATAAAATATTGTTTTTTGAAGGCTAAAATTTAAGTTTTGAGCAAATGACGTCATTTCCGGTGGCAGCGCAAGGGGTAAAATGGTTTGACATAGTCCACTATGGTATTAGGCATCCAATGGCGAAAGAAAATTGAAAATCGAATAATAATTGATTCTTTTACAGCCAAAATTACGTGAAAAGTGACTCATGCAAAATTGCCTATTTCTCGGCAACTGCTTATATTACAAACTAATTTTCACATACATTCTCTTCGTATGGATTATAGCTACAAGTTTATAAAAGTTACGTAAAAATATTTTAAAATCTGAAAAGCCTGAATGAGTTGTAAGTAGGTCAATTTTACGCCTTTTTTCACCTCTTAATCCAATTTGCTAGAAAATGAAAAAGAAATTAAAAAAACTGCTTCCGACATTTTTTGCGCCTTTAAAGGACACACTCTTTGAGTCATATAATTTTTCAAAAAAATAATATTTGTTTTCAAAAAATGTACCTAACTGTCAAAATTGTAGTTTTTGGTAAAATTATGCCACTTCCGGTGCCGACAGATAATACTTTTGGTAATAAAAAAAATGACAATTGAGACAACGAAGCATATGAACTTTGTTTTATACAAATCGAACAATAAAAAATTAATCTAGGACTGAACAACTGAATTAGCCAATGGAGGCCAAGGAAAACTACTGAGACAAAATTTTTTAACATTTTTGCGCAAGTCAGATGACTCTTTAATTCTGTGCACAACACGACTAAAAAATATTCATAAATAAAAAAGTTTTTTGTAAAATTTTAAATTTCCGAAATTTGGCGCCTAATATCTTCGAAGATTTGCCGAAAATCAAAAATCGAAAGTAGCGCAGCTATGTGCCCTGTCTCCAGCTATGCCAAAATGTATCGAAAGTTAAAATCCCATGATTATTGTTAAAATTACCGCAATATTTGTAAAAACGATAACTTCGGTGATTTCGGACATTTCGCATTGTCGCAGAACGTTCAAAATAGCTTTATCCTCTAAGTCACACCCACTTTCCCAGTAAAACCGAAGAAATCGTAACGATGCGACACGTAGTTGCTGAGATCTACTCAAAACAAAAGAAGAATAATAATAATAATAATAAGAATAATAATTTTAACAAAAACAATAGTGTTTCACACAAGCTTCGCAGTGTGAAACCCTAATAATAATAATAATAAGAACTAGACCTGCATGCAGGAATGACGGGTTTCACTGGTGCCACGTCACTTTCGGTGCCACGTTACCCTTAAACATATGTCACTTCTGATACCAATGAAACCATCAAACAGGTTTCCACATAAGCATTGTAAACATCAAATAAAATGGACGAAGAATCAACCAAATCCAGCAATATCAATTCATTTTATATATATGTTACTTGTAAGTGATCCTGGCAAAATTTCATTACTTCCGGTGATAATGAAAATGTTCAATTAGTTTTATGAAATCAGAAATGGCATAAGGCAGCATAATGGCGAAAATTGTATGTAAATCGAATGAGAATTGCCACATTTATAGACCAAAAACCTTGAAAAGTGACTTGTAGAAAATCGTCTATTTCTCGGCAACCGTACACGATAAAAACTATCTTTTGGTATCTATATGATCGTATGAGTTCAATCCATTTGTTGATTGGAATCAAATATCATAATTTGAAATATATTACAAATCAGACTCATTTGAAAAAAATGTCTGTTTTGAAGGCTAAAAATACAGTTTTTGCCAAAATGACATTACTTCCGGTGATACTGAAAATGTTAAATTAGTTCTATGAAATCATAAATGACACAAGATATCATATGGTGAAAATTTTATGAAAATCGAATAATAACTGACACTTTTATAGACCAAAAACCTTGAAAAGTGACTTAAGGAAAATCGCCCATTTCTCTGCAACCGTACAAGTTAGAAACCATTTTGTGGTATCTGTATGATCGTATGGGTTCAATCTATTTGATCAATAGAATCAAATATCACAATTTGAAAAAAATAACAGATACGACTCATTTGAATAAAATATTGTTTTTTGAAGGCTAAAATTTAATTTTTGAGCAAATGACGTCATTTCCGGTGGCAGCGCAAGGGGTAAAATGGTTTGACATAGTCCACTATGGCATTAGGCATCCAATGGCGAAAGAAAATTGAAAATCGAATAATAATTGATTCTTTTACAGCCAAAATTACGTGAAAAGTGACTCATGCAAAATTGCCTATTTCTCGGCAACTGCTTATATTACAAACTAATTTTCACATACATTCTCTTCGTATGGATTATAGCTACAAGTTTATAAAAGTTACGTAAAAATATTTTAAAATCTGAAAAGCCTGAATGAGTTGTAAATAGGTCAATTTTACGCCTTTTTTCACCTCTTAATCCAATTTGCTAGAAAATGAAAAAGAAATTAAAAAAACTGCTTCCGACATTTTTTGCGCCTTTAAAGGACACACTCTTTGAGTCATATAATTTTTCAAAAAAATAATATTTGTTTTCAAAAAATGTACCTAACTGTCAAAATTGTAGTTTTTGGTAAAATTATGCCACTTCCGGTGCCGACAGATAACACTTTTGGTAATAAAAAAAATGACAATTGAGACAACGAAGCATATGAACTTTGTTTTATACAAATCGAACAATAAAAAATTAATCTAGGACTGAAAAACTGAATTAGCCAATGGAGGCCAAGGAAAATTACTGAGACAAAATTTTTTAACATTTTTGCGCAAGTCAGATGACTCTTTAATTTTGTGCACAACACGACTAAAAAATATTCATAAATAAAAAAGTTTTTTGTAAAATTTTAAATTTCCGAAATTTGGCGCCTAATATCTTCGAAGATTTGCCGAAAATCAAAAATCGAAAGTAGCGCAGCTATGTGCCCTGTCTCCAGCTATGCCAAAATGTATCGAAAGTTAAAATCCCATGATTATTGTTAAAATTACCGCAATATTTGTAAAAACGATAACTTCGGTGATTTCGGACATTTCGCATTGTCGCAGAACGTTCAAAATAGGTTTATCCTCTAAGTCACACCCACTTTCCCAGTAAAACCGAAGAAATCGTAACGATGCGACACGTAGTTGCTGAGATCTACTCAAAACAAAAGAAGAATAATAATAATAATAACTAGACTTGCTTGCAAGGCTGAAGGCTTTCACCTTACCCAAGGCAGCACAAAATGCCTACCACTCACCCCTTAAAACACACACACACACACACACACACACACACACACACTTAAACAACTCAGACATTGACACTTTCTGTGCATGCGCATTACGATAGAAGGAAAGTGAAAAATATAGTTGAACAACTATGAACTTGGATCGGTAGAATCCTACAGGCGCCAGAAATCTAAATACGCAATCAAAAACGCAAAGATTCTAAAAAAAAAAATTACAATTTTAGTACATTTTCAAATTTTCAGAACT
This sequence comes from Patella depressa, assembly GCA_948474765.1. NCBI lineage: Eukaryota > Metazoa > Mollusca > Gastropoda > Patellidae > Patella > Patella depressa. The sequence continues at coordinate 74,632,780 of OX419716.1, forward strand.
GCGTGGTATTGCAATTCGACCTATATCTCATCCGCAATATTCCCGGCTCTACAAAAATATAACTTTTTCGAAAATCGGTTGGGAATTGAGATTATTAGGACCTATTTTCATTTATGCACGTTAAAGATTTACTTCACTTCAGGTCTGTTCAGAACTTTCGCAATACTTCTAAGTACTTACTGCTTAAAACATAGGAAAAATCATTATTCAGAACTCTATCTGTTTTACTTTCAGAGATCTACACGAGAATAAAAAAAAAAACAGTTTTCCAAATGGGACCAAAAAAAAATCGTGTCAGATAATAACCAAAACCAGGAATCATACCTTTCAACATAAACTTTTCAACATTTGTACAGAGGGGTGCCTTCCTTATAAATAGCTTCAGTAAATAGCGTCATTTTCGCTGGTATCAAATGATGACGTCATGTAGACAAAAACCTGGGATAAGAATTTCCGGAGTAACTGTTATTGACTAAAATAAATTATTTTCATCCTAGGAGCAGCATTACCAGATATTGGTTACCAGTAAAACACCTTTAGTTCAAATATTGCCTCTTTCAAAAAAAGCTCTCTATATAATGCTTTATACGTAGGCAAAACGTTCCGATTATGACCAACTCGGACTGTTGCCAATGTCACACCAATGTGTACACGGGACTTTGGAATCACGTCCATATCAACTAATCAAATATGCAACTGGTTCAAAAATTGACTTAATATTCGATGAAATATCTACAATTTTCTGATTTCGTGCACGTTAAAGATTTGACGTCACTACATGTAACATATAAAAATTTAATATTTATTACAGATAGAGTCCATGCTCAAACTGGTTATCTCAACTGAGAACGACATGGTTATCTCAATCCGACCTTTATCAAATCCGCAATATCCCCGGCTGTACAAAAATATATTTTTTTCGAAAATCGGTTGGGAATTGACATAATTAGAACCGATGTTCATTCGTGCACGTTAAAGGTTTACATCACTTCCGGTCTGGTTCACAACTTTCGCAATAGTTCTAAGTACTAAATGTTTAAAATATGGGAAAAATCAATATTCAAAACTCTATCTGTTTTAGTTTCAGAGATCTACACGAGAATAAAAAAAACCCGAGTTTTCCAATTGGGACAAAAAAGTATCGTAAGTGTCAAATAATAACCAAAACCCAGAATCATACATTCAACATTAATTTTTCAGCATTTATATGGAGGAGTGCCATCGTTATAAATAGCTTCAACAGAGAGGTTTATTTTCACTGGTATCAAATGATGACGTCATGGAGACAAAAATCCTGCGATATTAATTTCAGGGGTTAACTATTATTTACTAAAACCAATTATTATCACTCTAGAAGCACCAGTAACAGATATTGGTTACTATTAAAACACACTTTGTTCAAATATTGCCACTTTTTAAAAAAATCTCTCTATATATGCTTTATACGTATGCAAAACGTTCCAATTATGACCAATTCGGACTTTTGTCGATGTCACACCAATGTGTACACGGGACTTCGGAATCGCGTTTTCATGTCAGCTACTCAAATATGTAACTGGTTCAAAAATTGATTTTATATTCAATGAAATATCGCCAATTTTCGGATTTCGTGCACGTTAAAGATTTGACGTCACCAACATATAAAATTTTATCTTTAATTAGAGATAGGGCCCAATCTCAAACTACATCATGCCTTCTATCACAGGTGCAATATTCGTACTTCTGTCTGCACGATACTACTGCAAGATACAACTGCAAACTATTGATAATTGTATTTCCTTTTAAACAGCGCGAGCCGTCGATTTGTTTCGAGATGATTACGGTTATGAGGTAATTTTGACAAAGAAGAAACAATATTAATTCAAAGACTAATTATTACACACAGAAATCAATTATTTCTGTTACAGGGTCACTAAACCCATATTTTGAATATAAGTCAACACTCAAAGTTGAAATACTTTTAGCTCAAATATCGTCACTGTGAGAGAAATGGGGAATTTTGAATATGCTCTAAACGTTGGTAAAACGTACAGATTGTATCAACTCTTACTGCATGTTTCGCTTAACAATGAAAGGTGACGTTTTCAATTTTCGATCCTTTTGTTCTCATACTCCTGATATTTCCAACTGTTGCGCAATGGTTTCATACCTAAGACTACCGATAAAACTCTCTGTAGAAGAATTTCAAAAAAAAAATTACGTTGACTTTTCGAGAAAAAGACGTCTAAAAATGCTCCAAATGGTAAAAATGCGACGTTTTGGATTTTCAATCTCGTTTTTCGACTACTCATGACATTTAGAGAAATTGTACAATGGTTTCACACAATACACCACCTATAAGACTCTCGAATGAGAAAGTTTTAAAAAAATCGTAGGCGGCTTTTCCGAGAAACATGCGTTTAAAATTGCTCGAAATCGTAAAAAACCTTACTTTTCAAAGTCCTATAACTTTTTAAGTTTGAAAAAGAAACTTGTCGCTGTGGTACCATCTTGTAGATATTTTATGTGGCTATCAAATGACATTGTACTTTAGCTACTCAGTAAACAGCCAATTGAAACATCGCACTTTGCGCACAGGCACCCATTTTTCAGAATTTTGTCAAAGTTTGGATACATTTATTGACCACTTCCGGTGATTAGAGCATTTTCATCCATAGTCAAAGGACTGGAGACGACTCCCGACTTCATATTCCTGAAGTTTCAGAAAAATCGTAGGCGTCGTTTTAAAAAAATAAGAACTCTACGATTTGACCAAAATTCGTAAAAAAGTGAAAAATCAAAGTTAATATTTCAGAACAAAACTTAGATTGTTGGAATCGGATTGATGTCAGCTATCCAAAAATATAAGTTATATTTCTAAATTCCCAAAAATAACAATTTTAGAAAATTTTGAAAATTTTCCATTTTTCACCCAAAAATTGAAAGCGACAAAGTTTCCAAATTCTACGTATTTGAACTGCTGTCTTCTAGGAAATGTCTCCAGCTAACCAAAAATGTAAATTTTAAAAAAATCGGTTAAGAATTAGCAGAATTATGGTAGATTTTCAATTTGCGTGCACGCTAAAGATTTGACGCATTTCCGCTATGCGCACAAATTTCGTTTTACATTTAAGCACTAACCACCACCCAGTTTCCCAAGTGAAAATCAAATTTCAGACCTCTATCCCTTATAGTTTCTGAGATCTAGCTTCCCCCAATAAAAAAAAAATAATAATAATAATCTTAGTAATAACAATAGTCTTTCACCATTTAAAAATGGTGAAAGCCTAATAAGAATAATAATTTTAACAAAAACAATAGTGTTTCACACAAGCTTCGCAGTGTGAAACCCTAATAATAATTTTAACAAAAACAATAGTGTTTCACACAAGCTTCGCAGTGTGAAACCCTAATTACAACAGTTGAATATAAATCACTTTACAAACATTTATATTGCATTAATTTGTGCTTTTAGAACCATCTTCGTCTACTTCAATGTTCCAGAAATGTTGGGGGTTGGGGGGTTGGAGTGGCCTAGTGGTCTAGTGGTCTAGAGTGCCGCGCTTCGACCTCTAGCTGGCCAGTCACCTCTGGCTTGCGGCTGTGGTTTCGAGCCCTGGTGTGAGCGTATGTGGCTTGGAGATAGGGGCGCCTTCTCAACCTCGTGGGTTTCCTCCGGGCACTCCGGTTTCCTTCCACTGCTAAAGACCCCTACGCGCAAGCGAATTATTGAAATAAAATTAAACCATATGTTAGTCCCGAAATGACCTAGTTTGTGTTGAGTGGACGTTAAACCCCATTTCTCTCTCTCTCTCTCCAGAAATGTTTATGCAAGTAAGGTTATCGACTCCCTCGCTTAACACGATGATCAGACGCTTTAAACATAGTGAACCGATCGCTGACCAGGAGGTCTCTTGTACGATCACATTTTGAACGACTGTCGTTATACGGGTTTTCCAGTATGGATTCCCCTTGTCCGTTGTGCAGGGTGGGGGTGGGGTCTGACATGGAAAAGTGTTGGCACAAAAAATCGAGGCCCCTTATAGCGTACTTTGTGTCGAAATGAAATGGGGTTTAACGTCCTACTCTTCTGAACCTAACCTGGGCTAATGGAAGACGGGCATACGCCATACAGTGTGCTATGGGGTAATGGAAGACAGACATACGCCATACAGTATGCTATGGGAGAAATTTTGCCCGGGCAGTGGCGCTACGGCCTACTCTTATATCGAATTCCAACTGTCAAGGGGTCTTTTACATGCACGCCAGTGGGTACACGGGAAATCGGTTTTTCGTCCCATCCGAACGACTAGGCAGCTGTCCTTGTCGGGCCCTCCGTTCTGTATCACTGACAAGGGGGGAAACCACGCGGGAAAATCGAGATGAACTTTCTCAGCCAATGCAGGGATCGAACATCCGACCTCCAGACTAACGAGTTAGCGCCTCACCCACTTAGCCACGTGCAGAATAATGGCGTCGGATGTCAATTTCATTTGTCTTTCAAATTTTTCTTGATTGGACCCAAAGAAAGGGACCCAAGAATTCGAAGAAAAGGTGGGTCTAAATGAATTCTCAACTAGCGAATGGCAAAGGTTCGAGTTCTTGCATCGATCGAGAAAACCTTTTTTTTTTCATTTTCAGGAACCGCCTTCCATCCAGAAGGCTGGTTTCTGCGAGACAGACATGAAAAATGTGCGTAGTCTTTCAGATGGAACGAAAACGGAGGTATACCGATTAATGTGTATCATTCATTGTAGTTATTTTAAATAACGGATGTCAGAGACAGATATCTCTCTCCCTGACATCCGTTATTTAAAATAACTACATTATATATACCATTATACACAATATATACATATAGTCTATATATATTACTAAAAATAAAACACACTTATATGGATATACTATTTCTGAATATATATATTGTACCACATTTATATATATATATATTGTACCACATTTATATATATATATATTGTACCACATTTATGTTGATTATCATTATTTGCTTGAAAACGATATCTGTATGTGTATCGAAACGTAGCATGTTAATAAATTCAGAAATAGTATATCCATATAAGTGTGTTTTATTTTTAGTGAAATCTATTTCTATGTCTTATAAGGATTATATATATACTACTGTTTATCGAAGGTTAATAATTAGTCGAATTCCAGACTGTCGAGAGTCTACTAATTTCCCCTTTTCCTCTATCCGACGGAAATCACCGATAACTAAATCTTATAAATTCATTCTGCATTATATTTTGTTTTTTTACCTCAGGGTAACATTATACATTCCGATTTTCGTTTCGTTTGTGTTCAAGTTAGAGTTCTAAATTTTGCATTACCAATATGGACGCCCCCATAGAAATGTAAATTTGACAACAGCGGTGAAGTATTTAACGATGTATTGTTGTATTAGCTGGTAAAGTGATCGATTTTTAATGTACTATAATGTAAGCCATGTAAACAGAATAAGTTTTCACTGTACGTATGATTGTTGTTCTTCTTTTCGTTGGAAACATGGCAGAAATAGTGAAAATAGGAGATTTGACATTTGTCGATTAGACGCTACCATACTCAGCGATTGACGAGAGTATCGTTTGTGATTATATGCCGGTAGGCCTATATGTTATTGGTCTAGCTTACGAACGTCACAACTGATTCACAATAATCACCATCGTTATTATTTTTATTGTTGTTTATCTAATGTAAATGTCTATGAGCTGGCTCATTAGCCAGGTCCTCAGTGTAAGTGTTGGTTGAATGTGAGAGTTCTTCAGGATAGGGCATGGAACCCTTTACAGATGTTGTTGCTGTCTTTGTAAATTTTCCCTCATATTATGCTCGTCTTGGCGTCTTTATTAGCCCGGTTGATGCAGAACCCCATTTCATTTACTGTCAGATCTTGACTCCTGATAACCTAGCCTCAGATCACATGACGCGGGACCGAAATGACATGTAATCAGAATTTCCAGTACCAGTTATAAAATGACAATCAGTTAACCAAAGTATTGGGAACATAATAACAGACTAATCTTTGCAAACTTATTCGAATGACATAATTGTACTCACTTACTACAGTTTTTTTTTTCAGGAGATTGGTCCATGGCCTGGGTTATGCATGGGAATTTTTCCCCATAGGATTTCCATAGAGAAACTTTTTACTAGGAGCAGTTCAATATTGTATGGTCTAAAATTAAAGCCAAGACCAATAACATTTCATCATAGTAATTATGGTTAGGGCACATGTTAGGGCTAACGACACCCCACTATTTACCTATTGGGTTTGGCTTTTAGTCTTTACTGTTCAGTGTGTCATAATGTGTTCCAATGGTAGATACTCATACTGGTACATTCTTTTTTGACTCTTTTTCAGATAATGCTGTAAACAACTGAGTATACATGTAGAATTCCATCTCGAACCTTGTTAAAATGTGTGAAATAAGACAGTTTGTTGATGAACGAATAACTGTTGAATATGGCTGAATTATCTCTTGTTAGTGTTATACTCTTCATAGCCTCTGGGGCATTGGTAAGAAAAATATTTTTTTAACATTTAAGATTACGGTAACTTTAATATCCATACAGCTTGATAATGACTAGAGAAGCCTAGTCGAAACCGCACTCAGTACTAAGCAGTAATTGTATTCCATACAATTGTGACCTATCTATTCCAGTTCAATTACTAAATGCCATTGAAACAAATTCTCTACAGTTGTTTGTGTGTGGCTGTATTAATTGAACTCTAACACAATCATAATCATGAAATAAAATGATGTTGGTAGAGCATGTTCCTCAGGATTCACTGGTGCATGTGCTATGGTGCTACAACCCCACTTTTAAAATCCTACATACGGTCCTGTTGTGTACATGTTATATTTTCATATTTTATCATTACTTGATAATGACTAGCAGAGAAGCCTAGTTGAAACATCGCTCAGTAATAAGTAGTAAATGTATTCCATAGAATTGTGACCTATTTATTTCCAGTTTAATTACTAAATGCCAATGAAGCAAATTATACTGATTCCATGTCATATTTTCGGTATGAAATGAAATTGAATATTGGGTTTAGCATTACTGTTCTGCTCCGACCGGGCAAATGAAGATGGACATACATATATGCCATTCAGTGTGCTATAATGGAAAGTTTGCTCAGACAGTGGTGCTACGCCCTATTCTTATATCTATTTCCATCTGCCATGGTATATTGTACGTGCACTCCAATGTGTGCACGGGGCCTCAGTCTTTCGTCCCATCTGAATGACTAGGCAGTTGTCTTTGTCAGGCCTTCCATCCAGCACCTCTGACAAGGGGAAGCCATGTCGAAAAATTGAATTTTTAAAGGGCCAATCCTGATGATGTTTTAGAGGATAAAACTACTTATATTTCTGTGTTAAAATTCCTTACACTCCTCTACCGTAGGGCCGAGCATCTAACTCAATATATGTGATACGTTTTCAAACAACTTAAATCGGTCATTCTTCATCTGGAAATGACCAAAGGTCGTTGTATTCAAAAGTCGTGTCAGGGGTTGACATTTCTAGTGCTTTACCCACTGTTCCATGCATGGCACACCGTATAATATTGTTTCATGCTAATCCCTCACTTCAACCAAAATGCCGGTAATGCAATGTATAAGAACTCTTCCAGATCCTAGTGTAGTAAAGATAAATAAAACAAAATTTTGAACAATAAAAAACAAAACGAAAATCTGTTAATGAATAATTTATAATTTACCTTTCTATGTATTTTTTTCAGTTGTTTTGTATATTGTTTTTGTTTGCCAAACGTCAGATAGCCAGATTTAGTTTTAAATCCGCCAGACGACCTCATATATCCATAGGATATGATATACCAAAGGTATGTAGACTTTATCTTAGTTTTCATTACATAATTTCACAAGTTTTCTGTTGCTGCAGGAGCTATGATAGCCCAGTGAGTAATGCTCAGACTCACTTTACCAGGAGGTCCGTGGTATTGGCAGAGGATTTTTCATGCTTTGGTGCAGGAAGGAGGGTCTGTTATTATTTATGTAAATGACCAAAATATCATTGCACAGTTTCCGAGTTGGGTGACAGGGGAGACAACTAAGTTTTATAAGGATGCAGACCACCATTAATTTCCCCCATTGACTTCAATGTTAATTCTGGCCTCTTTGCCCAGCTCCAACTTTTCCCCAAATTTTCGTTGAGCTGAATGCTTTTCACTACAGACAAATGATCATGTCTTTGCGCCCAAACTTGTATGAGGAAATCAACAAAAATGGGCATGCAAAAGGGGAGAAAAGAGATACTTGCTATAAATAGACAAACTTCAATTTGTGGGTACCGAGATGGGGAAATGTAATGGTGGTCTGCCTCCATAAGACCTGTTAATATAACTGGTTTCAGATTTTAAAAAGATTATACTGAACTATATCGAAATAGTCAATTAACCCTCTTCAATATTATCAGATGATTGTGACATGTTAGACTCTTTGTGCTTATCCCGGTTGTACGTGACAAGGATTAGCAGTGGCAATACCCAGCACTACTTTTGATTGTACACGTATGTAGTCTTAAACTCAGTATTTAATTTTTGTTGGGGCTTTAATGTATCTTTGATTATTTTTCTTTTAGGCAATGAAATTAGAAATACAGAGAAGATTTGATCGAGTTCAGTTTATAAAGTACGAACCTGTTTTATTAACAGAAAAAGTTCAACAAGTCTCAGCAACAGGTAAGTGTAATTAGGAATAGGGTTGAATTTCTCTTCAGTCACTCTATTTCTATGGTGGCATGGTTTCCCTTTGTCAGTGATGCAGGATGAAGAGCATGACAAGGACAGGTGTCTAACCATTCAGATGTGACAGAAAACTGAGGTCCTGGGTATACATTGGTAAGCGTTTTTTTTCCATCCACTGGAGCCTGGTCTTATGACGTTATATGTGGATTGTGTGTTAGGATAAGGGTTAGGATAAGGGCTGTGGCCTGCAGATTTCGTCACAGTCTCGAGATGTAGACAGGGCTAGCCCTAACCCTGGGCCAAGCCTAACCATTATCCTAACCCACAATCCACATATGACGTCATAAGACCAGGCTCCAGTGGATGGAAAAAAACGTTTACCCATTGTTGGTCTGCACATAAAAAAAATGGCAGTTGGAATTCAGTGTAAGAGTAGGAGAGAGAGAGAGAGAGAAATGGGGTTTAACGCCCACTCAACACAAACCAGGTCATTTCGGGACTAACATATGGTTTAATTTTATTTCAATAATTCGTTTGCGCGTAGGGGTCTTTAGCAGTGGGAGGATACCGAAGTGCCCGTAGGAAACCCACGAGGTTGAGAAGGCGCCCCTAACTCCATGTCACATACGCTCACACCAGGGATCGAAACCACAGCCGCAAGCCAGAGGTGGCCGACCAGCTAGAGGTTGAAGTGCGGCACTCTAGACCACTAGGCCATCCCAACCCCCATATTTCCCTCATAGCACACTATATGGTGTATGCCCGTCTTCATTCGCCCAGTCAGCACAGTACAGAAGGATGTTGAACTCCATTGGGTGTCAAATGGCCTAGCATGTGGGCTTTAGATCGTAAGGTCTGTTATTAAGTCAACTCGCATGGTTTCGATTCCTAATTTGTATGTGACAAAGAATAGAGTAGCCTGTCCAACCTCATGGAATGTAAGATTTGAATAAAGAGCTCTCCAAAGTAGATAATGCAAAATAAATATATTGAAAATTTCATTCCAATTACTTTATTCTTATGGAAGATATTAGCCTTTGAAGGTTTGACAAGATGTGTGCACAGATTGCAACCTTTAAATCTACTAAAAATCAGACCTATTCGATGGCATTGAGAGTTAATTATGGTCTTGTCATGTTAATAGATATCTAATTAATAATTAAGAAAACATTTCAGGCCTAAAATAGACCTACAATAGGCAGATTTAGCTCAATTTGGGTATATTATAATGTAGATTAAGACATGAGAGATTTAATTTCTACTGGCATGTATTATTTAAAATGATTATGTTCCATTTTATAAAATGTTTTTGTGTTTATTTTCCAGTGCCAAATCATTATCACTATAGAATGAAAGCTTTAGATGCTTTTTCTAATGCAAGTAAGTAGTCAGATGTTACATTGTAAGAGGAGGGGGAAGTAGCATAACACTACCTACATAGAAGGATAGGGACCTATCATAGAAGGATAGGGCTATCATAGAAGGATAGGGACCTATCATAAAAGGATAGGGACCTATCATAGAAGGATAGGGACCTATCATAAAAGTAAGAGAAAGAAATGGAAAATTGTCCACACATTAGATATATACTATTCAAAAAAAGTAGGGGATATTTGATTTTTAAGTGTTATTAAAGTCACCTAATGAAACTGACGAAGAAACAAATGACAAAATGAAATGAAGTTCACATTCATCGATTTATTCCAAATGATCGTTAGACTAAGTAAGGCACAGACTGACCATTATGAGGGTAAAATGATACCCGGGGTCAAACAGCAAAGTTACCACAGCATCACAACAAAGTCAGTAACGGGTAAATCATCCTCTGTTTGTCAAACAAGCATTGATCCGATGTGGCATACTCCTAATGAGACGTCTAAGGTCATTTTGGTCCAGATTGTCCCATTCCTGTTGCAACGCAGCAGCAAGTTCTTGGACATTGGCAGGACGTTGTTGACGTTGACGTAACCTCTGTCCAAGCATGTCTCAGACATGCTCGATGGGGGAGAGGTCGGGACTCAGTGCTGGCCAAGGTAATGTGGTGATGTTCTGTTGTTGGAGGTAACCTGTAACGATCCTGGCCCTGTGACATCTTGCGTTGTCATCCTGGAAGATGAAACAGCGGCCATGACGTCGTGCGAACGGCACAACATGGACTGCCAAGATGTTGTCCCTGTAGTACTGGCCTGTAACACGCCCTGCAACAACATGTAAAGCCGTTCTTAACGTCTTGGAAGCGCTCGTTTTGACGACGCCACACCCTCCTACGTCTGTCCTAAAAATCAACAGTGAACCTTGACTCATCTGAAAACATCACATTGCTCCAGCGTCGATTATCCCAGTGTTGACGATCCCTACACCAACGACGTCTTGCCTGAATGTGATGATCTCTTAAACAAGGGATCACGCGAGGACGTCGGGCGCGAAGGTGAACCCTATGTAGTCGATTCCGAATCATCTGGCCACTCACTCTCACACCAGTGTCTGTTTGAAGACGAGCGCTGATCTGATTTGCTGTGATGACACGATTTCTCAAGGCCAAGGTACGGATAAATCGATCCTGGGCTTGAGTTGTCGCCCTTGGTCGACCTGAGCGTGGTCTGTCCTGTACAGATTGTGTATCACGGTATCTGGACCATAGCCTGCTTCAGTATATAGACATGATTAGGGTTATCTACCCTTATTAAAACGAAAGCAAAACAAACGCTGTTTCATTAGCAAGACAAGGGCTGTTTCATTAGCAAGACTGGTTTGGAAACTGTTTTTTGATTGGTTGAGACTTTGGCTGCAATCAATACAAGGGCAAATAATTTGAAATCGTGGATACCCTATGAATTAATCCAGGCTATAGTGTAGTAGTGCGGAATGAGACCACTGGTGTTACCGAGAATGTGTTCATTACAGTGTTGTTTGGATTATCCCTTTTTTGGAAATAAGCCGAAATAAATTTCAATTTAATTTTTCACTTGCATGAAAATTTCTATATCTTTTCTTGTCCAATTCCACATGTATGAATATTTTTAAAATGTTTTTTTTTCTTGTCATTTTCCAGTTGAGTGTTTGATGAAGAAAGATGAAACGTTAAAATTTAGAAATCCCAACGAAACTATTCAACATTACCTCTCGTCGCTCTGTCCAGCATCCATTAATGATACTCACGATGCGGCAATTATACATCATTTTGCACAATCATACGACCACGCCCGACACGATCCTAGTGTAAGTTTGATTATATAGTCCAGGGGATAATGCAAACTTATTTATGTTTTAGGGTGCGTAATCCTGGCTAGGTATTTCTGAAGTGAAATTGTCTGCCGAATCTAAAAACAAAACGAATTGGGGTTTAACATCATACTGTTCTGCTCCGAACTGTAGGGTGCACAATCCTGGCTAGGTATTTCTGAAGTGAAATTGTCTGCTGAATCTAAAAACAAAATGAATTGGGGTTTAACATCCTACTGTTCTGCTCCGAACTGGGGTAATTTAAGCGGGCATATGCTATACTGTGTGCTATGAGGGAGATTTTGCCCTGGCAGAGGCACTATGGCCTACTCTTAATCAAGTTTCAACTGTCAAGGCATATTTTATGGGACCTTGGTTTTTCGACCCATTCAAATGACTAAGCAGCTTCCCTTGTCAGGCCAAATCCAAAAAAGAATATCTCATATGCATCAGCTGGTATGTTTTTATAAAAGTTGCATGTTAGGTGAATTTTGGGTGAAAAATTTTGGGATAGCGGCAAAAAAAATTGGCATAAGTCAGCAACTATCCAGTAGGAAACAGTGATCTACGACTCAAAATATTTGTAGTTGTAGTGAATTCTTCTATTGCATAACATCAACAATATTTTATTTTGGGGTAAATATATAAGATCTTTGAACATGTCATAGACGGCATGCAAATCTAGCCACAGACTAGTCATAGACAAATAGTTTCTCAAACTAGATGAATAAAACCAGTGACCACCAGTGAATAATCAAATGGATTTGCATAGTTTTTTTCGCATTTTTTTCAGAAAATTTCGTGGCACATTTATGATGATCTTGCGACACCGGGCCCATAGCCAAAAATAGTGATTTCTTAGGAGTGTTCTTAGCCGGCCACATGCTCAGCCCCTCTAAAACATTCCGTAGCCTCTCCAAAACATGGCTACGGACCCGTGCGACACACTGGTTGAGAATCACTAATGTAGGACGATGACTACATTCCTATTTTTTTGTATGAAATAAAATCTTTTAACTAATTGTTCTGTATGTATTATTATAGGAATTTCGAGGAAACGAATTTGTGATATATATGGAATTATTAGATACTGTTATTAGAATGTAAGTTACTGTACACCTATGTGTATTTTAAATGTTGATTCTATTCACATTTCTTTTCGTAATTATCTTCCCATTGTTATTGAATCTCCGGTTGTATGTGACAAGGAGTAGGGTCGCCTGTCCAACCTCGTGGGTTTTCCCTTGGTACCTCGGTTTCCTCTCACTGCTAAAGACCACTACGCGCAAGCGAATTATTGAAACAAAATTGAAAACCATTTGTTAGTCCCGAAATGACCTAGTTTGTGTCGAGTGGACATTAAACCCCATCTCTCTCTCTCTCTCTCTCTCTCTCTCCCCATTGTTATTTAAATTATGCAACATAAGAAAATGAAACATGGCCGAGAAAGTTCATCAGGAATTTCTTGATCTGGTTTCCTCTTGTCAGTGGTGCAGGACGAAGTTCCTGACAAGGACAGGTGTTTAGTAATAATAAACAAGAAACTAGAAAAAAAAATCTGTATATAAAGTCTCGTTGAAACGTGACCTCTCACCAAAGTACTCTAATTGTCATTCATCAATATTGTTTATTGATGAAGACATCTGCTTTATTGTTTTTGTATTACAGTATTCTTATAGATGGAGGATTTTTGAATTAAGAAAAAAAAATCTAATTTTTCCAGGATACAGGCGGATAGAGTTAATCGTGTTAGTAGTTTGAACTGGAAGGAAAGTCCGACAACGGATACAGAAGTTGTGTTTGAACCTGGAAAATACGGAACACAAGATCAGACACGGACAAAGAAATCAGCCCATTCCTCGACCTCGGACCCAGGGAGACTGAAACACCGTTCAAAATCTAAATCAAAAACAGAAAAATTAGAAAGTATTAATTTAGTGGAAAGCAAATCAAGTGGTTACAGTAGCACAGATCGATCCAGTAGTTCTCGGAGCAGCGCGGAGAAACTGTTACCTCTTTCGCAAATATCGGATAAGGAGGAAAGTGTTTGAAAAACTTGAAACTTTATTCACAAAAGATGATCGTTAACATATCAATCATGGTTTAGTTATATAGAGAAATTTTTTAATTCTTTTTCCATATTTAAATTTATATCCAAGGAAGTGATATAGTGCAATTTGAACCAAAACCATTAGGGTAATGTATAAATCTTCATTTAAATATATATCCAAGAAAGTAGCACAATTTGAACCAGAACCATTAAGGTCATATATATATCTTTCGTGCTATGATTTTAACCTTCTTTTGATGATCAATTATCATTTTCCTAATATATATGTGAATTTAACAAGAATAAGGACTTAAAGATACATTATACAAGAGCTAAATTTGCCTATTATAGGTCTTTCTTTAAAGGGCCAATCCCGATAACTTTTTGGGGAATAAAACTGCTTAATTTTGTATTATAATCCTTTAAAATCCATAACCTAAGGCCCACCTACTAACCCGATATTTGTGATAGGCTTGTAAATAACTTAAACCTGACAATCTTCATCTGGAAATGGAGAACATTTTATTATACAATATCTGGATAAACCCAGACTTTTTTCTATAAAAATAATATGTAGATGAAATTCACCTTTTGTTATCAAGTACAGGGAATGGGTCATTCACTGTATAGACCTCTCAAGAAACATTAATCGATTATCAGGTCACCCAATGAAAAAATTGACCCGAAATCTTAAGCAGTGTTGACGTTGACGTTCGGATAAGCAGAGTTGACGTTCACGTCCAAACGACTCAATATTTTGAGCTGAAATTTTGAGACAAGGTAAATACACCATGCCACTATATTTTGGTCTATAAATTTCATAAATACTCGGGCTTTAATTTTTGAGACTCTGTTCTTATCGGGATTGTCCCTTTAAGCCTGAAATGTTATCCGAATTATTAGACATTAATTAACTTATCCACACCATAATCAACTCTCGATGTCATCAGATTTCTCCGTCTTTAGATTTGAACGGGTTCAGGCATATCTTGATTAATCTAAAAATGGACGAGCGAGACTTAGCTTCGAACAACCAGTACGGTAGTTGCAATTATCGCACACGTCTTGTCAAACTGTCTAAGGCTAATATCTTGGCTCACAATTGAGTAATTTGAATGAAATTTTCAAATTATTCATTTTACATTATCTATTTTCAAACTATTATAACAAGAATGTCAAGCTCTTTATTAAACTCTTAACTAATATACCTTTATTTGGTAGGAGCCACATTGTGGATTATTATTATAAAACATTTTAGGCCAAAAGAAAGACCTGCAATAGGCAGATCTAGATCTTACATAGTGTATCTTTAAACTTTTGGTTCTAATTGTCCAAATTAATTACAATAGAAATTAAAGTTTAATTATTGATAAAAGGCAAATAATGATTGGCCTTCTAGAGCATCGCCTTCATTACCTCATGGATTTGGACATAGTCCTAGTGTGTGATGAGTGGAAGTTAAGCCACATTTCTCTATTGTGGCTTTAACCAATATTTCTATCAGGTAATTCAGTGAAAGTATGTGTAAAAATTGTGGATATGATTTTTGAATCTTAATATGAAATTGCCTAGAGAACTATTATAAGTATTATCTATCTTGGATCCAGTGTGTTATCTAGTAAATGTTGGTATATGATATATTTTATTTACACCACGTGGTTGTTTTATTTCTCTAATTTTCTATTTCACTAATTAACCCAACCGTTTATTTTGCTTTCATTTAGTGAGGGCAATGCAGGAGAAATGTACATCAAAACAAACAGTATAGTAAAGACAGTATACATTACAACTCAGGGGCCTATTTCACGAAATTTTTAATAAAATAAAATCCAAATTTTACTAATTTGATTGGATAATATTTGACTAATTTTAGTGCTCAGCCAATCGACATTGAAGTACAAGTATCTACTAAATTTTGGATTTTATCTTTAGTTAAGATTTCGAGAAACAGAGTCCAAGTGTAATATTATTTAATTGTGTTGTTTTAGCAGGAGTTTCTGTTTTTAGTGTTTAGATTCACCCCATTGTTGGAAAACAGTTAGAATCTGTTGAGAATCATAAAAAGCCATTGGATTTCTAGTGTAGTGTAGCTTAAGGCGGGAATTAAATATTTTCTTAGAACGTCAAAACATAATTATTTCTATTTCATTTGCTCAAAAGGTTGTCAACTCACTAATACATGATCATGGGCATTATTTTAGAGGCATAAATATCTGTGACACAGGAAATAATAACACAATTACCTCCCTTGTTTTCCATTCACCCTGATGTAATGGCTATGATGTAATGGCTATGATGTAATGACTATCTTCAAACGTTTGAATTTGAAGTTGAAAATTATATTTTTGCCAATTTCTCAAATGGCAATAGTGAATTATAGGATTAATAGGATTATTCTTTAACAATTTAGGACTGTTTACAGATACAATCCTTTTTGGGGCTTTATTTTAATAGATTTTTAAAAATATAACTTAAAAATTTGAAATTACAACTTTAAAGGATCTGTCTAGATTAAATAACAAGTGTTTAGTTTCTCAAAAGGTGTTAAGTAATTAACATACTAATTAATTACTCATCACTGCTCTGGAAAGTAAAGAGTTATCTGATTATCTAATCAAGATGGCCGTTTAAACTACACAGCAGTAGAAACACAATGTTTTGAAATCAAACATTAAACACAGAAACTAGTTCGAAAACAACACAACTAAACAATACCCAAGTTATAGTGAGTGATATAATGACAACCACATTCCCTGAGCAGATAAAATTTTATGTTGTCGAAACCCTATAATTACTATGTGCCACAATTCGTCCTTCAAAAGGGGTGTTGGATGAACAAATGGTTGGCATTCACGTGCTGTATCGTAGGCCTGCCATTGAGTCGTCTGCCTTGGTTTCGAATCCCGGTTGTACATGGCAAGGAGTAATCTTGAACAAACGAACTAAGTTTTATAATCTGATATGTATATTATAGATGTGTTTTTATGTTGTTTTTAAATGGGTGCACTGATATTTTAATGGATAATTTCAGGATAACTTGTATATTATTTTTGCACTTTAAACTGCATCTTTCTGAGTTAGTGTGTTTTGCATTCGTTAAAGTATAAATTTTTTACAAAGCACAATATCCCAGACTAAAACTCAAATATAGACCGTTCACAATATTCCAGACTAAAACACAAATACAGACTTTCAGATCACACACGATAGCCCAGACTAAGCTCAAATACAGACGTTTAGACCATAAACAATATCATAGACTAAAACTCAAATACAACATTTCAGACCAGACACAATAACCTAGACTAAATCTCAAATACAGACCGTTCACAACATTTCAGACCATACACAATAACCTAGACTAAATCTCAAATACAGACCGTTCATAATATTCCAGACTAAAACAAACAATGTAGACTTTCAGACCTTACACTCAATATCCAAGATTAAAACTCCAAATAATGTTTCAGACTACACAATATCATAGACCAAAACTCAAATATACATGAAGACGTTCAGACCTAGACAAAACAAAATAGTCTTACCAAAAGCAAACATTATCCATTGAGTTAATGTTACCGTGTTTAGTTGTTTTTTTAAAACTTAAAAGTTCTAAGAATTACCGCCATTTATTATAAGAATTGCAGCAACGAGTTATCGTTCTATGAATAAGGGTCACGGGTCTTTCAATGAATTACGGTAATGAGTTATTGTTCTGTGAATTAGTGTTAAAAGTTGTTATTCTACGAATAACGGCCATGGGTCTCTCAAAGAATTACGGTCATATTATGATTTCTATAGTCATGAGCTGTTCTTTGAATTAAGGCCATGTGTTGTTCTATGGATCAAAGTTACGGTCGTGGTTGTTGTTGTGGTTTTGTGAGTTACGGTCATGGGTTGTCGTTATATGATTAAGAGTCATGGATTGTGGTTCATTTAATTACGGTCATGCGTTTTGGTTCTATGAATTACGGTCAAGCTTTGTAGTTCTATGAATTACGGTCATGGTTTGTAGTTCTATGAACCACCTTCATGAATTGCGGTCATGAGTTGTAGTTCTATGAATTACGGCCATGAGTTGTTGTTCTATGAATTACGGCCATGCTTTGTGGTTCTATGAATTGCGGTCATGGGTTGTGGTTCTATAAATTACGGTCATGAGTTGTGGTTCCATGAATTACGGTCATGTTTTGTGGTTCCATGAATTACGGTCATGTGTTGCTGTTCTTTGAATTATGGCCATGATTTGTAGTCCTTTGAATTATGGCCATGGGTTGTAGTTTTTTTAATTACGGTCATGGGTTGTGGTTCTATGAATTACGGTTGTAGTTCTTGTGGTCATGAGCCGTAGCCCTTCGAATTACGGTTGTGAGTTGTAGTTTAATGAATATCTTTAAGAGTTGTCGTTCTATGAATTACGGTCATGGGTTGTTGAATTGCGGTCATGAGTTATGGTTCTGTGAATTATGGTCATGCGTTGTAGTTATGTGAATCACTTTAATAGGATGTGGGTCTATAAATTACGGTCATGAGTTGTGGTTCTATGAATCACGGCCATCCATGAGGTGTGGTTCTGTGAAATTGGGTCATGAGTTATAGGAGTCAATGTACTTTTGGTTGTATAGAAGCAGATCCTATGTATTGAATTATGCCGAAATAAAAATAAACGAGTCAATCTTCTGTGTTATTTGGATTACAATGACGGGATAAGCTTTATATGGTTAAATGTTTGTTTCCAAGACAACGAGGAAATCCGTTTGTTTTATAGATTTTCTATTCTGATTTATGTCAGAGTAAAAATAGTGGAATTACGTAAATCAATATGTTATACTGCGGGGGAAAGTTCTGAAGGATTAAATGTTTGTTTTGAAAGAGTAAAGATGATTTACGTAAGAATTAGATCAACAGCTGATAACGGTTCTTGTTATTATAGTCCAAAATTAGATAATAAAAAGATAAATATACTGAAAATTTCACTCACATTACTTTATTATGTTTGAAGTTATGTGTCTATTAAGTTTTTAAAAGCTAGTCTCGATTGTCAAGTACCATTGCTACGATAATAAACAACCTCTCGATTATCCATTTTAACCTTGATATTTTAAATGGCGCCGATATACTCATCCATTCAATATAAAGGCCATCCCAAGCATTTCTGTGTAAAATAATATTTTTCACAAACGTTCATAAACACCACGAAAACCAATGGAATATGCCTGAAACAGTCATTTGTTAGCATTTTAAATTGTTCATTTAATTGTATTTAGACAACACCGATATTATGTTAGTCGCAATCTGATTAAAACACAGATCCTGTTTCGTTTCGTTTTTTACAGTTCACAATTTCGTTTTACTTGTCTTTACTACACTAGGATCTGGAGGAGTGTGTGTATATAAACCCCTTTCTGGATGATGTGAGGGCTTAGCCAATGAAACGGTCTGTTACAGCGTGTTTTTGGCTTGAGGTGCACGGAACTGAGGGTAACCCACTACAATGAAATGAAATGAAATGGGGTTTAACATCCTACTCTTTTGCACCTAACCTGGGCTAATGGAAGACGGGCATAATAGGCCATACAGTGTGCTATGAGGGAATTTTGCCCGGGCAGCGGCGCTACGGCCTACTCTTATATCGAATTCCAACTACCAAGGGATCTTTAACGTGCACTCCAATGTGTACACCTCGGTTTTTCGTCCCACCCGAACGACTAGGCAGCTGTTCTTGTCAGGCCCTCCTTCTGCATCACTGAAAAGGGGAAATCACGCCGGAAAATCGAGAACCCACTACAAACATCAAAGGTGATTGGTTATGGTGCCATAGGGTCAAAAGTCGCCCGTATGCCCTCTGACGCGACCTTTCATTCCAACGTCTCAGATCTTCATGTAGTAGAGGGAGAACGCTAGATCGGAGACGGTCCTACGCATTTTAGCACATATGACGTCATATATAGATTATGGGTTAGGGTTAGGGTAAGGGCTAGGACCTGTAGATTTGGTCAAAATCCCGAGATGTAAACAGGGCTAGCCCTAACCCTAACCCATGATCAAGACTAACCCTTACCCTAACCCACAATTCACATATGACGTCACAATTTGCGTAGGACCGTCTCCGATCTAGCGTTCTCCGTAGTAGAGGCCACCGAAAGTATATATATATAAACGAAACGAAATATAGATCTGTATTTTCATCAGATTGTGTAAGTATTACCAACCAGCCATGATCTCTATAAAACACAAATGCCTCTTCAAGATTTTATATAATACACATTTTAAACCATTAATCACCGTGGCTTTAATTAATTGATGATAATTCATTATAGGGCCGAACTGTGTTCATTATTATAGTCTTGGCATACTATTTACATTGCTATTTTTTGTGATAAGTTTTGCACAAATCTGAGATACCTTGGGAAATTTACTATAGTCTATTACTCTATTATTATCTTTAAAACCATATAGCATACATATTACTAATATTGATTATTCTCCCGTCAAAAGGCAGCACCTAGTAACTCACTTTTTTCTTATTTTGAAAAAGCAAAGGAAAACGTAATGATAACCCCAGCTTATCTATTGATTTGACTATTGGGTTACTCGGGTCTTCTGTGGCAATACGGGCAAATGAAGGAAGTTGCTAGGTTGTGTCATGGGTGTAACTGCTTACAAAATCAAAAGACTGAAAGCACATACCCTAGTAACTACAAATTTGGTTCTTACTCAATTTTGGGAAAAGAGTGAGTTACTAGGTTTTGACTTTTGACGGGAGTATTGTGTATATAACAATTTAACAGATGTATATGTGTATATATATATTTATTAAAGTAGATAAAGTTGAAATACTTCTATGTTTACGGTAGATATATACATAAATAAATAAAAAATACGTCCAGTTAAAAAAAATGAATCCCTTTATTTCATTCTGAGGAACATCAAATCTACTTTCTTTATGCTCCCGTCTGATCGGGGTGACGTCCTTACTGCGCTGTTGCGATCGAGCGGCAACCAGAAAATACACAATGTCGCCGGCAAACGTTTAAACACAACGCGAGAAATTGTCCCCCAAAATTACTAACTTGACAAAACTCACGTTCTCTCAGCATCAAGGCCAGATCGCAGAACCTTGGCGTTTGCTTTGAACATTCCCAAAACAAACGCCGTGAGATGGAGACCACAGTGCGATATCTTGCGTTTCCACCACGCTTTTACCACGTAAACGTTATGGCAATCTTGGCGCACCCTGTGACAATATCGCGTCACCATAGCTGCACAATAAGGACGCCAATCTAGTCTGACGGGGGTATAACGAACTGTCTCTGACTGGACGATGCCAGTGCACAACATCAAATTATAAGCTAGCTGCCTGCTCTTTATCGAACGTCGTAAGATGTTATAATGTATATATTTACAGTTAGAATCAGGTTTTTAGTTTTTCTGAAAACGGCAAACATGTGTACAGTGAAACTCGCCATTCAGATCAATTGTAGGACTGGTATAAATTGGTCTTAATGGCGGAGTGACCTCAAAGCCGGTTTAAAAACCCAGGATACAGATTTCGAGAAACGTGACTCAGACTGGAGCCCGACGTTGGTCGCATGAATGAAAACTTGCCACTCGAGACTTGACTCGTGGCGAGGATGAATAACTCGTACTTACCTTATGGCTATGAATTGCTGACTCATTTGATGAAATTGTGACATGAGACTCGACTCAGTACTAAATTTCCAAAGATTAAGCACATTGGGTTACTAATTGTAGTTCCATCAATATATTACTCTGTTAACTGAGTCGATAGCCCGGATGTCAAGTGTTCGAACCCGGTGTTGACCGAGTATGTTCTTCGCAGTTTTCCGCCATGTTTCCCTGCTGTCATTGATGCAGCGGCGAGGGCCTGGGTAGAAGAGTAGGACGTTAAAGCACATTTCTGTCAACTGAGAAAACGCACAATTCGTTGTATCTCAACCTTGGCATTATCTGTAGACAGCGTGTCATCCCACGAAACGATTTAACGCAAATATTCACTGAAATGGGCATTTTTATTTCTTGACTCAAAACTTAGTTAAATATAGTCGCTCTTAGCCAATGGAACGCCGTATTCTTAAAATATTTGAGTTTAAGTAATCTTGAATAAGGCCATAGCTCATTTTAAATCCTGTGAAGTGGGCAGTTTTACTTTTGACTCAGCTGTAAGAGCTCTAGTCATTTTAATATGTGTACAAATGTATGTTAAATAATAATGACATGTATGTAATTTTTACAATTAGAATAACTATGGATATTATAAATAAAGTATTAAAGATACATTATGGGAGATAAGATAACGAGTTGGCAGTTCTCACTACAATAGTTAAAACTAGCTAATGTAAAGGCAATTTGCTGAAAATGTCAATCAAATTGATCCACTATTAGCTTAGAACTAAGCGATTGGAATTTCCGCTTAGCCTCGGTCATCATTACTAAAGTCGGTAAGACAAAACCAGCAGTCTCGGTTATCCACTTTTAGTGGTAAATCACGAAGGAAAATATTTCAGCGAATCGAACTACAATCCAACAAAAATCTCATGCTAGCCTCAACATCGAGTGTTGATTATGGTCTGAATAAGTTAATTAATGTCTAATTAATAGTTTTTATAACATTTCAGGCCTAAAGAAAGACTTACAATAGGCATATTTTGCTCTTGCATAATGTATGTGTATTGAACACTATAACGCTTGTTGCTTATAGTGAATACAGACGGAAGTGAATTCAGGGAAGCATTCAATTGAATCAAAGAGTGAAATTAAAATTATTGTTTTTGGGGGGAATTTGATACCCAAGCTAGCTTTGTACCTACTTCCCTATACATGTACTTAATTTAAATAAGAGGTATATCAAGGAGTTGGCTTCCGGAGTCACCAAACCTCTGCGCGAGATTGGGTGGTCTAGTGGGCGCTTGAAACCACAAGGTCTCTGAGTCAAGAAGTAGGATCGCTTGTCCAGTAGCGTATGTTCTCTGCAGGTCCCCCGCCCCCACTGCTAAAATGCTAAAAAATAAAAACTCTACGAGCAAGCTAATTATTGAAATAAAAAAAACAATATGTTAGTCCCGAAAATACCCTCTCCCTCTCATTGCAGTTTATGCCAACATATTACGTAATGCTAGGTTCCCATTATCAAATGAGCGGCTTTTGACCTTATGGCGTCAGACATTGATTAATCAATCAGCGTTGACGTTACTAGTTATTTACCCACAGTTTCGTGTATTCAAAGAAAGTCGAGAATTCGCCGTAATAGACCGTTTCATTGGTCACTTCCTCACATCAACCAGAACATGTCAATGAAAAGAACTCTTCAAGATACCAGTGTAGTAAAGACAGGTAAAAAGTATAAAAAACTATAAAAACGAATCGAAATTGAATCTGTGTTTTAGTCAGATTGATCTTATATGTACAAATGTATACAGGGTCACGGTGGCTAAGCGGATAAGGCGCTGGTTCGCTAGCCTGGAGGTCGGCTGTTCATCTCGATTTTCCGGCGTGATTTCCCCTTGTCAGTGATGCAGAAGGAGCGCCTGACAAGGATAGCTGCCTAGTCGTTCGGATAGGACGAAAAACCGAGGTCCCATGTACACATTGGCGTGCACGTAAAAGATCCCTTGGCAGTTGGAATTCGATATGAGTAGGCCGTAGCGCCGCAGCCCGGGCAAAATTTCCCTCATAGCACACTGTATGGCGTATGCCCGTCTTCCATTAGCCCAGGTTAGGTGCAAAAGAGTAGGACGATAACCCCCATTTCATTTCTTATATGTATACACATAAATGAGTAGAAATATTGCCCCCTGAGCGTCTGATTTTATAACGTTCCCGGGTCCTCCGGAACTCACGGACAACTTGAAGTTGTCTTGCCCTGCTCGAATTGCGGAACACTCACAAGCATACAACACCATCATAAACATTTATCTCAAATGATAAACTCGACAACAGGTGATACCTTAAAAGATGATTTTTGTATTTACAGACTAATACGTTCACTAGTTCACTGTGTCTCGTCTGATAACACTGATGTGTTGACATAACCTAAACAAATTTTATTCAACAATTTGCTGATACGTAGAGGTCTCTAGAGGTAAAAATAGTCGCAATAAATCCCCAGGATTAGGCAGAATAACCACACGTGCCCACTTAGGATCTAACCCTTGACTCTCATAGATAACAAATCTAAACGTTAAGATCTACAGACTACCCGTTATGATCTGCAATTCACAAGCGTTATGATCTGCAATTCACAAGCGTTATGATCTGCTGTTACCGCATTATGATTTGCAATTCACGCGTTATGATTTGCAATTCACGCGCGTTATGATCTGCAATTCACGGGTTACGATCTGCAATTCATGTGTTTCGCACGTTATGATATGCAATTAAAGCGTCGTTATGATATGCAATTAAAGCGTCGTGATCTCAAATTCACGCGTTATGATCTCCAGTGCACGCGCTATGATCTTCAAATTCACGCGATATAATCTCCAATGTACGCGTTATGCTCTTAAATGGGCGCGTTGTGATATTTAATGAACACTTACGATCACAAATATGTACGCGTTATGATCTTCAATGCACGCGTTATGATGTTCAATTCACGCGTTGTGATCTGCGTTATAATCTACAGTAAGCACGTTATCGTGTAGCCTGTAACACATCCATGACGTTACATGATCTATGTGTTATAATCTACGGAAGAGAGTTGTTGTTTTTGTTCTTAGAGTTTAACAAGTCTTTATTTTTCATTTTTATTATCTTAGTGCCTGCAAAAGGGTCTTTACTGTGAGAGGAAACCGGAGTACCCGGAGTAAACCCACGATGTTGAGAAAGCGCCTCATTGGCTTACACTAGGGATCGAAACCACAACCGCAAGCCAGAGGTGACCCATATTCCTGAAGGTGACCGGGCAGCTAGAGGTGGAAGCGCGGAACTCTAGTCACTTGGACAACCCACCCCCACCGACATCCTTAATAGAAAATATAACTCAGTTTATTATGTAAGCTGGTGATTGTGGGGGTGGTTTTCGGGAGAAAATAAATGCATATCATGTTGACTATATGTACCGAGATAAGTTGATAGGAGACACCGTTAATTATGACGTCAGTGACATATTTTAATATAAACAAGGTGATATAACCTTTAGAATACACCTTTTACACGGATGATACGAGAATCACTCAGCGTGGCTCTGTGAGTGCGGTGACCACTTACTAACCAGATATCACAGGGGCTGCGAGTTCTACCCAACGTCATAAACTGACCACATCCCTAGATTCCAGGATAATATATACCCCACATCTTGCACCCTGATAGGGTCTTATTCCTAAATTTGGTCAACAGACACATTCCATGAAGATGGCACATGACAAATGTGTTATTTACCTTCGGGATATATTCTATGCTCGGAATAAATTGCGGTCTGAAAGTCAATGGCGGCTTTGGATAAATACAGGGGAATTTGGGGTTATTCTTTTGAAGGTTCTCCTTTAAACCTGTATCAGGCTCTTTTCCATTATAAAAAAACATGATATATTCTCATTTTACGGTTTATAATCAAGATAAAGTCCCCGACTTGGTTTTTGCTGAGAAAGTTCCAACTGCTCAAGACCCTTACGCACAAACGAATTATTGACCGAAATAGTTGGTGTCAAGTGGACGTCAAACCCCATTGTTTATCCAAGTATATTAATGGTAGATATTTACGAAATCTTTAAGGTTAATTCTTTTCAAGGTCCTATAGATAATTTCATTGTTAGCCTAATAATATACTGTTATCTTTTTTGACTATGTAACGCGACAGAATCCAAGTCAGATATAATACTGGCGATACAATCGATTTATTAAAGATACACTAAATATTAAATCAAAAATAGATGATAAAAGAAAATATTGAAAATTTCAGTCTAATTACTTTATTCTGAACGGAGTTACCGGTAGCGACTTACAGTAAATGTTATAGCGTGGCCAGCCATTTTGGGGATCGGGTGGCCAAATGGTTAGCGTGCCCGCGCTGTATCATACGACCAGCCATTGAGTCAATTGGCGTACGTGATTTCGAATCCCCGGTTGTACGTGGCAAGAAGTAGGGTCGTCTGTCCAGCCTAGTTGGTTTTCTCGGGGTATTCCGGTTTCCTTCCACTGCTAAAGACCCCTACGCGCAAGCGAATTATTGAAATAAAATTGAACCATATGTTAGTCCTGAAATGACGTAGTTTGTGTCGAGTGGACGTTAAACCCCATTTCTCTCTCTCGTCAGCCATTTATCGATCTGCAGATGTGATTTTGAGCTTGTCATGTAAATAAAGGTCTAATTAATATTTTTTGTAACATCTGAAGCCTAAATAAAGACTTACAATTTAGCTGTTGCAAACGGTATGTTTATATTCTAACGAAAATTATAAGCCAATTCAAAATTAGGTCGTTTCGGGAAGGTCAATGTCCATTAACTTAAGGTAGAGATTTAGAAGTACGAGAAAAAACGAACGAACGCCTGCATAAAACCCAGAAGGTAAGAAAGGTGACTCTAATCCATACAATCTACCCCCCACCCCTTCGCCGTCTTATCATTGTAAGTGCGCGAGATACCAGACGGTCACCCAATTTGATTTTGAACCTTGTATCAATTATTTTCATTTTATCTCATATCAAGGTTTACGTTTACCTAACCAAATAACAACACGTTCGCACACAAAAAGGTCACCAACTGTGGACATTTCTCTTAATAATCAAATTGTCAATTTTAAACATTGCTTTAACGAATGTATTTTGGATAAAATACGGTAAAGGTTTGGAATTGCGGAAACGTTCGCATTTTTGGGCCAATCTTAAGGGGTGCTGAATTCTAGTTCCTCCCTCTCTTCTTGGTAGTACCTACGGGGTAGACCGGGGAAGTTCAGTCAAATCGTATTTGTGTGTAGGCGATAAATGCCGCTGTTCCGGCTAAAGCCCCCCCCCCCCAAACATTTCACACGCGAAAATAGAAATCGAGTACCTGTCTGAACTATGGCACTGTGACGTCATATATTATTAAACATCGGTGCGACTTGTCCCTGGGACCATCATGCCAAGTTGCACTACGATCGTACTTGAAATAGTAGGTAGATCTGCAGGCTTTCTTCCCAGAGCATCGCCCTCAAGAGCAAGATGGGTAGCGCTTGGGGACAGGATAATGGTGTAAAAACACATCGTTTAGTTTCAAATTGTCTAAACAGTTGTGTTGACAAGACACTGTCTGTCTCCCCCACCCTCTACCCCGAAAAAAGAACAAACTCCACTTAAATATTTGATAATTTAATGCTATACAAAAACTAGAAGAATTGCATTTAATTTGTGAATTACATAGAAAAAAAAACCCAACAAAAAACAACCTTACATCGATAACGCATATGCGTTACGTCATTACAAGGCAAATGTAAATACAATAATTTACTAAACATTTCTTAAAAAAGTACGGTCGTAGTATAGACTAGGAACCACGCATGTCGCCATCTTGGAACTGTGACGTAATATTGAAATTACGTCCAGCGATGCGCAATCATCCAAACAACAGGCATGCCAAGTCTCATGTCGTTAGAACTTCAAATGCTGGACCTGCAGGTTTTATTTGAGGAGTGTCGACCCCAAGAACAACAAGATGAGTACATAGAGGTTGGAGCCATGTTTCTGGACCAAAAAATATTCCTACTAAACATTTCATATCCCCAAAGAAGCATTACGTAAGAGATAACTCTGCCTATTGTAGATCGTTCGTTTAGTCTCAAGTGTTATATAAACTACATGTAGGCCTATTATTCAGGCATTTATTCACCAAAAAGCCCGTAATAAACCCTCAAACCCATCGGATGACCGGGATTTAAATGGTTTTAAAAATCAGCGAGATTTAAAAGTTTAACGATAAAATGGATAGTAGATAAACAATCTACGCCAGATCGTGTCCAAACTACAAACACTCTTCGCCAAGATTAATGCTATTTGAATGAAATTTTCAATATATCCATTTTTCTTAATCTATTTTTTTTTAAACTATTATAACGCGAACGTCCAACCATATGTCTTAATCTTACATAATGCAACTTTAATTATAAATCATTTACCACCCAATTCTTACATCGGTAACAATTTCAAGTTACGTCATTATAAGGTAGATGTAATAAAATCATTTGATGAATGTTTTTCCAAATGTTCTTGTCTACAAAATATTTTATTATCGTAAAAATTTCCATAAATATAATGTATTTATAATTTATCAAACCAAAAAGGAATAATTTCATTGATGGTAAGAAACCTTACGTCAGTAACGACTAAGCGTTACGTCATTATAAGGCTCGAATAAATAAATTATTTGGTAAAATGTTGTCAAAGACTAGTCTGGCCTGCTTAAATAAGTGCTTCCTTATACAATAATTCGTATAGGCTTGTCTAGAATGTACAATATTCTTAAAGCAATGGACCCGAGTACCATTTATTCGGGAAGTTATAAGGATTCTCTCTTAAACCGTTCGCACCCCTGGTTTATAATTTTAGTTAACATTATAAATATTATCACAAAATAAGCGAAAGACTAGTTGCAATGGATTAAATAAATAAAAATTAATTAAAGCGAGAATTTCATATTTTCAAGTTATATTTTTAAGATACGTTTGAATTTGAAGTTGAAAATGACATTTTTGCCAATTTCTCAACTGGCACTAGTGAATTATAGGACTATTCTTTACAAGGTTGGACTGTTTACAGATACCATCTATTCTACGCTTTATTTTAATACATTTTATAATATAACTTAAAAAAATATGAAATTAGCGCTGTAAGAATTACAAAAATGTATAATCCACCATAAATTAAGTGCTATGTATTGGATGGCGCCCACCCCACCGACCCGTATCATTTTTGCCCCCTCTTAAACTTAAGAATTACTCAAATTTGTATCTCGTCCATGCCTCAAGTGCTGTAGAAACGATGACTTAAGAATCCCTCAAATTTCTATGTCGCCGTACGCCTTAAATACAATTGATGTATATAACACAACCCCACACCCGCGTTATTTCTATAATGGGTTAATCTATGCCAAAAGAAGAATATTGATACGCACATAAAGCTATGTGTGCCCATATCTTCTCACAGCACTACAGGGCTATACAGTCACAATACGTAATTCACATAAAGCTATGTCTTACTATACTTGACTACGATAACCGGGTTTGTTGTTGTTAACGACACCAATCGCGCCAATAGTTACAAATCAATGCATCTGGACAACAACGGATTTTGGTCAGTCGTTTATGGGTGTTCTGGTTTTTAACAATATTTTCACTTTGTCAACAAAAGCAGTCAAACACACGCCATTACAGAGCGACGTCTAAACTAACACTCGGCAAATCTCGACAGATTCCGGTACGTTCCGGAACCTACATCTACTCTCGGCTGTATGACAGTAAGTGATATGTACCTACGCATACATTTGCGATGCGGCTACCAGTTTACTTTAACAGGAAAACTTGACGCTATTACAAACAAACAAGACACCATGGGCGCAGCCATGTTTCATTCGGGACCTTTAAAGTAGTTCCAAGACATCATGGGCGCAGCCATGTTTCATCCGAGACCTTTAAAGTAGTTCCAATATGGCGGAATTCGTCATACAGCCGAGACTAGATGTAGGCACTCGGCAAATCTCGACAGATTCCGGAACGTTCCGTAACCTACATCTAGTCTCGGCTGTATGACAGTAAGTGATATGTACCTACGCCCATACATTTGCGATGCGGCTACCGGTTTACTTTAACAGGGAAACTTGACGCTATTACAAACAAACAAGACACCACGGGCGCAGCCATGTTTCATCCGGGACCTTTAAAGTAGTTCCAAGACACCATGAGCGCAGCCATGTTCCACCCGGGACCTTTAAAGTAATTCCAATATGGCGACATTTGTTATACAGCCGAGATTAGATGTAGGTTACGGAATCTATCGAGGATTGCCGAGATTAGATGTAGGTTCCGAAATCTGTCGAGGATTGCCGAGTGCTAAACTAATGCTTGATAATGACTAGAAAATCATGGTTGAAACTTTGCTCAGTAATAAACAGTAATTATATTCCATAAAACTGTTACTTGTGTGTGTTCCCAGTTACACATTATTGAATGATTAGGAAACAATTCAGAGTAGTCAAGCTATGAGAGTTTGAGACGTTTGTTGTATTGGGGATTTACACAAAAATAAGTAGATAATGCCAAGGCGACACTGTCGATCTTTTGTCAGTATATTATTATGGTTTTAAAGTGGTCCGATTTGCTGTCCATTGCAGACGGGAGTTGCGAGTACGGGGTGTCCGATTGTCAGGTCGGAACGTTCCAAATTGACG
Source organism: Patella depressa (assembly GCA_948474765.1). NCBI lineage: Eukaryota > Metazoa > Mollusca > Gastropoda > Patellidae > Patella > Patella depressa. Next base: position 74,663,139 of record OX419716.1, read on the forward strand.
ATGTGCACAATTTAAGACCGGTTGGCCAATCCATCGCTGAGATATAAAAAAATATAAAGATGTATTATTACCATTCGTACGCATCCGTAGGAGTGGTGTACAGAATATAAATATATGACATAACTATTTGATCACAATAAAATATTAAATATAAATAGATGGACATTTTGACTGATCGTTTAAAACGTATCATACTTGCATTGAAAGACTAGAATATATTAATGGTTTATTCGGGGCCGAATTTACATACTTGGGGCCCCCGTTCTATATGAGAAACAAGGTTATATTCGGGCACGCTGCGTGACCAATTAGGTTTAGTGGGCCCACGGGTAAGCTAAAGATGCCCCCCCCCCCAACAAAAAAACCCAAGAAAAAATAAAATAAAAATAATGATTTAAAATATTGACTAGTTTTGATTTCAGATAAATGGGAATCAAAGTAATATGAGATGTATAAAGAGTAAATTTAAACCACATTCGCCGGTAAAAAACTATAATAAACTAAATTAAATATCGAATGAAAATTGTTACGGGGGTCGGGGTGGGATAGAGAATACTGGCAAAAAGCGGGTGTAGCGACAATGACTAGTTTTGATTTCAGAATCTGACAACACAGGTAAATAAAACAAATGCAAGATCAAGATAATAAAAAAAGCATTTGAAATATTCGTACTACCGAAATAAGATTTTTTAAAAAGAAAATGAGAGAAATGGAAAAATAAATAATAATAATTTAACCCCTTTTCTTTGATTCACGATGTCTTCGTTCATAATCCTGTAAGGCTTTGGATTTTACTCCTCCTGCTGACATCGGTGGGCAGAATGATCCAAACATTTTGTCTAAATGATTAAAGAAAGGCTGGTAGTTGGTCATTGGTTTCTGGTGATGCATATCGTGCTTGGGAGATCCTCCAAAAAATCCGTACGGTATCCAGTGGTTTAGCAGCCAGGGGAAGTCGAATCCTATGTGCCCCTCAACGCTGATACTAATGCTAACGACCATGTAACTCCAAATTGTTAGACAATGGCAGTTGAAGAACCAAGTATTAGTCGTAGTGAGCAGGCCAACGGTGATCAGCTCCCAGGGATGCAGGTACTGGGTAACCCATACAAATGGGGCGTGGTATCGGTGGTGGAGGCCATGGATATGACGATATAAAAATCGGATTTTGTGATGTGTCAGGTGCCAAACGTAGTACTGGAAGTCAAAGACCAATAAACATGCAAATATATGCCATAAAAATTCAAATAAGGGCGGTGCTTTCTCTGGGAGTTCAGTTGGAGGTGTCCAGATCCATTGTGCAACGGCAGTGGGCATGATGAACATTATATTATTCCAAAATGTCAGTGTCAGGGTATCCCATAACAGTGGCGCTGCCACTTCTTTGTCTGGCTGGATTTTGTACTTTTTGTACCACCACATATTCTTACAAAAAATGTCCACAAGCATGAACGGGACACATAGACCGAAATAATACCCGACCGACACGAAGACGGGAAATAAAGGCGATCGCAGATAATCCTCATAGCCTTTTCTCAAATCCCACAACGGTTGCAAAATATAGTCTGCTTCCTCAACAATTTGTGTGTTATTCTCCATTTTGTCGTCTGCTCGCCAGTACCACGCGCTGAGCAGAATGTGTTAATGAGCAATGACGTATCCGGCTCGACTAAATGAAATAAATTAACCCCACGCCCTTGCTGTATAGCGGTTGTATATATGAATGATCAAGGTCACAGCATATTCACTGATATCTCATCGTTCCTTTGTTGTGAAAAGTACACGCTAATGTCAGCTGAACTCCAAAGCAATCTTCTTTGTTGATTTAAAAGGCTATAGAACGAAGCGTAGTGAAGCTATAACCAATCGGCAAATTGACCCAGTCCGTGACGTCACCTGATAAGAAAAGGTCAGCGTTTGTACGCATGTCCCGGTCCAGCGCGTTGAAGAAAATCGTTATCAACCCGAAAATGTAAACAAACTGCGATCAGTGGTTTTTCTTATTCTATTAGAGTTTAACGCCCGCTTCCACCGAGAGTAATATCGCAGATATGCCCTCCAAGTTGCACACACTCACACCAAGGAACGATCGCGAGCCAGAAGTTACTTGCCAGCTTGAGTGCGACATTCCATACCACTAGACCACTTCAACACTAAACCTCATCTCTCAACATTTGTAGTTACGTTCTCGTAGATACCCCAACCCATGACCATCTGTTTAACCTCGATAAAAACTGAGAATCATCCAACAAACAAATAAATAAAAGAAAATCACAAACATTATAACACATACAAACTTTTGGTTTAATATTGCCTGTTTCCCCAATCCCTATTCAGATACAAATCTCAATAAAAATATTGTTTTTAATGCCCCCTTCCACCTCCACTAAAAAAACTCAATCTTAATTGGCTGTTGCCATTCAATACACATTTACCTCTTGGCACCCAATTAAGTTTAATTCATCATATTAAAAAGAAGTATATTGACTAAAAGAAAAAAAAACTGTTGAGATTTATTTCATTTTTAAATTCGCTAAAAAAGGCCAAAACAAACATTGAGTCTATAATGAGTTTAAATGAGGTAAAAGAGGCGTAAACAATTGTCCTGTAAAAATAACATATTACTATTTTATATAGAAACATCAAATAATAAGTTTTCTTTGTACGAACTTCGTGTTGACTGCTTTTGTATGTTAAATTACAAGGAAATTTAATGGGGATTTATGCTTTGTATCAATTGATGCAGTATTTAATTGGGAATCTTGATAATTGATTGACAAGTATTGCGTTAATGTTGGAAGAAAATAATTTATGTAAAGGGAATTTGCTGAAAATTTCAATCAAATTGATCCACTTTAAACTGATATTTTAGCGATTGAATTTTGAGTCTACCCTCGATCATCTATATCATTACTAAAGTTGGTACGATAAAAAAAAAACATAGTCTCGATTATCCAGTTTTGATTTAATTATTAATGGACGTTAAGCAGCAGATAGGATTCTAATCCATTATATACATGTATATAATCAATCTGTTTCACAGAGAATTACTTACGAATTATCTCTGTAACGGATACCTGTCCAAAACAGGTGCGTTGACTGCACGCCTCGTAGTCATTGGCTCAACGGCTCGCGCAATGTTTAAATACTTAACACCTAACTGCTTCGGGCAAAATGATGCATTTTACTCATTTTAATACCCATTTACACTAAATAGGAAATATTTTTTAACTACAAATACTTCAAACGTCTTTATTTAGTTTTCTTTTACCTCAAAAAAATGTTTGAGAATTTAATTTGTCGGAGTAAAAAAGTTAATATGCCGTACTCATTAAGCCTCGTCGATGTCATGCTTATCAGTGATTGTAGCGGCCAAGCGAATATTCACTGCGGGATCAGTTTGGTATATAATATCGACTGTTGGTTATGGTCTGGATAACATTTCAGACCTAAAGAAAGACGTGCAATTGGCAGATTTAGCTTTTACATGATGTATGTTTAAGCCCACATCCAGTTTAAAAATAGGTTGCCAGGCAACGAAACATACGCCCACACAGCAGCCAAATCGTCCGGCAGTCAACAAGAATTGTCGCATATTAAGGAATTATCAGAAAATCATTAGAATTTGTTTGGTTTTTATAATCAAACGTTTTTTTTAAATCATAAGCTAAAAAGGGTGATTTTTCGTACAATCAGGGGACATAATTCAGGAAGTAATGACCCGATGGGCGCAAATATCGAAAGGAACCAAGATCTTTGGGTTTAAAACATACCTGTCAAGTTTCATCAAAATCGATTCAAAATTGTGACCTCTATAGGGTCCACAACCTTGATATAACATATTTTCACACTATTCGTGTACAAACGGCGGCCATTTTGTCCGTCAATTCTAGTCCGGTTTTCACGTAATTCAAACTCTCTCTTCATTACCATGTAACGGTGATATAGTCAAACGTTTTTTTAAATCGGATAATAATTTTGACCTCCAGAGGGACCAAAAGCGAACAAAAGCGATTTTTCGGACAATCCCGGGACAAAATTCAGGAAGTTATGATCCAATGGGCGCAAATATAGAAAGGAACCAAGATCTTTGGGTTATAAACATACATGTCAAGTTTCATCAAAATCGGTTCAAAATTGTGACCTCTATAAGGTCCTTAACCTTTATATAACATATTTTCACAATATTCGCGTACAAACGACGGCCATTTTGTCCGTCAATTTTGGTCCGATTTTCACAAAATTCATACTCATTCTTCATAACCATGGAACGGTGATAGAATCAAACGGTTTTTTAAATCGGATAACAATTTTGACCTCCAGAGGGACCACAAGCTAAAAAGGGCAATTTTTCGGACAATCAGGGGCCATAATTCAGGAAGTTACTATCCGATTGCCGCAAATATCGAAAGGAATCAAGATCTTTGGGTTATAAACATGCATTTCAAGTTTCACCCAAATCGGTTCAAAATTGTGTCCTCTACACTGTTCACAACCTTGATATAACATATTTTCACACTATTCGCGTACAAATGGCGGCCATTTTGTCCGTCAATTGTGGTCCTATTTTCACGAAATTCGAACTCGACCTTCATAACCATGGAACAATGATATAATCAAACGGTTTTTTAAATCGTATAACAATTTTGACCTCCAGAGGGACCACAAGCTAAAAAGGGCAATTTTTCGGACAATCAGGGGCCATAATTCAGGAAGTTACGATCCGATTGACGCAAATATCGAAAGGAACCAAGATCTTTGGGTAATAAACATGCATTTCAAGTTTCATCCAAATCGGTTCAAAATTGTGTCCTCTACACTGTTCACAACCTTGATTTAACATATTTTCACACTATTCGCGTACAAATGGCGGCCATTTTGTCCGTCAATTTTGGTCCGATTTTCATGAAATTCGAACTCAACCTTCATAACCATGGAACGGTGATATACTCAAACGGTTTTTTAAATCGGATAACAATTTTGACCTCCAGAGGGACCACAAGCTAAAAAGGGCGATTTTTCGGACAATCAGGGGCCATAATTCAGGAAGTTACGATCCGATTGGCGCAAATATCGAAAGGAACCAAGATCTTTGGTTTATAAACATGCATTTCAAGTTTCATCCAAATCGGTTCAAAATTGTGACCTCTAAACTGTTCACAAGCTAAAAAACGTGATTTTTCGTACAATCAGGGGCCATAACCCATGAAGTTACAGTCCGATACATGCCAATATCGAAAGGAACCGAGATCTTAGGGTGATAAACCTATGTTTTAAGTTTCATTGAAATCAGATAAAAATTGTGACCTGTAGACTGTTCACAAACAATTGTGGACGGACGGACAGGGGCGACGACAATATACGTCCACATGAAAATGTGGGCGTATAAAAATGAAATTGGGTGTAACGTCCTATTTTTTAGTCCCATTGGGCCAATAATGAAGATGGGCATATGCCATACCGTGTACACGATAAGGTAAATATTCCCCGGAAAGCGGCGCTACGATTTACGTGCACACCAATGTGTACACAGGACCTTGGTTTTTTTTGCCCTATCCAAAGGACTAGACAACTCTGCTAATACTAGGTAATGTGTTTTTCAAAATTATGTCAGTGTCCCGAAAATATCATTAATTAGAATCGTTGGCATTTGACTGATAAACGTATTATTATTAATAGTCTGATGTACAAAGTTCAATAATGTTAATCGTCCATGATAATCCTTATCTGATAATAACCAACGATATAACCAGTTAAAAACACAACCTTGGCATTGTTACAAACATTAATTGAAATATGCTTGACCCCAGCATATCAATTATGACCGTCGTCACGTTTCAACGGTACTTTATTTAAAGATAGGGAGAGAGAAAGAGAGAGAGAGATGGGTTTAACGTCGACTCGACTATGACATTTCGGGACTAATATATGGTTGAGTTTTCTTTAAAATTTTATTTCAATAATTCGCTTGAGGGCAGGGGTCTTTAGCAGTGGGAGGAGAGAGAGAGAGAGAGAGAAATGGGGTTTAACGTCCACTCAACACAAACTAGGTCATTTCGGGACTAACATATGGTTTTTTAATTTTATTTCAATAATTCGCTTGCGCGTAGGGGTCTTTAGCAGTGGGAGGAAACCGGAGTGCCCGGAGGAAACCTACGAGGTTGAGAAGGCGCCCCTATCTCCATGCCACATACGCCCACACCAGGGCTCGAAACCACAGCCGTAAGTCAGAGGTGACCGGCCAGCTAGAGGTCGAAGCGCGGCACTCTATACCTCTAGGCCATCCCAACCCCCCACAGTGGGAGGAACCCGGAGGATCCAGAGAAAACCCACGAGATTGGACAGGCGATCCTACTTCTTGTCACATACACTCTGGGATTCGAAACCACGCCAGTTTACTCAATGACAGGCTTTATGATATAGAGCACACGTGCCAACCATTCGGATATTGCGCACGTGCTAACCATTCGGCCATCCACCCACCCCCGGACTTTATTTCAACTACTGAATTTAAAATTTTTCTGTGACAACAGACCGTTGGGTCTGCTCGAATGGAAATTCGGTCAAGCGAGAAAGAGAGAGAGATGCTAGAGACAGATGCATAGTACTTTCTACACATAGTCAGCACATAAGCAGATCAGGTGCGGATCCAGGAATTTTTGTAGGAGGGGGTTTGCCAGGTTTCTGTTACGGAAATCTGCCATCATCGTCTATAAATTACATAGGCATACATACAAATTGAGCTTTTTAAACAGAGAAATCATTTTTATACTGATGTAGGATCACTTTGTGATGTAATTTCATTGATGCAAGGCATTATTTTTTTTTATGTAGCTGAGCAGGGGGGGGGACCCCCCAACCCCCCCCCCCCTCTGGATCCGCGCCTGCAGATCCTTTAATATTGAAAGCGACACCCTTCCATAATTATGTACAGTGAACGTGATTGATTTTGATGTCGCCATCGTGTAGTACCGCATTTGGAAAAGCTACATTTGATGTAGTGGTTGCCGTTTTCATTTAAACCAAGCTATTTGAAGATATTGCTACATTGCTGGACTAATAAAGACGGAAATACGTCATGCAGTGGCACTGCGATCTACCCTTATTTCAAATTCCAGTTGACATGGGGTCTGTTTCGTGCACACCAATGACCCTACTCCTTGCCACGTACAACCGGGGATTTGAAACCACACGCGTTGACCCAATGGTAGGCCGTATGATACAGCGCGCGCACGCTTACCATTCGGCCATGCAACCCCGCTTTATAAAACAGGTAATTGGACATAATATGTATTTTGGGACAAACTCGAAACCAGAAAAGTTTTTGAAGAAATTTTTCTGGTGAATCGGGGTAGCCATTTTCCCAGACGTGACGAATCACATGACTGTCACGTGACATGTAGTTATTTTACGTGCCTGGATGACCGAATCACTTAAAAATATACCCACGCGTAGAAAAATAGATCTTTACAAAAACTTGAATTTGTACGTTCAGGATCCATTTATGACTTTGACTCAGGAATCATTTTACATCAAACGAAACGACGATCCGATTGACCAATCAGAGGCCAGAATGGGCGGGGCTTAGGTTGGAAAAAAAGTGGTAAAAATAACCGATCAAATAAACCAGAGACCTCCTGCCCCGCGACTGCCTCTGGGAACGAGACTGATTTTGGAATTAGGGTTGGATTGATTTTGCTCATTTTGGCTGCCGAGTTTGATTTTAATAGTAGACAGTTTAAGTGAAAAACGAAACTGGTTTCTGATTTTTTCAATAGAAAAGGACACCCAATCATACAGAGCTTGCCTCATTACTAATTAAAATAACACCCCGAGTTAACTAAGTAAGATGTTTAATTTTACGCGGTTTCTTTAAAGATAAAACGAAGTTTGAGATAATGCTGTTTTTCTATTTAAAATTACGACTTAAATATCTTTGTCTTTCTATCCTCCCGTTTTAATGTCGAGCCATCCGGTATCTTCTTGTACAGAAGTTTCACGTCCGCCATAGTCTGTGGGAGTTCCTTCCCCTTAGTTTCCGGTAAAATGGTGATCAAGAGGGTGGCGAGCAGACAACAGCCACCGAATACAGCCCCTGGACCCCATGATATATGTTGAGCCAAAAGTCTTGAGAATGGTCCCAACATGCCACCAACTCGAGCCGCTATGGACGCTGATCCCAATCCAACATTTCTAGAAAAATAAAAGTTATAGCCACATTAATGTCAAGAACGATCTAAGATTGCTGACGATATCTCTACGATTGCTGACATTGGAGAAAATGAACCCATAGCGCGTAATTTGCAACCTCAAGCAGTAGAGAGCAACAATTCCATATCAAAATTACAATTGTTGTGATTATCCATGATCAGCTCAGAAGATTAATCGTCCATAAATCGACACTGAAACTTTAGGACTGTACGAGGATGGACCCTACTGAAAGTCGAAATTAGAGTGAAATTCGAAATCAACACTCTATAGCTTTCTTTTCCAGAGGTGTGTTATGTATCGGAAAAGCTTGTGAACACGGCAGAGATCGGGTGTCTTAAAGGCATCACAGATTCTCATCAAATTTGATCTTATTGATCTTTCGGATCATCCGCTATTGTAGCTTCTTATTGCTATCGTATTTTTACCATGGTTCAGTACGTGTGTACCATTCAAGACGACAAGTGTGCTCGGAGAGCGGTTCTTTATACTGACAGGTTCGTTTATTTTAAGTCTGTGGCCGTGCCCTGTAACACTGAATTAATATTTGATTTGATTTAGAAAACGCGTTTAAGCAGTCACATATGGATAAGTCATATGCGTTGCACGCATACTTGAATAACTGTCTGTACTCCCACTGACCTTGTATTGTCAAGTTTGGTTATTATGGGTGTGCGGTCCACACATATTCGAATGGCTCGTACTCATACTCACCTTAAATTCGTAGGAAATATCTCCGGCGTGTAGAAGAAACAAGCCCCAAAAGCACCACCAGCACCAAGTTTACCAACCAATGATAAAATAGTTATACAAATTGATGCTGCGTAGCTATCTGTAAAAATAATTGAACTGAGCTAGCTGTGTAGCTGAAATGTTTTCGAGCAATAGTAAACGTGAAACAGAACTGTGCTACATAGCTACCTTGTAACAAAGTGATCGATATATTTCATAAATTGAACATTCATTTAGGTGCAAAGAACTGTATGACTTCTGTTAGTTATTATATATATTATAGTGGACGTTTCTTAACTCTCTAAACTTATTTTGAAACACGATCTTATTATCTATCTAATTTACAAGCTACATATGATCTGTGTATAACACGTGACAAAGCTTCCTTATTTGATGATCCCTAAGTGTTGGAGGTTTTATAAGCAGAAGTTTACTCACAGTTAGCAGACAACCAGAGAGAGAGCAGACGATGAGAGAGAGAGAGAGAGAGAGAGAGAGAAATGGGGTTTGACGTCCACTCGACACAAACTAGGCCATTTTGGGACTAACATATGTTTCATTTTATTTCAATAATTCGCTTGCTCGTAGGGGTCTTTAGCAGTGGGAGGAAACCGGAGTGCCCGGAGGAAACCCACGAGGCTCAGAAGGCGCCCCTATCTCCATGCCACATACGCTCACACCAGGGCTCGAAACCACAGCCGCGAGCCAGAGGTGACGCAGACTATGAGACGGCAGAGACCGACGTATGGACTCGCCAGAGTTCAGCCGCTGCATTGACAACCGGGCGGAATGGTGGAGTTGATATATTTATATGTGTTCCGATGTTAAAGTGATAATCGCCGTAAAAGACTCACCGGATGAAACTTTGATAATAGTAGCAATGATCATACCAGTACCACATAAAGTAAAAAATGTTGCTAGTGTTTTCTTTCTACCAAATCTATAGAGAGAAAGGAGAGGGATATCGTTGTCAGATATAATTCGAAACTTTTGATAACACCATATTTATTATGGTAGTTACGTTGTTGATACCATTGCAAGTTTCGAGCATTCGTGTTTCCTGTTTAAGAATTTGTCCCATGAACTTTCTGGTGAGGAACTGTGAGTCATAACCGCGTGGTATGTTGCAAGAGGTTGAATTATTCGAAATTCGAATAGAGAACACTGTAGTCGTGAGTCAAGTTTTCTAACAACGTAACAAGAAAAGGAACTCATTTACAAATACTAATGACTAACACGCCAGCCGCGCAGTCGATTCTAACCATTGGTAAAGTAACATACGACGTGAACGAATAAGTTATGAAAGATGTACGGGACTATATGAAGCCACTGAACTAACTGCTCGATCGCCATCTCGACTAGAATTAGTAATGTATTATTAATATTAATACCTACCTATCAATAATCAAAACGAATAAAATACCGGCAGGAAATTCCATTAACGCATACAGGAAGAAGTTGAGATATTTATCACCAACCAGGGATGACGACGTAAAAAACAAACCAAAATATGATAAAGCAGCCGTACACCTATAATAAATATACGTTTATTTTCATTATCTGTTTCATAATGCATCTTTATACTTTTCTTTGGCAATTACTCGACCCCTTCTGGCACATGCCGACTCTGTATATAGCTCGCTTTGTGAAAAAATGAAATGAAATGGGGTTTAACGTCCTAAGACGGGCATACGCCATACAGTGTGCTAAGAGGAAAATTTTGCCCGGGCAGCGGCGCTACGGCCTACCCTTATATCGAATTCCAACTGCCAAGGGATCTTTTACGTGCACTCCAATGTGTACACGGGACCTCGGGTTTTCGTACCATCCGAACGACTAGGCAGCTGTCCTTGTCAGGCCCTCCTTCTGCATCACTGACAAGGGGAAATCACGCCGGAAAATCGAGATGAACTTTCTCGGCCAATGCAGGGATCGAACACCAGACCTCCAGGCTAGCGAACCAGCACGCTTTGTGAAATCAATGTAACTTGGAATTGCTTGCGCGTAGGGGTCTTTAGCAGTGGGAGGAAACCGGAGTGCCCGGAGGAAACCCACGAGGTTGAGAAGCCGCCCCTATCTCCATGCCACATACGCTCACACCAGGGCTCGATACCACAGCCGCAAGCCAGAGGTGACCGGCCCCCCTCTTTACACTGTAAAATATATAAATGAATACTAACCACAGATACCACAGTATAAATGTGTTTAGGGCCAATTTCTTTCTCTTCAAAATATCTAATAAACTATATTTCTCTATTTTCTCAACTGGCTTCCTTTCACTCTCGTTTAAAAGAAGTTCATTGCCCTTCTCCGGCTCCGGTATAATTAAAGTCTGCCTTCCTATCAGCTCGTTAAATTTGTCTACAACCATATTTACATCAACCTGAAACGCTTTACTAGCTATAAGAACTTCCCACTAGAATAATGAAAATTAATAACATTCCGACCAACAAGCGGTTGCCGTCACACGTTGCAAAGAACCAGATAAAACGCGATTTCAGAACAATAAGGTGCCATAATCCAAGATATTAATATCTCAAAGATCTCGTTTCTTTTTGATATGCAAGACCGTAACATCCTGGTCCCGGTTTCACAAAAACTTAAATCTCCTTTAAATCGTCTTAAACTAAAATTCCATCCTAATTTCAGATAGATGAGTTTCACATAACGAGTTTAAGTATTTTACCCATTTTAAGGACTATTTTAACTTAGGATAGCCGTCACCCTGTCCAAACTTAAAATCAAGACATTAACAAACATTGATTGATTAGAGCTACATTGTTACATATATTGCGACATATAGATATAATTGGCATAATGATAATATTGTGAACGGCCCGGGTCACATAATTTTAATATTCCAACCATCATTCACAAAAACAATTCTCATTAAAATTCTGTTCACCCGTTTATTTTATTGTGTGCCAATTTAAGCATTTGGATGGCGCTCCATATTAGAACTCCAAGAACCCCCCCCACACTCTTGGAAAGGAGAACCCTCTTATCTATGAAGAAAATATTTTCGTGTACAATGGTTTATTATGGCCCATCTCTTGGTTATAGAAGGCCTAAAAGCCTATAATACTAGGCAAACCATATGTAGTATTTACGCATAATTTTGGCTGTTATGATGATATGTAAAGAGATAAATCAATAATCTCAAATGTGTTTATTGAAAAATGTTATAGGCCTAGGTCTATTTGAAATTAAATTTTAATATAAATTTATTATTATTTCTTAATGAAATCTTACATTAATAAAACAACAAAAATAATTGGCATTTTAGGAACCAAAGCTATTTTATCATTTAATTGAGTAAGTATCATTTTCAAAGTATCATTGAAAGGGTGGGTCTATGAGAATGACATGTCAAATCTAGGCATCGGAACATTGGCTATTTGGTGTATTAATTTCAAAGTTGATAAATACTTTTAAAATGCGACGAAAAATTACAACCTAGATTAGCCTTTTGAATCACAAATATCATTATATGTTTGTGACAATTCTCCATAAAACTATAAATCCACGCGATTTAGTTTATCGATACACATTATTTCCATTGACGTCTGCGATTAAATCAAATTCTCATGTCACGAATCAAATGCGAAGTTCAACCCACCGATACTTTTAGAATCACTTATTACACTCATTTATTTCACCTACGAATGTCTGACCGTGTGCAAACATTGCTTCAACGTATGAAACTCTCCCCATTGATATTGCAACCGTTAATTCAACCTGTCAACAGTTTTCAGTTATGTGCACTGCGCGAGCGCAAGCGATTTTAACTAAAATCTATTAAAATCGCATTTTAAGTTAAATCAATCTTCGTGAAACGCATAAAATTTCATTTTGATTTTAGTTAAAATCTATTTTATTGATTTTAGCTTAAGTTTTTGTGAAATAGGGCCCTGGATTTTAGCCCCTGATTCTGCGAAAGATCACCTTTTTAAATTTGCCCATTTCTTGCAAAATGTGGACGTCTCTGGCATGGCAAGCGTTTGTTAAAGCTGAACTCCGATTACAAAACTACAGAAATGATCAAATAAAAAAAAATTACTGCCAAACATAATCGCCATACTTGTTTTCAATTTGCAGAAGAAGTATGGCCGCTGTACGGTGTATGAAAACAGAGGCAGGCCACGCCCACATCCAGTATACACTTTGGCCACCACACTGTCCACATCCGGCTAGCAATATTTCAACTACCAATAATTACCTCCTGAGTGAGCGTTTTTTTCCTCTATAAGTTTACTGAAAATATTTTTGCTACACAATTATTATGTCTGATCAGGTACATATTATTTTACTAATTGTACGAAATAAGTAACCTACGGTATATTTTTGCTCTAAAAGTATGGGAAAAATTGTCTTACCCCAAACAATCTACCGACATCATCCAACCATGTTTATTCTTATTTCTTGAAAGGTTTTGCACAACATGTTAGAAACACCAAATGATTTCTAGTATTATAAAGCTCAGTATTATCGTTCCAAAATATATCCAAAGCAGCAATAAAACAACTGTTCTCTCCATCGAAGAAGTATGCCTTCACTTCAAAATATTTTTCATCTTGTTGTTATTTATGACGATCAAGGGACATAGGTGGTTATGTCCCTTGATGTTATGTCAACAACATAGATTTGTTGTTGTTTGGAGTAGTTTCTTTCATTTTTAGAGCAAAGGTACACCGGACTTTACTTATTTCTTCTAATTTGTAAAATAATATGTACCTGATCAGACATAATAATTGTGTAGCAATAATATTTTCAGTCAATTTATAGAGAAAAACCGCCCAGTCAGTAGCTGGTAATTGGTAGTTGAAATATTGCTAGCCGGATGTGGAATGTGTGGTGGCCAAAGTGTATACTGGATGTGGGCGTGGCCTGCCTCTGTTTTCGTACACCGTACAGCGGCCATACTTCTTCTGCAAATTGAAAACAAGTATGGCGATTATGTTTGGCAGTAATTTTTTTTTTTGGATCATTTCTGTAGTTTTGTAATCGGAGTTCAGCTTTAACAATCGGAAAATTAATACTATATTAGCCCTCGACACTTTCCGACATCCGACTTTAGGCCCCGAGCTAAGAGCTGTTATGACCATGTGTCCTTGACTATTGCGTATTGGTGATCTTGTCATTCGTCAGATTACTGTCTAACTGATGGATATATTTGGATGTAGACATACTGTGGTACTAAAGCTACTGAATTACCTTATTCCATCTAGCCGCCTTCTTTATATTCTTGAGAGCGATGTCATATTTTCCATTTGCTATCAACCATCTGAACGACTCGTCCAGAAATCTATATTATTAAATAGTTATTTACATCAGTATGTTCAACAACTGGCGATTAGTCTTGTTACATTTTTCATTACGACGGGGAACACGATGTAACATTTGCCCGGCTCTTCATCGGATTCCAACTGTAAATAAGTACACTGGTGGCATCGGTTTTTCTTCCCATGTGGACGTTTAGACTATTAACCTTGTTAGTACACATCCATTCCTACATCACCTTCTCGACTAGGATATAATTTAAATCAGCGGCTGCCAGGCAGAATGCATGAGATGGATAGAGAATAGCGAAAAACAAAAAGGATTTTTTTTATCAGAGGCCATAATCCAGGAATGCGCCAATATCAAGAGGGACTGAGATTTTTGGAATATAAAGATATGTTTTAAGTGTCATTAAAATTGTGACCTCTAGAGGGTCTATCACTTTTGAATTACATACTTATATACAATTTGCATACAAAGAGCGGCCATTTTGACGGACAGTTTCATTTCAATGTTCCTTCATTAGACGGGGTTAAACGTAAACTCAACAAAACGCATTTCAATAATGCGCTTGCTCGTATGGGTCTTTAGCAGTTGGTTAAAAGGACAAGTGACTGGGTAGGCCACCATACTCCTCACGGACAGGCTTGGGATCGAAACAACGCTACTACTAGGCTCAATGGCAAGCCTAACAATCTTATTAAAAGCATAGGCGCTAGACCATGAACCACTAAAACCCGAATTTACAAGACTAAATAAACTTACACGACTTCGATAATAACGTAGAGCGAAACGGAGCAAAAAGCCAGTTGTTGAGTTCGCCAACTTTCCATCCGCAAATAATATCCGAATGGAGTCATAGAGACAACACAAGTTCCCCATACGACAGTACCGATAATTCCTACATATCTTCTATATTGAGTCGGATACACTTCTATACAATACGTGGCAGATGTCAATACAACTCCCTAAAAATAAAATACAATTTGATAACGCCTGAATAACATTTGCAGCATTTATATATGCCATCCCAGGGGCGGATCCAGAGGGGGATTTCTTTTTGGCGGGGGGGGGGGGGGGGGGTTCAAACCTCACCCTGCTCAGCTTCTTAAAAAAAGAATGCCTTGCATCAATGAAATTAAATCACAGTGGGATCCTACATCATTATATAAATGATTTCTCTCTTTAAAAACGCTTAATTTTTATGTATGCCTATGTAATTTAGAGATGATGATGGCAGATTTCCATATCAGGAACCTGGCAAACCCCCTACTGCATCCGCTATAAAACCAAATTCAGTCGCATAACATTTTGTATAGTATTTGTAGCATCGGTTTATACAATCGCCTGTATAAAACAAAATATCACCAAATATCATTTTGAGAGCACAATGCACATCAAACATACATAAAACTCTTAAGCAAAAAGCGACGAACCATGGCTAAAACACAACCTTTTGGAAGCGGACAGTGTCCCTACTCTTTAGGCCTGGAACACACTACTCAATAACATAGGCGACAAGTTAAGAAGGGAAATAATTATTAAACCAATAATTTCTGATTGTGTTTGGGTGTTTTATCCTAGGATTATCCTGGATTGGTTTTATTTATTACAGCCCATCAAAACAAACATCCATCTTGAATTTTATCCAATCCACTAGGATTCCGGCCTTTTTAACAAGGGAAACAACTCTTTTTACTGTAATAGTTTTAAGTAGACGTCAGACCACATTTAACTGATCAGTAGTAATCAACTTGTGAGAGCTCAATGGCAGACGTTATAACACAGCGCGCACGTGCTAACCATTCAGTCCCCACCCCCAAACAAAATATGGTAGAACAGAATTCAGAGGCGTAACAACAATTTGTGCAAACTGTGGAGATCCTTGTCCCCCTTCCCTCCCCTCCCCAGACCACTCTCTCCTCCAAAACGAGAGAACCGTGTACATCAAACATAAACAAACTATTAAGCAAAAAGCGGCGAACCATGGCTAAAACACAACCTTTTGGAAGCGGGCGGTATCCCTACTCTTTTTAAGCCTGGAACACACTACTCGACAACATAGACAAGTTAAGCGACAAGCAGGGAAATAAATTCACTTATTAAAGCAATCATTTCTGATAATTCTTTTCATCTGACATGACCATACACGAGATTTCTCAGAACGTCTTTCTGTTGCATGTATTAGTGGCTCGGATAATCTAAATTAGACCTGACTGACTATTGCAGCGATATTTGACGCCGCACTCACCACTTCAGTTGTCGCGTAGTGTCTTGTCAGGCTTCAGTACGCTACCTTGTATATCATCATTGATGTGAGGCATAACAGTGGACCGAAAGGCTTACATACCTGTTGTACTATTCCCATTAACAATCGAAGTATGGCAAACGTTATATAACTGTTAGAGAAAGCTGTAGCAACGCCGATCCCCAACAGACAAGTGTGACTGATAATATTGGTTGGCTTTCGTCCATACCGATCAGAGAAAAACGGCAGAACCAGGGCACCCATCGCCTGTCCTAATATCAACAGAGTCTGTGGTAAATCACCGAGTGCCCCACGTTCACAAACAAGATCAAACTGAAAATATTACAAAATCATGAAATAAATTAAATGAGATATTCTGTCCAAACTGGGACAATGAACACGAGCATACGTCATAGCCTATGCTATAAGTTAAATTTTTCCCTGACGGCGGCGCTACTGCCTACTCTTTATTTATCGAATTCCAACAGACAAGGATACTTTTACGTGCTTCAAATCAGTTCTGTTGAGCGAAATACGCCCGAAGCCTTAATCGAATGACAATCTCTAGCGTCTGGTTATTCCAATCTACTGCGCATGCTCTCCAGACAAGAATATATATGTTTGACCTGACTTGTGGAATTTCTAGCCTCGTACTTCGAGTCTCTTGTTACAAATGACGCTGAAACGGACATCGGAAGCCCATCTTTTCCCGGTAAGATCACAACATTAGTGTTGATTAAAATTACCAATAATTCGTGTTTTCAATGTGGAAGAATTTGATTGATATTGCGTTAGAAACTTAGCTACTTATTGCTTATGTCGGACCTTCTCCACCTCGGATAGGTTAACATCATATATCAAGTATGTGTGCCGTGGGTTTTTTTAAATGCGAGAATTATGGGATTTTAATTTGTGCTATCGTTTTTATTATCTGTCTAAAGTTACCTCTGAAACTATGGAAGCATCTTTTCTCTCTGTGTAGGTCATACCATATAAACATGGTAGTGTGTGTTCTGTACTGATAGAGGTTGTGGTATTGTATTTAATATAAATATTACACTGTCCATATTCCACTGTATAGTTACTGCGTGATAGCTCTACTCCAGCTATGGTTATACCAGTACCATTAGGTGGTGCAGAGCATTCGTGAGGAATAATTCGTCCTGCAAAACAAATGCCATGGAATGAATGAAACGGGGTTTAACATCCTACTCTTTTGCACCTGGGGGGTTGGGATGGTCTAGAGTGTCGCGCTTCGACCTCTAGCTGGCCGGTCACCTCTGGCTTATTGCTGTGGTTTCGAACCCTGGTGTGAGCGTATGTGGCATGGAGATAGGGACGCCTTCTCAACCTCGTGGGTTTCGCCCGGGCACTCCGGTTTCCTCCTACTACTAAAAGACCCTACGCGCAAGCGAATTATTGGAATAAAATTAAAACCATATGTTCGTCCCGAAATGACCTAGTTTGTGTTGAGTTGACGTTAAACCCCATTTCTCTCTCTCTTTTGCACCTAACCTGAGCTAATGGAAAACGGGATTTTTTAAAAACATATACGTCCCGAAATGATCTAGTTTATGTCGAGGGGACGTTAAACCCCACCCTCTCTCCCTCTTTAAATATTATCGGGAGCACAACAAGGCTAGGGGTCAAAGTAATTAGGTTCTACGTGGCTTTCAATATAGATTGTATGCAGCGTCAGTGAGGTTAAATACATTTTAACCCCCTTTTCAAATGAGATAAGTCCTTTGTATAATAGGAAAAATAGAGAACTCGGCAAAACGAAACAAAATATGTAGGATTATGCTGATTTAATGGGTTCCAGGTAGACGGAGGTGATGACTAGCTGATAAAGATTCCAGTTGAATGGTGTCCGAACAGATGGTATCGTCTTATGATGGTGTCCAGTCAAATGATTTCCACATTCCAGGACGGTTGTTAGTCAATCAAATGATATTCAGTTGTTAGATGGTTTCAGTCGGATGTCGTCTAGACCAATGGTATGCAGTCCTATGATATTTTGGTTTCAGATTCTATCCAATAAGATTGTATCTACAAGGCAGATGGTGCTCTATTAGATCGGTGTTTCTGGTTTCGAACCGGTCTTGTCTAAGTTTAATAGAGGGGATAAGATTATAGGCGTAGTTTTGCCCAGTGAAGAGGTGCTTGGTGTTTGATTAAACATTTTAAATATTTGATAGCGTGTGGCCTTCCTTCGCTGTGTAGGACGAATGACCGGCGCGTTGATTGATTTCACTGGCGTTATTATCGGAGAAGTATAGGAAGAATCATTGGTGGTAGTGGGATTAACGAAGTCGTTGGCAGGGGAGCAATTATTGGTGGAAACAAAGTTTTATATCCGGGGAGTTGCATGCAGAACATATACAATGTAAGAATGGTGCATGAGAAAAGATAAAGGACAAGGAATCGATAAATGAAAGTACTGCAGTTATTACGATACATTTCCAGACTATTGTGCCCCTTATTAAATTCCACTTCGTTAAATTATAAAACGCAATTGGCATGTCATAAATTTTCGATTTGGGTACCATAAACAATGTTACTATTTTTGGTACGATCGGGAGAAGTTTATTAGTTGTATTTGATACAGCTGCCACTCAATTCTTAGTATAGATATTATAGCATTAAAACTTGTAACAAGTAAATTAAGTGGTCGACAACAAAACGTGCCAATTAATGATACAGCTTCTAATAACAGTAATATGTTAAACGGTGTACCTTGGGGTTCCCTTCTTGGACCTATTCTTTTTACATTCTACACTTCGCTCAGTCTATGACTAACAATATCAGTTGTATGTTGATGATGCACAATTTTTTAAAAGTAAAACAATGGTAAGACTGGATATGTTCTAATCAAAATATCTATTGCCGAGTTTGTTATTTATTTCAGCTGTAAACTCGGCAAAAATATTGGTGTTATTTTTGACTAAAACATGGATATTAGTCATTTTAATGATGTATGTAAAAGCTGCTATGATGCAACTAAAACACCGAAAGAGTTTTTGGGGAGACAGAGAGAGAGATATGGGGTTTAACGTCCTCTGGATACAAACTAGGTCATTTTGGGACTAACACATGGTTTCAATTTTATTTCAATGATTCGCTTGAGCGTAGGGGTCTTTAGCAGTGGGAGGTTGAGAAGGCGCCCCTATTTCCATGCCACATACGCTCACACCAGGGATCGAAACCACAGCCGCAAGCCAGAGGTGACCTGCCAACTAGAGGTCGAAGCGCGGCACTCTAGACCACCCCAACCCCCCTGGAAGACTTTGATGATGTGAACGAAGAAAGATCAATTATTTATGTTTCTTATTTGAAACTAAACATATATCCGAGGAGGAGGAGATAAATGATAAGGAATCGATAGATCAAAGTACTGAGAGATTTGCAGACTGTTTTATTGTACCCCTCATTAAATGCTAATTCGTTATATTATAAAACGAAATTGACATGCCATGATTTTGGAACCAAAAACACCGTTTGTCATTTTTGGCACGAAGGACAGGAGGATTTGCCCCGTCAATTCACTTGCATCTCATTTAAAATAGCATTATGCAAGAGCAAAATCTGCTTATTACAGGTCTTTCTTTAGGCCTGAAATGTTATCTAAATAATCAATTAGACATTAATTAACAAATCAAGACCATAATAAACTCTTGATGTCAAGGCTAGCCTTCGATGTTGGCGCGGATTAAAATCGTATATGCCGCTTAATGGCCGTTGATAATTAAATCAATCAAGTGGATAATGGAGACTATGCTGTTTATATTAATGATTTGAGTAATGATGACCGAGGCTATGTGAATATTTCAAACGCTTTTTTCTCGGCTAATAGTGGATCAATTTGACTGACCTACACTATCAAGTTTTTAACTATTGTAGTGAGAACTGCCATCTCTTTATCTTATCTCCCGTAATGTAACTTTGAGTGATTATATTATAAATTATTTACTATATATTAAACCTCTTTACTATTTTTTTCAGGTGGGTGTACTTATCAAAACAAAAGTTGTATAATGGCAAATTCACCATTAACGCTATGATTTGATAGGAATATAATTATGATTCAAAACTAGTTAAGAATAGATCTAGACTGGAAATGCCTAGACATTATTTCATAAACAGGGTAGTAAAAGACTTGAACAGCTTACCAAATTCAGTTATCATGGCCAAAAACGTAAAAATGTCCGGAAACCGATTAGATCAACTATGGCAAAACCACCCAATGATGTACGATTACTCAAAGTCATATAGTGAGGGAAAGGCAAACGGGAAAAAACAATGAACTCAAATTGATGACGAAATAGAGCCAAATACAGAGGAGCAACCTGACTCCCGCGTTTGGAACAGACATAGGTAGGTAGATACTAGAACGTGGATACACTCAAATGGCAATAAACCGATTAATATACCACCGGTGTACAAATTTTACAATCAGCAAGGACATGTCCGTGAGAGGATAGATATCTATCATACGATTTCTTTAAAGGGTGTTCATCTCCAAGGTATTATACATCTATTAGCCCAGGAATTCGGACAGGAGATCTGACAGTAACAAATTTCAGAGTTCTTGTGTATCTCCATAGAGATGAAATGTTATATAAATAAAATTATAAAGACGAGTATCGTTTTCTACCAAGAAAATCAAAACCTAGTAGCCCATCACAAAACGGCAAAGTTAAACGATTATTTCAAGAACATCTTAATATAAAATGTACCAACATCTTCGGGAATTGAAAAACGTAATTCCAAGAGATTATCACGCATTTTATGATCAATTGAAGCCTTGTTTTGAAGTTGTTCATTTGTTTAAGAAGTGTTTATTACAATTGCTAATTACATGAATTATCAATAACCCCGAATCTAACAAATTTATGTTTTTGTAAAGCGCGGTTGATCATTGCTCTGCGGTGGAAATGAAATGTTTAACGTCCCACTGTCCTGCGCTCTGCGGTGGAGCTGTGCGTGTGAGTTATTTGTATTTAACGTCTGCTGCCACCGAGGTGATATCGCAGACAAGATGAACGCTGTATAAATCATGCTAATAAAATAAATACATATTTACAAATAATCCCACAAAGCAGTCCTAGAGAATAGTTATTTAAAATACCATTTTATAAATACGCAACCTACCAATGAAGATCATATCCAGTAGTTGAAAAGCAGCAGAAAATGAGGTTAAAGCCATAAGGAGATGATGGACATGTTGATATACCCCCTTTCCCCCCAATGCATTGAGAACGGTATCAACTTCCGTCGCCTTTACTGCCATCTTTCTGTATTTCTGTCCTGAAGTGATCCTTATTACTGTCGTTTAGAATCAAATTAATCCGATATTGTGAATTGTGGATGACTGATGTACACATAAAATAATCCGTATTCACTTTGTCAAAAGGTCTTCAACGCTTGGTGTAAATTTTACTACACAGGCACAATTTCTTTTAATATGTTACAAATTGCCGAATTCCAATGCACTTATAGGTAACTAGCAGACTGATCACATATAAAAAATCCGTATTCACTTTTGTTGCTAACTTCTTGAACTAATGTAGACAGACATAATTCCTCCGAAATGGCCAACAGCTCAATGACACACTGAATATTAAAGGGGTGACTTGCAGCGATTATCAGTGAACTGTTTATTTGTAAACCTTCCACAGGTGCTAGATAAATAATGCGCGCACACGACACTGTATAGAACAACAAAATGTGCATTAGTCCTCCCACTGGTAGGCACCTATCAGACTGCATTGCATTTACAGGCTTGTAAGGGCAACCACTCGGGGCTGGGGCTTCAATCGATAGGCATATCAACTAACGGGTGTAGTAAAGCGATAGTATCAACCAGCCAAGGAAATTTTGATAAAGTAGTGTCAGATGTTTCACTACTTAATTCAATCTCGAAACCAGAAAATTTTTTGAAGAAATTTCTCTGGTGAATCGGGGTAGCCATTTTCCCGGAAAATGATTAATTCCTAAGCGCGAAAGTTCTCGTTTATTTGCGTCGTACGCCCCTGATTTTACGTGCCTGGATGACCGAATCACTTAAAAATATACCCATGCGTAGAAAAATAGATCTTTACAAAAACTTGAATTTGTTCGTTTAGGATCCAATTTTTTATGTCAGCGAGTTGACTTTTACTCAAGGATCCTTTTACAACAAACGAAACTACGATCCGACCTCTAGTTTTCGGGAAATCGACCCAAAAAGATTGACCAATCAGAGGTCAGGATGGGCGGGGCTTAGGTTTGAGAAAAAATGGACGGTCTAATGTGCCAGAGGCCTTTGGCTCCGCGGCTGCCTCTGGGAACGAGATTGTACTTAATTAGCTAGGAAAAAGAAACATGTTCCTTATGCTTATGCCACAGACAGAACAAAGAAATATACAACTCAAATATCCCTTTACCTATGATAAAATTTAATAAATTCATTAACAGCTACTTGAGCATGTGCAAACACAAATTATTACAACTAAACGTTCCCCATATCCCCGAGTCAATAAGTCAATGATAAGAATAACGTTTACCTTGTGAAGGGGCGAAGCCAAATTCTGTCCAATCTGGAGAGTCCTTGTCAACACAACTTAAAATTTTCACACCTAGAACCACCCCATGAACGTCATTAGTCGTACGAAACTAACGTACGAAAATTAATTGATGGCTGGCTTTTTTTCGCACGTATACAGTGAATGGCCATTTTGCGCAGTAATCCCAGCCAGAATTTGGCTATTTTTTTTAAAATTTCGTTAAAGTGTAACATTTTTGTTTAGAACTGAAATTAATGAACTATTAGTCAATCCCCACGCTAAAAACATTAACCGAATTGATTGTGTATATGTGAAATAGACGCGACCGAAGCACAAAATAGTGCAAGTGGGCGGCCGTCATGAACTACCATTCGCTGAAGCGGTCATTGAAGACGATGTCAATTTCAGGAGTTGTAAATGTTATTTTTGTGAGAAGCGAGAACATGTAGGAGCTGTTTGGATTATATAGTCCTAAATGTTGCAAAGGAAACATTTAACGGGTCGTGGAATGTTGATGTTGACCCTATGACCTGTGATGTGTAGATCACGTGATAGTGATATAATGGCTATTGACTGTGTCTGAGATAACTTCTCCGCAGGTAGCGTGTCTTAGTTGTTCAGATTGCATCATTAGTGTGAGGCCATGCACGTCTCAGAGACGCCGACTAGCGTCGTTCGCAAACGGCCGTGACTAGGATTTAAATGAACTATTCATAAAACTATCCACGCCCCGTCGCTGACCATTCTACCTGTAAACATGTATTTTTCTATATAATTCCATGTACATGCATATTTTATCTAGTACGTTTTCCATATTTTATCTAGTACGTTTTCCATCTGAAAGTACATTGTCATTGTCCCTTAGTTGGTATTGACGTAATGTTAAATGTCGTCGAACAATTGTTCATTTCGTTTGACCTGCAGCAAGTGCATTGTAAATCAGCAAATTGTGAAAAATATTCAAATTCTAAATTGCCATAAGATTTTAAAATATCGGTCGAATCATGTCAGGGTAGTTCGACTACACCAGGGATCCAAGAATCCGTGACAAGAGTGAATACAAATTATTTTATGACATCTAATTAGCGATTGCTCTTCTAAAATCCCTAATTTCGAATTAAAGGGATTCTAAACGTCAGCACTTACCCAGACTAAAATCCAGAGAGATGGCAGTAAAGAAGACGAAGTTGATACCATTCTCAGTGTATTGGGAGGAAAGGGATTATATCAACGTGATCATCATCTCCTTATGGCTTTATGTGCCTTTTCTGCTGCTTTTCAACTGTTAGATATGATATTTATTGGTAGGTGATGTATTGTAAATATCTATTCTTTGATTTGGGGGCAGCATTTGAAGGTATTTGGATTTTGGTTGAAGGTTAACAGACCACTAAAACGATACATTCGAATGACAAAAGGTTTTGGGGGAATTTGTGATTCATATTGAGCTGCAATGTTATCAGAGCGCATATTAGTTATGACGTATACATCTCACAGAAACATATGTGAACGCTACCCTTTTGACCCTTCCTAAAATCGTCTGCTAGATAAGGAGCTTTTTGACCCTCTGGTGTTGTCTTGTGTAATATTCAATACAACCAGAGGTCAAATTGTGCTTAAGTTCCCACTTATGTTGAAGTTGTATTGATACTTTCCTGATTTCTGTTTGAAACTCGTGCACGTCAAAAAGCCGTTGACATTTGCAATTCAATTACTGACCGGACAAACTTCCCTCCTAGCACATGCTTGTCGTTACTGGTCCGGTAGAAAAGTATAACGTTAAACCCAATTTCATTCATTTATTTGTTTTGTAGGACGAATTATTCCCATGAATGCTCTGCACCACCTAATGGTACTGATATAACCATAGCTGGAGTAGAATTATCTAGTGGAATACGGACAATGTAATATTTATATTAAATACAATATCACTATCCGTCATCTGGAAACGGAGACCGATGTCATAAGCAGTATTATACGATGTCGAGATAAAACCAGACTTTTATTTATAAAAATAACGTGTTTGTGAAATGTACCTTTCGTTATCAAGGAAAGCACGTGTGGCGTGCACTGTATAGCCTAGATCCCTAAAGGCCGACAATAGATTATCAGGTCACCCAACGAAAAAAACAGAATCGAACCCTTAAAACAGTGACGTATCCGGCACCCACCCGGATAAGCCGTTTTGACGCTTAAATTTCATACATACACTTTTGTTTCCGAGACTGTTAAAACCCTGGATGTTTCCTATAAATTAAAATATTGCAAGTTTATACAGGGTAAATTCGGATAAAAATCCGAGAGAATTTTCTATTGTACATTACACCACCGCACCTCCCCATTGTGTACTAAACTAGGTCGCTTGTGGAAATGTCCCAGTACTAAAACATTTAATAATACCCAAAAATTTATACTGTAATTTACTTTGTGAACATAACTATAGGTTGCTTCTGGGAAATGTAACGGATAACAACTACTGAAATTTACTATACCAATATTAAAAATTTCTACAATACTTAAAATTTCATACTCTAATTTATTTGGGTGTCCTTTTCATCCTGATTACACCCTTTGAACACCAGGTTGAGAAACACGGTTCTCAAACACAATGTCACGATTTTGTAATCTACTTACTGTAACCGGTCCCTTTCGTCAATGACAATAAAAAAAACCCCTCTTTAATCGATGGTTATATGAAATCAGAGATTTAAATTTTAAAACTTAATTTCAATCGAGAAATTCTAGTCTAAGATTAGCTAATCTGACTTTTGATAATACCACTATTAGACACTGTTCGAAAATATGGTGCCAATTTTTTTTTTTTTTTTTTTTAACAAATGCAATATTCTACAATCTGTTGTATATAGGCTCCTCTGTTTAGATGATATTTTTAATTCTATAACTTTATGGTAATTAGGACCTACACGGTTTATTATAACTTAATAATTTATTATTTATATATGTACGTGTGTTGCCTTTCACGTAAAACAAATGTCCTCTGGGATAATAAGGTCTTTTTTTTTTTTTAAAAAAGAAGAAATTTTATTTACTCCACACAACCTATCAATTCTAATGTTCTGTCTTAACCTATATGGGGTCACTGGCTTCAATCGTCATAATGATAAAATGACGTCATGCCGTCTCCAGTTCATTAAAGCTTCTTCATGGCATTTAATGTTAAAGTCTTTATTTAACCATATATCCAGGCTATTCACATAGGAGAACGCTAGATCGAAGACGGTCCTGCGCATTTTAGCACATATGACGTCATATATAGATTGTGGGTAAGGGCTAGGACCTGTGGATTTCGTCAAAGTCTCGAGATGTAAACAAGGCTAGCCCTAACCCAAGCCTAACCCACATGTGACATCATAAAATGCGTAGGACCGTCTCCGATCTAGTGTTCTCCATTCACATATAGATCTATGTTTAAATGATATGTCTAGCTGCTCTTATTATTAAAATTGGTGATAAATACAAAAGAACGAAATATAATCAATATATACATGTATGTAACAAGAAAGAATTTTGGTTTTTGTTGGTTTTTTTTTTTTTTTTTTTTGCTTGTCTGGATGTCGGGTGTTTGATCCCTACATTGGCCGAGAAAGTTCATCTAGATTTCCCAGCGTGGTTTCCTCTTGTCAGTGATGCATGACGGAGGGCCTGACAAGGACAGCTGTCTAGTCGTTCGGATGGGACGAAAAACCGAGGTCTCGTGTACACATTGACGTGCACGTAAAAGATCCATTGGCAATTTGAATTTGATATAAGAGGGTGCCATAGCACCGCTGCCCGGGCAAAATTTCCCTTATACACAGTGTATGGCGTATGCCCATTTTCAAAAACCCAGTTTAGGAACAGAGCAG
This sequence comes from Patella depressa, assembly GCA_948474765.1. Taxonomy (NCBI): domain Eukaryota; kingdom Metazoa; phylum Mollusca; class Gastropoda; family Patellidae; genus Patella; species Patella depressa. Next base: position 74,690,018 of record OX419716.1, read on the forward strand.
TAGGACGTTAAACCCCATTTCATTTTAACATTCTACCTCAATTTAAAAGCAGGGTTGTTATGTCCCAAAGTCTTGACCAATCAAATTGCTTATAACTTCTTAGCCTAAGCAGAAATTCTCACTATCGAACTTAGTCAAGGTAATGATATTACATGAATCGATATTCCGAGTTGCATCGCTCTCACTTCATTATAACCAAAGTTATCGTGTCCCAAAGCACCAACCAATCACATTGCTTATCTCTGCTTACTGAGGGGGGTTGGGGCGGCCTAGTGGGTTAGAGTGTCGCGCTTCGACCTCTAGCTGGCCGGTCACCTCTGGCTTGCGGCTGTGGTTTCGATCCCTGGTGTGGCATGGAGAGCCTTCTCATTTAGAAGAGACAAAACCCTCTTTCGTTTCAGCAAACAAGGGGGGGATGGGTCGCCGAATGATTAGCACGTGCGCATTGTACCATAGGTCTGTCATTGAGTCCACTGACGTGGTTTCGATTCCCAGGTTGTACGTGACGAGGAGTATGATCGCCTGTCCATCATCGTTGGTTTTCTCCGGGGCCCCTGGTTTCCTCCCACTGCTAAAGACGTATACGTGCAAGCGAATTATCAAAATAATACTGAACCATGTGTTAGTCCTGGAATGACTTAGTTGTGTCGAGAGGACGTTAAACCTAATTGCTCTCTCTCTCTTTGATCAAAGAAATATACTGCTATCAGACAAAACCTAATCTCTGAAAAAAAATACTACGTTCAATTTATTTTCTTTATAGAAGGCCCGGTTCGATTAGCCATACTACCACGTGGTTTCACTGGAATCACATTCGTCGATCGATTTTTCTTATTGTATTTATGCTTATACTCGAATCCCCATTGGTGTATGGTGACTTATTGTATGCCAAGTTAATTTCGTCAAAATGTTCCGGTTCGATGAATTTCGAGAAATGATTTTGGAGAAATGACATTGTATTTTGAGAAATGTTTTGCAAAAATTGTATTTCGAGATTTGAATTTGGAATTTTGTTGTTCGACATATTGTATTTCTCTGATGAAAAGTAAATGTGGGCTAATTTGTTAATTTACTAAAAGAAATTATCTTTATATATATTAAAATGCAATTAAGTTAAACAAAAATACATTTAACCAATCTGATATGAAAAATGTCTGATTTGTGAAATAAATAATATTGACTTTAAGATACAAATGTTAACTTTTGTGTACTATGAATTAAGAAACAAGAACACTGAATAAAGAGCTGTTTGACCCTCCACACAAAATAACTAGGAAATAATATCTGTATTAACTCAACCAATGAAAGCCATCCTTTCAATGACTGCGGCGCATTTCGACGCCGCCAGAAAAGTACGTCAACGAATTAAAATAATGGCTTTTTTGCCAAGTATTCTTGTGGCCCAGAACAACATCAACGAGGCCGTTAATCGCCCAACCTTTGTTTCAAACTTTGGAGAAAGGTACTGTCAATTTATATATAGATTTTAAAACCGATGCTCTCATTGGTCGACTTAAAGGGCCAATCCCGATAACTTTTTAAGGAATAAAACTGCTTAATTTTGTGTTAAAATTCCCTATAACCCATTATCTAAGGCCGACCATCTAACCCGATATTTGTGATATGCTTGTAAATAACTTAAACCTGACAGTCTTCATCTGGAAATGGAGACCGTTGTATTATACAGTGTCTGGATAAAACCAGACTTTTTTCTATAAAAATGATATGTAGGTGAAGTTTACCTTTTGTTATCAGTACAGTACATGGGTCATTCACTGTATAGACCTCTCAAGAAACGGGAATCGATTATCAGGTCACCCAATCAAAAAATTGACCCGAAATCTTAAAAGGGTTACGTGTCCGGATAAGCAGTGTTGACGTTAACGTCAAAACGACTCAATATTTTGAGCTGAAACTTTGAGCCAAGGTATATACACCATGCCTCTATATTTTGGTCCATAAATTTCATAAATGCTTGGACTTTAATTTTTGAGACTCTGTTCTTATCGGGATTGTCCCTTTAATATGTATATTAAATCATCTTTTTGTCCACATCCGCCAGCCATAGACGCAATATAGCCTAGTTGGAGCGGTCATGTCATAACACTATATTATTATATAATTTCATTCATTCCATCCCTTTCCACAGATATGCTACATTGTAGTACATGTAGTTAAAGTCACTGCTTGTTGCTGTAGAAAAACATGGTGTGCATATCAGGCTGCTTGTTGTTACAATTCCTGGGCCCTGTTTCACGAAATTTTAACTTAAGATAAAATTCAATTTTAGTAGATACTTCAATTTTGATTGGCTAAGCACTAAAATCAATCTAATATTATCCAATCAAATTACTAAAATTGGGATCTTATCTTAGTTAAAATTTCGTGAAATAGGGCCCTGGTCTTCTACGAAGAGGAGTTTCTGACAGATGTGATTCCTGTACTGTCACGGAATATGAGGCTATCCCATAAACTATAAAATAAATAAAACACCGAAGAGCCAGCAGCTATGTTACATAACATTGGTTTTCTCCCTTTATATACCTGTGAGAATTTTCATAATGACGGGTAGTATAAAGTCCGGCCTCTCTATTCTCCTTTCATGACTCTTTCTCTGTCATTTAATGCAGCACATAGTTTGTATTTAATATAAATATCTATATTGTTGTAATCTTTACTTGAAGAATACATAAATAAATAAAATAAGTAACTGTGGATCGTTTACGTGTTACATATATATTTTATTAGGATAAGTATTGCCCGTATCTCGTTATCAGCAACTGAACAATGAGAATAATTACCACCCGAGAAGAGGAGTAGTCAAATTTTTACATGTGCTAGGGGAGTTTCAGTACATAGACCTGTTCGTCTACGGCAAGAAGCGGCGTGGGCACTTGTCAGGGCGGTGCACCTAATGGGCCGCAATATGTATCTAGTTATTCGAATGGTACAGAAAAAAAACAGTTAACAAGCTCGATTCTGCCGATAATGCAACCCCGTTGTTTCTACCAGGTTAAACCAAAGTATAGCGATTGAACATTGAATGGTCACAAGGGGCGTTTAATCCCTTATAAATGTTTTAGAAATTTTCCAAAGTATGCCCCTAATAAAGTATGCAAACCGATGCGAAATGAGACAACACACATGGGATAATAATGTTTGGTAGCCGACCCTTGTTTATTATCAAAGGTCACACTTGGCCCATGGCGACACTGCATGCATTCTATTGTTCTATATAATTTCGTGACCTCGCATAATTTGTCTGGCACTTTTGGAAGATTTATAAATTAACAGTTCACTGATAATCGCAGCAACTTACCCCTTTAATACTAGACCGACCGCGGTTCTGGTGGTATCCAGTTATGTGTCGTTGAGCTGCTTAGTCATCTTGGACGATTTACCACCAGTGACCAAGAATTTAGTAACTAAAGTGAACACCTCACCAGATTGCTGGTCACCTATACCGTGCATTGGAATTCAACAATTTGTGGAACATATTGGAAGTTGAAGAGTGCCAAAGGATCAAATAAAATCAGGAATTATGAATGTCGTTTGATTTATACCAAGCGTTCAAGCACTATATTAACAAGGTGAATACGGGTTACTTTATGTGGACATTGACCATCGATTCAGAGAGTGTCCATCTACAATTCACAAATTCAGGTTAATGTGATTCTAAACTGCAGTATTAAGAATAACTGCAAGACTGAAATACGGAAAGATGGCAGTAAAGGGAACGGAAGTGGATACGGTTCTCAATGTATTGGGAGGAAAGGGGTTATATCAACGTGTTCATCATCTCCTAATCGCTTTTACCGCATTTTCTGCTGCTTTTCAACTACTGGATATGATCTTCATTGGTAGGTTCCGTATTTATAAAATCTTATTATAAACAGCTATTTTCGCGTTTAATTGGCAGCGGTGCAGAATATAGACTAGTTTTAGTATATGTAGACTAGTTCCTGTAGTGTAGATGTAGGCCTATTTGTGTATTTGTTGATATTCTGTTTCCGTTGTAAATAAACCATATATTTACGAAGCTGATTGTGTAATAACTAAAACACTGTTACATTAGTCCGATATTTAAATCTGTCACAAACGTACAACAACGGGTAACTGCTAAATACAACTATGTCTTCTTTAATTAGCCCAGTCAGAGCAGAACAGCAGGACGTTATTAAAGTCAGGGACGGATCCAGGATTTTTTAGCAGGAGGGGGTTTGCCAGGTTTCGGTTACGGAAATCTGCCATCACCATCTCTAAATTACATAGGCATACATACAAATTGAGCTTTTTAAACAGAGAAATTGTTTTTATACGGATGTAGGATCACTTTGTGATGTAATTTCATTGATGCAAGGCATTACTTTTTTTTGTGTAGCTGGGCGGGGGGGGGACCCCCCAACCCCTCTGGATCCGCCCCTGAAAGCCCATTTCATTTTCATTCGCACTGGATCCTTCATGACACAACAATAACCCCAAAACATTTAAAGCGATATACGTTAAACATTATTGAAATTATCATGAGATGTGTTACTTGTTTTGCAGGACGAATTATTCCTCATGAATGCGCAGCGCCACCTAATGGTACTGATATAACCATACCTGGAGTAGAATTATCACCCAGTAACTATACAGTGGAATACGGACAATGTAATATATATATTAAATACAACACCACTACCTCCATCAATACAGAACATACACTACCATGTATATATGGTATGACCTACACAGAGAGGAAAGATGCCTCCATAGTTTCAGAGGTAACTTTGTACAGATAATAAATTGATCGCAAATTAAAATCGCTTGATACTCGTCATTTAAATAAAACACTCATTAGGTGGATATAACATCGCTATCATTGGTGAAGCCATGTAAGGGCAGTCAACGCAAAACTAATTAATCCTTGTTTCTTGGATCATTGTCGTTTTGTTTTCAATGCCAAGTTCCGTTGGGTTTATATTTCGTTGGTTCACTAACCAGGAGGTCCTGGATTCGATCTCGTTGTTGACCTTCGCGATTTCTGAGCATGGTGTCTTTCCCATTGTTAAAGCGAGAATTTCATATTTTCTAAGAAAGTCAAAACATAATTATTTCTGTCTTTTGCTTAATAGGTTGTCAATTCACTATTAAACGTATCGTTCGCACACTTAAAAATCACACACACCGGAAATAATAACACAATTCCCTCCCATGTTTTTCTAGCCTCCATGTTAATAGTTATTTTCAAAGCTTTTTGCAAATTTCTCAACTGGCAATAATGAATTATAGGATCATTCTTTCACAAAGTAGGACTGATTATAACTAAAAAATATGAAATTCTCGCTTTTATGCGAGAGCATTAATCTGCGTTGCTTTCTACATACATGTGATCCTATGATATTCTGGTATTTAGCCAAATTGATGCATACCATAAAATCTTACAACACTTAATGTAGTCGTTATCGTCAGTATTAGTCGTTATCTTCGGTATTAGTTGTTATCGTCAGTATTAGTCGTAATACAGTATTAGTTGTTATCGTCAGTATTAGTCGTTATCGTCAGTATTAGTTGTTATCGTTAGTTGAATGAACTCACAACGTCTAACAAGTGCCCGTACTGAAAACAACCGTAGCATACTGTATGTAATCAATCATGCTTTGCAAAGTTATCTTTTGTTTTTGCACGATTTTTTGGATAAGAACTCTTTAGTTCTTAGGATAAGTAGTAAAATGTATGTAAATTCAATTTATTTTTTACAAATAAAATCGTCTATATAAAATCAAATTGTAATCCATGCGGTAGATACAGGTTGTTAACCATACATGCTTTTGTAATCATCTTAATTTGTCAGTGGTGCACATCCGAGGTCCCGTGTACACATTGTCATGCTCGTAAAAGAAACCTTGGCAGTTGGAATTCGATAAAGAGTAAGGGGATGATGCTGCTTTCTGGGCAAAACTGCCCTTAAAGTATACGATACAGTATGACGCATGCTCACCTTCATTGACCCTGTTGAACCGAACAGGGGCCTATTTCACGAAATTTTAACTAAGATAAGATCCCAATATTAGTAATTTGATTGGATAATATTAGATTGATTTTAGTGCTTAGCCAATCAAAATTGAAGTATCTACTAAAATTGGATTTTATCTTAAGTTAAAATTTCGTGAAACAGGGCCCAGGCCGTTTAACCTCATTGCATTTGATTTATTCATGATTTTGTAATATTTTCAGTTTGATCTTGTTTGCGAACGTGGTGCGCTTGGTGACTTACCACAGACGCTGTTGATATTAGGACAGGCCATGGGAGCGTTGGTTCTGCCGTTTTTCTCTGACCGTTATGGACGAAAGCCAACGAATATTATCAGCCATGTTGGTATGATAGCCATCGGCGTTGCTACAGCTTTCTCTAACAGTTATATAACGTTTGCCATACTTCGATTGTTAATGGGAATAGTACAACAGGTAGGTAAGCCTTTTGGGCCATAGTCCTGCTACATATAGCAGTGCTGGGGATACACGTTGGCATACTGCACGGAGCTGCGCAATTCGTGTATTGCGTTGCCAAAAGATTGTGTTTCATCTGAGGAACACGCCGCTTTTGTATTTGCAGTTTATGCATGGTTGGTGAGTAGGGTGGGTGCATGGTTGGGTGCACGGATCCCTCCATGTTGCACATATAGTTATTACACCTCTGCATTCCTCCCGTTTTCTGGATAAACCTTGTAACACTGTTGGGTGTAGATTTGAAAAAACAAAGAAAAACTGTTTTGTTTCAGAATTAAGCTAATGAATATAAAAGCAATTTTATTTTGTATTTTTAGATGAAGATAATTAGAAGCATTTTCAGTGAAGGAGAAAAAAAAACCTTTTATTATATACATGTGTACTAAGTCCAAATATGGGTCTAACTCCATTTTCACCAAAATTTCACTTGCTAGGTTTTTCCAGATTAAGGGAGATTCTATCCCAGCAAGGAACTACCAAAACGGCTCTGCTCGCCCACCCTTTTAATAGTAGGCGTTGATACACTGCAGTTCTAATATGACCATTTTCAGCTTAGGGTAATCAGAGATAAGCAATTTGATAGGTTGGTACTGTGGGACATTCCGTCACTACCTAGACTAAGTTCGGTATTAAGCATTTTCTGCGCATGGTAAGCATAGCGATAAGCAATTTGATTGGTCGAGACTTTGGAGCTCTACAATTTTGATTATAATTGCGTGTGATACTGGTGAAGCCTCATTATCTCTGTACCTTCCCCAACAAATTTCGAAAGGTAGAGACTTCAATGTTATTGGTCGAAACTTTGGAACGCAATAACTCCAATATATTTGAGGTAGAATGTTCAAACTTTGCGTGTAGGTGTCTAATAGATTTATGCGCAGTTTCCATTAAGGGTAAGCGGGGATATGCCATTTGATTGATTGCGACTTAGGAACACGATAACTTTGGCTCTAATTGGGCGAGATGAAGGAAACTTCATGTATAGATTAATTATACTAATACCTTGACTAAGTTTGATCATGAGAATTTTCTACTTAGGCTAAGCAAACGTTAAGCAATTTCAATGTTCGTTAGGTGGATGCTTTGTTCCATGATTAGCATTCCCCGCTAGAGCAAAGCAGAACTAAGCAATAAATCCTATGCTACATGAATGTTATGTGGTCGTATTTTGTTTTATAGGGGATACTATTAAGTAATGATGTTACTTCTTTTCTGTATTTTGTATTATAGGGAGTAGTATTGACCTATGCTACGTATTCTATAGAAGTTTATCCGACGCAATATAGACGATATGTCGGAGTTGTGGGCAAAGTCGTATGGGGAATCTGTCTTGTCTCCATGACCCCTTTTGGATATTTTTTGAGGATGGAAAGTTGGCGCACTCTGCAACTGGCTTTTTGTTCTGTTTCGCTCTACGTTATTATTGTAGTCATGTAAGTTTATTGATTCGTGTAAATGATTGATTCCGCAAGTCGGGGCTCAGTGGTTCACAAAGCTCTTTCGATCCCAAGCTTGTGCCTTTTCAGTGGTTTACCCCTAACTACTAAAGACCCTTACGAACATTACATATTGTCAATTAGGATATTGTCTTTATTGATATTCAGCATTTTCCTTTTGTCAGAGATGCAATGAATCGTTGCATAATAACCTACCCACTGCCATTTGGAAAATTAAAAACAAAACGGCCTTTTACTATCCGGATGTTAGTCGAGAACGCTTCCCTGGCTTTCGCCCTTTGTCAGGGATGCAGGAAGGGGTGTATTGTTGGCGATCTGGGACGACAAACCGATTCCGCCAGTGTATTCATTTTCGGTTGGAATCCGATGAGGAACTGACCCTATCGCCGCTATCCGGTACAATAACATGACAATGGTCCATGGCGGTCATCTTGAATAATGAAATTCCCGCAAGGGTGCCAGTGTGGTATCACCCGGATTCGGAATCCTCACAATGAAGATATATAATCTACCAGAACTATATTTTCATGTCTAGGGTTTGGCTACCTGGCCCAAAGTTCACGAAGCATTCTCAGACTTAAGTTAAGAATTTACTCTATTTTCAATCACTGTTGATGAGAAATATCTTTGATCCAGAAACACAAAACTTTGCACATAGCTTCTTATTGATGTATTTGATACTTAAAACAACCAAATTCTAAACTTATGTCTGAGAATGCTTCGTGAGACAGAGGCGTTGTTATATCAAAGTAGACTGTTCTCCAGTTGTTGAAAGTACTGATATAAAGAACAAATATTGTAGATTTCTAGATGAGTCGTTCAGATGGTTGGTAGCAAATGGAAAATATGATATCGCTCTCAAGAATATAAAAAAGGCAGCAAAATGGAATAAGGTAATTCAATAGCTTTGATACCACCGTTTGAATGCATCCTAACTATCTAATTAGCAGAAATCGGACTAATGACAGCAGGTCACAAACCCGCAATAGTCAACGACACGTGGTTATAACATCTCTTAGTTTGAGGCCTGAAATGTGGATGGGGGAAGGGGTACAGGGCAAATATATAAAGTATTAATTTTCCAAGCGTTGTTGTTGGGCTTGTGACGCTTTTGAAATGATAACCTCGTTAGAGATGAGATAGTAGTCAGGGAAAATCATCTTTTTGATGTTGCCTGTGATGCCTTGTTAGTACTTCTTAACATCAAACTAAAATATGTCACCTCTAAGAAGTAGAAACGAAAACTTAGATGTTAACCAACCTGGATAAGGAAGAAATACATTAAAAAGTCTGATCTCGATCTTGTAAAATATGTTAACAAGTGACAGGCCTTGCCATGCAGTATTTACAGGAAATGAACAGAACAACCTAAAAATCGGATAAAAATGGTGACCTCTAGAAGGTCCATAATCTTAGAACCGGCATCTTCGGGTTATAAACATACATTTTAGTTTCGTCAAATGCGCAAAACAATTGCGGCCTCTAGAGTGTCCATAAACGGATTTGGATATTCGCGCAAAACAAAACGTAATGTCCTGGATTATGATCCTTATAAGTGCCCCGTTTACGCTAATAGTCAAAACTGTAGACCTTTAAAGGACAATATTGGTGCCAGTCATTATCACATATGTGATAGAACTGATTAAACACTTTCCAAATATAATATTAACACAGAGATCATCGCTACCATAGAGAAGTAATAAAGGATTCGTGAATCGGAAGTGACGAACGCCAAAGGAAAACACAAGTTATCTCTCTATGTGAATGACTGAAGTGACGAGTGACGACAGATAAACGGCTGAATTTCTGCTCACTAATAATTCCTTCGAAGACAAAAAGTTGTTATATGGCACCGCAAGAGGTTATCTGACGATACAATAAAGTAATTAAGCGTCATAAGATAAGAGAACACGGGAAAATAGAAATACTCCGTACAGCCCCTTGTTTTTATTCATTCTATAGGGGAGACCGGGGCACATTGAACCACTTTGTTCACATACATGTTTGTCCTCATTTCATAGCAAATGTTTTTATTAGAAGATCTCTTTATTTCATGATCAAAATTTAAAAAAAAAAATCAATATGCCCTCTTATATGGATCAAACCCCGGTTTATCTGGATTGTATAGATTAGACATATATGAACTTAAGTACAAGAATTTCCTAGGCTAAGAAGTTAACATGTATGGAAAATTTTTCTCTTTTAAGCGCTTTTTGAAAAATCCACTGCCTAAGAAAATAATTGACAGCATGTGACAGGCGCGGATCCAGAGAGGGGGTCCAGGGGGGGGGGGGGGTCTAGGGGGTCCGGCCCCCCCCCCCCCCCTGCTCAGGCTTGAAAATTTTTTATGCGATTTTATTAGCGATTTTTAGACCCCCAAACCCCCCGTTAATTGGTTGGGCGCCTTTGGTTAAGCAATTATCAAACCTAGACACCCCCCACCCCCTGCAAAAACTCCTGGATCCGCGCCTGTGTGGCTTATTGATGGAAATTATCTCACTTCTGTATAGTGTTGGGTTGTATAGTATTATTTATAAAGGATATATATCCATGGTGGTTCAATGTGCCCCGGTCTCCCCTACCTTATAAAAACATGGTAATGCACGGACTTTTAATCTGTTTTTCTTTCCTGTTCTCTTATCTAGTGGGAGTCAATTCTTTTTATGAATTGTAAGATATTCTCTCACAGTGTCACACAGCAACTTTAGGTCTTCGAGGGAATTATTAGTGAGCAGATATTCGCCCATGTATCTGTTATCACTAGTCACTTCAGTTAGTTATATAGTGGCATAAGTCGTGTTTTCCTTTGGCGTTCATCACTTCCGATCCATGAATCCTTTATTACTCCTCTATGGTAGCGATGATTTCCGTGTTAATATTATATTTGGAAGGTGTTTAATCAGTTCTATCACATATGTGATAATGACTGGCACCAATATTGTCCTTTAAGAGGTCACAATGGGTATCAGATTTTAATTAAATTGGCACACGTTTGATCGTAACATCCTGGATTCCAAATCCTTATTAGCCTGTTCTCTGTCCATCTTTGGGGGTGTATCGTGCATGACGACTGCTTGTTATCAGTTATCATGATGGTTGGAAATGTTATCAATCTCCATCATTCTACAGCACTTAATTCGCTTGGGAAGTTTGTGTAGCTAGTCCCGTCTTCCATTAGCCCAGGTTAGGTGCAAAAGAGTAGGACGTTAATCCCCATTTCATTTCATTTACAGCTAGTCTCAGTGCAGAAATGGCCTAGTTTGTGTCGAGTGGACGTTAAACACCATTTCTCTCTCTTATTTCGTGTGTTTCAGATTAATGTCAATGTGGCTGTAGACAAATTTAACGAGTTGATAGGAAGGCAAACTGTAATTATACCCGAGCTGGAGAAGGGCGACCAACTACTTTTAAACGAGGATGAAACGAAGCCAGTTGAGAAAATAGAGAAATATAGTTTAATAGATATTTTGAAAAGAAAGAAATTGGCGCTCAATACTTTTATTCTGTGGTATCTATGGTTAGTATGCACTGATATATTTTCAGCTGATTGGGACTAAAATTCGGGAAAAAAGATAATGAAAAGAGGATAATGTTGAAACATTCAGTGAAATTAGTTCATTGTGAGCTGAGTGCAGTCTCGGTTGTCATTGCTATCGTCGTCACGATTATAAACAAAGTCTCGATTATCCATTTCTAAATCAAATTATTAACTGGCAATCATTTTTATACGCCCACATTTTCATGTGGACGTATTATGTCGTCGCCCCTGTCCGTCCGGACGTCCGTCCGTCCGTCCGGACGTCCGTCCGTCCACAATTTGTTTGTGGACTCTCTACAGGTCACAATTCTTATCCGATTTTGACGAAACTTGAAATATAGGTTTATCCCCAAAAGATCTCGGTTCCTTTCGATATTGGCATGTATCGGATCAATACTTCATGGATTATGGCCCCTGATTGTACGAAAAATCACGTTTTTAGCTTGTGGACCCTATAGAGGTCACAATTTTTAACCGATTTTGATGAAACTTGACATGCATGTTTGTAACCCAAAGATCTTGGTTCCTTTCGATATTTGCGGCTATCGGAATGTAATTTCCTGAATTATGGCCCCTGATTGTCCGAAAAATCACCCTTTTTAGCTTGTGGTCCCTCTGGAGGTCACAATTATTATTTGATTTAAAAAACCGTTTGATTATATCACCGTTACACCCTAAGGTAGGCTGAGTTCGAATTTCGGGAAAATCGGACGAAAATTGCCATACAAAATGGCCGCCGTTTGTACGCGAATACTGTTAAAAAATGGTATATCATGGTTGTGGACCCTGTGGAGGTCACAATTTTGATTCGATTTTGATGAAACTTGAAATTCATGGTTATAACCCAAAGATCTTGCTTCCTTTCGATATTTGCGCATATCGGATCGTAACTTCCTGAATTATGGCCCCTTATTATACGCAAAATCGCCTTTTTTTTAGCTTGGAGGTCACAAATATTATGCGATTTAAAAAACCGTTTGATTGTATTACCGTTACACCCTAAGGAAGGTTGAGTTCGAATTTCGGGAAAATCGGACGAAAATTGCCATACAAAATGGCCGTTGTTGTACGCGAATACTGTTAAAAAATGGTATATCAAGGTTGTGGACCCTGTGGAGGTCACAATTTTGATTCGATTTTGATGAAACTTGAAATTCATGGTTATAACCCAAAGATCTTGCTTCCTTTCGATATTTGCGCATATCGGATCGTAACTTCCTGAATTATGGCCCCTGATTATACGCAAAATCGCCTTTTTTTTTAGCTTGGAGGTCACAATTATTATCCGATTTAAAAAAACGTTTGATTATATTACCGTTACACCGTAAGGAAGGTTGAGTTCGAATTTCGGGAAAATCAGACCAAAATTGCCATACAAAATGGCCACCGTTTGTACGCGAATACTGTTAAAAAATGGTATATAAAGGTTGTGGACCCTGTAAAGGTCACAATTTTAATTCGATTTTGATGAAACTTGAAATTCATGGTTATAACCCAAAGATCTTGGTTCTTTTCGATATTTGCGCATATCGGATCGTAACTTCCTGAATTATGGCCCCTGGTTATACGCAAAATCCCCCTTTCTTTAGCTTGTGGTCCCTCTGGAGGTCACAATTATTATCCAATTTAAAAAAACGTTTGATTATATCACCGTTACACTGTAAGGAAGGTTGAGTTTGAATTTCGGGGAAATCGGACCAAAATTGACAGACAAAATGGCCGCTGTTTGTACGCGAATACTGTTAAAAAAATGATATATCATGGTTGTGGACCCTGTTAGGTCACAATTTTAATTCGATTTTGATGAGGAAGGTTGAGTTCTAATTTCGTGAAAATTGTACCAAAATTGCCGGACGAAATGGTCGCCGTTTGTACGCGAATAGTGTAAAAATATGGTATATCATGGTTGTGGACTCTCTACAGGTCACAATTCTTATCCGATTTTGATGAAAAGTCACATTTCTAGGTTGTGTACCGTCACACCATAATCATTGTCGGTTTCGAATTTCATTAATATCAGACTGGAACTGACCAACTAAATGGCTGCTCCCAATACAGTATGAAATACAGGACTTAAAGATGTAGGAAAAATCACTTTCGGTATTGCTTGTTCTCTGTCCATCTCTCGAAAATGTGGGCGTATCCTGCCTGGCAGTGCCAGCCTATCTTTAAATCTGTTAAAAATCAAAACCATTCGATGTCCTAGAGGATTGATTATGGGCGTGGCATAATATACTTATATGTATGTACACAGTAAAGTATATATTTATTAATTACACAATGCCATTGAATGCATATATTGCAGTAATGAGCGCTATATTAAATGTAATAAACTTTAACTTATTTAACATTAGATTCTTACATAATGCTTCTTTTTGTTAATAACTGACTAAAGCGAGAGAGAAATTTGGTTTAATGTCCACTCGACACAAACTATGTCATTTGGTTTATGTTTTAATTCAATAATTCGCCTGCGCGTAGTGGTCTTTAGCAGTGGAAGGACCCATAGAAAACCCATGAGGTTGGATGGAGACCTTACCCCTTGTCACGTATAACCGGGGTAATCGCACCTACACCATTTGAACCAATAACAGACCTCATGAAACAGCGCACACGTGCGTTCCCCTCAGCTCTTACATAAATGCATCTTGAGTTATAGAGTGGACTGTAAACAATTTTGTTTCAGGTGTACGGCTGCTTTATCATATTTTGGTTTGTTTTTTACGTCGTCATCCCTGGTTGGTGATAAATATCTCAACTTCTTCCTGTTTGCGATAATGGAATTTCCTTCCGGTATTATATTCTTTCTTATTGTTGATAGGTATGTAATAATATCAATAATAATACTTCTTAGTGTATGTTTTAATGCAAAACCACGCAGTAAGTAATGCTATTAATAATAAGCCAGTAGTGAGACTAATATCCCCAACCGCCCCCCCCCCCCCCAAATAGATGACACATTAATTAATCGCATATTTATTCTTTTCAAAAGTATGAAGCAATGAAACTGATTATCAGCCATACACTAAGTTTCATCACTCTCTATCAGATACAATCAAAGTTATCTTGTCCTAAAGCGTCGATCAATTTAATGGCTTAGCTTCAGCTCGAAATGTTAATGAACATCTACATCAAGTTTTAACATTCTACCTCAACTAAAAGCAGAGTTGTTATGTTCCAAAGTCTTGACCAATCAAATAGCTTATCGTTCCTATTAACCTAGGCAGAAAATTACCATACGCTTACAGCTAGCCCTCCGGTTCCATTGACTTTTTTTGAATTTGTTTTTGTGTAAATTATGTGTGGTGCAGCCCCCACCCCCTGCACTTACTTTTAGTCAGGGAAATGATATACTAAATCTATACTCGGAGTTTTACCGCTCTCACTTAATTACAACCAAAGGTACCGTGCCCCAAAGCATCAACCAATCAGATTATGTTTATCATTGAACTCCAACAGGGCGTAAAAAGCAACACCGAGTGTGAACGCTCCAGCTCAATTATGCTTACCCCGAGCAGACAATGTTCATTATCGAACTTAGTCGATGCATTGGTGTAATGAAACTATCAAGTTTCATCACTCTCGCTTAAATAGAAATAAAGTTATCGTGTTCCTAAGCATCAACCAAACAAATTGCTTATCCTTGCTTACCCTAGGCTGAAAATGCTCATCGTCGTCCTCCATCAATGAATTGGCCTATTAAACAGCTACACCAAGTTTGAACATTGAGTCCAAAACGTGTCCCGGACAGACAGATGAGAAGGAAGGACGGGTGAACCCATTTTAATAGTCCCCTACTTTATTCGAAAGGCGGGGGACGATAATACATTGCTAATTAAAGGCAAGAAATCGAGATGATCAGTTCGTGCAGTGGCTTGATATTGTCTTACATTTTACATAACTTAACGAATGGTTGTATTGTATTCCTTCCCTCTCTCTTGATGTAGATTTGGTAGAAAGAAAACACTAAGAACATTTTATGCTTTATGCGGGACTGGTATGATTCTGGCTACTATTATAAAAGTTTCATCCGGTAAGCCTTTTACGCTAATTAGTACTTTCATCCAGGGATTTTAATTTATATACTTTATTTTGAATACTCTTATATTCATGCTTGATGTTAAAATGGCAAAATCCCATCGAACATAAAAGAGCTAACCCGCTAACACGGACAGCTATACAGAACACTCTGTGTCACTGTTGTCATTTCTTGGTAACATTTCAGCTACATATTAAGCTCAATTGGGGGTCAGGGTGGCTAAGTATTGGGGGGTCACGGTGGATAAGGCACTGGTTCGCTAGCCCGGAGTTCAGGTGTTCGATCCCTGCATTGGCCGAGAAAGTTCATCTCGATTATCCGGCGTGTTTTCACCTTGTCAGTGATGCAGAAGGAGGTCCTGACAAGGACAGCTGCCTAGTCGTTCGGATGGGACGAAAAACCGAGGTTCCGTGTACACATTGGATTGCACGTAAAAGATCCCTTGGCAGTTGGAATTCGATAAAAAAGTAAGTCGTAGTGCCGCTGCCCGGGCAAAATTTCCCTCATAGCACACTGTATGGCGTATGCCCGACTTCCATTAGCCCAGGTTAGGTGCAAAAGAGTAGGACGTTAAACCCCATTTCTTTTCATTTCATTTATTAAGCTCAATTGATTTCCTTTTACAGATAGTTATGCAGCATCCATCTGTATAACTATTTTATCATTGGTTGGTAAACTTGGTGCTGGTGGTGCTTTTGGTGCATGTTTTTTCTACACCCCTGAGATATTTCCTACAAATTTAAGGTGAGTATATAGGGTACAGGTAACTATTCATGTATGTGTTAAGTCTTGTGGTTTACCCACGCGTGACGGCTCACTCTACGTCTAACAAGCAACTGTACTGTACGTATATATACCCTGTAAAATATTATACCCTCGGTTATCAGAAAGAATAATGCGGGTATTTTCCCCTTGTGAGGAGAATCTGTCCCAGAAATCCGACCTCTGTCATGTTTACAAAATTTTCCGGCACACAGCAATGTTTGACTATCGCAATATCATTTTGGAATGGTTGCTTTCTACTGGCGAAGATTGACATTAAAAATGCGACAGGAACCTTTTCCTCGATGTTAGTAGTCGTGGAAAAATCGCAGGGATATCTTAGACCATGATTCTTGACACTAATGTGGCTATAACTTTATATTTTTCTAGAAATGTTGGACTGGGATCGGCGTCCATAGCTGCGCGAGTTGGTGGAATGTTGGGGCCATTCTCAAGAGTTTTGGCTCAACATATATCATGGGGTCCAGGAGCTGTATTCGGTGGCTGTTGTCTGCTTGCCACCCTCTTGATCACCATTTTACCGGAAACTAGAGGGAAGGAACTCCCACAGACTATGGCGGACGTGAAACTTTTGTACAAGAAGATACCAGATGGCTCGAAGGAAGGAAAGACAAAGATATTTAAATCATAATTCTAAATAGATAAACAACAATTTTATGAATTATGACTTGTGTTTACAGAAACAGTGTGAAATGATTGAAGTTATCGCGAGGGGTTATTTTGATTAGTAATGAGGCAAGCCTGTATTGATACGTCCGTCGGTCCGTTCACATTTATTTTGGACCTTCTACAGGTCACACTTTTTATCCCATTTTCACCATACTTAAAATATAGGTTTATATTCATTACATCTTAGTTCCGTTCGATATTGGCAGGTAACGAACCATAACTTCAGGGATCATGACCCCTGTCTTTAGCTCGTTGTTCCTCTAGAAGTCACAATTTCTAACGAACCATAACGTCATGGATCAAGACCCCTATCCTTAGCTCGTTGTTCCTCTAGAAGTCACAATTTTTATCTGATGTTAACCACCGTTTAAATATATCACCGTTACACCAAAATGAAGAATGGGTTTGAATTTCGAGAAAAATCGCAACAGAACTGACTGAGTGCCATGATTAACATGATTGGATGTGAACCTATGTCTCAAAATTTCGTCAAAATCGGTTAAAACGTGCGAACTAGAGACTGTCCACACACACATACGTCCACAAGAAAATGTGGGTGTACACAAACGAACTCATTCCCAATTTAACAACTTCGAATCCGCCCATAATGCAACCCTGTTGTTTCCAGGGTGTTTCATCCATCCCTTGCGACATTATAGACGTCAGCACACGTAATAGTAATTGTGTGCTATAATAGCATGTTTTCCACGACTGTCATATAATAAAGTTTGCTGTGTTCAATTCATTTGTTAAGTTTTACATTGTGATGGCACACAATTGTAGATTTCAGCAAATATTCATACTGCCGCGATAAGCAAGTCAAGATTTATTTTCCACAATTCATTCACATATACATGTTTGAAGTTGGCTGCGGATAAAAAATAGTATTGATTTCAACATGTTCTTGTCTTCGTTCGTATATAAATTCGACTGGCGAGATTTCGATTCCCCGATTGTACGTGATAAGGAGTAGGATCGCCCGTACAACCCCATGGGTTTTTTCGGGGTCCTCCGGTTTCCTTCCACCTGCAAAAAATAGGTTGCCAGGCAACGAAACATACGCCAACACAGCAGCCATATCGTCCGGGCAGTCAACAAGAGTTGTCGCATATTAAGGAATTATCAGAAAATCATTAGAATTTGTTTGTTTTTTTTATAATCAAACATTTTTTTTTTAAATCAGATAATAATTGTGACCTCCAGAGGCATCACAAGCTAAAAAGGGTGATTTTTCGTACAATCAGGGGACATAATTCAGGAAGTAATGCCACGATGGGCGCAAATATTGAAAGGAACCAATATCTTTGTGTTATAAACATACATGTCAAGTTTCATCAAAATCGATTCAAAATTGTGACCTCTATAGGGTCCACAACCTTGATATAACATATTTTCACACTATTCGTGTACAAATGGCGGCCATTTTGTCCGTCAATTCTAGTCCGATTTTCACGTAATTCAAACTCTCTCTTCATCACCATGTAACGGTGATATAGTCAAACGTTTTTTTTAAACCAAAAGCGAACAAAAGCGATTTTTTGGACAATCCGGGGACATAATTCAGGAAGGTATGATCCAATGGGCGCAAATATCGAAAGGAACCAAGATCTTTGGGTTATAAACATACATGTCAAGTTTCCTCAAAATCGGTTCAAAATTGTGACCTCTATAAGATCCACAACCTTCATATAACATATTTTCACACTATTCGCGTACAAACGGCGGCCATTTTGTCCGTCAATTTTGGTCCGATTTTCACAAAATTCATACCCAACCTTCATAACCATGGAATGGTGATACAATCAAACGTTTTTTTTAAATCGGATAACAATTTTGACCTCCAGAGGGACCACAAGCTAAAAAGGGCGATTTTTTGGACAATCAGGGGCCATAATTCAGGAAGTTACGATCCGATGGGCGCAAATATCGAAAAGAACCAAGATCTTTGTGTTATAAACATACATGTCAAGTGTCATCAAAATTGGTTCAAAATTGCGACCTCTATAAGGTCCACAACCTTGATATAACATATTTTCACACTATTCGCGTACAAATGGCGGCCATTTTGTCCGTCAATTTTGGTCCGATTTTCACGAAATTCAAACTCACCCTTCATAACCATGGAACAGTGATATAATCAAACGGTTTTTTTAAATCGGATAACAATTTTGACCTCCAGAGGGACCACAAGCTAAAAAGGGCAAGTTTTCGTACAATCAGGGGACATAATTCAGGAAGTAATGACCCGATGGGCGCAAATATCGAAAAGAACCAAGATCTTTGTGTTATAAACATACATGTCAAGTTTCATCAAAATCGGTACAAAATTGCGACCTCTATAAGGTCCACAACCTTGATATAACATATTTTCACACCATTCGCGTACAAATGGCGGCCATTTTGTACGTCAATTTTGGTCCGATTTTCACAAAATTCGAATTCAACCTTCATAACCATGGAACGGTGATATAATCAAACGTTTTTTTTTAAATCGGATAACAATTTTGACCTCCAGAGGGACCACAAGCTAAAAAGGGCGATTGTTTGGACAATCAGGGGCCATAATTCAGGAAGTTACGATCCGATGGGCGCAAATATCGAAAGGAACCAAGATTTTTGGGTTATAAACATACATGTCAAGTTTCATCAAAATTGGTTCAAAATTGTGACCTCTATAAGGTCCACAACCTTGATATAACATATTTTCACACTATTCGCGTACAAACAGCGGCCATTTTGTCCGTCAATTTTGGTCCGATTTTCACGAAATTCAAACTCACCCTTCATAACCATGGAACAGTGATATAATCAAACGGTTTTTTTAAATCGGATAACAATTTTGACCTCCAGAGGGACCACAAGCTAAAAAGGGCAAGTTTTCGGACAATCAGGGGCCAAAATTCAGGAAGTTACGATCCGATGGGCGCAAATATCAAAAGGAACCAAGATCGTTGGGTTATAAACATACATGTCAAGTTTCATCAAAATCGGTACAAAATTGCGACCTCTATAAGGTCCACAACCTTGATATAACATATTTTCACACTATTCGCGTACAAATGGCGGCCATTTTGTACGTCAATTTTGGTCCGATTTTCACAAAATTCGAATTCAACCTTCATAACCATGGAACGGTGATATAATCTAACGGATGTTTAAATCGGATAACAATTTTGACCTCCAGAGGGACCACAGGCTAAAAAGGACGATTTTTCGGACAATCAGGGGCCATAATTCAGGAAGTTACGATCCGATTGGCGCAAATATCGAAAGGAACCAAGATCTTTGGGTTATAAACATGCATTTCAAGTTTCATCCAAATCGGTTTCAAATTGTGACCTCTACACTGTTCACAACCTTGATATAACATATTTTCACACTATTCGCGTACAAATGGCGGCCATTTTGTCCGTCAATTTTGGTCCGATTTTCACGAAATTCGAACTCAACCTTCATAATCATGGAACGGTGATATAATCAAACGTTTTTTTTTTAAATCGGATAACAATTTTGACCTCAAGAGGGACCACAAGCTAAAAAGGGCGATTTTTCGGACAATCGGGGGCCATAATTCTGGAAGTTACGATTTAATTGGCGCAAATATCGAAAGGAACCAAGATCTTTGGGTTATAAACATGCATTTCAAGTTTCATCCAAATCGGTTCAAAATTGTGACCTCTACACTGTTCACAAGCTAAAAAACGTGATTTTTCGTACAATCAGGGGCCATAACCCATGAAGTTACAGTCCGATACATGCCAATATCGAAAGGAACCGAGATCTTAGGGTGATAAACCTATATTTTAAGTTTCATTGAAATCGGATAAAAATTGTGACCTGTAGACTGTTCACAAACAATTGTGGACGTCAGGACGGACGGGCGGACGAACAGGGGCGACGACAATATACGTCCACATGAAAATGTGGGCGTATAAATACCCCAAAATACATTACAAGATAATTAAACAAGATAATTATTGAAATAAAATTGAACCACGTGTTAATCCCGAAATTACCAAACTCCAATTTCTCCCTCTCTCTTTCCCCCACTGCTAAAAGACCCTTAGGCGCAAGAGAATTATTGAAATGAAATTGAACCATGCGTTCATCCCGAAATGACCTAGTTTGCATCGGGTGGACGTGAAACCTCAATCTCTCTCTCCCTTATAAATTTACAAATATATCATGGTGGTGATTGCTGACTCAAGCGCGTCAAAAATGATTTACAATTACTTTCTTTGCGTAATATTTATTGATGAAACAGAGGTGTCATTTCGGCCCAGAACTTTATTGCGATAATTCGCTTGCGCGTAAGGAACCGTAGTACCCGGAGAAAAACCCACGAGGTTGCAACTCTATTCCTTGCCACGTACTACCGAGGAATCGAAACCACGCCAGTTGACTCAATGGCAGACCTTATCACAGAGCGCGCACGTGCTAACCATTCGCTCCGCCCCTTACTGTTCCGACAACGGATGCATACTATCATAATTTATCATCAATTATAGTCATACTATTTGCTTGAGCTACTATATAATATTTCGGCAAACATTTTTTCTAGTTATGACAGCTATGATTTCACAGACTATAGCGGTAAACCTAATTTGCATGTAGCGTAGGTAATTCGTGATTTTTGGCGGTGGAGGGTATTCCATAGTTAAGAATTCATGATTTTTGGCTAAAGTGGGTGCTCCATATTTTCAGTGCAGTTAGGTTTTTCACATTGTAAAGTATGTAAAATAGGGCCTGCCTTTGGATACTAATTCAAGGTAAGACACTTGGTTTATTGGAAAAAATAAGTATGTTTATTACTTCACTTTAAGAAAAACTTTGAATGCGGACCCAGGTTTTCAGAAGCAAGCAAGTACTGTAATTAACGGCTGTGTATATAAATATTGATGTTTTAGTTACTATCAAACATTGGTATCGATGAGATTTTATTATTATTATATACACACAGTAGCACATGCTTGTGGAGGGGCGTCAGAATTTGTAGCTGTTTTGCCGCAGGATGTCCAGGTATTAATAAAAGATTATTATATTGTTTATAATGGTTAACTGCTCAGTATAATAGTATATGAGCTAATTTAGGGCAAACAGTCAACAGTTCACCCGCGTTTTAAGATCAACAGTAACTAAATCCTGTAATCTATGTTGTACAGTACAGCATGTGCGGTTTACGCTCTGTTCTACGATACACGTGTAATTATTTGAACAATAAGTCCAAGATGTTTATGTTCAGTTAGTTCCTTTATTTTAATTTATGTCTTTAATAGTGGTGGGTTTTACAATGCTGCGTTAAAGCTTCTGTCTTTACAAGAAAAATTTTTTTTCTGTCTTGAGGGGTGAAATGTCACCAGCCACGTTGCCGTCCATGTATTGATTGTTTGGAGATCTTTGTTTCGGGTGACTGCGCATGTATTGTATATAATTCACAATGTCGTTGATATATAATAAAAATAACAGTGGTCCCAATACACTGCCCTGTAGCAAAACTGCATATTTATTCCTTCAACGTTAACAAAATCGTGTCTTAAACTAATTCATGACTTGCCCCCTTTTTTTCCTCAGGAAATGCAGGCTGTGAATATCAGTTAAGTAAACATCTGTTTGCATAATACACTTATCAATGTCTTTCCAAGACATTTATCTAATACATTATGTGTAACATAATGCACGTAACTTTATCTTGCTTGTAAACCGTCTATGTTTATATGTACGTTAAATGAGAATACACCAGAATTTCGGTAAGTAACACTTATATCATGGTTTGTTACGAACAAAAAACCTTCCCTGGAAGAATAATAACCCCAACTTTCGACTTTCAGACCATAAGTTATTCCTGGCATAGAATATACCCAAAAGGTCTTAGTGATTTACCGTTATTGGTCTAGATAATAAACCAAAGACTCCTTTTAGCAGTATTAATACCCTTCTCGGACCGTTAAAAGGGTGCATAATTGAGAAGTGATTTACCCGAAAACATTAAAAATTGCAGACATGTTCATTCCTTTGGAATAATTATCACTAATGATATGTGTCAAACCTAACGGAACTAAATCTCTAATATTTGGGACCAAGAAATGGACTCAAATGGGTCACAACGCATATTATAATAATGTAGTATGAATATATAAACTGATTTACATCAATCAGTTATGTTCGGCGAAATACGTCAGAAGTCTCAATCGAAAGACAATTTCTAACGTCTGGTTATTCCAGTGTACTCCGATAGTAATTATTGCGAATGCTCTCTAGAAAAGAATATATGCTGTCACCGTTTGACATGACTTGTGGAATATGTATGTCTAGCCTCGTTCTGCGAGTGCCTTGTTACAAATGTCGCTGAAGCGCTTTATTTTTCTTAAATATTGGATTTGAGAAGTCTTTTCCCAGTAATAGTGTTTTTATTTTAGTTTTTGGTTACTGGTACTTTTTATGCCTGGAATTGGAAGAGTCTATTCCCATTTGTAGTATTGTATAGTGGACTGTTCCATTATCTATTATCTACAAGCTGGTTCTCATATCTTTATCTTCGAATTAGTTTCAACATGTAACTTAGGATTTATATTTTATTATATTTTTACAGTTCGTCGACGCTCACTCTAACTGATCGTTGAAGTACAGAATAGTCATATAATTTTCCTTTTTATTAGTCTTTGTTATTCTTCGAAGTTGACTGAACTGTGTACTGTTTTTATTGGAGTCGTGTTTACATTATAAAATCTATATAGCCAGTGCATTAGATTAGTTAAACACATTGGAAGATGAAAATTGCCAGGCGATCAAAAAAAATCAGAGGAACTGAGTCTGTGCAGTTTGTTTGACACCAAGCGTTCAAGAACTATTGCCAAAGTGAATAAGGGTTACTGGATGTGCACATTGGGCATCTGTTCAGAAAGTGTCCATCTGTAATTTTGAAGTCAATAGGACCCTAAAACGTCAGTACCAAGAACTACTCAGCACTAACAACCAGAAGAATGACAGTAAAGGGGGCGGATGTTGATATGGTTCTCAATGTTTTGGGAGGAAAGGGATTATATCAACACGTTCAACTTCTCCTTATGCAGTTATGTTCTTTTTCTTCCGATTTTCAACTACTTGCTATGATCTTCATCGGTAGGTGGTGTATTTATTTATTTATTTTTTTTAATTACAACTATACATTCTCTCTTTCTGCTGGGGACTGCTTTTTATGCGACCACATCGAGAGAGAGAGAGAAATGGGGATAATGTTCACTCAACACAAACTAGGTCATTTCGGGACTAACATATGGTTCAGTTTTATTTCAATAATTCGCTTGCGCGTGGGGGTCTTTAGCAGTGGGAGGAAACCGGATTGCCCAGAGGAAACCCACGAGGTTGAGAAGGCGCCCTTATCTCCATGCCACATACGCTCACACCAGGGCTCGAAACCACAGCCGCAAGCCAGAGGTGACCGGCCAGCTAGAGGTCGAAGCGCGGCACTCTAGACCACTAGGCCATCCCAACCCCCCCGCGACCAAATTGAAATTGTCAATAACCAGATTCTAAATCTACGCGAAAAAATGAAATGAAATGGGGTTTAACGTCCTACTTTTTTGCACCTAACCTGGGCTAATGGAAGACGGGCATACGCCATACAGTGTGCTATGAGGGAAATTTTGCCTGGGCAGCGGCGCTACGGCCTGCTCTTATATCGAATTCCAACTGCCAAGGGACCTTTTACGTGCACTCTAATGTGTACACGGGACCTCGGTTTTTCGTCCCATCCGAACGACTAGGCAATTGTCCTTGTCAGGCCCTCCTTCTGCATCACTGACAAGGGGAAATCACGCCGGAAAATCGAGATGAACTTTCTCGGCCAATGCAAGGATCGAACACCCGACCTCCAGGCTGGCGAACCAGCGCCGTATCCACCGTGACCACACGCAAAAAAAAAAACTGGTCTAGAAAAATTTGGTCTCATAAATTCACAGCTAAGGTCACGATTGATTCCCCAGCCTTCAGCCACCGGACTATGTGTCTAGTCCAGTCACTGCAGGACGATAGACCCCCATCCCATTTCATCTGTATTCGCCATTTATTTTAAATGACAAAAATTCAGGTGAAACTATATAATTTATAAAGTAATTAAATTATCGTGAGATATGATATTTGTTTTGCAGGACGAATTATTCCACATAAGTGCTCTGCACCTCCTAATGGTACTGATATAACCATACCGGGAGTAGAACTAACATCCAGTAACTATACAGTGGAATACGGACAGTGTAATATAAATATTAAATACAATTCCACAACCAATTCCTCCATCAATACAGAACACACATTACCGTGTATATATGGTATGACCTACACAGACAGAAAAGATGCATCCATAGTTTCACAGGTAATTTTATATAGATAACTACCGGCTGTCATGCATGATGCGGTCACATTTTTACACGTGATGGGCTGAAAACAAGCTAAAAAAGCAATACAAGAGGCCATAATCCAGAAAGTAAAGGCCCGATATGCTCAACCCCCCAGGGACAAACCACGCCCATTTTATCTCTGTGTGTCTGTGTGCCGCCTACAGGGCGCATTTCTTGATGGATCGTCATACTAATTTCTTAGACCCCCTCGACAGAGCCATGCCCAATTTGGCGTGTGCCTTTGTGTCTACTATAGGCCATAATCTTTAACAGATCCTGTTGAAACTATGCACATCTAATCCTTATATCTAAGGGTGATCCCAATTTGTCTTTGGTGTCAGTGCGTTGCCAAAAGTGTCCGTGCTCAAAACAACCGTAACATATGTTACCAATCTTGCATCACATATTTATCGTTTGGCACAATTATTTGGATAAGAAGAAAACTTAAATATTTAGAATAAGTAGCAACATTTACACAAATTCAAGATCGTTTCAATTGTGGTTTTGATGTAGGAATAAAACTTGCGATAGAAACACTCATTAATCATGCATGCTTTTGGAATCATCTTTTGTAGTCAGTGGTGCACATCTAGATCCCGTGCACATTGGCGTGTACGTAAAAGAAACCTTGAGACGTAGTGTCGCTGTCGAAGGTATGCTCGTCTTCACTGGACTAGTTGGAGCAGAACAGGACGTTAAACTCTATTTCATTCAATTCATTTTATGATTTTACAATATTTTCTGTTTGTGATTGCTTTTGTTACTATTTTATCGTATGATTGTGTGTGATATTTTCAGTTTGATCTTGTTTGTGAACGTGGTGCCCTCGGTGATTTACCACAGACTCTGTTGATATTAGGACAGGCCATTGGTGCGCTGGTTCTGCCGTTTTTCTCTGATCGTTATGGACGAAAGCCAATCAATATTATCAGCTATGTTTGTGTCATTGGGATTGGCGTTGGAACAGCTTTCTCAAACAGTTATATAACGTTTGCCATACTTCGATTGTTAATGGGGATAGTACAACAGGTATGTATAAGGCTTTCGGTGGTCATGCTATACATAGCAGTGAAGGAGAGAGACGGTAGCTTACTAAATGTTGTACGGGGTCGCCAACTTCGGGCTGCGTATTTGTTCTACTTCGTTGTCAAAAGGCTGTGTTTCAGACGGGGAACATTGCTTTTGGCATGTCTGTTATGAGTTATGCTTTCTTTTTAAGTAGAGGGTAGGCTGCTGTTGCAAGCTCCCCCCAAGGATCTTTGTGTGTATTGGGAGGGTGGGCATGTTTGGTGTGTATTGTGCTCTCTTTTTAAGAAGAGGTCGGGCTATGACTGCACGAATCTCCCGGGTTGCGCATATTATTGCAATTACTCCTCAGATTTCTATCATATTCTATGATACAGTATTACCCTATGATGCTACAAAAAGGTATCTGACCGTATTTTATTTTACAGGGATTTGTATAAATCCCAATCTGATAAAATAGAGATCTATATTTCGTTCCGTTCTTTTTATTCTTTCGATGACTTACACCACAGGAAGATCTTATCGATTGTAGTGGTGGTGGGGGGTCGCGTCAGAGGTCATACGAGTGGCATTTGACCCTATGACGTCAGATATTTGATTATCCAATCAGTGTTGATGTTCCTAGTTGGATACGCAAAGTTCCGTGGACCTCGCGCTAACATTCACTTGAACAGACCTTTTCATTGGCTAATCCGTAACTTTTCCAGATCCTATTGTAGTAAAAATAGTAAATCGAAATTTTGAACTATAAAAACCGGAACGAACTAGGATCCGTGGTTTAATCAGATTGTATAAATGGTATGATACGAATACTATATAAATGTTGTGTGACCGTATTTTGTTTTATAGGGGTATTATTGTCAATGCTGCTATTTCTTTTAAGGCATTATCAAAGCGTGTTTTGTTTTATAGGGGATGGTACTGAGTCTTACTACGTTTTCTATGGAAGTGTATTCAACGCAATATAGACGATATGTAGCAGTTATTACTACTGTCGTTGCGGGGGTCTCTTTTGTCTCCATGACCCCATTCGGATATTTTTTGCGGATGGAAAGTTGGCGAACACAGCAACTGGCTTTTTGTTCCGTTTCGCTGTACATTATTATTGAAGTCATGTAAGTGTATTGATTCGTGTAAATGATTGATTCCTAAAGTTAGTTATCGGTGGTTCACCTATGCTTGTAATTACAAAGCTTACCATTGAGTGCGTAGTAACGTTGGTTCGATCTCAAGCTTTACCTACTCAACCAGGTGGCTTATTACTACCAACTGGTAATGTCCCCTACCAGCATAACGTATTGTGTAGATAGATTGTCAGTTAGCGACAATGTCGTTATATATTGTCAGATAGCGATATTCTTAGCGATGTTGTCATTATATATTAGCAATATTGTCGTTATATATTGTCAGTTAACGATATTGTCATTATATGTTAGCGATGTCATTATGTATTGTCAGTTAGGGGTTTGTCAAATATTGTCATTATATTATATCATTTGTTAGAGCTATTCGGTATCGCCGATTTGCCACAGATGCAACGAATGTTGGGATAAGAAACTACCCACAGTCATCTCGAAAATAGCGGGTATAGATGACCTCTTTATTATTGCCCATGTGTTGGCCGAGAAACTAATCTAAGAATGGATGGGCACTAACGTACATAATCGTCTATTCGTCCAGACGAATAACCCATTTCAACAGTGTTAGAAATTTTGCCAAACTACATAATCAGAAAATGTCTCATGGTGGCCATCTTGAATAATTCAATTTCCTCAAGGGTGCCAGTGTGGCATCATCCGGATTCGAAATCTACACCTGATGAAACATAATAATATAATTCATCAAAAAGACCTGAACTATATTTTCATGAATAGGGTTAATCTGGTGTTTGGATACCGAACTATCTTCATTAACCTTGTTGAAAATACTGATGTTAAGAACTATTTATTAATATTGTAGATTTCTGGACGAGTCGTTGAGATGGTTGGTAGCAAATGGAAAATATGACAAAGCTCTCAAGAATGTTAAGAAGGCAGCTAAATGGAATAAGGTAATTAATTAATGTTGGTATCACAGTATGAATACATCCATAAAACACCAACAGAGGCGGATTCAATAGGGGGCTCGAGGGGCGCACGCCCCCCTCCCCCCTAATTTTCGACAGTGCCCTTTTTTACTGCAGAATGTGCCTTTTCTCAGACCCAAATATGTCTGTTCCGAACGTTTACGAAAATATCAGCCAAATAACCCGTGGAATGGCTACAGATGCAAGGAAATGAGGGATAATTTTCTTGGGGCACTCCCATCCCCTCTCAGCGGCGTGTCCTGTTTCCGCGGTCAGTGCCCTCATTTTGCGGCGCCCCCCTTCTCAAAATTCCTAGATCCGTGCCTGACCAATCCAAACGTTGGACTGTAATCTGACGAATGACGCCAGGTCGAAAATCCGTAATGATCAAGGATACATGGAAGTAGAGAAGAGGAAGAGGTTCGAGGGCAAATATAGTATTAATTTTCCGAGCTTTACTGTTGGGCTTGGTGTTGACTGTGACGCATTGAATATGGTCCTTCTATACTGATTCACAAATTTCAAATAAAAGATAATCTTTCGTTTGGTTAGGCAATCGTTCTTCTTCTTGGAGATGGCAAAACTCACTTTTGTACATATGGGAAATTTGATATAATGTAGCGCTTTATGTCAGCTCAAAGAAGAATAAAGAGGGCTGATTCGAAAGGAAGACTGTTAGGGGTCCTTTTAAAAATATGATACCTTATTCACAAGCTTCTAAATTTGTTAAGAAACGGTTGCCGTGCAAGAAACACACCATTTTGCATCAATGGACAGAGAACAAGCTTAACATAGCGTTTGTCGCACATTCAGGTCTACAATCAAGGAGGTAATATCAATTAATTTTCAACAACTTTGGATAAAATTACATGCCTAATTATACTATTAGCCTAAAGGGGGTGACTATTATGACAGGCAGTCTCCGTCCGAGTTTTGAACTTAACCGTAATTATTGCGCACCGGTAATATATTTTGAACTTTTTTTTTAAAAAGATATCTATTCTTTTCGATATTGGCATGTCCCGGATCTAAGGCCATGGATTATGGCCCGTGATTGTATGAAAAAGGACGTTTTTAGTTTGTGGACAGTCTTTTCCTATTTTTATGAAACTTAAAATGCATGG
Source organism: Patella depressa (assembly GCA_948474765.1). NCBI lineage: Eukaryota > Metazoa > Mollusca > Gastropoda > Patellidae > Patella > Patella depressa. The sequence continues at coordinate 74,719,607 of OX419716.1, forward strand.
TTATAACCCAAAGATCACAATCGCAAAGATATTTATGCACGATTTTCCGTAACATCGTGCCCCTTATATTTCGAAAATCGCTTTTTAGCTTGTTCTCTGTCCATCTCTTGCAAAATATAAGCGTATCGTGGCAGCTAATTTGCTAATTGCGCGTTTCAGGTTGACGTCAATATGGTGGTAGACAAATTTAATGAGATGATAGAAAAGCAGACTTCAGCTACTTCCGAGCTGGCGAAGGACGGCCATCTTCTTTTAAACGAGGATGAAACGAAGCCAGTTGAGAAAATAGAGAAATATAGTTTATTAGATATTTTGAAGAGAAAGAAATTGGCGCTAAATACAGTTATACTGTGGTATCTGTGGTTAGTATTCATTGGTATGTCTTCAGGTGTGAGTTTACTAAATCGTCATTTGTGCTTGATAACGATAAGAGGATACTTGTCGAAACGTCGTGCTTTTAGAATAAAACTAGTGATTGTATCCCATAAAAACTGTGTTCTGTTAATGTGTTTTCCCGATCGCTAAATGCCACTTAAAGATTATGTATTTATACTTGTTACACAAATTCAACGGAAATATAACAAACTTTTGTCGAAACGGCCAAGTAAGATCGAGACTAAGAATTGTCAATTCTGGCTATAATACAATTAGTTATACATTATGGGAGAATAGACAAAGAGTTGGCAGTTCTCACTATAACAGTTCAAAACTATATAGTGTAAAGGTATTACTGAGCGACGTTTGGTTGATAACGACTAGAGAAGCCTAGTCGAAACGTCGCTCAGTAATAAGCAGTAATTGTATTCCATAGAATTGTGACCTCATGTATATACAATTTATAAACTGAAAATAGTGTTTAAATCCGCTGCAATCAAAAGCATTCGATGGTCTAGAGAGTTTGATTATGTGTATGAATGTCTAATGTATATAGCATTTGATTCTTACATATTGTATCTTTATGTTAAGGGCTGAAAAAGGTAAAGGAATCCTTTTTTGTTTCAGGTGCACGGCTTCTTTATCATATTTTGGTTTGTATTTTACGTCGTCGTCTCTAGTTGGCGATATATATCTCAACTACTTCCTGAATGCGTTAATGGAATTTCCCTCTGGTATCATATTCTTTCTGCTTGTTGATAGGTGGGTAATACTATTAATAATAAACTTGCTAATTCGAGGCTACAGAATAGATGTCGGTATGAGCAGTTCGTTCAATGTGTTGATATTGTCCCGTATATCTTGCACAACTTAAAGCAAGAATTTCGTATTTTCTAAGGAAAGTCAAAACATAATTATTTCTTTGTCTTTTGTCTTTGTTCAAAAGGTTGTCAACTCACTATTATACGATCATAGGCATTATTTCCCACACTTGAAAATTGTGCATGCCGGAAATGTTTAGCACTGTGTCATGTAACTGTCAGTGCGTTAACTGGCGAGGTTTTGAGTTCCCGGTTGTACGTGACAAGGAGTAGGGATGCATATAAGTGAATTATTGAAATAGTATTAAAGGCTCAATACCACTAAATGACTTGAAAAGCCTAACGTAAACCTTTTCAAATGTGACTTGGATTTTAAGATATTTTCAAACCTTCTGGACAAGTAAAATAGGATGTAATGGATAATTTACACAACAGGAATGTCATTTAAACATCTAGTACGGCTGTTATTTATATGTTAAATCATATGTTAATCCCGGATGACCTAGTTTGTGTCGAGTGGGCGTTAAACCCCATTTATCTCTCTCCTTTTCTTGTTATGTGGTTGGAACACTTGACTCGCGAATAGAGTGTTCCCTTGTCGAATGCCAAATAAATGAACGGTTTATTTTGGCACGCTGCTTCTGCCCAGAAAGTCCAGTATACCAATTCTTCATCAGGAAACATCGTGGTGGTGGTTTCAAAATCAAAATTTTCGAATTATATCTGACGACGGTAATCTCCTATTTCTATCCCTCCTCTATAGAGTTGGTAGAAAGAAAACACTAGCAATATTTTTTGCTGTATGCGGAATTGGTATGATCATTGCTACTATTATTAAAGTTACATCCGGTAAGTCTTTTACGACAATTACCATTTTCACCATCGGATATTATTAATGTATTTATTCGGAGTACTATTATATTCATGCTTTATGGATCATCCTTACTAAAATAAAGTCTCGATTATCTAGTTCATGATTAAATGATGAATGAAAGTTCAGCAGCAAATCGGACCCTAATTCAGTAAATATCACAGGCTAACGATGACATCAAGAGTTGATTATGATCTGGATAAGTTAATTAACGTCTATTATTAATTTTATAAAAAATTTCAGGCCTAAAAAGACATGTAATAGGCAGATTTAGCTCTTGCATAATGTATGTTTATAGTAAAGTCGTGTGCGGACACGACCGTTGATAAAGGTGTAGGGCTCTAAAATTGAAATGACAATGGGATATTGAACCCGTCGCTATATTTGCACACAAACCATTTGCAAACAATCTTTAATGTTTGATTACCTTAGCAATTAATCACATTGGGGATGCTCGATTTACAGTTCAGAACGTCCTGGATTGAGCGAATTGCAATCGAGTGACCCGGAATACAGTCCTGCCACAATTCTGTCAGTCCAGACAACGGCGGCTGTGTGAGTAGAATCGTGACGTATTTAAACAGAACGAATATGGTTGAACTGCATGGTTGGTTGAAATCTTTACTTATCCAATGGACGCATGCGAATTCAATTCCGGAACGTTCAGTCGAGCATCCCGTAACTGTTAGCATATAGATAGAATCTTGCCTCATTAGTAAATTGGCATCCAGTATCCGATTACATTCATAACCATAGCACTGTCAATTCTTCAAGTCGTTAAATATTGTCTCAACCCAAGGTCCACCGAAACCAGTATTATTTCAAACCCGATTAATGCCTGAAGGGTATGGTTGACCGGCTTAATTGTAGAAGTTTAGGCGTCAATGGCTATTGATTTTGCACAGGTGGTTATGGTGATCAGCTCTGTGTCTCTGTTACTGTTACCATTGCTTGGTAACATTACAGCAACACATCAAGTTCAATTCAATTCTTTTTACAGATAGCTATGCAGCATCAATTTGTGTGACTATTTTTTCAATGGTTGGTAAAATTGGAGCCGGCGGTGCCTTTGGTGCATGTTTCTTCTACACCCCAGAAATATTTCCTACGAATTTAAGGTGAATATAATTATGGAAGGGAATCGCTGCCAATATATTGCTCTACTAATAGTGCCGGGGGGTTTGGGGTGGCCTATTGGTCTAGAGTGCCGCGCTTCGACCTCTAGCTGGCCGGTCACCTCTGGCTTGCGGCTGTGGTTTCGACCCCTGTGTTAGCGTATGTGGCATGGAGATATGGCGCCTTCTCAACCTCGTTGGTTTCTTCCGGGCACTCCGGTTTCCTCCCACTGCTGAAGACCCCTACGCGCAAGCGAATTATTGAAATAAAAAGAAACCATATGTTAGTCCCAAAATGACCTAGTTTGTGTCGAGTGGACGTTATACCCCATTTCTCTCTCTATAAGTGCTAAAATGTCTTTTCCATTGGTTAGATGTAAACAGTGCATTGCTCTTTAGAGTTATTTTAACTTTATCATTACCGGTATTAAGACTTTTACACATAACCAATGGAAAATACACTTTCGCTGTTCCTTCAATATTGGCAGCGATATCCTTCCATATATAAGTACGAGCTATCCCAATATGTGTGGACCACACACCCATTATAACCAATCTTGACAATATAAGGTCAGTTTGAGTACAGATAAATATGTGTGCAGCGCATGTGTCTTACCCATTTGTACGTGACTGCCCAAACTCTCACTCGGCCAACCTCGGCAGATTCCGATATCCTACATCGGACCTCTGCTGTAACACGGTAAGTAATATGTACGATGCGGCATCGGTTTACTTATTATGAAAACTTGTCGCTTTTAGAAGTTCTCACAATTGCATCGTTCGAAGAGTGCATAGAATTTGCGATGCAAACTTGTCTCAAAAAATTGGATAAACCAGTTTGATAAAACACTCTTCAAAGGCGTCATGGGCAACGCCGTTAGTAATCCGGAAACATGAAAGTAGTTCCGATGTCGGAATTCATCATACAGGGCCCTGTTTCACGAAATTTTAACTTAAGATAAAATCCAATTTTAGTTGATACTTCAATTTTGATTGGCTAAGCACTAAAATCAATCTAATATTATCCAATCAAATTACTAAAATTGGGATCTTATCTTAGTTAAAATTTCGTGAAATAGGCCCCCGGTATGCTGTGATTTTCGGAGTGCTAAAATTCTAGGTCTAACTCGGGTGTTAAAACTTTTAATGCCAGCTTGCAGGGCGTTACGTGAAAGAAAAACACCACCGTACGCTCAAAATAAACAAACTTGACATTAAAAAATTTGATGAGAATCTGCCATGCTTTCACGATATCCGATCCCTGTCATGTTCACGAGCTTTTTCAACACATAATACACCAGTGTCGTTATAAACGTGATTTATCTAACGTAGCTCATCACGGTAGATACCAGAAATCGTAGACTATCCCTATAGCGGTTTGATCTGGAATGGTTGCTGTCTGCTAGGGCAGGTTGAAATTAAGAAGAGTCGTTAGGAAAATTTTCTTCAACGTCAATACTCGTAGATGATTCTTGACACTAATGTGGCTATAACTTATATTTTTCTAGGAATGTTGGACTGGGATCAACGTCCGTAGCTGCACGAGTTGGTGGCATGTTGGGACCATTCTCAAGACTTTTGGCTCAACATATATCATGGGGTCCAGCGGCTATTTTCGGTGGCTGCTGCTTACTTGCCACCATCTTGATCATCTTTTTACCGGAAACTACGGGGAAGGAACTCCCACAGACTATGGCGGACGTGAAGCTTCTGTATAAGAAGATACCAGATGGCTCGACAGTAGAACTGAAGGATGGACAGACAGATATAAATAAATCATAATTTAAATAGATAAACAATGATATCTAAAATGACGATTTGTCTTTAAAAAAAACAGTGCGAAATAAACGAGGTTAACTCGGTGTGCTTGTTTGATTAGTAATGAAGAAAGTGTGATATAGTGTGGTTGTTCTTTTCTCTAGGGGCAGGAGACGCCAGTTTCGCTTTTTCATGTTGAGTGTCTACCATTAAAATCAAATTCAGCAGCCATGCCAACCACGGGGCTGATCTCCTTGCTTCAATCCAATTCAGCAGTTTTAAAAAGCATCTAACAAACTCCCCCTGCATAACCGAAGTCAAACATTGTATTGATCGAAAGCAGTGAAAGGTATTCATGTAATGCAACTTTTCACCAAATTTAACAACCCAAACTTTTTGGAATTACCTGCCAACATGGTCGCAGTCTTAAATCTAAGACTAATTAATATGCTCTTTGTTGCTTGGCAAAAGCAGAAATACCCATTATCGAACTAAAACATTATGTTAAATCGGACAGACATTTTGAGTAAATGTATAATTTGTCATCAGTTATAATCCCAGTCCCCAGTTGGATGGCCGAATGGTTAGCGTGTGCGCGCTGTATCATAAGGTCTGTAACTGAGGCTTGTCTAGCCTCGTAGGTCCCTTCCGTCTCTCTCCTTAAGACCCATATGAGTCCCCCCCCCCCCCGCTCTGTCTCATATCATAATGGCGTTTTAAGGGAAACTATCCTTTAGACTCGGGGGGAATTCAAAGTGCTCCGGTATCTATTTTTGTATTTTTACACGCTTCGTCAGGTTTATCTCTAAACGACCTCGGCCTCTTTCGATATTGACGTGTATCGGATCGAAACTTCGTGGATTATGGCCCCTGATCGTACGACAAAAGGCATTTTTAGCTAATGGACACTTCAGAAGACACAACTTTTATCCTATTTAGATGAAACTTGAAATGTATTTCTATAACGCAATGATCTTGCTTCTTATCGATATTTGCGCTTATCTGACCGCAACGTCCTGGATCGTACTAAAATAGCGATTTTAGTTTGTGGCCCCTCCAGGGATCACAGTTTTTATCCGATTTATAAAGGGTTTACATGTGTATATATGTCTTCTTTACACGTTACTGACGCTTGAGATTAAATTTCGTAAAAATCGGAATCAAAACTGCCGAAGAAAAGGGCCGTTCAAAATATCACCGCTTCACCGTAATGATGATACAGATCGAATTTCGTGAAAATCGGACTGCAACTGCCGGACAAAATGGACGCTCCTTGTATACAAATAGTGTTAAAGATTGTAATATCAAGGTTGTAATCTCCGGAGATCCCAATTTTGATGAACCTTTAAATATATGTTTATATCCCGGAAATCTGAGTTGCTGTCGATATTCACAAATAAGGGACCGTATCTTTCTGAATTATTGCCCCTGATTGTACGAAAATTCGCGTTTTTAGGTTGTGGCTCTCTAGCAGGAGGTTGTACTCTGGTGGGTTCCAAGCAGAAAGGGGTGGGTAGTGAGTAAGGCGTTGTGCCTTGAACCTGGAGACCCCGTGTATCTTCCTAGTGTGGGATTTTCCGACGTTGTTTCCTCTCACCAAAGGTGTAGAACCCGGCCCGGTGTACACATTGGCTTGCACGTTAAATAGCGTTCACTACATCCTCCACCATGGCTCCAATGGTATTAACAGAATTGTGGGGTAGGGGCATGGAACTATGGTACAACATGTTCTGATGCATACTGTGCTGGCTGATGCATGCCCTAGTTATTGTAGAAGATATAGATACCCCCCCCCCCCACGCTCCTCTCGTTTAAGTAAATAGTTTTATCTGCATAATGTTTATTGTTGGGGACACCTCTTTCCCTTGGGAAATTTTGCAAATAGTTCCTTTGGGAAGGATAGATGCATTTGGTAGAGAAAGACATTGAGGTTTTACTTGAAGACATAGTCTCCTTTTACTAGCTTGTTTTCAAACTCGTGTCAAAACGATTACTTACACGTACCACTGATTACTGGCAAGTGACAGCCGCATTGTCCTTTCTGATAGCTTAGTTATTGTAGATTTATATTAATATATTTGTTGCAGGAAACGGAAGGTAAGTTAAGGCGCAAATTCTTCAGGTATTTGAGCAAATTTTACACAACACAGTTCTATCTATAACAATCACTATATTTTTTTACACACGACGTTTTGACAAGAATTCACTGGTCGCTACCAGCATACAAATTACAAATGAGTACAAAATTGTGACGGATTTATATATAGGTATATTGAACAATAATAATGAGAATACTGCTGCATACTTCACCTCACATACATTTTCCTATCTGATTAATTAATTTTGGGGGTCACGGTGGCTAAGTGGATAAGGCGCTAAGGTCGGCTGTTCGATCCCTGCATTGGCCGAAAAAGTTCATCTCGATTTTCCGGTGTGATTTCCCCTTGTCATTGATGCAGAAAGAGGGCCTGACCAGGACAGCTGCCAAGTCGTTCGGATGGGACGAAAAACCGAGGTCCCGTGTACACATTGGAGTGCACGTAAAAGATCCCTTGGCAGTTGGAATTCGATATAAGAGTAGGCCGTAGCGCCGCTGCCCGTTCAAAATTTCCGTCATGGCACACTGTATGGCATATGCCCGTCTTCGATTAGCCCAGGTTAGGTGCAAAACAGTAGGACGTTAAACCCCATTTCCTTTCATTTTTATTTAATTTTACTGACACATTTCCCTACTGATGTCTGATATAATCTATGAATGACATATAGCGATTGAACATAATATGAAACAAATTGCACATATTTCTCGTGAACGTTTTCTAAGGCCACTTTTAAATTTGATTTGATCTTCATTTTGTGGGTGGTGGTTTGAACGTATATATTCCATGATATTCCATGATGATATATGTTCCACTACAGGTTGACCGTAGACACGTCCAGTGAATCCATCCAGCAAGACGTGCGGCTTAACCCTCTGAGAAACTTCGAATTTATTACTTCACGAAGTCCCGCCATATACAACTAAAACAATGTTATTGTGCATGAAAAAAAATAAACAAATGGGAATTCAAGATAACAAAATATTGTATTGAATGATTGTGAACTTGAAGAATAAATGTACACAATTTGAAACAATTCATCTTATACGGGTAAGAAAATATTAAACTCAATGTAATCTCGAAATATTAAAAAGTTTTATCAAAACAAAAATGTATTCGAGTTGATATTTTTGCTTTGATGTTAAAGAAAGCAAACTATAATATATAAATGAATAAGTGAATTTAACGATAATTATTTCCTCAATTACATCTCTTAATCGGCGTAACAGTTGATTGCGGAGTAGTTGGGGGTCGGGATTTTGAGGGTAATAAGATAGGCGAAATGGGGTGAACCACAACATCCCAAAGTTCTTTACGACCCATATCAAATTACCAACCCGGGCTATGTTAATTAAGATTCCCGTGCCATTACGGCTTAATGATTTAATATAACAAACGGTATTGTATTGTGTAATCTCGTTTAGTTATGGGATTTAATTTTCCTTTCAAAAACTACGACTCCCTTACTATGTTTAGGTTTGCTTGGATGTGTTGCTTTGACTGTTGCTTTTGATTTCATCAGTACGTAGTTTAAGTGAAACTAACTTCTGCCTCTTTAGAAAAGCAAATACAATCATGTAAAGCTTGCTTCAATATTAATCAAAATGAAACAACCATTTAATTTTGAGCCGTTTCTTTAAAAAGAAAATATAGAAACTTGATATTTTATCTGCTATCGAAAAATTATGATTTAGATTTCTTTGTCTTTCCATCCTTTAGTTTTACTGTCAATCCATCTGACATCTTCGTGTAGAGAAGTTTCACGTCCGCCATAGTCTGTGGGAGTTCCTTCCCTTTAGTTTCCGGTAAAATGGTGATCAAGAGGGTGGCGAGCAGACAACAGCCACCAAATACAGCCCCTGGACCCCATGATATATGTTGAGCCAAAACTCTTGAGAATGGTCCCAACATGCCACCAACTCGTGCAGCTATGGACGCTGATCCCAGTCCAACATTCCTGAGAAAATATAAAGTTGTTGCTATTTTATCAATTTTACACCAAAAAAAAAAAAAATTCTATTACGTATCGATAGAACGAATGGGTGAATGGTCTTAAGTCGGCTTATCGCACGACCCATATCGCAGACAATCGTATAAGAATCCTCGACAGATTCCGGAACCTACATCTAGTTTCGGCTGTATGACGAATCCCGCATATTGGAACTACTTTTAAGGTTCCGGATGAAACATGGCTGCGCCCATGGTGTCGTGGAACTACTTTAAAGGTCCCGTATGAAACATGGCTGCGCCCATGGCGTCTTGTTTGTTTGCTATAGCGTCAAGTTTTCCCGTTAAAGTAAATCGGTAGCCGCATCGCAAATGTATGGATGTAGGTATATATCACTTACTGTCATACAGCCGAGACTAGATGTAGATTCCGGAATCTGTCGAGATTTGCCGAGTGGTGATATGAAAGAGAGGGTGTACGAATCTCCGGTGACGGAATAACCACCGTTGTTCCCACCCCGCGAATGATCGAGAATCTCCAGACAGATCTAAATGCAGCATATAAAAGCTAAAATGATCAAGGGTTAGATAAAGTGATCAAGGGTTAGAATCTAATTTGTATACTTTGAACTCGCTTGTGTGTAATATTCGGGAGTACTAGTCCCGATTTCAAAAAGCATTCTCAGACTCAAGTTAAGATTTTACTCAAAACTGTTCGCGATATACAAATCTTTAGTTAATCAAACTTAAAGACATAAAGAATTGCATTATTTAGTTTGGGTGTGCGGTCCACAAAGATTTGAAGAGCTCTACAAGGGCAAACATTGTACTCATACTGACCTTAAATTGGTAGGAAATATTTCAGGGGTGTAGAAGAAACAAGTACAAAAAGCACCACCAGCACCAAGTTTACCAACCAAAGATAAAATAGTTATACAGATGGATGCTGCATAACTATCTGTAAGATAATGCAAGAAATGGTAAATGTGACAAAGTGATATAGATAGATGCTCCAGAGCGACCCGTAAGGAGTCAGATAGCCCGAATCCACCAGTATTCTCTCTCTCTCTCTCTAAACCCCCCAAAAGGTTCTTTAACGGTGATATTAATTCAGTGTGCAACAGTGGGACGGGCTTACAATCCCATCCAGACAACTTTAATAAAAATATGTTGGGTTTTTTTTTTTTAAAAAAAAGGGGGAAAAATAGTGATAACTGTCATAGGAAACTTGATAAATCAAAACATTCTAGCTCAATTAGAGAGTTATTGTGTCCCAAAAAACTTACCAGATGTAACTCTGATAATTGTAGCCAGAATCATACAAGTCCCACATAAAGTATAAAATGTTGCTAGGGTTTTCTTTCTACCATACCTGTAGAGGAAAAGGGATTAAAATTCTAAACCCATAATTGTAATATACGACATAAAAGATATTGCAGCTTTGCAGTTAAGGAATTTGTATCCGATCATTTAACTGTCCTACACGCGTGTTAAGTGGGAACGAGTAGATAGATATAAATAAAATAAAACCAAGTACGAACAATCCAAACCATTAGACAGAATTCGAAGTCCTAAAAACGTTATTAGACAAAATAGTGTAATCAGCAAATGGACTGCTCCCCGTGTAGAAAATACACGACAAATAGTGGTAACAGGTGTCCGGAAGAGTAAGCTTACCCTGTCTGGCGCCACACCCGCCATAGCTGCATCCAAACTATTGGACGAAATCTCAATAAAACAGCATGTTTGGCCAATGAACTATCGGTATGCAAAATGCACGTGATGAACTGTGTTAACGATGTAGTAGACATAATTAGGGGAGATTCCGACATTTTGGTCGGGAACATCCTGGTCCTGAACACATCGAATTAGAGAAATAGAACTAACCTTCAAACAAAACACACTGTCGCAGTCGTTTCTACAAAGTAACCATTGTTAAAAGAGCACAGAACGAATACTAGAGGGAGAGAGAAATGGGGTTTAAATGGAGTCCGACTAATGACCCGACTATTTAATGAGACTGGAGTCGACTTGCGACTTTAAAGAGCTGAGACTTGAGTCGTCATGAATTGTTGACTCATTTGACGAATGCGCGATTGGAACGCCACTCAGGCTTATGATGACTTGGGACTCGCAGAGCGGCGACTTGAACTCCACTCAGACTCGAGGTCTCGCGACATATTCAACCCTCTGTTTATACCTACGTCTATATAATATGTTGTTATTACTACCTACCTATCAATGATCAAGAGAAATATAAGCGCCGGTGGAAATTCCATTAACGCATTCAGGAAGTAGTTGAGATATTTATCGCCAGCTAGGGAAGAAGACGTAAAAAACAAACCAAAATATGATAAAGCTGCTGTACACCTGAAACAAAAACCAATTATTCCACACCTGTTGAAATTACTCTATTATTATACGGGCACCAAGTCATTGCGTGTGGGGATGTCTTTGGCATGAGTTTTGGTAAGACACGCTATTTTAATGTATCATACTCAAACGCAGAGTGCGGAAATTACCAGCATGTTTTCGCGGGTGTTTGTTCTTGCCTCCGAAACTCAATAAGCGCGTTATAGTCCGGCAGCACAACATCAGTTTAAGCCTGGACATTAAAATATAATCTACCGCTTTCGCCATCACATTTTGGATGGGTTAACACGCGCACGGTGTCAGCAGGTCGAGTTCTTACCCAATTAAAGGGCCAATCCCGATAACTTTTTGGGGAATAAAACTGCTTAATTTTGTGTTAAAATCCTTTAAAATCCATAACTTAAGGCCCACCTACTAACCCGATATTTGTGATACGCTTGTAAATAACTTAAACCTGACAGTCTTCATCTGGAAATGGAGACCGTTGTATTTTACAGTATCTGGATAAAACCATACTTTTTTCTATAAAAATAATATGTAGGTGAAATTTACTTTTTGTTATCAAGTACAGTGCATGGGTCATTCACTGTATAGACCTTTCAAGAAACATTAATCGATTATCAGGTCACCCAATGAAAAAATTGACCCGAAATTTTAAAAGAGTTACGTGTCCGGATAAGCAGTGTTGATGTACACGCCCAAACGACTGAATATTTTGAGCTGAAATTTTGAGACAAGGTAAATACAACATGCCACTATATTTTGGTCCATAAATTTCATAAATACTCGGACTTGAATTTTTGAGACTCTGTTCTTATCGGGATTGTCCCTTTAAATAACCAGAAAATACCCAATGGCGGCTATCGTGAATATTTACATTTTCCCCATGGCATCATCTCGATTCGGATTATACACATATTGAAACGCATTAGTAGGATGAGAATATTCATGTTTTTTCGACCTGCTATCGGACTATTAGAGCGAACAGGCATCTATGACTGTTTTTTTTTCACCGAAAGCGAAATCATTGCATATTGTATCATCTGGGTTGTACAGATCGCCAGCACCGTATCCTTTGAATTTGATGAATGTAAATATATCTATTAAATAAAATAAAACAAAGTACGAACAATCAAAACCATTAGACAAAATTCGAAGTCCTAAAAAACGTTATAGGCAAAATAGTGTAATCAGTAAATGGACTGTTCATCGTGTACAAAGTACACAACAAACTGTGATAACAGGTGTCCGGAAGAGTAAGCTTACAAAACCTGGCGCCACACCCGCCATAACTGCATCCAAACTATTAGTCGAAATCTCGGTAAAATAGCGTGATTGGCCAATGGACTATCAGTATGCAAACTGCACGTGATAAACAGTGTTAACGATGTAATAGGCATAATCAGAGAGCAAACTGCACGTGATAAACAGTGTTAACGATGTAATAGGCATAATCAGAGAGATAGTACATAGGATACGCGTCAATTAAATATATCTAGAATAATAGCTGAGATAGACATGTTATATTTACCAATAAAGTCGAATACTAACCACAGATACCACAATATAAAAGTATTGAGCGCCAATTTCTTTCTTTTCAAAATATCTATTAAACTATATTTCTCTATTTTCTCAACTGGCTTCGTCTCTCCCTCGTTTAAAAGTAGTTCATTGCCCTGCTCAGCTTTGGGACGAATTACAGTTTTCCTTCCTATCAGCTCGTTAAATTTGTCTACAACCAAATTGACATCAACCTGAAACACACAGTTACATTAAAGCGGAAATTTCATATTTTCTAGGAAAGTCAAAACATAATTATTTCTATGTCTTTAGCTCAAAAGGTTGTCAACTCACTACAGGCATAAAAATCTGTGACACAGAAAATAATAACACAATTACTTGAATTACCTCCCCATGCAATAGCGATCGTCAAAGTTTGAATTTTAAGTTGAAAATGGTATTTTTGCCAATTTCTCTACTGGCAATAGTAAATTATAGGATTAATAGGATTATTCTTTAACAAGGTAGGACTGTTTATAAATACAATCTATTTTAGGGCTTTATTTGAATATATTTTAAAAATATAACTAAAAAATATGAAATTGCCGTTTTAGATTATATATAGACCAGCATTAGGTAATGCTAGATAAAGGGATGGCAGTTCTCGCTGTAAAAAAGATAATAAAAAGAGAATAAGTTGAAAATTTCAGTCAAATTACTTCACCCCGAGCCAAGCTATCAACGAGACAATTATAGTCTAGCCTCGATTGTTTTTACCACCGTTGTCACGATAATAAACAATGTCTCGACTATCATATTTCAATCTACGTAATATTACAGACTAACGATGGCGTGGTGTCATATCCCCGGTTGTATGTGACAAGGGGTAGGGTCGCCTGTCCAATCTCGTGGGTTTTCTCTGGGTCCTCCGGTTGCCTCCCATTTCTAAAGACATGACACGATCTACTATAACGCCAAGATGATTCACTTATGTTATTTCCCTTACCTTATTCCACCTGGCCGCCTTCTTTATATTCTTGAGAGCGATGTCATATTTTCCGTTTGCTATCAACCATCTGAACGACTCGTCCAGAAATCTATAATATTATTAAATGGGTACCGATTATTTGTCGTCCAAACTGGGCGCTTTTCCCCACCAGTACTCCGTACTGCACCCTTGACGCTGGCAGCAAACTAGGTCATTTCGGGACTAACATGTGGTTTAATTTTATTTCAATAATTCGCTTGCGCGTAAGGGTCTTTAGCAGTGGACGTAAACAGGGGTGCCCCTATCTCCATGTCAAATACGGTCACAACAGGGATCGAAACCACAGCCGCAAGCCAGAGGTGACCGGTCAGCTAGAGGTCGAGGCGCGTCACTCTAGACCACTAGGATATCCCAAACCCCCGAAAATCCCGAGCAACACCGGGGTCGAATGATTGAATAGTGGACCTCGGATTAGTATAAGATATGCGTTTTCCTTGTCAGACACTGCTAAAGACCACTACGCGCAAGCGAATTATTGGAATAAAATTGAACCATATGATAGTCCCGAAATTGCCTAGTTTGTGTCGAGTGGATGTTACAAACCATCTTCCTCTCTCACTTGCCAGACAATTCATCCTGCACGACCATCAGGGTAACCGTGCTGGAGTATCTATATTTCGATTCGATTTTATGTTTTCGATAGCCTCCGCTGCATAACGATCTGATCAGTTGTGGCGGGAGATCGCATCAGGGATCATACGTGCTGGTTTTGACCCCATGAGGAAAGATTTTTAATTAACCAATCAGAGTTTATGTTTCTACTGGGATACCCACAGTTCCGTGCACAGACCGTTTCATTGGCTAATCCTTTGCAACAAGCTGACCTGGTTACCAAGCTCACATACCGTGATGACAATATCTCGATTTTGTAACTGGATATTTTGGCAGCCGTTTTACGTGATTGCATTTACCGTATGACCCATTTTGAATCAAACGTTTCAACTGTAACATTAAACATATCGTGTCATTCAAAACTTAAGTCAATCATTTCAACTTACACGATTTGGATTATGACGTAGAGCGAAACGGAGCAGAAAGCCAGTTGTTGGGTTCGCCAACTTTCCATCCGAAGAAAGTATCCAAACGGAGTCAGGGCGATAACACAGATCCCCCATGTAAAAGTGCCGATAACTCCGACATATCTTCTATATACTGTCGGATACACTTCTATAGCATATGTCGCCATTGTTAATACTATCCCCTATAAAACAAAATATACCTCTGGAGCATTGGTGTTATAGAATAATACTACATCTTGTAAAACGAAATATCTTGTATATGCAGTCAGATAACGCTTCAATAGCTTATGTAAATATCTGTACCAACCCCTCTAATATACACTGCGGTCAGATGACACTTATATAGCTTATGTAAATACCAGTAAATACCAACCCTCTAATATACACTGCGGTCAGATGACACTGCTATAGCTTATGTAAATATCAGTAAATGCCAACCCCTCTAATATACACTGCCGTCAGAAAACAATACTGATGCATTAGTGTCATAGATTAATACTATAGCCTACGGAACAAAATACGTCCAGATGATACTACTGCTTGATACTGAGTTACTGTCACAGATACAAACTGATTAAAATACAGGGGCCTATTTCGTTTCGTTTTATACTTCGATGGCCTACACTATATGACGATCTGGCAAGTTATTATGGGAGTTCACGTCAGGGGTCAAACGGTCTGCGTTGATATTGCTAGTGGTTTACCCACAGTTCCATGCATCAAAAGGTCAAGGACTCACCGTAGCAGACCGTTTCATTGGCTAATGTATCACACCATCAATGGTAGCAATTCTTCCAGATCCAATGTAGTAAAAACAAGTCAAACGAAATTTTGAACTATATAAACGAAACGAAATAGGATCTGTGTTTTAATCCGATTGTCTATTATTGACATAAAATTGCTTATGACAAACATACATTTCGTTTCGGCAATTCCAGTTAAACCTCCAGTAGCTAGTAGAGTCATACCACCATTGGAGGTTCGTGTCGTTGCTTACATACCTGTTGTACTATTCCCATTAACAATCGAAGTATGGCAAACGTTATATAACTGTTAGAGAAAGCTGTAGCAACGCCGATCCCCATGACACCAACATGGCTGATAATATTGATTGTCTTTCGTCCATAACGGTCAGAGAAAAACGGTAGAACCAGGGCACCCATCGCCTGTCCTAATATCAACAGAGTCTGTGGTAAATCACCGAGGGCACCACGTTCACAAACAAGATCAAACTGAAAATATTACACACAATCATACGATAAAATAGTAACAAAAGCAATCACAAACCAGATCAAACTGAAAATATTATAAAGTCATTTGATAAAATAGTTACAAAAGCAAGCAAAAACCAGATCAAATTGAAGAGATTACAAAATCATGAAATAAGTTGTTCACAAAAGCATTAAAACTAATTTGTTCTACTGCATTCATTACAAAGCACGATTTGTAAGCGCTTCTCACATTGTTCCTGTTGTTGTTCTTGGAAGCGACAATATTCGAATAAAGTCTTAGACAATCGCGCATCGATTGACGGACTTAGGGCTAGAGGTCTATTTGTTAAGGCCGACTCCATTTTCGTCATTGTCTCTAAGATGTAGATAATGTTAGGACACGTGATTTTTGGTGAGCTTGTAGGTTAGGGTAAGCATTGGGGCTAGTCCAGTTTAAAACTCATGACCTTTGACCAAGTTTTTTTTGATATGACACCACATTTCAAATATGCCTAGGATGCCGCCGATAATACGTCACGACTGCGATGCTGTCATAGTTAGCCCCGGATCTGTAGCACGGTGTTAGTATGTTCATTCAGGTCATCAGAACCGACCCTATTTATTGTCTGTATAAAGTTACCTCTGAAACTATGGAAGCATCTTTCCTCTCTGTGTAAGTCATACCATATATACATGGTAGTGTGTGTTCTGTATTGATGGAGGTATTGGAATTGTATTTGATATATATATTACACTGTCCGTATTCCACTGTATAGTTACTGGGTGATAGTTCTACTCCAGCTATGGTTATACCAGTACCATTAGGTGGCGCAGCGCATTCATGGGGAATGATTCGTCCTGCAGAAAAGATTGACACGGAGAAATAAATACAGGGGTAAAATCGCATACACAAATCTAATCTGATTAAAACACAAACACTATTTCGTTTCTGTTTTAAAAACTCAAAATTTCGTTTTACTGGTCTTCGCTACACTAGTATCTGGACGCGTTGTTCTACTATTGACATTTTGGTTGAAATGAGAATTAGCCCATGAAACGGTCTGTTACGCCGACTTTTTGGCGTGTCATACATGGGACTATGGGTAAACCACTAGAAACGTAAACTCTGGTTGGTAAACCAACATCTGACGTCATTGGGTCAAAAGCCGGTCGTGCGACTCGTGACAGAACCCTCGAGTGCAACTTGGCAGATTTCCATGTACTGTATGCCATCGGAAGAATAAATAAACGCAAGGAAATATAGATCTGGGCCCTGTTTCACGAAATTTTAACTTAAGATAAAGTCCAATTTTAGTAGATACTTCAATTTTGATTGGCTAAGCACTAAAATCAATCTAATATTATCCAATCAAATTACTAAAATAGGGATCTTATCTTAGTTAAAATTTCGTGAAATAGGCCCCTGTATTCAAATCAGATCGACACAAATTAAACTGGCCTTTAATTTCCAAATAATGACATCTTAACAATTGAAAATAAGGATAAATAGTTGAAGTTAGAATGGGATGGACCTTAAAGATACAATATGGGAAATAAGATAACGAGTTGGCAGTTCTCACTACAATAGTTAAAAATTAGCTAATCTAAAGGCAATTTGCTGAAAATTTCAGTCAAATTGATCCATTATTAACTTAAAACAAAGCGAATGAAAGTTTAGTCTCGGTTATCATTATTAAAGTCGGTAAGACAAAACCAGTAGTCTCGGTTATCCGCATTTATTGGTAATCACGAACGAAAGTATTTCAGCGAATCGAACTACAATCCAACAAAAATCTCATGCTAGCCTCGACATCAAGGTTGATTTTTGTCTGAATATGTTAATCAATGTCTAATTAATAGTTTTTATAACATTTCAGGCCTAAAGAAAGACCTACAATAGCAGATTTTGCTCTTGCATAATTAATGTCTCGTTCACAAACCGTTTCCTCCCACTGCTAAAGACCCCTACGCGCAAGCGAATAAATGAAATAAAATAAAACCATGTTAGTCCCGAAATGACCTAGTTTGTGTCGAGTGGACGTTAACACCCCCCGCTAGCGAGCGGTAGTTGAAAAGTATTTGGACAGCTTCGTTTTCCGCCTATTCGCCTTAGCTGTCAAGCTGTTCTCTTACGAGAACACCGATATCTACAAGAATGCATTTCGGTGTTTCGTCGCAACACCGACGAAAGATTATGCACATTTCGTTGTATTGAGTATTGTAAGATGAACTTTTAAGGGTCATCAGAAGTGTTCTTATCTAGCAGACGAATAGATAACTTATTCTTTCATCGGATGATGTGGTTTTCATGTAAATGAGTTGATGTCAGTTGAAATGTAATACTTTTAATATAGATTTTGTTGGCTTTAAATTTTATTATTTGATATCTTTGGCAAGTCAGTGGGTTCGCATATATGTACTTAAAGTGCTAAAATCAACTTAGTCAATGATGGACATATTGTTATATAAAACGAGCTACAGAACCATAACAAACTGGTTCTATCCTTCAACAAATTACATATGCATGGAAGTTTACCTAATGCGTCATATGGATTAATTTATCCAATCATGAACATGCATGTCTCTGCATGATATTCATAAGGATGTAAAACAAACTATATTATAACTTTAAGACGGACGGCATTTAGATTCTAGCGAGAGATTACCATCTGATTTTCGAGAGCGGAAAACTCGCTCAGCGAGTTTGGCTGACTAGTGGTTGAGAAGGATTTTTGTATTGTAATTTATACGATGCTTGAATGTATCCAGCTCGATATAAAATGTAGAAACTAACAGTTGCATTGTTATTCCTGGTACGACAAAGGTCTTAAGTAAACAGTAAGAAGAAATACACAACGTGGAGGAGAAGAAAGACGATCACAAGGCTACCCAAAATATGTAGTACGAAAAGATGCATGGGTCATAAGTAGGATGTGGCGACCGATTTAAGTGCCCGCTATCCACGCCAGATAAAAGGAGAGAGAGAGGGGGAAATGGGGTTTAACGTCCACTCGACACAAACTAGGTCATTTCGGGACTACAGTAAGCGTATGCATGTCGACATCTACAAATACTGATAGATAAACCCAATTGTAGAAAGTTGAACACTAGCTGCTTTTAGTTGTAAGAGGAGGCGCATGTCAACCCATGTTCAGCTGAAAATCCATCGACCCTCCCCTCTCCTCACCCGGTTGCCGAAACGTCCTACTTTAAAATGCACTTTGTTGAGCTAAGTCTTACTATCGCAGATCTTCTTTCGTCTGGCCTTAAATTTTATATAAATGATTAATTAGTCATTTATTCACCATACAAGCCCTTAATCAACTCAATACACTATCGGACGGTGGGTTATTTAATTAAAATAGACATTCGGAACATTGTTTACTATCGTCATAACGATACAACGAAGGAATTTGACAAATCCCCTTTACATCATAGTAAACTATGACCAGCTCTTTATCTAAATCATACATAATGCATCTTTCAGACATGACTTCAAAAGGTCAAAATGGTTCTTATCTTGCAGACGATTTGATATCGTTCAGGACCTTTCACACATTTAACGTATCATTATTTTGGAAGCAAACACAATAATTCTAATCTGGAACGTAACAATATCGAACAATGCGCTCTGTGAACCTTTCAGCAATATGAAACACACGAACTCTTCAAAAACAAGATAAAGATCTACATATATATGATGGGCGCAGGGTTACACCTCGCGGCCACATTAACTCCGGGCATGCGCTAATCTGTCTAATTACCGTTTAAAAATCTGCGTGCGGATTTATGCACCGGTCAATAGGAATCTTGAACTACCCCCCCTCAAGCGTTCACCCCGGATTGTCATTTAGCTCAATATTTTAGGGTCAAGATTCACCCCGCAATGTACTTGAAGCCAAGACACATTCACTGAAGATTCACTTTCTAACGCAGGTACAAAAATAAAAATTAGTTCAAGATTTACGCAATAGTCATCTTGAACTACCTACCCCAAGCATTCACCCTTGATGGTATTTTTTACCTTTGAAAATTTATCGTCCTTTTTTACCAGCATTTTAAAAATATTTTTTTACGAACCGATCTTTTTCGCCATTCGAGCAAAGACATTTTTTAGTTCAATTATTTATCTGTAGATTAAAAAAAAAATTGTGTTGATATCTATAAAAGATCATTTGAATATGGCACTGTTAAAAACACATTTAAAAAGAGCCACGCCCCCAAAAAAACGGGCCGTTTTCTTCGAAGCGAACATGAATTCACGGAGAGCCGTAAATTTGTGTTCAACTCGAAATACATGTATTATCAATTTAGGGCATCTCCTGATCCAGTTCTGCGTTTAACGATGTAAAATTTACATGTGTTTATTTTAAACAGAAATATCATTAAATGAGGAAAGCGCGCAAGGGTATGCAGGTTTAGGCTGTTTCAGACACAACATTTAAAGTCACGTGACTGTACACCCTACTGTAAAAGTACTTATTTTAATAATATATTTTTATTTTAACTTTTATTCGCAAATTTCATAAAAACGACACAACGGTACATCAACGGCTTGAACTAACTTACATTGACTGATTGAGCATGGTCCGTAAGGCGTAAGTTGAGACCAGATTATCTTGTCATTCATTATTCTAGACATACGTGCAAGCTCAGACTTGGACAATGGAGTCTATATCAACCGGACACACAATCAAACAAATCAGCAAATTTATGTACAAATAAATTAGCTTACCGCCAAATCATACACCATTTTGTAGCTACGATTATCCAGATTACCCCGAAAACATCATAAAGACAATCGCGTCTACAATTATAGAGGTGGAATTTCTGTATGACAGCCAACGAAAACACACGGAGGTTCGTCCGTTTTCAGAAAAAAAACCCACATTTTTAAAAATACAATATTTACTGAAAAATGTGTTGGTTGAAGATTCGACGTCTATTTGTGTTCAGCAATATTTTATTTTGTTCAAGTTTCACCTTTGGCAAATTTTGTTCTCACCAAAGATTCACATCTCTTTCACATTTAGCTGTCTATTTTGACGTCAAGATGGCGTCGAATAGCCGTCGATGCTTGAGGGGGGTAGTTCAAGATTCCTATTGACCGGTGCATTAATGCAACCATATGGAATTAATCCACAGTTTTTGATATGCAACTAGTCCACGGGTCCAACTATGTGGATTTCACATAAACCAAGCGAAGACTTTTTCCCTACGGTTTTTTTTCCATGACCCCATTTTCTTTCTTTCAATTTACGTTTTGATATGTAAATAACTGTCCATAATATCATATTATTATGTATTGAATGTTATATTTGTAATAAAGACCAATATGATAATCCTTCTAATCCTGCTCGGTAGAAAACTTTGCTGCGTCACAGCCCTTTGAACAAATAGAACCACACATATGCATACATTTATCAGAGGATTTTAAAGACCCCTGCGCGCAAGCGAATTACTGGAATAAAATCGAACCATGTGTTAGTCCCTAAATGACCTGTTTAGTGTCGAGTGGACGTTACAACCCAATTTTTGTTCTCTCTCTCTTTAAACTTAGCAATACCACACACAAGACATCCTATTGAATCCTACATTCCTTGTCCATTAACTGGGATTCCACACGACCTTCGATTGATTGTCCTCAAATAAAAGAGAGATATTTATAATATAATTTTATAAATTCGACACCTACCAATAAAGATCATATCCAGTAGTTGAAAAGCAGCAGAAAAAGAACACAAAACGATGAGGAGATGATGAACATGTTGGTATAATCCCTTTTAGGCTGTGATTTAGCCACGAAAATCGTTTCATTTTGTCCCAGCAAATTCCAGGCGAAAATCTGACGCTTTGCTGCACAAGTAAACAAGTAAGTCGTCACTGTAGTACACATTTCTATTGCGATGTTTTGTACAATCAGACCAACACTCGAATTACGCCTCGGACTATATTTGTCAAGTGTAGCCATAATGTGGTGAAGAAATCATATTCTAAGCCAATCAGAAACCATAAAAGCAATCAACGTCATTAGGTCAGGGGTCAATAGCTATAAATAGACCAGGGAATACCTTTTACGAGACGGAACACGTTGGCTTGTTTACATTTGTATGAGAGAATTTTTCTGCAAATATGCCTGAATTACGGGACAATAACATCAGATAAATGTTGTGCTGACACCGTGAACACGGCTGGCCCGTGATTTGCGGGAAAAATATGGTCAAAAGCGAAATTGTATCAATGAATGTGATATTTCCTGGAAAAAGTATTTTTTCCATTTTATTTCAATAAAACAATATGCAAAAGAAATATAAATATAGTATACAGATGAAAACGTTTTTGGCATGATTGAAATACTGGTTCGGTATAATAATTATATATAATGTTGAGAAAAAAACAAGAAAAATAATACTATCTACATGAGCCCACTGATACAACAGAATATTAATAATGATTCACCTAACAACCCTGAACATGCAATTATACTTGTTTTTTAAAAAAAAAAACAATAAAGACATATTATAAGAGATGTCAAATAAGTATACATTTATTTTATAGAAAGAAATACAGTACTAAAAAATAAGAAATGAATGCAATTTTATATACTTCCTCATACAGTATTCCACAACAACACTCGATGGCATGAGATTTCTCCGATATTAAATAGATTAAAATGATTCAGCGATACTTTGATTTAATCAAATATGGAGGACCGTGACTTGGCTTTGATCAAACAGTACAGTGGTTGAAATTGTTGAACATGACTGCCAAACCTTTAAAGGCTAATATCTTTGCTTGCAATAGAGTAATTTGAATGAAATTTATTCATTCAAATTATTCATTTTACATTATCTACTTTTGAACTATTATAGCAAGAATGGCTAGTTCTTTATCTAAATCTTATATAATGTATCTTTAATGAAAAATGTATATAATAATAATAACATCATTTATATAGTGTATTAATACTGGAGAATGGTTTCTAATCTGCTTTTCAGATTTTTATATCCACAGAATCGGGCCCGTCGCCAGCTCATAAAATTGGGGGGGGGGGGGTATAGAATTTTTTGGAGGGGCTGAGGATGTGGCCGGCTAAGAATCTCCTAAGAAATCATCAATTTTTTTTTTTGGGGGGGGGGGGGGCTAAACCGCACAGACTACATGTATTTACACACAGATCAGGTCTTGTGTCCGTATACACTGTACAAAATTAAAAGATATATGACAGTAAAGAAAAGTACATATAAGAGAAAAACAAACAGTTAACTAAATAAAATGGTTCCAGTAATATGAATAAGAAATGAAATGGAGTTAAACGCCGTCCTACTGTTCTGCTGTTATACATGTACATGTACGCTATACAGTGTACTACGAGGAAAATTTTGCCTGGGCACAGCACTATGGCCTACTCTTATATCGAATTCCAACTGCCTAGGGACCTTTTTACGTGCACACCAATGTTACACAGGAATTCGGTTTTTCGTCACATTTGAACGACTAGACAGCAGTCCTTGTACCTTGTCAGCCCCTCTGCCTGCACCACTGACAAGGAGAAACCACGTCTGAATTGAATTGGAATAAAAAAGGAAAATAAAAACATATATGTCAACTTAAAATAGCTAAATATGATATGAACATTTATCGACATGTACAGTACATTTAAGTAAAACATGTTTAAAATACAAAAATACATATGTATACAGGTTGAGGCCTACTCATAAAAATCACAATTTCATCAATTTGATTTTGCTGTCACTTTCATATTTGAACAATTTTCACAAATCCATACTAGAAAACTTTCACTT
Source organism: Patella depressa (assembly GCA_948474765.1). Classification (NCBI taxonomy): domain Eukaryota; kingdom Metazoa; phylum Mollusca; class Gastropoda; family Patellidae; genus Patella; species Patella depressa. Next base: position 74,743,546 of record OX419716.1, read on the forward strand.
CTAAAAAATACATCTATCTGTAGCTCCTATATACATGTACTGGGTTAAGGAAGACGGGCGTGCGCTATACAGTTTATTATGAGGGAAATTTTGCCTGGGCAGAGCACTATGGCCTACTCTTATATCGAATTCCAACTGCCAAGGGGTCTTTTTACATGCACACCAATGTCCAAACCGCTTACAAAAATACATACAGGTGTAGGACTATTCATAAAAAATCATGTAATTTCATCAATATCATTTGACTGTCACTTTCATATTCAAACAATTTTCACAAATCCATACTAGAAAGCTTTCACTTGTAACAAATACAACTATCTGTAGCTAATGCAGCCTGATTTGCATCCACAGAGAAAATATTGTTTGGTTCTTGGTCTCTATAGTCAACCTAACCCTGTCATTTGTTACAGTTGAGTTTAACAAGAAGGGCATAAATTTCTGCAGATACAGTAAGGCAACTTTAAAGTAATGCACATGGTATTTCACCTCAATGGTGACACAGTCATTTCCATAGTGATCTTTTGTCTTGGTCTGAGTTGTCATACATTTAGGAATAGGAGAATATCTTCATCAACTTGCATTTGCAATAAAATTGGAAAATGTTAAGATAATGATCCCCTTAACAAATTAACCAGACCTATTATTCTTTTTCTTATTTCGCTGGTAAAATATTAGCTGCTCTAAACATAGTTCTTTATTCATACACAGTTGTTGGTTTTTTTTTTTTACGTTGGTAATGTATGTGATAAGTCTGTATTGTTAGAATGGGAGAGAGTTTTGTCTGCACATTCCTGCAATTCTTTGTCCAACATATCAATATTTCCATCTAATTTGATCCACTGGTTAGCACATACCCTAGATTTTTCCCAGTTTCTCACAGTAAACGGTTTTACATCGGTGTTTTAAACAAAATCTACACGGAGTATACAGTTCTAGTTATTCTTCCGCTTGTTTACTATCAAAACGTAAACAAACCGATGACTTTCACTCTACACGACCCGTTGACCTTTCGTCGTGTGCGTCTGATTGGTGAGCTTTGTCACGTGATCTATTAAAACCAAATCACCGCGAAATTCAAATACCATCGCACATTGATAAGTAAGCCCATTTTTATTTTGACGTTTTCTGTCAAACGTCAAAGAATTGATAAAAGAAAAGTTGTGTGGAAATACAAAGTAATACTAGAAGAATTAGATTATGTAGTTTGTTTTCCGCCTGAAAATCGTCGGGATGGAGCAACAGAAGCAAGCTTGCTAGAAATTTCACATCACGGCCTATTTCCTCCCAATGCATTTAGAACCGTATCAACTTCCGCACCCTTTACTGACATCTTTCTTGATTTAAGTCCGGGAGTGGATGTTTGTACTGACGTTTATAACCCCATGAACTCGAAATTATAGCTTTAGCTAAACACTCACGGAACAGATATCAACATAAAAAATCCGTATTCTCTTTTGTTACTCAATTCTTGAACGCTTGGTGTAAAACCAACTACGCAGGCATATTTTGGAACCTTTCAATACATTTAAGTTGGAACTTCCAATATGTTTCACAAATTGCTGAATTCCATGCACTTGCTACAGATGCAATGAAATGATGACCAACAACACACGAACTGGATACAGAGATTATCAATGAACTGTTAATTTGTAAATCTGCTAGATAGCATAATATGCGTTCGCACGAAACTGTATGGCCTCTATCATTCAAACACGTGTATACTATGAATATAAGTAGGGATGTGTTGTCAACGTTTGAGAATAAGAGGTCATTGGCTAGATGATCCGGTTTTTACATTAACATGAACGAAGTCTAAGGGAGATTACTAGTGCTTAAACATTTGGACTGAGACTAGTAATTATTTCACGAATGTAGTGCGAGTTATAAATCTACAATTTTTCCCTTACTTTTTTTTCTCCCCTCTTCCTGCATTTTTGGGGTTGACTTTTGGTCTAGAATTGGAGAAAAGGCATTAATTTTTTTAATTTCATAGCAGTTTTGAGTGATTGTGATGATATTACAGCGGAGGGATAGGGGGTGTAAAGTGTCTTTCTGCAGAGCAATCATTGTGTCGGAAGTGAGATTTTCACCAAGGTCAACTTCCAATCCCCGTAGCAAATATCTAAACAGTCAACCCCCTACAAATTTATGATGAGAAGATTGCCAAATGTGGTCCCCATTGTGTCAATAAAGATTGGAAGCAACGGAATGTTGAGAAAAATCTACATCCTGTGATGTTACAGCCATTTAACAGTCAATGGGCAAATAATTACTAGTCTGAGTCCAATTAATGCCAACGCCCATGACATTAATTTAAGAATACCCAATATTCTTTAATTTTTGCATTGTAAAATTTCTCTCTTGTCATTTTAAAGTCTTTTTGGAGCTGGCCGAAACTTGATATCGACATTTTTTGGCAGTCGTCAAGAGTCCTGCCGGAGTAGAATAGTAGGACGTTACATCACAGTTAATTTTATTTGCCACGTGCGCAAACCGATTCTTAACGTGAATGTTCACTTTTTGTGGTTAGGGAGTCCCATTTGGTAACAATTGGGCAACTCCTCCGCCCAGGGTTTAAATTAGCTCACCGTTCACTTACTGATAAGGAGATAAGAAAGGTCAAATGTTTAATCATAATAAATTGTGTTAACACAAGCTCATGTAGTAACATTTGTTAATGAATATATTTAATTAAAGAGGAACATGACTGTGTAACCGAAAGTCTATTATGCATATACATGTACTTCTTTATTATATCACTTCAAATATATGCAACCATGTCTGTGTTAGAGCTATTTTAGTAATTGAATTGCACTAGATAAGGGAAACGAGAAAAATATTAATTTTCATTATAATTGTTCTATTCAGTTAACAGGTTTTCATTTATGTCTTATGTCTTGATCACACATGTCTTTGAGATTTACCAGATGGATTGTCCTATTGTGATACTGGTGAAATTGAAATCAAATGCCTGTTTTCGCAAAGGAATTCGTTTTAATCTCACGATCCACATGCCAAGACTCATAATTATTTAACTCAAATTCATTCGCAAATGTAACCTGGGTACAAGCTACCCGTAAGTGGGAATTAAGAAGCATACCTACGCCTTGGTATGATCGGCAAAGGTCGCTTTCAGTGCATTTTCTCTATAGCGCAGTTAAATGACTGCCAACAGACAAGACGATTAATTCGATTGAGGAAGCTGAACAGTATATCAAACACGGTGAATGTCGTTTTCTGTGCATCTTCTCCAGCTCACCGGTGCCAACTTACAAACATCCCGGACAAGATGTTTAATTCTATTGTGGAAGCTATGCAGTATATTAAACAGACAGAAATGCACACGATGACACATTATATAACCCGAAAGACTCGCAATTCCAATCCATCAGATGTGAAGCGTCCTTTATCAATATGTATAATGTGTTTTCCCAAATTGTTTCATTTTAGATCCGTAGGGTTTTTGGGGTTAGTCCCCAAGTCAATATGAAGTACATTATTTATAAAAAAAACCTAAAATAAATATTATCCATGTTAGCAGATGATCGAGCCGAACTCACAATAATGCACCTAGTTTTTTAAATAATACTTTTCATATTAGAATCCATAACATTTTTTTTTAAATATAAAAAGCTTGCAGTCAAGATAGTAACAACAGTAACACAATATAAATTACTATTGAAATTAAAACTGTCGTAGTCTAATGCAGCAATTTTCACAATTAGCAAACCAAATATTATAGTCACGAAGAAAAGATTAAACTTTCTACTTTTACCCCAATTCTACAGTTTTAATTTCAGTACACTGTCCGATGAGCAACTAAAAATCCAGTTTGCAAACACACTGCCTTATTTAATCAGTAGTACTACAAGCAGTGAAATGGAACTATCAAAATTTACTTGAAATCAAAGGGGGCGCAAAGCTTAGTATACCTACAGGAGAGGGGGCTAACCTAATCCATCTTTAATGAAATTTTACGGACTGTCAAAGAAACTCTTTAAAATAAAACTATATCGTCACGGATATTGCAATTTTCGTTAGTTAATGAGAGGTTGTACATTGGGGAATCGCTCATGAGAAGGAGACAATTGATGAGTTTGGTGGAATTTTCATTCTAATTTTACCATTCAGCCAACAGGTTTACATCTAAGTCTTAGCGCCCTTATCTTGGAAGTTTCACTAGATGGATTGACCAATTCGTCGGTAGGTAGACGAAGTGACTTATCGTCAGTTACTTACGGTATGACGATACGTAACTTCGAAGTGACTTATCGTCAGTTACTTACGGTATGACGATACGTCACTTCGTCTACCTACCGACCATTATTGTGATGCGACTGGTGTAATTGAAGTCAAATATCTGTTTTCATATAAGAATTTATCTTCATGTTACGATCCAGTTGCCAAGAACCATAAATATTTGACTAAACTTCAGGGGCAAATGTACAGTCTTAAACTCATTGTGACTTTGTAGCATGGACACCCAAAGTATTTCACATTGAATGAATGTGTTTTGTGTTCTTTTGGGTATTGTAAAATTGCACATACTCTTTAACATCTTGCCACTGCTTTTTTTTTATTTTAATATAATTAAAATGCTAACTCACCACAGTGACTTTGATATACTCCGCCACGAATTTATAATTTAAGCTTTGTAATGCTGTGGTCTAATTTCTTATAATACACTTAAGGGGGAAGTTCAACCGAGACCACAATCGTTGGTCCGATTTAGACGATACTTCACAGATATGTCAAAGGTCACAAGATCGTGGAGGCGTTTTGCGAGAGTCGACCACCTTGCATATGCCTACCATCTTTGATTTTCGAATGGCCAAATTTGAAATCATCTGCTGAATTACTAAACTTTCTATTGAGTCACTCGATTAATGCGACTATTTGATACCGTTTATAATCTTTGATAAATGGCAAGTAAAACGTAGCAATAACTTGCAGGAAACCAACATGGACAACTACAAAGTGAAACAATCGAGGAAGATGTCACTTCACACTCTTAAAAATACTTTGTGGGAGATCAGATAAAGAGCTGTCGGTTCGCAATATAATAGTTAAAAACTATAAGACAATGGAAAGGGAATTTTCTGAAAATTTCTATCAAATTGATCCACCCTGAATGCAGAATTTAGCGATTGAATTTTGGACCTAGCCTCGATCATCTTTACTGAAGGCTAATTCCATGCCAATTGGCACAAAAATGAAATGAAGGGAGCATAAGGAGAATTCCTGTCAATTTCGTCCAACAAACAGCTCTTTTGATAAATTTCTAAAGTTATCAGATTGGCCTCAATTTAATTTTATTTTGAAGAGCTTGTCACACAGATTACAGAACAGTTCAGTTTTTTAAAATCGAAGTAGGGGTTAATTTTCTACAGTTATTTTTATTTCGGAGGCAAGTCGTTATAATGACAAATACATTTAAAACAGTAGAAAAACTGTGATTAATTTCAGTGATTTTTAATGAAAACATGCTGTAAGTTCCTTTTAAAAGGCTTCAAGCACTAACAGTAATGATAGTCCCGTCCTCTTAGATGTTGCTATTCATTTTTAATAATGACCTTCAACCTCAGAGATTGGAAGGTCAGCAAGCCCGAACTAGGGCATGTATCGGACACAGATTCCAAATCTGCAAAAGAAGGGATTATATAACATTGAAGAGAGTCTATCCTGATGAAAAGCAGGGCAAAATACTTCATCCAATTCCAAAACAATAATTTCATTCAGTTTAAATCTCTGACACACCTCTTTACCACAGCTGAGAGGGCTGAAACATTGATATTATTAACCCCATTCTGTTGATACAGTTCGTTCAATTTAAGAGCAGAAGCCTTAAATCCTTTCTTTGCGTCAGTCTTGGCATTGATAGAATCAACGAATTCTTTCCGGAAGTCAGGACCATTTCGAACCAGCAAGGTATTTTCATCGATGCTATTTCCATAACTTGCGACAAGTGACCTAACATCTTCCTTTGTTTTCTTCATGTGAGGTAAGAGAGAAAAACAATCGGCCATGAATAACACCAAAAGTATGATAATATTACCTGAAAACCGCGGTAAAACAGCTATGGAAAATGTTTAAATTTAAGGAACCCATAATAAAACTGATAATTGCAACCCAAAACATGTGAAACACCCATAAAAGAGAGATATATTATACAAAATAAGTTGATTCGACCAATCAGAACAGCGCATTCTGGTCACATGATCACTCGGTGTTCAAGAATCTGAATCAGTACCGTGAATAAATCGCTTCAAGCAAATGCGTTAAATTCGTCATCAAACATAAACTAATTTCGTCATCAAACGTAAAATATAGTATCTAGACATACTAATTCAATGATTTTTAGGATTATATTACATTAGAAGGAGAAAATTTGACTTCTGTAGATGATTTGACGTCACCAACATTTTGCCGATTTGGGACCATTTCACGCCGTGTATCCATTACAGCGCCACATAGGAAAGCATGAGCGCGATGACAACTTGCGCTCAAACTTCGTCCCTGTGGATATTAGAAGCCTAACAGTCAATAATACATTTAGAGGATTTTAAAATTAGTTTGGGGTTGATAATAATGGGGTTGTAACTTGCCCTTTTTCACGAAAATCCAACTTTTTCGATAAAAATTGGAAAACATCCTGACAAAGTTCTCAGCATTCAGAATGAAGCAGACGGCAAAATGGCGACGTTGTGCTTCCGCTTATTATGCGCAGTTCCATAAAAACCAACATTTGCGCAGCGCTATTTGGTAGATCTTACAGAAGGCGTGACGCGCTCCTGGTCAACACTGACATAACGTTATGTCGCGCGTATCGGAGATTGAAAAAGCTGAAGGACATGTTATCCATGCTAATGGATATGCAGACCTAGACATTGTACACGGAGATGATACATTGATTGCGAGGACACTGATCTCTTAGTTCTACTATTGTACCACCTAAAACACCCAGTAGAGTCAGAAAAACTGTACTTTCGAACGGACAAGTAAGCAAAAAAAGTTAAAGTTCCAATTTCACATTTTCTAAGAAAGTCAAAACATAATTATTTCTATGTCTTTTGCTCAAAAGGTTGTCAACTCACTATTATACGGTCCTGGGCAAAATTTTTTCCGCATTATAAAGGGTGACACAGGGTGATTGAGGAAATAGTTACTCAATTACCTCCCTTGTTTTCCCATTCCTCTCCATGGACGGCCATCTTCAAACGTTTGAATTTGAAGTTGAAAATGATATTTTTGCCAATTTCTCAACTGGCAGTACTGAATTATAGGATTAATAGGATTATTCTTTAACAAGGTAGGACTGTTTATAGGTTCAATCTATTTTGGGCTTTATTTTAATACATTTTAAAAATATAACTTAAAAAAATGCTATTGGAGCTTTAAGGTTTATGATATAGTGTGTCCAATAGGCCCTTGAGCCTATTTATAAAAGTAGACGACGAAGTATTTATAAGTTCTTTAAGGTGTTTATTCCGAATATCTGTCACAACACAAGAAGAAGTCCTTACTCGGAGACAACCTCAAGTTAACTGGAGTATACACTCTCTCACACATACATGTACATACAACCTTACATTAAAGGGACAACACACATCATTACTATATGACAATAACATTGATAAGACAAATCACTTTTATATTAACTCATCGTACAGTTATATGGTCTAAAACGCTTCCTTTCGAAGATATCTGGCCGTCGCCCGCCATCTTGGATTGGTTATCGATTTACGCATAGATTTTGGGAGACTTTCGATATGTTGAACAGCATGTACCCTGGAATCCAAAACAGTTGAATCCACCTTTCTGCAAATTTATTCCAGGTCATGGTGGGTCTGTTCCATAGATTTACTGGTCTATGAGTTGACAACCTTTTGAACAAAAAACATAGAAATAACTATGTTTTCTTAGAAAATATGAAATTATCGCTTTAAGCAGAAGTTTACATACATAATAATATTACTTTAAATGATGGTATTTCTCTACAACGTCTCGTGGGAAAAGCTGCATTAATAGCACAGAATTTTAATATACATTTAAGAAAGAGCTTTGCAGAAGTTGACCAAAATGTATGCCCAATTGTCGATATAATTTTTGTATTGTCGGCTACACCAATGAACTTGTTAGTTTGTGGTGCCTAGATTGCCATACAGAAGCAACATGTAAAAAGAGAAGCAAGAATGAGAAACCTCACCAAATAGGGGACAGAGTCTAATTTAGTACGTAATACATAAAAACATTTATAAATTTCAACAAAACATCGTAAAAAAGAATGTCGTCATTTAATATAAATACGGTGTATTGAAGGTAAGCACTAGGTAAACAAAATGTGATCTAAACGACGAGGGTCACATGTTGAATGAAATGAACCGGAAACATTACGAATACATGAAAATGGACAATGAGAAGGATGTGTTTTATTCTAGGAAAATATATGGTTAAATAAGGGTTTAACCTAGATGACATTTATATTATAATAAAGACTATTAGATAAAAGATACGGCACGAAAAGAACAAATTCTTCACATATTTTGATGACGCCATGACACTTATACTCCTCCTAGTAATCAGATTTTTACATAACTTAACATGATGTTAGTTGAATACGAATATGTGTACAACGTATTATGGTATGGATATTATCGATGTCATTTGGAAGTTTATTTTCAAATTTACAAACAAAATTACTCATAGTTGCTGTTGATTATATGCACTAGACCCGATTGTCAAGACTCGTGAGTTTGCGTTTCATTCTAAATGACTTCCTTGTCTGGGTTAATCGCGACTTTTTGACAAGGCCTGTGATGTCCTATCGCTGGCACGGACCCCACTGTTTGTTAGTAAACACGTAATCTCGAGAATTAACGCGAAGTCACGTTAATCCACGTCATGGTCGTACCAACACTAAACGAACAGAAACACAAGTGGCGTAATTTCACTTGTTGATTTTCTAGGCCACTCAAATTAACAAGTCATCACTTGCTGTTGGTTGCTTATTTGTGAGAAGTGCTAATTAATGTAATGTTTCATTTCTCTCCGCGGGTGTCTCCATAGAATTATTATCCCATATCCACATGGGAAGTAAAAGGGTGGTGTCACAGATGCGACCATGATACTAAACTGGAGGGGGGGGGGAGGGCGTATTTTTTCGCTAGATAGCGCCGTGTGCCCCTGTACGTGGTCGACGATTCTGCTAGGCGAACCATTCACCCGGTCAATTGCTCGTATTTAGCATGCTACATTCTTTAGATTAAATATTTTTCGCCGGCATGGGGTTTAACGTCCACTTCCACCTAAGGTGGAACATTGGGTAGCGAGACATTCGTTATATGCGCCAGAATGGAATGAATAGGCACTAGTATTAATATGGATAATAAACGGACACGTTAATTTATAATGGAAATCTGAGACAAGGAATTTTCTTTCAAATTAATTAATGATGCATTGAAGCGAGTAGAACTGCACGTAGCTTCCTCGGGCATATTATGTGGTTAAATTTTGCTTGTATTTCTTATCAAACTAACCTGACATTTTTGTCCTTGGTGTCAGTCCAAACTTCTCAGTGTTTTTTTGATCTTACTGATAGTGTCTTTACATGTATCCATCATGTACATAAAGGTATCCCGGCACAGTCGTTTATGCCCCATGTAAAACCCACCTAATGCGAGTTTTTTTTTTGGTCGCTCTTGCTGCCCTTTCTGTCTGTTACATAATGTTGTTTCAGTATCGTTGATGCTGGCACAGATCATACCAAGCAAAAGCAGGATCTACTCATATGGTGTCATTTCATATACATTCATTCTAGAAAAAAGTAGTGAACAGAAAATTAGATTTTAAGAAAATAATACTTTCAAAATAAATGAACAATAAAACATGGTTAGCAACCGATAACTTAAAAATGCAGGACAACACACTGACAAGCGACAACACACAGACATTGCTAGCAGTAAGCAACACAAGTACGATGAAATCAAGTGAATGGATCTATAGTCCTGGGGCCTATTTCACAAAATTTTAACTAAGATAAGATCTGAATTTTAGTCATTTGATTGGCCAATATTAGATTGATTTTAGTTCTTAGCCAATCAAAATTGAAGTTCTTAGCCAATCAAAATTGAAGTATCCGCTAAAATTTGGATTTTATCTTTACTTAAAATTTCGTGAAACAGGGCCCAGTCAATTTATGATTTTACCCCCTAACAAATTGCAAGAAAAGGTTTTAATGCATTTTTGCGTTTATTTAGGTGTACTTTATAAAAACCCCAGCGTTTACCAAATTTTGCGCACCGGAAAGTGGTAAAATATAAGATGGCCGACATTTGCCTAATTAATGTTCACGAAAACCGTAAATTATTGACTTAAGACCCTATAAATGTTTTATGAACATGAACATATAAATTAATGCTTTTGGGGTTATCTTTTCATTTAAAATAGCATTATGCAAGAGCAAAATCTGCTTATTACAGGTCTTTCTTTAGGCCTGAAATGTTATCTAAATAATCAATTAGACATTAATTAACATATCCAGACCATAATAAACTCATGATGTTAAGGCTAGCTTCGATGTTGGCGGATTAAAATCCTATATGCCGCTTAATGGCCGTTGATAATTAAATCAATCAAGTGGATAATCGAGACTATGCTGTTTATATTAATGATTTGAGTAATGATGACCGAGGCTATGTGAATATTTCAAACGCTTTTTTCTCGGCTAATAGTGGATCAATTTGACTGAAATTTTCAGCAAATTACTTTTACACTATCTAGTTTTTAACTATTATAGCGAGAACTACCATCTCTCTATCTATCTCCCGTAATGTAACTTTAAAGATATAGCCAGTAGTGCTCATTTGTCCCTTAAAGCGGTAAAATAAGTAAAATCCAAGATGGCTGACATTCCTCAAATGAATGTAGAACGAAATCCTATAATTGTAACATGAACATGTAAATTAATGTTTTTTGGGCCATTCTGTCATTTGAAGAAATATCCTGTGGTGTTCACTGGTCCCGTATTATAAAGCGGGAAAATCCAAGGTGGCTGACGTTTGCCTAAACCATGTACACAAAGAATGTAAATGGTTGGTTTTTAAGGCCCTAATAATGTATAATGAACATATACATTAATATTCTTGAGGTCATTCTTTCATTTGAAGATAATGCAAGTAGCCTAGGGTTAACTGGTCCCTTGAAGCGGTAAAAATAAGTAAAATCCAAGATGGCTTACATTTGTCAAATTTATGTACAAGAAAATCCCAAATGTCCTGTTTAAGACCCTTTAAGTATAATATGAACATGTAAATTAATATTTTTGGAGCCAGTCTTTCATTTGACGATATATCCTGTGGCCTTCACTGGTCTTTAAAAGGAATAAATTCTGTTAAAATCAAAAATGACAAATATCTGCCGAATCAATGTAAACTAAACATCTAAAGGGACGGTATCTATGCTCAATTGTGCGGTGGGATTATGGATGACACCCTAGATTTGGAACCGCCCTCGCCCTATTCACAGCTTCTAGACCCCCTACTGGCGTTACCTTAAGGTCATTTAAATGTATAGCAGTTAATGTGATTCAAACAAAAAAATTTCGATAGCCAAGCAAACTAAACTTGGTACTTATTTTAGCAAAAGTTGCTCAGTTAATGAAAAATACCCTCGTGTGTCTTCGATATCATAGAGACGACATAACCCTTCATTCTTTGAAGAACAAATTTGTAAATAATTTCTTGCGCATCTGTCTTTGTGTCTTGTTTCACTTATCTTTTAGGACATAAGGTTATTTGGGGTAGGGACCCCAGAATTTGTACATACCAAATATGCCAGTAAGTGATGAAGAAGTGCAGAGTTACGAATATACGTTGATTTGGGTTCGCGTCAAACTGTTTTTGGTTAGTGGATTCCTGAAAATGGTATAAGGAACCACTTAACACCACTGGGCATATCTCCAGCTGAAATAATGGTCCCAAATATATTAATTTTGAGACTACAATTGCTATTTTACGATAAAACAATGCAGAGTTATGCCCTTTATAAATGTGGATGTCAGCAATGAAATCCCTGAAAATTGTTCAAGAGAGCACCGGACATGTATGAAAACCATGCCATACTAAAATTTGACCCCGACAAGCTAATGCATGGTATCAGTTTCATGTGATTCTGTTAAAATCGACGACTTTTTGTTTGTCCGAAGTTGCACGTTTTGAGGGAAAATGACTTGAATCCCAAACTTTGCCCTCCAAATTTGGGACTTTGCGGTACTCAAATTTTGGTAAACTTTTAGGATGTCATTCTGTACACCCAATTCTACTAAAAACCATCAAAAAACCTTTTCTTGCAATTTGTTGGGGGTTGAAGCCCTTTTTTCATAAATTGACTGGACTACTAGGACTGACCTGATGCTTCAACTACGACTACAGTTATACAGGCTTCACCCAATAATGGCCAGCAGTTGCCATGTAAAATACGCCCACATTTTGTAAGAGATGGATAGAGAACAACCTAGAAACAAAAGCCATAATCCAGAAGGTTATGGTCTGAAATGCACAAATATCTAAAGGGGCTGAGATCTTTGGGATACGGTATAAATATATATCTTAAGTTTCATCAAAATAGGATAAAAAGTATGATCTCTAGAGGATCAACAACCTTTGTAAAACATACTTTTACACAATTTGCATACAAATAATGGCCACTTTGTCGTGCAGGTTCATTTCAATTTTCACGAAATTCAAATTATTCAACCTTCATTATGGTAGAATGGTGATATATTATAAATTAAACGGTTTTCAAAATCAAATAAAAAAATTGTCATCTCTAGAGGTTTCACAATCTTGATATACCATGTTTACACTTTTTTGCATACATGGGGCGGCCATTTTGTGTGTCAGTTTTGGTCCGATTTTCATGAAATTCGAACTCAACTGACATTGTATAACAGTGACACTATGGTGGATCACAAGCTAAAAACAGTCGGGAGCTCGATCCCTGCGATGAAACTCTTGATTATAGCAATGTCTTGACTAAGTTCGATGGTGAAAATTTTCTGCTTAGGCTTAGGGGTGACAAGTTTTTTGATTGGTCAAGACTTTAGAACATATTTGATGAAGATGTTCATGAGGTGAATGTCTTGACCGAATGCAATGATAAACATTTCGAGCTAAAGCCAAGCAATTTCATTGGTTGATGCTTTAGGACAAGATAACCATGATTTTATCTGATAGAGTGATGAAACTTAAGTGTATAATTTGATTGTTTGATACTTTTGAAAAAAAATAATGTGCGATAAATTAATATGTGTCGTCTGTTGGCTTGCTGTTATTAAAATACCATAGATGACGGTAATTAATTAAACCGCAAACGGAATTAAGAATACATCTTTACGCCATATAATTTAACAATAAAATTACAGCTTTATACGTTTTCATTTTTATATTTTGTTTTCTGTTGTACGTTAAAATACCATAAATCATTTCAATTTAATTAACCAAAAACGAAACTTAGAATTATAATACATCTTTACAGTAACAATCTATTAAAAGTATAACGTTATACTCATCTTTACGTAACAATTTAATAATAAAATAATAACATTATACTTATCTTTACGTAACAATCTAATAATATAATAACGTTATACTCATCTTTACGTAACAATTTAATAATAAAATAATAACGTTATACTAATCTTTACGTAACAATCTAATAAAATTATAACGTTATACTCATCTTTACCTAAGAATCTTAACAATAAAATTATAACGTTATACACGTTTATTAATTGATTTGGAGCATTTAGTTTTTAGACTATTTCACCGGTGTGGTTACTTGTGTAGTAACTACAATATGCTTACATTCATATTTCTTGAAACATATAGCAAATCATGACGCATGCTGACATGCCACAATATTTTCTCTGGATTGTATTCCTGGTTGTTTTCAAATTTGAGTGAAGTCTGTGTCACTACCGGCCCGGAACTGTCCATCCCAGTGGACGCTTACGACCAGCCTCCATATCCATGGACTTTATTTGATTTATTCGTTTGTATGTGATTTCTGAGTATGATGTCTTGTCCATAAATTTGTTTTTGTGTAAATTTTGTGTGGTACCGTTTCCCTGCACTTACTATTACGTAACAATCTGAAAATAAAATTATAACCATATACTCATCCTTGCGTAATAACCTAACAATAAAATTATAACGTTATTCTCTCAGGTGTATGTTTTTTTTTCTGTTATACGATATTATACGCTATATTCTATTGTGCGATGAAATATCCTAGATGATGTCATTTCATAAAGTACTTAAACCGCTTACTATAATATAGTTTACGTCCCATTGTTTTAGTTGTTTTTCCTTAAACGCCCTTGACTTGAAACGAGAGCACGGCATTTTAATAAAATTGTGTAAGGCTCTTTAGTTCGTGCTCTTACTTGCATAAGATTAGTCGACGAAATGAGACAGCATTGAAAGGATATTAAAATATATTGCGCATATTGGAAACTTTAATTTTAGATACAAAAGTTCATTTTTAGTGCGTAAATCCTACAGTGAGTAAACAAATAATCGGATTGGTTTGGCCTTAAGTCAGAGTTTGTACCATCCAAGGAGATGGAGAATTTGGAGAGAACATCATTTGTGTTTTAGTCGCGGATAGTGGTAACATGCCGGTAATATCTCTACTATAATGGATTTAGTTATACCTATATACCTGATAGGTAAGTAATAATAATAGTACAACATAATATACTTTTCTGTGATAGGTATTAAGGTTTGTTTTTGTTTTGTTTTTTAACTAGTTTATTTACCGTAATTAGTAATATAATACAGTAATATGCTTTTCTGTGATAGGTATTTAGTTTGTTTTGTTTTTTCAAAAAAAAAAACAAACTTGTTTATTGACCGTATTTAGTAATATAATACAGTAATATACATTAACATAAAAGTTCATGATGCTTGTAAACTTAACAATCTCACCAGTTCGAACATATATTAACACAAGATAAGTTTTAATCGATAAACAATTACTAGCATTACTAATATACATCGTTACAAAAACCCCCTCTGCACTTCTGTGATAGGTATGTAGTATTTGAACAAAACATGTTAACACAAAATATATTTTTTTTGTTATAGATAAACAATTACTGGATTCGTAATAACACAACTTTATAGATTCACTACGTCTTGGTTTATTACATGCAACGTTTCAATACCCTTACATGTATCTTCATCAAGCATGCCGTTAGAGTATTGAAACGTTACATTTAATAAACTAAGCAGTAGTAAATCCATAATGTTGTGCTTTTATGAATGGTATAACTCTACTTCTAAAATGTCATTTAAGGATAACAATTATTAGATTTACTAAAATACATAAATGACGTTGACAAAAACACTTCTGTCATTGGCATTTAGTAATTGAACACAACATATTAACACAAGGTACAGTTTTATCGATAAACAATTACTAGAATTACTAATATACATATATCCTTTAAATAAATTTGACAAAAACTCTATAATAACCATGTTATTGGTGACAATGTTATTCTGAACTACGTTCAGAACCATTCGCTCTGAATAAATTTCATAATAGTTGTTGTAATAGCTATATACATGTATACACATCCTTTACGTAGCATTGCTAAAACAAACTTGATATGGAAAACAATAACTTGAGTATGTTATTCAGACCTGCGTTTAGAACAATGCAATCTGTTTAAATGGCATAGTAGTTGTTCTGTATACAATTAGTATCTACTAAATGAAATATCTGGACTTTTGTGCTACTTGTTTGTATTTAATTTGTCTGGTTAAATTCACCATGTTTAACTTGCCATTAATCAACATACCATATCGTATGTTATAATAGGTAGTTATCAGAGGTGTCAATTTAGACTACACGTTTCGAATGTAGACATTTTAACATGCCTTTTGCATTATGCAGAATTTCAGCAGTTCAACGGATGCTGTATAACAATGTTTTGATATAATGGGGTATGTTATTGGCTACCCGGGAGTAATGGTGGCTAAATGGGTAGGGCTCGCTAGCCTAGGGGTCGTGGGTTCGATCCCTGCATTGGCCCAGAAAGTTCATCGGTTTTTTCTGACATCAATGGTGCATGGTGGAGGGCCTGACAAGGATAGTTGTATAGTCGTTCGGGTGGAACGAAACCATAAGGTCGGGTGCATAATTTGGTGTGCACGTTAAAGATCGTTGGAATTCGATATAAGAGTAGGCCTTAGTAACGCTATCCGGGCATAATTTACCCCACAACACTCTGTATGGCGTATGCCATTCTTCATTAGCCCAGTCGGAGCAGAACAGTACGGACGTTAAACCCTCGCTTCATTTCATGTCATTTTCTTGGCTTTCCGATAATTATCAAAGCCTACGGTGATGTGCAATAATTATGATTTTTTATTTAAATTACTCACATTTATTTCCTCCATGACATTTCTAATTCACGTATAAAGACACGTGACATATGAATGAAGGGATGACTGAAGTTTATGCTCTTCCTGTTTTACACCGAGATGAGGACGGGCATGCGCTATGCAGTGGGACATTTGCCCAAACAGCAAATGAATTCCAACTGCCATGGCTTCTGTCTTAGTGCGTATTAAGGTGAACATGGAACCCGGGTTTTTCGTCCCACCTGAACGACTATTAGATCCTGTTCATCCGCGGATTCAATCCACGAGGAATTTACAACGTGGTTTGCATACAGGGCCCTGTTTCACGAAATTTTAATTTAAGATAAAATCCAATTTTAGTAGATACTTCAATTTTGATTGGCTAAGCACTAAAATCAATCTAATATTATCCAATCAAATTACTAAAATTGGGATCTTATCTCAGTTAAAATTTCGTGAAATAGGGCCCAGTACGATCATTTCCGCGGTTGGGACTGACACGTTGGACGTTAAAGCATAATATTTCATATTATTTCTAAGAAGTTACTCATAATTATTTCAATGCGTATTCATGTTGACCGTGGTCGGGTCACAATAATTTCATGAGTCATTTATTAAGGTCTGTAGTGTGTCATGGCGACACAGTGATCTCGGAGTCAGAAAGCAACCTGCCTTTCACAACGTTGTGCTATGTTATACAAGGCCATTGTGTACAGGCAGTACTAAGCTAAACGTTTTTTAAATCAATATGGAAAAGACTTCATAATAAATAGTGTTCAAAAATAGAAAATTATGCAAATCTCCCCCTTTTCTATATTTAGTTTCCGTTGATTTTTGCCTTGTTAATTACTTAAAATTTTGTTTTGGATGTCTTTAAAGTTTTTAAAGTTTCATAATCCAGTAAGCAAACAATCGAACAAGTCTCCGTACAAGTTTTAAACATTCAAATTGAGAACATCAAAGGGGGCGTTGAAATTTAAGTTATTAACGACATCTTTTTAAAAAATAAATGTATATTTGACTACAATTTATCAGAGATTAGATGTATGAAGTAAATATTAGACAAACTCTGACCAGTGGTGGTGCGAGTCTGAAAATATTGCAGCTAAATATAAACGGAATAGTTTCTCGTGACATTTGAGATTTATGTTGTAGGCAATAGTTATTATCATGACCCTACTACTACTACTACTTGGTGTTTAACGTCTGCTTCCACGTACGTGATATTGCAGACAAGACATCGGAGAGCCGAAGCTGATTCCTGTTTTTTAGAATATGATTTTGCAATCTTTCCATTTGGCTTTAAGCCATGGATTGGGTTTTAGTGGGAAGTTCTTCCCTTTATTTAATAAAAAAAACTTATCATTTGGTAATGACTCTGTAATAGCATTGAAGATATAATAGAACTTTTATAATATTTTCTAATGTTTATACATGTTTGATAACTTATATTTTAAATATATTGTCTTATGTCTAATAAGGGGGGCCACTTCCTCAGGGGTCCACTTGCCATTGGACAAACTGACTGCCATTGACATTGACATCGGAAAATGTTAGTCATAATATGGCTAAAATTTCTACCTCATGTCGATGTTAATGTGGTTGGGGGGTCGGGGGAGTGGGGTCGAATTGTGTAAGGTGTGACCTTTAGATCATATGGACTGTAATTGTGTCGTTTCCCGGCTTGTACTTGACAAGGATCCAACCTCATGGGTTTTCTCTAGGTCGTTGGGTTTAATCTCGGTCCTAGAGAGAGAGAGAAATGGGGTTTAACGTCCACTCAACACAAACTAGGTCATTTCGGGACTAACATATGGTTTAATTTTATTTCAATAATTCGCTTGCGCGTAGGGGTCTTTAGCAGTGGGAGGAAACCGGAGTGCCCGGAGGAAACCCACGAGGTTGAGAAGGCGCCCCTATCTCCATGCCACATACACTCACACCAGGGCTCGAAACCACAGCCGCAAGCCAGAGGTGACCGGCCCGCTAGAGTTCGAAGCGCGGCACTCTAGACCACTAGGCCATCCCAACCCCCCAATCTCGGTCCTAAAGAACCTTACACCCAAGTAAAAAAAATAAATAAAATTGAACCAAGTGTTATTCCCGAAATGACCTTGCTTGTTTCGAGAGGAGGTTAAACTGTCAGGCATTTATTTATATGACAAGGCAATAACTCTCTAGGCTATCGGATGGCTGTAATTGTGAAAGGATTACAACTCCCGCGCCATCAAAAAAGGAAAATCTAGACTTTGTTTATTATCGCATCAATGGTACAGGACAATCGAAATTGTTTTGTCAGAACTTAAAACATCATTATTTATTTTTGAACTTTTATAGCAAAACGACCAGCGCTTTATCTAAATCTTACATACTGTATCTTTAACAAAAATGAAAAAAGATTACATAGTGAAATGAATGCTTTTGGCTTAGTCTTGTATTAAATGAAATAGACAAAGACCACAAGACGGACCCGCAGACAATGGAACAAATAAATGACACAGCCATTGTAAGCAATAGACAACTGCTGTAAGCGTCCATTACGCTCTGCATCGCTGTCTGTAAAGATACAGACTTCCCTCAAAATAAAACAAAAGGAACTCACAATATAACATACAAAAATTAGCAATGAATACGAGAAAGATGCAATGAATAATATACATTTCTTAAAGATAAATTATGGGAGATTAGATAAAATGCTGACAGTTCTAACTATAATAGTTAAATACTAAATAATGTCAAGGTAATTTGCAGTAAATTTCAGTCAAATTGCTCCACTCTGAACCAAGAATTTAGCGAGTGAATTTTCGGCTTAGCCTCGATCATCATTACTAAAGTCGGCACGTTAAAAAATAGCCTCGAGTAACAGCAAATCGGATGAAATTGGGAGTTGATTATGGTCTCAGTAATAATATTTCAGGCCTACAGAAAGACCAGCAATAGGTAGATTTAGCTCTTGCATAATGTATGTTTAAGCTTGATGATATTGCGGCTTGCTTCAAATCGATTTCAAACGCAAAACATTGGATAGAACTTACAATTTAAAAAAGGGCCTGGTATTATATGTTAAATGTTTTATGATAATTGTTAATTCACAAGAAACATAAAGAAACGTTTTCTTTTGAACTTTAAACAATAATCAACGCACGTGAGTCACTTGATGTTTCCGCCTACATTCATAAACTAGTAGTATGTTCGGGTTATTTTTTTGTATAAATAAAAATTAAAATAAAATCTACTTTGAAATGGTAAAGGTTAATCCCTAATTACCAAATCCATTCATTTATTTAGATTTTTTAAATACAAAAAACAAAAATGTCCGACCTAGTAATAAGTTATCTCATCCTATAGTATTATAATATTTATATTACAATCTATTGGGGTTGGTTTCCAAATTGTCAAACAAGTCGAAAACTTGAATGAAATTCAATAGGAGAACTCGCAATGAGTTTATAGATTTGAATATAGTAAAACATCCATTGAAACCAGGAGAAAAAGAGAGAGAGAGATGGGGTTTAACGTCCACTCGACACAAACTAGGTCATTTAGGGACTAACATGGTTTAATTTTATTTCAATGATTCGCTTGCGCGTATGGGTCTTTAGCAGTGGTAGGAAACTGGAATACCCGGATAGAGAGAGAGAAATGTGGATGGGGTTTAACGTCCACTCAACACAAACTAGGTCATTTCGGGACTAACATGGTTTAATTTTATTTCAATAATTCGCTCGTGCGTAGGGGTCTTTAGCAGTGGGAAGAAACCAGAGTGCCCGGAGGAAACCCACGAGTAAAAACCCGGAGAAAACCCACGAGGTTGGACATGCGACCCTTCTCCTTGCCACTTACAACCAGGGATTCTAAACCACGCCAGTTGACTCAATGGCAGGCCGTATGATACAGCGCGCACACGCTAACCATTCGGCCATCCACCTCCCCCCCTCCTCCCAGTGAGTAAACTATTAGTTAGATAGCCTGTAGGTCTCGTTTCGAACCCGATGTTGGCCTAAACACACGAATTATTAAATTGGAATTGAAATGTTAGTACTGAAATGACCAGTCTGTGTGTCTTAATCTCACATTGATTGGGGTGGGGTGGCCATAATAGAGTCAGTTTCCTTTAATATAAGGCGGTGAATGGCCGTATGGTTAGCGCGTGTGCGTTGTTTCATAAGGTCTACCATTGGGTCAGCTGGTGTGTTTTCGATTCCCGGGTTGTATCTGACAAGGAGTAGGGTTGCTTGTCCAACCTCGTGGGGGTTTTCTGGGTCCCTCGGTTTCCTCTAACTACAAAAGAACCAAGCGCCTCTCGACCTACAGAGATTAAAGTAGTGAAGGGTTTCATGCAATAAAGTAAGAGGATCTAGAGCCCCTCGAGGTTTTTAATAAAATTTAAATGACAGAACAAGTCTACTGTTCTTGTATCGGTTCAATGCTGAAACAGAATTATTACTGCGCATGTGCATATTTGAATTTGTTTATGAAACTGAAATTGGTCTAGTTCCTAGATTGTATTTGCTTACCAGGCTTCTATACTACAGACACACTACTACTGCAGTTTTTCCTGGCGAAACGGAGTCTTACGTTTTAGTAACTGCTTACTCAAATGTTGTGTGGTGGTTGAGTTTGGTTTGGTGAACGGGGCCGTACTATTTTGTGTTTAGACTCTATTTGTTTGACAACCATGCATTTAGTTCAAACAAAGTCAGGTGACTTCTATAGCCAGAAATACATCCAAGATGTTGATTTTGTGTTTAGCAAGTTTCTAAGTTAATCCCCATGACAGCCGTCACGGTGGGGACTTAAAGGTTTAAACCCGAGGCAAACACCACGGAACATTCAAAAGAAAGGACCTGACTAATGATATTTACAGGAGGACCGCACTACACACAAACGAAACCCATAAGACAAAGCTGTGGGCAAGCCACACAAACTACCCAGACATTGCAAGCATTACACAATAACCAAATCAAGTAAATGACATGAAATAGGTGAGAGAGAGAAAATGGGGTTTAACGTCCACTCAACACAAACCCGCAGGTTATTTTGTGACTAACATGTGGTTCAATTTTATTTCAATAATTCGGGGTCTTTTAGCAGTGTGTGTGTTGGGGGGGGGGGGCGGAGAAAACCCACGAGGCTAGACAGGCAACCCCATCATTTGTCACGTACAACCAGGAAATCGAAATGAAGCCAGTTGTCTCAATGACAGACCTTATGATACAGCGCGCACGTGCTAACCATTCACCCTCCCAACAAGTTGCTATGGCGATAAAGCTATAAAACAGCTGTAAAATAGTTCTAGAAGAGAATGATATTCTCCGTCGTGCTCGTAAATGTTTGAAAAATACGGATGCCATAGTCCTGGAAGGTTGTAAGTACCACTTATGACCCAAAAAGCGTTTTTGCATAGGATCACTAATCACATTATTAGAGGCTAATCTATGCAAACTTTCAGAACTGTAAGGTCGTAACTTCCACCATAAAATTACTTTTAAAAATGTTGATATCCTAAATGCGTTATTAAGAATGGAATAGGTTTTCTTCTTTTTGAGACTTTTAAGTTAATGTTAAAACATCTTTCAGAACTATGGCATCGCTAGCGTCATTTTGGCGTAAATCTCGCATACCAAATACATGTAGTATGTTTTATTTTTACTGAAGTAATATTTTAAGCAAACAAATGAGAAAAGAAGAAGCGTGACCATCCAACGCCAAAATATCAAAAAAGAAAAAAAGATTTTTCATCTTCATAAAGCTATCGACATTAGCACGTTCACCATCACTGTATCGTTCTACAGTGACCAGAAGGTCCCAATTACCTGCCGGATACCTTAACGGTGACGAGAGCCTCAAACGGGACGAGGAGAGACCGGGGCTCCATGGCGCGGAGGCCCGGGCAGGTACCCACTTTCAGATCGTTTCAGTCTGTTCTTTTTATCAATTTCTACTAACTAGGTAGAGACACAATATAAGTAATGTAGCACAGTAATGGGATGTAAATCACCAAGCGGGGTTGGGTGGACGAATGGTTAGCACGTACGCGCTGTATCATAAGGTCTGTCATTAGCGTGATTTGGAATCCGCGGTTGTACGTGTAGGGTACTCCGATTTCCCACTGTTAAAGACCCAAGCGCACAGGCGAATTATTGAAATAAAATTGAACCATGTTAGTCCCGAAATGACCTGGATTGTGTCGAATTGACGTTAATTCCACCTATCTCTCTCTCTTTCCCTCTCACTCTCTCAACTTGTAAAACGCCTCTCGACACCATATCTCCGAGGCAATAGCCCGGGAAATCCATCTCTGGCCTTTACCATATGTAAACATATATTTGGTCCAATTTTGATCTCTGATATTGTTACGCAGTTTGCTAGTGGCTGTTAATTGAACTAATGACCAGTCATAATTTGGAACAAAAATTTGCTTCCATTACAGCAGTGTTAAGTGAGATTAGCTCTAATCAAACGCAGCACTGCCAGGAGTATGCTCGACACTTGAATGAAGGATGTCACTTTGTTCTATGCACTGTAAAAAAAATGTTGTAAACCATAATCTAATATATCTTCTTTGGTTGGCATTTAGTAATTGAACATATTGACACAAGGTACAATTTTGTGGATACACAATTACTGAGTTTGATACTAAGAGACGTTTCAACGAGGGTACTCTCGCCTTTATCAACCAAAAGCATTTGCTTGATAAAGACGCGAGTGTCCTCGTTGAAACGTCGCTTGGGATCAAACTGAATAATTGTGTATCCATAAAATTGTACCTTGTGTTAAGAATATAATTATCATTGGGTGTATACAATAATCAATGGACGTGTATGAATACCAAGCAAGGGATGTGTATAATGACCAATGAGGGTATATAATCAATCGGTGTGTACAGGGTCAGATTTACAAATAGTCGTAAATTTGCCATTTGCCTGGGGCCCACGGGTATCTGGAGCCCACTGAAACTAATTGATTGCCAGCGTATAACCTTCTTTTCCAAAATTTCTACAAATTTATGTCAACAGGTAGGTAAATCCGCCCATGTGTGTGTAAAATTATCAATGGGCTTGTATAAGTATCCATGGGTGTTTATAATTATCGCTTGAATAATTCTATAATTACAGTGCACGCAGTCATACTGGGAGCACGAGGCGATGTACATTGTAATTTTGAATTTGGTAAATTGTGTGACGGCTGGTCACAAGGCATTGATGGGGCAGAAGATGATTTTGATTGGTTAATCTGGAATGGACACGAGCCTTCCCAGCCTGCAGGTGACATGCAACCCGGATATACTGTCGATTGTAAGTTACTTATTGTTTTCTAGTGTTTTTTTTTTAAACAATCTTGTCATCATTGTACTACATTAGAAGTGTAACCGAATGAGTTTTTGATGGAGAAATATTAACTAACCATGCCAATGTGATTAAAATGCAGATAGACCTATATTTCGTTTCGTTTTTTTTATACTTTCGATGGCCTACACTACATGAAGGTTTGATAAGTTATAGTGGGAGTTCACGTCAGGGATCAAACGAGAGGCTTTTGACCCTATGACGTAAGACATGGATTAATCAATCAGCGTTGACGTTTCTGGTGGTTTACCCACAGTTTCGCGCAGAGAACGCTAAGAAATCGCCGTAACCGACCGTTTCATTGGCTTATTCCTCTCATCACTAAGAATGCCTGTTATATAACAACTCTCCCAGATCCTAGTGTAGTAAAGACGAGTAAAACAAAATTTTGAACTGTAAGAAACGAAAGGAAATGGGATCTGTGTTTGTACTAACCAACATAAACTACTAATTTCTATATGCTTTGTAAATGAAATGAAATGGGGTTTAACGTCCTACTATTCTTCTCCGAACTCGGCTAGTGAAGACGGGCATACGAATTCCAATTGTCAATGGATCTTTTACGTGCACGCCAATATGTACTCGGAACCTCGGTTTTTCTTATGATACTTCGCGCACACGCTAACCATTCGGACAGTAGGACGTTAAACCCCATTTTATTTCATTTCATTTTTACAAAATGTGGGATGGAATTGATACCATCAGCCTCAATAAAAGGCCTTATGATCTAAAGCGAATAATCATTTAATAAATAGTTTAAGCTTACTTAAATTACCATACGTCATTAAACGTATCAGGTGTCAGCTTCCTTTTAAGCCGTGAAGGATTGTGACATTCACATGGTGTCATTTCAGTTTATCTTCTTAGAAAATTAGTCGGAGATTAATTTAGATAAAGCTCGAATAATTAACCTTTGAAACAAACAGACTTTCTTTAAAATGTGACATTTATTTTTAATGACAAAACATTGAGTTTGTGTTGTATTTGATACATGTGTGTCATGTTTGCCCCGACATTTTTAATCTCCAACTACAAAGTAAAAAGTTTTGAAAGGTGTGTATGTAATTTGTTTGACATCTTTAGAAAGTTGATTATTTCATCGTTGATGTGGTTAAATATGGGTTACGACCTACCGTTAAATGCACGTATATCTACATGTGTAGGAGACAATAAATACATGTAAATATGATACGCATTTAAACTTTGAAGTCTTTTTCAATTAATTTTTAACGATATAGAACTTATTGAACGAACACTTTTAATATGTAAATAATCTACGGGTCCAGCTATGTCGTTTTACTGCGAGCACTTCACTTTTCCCCATAAAGCCAGTGGATTCTTTTTCCGCACGGTTTTTTTTCTATCCTCTCTGATGACGCCAAACTTCGGCCAGCTGGACCTCCTGTTTTAACTTTATTATGACAAAGGGAGAAGATGACCTTTTGATTTTCGCGGACTTTTTTATATTGAGTTTTTAACAATTTTTAAGTGTAAATAATTTAAAGTAATCAACCTGCAGTGTCCATAATATCTTATTTATTGTACTGGACGTTAAATCTGTAACATTGCATGCAGTATATCATTATGAATCATAAAGATTTCCGAACGGCGATTACTACAAATTAAAAAGATCTTAAATTCTTTTACAAATGTTAATTAATAATTGAATAACTGGTATGTGGGATGTTGTAGTATGGTATAGGTTAGGTTTCTGAAGTTTAACGTTCACTTCCACCCCAGGGTTAGTTTTAGTCTTCTTACTTTTATACTTCTTCCTATAACGTTCTTCAAAAAGATCCTAAAGTACCGTCAATTCGTGTATAACGTTCACTTACACCATAGGGTTAGGTATAGCCTTCCTTTTTTTATACTTCTTCCGATAACGTTCTTCACAGAGGTCTTAAGTCACTGTCAATTTGGGCATGGTTCGTTGTATCCTCGTAATTGAGTCGTCGATGTGGGTCTTTAAAGTTTTGAGATAATTCTTAGAGTAATCTCTTTAAAGCCTTCCTTACGCCACAGAACGTAAACATTTATCTCCGTGTCAAATGTGCTATTTTGGGCTAAAGACTGTGGTTGTGAACATTAGCACATCCCGATATTAAAAATATCTATAAAGACAGGAGAATTAGTATTACTTTACATTTTATTTAAGATATGCGGAAGCTTAACTTGCCCATTACTTAAAGGGACAATAACATTCTTGCTGGCTTGGTAGCTCCAGAAAATAAATAATACCCTTATTCGAAGTACTAGATGTTTAAGTGTCCTACATGTTGTGTAAATTATCCATTACAACCTATTTTACTTGTCCAGAGGGTTTGAAAATATTTTAAAATCCAAGTCACATTTGAAAAGGTTTACGTTAGACTTTTCAAATCAATTGGTTGAATTTTTCCAATTTTTCAAAATAGGTGTGTTAAGATGAAATTTATATCATCATTTAATTGGAATATTCTAAAATAATACGATTTTGTTGACCAGAATGAAGATTGGGACATATTATTCAGTTACAACAAGAGTGTTATTGGGGCTTTAACACACATTATGCGAGAGCTAAATCTGTCTTTTAATTAGATCTTTGTTAACATGAAAAGACTATAATCAACCTTCGATGTCTTCATGTGCCCGATTTTTATTGGATTTGAATCGGATCTGCTGCTTAACGCCAATTGATGATTAAATGCATTGGGGGATATTTTTCAAGACATTGACGCTATGGCCCACTTTTATATGGAATTCCACTTCCAGGAAATCCTTTACGTGTACGTCAATGTGTACACGTTACCTCGGTTTTTCGTCCCATCCAAACGACTAGACCCGTGAAAGGTTGGACTGGCGTGAATAAAACACTATCATTACTTTCTACATATTATTAAAATCTTGTTATTTTCAAATTCCAGATCCTTCGCCAAGTGCCAAAGAGGAGCGGGCCATGTTTGGAACGCCGGTGTTAGAACCAGCCGGCGGCTTGGTAAATGTTAGTTTCTGGTTCCGGTTAAACGGTGTAGATGTCCGCCATCTTAATGTGTATGTTCGTGATTTATCTATCGGTTCGCCTGCCAGAAAACTTTGGTCAGCTGATGGATCACAAGGAGAAGCTTGGCATTATGTGGATCTGGTGTTCGAGGTGGTCGGACCCTTCAGAGTAAGCAGAATGGTTTTTCACTAATGCTATTATTTCTAAGACAAAAGCCCTATTTTTGGATAACAGATTGATCGCATTTCCTCACAAATTGTAAACAACATTTCTTTTTAAATTTCATTTTTGTAATAAATCGATGACCCGATGCCACGTATTTTATCGTGTCTAAAATTACATGGGGTGTATGGAGACTTCCCCATGATATGCTAAGATTACCTCTGATAGTATGTTGTAGGACCAAATTTGAACTAATTTGGAAGTCCTACCAACTTCAGCAAAACGCACCCAGGATATATTATGTGACATGACATGTCTACGATTCACTTCGATTTCCAGCCGCAACTCGACTGGGGTTTAATCGTGGACTGTTGCTCTAGCATTTTGAACTTGGGCAATTGCTCGATATTAAAGATCAACTGGATATGTTGTGTTTGATCTTACGTTCAAAATTAAAGAGCAATGATCTGTTATAGCAGTCAAAAAGGTTATGATCGGAGCGTGTTGGGGTGTCCGCGTCCACGGTTAGCTGTAATATGTCACACTTCATAGAGGAAATCGCAGTGTGTGAGGTTGGCTTTAATTTTAATATTATTAATGGTTCTTTTTTTCTTTTCAGATATTATTCGAAGCAACAATATTTGGTTATGATTCAGATATTGGTGTTGATGACATATATGTACAAAATGCAGGTAAGTTGTTAGATCACGGTGGCTAAGTGGGTAAGACGCTGGCTCGCTGGCCTTAAGACAAGTGTTCGATCCGTGCAATAGTGAGAAAGTTCATCCAGATTTTCCGGTGTGGTTTCCCCCTCAGTGATGCAGAACGGAGGGTCTGACAAGGGCAGCTGTCTAGTCGTTCGGATGGGGCGAAAAACTGAGGTCCCGTGTACACATTGGCGTGCACGTAAAAGAACCCTTGGCAGTTGGAAATCGATATAACAGTAAGCTGAAGCGCCGCTGCCCGACCAAAATTGCCTAATAGCATACTGTATGAGGTATGCCCGTCTTCCATTAGCCCAGGTTAGGTGCAGAAGAGTAGGACGTTAAACCCCATTCATTTCATTAATATTACTTTGTGTTTTAGACCCATTGCCAGTCGGAAGTAATCCATGGGGTGAGAAAATATATCCCAATCTGCACGCAGCAATAGGTAAGTTGTTTTATAACTTATAAATAAAGAGATCTTTGTTAAATCAAGCTTGTTAAGCTTATTTGGGTTCCAAATACATTGTGGACCATCCTCCTAGTTCTTCACATGTGGTAATCTTCTAATCTGAACAGGGAGCCACGGTGACTCAGTGGATAGGACGTTGGCTCACTAACCTGTCAGTGATGTAGGAAGGAAGGAGGGCCTGGCAAGGAACAACATATAATCGTTCGGATGAGATCCAAAAAAAACGAGGTACCATGTATACATTGTTGTGCACGTAAATGAACCCTTGATAGTTAGGATTCGAAATAAGAGTAGGCCGTAGCGCCACTGTCGGAGCAAATTACCCCGCATAGTACATTGTATGGCGTACACCCGTCTTCAGTAGTCCAGTATAGGAGAACTGTAGGACGTTAAACCCCATTTCATTTCATTCCATTTATAATCATAACTGCCTTATATATCTTCGTAGGGTTGGATGGCCGATAGGTTAGCACGTGTGCGCTGTATCATAAAGCCTTTCAAATTCCCGGTTGTACGTGACAAGGAGGAGGGTTTTCCCCAATCTCGTGGGTTTTCCCCCGGGTCCTCCGGTTTTCTCCCACTGCTAAAGACCCCTATACATGCAAACGAATTAATCATAAAAATTGAACCATATCTTAGTCCTCAATTTCTTTTTTCGAGTGGACGTAAAAATCCCATTTCTGCCATACCATCCCATTGAATATTGTGAAAGTAGTTGTTTCCCCTGGTTGATAAAGACGTTTATGCTCTCAGCAAACCACGGCAGATTCCGGAACCTACATCTAGCCTCGGTTGTATGATAATAAGTGATACGTTCCTACGCCTATACAATTGCGAGGCGGTGTCGCTTTACTTAATAAGTAAACTTGCGCGTTAAGAAAGAAGTTCTCAAAATTGCGTAGT
Source organism: Patella depressa (assembly GCA_948474765.1). NCBI lineage: Eukaryota > Metazoa > Mollusca > Gastropoda > Patellidae > Patella > Patella depressa. Next base: position 74,772,546 of record OX419716.1, read on the forward strand.
TCGAAGGGTCTGTATAATTATCAGTGCAAACTTGTCTTTTTTAAAGAAAATCGGACAAACTTGACAGAAAAACAGCTTCAAACTTTGAAAACTTTGTAAGATAAAACATTCTTCAAAGGCGTCGTCATGGGCAACGCCGGTTGTTATTCTTGAACTTGAAAGTAGTTCTAATAGCGGACATCCGAGGGGAGGCTTGATGTAGGGTACTGGAATCTGTTGAGGTTTGCCGAGTGAACGTTTATGATCTCGGAAACTAATATGGGAGATAACACCTACATAATAATTATGAAATGAAGTGGGCGTTGACGTACTGCTCGGAACGGGCTAATGAAGACAGGTATAATTATTATGACACCGTTTGTAAAATACAAATCCAGGTGAAATTCAAGAAATATACGTGAAGTGTATTGTTTGACTTTCCGTCTCCAACGCGATTCCACTACACCATTTTAATGTAAGGAACATCTTAAACTGTTTCAATGTCATTTAGTAATTGCACTAGAGTATTCAGGTCACAATTCTATGGAATACAATTACTGCTTATTACGGAGCGACGTTTCGACTAGGCTTCTCTAGGCGTTATTATTGCTTGATAATGCTTAGACAAGTCTAGTCAAAACGTCGCTCAGTAATACACAGTAATTGTATTCCATAGAATTTTGACCTTTATAAGGAACATCTTCTCCTGGAAAATACCATTCGCGGTGGTAGTCATATAACAGACCCACTATCAGTGTCAAATCATGGTTTATGTCATTTTCAAGATGAAGTTTCGCAAGTGTTGTAAAAGGCAGTTGCCTGGGCAAAATTTCCTTCCTTGCACACTGTATGGCGTATGCCCGTCTTCATTAGCTCAGTCGGAGCAGAACAATAGGAAGTTAAACCCTATTTCATTTTATATCATTTTCAAGAGATTATTTAATGTAAAATATTGAATTTACGTGTACAGAAATTTTGCGAAACAAGGGGCATTTAATCATTTTTAAAATTTGAATTATCACGGCGTTGCGTGTATATACTAATGAGCATGTCTCCCCTAAATTTTGCCCTTTTCGTTTTAATTAATATTTGACACATTTTTTCAGACATTCCAACAATGGCACCTCCACTATATCCTGCAAATGCTGGAACTCTTGGCGAAACTAGTGATCAACAGCAGAAAACCTGGCTAGCAGAATATCTTCCAATTATTCTGGCCGTGGTCGGCGGTTCGTTGTTCTGGATTGGAATTATTGTGATTATTAAATGTTACGTCCGGAAACGAAGACGACGCAATAAAGCACGTAGAAATGTCATTGATTTTTATCAAACGAATCGCGAACGTCCATATTGCAGTCAAACGGAAGAAGAAATATACACACTTCCGATTCCACCTGATATACCGGCGCACGAGACAATAACAATATCGGATGAAAACCAGGTGTATGATACCCGTGATATAAGATACGGAAAATATGGTTTCGGTGACTACTCTACTGTGACGTCTGACTTTAGGTGAAGCCCCTTTTCATCGGATAATCGTGGATTGAAAGTTGTGATGAAGTGTACTTGCCTGTTCGAAGGGAAGCAAGTTGCGCAGCTGATATTTAGCCATGGATCGAAATTTAGACTGATACACACAATCGATTGCTAACATAAGCAGCTGATAGCTTGGATTATATGTGCATTTTAGCAGTTAATTTATTCTATTTATTGACGTATCTTCTAAACTGGCATCTATTTATCACGGACAAAGTGTCTAATAATGTCACCCAATATGTGTTTTGTGTAAACACCAAAGACATTGTCTGATTTTTTTTTTATATTTAATAATGTTTTATGTCATATATAGTCAAAGATACATTATGGGAGATTAGATAAGAGCTGACAGTTCTCATTATAATTGTTAAAAACTAGATAATGTAAAGGGAATTTGCTGAAAATTTCAGTCGAATTGATCCGAAAATTTAGCGATTGAATTTTCGGCGTAGCCTCGATCATCATTAATTAAATCGGTGCGATAAAAAAATAGTCTCAATTATCCATTTCATGATTAAATCATGAATGAAAGTTGGGCAGCAAATCGGTTCCAAATCAAATAAATATCGCGCGTTAGCGATGGCATCGAGAGTTGATCATGGTCTGGATAAGTTAATTAATGTCTAATTGATAATTTAGATAACATTTCAGGCCTAAAGAAAGACCTACAATAGACAGATTTACCTCTTGAACAATGTATATATTATATTTCAACCGTTGACAGTAGATTAACTATAACACGTGTAGATAATGTTCGTTAGATTTCTCTCTCACTTTATTAAAAATCTGTCATCAGAACTTAGAATAAATCAGATTTCTCACCGAAATTTCTTCAAATAATGACGTTTCTGCCACCCTGATTAAAACACCGATCCTATTTCGTTTCGTTTTTATAGTTCAAAATTTCGTTTTATGACAAAAGGATCGGAAGAGTTTTTGTTATTGATGTGTTCTGGATGATGTGAGGGATTGGCCAGTGAAACGGTCTGTTACGGCCTGTTCTTGTCCTATGTGGGTAAACCACTAGCCACATCAGCGCTGATTGATTATTCAATGTCTGACGCCATAAAGTCAAAAGCCGCTCGTTTTACCCCAGATGCGAATTCCCACTATAAAGAAACAAAATATAGATCTGTATTTTAATCAGATAACGTCTCTGTGCTGAATTGAATCAATCTGATTAAAACACAGATCCTTTTTCGTTTCGTTTTTTATAGTTCAAAATTTCGTTTTACTTGTCTTTACTACATAAGGATCTAAAAAAGACTTGTTATTTAACTTGTTTTCTGCTTGAAATGAAGGGTCAGTCTATCAAATTGTCTGTCGAATCGAGGGTTTGACCTTTTTTGCGCGGAATTGTGGGTAGGCATTATCAGCGATAGAAATCAAAACAAAGCAACAACGATTCTGATTGGTTAGTCGAATGACTGAGGCTACAGCGTCAAATGCTTCTTGACCTCTGAACTGACTGAACGTGACCTCCCGCTATTACTTGTTAGATCTACATGTAGTGTAGGCCATCGAAACTATAAAAACCGAAACGAAATATAGATCTGAATTTCATTTAGATTAGAATTGAATGTGAGGCTAGAAATGGTTCAAGTACCTCCCATATTTTGATATAAAATTTATGTAATTAAAACTACCATAGAAGACATATTAATAATACGTCATGATTTGTTTATATCTTTACATGCCTAAAACAAAATAGACAAATGTAAAATTTGAATGATCAGAATTAATTGGCTTAAAAAATGTGTTTTTAATAAAAGTTGAGAGTACTTTTGATTTGCAGGATCTTAATATTTACATCAAACCTTAAAGTGAAATAAATTGATATTGTCCAAATAATTGTGTAAGGACTGTAGACCTTTAAGGCCATTCGCATGAAAAAATATGAGACAAATCAATTTTCCTTTGTTCATTTGATTGACCCTAACTGTATTTCCGTATTTCAGCTAAGTTGTAGTACGGAGATATAGAAAGATTTGATGTTAAAGGGACATTATATAAGAGGTAAATAGAGGCGCGATAACAGTGAAGTTAAAGGGACAGTATGTAAGTTGTAAATAGAGATAACCGTGCTCGTTATAATGGCTGAAAAAATAGATAAAGAAAAAGGAATATGTTGAAAAACAGAGATAACCGAGTTCGTTATAATAGTTTTAAAAAAAGATAATGAAAAAGAATTGGTTGGAAATTTCGGACAAATTATTTCATTCTGAGTCGAGTTATCGGCGTTCTACCAGTCTTGAGGTATTAAGCTATGAGCACGATTTATGGATTTGGCGTTATATAAATGGACATATTATTATTATAAACAAAATCTCGGTTATCCATTTTTGAATTAAATCATTTCGACAGTTTCAGTTTTAACTGTGAATCGTCTATGTATCTGTTGAAAATCTCGAGTATTCGATGTAATTCAGAATTGATTACGGTCTTGGTAGGTTAATAAATGTCTAATTGATAATTTATATAATATTTAAGGCACAACGAAGGATCTGCGATTGGGAGATTTAGCTCTTGAATAGTGTCCCTTTAAGTATTCAAGATGTATATTTTGTATTTGTTTATAATTTCTGTACTGTTGTTATTAAAATCAGTTGTATATGTTTACATATTTGTCGAATTGTTCTTGTGGTCAAGTTCCACATATTTGTATATTTTAATAAATAGATCGATAATGGTGGCATCATGTACATCAATCAATTTCTCGCCACATACGATTTCATCCAACCGCTAAAAGTCCGATATGAAAAGGTGTGAGCGTCTTACTGCGCTGCTCCAAATGGGCTCATTAAAGGGGACATAAGTCATACAGTGTGTTCTGTGTTGGATGGCCTCCCTTTTCCCCCAATTCCAAAGACCCAAGCGTGTATTACAGAGATTTCATTATTTGACATGCTATGAAAGGACAATATAAGTGTCGGTCATAATCACAAATTATAACTTTTCTGATATAACCAAGGTGACGGCCGTTGGATGGTCGAGAGGTCTAGCGCATGCGCTTTAAATTATAAGGTCTATTAGCTCATCTTTTCCCCCCACTTCCAAAGACCAAAGCGTGGATTGCTGAAATGTTATTAAAGAACAATATTGGTGTCAGTCATTATCACATGTGATATAACTGGTGAAACACGTTCCAGGTATAATTGCAACGCATAAATCATTGCTACTATAGTTGCGTAATGACGATTTCAAGAAACGGAAGTGACGCAAACCAATTAAAGGAAAACACGAGTTATCCCTCTATATAACTAACTGAAGTGACAAATGATAACAGATACACGGGCGAATTTCTACTCACTAATAATTCCTTAGAAGACCACAAGTTGTTATATGAGACTGTGTGAGGATATCTGACCATTCAAAAAAAAATAATAATCGACTGTCACTAGGTAAGGGACACGAAAATAAAATAGAAAAATTCAGCGCATTTCCATGTTTTTATTAAGTATAGTACGGATTAAAGGACAATATTGGTGCCAGTCATTATCACATATGTGATAGAACTGATTAAACACTTTCCAAATATAATATTAGCACAGAGATCATCGCTACCATAGAGGAGTAATAAAGGATTCATGAATCGGAAGTGACGAACGCCAAAGGAAAACACGAGTTATCTCTCTATGTGAATGACTGAAGTGACGAATGATGACAGATAAACGGCCGAATTTCTGTTCACTAATAATTCCTTCGAAGACAAAAAGTTGTTATATGGGACCGCAAGAGGATATCTGACGATTCAATAAAGTAATTAAGTGTCATAAGATAAGAGAACACGGGAAAAATAGAAATACTCCGTACAGCCCCTTGTTTTTATTCATTCTACAGGGGAGACCGGGGCACATTGAACCATTTTGTTCACATATATACATGTTTGTCCTCATTTCATATCAAATGTTTTTATTAGAGGATCTCTTTATTTCATGATCAAAATTTAAAAAAAAATCAATATGCCCTCTTATGTGGATCAAACCCCGGTTTATCTGGATTGTATAGATTAGACATATATGAACTTATTTTAAGTACAAGAATTTCCTAGGCTAAGAAGTTAACATGTATGGAAATTTTTCTCTTTTAAGCGCTTTTTTGAAAAATTCACTGCCTAAGAAAATAATTGACAACACGTGGCTTATTGATGGAGAAATGGGTCTAAGAAGTTATCTCACTTCTGTTGGGTTGTATAGTATTATTTATAAAGGATATATCCATGGTGGTTCAATGTGCCCCGGTCTCCCCTACCTTACAAAAACATGGTAATGCACGGACTTTTAATCTGTTTTTCTTTCGTCTTCTCTTATCAAGTGGCAGTCCATTCTTTTTATGAATTGTAAGATATTCTCTCACAGTGTCACACAGCAACTTTAGGTCTTCTAAGAAATTATTAGTGAGCAGAAATTCGGTTGTTTATCTGTCATCACTCGTCACTACAGTCATTCACGTAGAGAGATAACTCGTGTTTTCCTTTGGCGTTCGTCACTTCCGATTCATGAATCCTTTATTACTCCTCTATGGTAGCGATGATCTCTGTGTTAATATTATATTTGGAAAGTGTTTAAATAGTTCTATCAAATATGTGATAATGACTGGCACCAATATTGTCCTTTAAGTCTTTGAAGGAGAACATCACTTGTCCATACTTTATCAATTATCCAGGAACAAAAGAGTTTTAACCATGCTCACCCGGAAGTACAATTAATTGTTTAAACCACGTTATGGGACCTTATGAGCAAGCCTACAGCACGTGCTATAACACATAGGCGAATAAATAATAAACAGTTTTCAGATCGTCGGTGACATAAATTTTAATTCTGCACAGTGCACATTAGGCACAATCGATAATTCATAATTAGCGTCTCCACAAGGCAGTATTCCAGTAACCAAAAGTGTTACCAGGTTTTCAAAGTAATACAGGTGATAAACACGTTAAAGTTTAATGAATGCAGTCTTTAAGTGGGAGGGTCATCACATGGGAAAACTCCATTAATGGTGTTTAGCGTCCTACTGTTCTGCTCCGACTGGGTCAATGAAGATGGACATACAGTAGGCAATGAGGGAAATTTTGGCCCGACAGCGACTCTACGACCTACCCTTACATCGAATTCCAACTGCCAAAGGATCTTTTACGTGCACGTCAATGTTTACACTGGGCCATGTTTTTTGGATCATCCGAAAAACTAGACAGTTGTATTTGTCAGCCTCCCACTCCCAATCCACTGGCAAAGGAAAACCACGCCGTGAAATCCTGCGATCTCCTGCATCTTACTCATGGTTGTAATGGTAATGGAATGAGGTTTAACGTCCCGCTGGTTCGCACCGACCGGACTAATGAAGACGGAATATAAGAAACGGAAACTGTAACAGTTACACTAACGACTCAATCGTCGTAACGGGTTTATGATCAAACGCGTCCAATCGTTCTGTGGAGTTATATAAAGAGTTCGTTCCTGTTGGTGTAGGGTCCACAGTTAAAGGGCAACTAAACGCGTTTCGAATAATTTCATTTCTAGACACACATAAGGAATCCTTTAAAATGTTTTTATAATTCCGACTGTTATTTACAATGTCGTCTTCGGACGCTTTGTTTCGCCCGTACTTGTATTGTTCGTGTTTCTGAATTGGAATGAAGTGACTTTCAATGATGGGCGAGTTATCCTGTGGTGAAATGACTTTATATTCCGTACTGTAAATATATTGCTTGAGTTGGCCTATTTTGTCCAAGCTGTTTATATGAAGACCCGAATCATTTTCTGTTGTGGGAATCAAATATACGGGATGTTTAACTCCGCTATACATGGGATTGTCATTACTTATTATGGATACCGGTACTCTTGACTCAGTGGGTGTCTTCTGTTGGTCCAGGTCACCGAGGTTGCGTATTAGCTCCGTTTCACTAGAACTGGTTGTCTGGTCATGTTGAGTAACATTTTCTCTGACATCGTCAACGGACATATACCCAGAATCTTGTACCCGTTGTTTTAATTGATGATTAATTTCATGGCGTCGTTTGGGCTGGCCATCTTTCTTGCTATGACAGAGAGCTTTCGCTGGGGCTTTGAGGTCTTGACATGCACTCTTCTCGTACAAAAGATCGAAAATTGACACCGTTTCTGATAACCAACTTTGGATTCTCTTTTGGCTGTCCATAACTGTTTGAGGTAATGAATTCAAATTTTCGAATTGTGGTTTTTGACAAGATGTCCAAACCCCGTCCTCAGAGGATAAACTCATGTTTGTGCCTGTCGATTCCGACACCGTTCTTGTTGTGGATTCATCATGACTCGTGTTACCATAACTTGACTGTGAAGTTGTGCTATTACTGAAATGGTAGTCATAACTATTTCTGGCGGACATCTTTGATAAGCTGTTTACAGCTGGATGCAGAAGATCGTCATATTTAAGAAGCCGGTGGTCATGGTGGTTGTCGGTTCTGTGAAGTTTTGTGTGGTTGCCGAAACCAGTGGTTTCGTCTGCAGATCGCGCCCCGTCGCTAAGGTAAGATCTATTAAATCCAAGTTTGAAGCCTTGCCGACCCCGAACACGCCTGGTGTCCGATCTAAAGATGTTCAAAATATCATCAGTTACATCACCAGCATTCGGAGTTGACAAACAGAACGACTCTGGAACAGACACGGATGATCTTAACGTGGAAGTCTTCGGGTAGTGGAACAAAGATTGAGCTTGTCCAAAGAGAAGTCTTCGTTTCAGTCGCTTGCTTAATTTTCGTGGGAATTTGTGACAGCGCAATGCTTTTGGGGAGAGAATGATTTCGTTATTTTGATTAGAAACGTTTCTACGTCCGTTGCTGAAGTTCCGAGATGATGAAGTTTTGTGGGAAATAAAAGTATCTGTCGTATGACTTCCGCCGGATGCGGACACTCGTAAAACAGAAGAATGGTGGCGTACATGTGACACTATGGTTTCGCGCGGGCTATGAATAATATCATCAGTCATGGACGGTTGACCTTGTTCTTCAAATTTTGAATTATGACTAATCGAGGTAGTTTCGGATTCGTGGGATAAAAAACACCACCCTGAATATTTAGATATAAGAGCACTAACAAATAAAACCATTATAAACACAACCGTCACTAGCTTAGCAACATACTCCATGTCGGAATAAAGCAACCACAAAGCCGCCATTATGATATTCTCCACGAGGATGAGTGTGTAGAAAGCGACACATTTGCACTGAATAACACGTAGATTACTCTCAATCAGATCAAAAATATTGAAGTAGGACAGGGCCGTAAATCGCGCCAAATTCAATGGTGTACAAGCACGCCTTTGCCACGTGATATCCTCGCTACATGTCATATAGATCGTCATTAGGATGAAAAAATGACATCCGATCGGAAAAAGAACCCACAATTTTTCTGTGGATGCCATTAAGATAATACTTCCTATGCGAGATGCTAACAGCAAAAATGTTCCCAGTGTTATCAGGAATATTCCAAAAAGACGTCTCAAATAATGTACAGTTTGAATTTTATTTTGGTGAGGCACAGAATGCTGTAACGTATATGACGTCATTGCAAGCGCCACTGAAATACATGACGCAAACAGCGTTATCAATGACGTCACACTTTCGAGTGTAAAAATGGTGTGGCCGAGATACAGTGACCCGTATATAACCATAAATGGTAACGTCTGTAACCCACAGTGTATAAATCGTATCTTATGATTGTGCGAATCTGAGTTAATTCCCACGTATAACATTCGCCATAGAAGTCCCAACTGTAATCCGTGGAGTACGCAACACATCACGATATTTGTCAAAGGTCGGATGGCACGTTCTTTAAGAGTTAGCACCAATGATGTCATGTTAGATATCACAAACGAAGAACATATCAATACTAGTGACGTAGTAAACACAGTTGTAGACGTCACTGTAGTAAAAACCACATAGATCTGTAGGATGGTTTCTAGGTACAAAATACAGATTCCAAAGAGAAAAAATCCGCGAAACATTTTCTTTTTTTAGTTGGAATTAAAACAGAAGTTTCTTATCTTTGAGTAAACACACAATACTGGATTTCATTCAAAACTTAATTTCTCTTGTAATATATTAAACAAAGGCCCGCAACTCAGGATTTCAGAGCAAACCCACTGTTGTGGTTTAATGTTTCATTGCGCATGATTCAATGAATACCTCTCCCGCGACTTCACTCTATCTTAAACAAAGTTTTCCACAAAGTCATTTTAATCCAAATTTACATTGTTAGTTAATCCAAATCTCTGCAAAGATCACCAATGCACTGCCGAAACGTACGGATTATCTTCTTAATTTCATGAAGGTCTAAAGACACTAAATTAATGGTCCCCTTGCAATCCTACACAAAGTTAACACGAATTAATTTAATCCAAATCGCTTTAAAGATTATCAACACCATATAAATATTGACGGATTATCTTTCTACTGCACAGAATTTTGTTTATTTTATAGTTTATATGAAATTCAATAGATTTTGCTAATATCACCTCGCTTCAGCTCTTATGTCCTAAGATGGTTTCCGTGAATTAACTTAATCCGCATTATATTAATGATTTTCAGTTTACTTATTTAGACCAACTCGAATATTTCATAATTTATTCAATCCAGAAAGTGACCTGACTAATCGCTAGGCATTGGGTAAGGGTAAAAGCCTCACGAATCATTTCAGTCAAAGATATATATACTGCAAGTCTTCTTAATGTTGTATAATGAAATAATACTGAATTCTGCACGGACGGTATCTAGTAAAAGTCCTTGAATAAATTCAACCTACGTTTCTAATCGATACTCTCTAAATTTTCAAGATTAGCAGCTGGTCTTCTTAAATACACATACACTAAATTTTGTATATATATCTTATGTACTTAATGTGTATATATTATAGTGCAATAGGTCCTCACAAATCGACAAGACAGAAAAAACTCCTTTGCACAATGCACATTCTCAGTATCAAAATTTGTTTTTTTAAATTTCACAATACATATACCCCAAAGATTGTGCTTGTATATCTATATGTATTGGGTATGAATATGTCCTCATAATTCGTTAAGCCAGAAAATCTCCATTGCACACGTTCAGTCGCAGAATTTACAGCTGATCTTATTATTTAATTTCACAATACAAGTACACTCCAAAGATTGTACTTACATATCTTTATGTATTTGGTGTGTATATGTCCTCACAATTCGTCCAGAAACAACCAAACACCTGTGTATTATGCACCTGATAACGTTAGGATAGGGTTCACAGAAGGTTTGTCAATGCATTTTGGTGAGAATTGTTTTACACCCATGTTTAAGATAGGTTTCATTGAATGTACTTGGTGAGAACTGATTTAAGGCACATGGTCTGATTGCCGTCAAATATCACGAAAACAAACAAATACGGCTTTCTGTCAATTCTTCCAGTTTACTTTCAGTAAAACTCTGACATTTCGGTTGTTTCTCTATTATGTGTTAATGACCCAGGTACGTGCGACTTCAGTTGAGAAAACGTCGTTTATTCTTCCAGTGTTCTCGTTCACATTCCAAGGTAATGTTCTTACATATTGCTTGATGCTGGCTTTCCTGGAATATAAAAGTTATGATTAAGTAGGACGAATTAGCCAATGTTTTGATTGAATACATATCCCAATTTCAAAGAATTACTTTTGGTATTTAATAATACACACCTTGTGACCTGTACGTAACTAACGTACGAAAATTAAAAGGTAGCTGACATTTTTGCAGGTAGAGTGAGTCTGTCGTTCAGATTGCTTATGACCATACCACAGGTCCGCTAGCCGTAGTAAATTTGTGAATTTGTCCCACCCTTATCACTCCTCCGTATACGACAATTAGCGTCAATGTAGTTTAGAGTTTGGGCAGATTTTCTCCATTGGGAAGCTCTTTTTCAATGATTAAATTACAGTCTTTATCATGTTTCAAACCACATCAAATATACACCTTCGTGTCCTAGAATATACATGTTTCATAAAAACGCGATGACACAAAATTTAAACGTCTAAAAGTGGAGAAAAAGAAGACGATTTTATGCGGACCTTTTCCGCGTGGAAACTGTTTAATACGTGCTGCCGTGTTCGTATGCGAACTACACACAATTTGATGACGTCACACTAAAATCGTTACGGACCAGGAATTTCCGTTTCCCAAAAGTCTCTTATAGCCTTGGTAATGGTCAAACAATTTTTGTCGAATTGTTATCGTGGTCGAACTCATATTATTATGAATAAGTGACTTTAGTATATATATATAATAATTAATATTTTAGTCCAGCACTAAACATATTTGAATATCTTCTTTGAGTTGAAATTTCCAATTAACACACGAAATAAACAAGGGTCGGATCCCAATCCAGTAAATATCGCAGGCTAGTGATGACATCGAGTTGATTATGGTCTAACTAAGTTAATTAATGTCTAATTAATAATTTAGAAACCATTTCAGGCCTAAATTAAGATCTGCAATAGGCAGATTTAGCTCTTGCATAATGCATGTTTTATTAAAATAATACTTGTGTTCTATTTTATATGTTGTGTTCATCATATTATTTGATTATGTGCGTTTTCAAAATCTATATTTAAGTTTAAAATTAAAAATACGTAATAAATACATCGCGAAATAATAATTAATATTTAAAAAAACACTAAAAAAATAATCCTTTGGTAAAAACAACTAAACAGACTAAAACCTATTCATGGTTAACTGAATCTTTGCATTATTTAATGTATACGCCCCAAGCATGTTATTTGGAGAATTTATTTAATGCAATATAGTTAGAGGGCTTAAGAGTAAATCAGATTGCTAAACAGATTAATATAAAATATTTAATTGTTTTCCGTAAAAGTAGGACAATGTGTGTCCTGTTCTCAAATTGAAAAAATCTACGCCGACTGATCTAATTGGAGAGCGAGAAATGGGGTTTAACGTCCACTTGACACAAACTAGAACATTTTGAGACTAACATATGGTTCAATTTTATTTTAGTAATTCGCTTGTCCGGTGGGGTCTTTAGGCGTGAACAGGAAACCGGCGGAACCGGCGAAAACCCACCATACTCCTTGTCACGTACAACCGGGGATTCCTGATCTAATGGAGACGGACATACATACACTATAAAATGTGCTATGGGGAACATTTTACCCGGACAACGGCACTATAGCTTACTCTTTATCGAATTCCAATTACTGTCAAGGTTTTCTTTTTACCTGCACGCCAATGTGTACACAGGGCATGAGTTGTTGTCGCATCCGAATGACTAGACGCTGTCATTGTGGGTCCCTCTACCATGCACCACTGACAAAGGTAAACCACGCCGGAAATCCCGAGAAACTAGGTCGGCGAACACCGTTGCTATCACGGAATATCCTGGCTATTGAAACTCTTGAAATGAGAGGTTTTATTAGCCCATACCTTACCTTTTTTGTAGTGCTTACGTTCAACATCGCCTGAGTGAAGAGACAATTAAATTTATGTTACCTATAATAATCTATAATATTGTCACATATCACTCTAATGACAGCTACAAATCACAGGAGATACCACAAACACTAAAGTAATTATTAAAACAACTGTATAGATCCTGGGTCGATCTACAAATGATTTCCTATATCCAATATTTAATAAGTTAAATCGTGGGTACTATATACGTCGTGTGAAATATTCTCATGCATTCTCTCTGGTTTCACGTCTGCGACCACACAGGTGATATCGCCGACCGTCTAGATTTTTGTCGTATATCCAACATATACCCCATGCTCTGTGGGAAATAGATTGGTTTGTCGTCCGCTTCCACTAAGGCTATATCGCAAACAAACACTTTAACTCTAGCGATAAAGGATTTAAAAATTAAACATAGCCGATAAATTCCCTCTGTGAAAATTCTCGCCAATTCATTATCTCCCCGAAAGATCGAGGTGTTACGTCGATGGGAAGTTAAACTCCATTATGTCTCTTTCCATTGATTATCTATCACCTCTATTAACCAGTTGTGAAATAAAGCGACAAGAAACACCTCTATTATCCAGTCGTGAAATAAGGCGACAAGAAACAACCTTTACCAGACTCTGTTTAAACACGTCACTTCATTCAACTAACCCAAAATTAAAGAGACATACCATCTAGATCTTTATGTCTTCAAAACATCATACGAGAGAGAGAGAGAAATTCGGTTTAACGTCCACTCGACACAAACTAGGTAATTTCAGGACTAACATGGTTTAATTTTATTTCAATATTTCGCTTGCGCGTAGGGGTCTTTTGGCAGTGGGAGGAAACTGGAGTGCCCGGAGGAAACCCACGAGGTTGAGAAGGCGCCCCTATCTCCATGCCGCATACGCTCACACCAGGGCTCGAAACCACAGCCGCAAGCCAGACGTGACCGGCCAGCTAGAGGTCGAAGCTCGGCACTCTAGACTACTAGGCCACCCAACCCCCAACATTATACAAAACAAGCGTATTATGAAAAGGTAAAGCACTCAAAGTGACGCAAACTATTAAATTACTTGCATGCACGATTAATAGTAAGTATAAAATATCGTACTGTTAAATGCATTTTGTTTATAGGTTTCACGGTGGCTCAGTGGGTAAGACGCTGACTCACTAGCCTGCATTGGCCGAAAACGTTCATGCAGACTTTTAGGCGTGGTTCCCCCTTGTCAGCGATGCGGGACGGCTGTCTAGTCGTTCGGATGGGACGAATAACCGAGGTCCGGTGTACAAATTGGCGTGCGCGTAAAAGATCCCTTGACATTTGGTATTCGATATAAGATTAGGCCTGTTCGGGCAAAATGTCCCTCATAGCACACTGTATGGCGTATGCCCGTCTTCATTAGCCCAGTTCGGAGCAGAACAGTAGGACGTTAAACCCCATTTTATTTCATTTCAGGTTTCGTTTACTTTCTGATAATATATGTATTCATTACCTATCTTATTTGACGAAATAATATCTAAATCAGTTATTTACCTTCAAACCTCTCCAGGTCCTCCAGTCTGTGTATGGTCGTGTAGCAGAAAGTGAAATGTCTGCGCAAACCAGCTTCGTGAAAACGGTCATACACAATCTACTATAAGGGTAAGTTTTCTCCTGACCTTGGGGTTTCCTGTACGTGTACAATGGCAAGTACACGGATGGGACTCGACTGTGCGTGGTGTAAGAAAAACTGGACAGTTTCAAATGTCAGCCCCCCTCCAGCCTTTACCAGAGGCGGATCCAGGATTTTCAGACAGAGGGGGCGTTCTGCACCCACTTGGGAGTGGGAAGCCCGGAACAGTGATTTTTGAGTGGAAAAAAATGCCCACGAGGATTTATTTCATACTAATACTGTAAATTAGGATTTCCAACCTAAACTATTTTTGTTCTCCTTTCTCGTGAGAATATATTGAGCTAAAATTTGTTCGCCACCTCAAAAAATAGAAGGGGCGTGCGCCGGCTGCGCCCCCATCTGGATCCGCGCCGGTTTACCACTAAAAATCCCGAGATTTCTTCCAAACGGCACACGGTATAATAATAACACTATGCTACGTATGTTTAAAATAACAACTGATCCATCCGCTAATATCGTGTGTGGGGGGGGGGGTGGATTCCTTGACAGTTGGAATTCGATACAAGAGTACGCCGTAGGGCCGGTGTCCGGGCAAAATTTCCCGCATAGTACACTGTACAGTGTATGCCCTTCTTCCTTAGTCCAGCCTGAGTTGAGTAGTAGGACGTTAAACCCCATTTGATTTCATTTATTTTCTTCCTCCAGTTTCTGTGGATAGTCCGGGAGCCAACACTGTACAGCTGGGCATAACCGCGATCTCCATCATTACATTTTTCACGAGTAAAGGAAAGTTATAAACGACATTTTAACAAGGAAGACATCAAACTATACCAGCTGCAATACCCTCATTTTCATACAAACTGTGCATAAAGCAATAACGAACCGAACCTTTCGTTTTTCGTTTCTGGGGTTTAACGTCAGCTTCCGCCAGGGGTGATATCGCTAGTCTGGAGGTCGGGTGTTCGGTCCCTGCATTGGCCGAGAAAGTTCATACAGATTTTCCGGTGTGGTTTCCCCTTTGTCAGTGATGCAGGATGGAGGGACTGACAAGGACAGCTGTCTATTCGTTCGGATGGGACGAAAAATCGAGGTCCCGTGTACACATTGGCGTGCATGTAAAAGATCCCTTGGCAGTTGGAATTCTTTATAAGAGTAGGTCGTAGCGCCGCTGCCTTGGCAAAACTTCCCTCATAGCACAATGTATATCGTATGCCCGTCTTCATTAGCCCAGTTTAGGAAGCAAAACATTAGGACGTTAAACCCCATTTCATTTCATTTCGTAAAGAAGAACTGGGCCTCAGCAAATTGTCCCTTTAAAAGATCGTAGACCAAAAAGCTAATTGACCTGAAACATGACACGATTTGTATGTTTTAAAAGGGATTAATCCCACCCTGATTAATCTCACATCAAGGGGAGACGATCGGGTGTTTAAGTCGGTATTAGTCAAGCTTCATTGCGCATGATCAATACATATCTGTATTTAATTACACATGTTTACAAATTGTCTTTTTTTCCATTTAATTCAATACCCTAATCAAACTATGATTGACAAGTCTGGCCTGCGATGTAATCTTAAAAGGACACGTGACTTCTTATAAATTTGTGATTTTATTGTATTAGTCATCGACACAATTTGATAAACTGGTTGGTTTTTATTTTTGGTTCTGTTTTCTTCCTTTTTTTCTACTGTTTCAAAGCCCAACTTCCACAGTTTTATGTAATATCGGTGACTTAGAGTCTAGTCGTTTGGATGTATGTAAAGTTGGAATCACGTGTACCGATTGGCTTGACGTAAAAGAACCCTTGACGGTTGAAATTCGATGAGGAATAGACCGACATACCACTGTCTCAGCAGAATTCCAAACATATCACACTAGGTCTGAATCATTGTCCCAGTTGGTGCAGACGTGTAAGACGTTAAATCTCATTTAGTTTAAACAGTATTTATTTAAACATGCATTATGCAAGAGCAAAACCTGCTTATTAAAGGTCTTTCTTTAGGCCTGAAATGTTATCTAAATTATCAATTAGACATTAATTAGCTTATCCAGACCATAATAAACCCTCGATGTCAAGGCTAGCCTTCGATGTTGGCTGGATTTGATTACTATATGCCGCTTAACGGCCATTGATAATTAAATAAAAAGTGGATAATCGAGACTATGCTGTTTATATTAATGATTTTAGTAATGATGACCGAGGCTATGCGAAAATTTCACCCGCTTCGTTCTCGGCTCATAAGTGGATCAATTTGACTGAAATTTTCAGCAAATTACCATTACACTATTTAGTTTTTAACTATTATAGTTAGAACTGCCATCTCTTTATCTTATCTCCCATAATGTATCTTTAACATATAATGACATATTAGCAATACATGATATGGTTTCGGAAACAAGCTATGAGGCTTATATTAATCCGAATCCAAACATTTAAGTCTCATTTCAAGGTCAATATATCTGGAACTTGTTTCTCGAAATCTTAACTAAAGATAAAAACCAAATTTTAGTATACATACTTCAATTTTGATTTGCTTAGCACTATAATTAAAAAGATATTATCCAATCAAATTACTAAAATTTGAATTTTATCTTAGTTAAAATTTCCCGAAACAGGCCCCTGGACCGGGAGCTAGGCCTCAACTGCTACTCATCCTGTTGTTATTCTTGTTCCAGAGGACACAGAGAAAACCCACGAGGGTTGGACAGGCGATCCACGTACATTACAAGCGGGGAATCGAAGCCACACCACTTGACCAAATGATGGCAAATCTTGTGGTTTTACCAGAATTATTTTTCTGCTGTGTTTCCAATGTGGCTTATTACTTTAAAGCTTGCGTGACAGATTGTGCGAAGGTTTTGAATAATCGCATTTTCAAGTGTTTTGAATAGGATATGAATTCCATGTATAGTTATTTAGGCACGATAAATAATACAAGATTGAGAAGAACACATTATTCCGCCTAGTCACAGCTTCTCCAGGGGACCGCGGTGGCTAAGTGAGTAAGACACTGGCTCACTAGCCTGGAGATCGCGCGTTTGATCCCTGCATTGATCGAGGAAGTTCATCGGGTTTTCCACAACGTGCTATACCCTTGTAAGGTGTGCAGTATAGCTGTTCAGTCGTTCCTATGAGACGAATAACCATTAAAAATCCCTTGACAGGTGGAATTCGATATAAGAGTAGGTTCTAGTGTCGCGCCGGGGTAAAATGACCCCTATGGCACACCGTATGCCGTTTACTCGCCTTCATTAGCCTAGTCGGAGTGGAACAGTATAGGACCTTAAACCCCATTTATTTTCATTTTATAGGTTCTGGTATGCTTATTTTCCTACGATACCGAATTAAAATTAATCGATTAATTGATATTATTGACGTAGAGATTAAATCTCTGTTGGATTTTAACGACACCTAATCCAACAGTTGAGATTAAATATGTTATCTATAATACTCGCAAGAGAATATCGGGGATTAAATACCGTAGTTTAACAAATCAGTGTGCAGAGGGTGTAGGTGTGTGTGTGTGTGTGGGGGGGGGGGGGTGGGGGGGGGAAATCCGTTGTTGTTAAACACATCCTTAAAGCTGCAATTTCATATTTACAAGTTATATTTTTAAAGTAAAGCCTCAAAATAGATGGTATCTATAAACAGTCCTACCTTGTTAAAGACATATCATATTAATCCTATAATTTACTATTGCCAGTTGAGAAATTCAACTTCAAATGCAAACCTGTGAAGATAGCTATTGCATGGGGGTGGGAGTGGGGGTGGGGTTGTAATAGAAAAACAAGGGAGGTAATTGTGTTATCATTTCCTGTGTCACTGAGTGGGGATTAATGCCTATGATTGTATAATAGTGAGTTGAAAACCTATTGAGCAAAAGACATAGAAATAAATATGTTCTGACTTTCTTAGAAAATACGAAATTATCGCTTTAAATAAGAGCTTGATTTTTGGGGGTATCCTCACCGACCACTTATTCGATTGCTGCCTCATACTCTACATTTCGTTTCAGGACACAGGAACAAATTTCATTTTACATGTATTTCAATCAACTTAAGAAACTTAAGAAGTGCGTCACCAAACCTTGTAGACTCCCCAATAATATTAACAGGCATTATGTCGGAGCTAATTCTGCCTATGGCAAGTCTTTCTTTGGGCCTGAAATGTTATCTAAATTATTAATTTGACATTGGTTAACTTATCCAGACCATTATCAACTCTCTGTGCCATAGGGTGGCTCCGATTTTGAGTGGATCAGAACGGTTCGACCATTTAATGATTTAATTTAAAAATGGAAAAGCGAGTCTAAAACTCGAATGACCAGTACAGTGGTTATGATCAATGCACGCAGTTATTTAGTCAAAACTACAACCATTGATAACTTCGCTCCTTAGAGCGTGAACGACCAGCTCATTATTTCAATCTTAAATATACGTCTAGCAACAAGCTACTGGAATTAAAAAAATCTTGGGTTGACCTAAAACGATGTCTTGTCCAGATACCGAATGGTTTTTGCACCATCACTTGCGGTTTTAGCAGTCACGATTGTACACTTTTTCCAACATACAATAGTCATGTATAATATTGACAGCACATTTAGGACGCCTCGCATTTGGGAATGGAAATGGAAATAGGCCTATTTGAAACAATTGATTAAATAAATTCTGCGCATTAATCCCCCCCTCCCCCAACCTCTCTCTCATTCTCCAAATACAAAAAAAAACAACAGACAATAGTTATTCATAACACGGAGGGTTGGGTGGCAAAATGGCTTTCACGCGCGCTACGTCATAAAGCCTGTCATAGAGTCAACTGGCGTGGTTTCGAATATCCAGTTGTTAGTCACAAGGAGTATGGTAGCTTGTCCAACCTCGTGGGTTTTCTGCGGGTCCTCCGGTTTCCACCCAATACTAAAGACCCCTACGTGCAAGCGAATTATTGAAATGTGTCGAGTGGACGTTAAACCCAATTTCTCTTTCTCTATTCATAAAAGAGATATTATAAGGGTGTATATAATGGGTAGTGCACGGTATACCTATCTCTATACTGGTACAATGTAAATAATATAATAGTATGCGTTTTTTAACCCTCGACATATTATAGTATATTATTATATTACACCTCAATCATAATGTTAGACCCAGTCACAAAACAATCTACCGTATGTATTTTACACGGGTTATATATGACTCGTATATACTACGCAACCCCGGAGTTGTCCTAAATATTGAAGTGAGGTAAAACAAGGCAGTTGAATTTAAAGGAGGTGGGTGTTGGGGGTTGGGAGTACGTGGGAGGTGCAGAACGTGATTATATTTCCTTTAAGGGCTTCTCAGTACAAGTCAAAGACTTGACCACGGAGATGACCACGCAAATGATTGACCATGTTTTCAAATCACGATCATATTAAAAGAAATCTACTTTTCGGTCGAACGCGCTGTGTTGGGTTTTGTGTTCGTGCGACTTGAAATGGACTGGGCGACCTACCCTACCTTGAAGTAATTACAGATACACAGGCTTTCAATTTAAGCGTACCGATCAGACCATGAAGTTAAGGGCAAGGTAAAGTGACACCATTTTGTCACAACACCTGAAATGATGAAAAAATTATTTCAAAAACCAAAACAAGGGCCCTTGGATACAAAAGTCTAAAATAAAAAACATTACTCACAGACCCTTTTTTTACTACCACTGGCCCTTTAAACTCATTCTAGGATCACTGAGGCCTAAATTTATGGTGAAAATATCGCAAAATGTCCAACAAACGCGGTTACACCTACAACATTTATTTTAACTTTCTGACGTTACTTATTACACTCAACTATTGTCCCATGGTGTGTACAACAACCGTCAAGACTCGCTTTTTCAATTAACCCCTCTCTATTCATGTAATACGTATTTCATCTCGTTAGGTACATACTCGCATGTGCTTTAGCCATTTTGTTATTTCGTCTCCACCTTCGTTTCAAGAGACCCTCCGTTGACATATCACTGAAGCACAAAAAATTGCCAGGTTGATCAAACCTCCGGACCGAATACAAATCGTGGGGGATCAATTATTTACATACCTATGTATTTTTTAAAGCCCTAACCTTTTCTTTTCCTTTCTGATCACCCATTAAATACAATACATAGTTCCGAAAACAGTGCAAATGACCTTCACCTTATACAGACATTACTCCGCGTTCAGTGAGTTTCTGTCTTAATTTTATAATTCGCTTTTGTATGTGTCATATTATATGTTATAATGTTTGGCACATATCATTGAGAGTATGTTGCATCTATTACAATTTGTTGATGAAGTTTAACTTTGGGAATTTACATTGGCTGCATCGGACTATTGCCATTCGCTGCAGCACTTCCAGAAGATGCCATTTGGCCCCCAAATGTCAACAATTATGAAATTTGGCAAAAACTTTATTTTGTGAATATTTTGAGAGAAATGATTTGTAAGGAGAAAAATTGAAAGGTAATGTAGCATCATGTTGCATGGATGTCACTTGTAATCGGATAGCCGATCTCTGGAGATGTGGGTTTTTTTCGAAGGGTGGGATGAACTGTCAAAAAAGTTTGTACATGTGGTTTCGTCGTCAAGTGACTTCAAATTCGTT
Source organism: Patella depressa (assembly GCA_948474765.1). NCBI lineage: Eukaryota > Metazoa > Mollusca > Gastropoda > Patellidae > Patella > Patella depressa. Next base: position 74,793,725 of record OX419716.1, read on the forward strand.
GAATAAATTTTATTTTCATATTGGTAAGTACACACAGCATTCTTGCATTGCAACTTATATTGTGGTGATATCCATTTGAGAAAATAATAGTTTTTAATGGCTTGTCCTGTATTTAGTTTGGGACTACGGAACGCCATAGGTAGCACGTGCCAAAGACGACAGTCTTCAGTTTATTTGACTAATCATTTTACTAAGCTTTTTGAAATTAAACCTTTGCATTAGGTTTATTCATATTGTCAACTTCAAAATTAATTGTTGGATAATTTCAATTTCTTCTAGTGCTACATTTTGTGGGTTTTGTGTATGTCAAAATTATCATGTTTTAGCCTATATTGCCTATATTATTACTAATTAGGCCTAATTTATTTTCTGTGGCTTAGGTATACTTTTAAGACATGTTTTGTAGGGTTTTCATGTTTAAAATTCTTATATAATTATGTGTTGTTTATTTACTCTTCATTGATAAAACCACTGGTACATTTTTATTCTTATTTTACAGAATTCAACAAGATAATCTACGCAGATTATGGCGGGCGTGTTGCCTTAATTACAGGAGATAAATATTTGAGACTTAGAAATTGACACAAATTGGTAACACCGTATATAATAATGCAATATGAATGTATATAAACTGATTTACTAAAATTTCAAATCAATTCTATTTTGCGAAATATGCCAGATGTCTCAATTGAATGGCAATAGCTAGCGTCTGTTTATTCCAGGCTACAATGATAGTTTTTATTGTACATTTGGTCTCCAGATAAGAATATGAACACCCCCCCCCCCTCCAAAATAAACATTCCTATTCAAATAAAATATGTGAATATGTGTGGATTTAAAGTCCTCCAAACTGATGGCAAATGTATATGGTGGCTGTCTTTTTTTAAATCTAGAAGGCCTAAAGCAACCATCATGCCAATAAAAACAATTTCCTATCTTGACAGTAAAGTTACACTTTTGCAACATGATGAGTGTTGTGCATGGGCAGGGTACAACGTACCAACCCTTCTAGAAGACGTGTACATTGTACATCTGTGAATGGATGTGATTCATTTCTGTCAGCATCTAATTAACTAGAACATCTGATATCACCTCCCATTGAAAGTTTGCAAATAATGCTGAATGCTTTACACATGTACATGTATATTAATGTTTGATTATAGAATTTGTGTATGTGTTGGATTTAGAAAATGAATTGAAAAATACACCTTTACATTATTTATTTTTCAGAAATATAGGAATACTTGTCTAATGAATGCCAGGAACTGAGATATGATTTAGGATTTGTTGACTTTAATAACAGGTGCGTATAACAAATTGTAAATAATGTGGATTATTCCATTTGATGTACATACCTGTACATTACTAGATGAATGCTTTTTGAGTAAGGGGAGTTGGATGGCCGAATGGATAGCATGTGCGTGCTGTGTCATAAAGCATGTCATTGAGTCAGCTAGCTAAGTTTTGAACCCCCGGTTGTACGTGACAAGGAGTAGGGTCGCCTGTCCAACCTCATGGGTTTTCTCCGGGTCCTCCAGTTTCCTCCCACTGCTAAAGACCCCTATGGGCAAGCGAATTATTGAAATAAAATTAAACCATATGTTAGTCCCAAAATGACCTAGTTTGTGTCGAGTGGATGTTAAACCCCATTTTTATACGCCCACATTGAAATGTGGTCGTATATTGTCGTCGTCCCCGTCCGTCCGTCTAGAGGCTAAAGTTAATATCCGATTGACTTAAAATTTATACACAGTGTTTAAGGTCATGAGACGAAGAAGCCTTTTGTTTTTCAGCGATTTCCGATAATAACTACCAGAGTTATGGCCCTTGACGACTTCAAAAAATCTTGTGGACGCTCTAGAGGCCAAAGTTAATATCCGATTGGCTTTAAATTTATACACAGTGTTTAAGGTCATAAGACGAAGAAGCCTATTGATTTTCAGCAATTTCCGATAATTAGTGCCAGAGTTATGGCCCTTGATCACTTCAAAATATCTTGTGGACGCTCTAAAAGCCAAAGTTAATATCCGATTGACTTTAAATTTATACACAGTGTTTAAGGTCCTGAGACAAAGGAGCCTATTGATTTGCATCAATTTCCGATAATTAGTGCCAGAGTTATGGCCCTTGAACACATCAAAAAATTCTGTGGGCGCTCTAGAGGCCAAAGTTAATATCCGATTGACTTTAAATTTACACACACTGTTTATGGTCCTGAGAGGAAGAAGCTTACTGATTTTCATCAATTTCAAATAATTACCTCCAGAGTTATCTCCCTTGATCACTTCCAAAAACCTTGTTGCACTGTAGATGCCAAACTTATCATCCGATTGACTTCAGATTGATACACAGAGTTTAAGGTGTTGAAACGAACAAGTATTTTGATTTTCAATGAATTTTGATAACTGAACAGCTAAATCCATGATATTAAATGTTTCCTATACTAATTGTTAGCGTGGGGCAAAACTTTATAAAAAGCAAACAAATTGTAATGATTTTCTGATAATTACATAATGAGTTTGTTACTCAGATTTTAGTGTATTACAAATGTTTCATTACCCAAAAAAAGTAAAAATATGTGACAACCCTTGTTGACTGCCCGGACGATTTAGCTGCTGTGGGCGTATGTTTCGTTGCCTGGCAACCTATCTTTTTTCTTTTTAAGTAAATTGGGTATCCGAAAGATTAACGTGCACATTTGATCACAAGGTCTGTCATTGAGTCAAGTGGCATAGTTTAAGTTCTCTGCTTGCATGTGACAGGTAGTAGGGTCACCTGTACAACCTAAAGGGTTTTTTCCCAGTCCTCCTACTGCTAAAAACCCCTACATGTTATCAAATTATTGAAATAAATTTAAACCATGAGTTAGTCCCTAGTTTGTATCCAAAGGACATTAAACCTCTCTGTCTGTCTCTCTGTCACTCACAATAATACATTTATCAAATTCATGAAAATCCCCCCCCCCCCCCACACACACACACACCCCCAAAAAAGGCTGCTTCTATTGCAATTAGAAGTTATATCAGGAATATGAAAGCTATGTATATAATGTAGAACACTGGTAAATGCTTCACATTCATATCTTTGTGAAACTCATATCATAGGGCCAATATTGCTATTCACTGTGCCACTAGTGGTACACCATACATCTGCAGAGAAAGTAGTGCATGAAACAAAATGGCCTTTTGTTTACAAAATATTTGAAAACTTTGAGGTCCTATAACTAAGTTTTGATAATTTTTTTTCAGATTTCAAGTCTTGATGGTTGGAGTTTGATTATCTGAGCAACTTTTGGCCGGTTTAGTTTTCCTGTGTTCTTTTTTATAAAGCTTGTAGCTGCGCAGCCCTGACTTAGGAATTTCCTTTATTATTTGGTAAATATTTTATTTCAAAGTCATTTTTTTTTATTTCCATCCATTTTTTATTGTTCTGTATCATCTCAGGCACATTTAGATACCAACATATCAGCATTAAATCTTGTGTAAGTCCCTGTTTGAGAACCCCCCATTTTAGGTGTTGTGACAAAATGGTGTCACTTTACCTTGCCCTTAAAAGGACCGACAGGCCCTGAATTAATGCGGAAAATTTTCAGTTCTCATTTGACAATCATGGGAGACATTTTGTCCGAATCGCAACATTTCGCCAACAATTCACCAGATTCCAACTGTCAAGAGTTTGTTATAAACTCACCACAAGGCTATGTTTGGGCATTTGGTAGAGGAGCCACGTTGGCTCGTTAACCTGGAGGTTCGCAACGTTGGCCGAGAAACTCCATCGGGATTTTTCCGGCGGGGTTCCTTTTTTCAGTGTGGGGCAGCACTGAGGGTCTGACAACGAAAAACCGAGTCCCGTGTACACATTAAAGACAATTGCATTACTTAACAACATGTGTGGTTTAATGGTCGAGGGCGAGATATTAAGTAATATACTGTAGCAACATGAGGACCATCACATCTGTATTTTAAATTTAAATAAATGGATACAATAACAAGCATTGCTGCTTATGTAAAATCACTTCCATAATCCCTCTTGGTGGTGACTCCTTGGTACTATGCTCCCAGATCCACCATTGCATACGAAACTTTGTATGCCATGGCTGGATCTAATTGATAAGGCCAAGGTCATGAGATTTAAACCATTCAATTCAATCGCCTATTATCACTGGACTGAACCCTATTACACAAACCTTTCCTTTAATAATACAACTGATTTTGTTGTGACAATAACGGTAAACATATACAAATGAGATTTGAAGCTACAACAATATGAATGAAAAGAGAGACTACAATCGAGAGGGATACTAACTAGGTCACTTACTGACTCACAAAAATGAGTTGAGTATATGTTATTTACCACGTTCACTTCTGTGCAGCCGTCTTTAAAGGTGGGGTTGGGGGTATAGTGGCGGCGGCCCTACAACTGGTCACGTACAAACAATACATCGACTTCATGCCTTACACAGATCAATCACTTAGGAAAAACCCTGAAAATTTATAATATGTGAAGAGTCCTAATCTAATTAAGCACATCCTGGAATATTTCATAGTTTCAGTGGAATAAAGAGCAGAATTACTTAGGATATAAACACATCCTGTTTCGCATTTAGAGGGTGTTATTGTCCAATAGACATGTCCTTAGATCATTAGGGTTCTAATGTAAAATCTCAGGACATATCTACTGGACAATAACACTCCCCTAAATGCGAAACGGGAAGTGTTTATCGGCATTGTAACATGCTATTTTAAGATTTAAAAAGAAATTACTAAAACAGTAATTGACTAATCAAAACACAAGATTTACCCGTAAGCATATTACAATACACATTACTCCCTCATTTATTAAGGTCTGACATAGAGTCAACTGGCGTTGTTTCGATTCCCTGGTTGTACGTGACAAAGAGTAGGGTCACCAGTAGGGTCCCAGGGTTCTCCGGTTTCCTCCAACTGCTTAATCCCGAAATGATCTAGTTTGTGTCGAGTGGACGTTAAACCCAATCTCTCTCTCTCTCATCAGGTTTTTGCTGACGTGGTCCAGTCTCGTTAGTGGTGTAGTAAGGAGGTACTGGCACGGGAGAACTTATAATCATTCGGATGGAACAAAACATTGGTGTGTTCGTAAAGGAACCCTTGGAAGTTACTGGTACTGGCACGGGGGAACTTATAATCATTCGGATGGAACATTTGTGTGTACGTAAAGGAACCCTTGAAAGTTGAAATTTGATATAAGAGTGGACCGTAGCTCCGCTGTCTGGGCAGATATACGTATAGCACACTGCGTGGTGTCAGTCGATGCAGATGCAGACAAGTAGGTCGTTAAACTCCTTTTGCCAATTTCATTTAATCACTTATCCTTCACGAGGCACCGTTTCATGTAGCAGAAAACCCAAATATAACACATATAAACTGTTAATTCGGTCAATACAAGGATCTGTCTATCAATCCCCCCCCCCCTCTAATACATATGCAATGAAAAGACTTGTATTTAACTTCGGGAATAGCACAGTTCTCGAAATCGATACACAAATTATTGGGCAGTCACCATAACCGTTACTTTAATCAAAGTTGTTTAATCACGTGACTTCGCTACCAGGAAGTTCACATGCCCACGTTCTTTATATCACATAAACCACTAACGATAATATTTCTATTTTGAGACATTGTTGTGACAGTATATATGGAAACTTTTTATAAAATTTTCAATGAATAACAACCCTGTATTTATTGATTGTATTATGTAATAGAAGCTAACCACCCCACCACACTCAATGCATTAATTCTATGAATAACATTTTGTATCAACTAGTAATATTTAACCGTGTGATAATATTATAGGTGTGCAACTACACCTTACAAAACTAGTCATACGTTGTAATTTAAGACAGCCATTTATATTTGATACGGAAGCTAAATAACAGTGGTGTTGTCTGGCAAGGTAAAGCGTGTATATGCGGTGACATTGCCTTGTATTAAGGTGTCCATTATGTTAGTCAGAGAGGTGGTCTAATTTGTGCTATTGTTACTACAGGCAGAGCAGTTTAGTGCCGTTGGATAATTTATGAATGACAGATTCGGTACCTAATCAAAATCCACTTTTACCAGTCGTTTACAATCACCACAGCCGAAATAGTTATGCATTCTTCATGTGCTTGTTTGATGTGGTATGTGCAGCTAGAATTGTTGCCGGACTTGTATGAGGTGGGTCAGTGCAACTAAAATTATTGCTGAACCTGTTTTGTGTAGCTAGAATTGTCGGTGGGGGTTCGTGTAGTTAATATAGTTGCTGAACTTGTCTTGAGGTGGGTTGAAGTAGCTGGAGATCTTGCTGAACTTGGTCTAAGTCGGTTCGTGTACCTAAAATTGTTGCTGGACTAGTCTGTGGTGGATTTGTGTAACTAAGTTGTTCATGGGATTGTCTGAGGTGGATTCGTGTAGCTAAATAGTTGCTGAACTAGTCTAGAGGTGGGTTCGAGTAGCTGGAGATCTTACTGAACTTGGGTGAGGTGCGTTTGTTTAGGTTGGGTTGTTGGATTTGTCTGAGGTGGGTTAGGTCAGCTGGAGTTCTTCTTGGTATTTCCTGAAGTGGGTCAGTGTGACAATTTCGACTGACCGGCTTAGATACGTACTGTGTGTTCTATGGTTCGATAAATAGTCAACAGCATGGCCAATAACGTTGATACTATAGAATGGTCTGAAGACGAAACTACACTGAAGGAATTAGGGAGCCATGCTACCTTCCCCTGTGTCGTCAAGGTAACCGAGGGATTCTACAGCCACCAGGACGTCAGTACTTTCTCATGCGGGGATCTTCTGAAAATTGATAGTTTCGAAAGTGTTGAAAAGGTGAAAGCTAATTTTGTTCGTTTGAGCGATCGTTCGAGCACGGGAAAAGGTGTACGTAGATCTGTGTATAGGGCAATACCTGGAGAATTCAGTATCCCACTCTCGTATAAAGGTGCCGTTAAAATTCTCCCAGCTAATGGGGTACACTACGTATACTCAAACATCACAGATGTTATAGAAGACCGACCGCGGTATTTTCAGGTGTTAGAAGCTGTGAGCTTTAAAGCAAGGGATTCCGTTGTTCATCTAAAACATGGCGACATACTGGAAGGTCTTGCCGTAACCACTGATAAGAAAGCATCCAAAGCATCGACTCGGTACCTAAAATGTTTACATAACTTGCAAGCTACCATTCACGTTCCTTCATCACTAACAGGACAATTTCAAGTTTTAACAGACGAAGATGAATACAGTTTACAAGAAGTTATTGACAAGTTCCCATTGCCACAAATAGTTCAATTCGGGGAGATACTTTCCAGAGAAGTTGTGTCTGATGATATATTGGAAGCGTTTGGCAACCTGGATTCTTTTGAGGGGAAAATGAGCTTAAATCATGTATACTCTGAAGACGTCCTTGTGGGCCACTATAAAGCCGTGGAACAGAACCAAAACGAGAGTGAAAGTAAATTTATCAAAAGATCGGCTTTTGTTCTACCCCTGAGCAATCCCGAGTTAAGTGAAGTCTCCGTCCAGTATCCGATGTATCTGGACTCACAAGATTATAACTTTTTTATTGCTAGGAACTTTTCACAAACCCCAAACGGAAGTGAAGTTATGGACGGCTCGCTGTATGTGGAGTTCACGAAAAAAGCGCAGATGCGATTTGCGTCAGAGGGTGAAAAGAAATGCCCTCCACCACGTCCACCGAGAAAGAAGACCAAGCCCGTAGCAATGGTTTCTGCAGTTCAGAGACCGCCCCAACCAGGTAAATATATAAAGAATTGAGTTAGGTGCGATCATAATGGCACCTCCAAAATTTACTTTGAAGTAAACGAGCTTTGATTTTTATTGGCCTAGTTAGCACGCCATTGGGCAGGTAGAACATTTGGGTTGAAAATATTGTACGGTCATTTACCACATCAATTGTGAAAGCAGTCTTGTATTATAATTGTTATTGAAACGTTACAGTTAATAAAAGTGTGAATCTTGCGTTTTGATTGGTCAATAGGCACTGTCAGTTGAGTCTCAATGATCTCAGGACATGTCTATTGGACAATAACACCCCTCTAAATGCTAAACAGGAAGTGTTTATCTCCTAAATATCCAGTGTTGTGAAAAGTATATTGAGATACACAGTAATGACATTTATCAGCCCACAATTACAAAAGAGAGAGAGAGAGAGAAATGGGGTTTAACGTCCACTCGACACAAACTAGGTCATTTCGGGACTAACATGTGGTTTAATTTTTATTTCAATAATTCGCTTGTGCGTAGGGGTCTTAAGCAGTGGGAGGAAACCCACGAGGTTGAGAAGGCGCCCCTAAAGGGAGGAAACCCACGAGGTTGAGAAGGCGCCCCTATCCCCATGCCACATAGGCTCACATCGGGGATCGAAACCACAGCCGCAAGCCAGAGGTGACCGGTCAGCTAGAGGTCGAAGCGCGACACTTTAGACCACTAGGCCATCCCAACCCCCCACAATTACAAAAATTCAAAACGACACATTCGGTCACCTTCCTAACAATATCACATGGTTACATCGATTGTATACCTTATGATCTAAATGAAATGAGGGTTTAACGTCCGTGTTCTTCACCGATTGGACTAATGAAGACCTCGTGGCAAGATCTATTTGTTAAGGCCAACTCACGCTTAAGGCCGGCACGCTTACAATTTTTTTAGTGTGCTCGTTAGTGAATTTAACAAATGTTCGATTTTTGCTTTTGAGCTGGAAGGTATTAGCTTGGCATATGCGTACAAAATATCGAACCACAATTGTGCAAGCATACGCTTACTTCACATTGTTTAAATTCAGATCCCGTCAGCTCTATGCCGTCCATACCACCACCAAGAAAACAAGTTAGTCCAACCAAAACCAGAGACGACAAGGTAACGCAAATTTAATTGCTATCTCTAAATTTCGACTGGCCGTGCTATATGTGTACTAAATGTCCCAGAGGCGGATTTAAGGGGAGGGGGGGGGGGGGTAGTCCAGCTCTACACCACTAGGCGTACTCGTATTAAGGTAATGTATTGCGAGATTTTATGTATGACCCACATGTGGTAATGTTATTGTTTACATCCCACTTCTACTCGTTGCGAATGGCAACCTTTGATGAAACTGTCCTGTTCATTTCCAATCATGCATAAAATTATCGTGTATCAGAAATGAACAGTACACTTTCGAAAAAGTAGTGGTAGTGCAAAAATATATACCATGACATTAAATCAACATTACAACATATTACGAAAAACAATTATTACACATATCAATTGGCATCTATTCCATAATTTGGTTTGATTTATTATGCAAAACATATAAATGAGAATATTGAATAATTATTTTAACTAATTGTGATTCTCTTGCTAGACACTTTACAAGCCTTGAAAATAATCAGGATATAAAAAGAAAAACGCCTAGAAAGTTATAAATTTTATTACAATTAAATTTCAACGGACGAACCATGCGCCGATGCATACTTTGACCAGGAATAACTCACGTTTCGAATTTCCTTTACACTACATTTAATATCCTCAGTCCTCTACGCCGTAGACAAGTTCTTTTGACGATGTGGTCTAAACAAACACGTGGCTATTTTACGCTCGGGTGTCACAACAAAACGCAGTGTAAATACTACCATGAAATTTAACATGAGGCACAGAAAGGGATAAATAAAAGATATGAAATTATTTGTCACATTTCGGTTGAAACGACTCGATAATAAATACTATTTTTCACATTTTGCTTCACAATACTCGATAGAAATGTGATGTAAGTAACTTATTGGCACCTTTCCGAGGTGTATCGGTGAATATCAGGACAGTTTTGGTCATGGGCCGCCTCGGCTGAGGTGTATCGGTGAATATCAGGACAGTTTTAGTCGTGGGCCGCCTCGACTGAGCCCCCGACCAAAACTGTCCTGATATTCACCGATACACCTCGGAAAGTGTGCTAATAACTATTACATAGTTGTGTATGCAATGGGCGTAGGGTGGGGGTGTTGAAGCGACAACAAAATTATGGCTTATTCCCCTTTGATTGAATCCGAACTACTAAGCACATATTAAATGTCAGTGCCACATACGCTAACCCTATAACAGTTAAAAGATCGAACACTGAGTTCACAAAGCATTCCCAGACTTAAAAGTATTAACTTAACTTTCAATCACTGTCTATGTGAAATATGTTTGATCCAGAAACCTCAAATTTTGCATGTAATTTTTGATATTGTGTTTGATACTTTAAAAAGTCTTATAAATGGTTATACTTTAGTTAAAATGAAGCGAACAAATTTGAGTGAATTCTTAATTTAAACAGGCATTATGCAAGAGTTAAATTTGCCTACTGCAGGTCTTTCGTTAGGGCTTAAATGTTACATAAATTATTAACGAGACATTATTAACATACAGGACTATAATTTTAAAATTGGGAAGCGAGGCTAAGACTCGAATATAACAGTGCCGTGGTTACCATAATTAACAATAAATGCATAGATCTGTCAAAACTGCAAACAGTGATAACTTTGACTCAGAATAAGGTAATTTAAATGACATTTCTATATATTAATTTTGCATTATTTATTTCTGAACTTTTATAGAAAGACCGACCAGCTCTTTATATAGATCTTACATAATGTATATTTAATGTCTGCGAATGCTTTGTGAACTTTGAACTCGAGATATATAGTCTAGTATATAATACATGTAAAAAGAGATTTCTAGAAACGCCGCTATTCGGGTACAATTGGTCGTAAATTGTGCTCATGCAATGCCAAAGATAAACTGAAAAATGTGTCATTTTTTCAGGTTGAGTGGAATCTCCTACCCGTTTACAAAAATACGCCATCCGTGACATCGCCAGTTAAATCGAAAGGTGGTCAAAAGAGCGTTGGCGATGATGATGATGATGACGACGGGGTGGGTGAATATGTTGAGATTGATGAATTGGTATTAGAACCTAAAGCCTCCAAAACTGGTGGTGTAAAACCATTTTCTGACCTAACGGTCGAGGAATTACAGGGCGTGTTTAAACAATGTAAAATGTCGAGTTTAGCGAAGATTTGTGGGAAGGAAGCTTACGATGGGAAAATCTTCTCTATGTTTTCGAAAGAAAACCTGGAGTCGAAACCCTTCCGTTTAAAACCGCCCGATCTGATGAAATTGGACCGTATAAAAGAGGGCTGGAGACCGAGCCATACGAAATGACACAGCAATGGACTTCCCACTTATCGGTGACAGAGCTGTGGACTATTAATTGCTTCTCCAGATTCTTGATTGTCGAACAATGTGTGAAATAGCTTTATGTAACACCTGCTTCCACTGAAATGATCGTCGCCGACAAACACATTTGTTAATTGTGACAACGTTTTAATTAAATGGCAGGTTTTCAAAGAAAAAAATAGCAAATCCTTCAATACTTATACCATAGTTAAAGGAGCTAAATCGCTAATATTTGGGGGCTAGAAATTGACACAAATGGGACGCAAGGCATATAATAATTTAACATGGATGTACATAAACTGATTTACATCCAATCGTTCACGTCGGTAAGACCACACCATCAATGTTGATTTAAATTGACAAATAATTTGTGTTTTCAACGTCGAAGACTTTCAATGATATTGAGTTAGAGACTTAGCTACTTTAAACGATGCTTTGATTTAAGGCGCTTTTAGATATCTAGTGCGTGACATCGGTCACTTGTTATTGCTTACTGCAGCCATGTTGTAATTTACATGTAGGGTGTTCTTAAATACTTTACACACACCATATTGTAAACACACGAAGCGGAAGATCTTAACATTTTACTGCACAACGGCAAGCATTGCGTATTTTGAATTCTTTGAGAAATGATATTGTAATTATTTAGTATTTTGTGCGTCGCCTATGATCTCCTGGCTTAGAATCAAAACTTAAATGTTGTAATATTTTCAATTTATCATATCTTTGTAAATACTGAATTGAATTGAATCATTATGTAACAATATTGTAGTTTGCAAGGGATTTCTCTGGAATTGTAAAGCAATCTAGCAACGTCCAGAGCACGAGGATCCCATTACACTGTTGACCAAAATAATTATCGAAGCTGATGTCTGGTTATTCTGCTAATAACACAACTTTAAAGCTAGCAAACACATTCTTATTTACATGACACAATAGCTAGAAAAATATGGCATTAATATTCATCCATTTTGCGATTGTTCATGACTGTTAAACCGATCTACTGTATCTAACCGGCAGCTTCAAATGTGAATTAATAAATAAGACTTGAGGAAGTCTGAAATTCATTATAGTTGATTCAGTCATTATTCATTTATAGTATTTTAATTGATATTGATTTATTTTGTACGGTGTTGTATTTTGTACCCCGCCTATTTCGAAATTCTTGCCTCACGACAAGACTATATAAATGGTAGAAATAGTGATATAACATAATGCAATTGTAAACTTCATATATGTTTAACTCGGTGTTCCACAAGGCAGTGTCTTGGTACTGAATTTATTTACGCTTTATACAACAAGACTTGATAAAGTAGCTTGTAAATATAGCATAATTTATATTCATTTATTTCTGTTATTTTGTATTTTACTTATATTTATTTTCTTTTCAATGATTTTATCACTCACATATTTTGTTAATATTTATTTGTGTGTAGATCACATTTGCGAATATAACTATATAACTGTTTCGAAATAATAATAATTACACAAATGTTATTCTTACTGTATTTAATTTGAAAAAGTTCACCGGAACATTATCACCATGTGCCATTTATTCCGGATCCAAATACTTCCGAGGGTCAAGTAGAATCTTGGAATATGGGACACTTTAGCGAGTGGTTTGTGACTTCTGTTCGACTGGTTGACGGGAAAGGTGTCGATTTGTTCGACCCCTACGCGCAAGCGAATTATTGAAATAAAATGAAACCATATGTTAGTCTCAAAATGACCTAGTTTGTGTCGAGTAGACGTTAAACCCCATTTCTCTCTCTCGCAAGCCATGAATTTGGTTATTTTTATTCGACGAAACACTACGCTAGTTTATAAGTGTAGTTATTTCCCTTGAATCGTATCCTTGGATCAACATCCACTCGGCAAACCTCGGTAGATTCCGGAACCCACAACTAGCCTCGGCGGTATGACAGTAAGTGATATGTACCTACGCCTATACAATTGCATTGCGGTGCCGGTTTACTTACTAGAAAAACTTGTCGCTTTTTGAAAGAAGGTCTCAAAATTGCGTCGTGCGAAGGGTATGTAGAATTATCAGAGCAAACTTGTCCTTGTCTAAAGAAAATCGGATAAACTTGAAAGAAAAACAGCTTCAGACTTTGTAAGATAGAACATTCTTTAAAGGCCTCGTCATGGGCAACACCGTTGGTAACCCGAGCAGTTGCAAGTAGTTCTAATGGTGGACTTCTTCATACAGCCGAGGCTAGATGTAGGGTACTGGAATCTGCTGAGGTTTGCCGAGTGGATCAACATCCTGATGTCAAATAAATGACACGGGGTTTAACGTCCTACTACTAAGTTCGATCAAGTATGGGGGGGTCACGGTGGCTAAGTGGATAAGGTGCTGGTTCGCTAGCCTGGAGGTCGGGTGTTCGATACCTGCATTGGCCGAGAAACTTCATCTCGATTTTCCGGCTTAGTCGTTCGGAAGGGACGAAAAACCGAGGTCCCGTGTGCACATTGGAGTGCACATAAAAGATCCCTTGGCAGTTGGAATTCGATATAAAAGTAGGCCGTAGCGCCGCTGCCCGGGCAAAATTTCCCTCATAGCACACTGTATGGCGTCCCGTCTTCCATTAGCCCAGGTTAGGTACAAAAGAGTAGGACGTTAAACCCCACTTTATTTCATTTCGAGCAAGTATGTTATAATTACTTTCTCTTAAATAAAAACATATATTGCATTAAACACGTGGTCTATATGTGAATGAGGCTGTGACATTCACAGAAATTGACAGTAGAAAAATGAAAATATGTATGAACTGCACAAAACATGGGAAGATGCACCCAGTTTTCTAGGACTAGTTTATGGGTAAGGTAACAGCTTACAAGCTGCAGAGGGGGTTGGGATGGCCTAGTGGTCTAGAGTGCCGAGCTTCGATCTCTAGCTGGCCGGTCACCTCTGGCTTGCGGCTGTGGTTTTGAGCCCTGGTGTGAGCGTATGTGGCATAGAGATAGAGGCCCTTCTCAACCTCGTGGGTTTCCTCCGGGCACTCCGGTTTCCTCCCACTGCTAAAGACCCCTAAGCGCAAGCGAATTATTGAAATAAAATTAAAAACCATATGTTAGTCCCGAAATGACCTAGTTTGTGTTGAGTGGACGTTAAACCCCATCTCTCTCTCTCTCTCTCTCTACAACCCAGTTAATTATGCCGGAATGCTCACTAGCCCGCGGTTTCAGTAGTCCATCGACATCAATTATTAGGGTTAGGGTTCATTAGTCCACCCATATCTATTATTAGGGTTAGGGTTCACCGATATCTATTATTAAGGTTAGGTTTATTGATACCAATATCTATAGTATTTGTTATAGCCGCGGACTGGTAAACACCTTTCTAATAATGTACACAATAAACTAAAAAGAGTTGTTTTACGAATTTTAAAAACTGAACAAGACGAGCCTATTTCGAACTCGGTTTTTTTTTATTCATTGAGTCCATTATTAACTGCACAACTAAACGACGCTTGTCACCAGGACAAATTTCTTTGTAGCAGTAATGTTGTTACCTTACCCATATAAATAAAATCTCGTGTTTAGCACATCGCCAAAGCCAAGTCAACGATACAATTCATTATTGTTTGCACTGTTGCGTTAATGAGATTTTACATGGCCATTTTCAACCATCGTATATTAATTATATGTTATTAATTTTAATTTCTCAGTGCATCGTTTTAATTTGCTATATTTCAATCGGGCCTATTAACATAAGCTGAAAATCGAACTTCCGGAAATGAAGCTATGTGTTCGGATATAGATAACCTTTCATTCCACGAAACTCCAGATTAAATCGATCTGATACGTTAGTGGATTAGCATTGTATATGTTTTACGATAGGATGCTGGTGATGATATTGATAAGAAAAGGCTGCCAACATTACATATTACATTACATTGGGTGGCCGAATAGTTAGCGTGTGTGCTCCCACGTCATAAAGTCAGACACTGAGTTAACTGGCGTCGTTTCGATTCTACGATTGTACGTGACAAAGAGTAGGGTCACCTGTCCAACCACGTCGGTTTTCCCCGGGTCCTCCGGTTTCCTGCCACTGCTAATGACCCCTACGCGCCATCGAATTTTTGAAATAAATTGAACCAGATGTTAGTCCCAAAATGACCCCCCTCTCTCGCTCACACACACACATACCCACACACATTTGATATAGTGCACATCACGGCCATGCTTACAATGGGTCTTCGGGTGTTGCAATGACGAAGTGGGTAAAACGCTGGCTCGCTAGCCTAGAGGTCGGGTGTTTGATCTCTGCATTGGTCAAGGATGTTCCCCTTTGTCGTTGATGCAGGACGGTGGACCTGACGAGGACAGCTGTCTAATAGTTAGGATGGGACGAAAAACTACCTGTCTATTGCAGGTCTGTTTTCTGGTGTCACATGTTGCACAAATTATTTAGATCCCTGCATTAGCCGAGAAACTTCAGCCAGATTTTCCGGCGTGATTTCCCATTGTCAGTGATGCAGGACGGAGGGCCTGACAAGGACAGCTGTTTAATCGTTCGGATGGGACGAAAAGCCGAGGTCCGTTACACACATTGGCGTGCACATAAAAGATCCCTTGGAAATTCGTAGTGCCGCTGTCCGGGCGAAATTTTTTCCTCATAGCACACCGTATTCATTAGCCCAGTTTAGGGACAGAACAGTAGGACGTTACACTCCATTTCATTTCTTTATGTTAGTTATACATGGTTAATAAATCAGTAGCCGCAATATAATCGCTACTATGGGATACCGCAACATACTGTTCTACTGTAATTCAACTTGCCATGCAGCTAATCAGTCATCTGTGCAAATATGTATCGGTTCTTATACCTATTAATAATGGATTATGTCTTGATGCTCACTCATCCAAACTTATGAGTTAATTCATCTAAAGTTAAGTCTCAATCAGGCGTGCGTTACGCTGCCGTAGCGTGACACCAACGCAACATGTACGTCAGATAATGTTAAGAGTGTATACAGTATTCATTGCAAAGTGGTCCGTTATTAAAAGAAAATAGGATACTCTTGAAAGAAAAACAGATTCAGACACTGAAAGTTTCTTGAGATAAAACATGCATCTTTCTAGGCGCCGCCATTTTTCACGCGGGACTTGGAACTAGTTCCAATGGCGCCACTCGGCAAATCACGACAGATTCCGGAACCTACATCTAGTCTCGGCTGTATGACAGTAAGTGATATGTACCCACGCCTATACATTTGCGACGCGGCTACCGGTTTACTTTAACAGGAAAACTTGACGCCATTGCAAACAAACAAGACACTATGGACGCAGCCATGATTCATCCGGGACCTTTAAAGTAGTTCCATGACACCATGGGCACAGTCATGTTTCTTCCGGGACTAGATGTAGGTTCCGGAATCTGTCGCCATACAGCCGAGGTTAGATTAGGGTGCCTGAGTCTACCGAGGTTTACCGAATGTCGGCCCTAGCAATGGGCATGCCTCATTAGACTAAATATAGGGTTACGCGGAAAGGGCTACTAAAAACAAGCGCAAGGACTGTGATAGCGCATTATTCACATTTTTTAAACAAAACGACCCTGCTTTTGCGACACTTGTGCAGTGCCCTTACGTAACCAAACTACCGACACCCACCTCGCACTTTGACCTACGCAAATGCATACGCTGGGTGGCACAATTTGTAACACAGAATAATCGACGCGGCTTTTGTGACAGGCTTAACAGGTGTATTTTGTATTTAATATCTTGCTCCGTTTTAAGATTTACAGAGTATGTGTGGACATTTTGAGTAATGCGCATTTTCCCTTGCAAGGAGATCCTGGCTTCGATCTCGATGTTGACTCAAAAATGAAAAATAAATCCATGAGATTTCCGGTATGGTTTCACCTTGTCAGTGGTGCCGGAGAGAGGGCCCTTAAGGACCTTTGACCGAATTCGACGAACATTTGATGGCGATGCTGTTTCCCTGGCACACTTTCCCTCAAAGCACACTGCATGACGTATCACCCTGATCATTAAATGGGTTGGTGCGTGGACGTAATTATAAAAAAAAGTGATCGTTAGAACCAGGATTTCAGACGTACATAAAATTCCAATTCGCTAGAACGCTTAAACAGTTTATGTCCTCGTTCCGTTTTATATTATTATTTTTATTTTATTATTTATACTAATACCATTAAAATAATATAGAAACATAGTCTGAAAACCTTAAAAAAAATTCACAATAATGATTTATATAAATCTGTGGTGTCAAGCAAGGATCACATTTAAGTTATCGATTATTCCTTAGATGTGCTAATACTCTTATTACAAACTATTATATTTTTTAAAATATTATATTATGCACGCCTCCTAATACTCTTGTATTGTAAACTATTATGTTATTAATTATTATTCTATGCACACGCCCCTAATATCATCCACGAATCCGGCGTATTGATCATTCGATATATTAAGATACCGAGATGCAGCAACAGTACTTAACTTGGATTTATTGGAAGATACAGTTTGGTGTGAAAATTCAACGGTTAGATTAACGTTTGATCTTGCATGATCAAACAAACAAGACTAAACTATATCATTGAGCCGTAAAATACAAAACATTCTTTAAAATGCCGGGTTCTCTAAACATGATTGGCTTAACATTTATTGATTCGACTGTATATACATCACTTTCTGGAGAATGAGAAGCCGCAATCCTTGATAAAAATATGAAAAGGCTGTGATTGGTTTAGGAATTCAAGTAATGTGCTTCATAAAACTAGATAATCATAAGCATCTACATAAAATTCCAATTCGCTAGAACGCTTAAACAGTTTATGTCCTCGTTCCGTTTTATATTATTATTTTTATTTTATTATTTATACTAATACCATTAAAATAATATAGAAACATAGTCTGAAAACCTTAAAAAAAATTCACAATAATGATTTATATAAATCTGTGGTGTCAAGCAAGGATCACATTTAAGTTATCGATTATTCCTTAGATGTGCTAATACTCTTATTACAAACTATTATATTTTTTAAAATATTATATTATGCACGCCTCCTAATACTCTTGTATTGTAAACTATTATGTTATTAATTATTATTCTATGCACACGCCCCTAATATCATCCACGAATCCGGCGTATTGATCATTCGATATATTAAGATACCGAGATGCAGCAACAGTACTGAACTTGGATTTATTGGAAGATACAGTTTGGTGTGAAAATTCAACGGTTAGATTAACGTTTGATCTTGCATGATCAAACAAACAAGACTAAACTATATCATTGAGCCGTAAAATACAAAACATTCTTTAAAATGCCGGGTTCTCTAAACATGATTGGCTTAACATTTATTGATTCGACTGTATATACATCACTTTCTGGAGAATGAGAAGCCGCAATCCTTGATAAAAATATGAAAAGGCTGTGATTGGTTTAGGAATTCAAGTAATGTGCTTCATAAAACTAGATAATCATAAGCATCATTCAATAAGTGCACAGACTTGCAAAGATATGCGAATAAGCTTCAATCAGTGGTATATATAACATGTTGCGTCTGTAGATGGTTTGGGGAATTCAACTGTATATCTTATGTGCTTCACAAAGAACAGATAATCATCGTTCATAAGCCCACAGACTGACAAAGATTGGGGAATAATAAACGGCAATCAGTGGTAAAATATGAGGATGTGGAATTGTTTTCGGAATTCAACTCTTCGTAGTTTAAAATGTGCTTGATAAAGACCAAATACCCTTGCGCATCGTTCAGTAAGCCCACAGTAATCGTATTTCAGACTATGACCTGTGTTTAGAGACCGAACCTTTGGTTATAAATAGTGATTTACCTCTAACTTCTAACATCATGGGTTCATTTGCAAGAATGTATGGACATTCTGTATTATGTTACGTATGTAATTTGGTATTGTTAAATCATTACATAACGGCTACACTGATATCTGAATATGGTATCATTCGTCCATTTTCAAATACCACTAATATCGCGGCAAATATAACACGACTGGAGACGAAGGGGTCGCGGAGTTACCTGGATTGTTTTGGAAGTTGTCTACGTTTATCACAGTGTGATTCTCTTGTCTTTTCGTTTAACATGTGTTATATGTATTCTACAAATGGCGGCATATTAAATAAAGAATCATTGGAAAATCCGGATGAGAGTATTTATGGTGTAGTTTCAAGCAGGGTAAGTACATTTACACAAAGTAGCAATGCATAGTTAAACGTCAACAAAGTGATAGAATTTCATGAATGTAGAAGTAGGGTTATAAATGAACACTGTCACCAGTGTAGTTTATTCCTTGGCGTGTACTTCAATTAACTCACGACAGCTGAATTCAACGAGGAGTACATGGAAAATGTGCCTTTCCCGACAAAAGTCTTCTCATAGCATAGCTCGTCCTCGTTGTTGCCGAGAGTAAGTCATTAACCCCTACAGCACATTGGGAAAACATCTATCATCCGTTGGGAGGGACCACAATGACCGGCTGATTGCAAAATACATTATGCACGTTGTTATTTTCTTTTTTAAATAATTCCCGAACATCTTGTAAGTAGTAAAATGAAACATGAACATTGTAAGTATAATAGAAAGTAAAAATATGATAATTTTGTTACAGATGCCGTGTAATAAAAATGGTTTTATAGTAGATGGTGTGTGTCAGTGTTACTACAGATGGACAGGTGCACTATGTGATATATACATGGAAGGTAAATAAAATATTACATAATACATATGTCATTAGCCCTGTTTCCTTTGTCGAAAACAGGGGATCACGGTGGCTAAGTGGATAAGACGCTAGCTCGCTAGTCTGGGGGTCGGGTGTTCGATCCCTGCATTAGCCGAGGAAGTTCATCCAGGTTTTCCGGCGTGGTTTCTCTTTGTCTTTGGAAGACGGGGTGCCTGACAAGGACAGCTGTCTACACGTTCGGGTGGAACGAGAAATCGAGATCCCGTGTATACATTAGCGTGCACGTAAACGATTCCTTGATAGTTGAAATTCGATATAAGAGTAGGCCTTAGTGCCACCTCCCGGGCACAATTTCCCTCATAGCAAACTGCATGGCGTATGCCCGCCTTTATTAACCCAGTTTTGGACCAGAACAGTAGGACGCTAACCCCCATATCATTTCATTTGTCGAAAACAGTTGATCTAGAGCCGGCGTATCAACACTTTTAATGGTAGTTATTAATACACCTATCTATATTTTCTGTCATATTGGGAGGTGTGTTGGGGCAACTGGTCTGATATGTGCACGTAGCCATGTACGGAGCCCCTTAGTTGCACGATTCTACCTGAAGCAAGTGAAGTGGTTTCAATCTAAAGCTTATACGCTTCCCCAATCTCGTGATCATTCTCATGTTTCCACTTTTTCCCCCCACTGCTAAAATATTATTGAAATAAAATTGTACCGTGTATTAGTCCCAACAAAAATCTTGTTGGTGTCGAGGTACGTTATCAATCTCCATCCACGCAGCCCCACCCTCTCTCTCGTCTTTAATGGATTCAGAGCTCATTCATCCCTAGATTTATTAAAGAGAGAGAGAAATGGGGTTTAACGTCCACTCAGCATTAACTAAGTCATTTCCGGACTAACATATGGTTTGATTTTATTTCAATAATTCGCTGGTGCGTACGGGTGTTTAGTAGTGGGAAGAAACCGGGGGACCCGGAGAGAAACCCCGATGTTGGACAGGCAGATTTATTCAAAGCAGACAAATGGGTATATACATATTGGTTACCTACTTTAAAAGATTGTAATCATAATGTTATATCTGTTTTGTTACATGGGGAGTAGGATGACCGAATGGTTAGCACGTGTGCGTTGTATCATAAGGTCTGTCAGTCAGTCAACTGGCATGGTTTCGATTCACCGGTTGTAAGTGACAAGGAGTAAGGTCGCCTGTCCAACCTCGTGGGTTTTCTTGGGTCCCCCGGTTTTCTCCAATTGCTAAATAAAGACTCATGGGCGCAAGGAATTTGTTGAAATAAATGACCTAGTTTATGTCAAGTGAACGTTAAACCCCATTTTCGCTCTCTCTGTTTTGCGAAATAGTTGATTTCAACAAAAATGTTGGACAGCTGAGAAAATATCGGAAACAAACTGAACTCCGGACTAACATATGAATATACACTTTCAGAGAGCTGCAGTATCATCAACACATGGACGAAGCGATACAAGTTAGGAGACGGAAATATAGATGATATGAAAACTGATCTGGTTAATCAAGTCAATGTTGGTTCAAGTGTTGTCGTACTTCAACAAGATGCTGGTAGACAAAGGCTTTACAAACCTACTATTGTTTATGGAGGCCTGAAGGATGAAAGACTGTACGCCCAAATCTCCAACGAGTTGGGCCTAAATGGAACTGCTTTCCTTCCATTTGCGGAGAGATTGCATCGAACTTTTTACATAGATGATACGTTAATGGTGGCTACTCAGTTCGATAATACTTCACATATCTCCAATACATCCTATACTTGGTTCACTAAATCTGATTTGCGCCATTGTTTCAACACGACATTAGGAGGCATTCGTCATAGTTCTGCCGATGAATGCTTCACAAAAATACAAAATGGAGGCGAACTTTACGTAAAAATTGGCGAAAAGGGTGGGTTTGCTACCTTTGAAAGAAAAACGCCAGAAATGAATGATTTTGTCTTTTCCTTGCCGTTTCATCAATCTCTGATAGATTTTAACAGCGAGCTCATATCCACAACGCCCCCAGCATGGTCTATTGTGGTTGGTAGTTCTGCGTCCACCAATATATCAACCTTGACTATTGAGTTGAGCGAAGGGTCCTACACTCATAATATTGTTAGGTCATCAGAGAACATCAATTTCTATGTTGGACCATGCTGGCACCAAGTTTACTACAAAGACGTCAACGGAACAGGAACTGACGAAGGTTCCTATGATGCCTTATTGGATGCCGTTATGTCGGGGAAAAGGGTTAGGGTCAAATTTGGCTCGCACGAAAAGGTGTTAACTGTGACCATGACCTACATTGGAAGCTACAAGCTTAAGGTAGACGCCATTTTTAATTCGTTGCCATACAGGCCTAATAATGATGAAAACATTTCACCGCTTATAAGATTTTACCGAATCGATACTGACGGCAAAATGTCTTACTGCTCTGTTGATGTAGGGTCCGATACGATTCAACAAGACTATGCATTGAATGTTCCGACATCGTCCTTTTGGTATGTTGAATTGAGATCATGGCGCCTGGTGCTGAAGGTAAACGACACAGGAGATGTGGTGGCAGGATCTATCGATGCCTTAAAACAAGCTATACAGGGCGGCAAGGGTATCAGAGTTCAGATGATTTGCAATTGGTTTGTCTTAAATATGGATATTACTGTGGCGGAGTTGAAATTGGACGGAGATGTTATTTTTCAATCGGGACCACACGTGCTGAAGACTACACGCGAATGTCACGTTGCTACCTTTCTTATTGATAACAATTTTAATGTTACCACCAGAGAATGGAGCTTTGTCAGAGATAACATCTCAGATAGTGTTGGTTTGCTTTCTTTTAGAACCAATTGGTTCATTGATGATTAAATTCGACTGCTGTTAAAAGACATGGTTTACGTCCACCATCCAATATCTTAAATCGTCAGTCTAAAATTGCTCTACTAAGCCATCGTATTAATGTAGTTACTTGTACATATCAGGCGCGGATCCAGAGAGGGGGGGGGGGTCCGTGAGCATTCAGTACGTTGTCTTGTTAGAACATAATTGCTAGTATGTGTGGTTTATTTCTATCCGCGATTGCGTGCGTCTGTGTTGGCGTCGTGCCGCAACCAAATCAAGAACCAACAGTAAACAGGATGACATATTTGTATTTTATTTGGCCGTGCCACTTTACTTGTATTTTACATAAAAGGCGATTTCTGAGTTATACTCGATAACAAGTCAACTCCGATGCATTTCGGGGGGTTGGGGTGGCCTAGTGGTCTAGAGTGCCACGCGTCGACCTCTAGCTGGCCGGTCACCTCTGGCTTCAAACTGTGTTTTCGATCCCTGGTGTGAGCGTATGTGGCATGGAGATAGGGGCGCCTTCTCAACCTCTTGGATTTCCTCCAGGCACTCCGGTTTCCTACAACTGCTAAAGACCACTACGCACAAGCGAATTATTGAAATTAAACCATATGTTAGTCCCGAAATGACCTAGTTTGTGTCGAGTGCACGTTAATCTCCATTTCTCCCTCTCCCTCTCCGATACATCTCCGAGATAAACTCGGTACAAGTAAACCCCTATGCCAAGTCAGCCCCGATGTCCAACTGGCATAGTTTAATAGTTAATAACCTCATCGCTGATAATCCAAATTTGTGATTTGGTCTGTTATTAAAAAGGGAAGAAATGCCAGAAGGACAGTTTAAGTGAACGTTGATTACTCCATCTCGAGTAATTCTAAGTTGTGAGTAGGTCCGTTCTTAAAAATAAAATAAAATTAGATCTCAATAAACAGAGGGAACTGTTGAAATTATTAAGCTTTAATTATTTCTTATGAATAACTACACTGCCTATTAATCCTTTTAATTCTAGAAAACAGTCGATCAAGTACTTTGAGTTTTAATTTTTTTTAATTCTAGAAAATAGTCGATCAAGTACTTTGAGTTTTAATTTTAGAAAACAGTTATCCTTTTAGATAAAGTTCATCTGTTTTCCTTGTAATTTTAGAAACCAGTTGAACACGCATTTATTTGAATTTTGATTAAAGTCATCCTTTTATTTCTAGAAACCAGTTGATCATGCACTAAAATTAATCCTTTTTATTCTAGAAAGCAGTCGGTCCTGCACTTTTTTTTTATTTTTTTTTTTTTTGTTGAGATTTAGATAAAAACATTTTTTTTTTTACTTTTAAATTAATTTTAAGGCGTTACCCAACTGTTAATTAATCCATTTGAATTTCAAACCCGTCGACCATGCACTCATTTGAGTTTTAAATTAATTGTAGTGTGTTACATAACACTTGATTAATCCTTTTAGATATAGAAGATAGATATTGACTTTTTATTTTCGTAATGGGAATAATTTAATAAAACATTCAAGCAGATTAAATTGAATCTTCATCGTGTTTTTCTTGCTTAACTTATTTTGCGGTAATTTGGTTTAATACTATAAAATATTTAGATATCGTTTATATTACGACGATCAACGATAGATTTAGGTCATACCGTCCGTTATCGTAATCCGGGTGGGGGGAATGGGTAGTATCGCAAGGCCTATTGTCACTGGCGTGTTTTAGAATCCCTGGTTGTATGTGACAAGGAGTAGGGTCGCCTATCCAACCTCGTGGGTTTTCTCTGAGCCCTCCGCCCCCCCCACTGATAAAGAATCCTACGCGCAAGCGAATTATTATTGAAATAAAAGCATGTACCGAAATGACCTAGTTTGTGTCGAGTGGGCGATAAACCCCACCTCTCTCTCTCTCTCTCTCTCTCTCTCTCTCTCTCTCTTCTCTCTCTCTCGTAATACAGGGAGATTTTTCTCCCTCCTTTTACTCCATAATGTACTGGAAATTTAACACATAGAAATGTTCGACGAAGTACGCGCGGAATCCAAAGTGACTGGCAGTCTTTGGCGTTTAGTTATTCCTGTCTGAACCGGTAGTATTCTGTTGTGGGGTATGTTAGTCTCATTCATCGAGTCGCTTCATTACAAATGTCGCTCAACAGCATTATGGCACACGTCGTGTAGATTCCTTGATACTATATGCTATAACTCAATCATTTACATACATCAGATGGACTTACCATGAAACACTCATTTACTTTAATATTAAAACACATATTATATATGTTATTACGTAAGCTGCATGGTCATGTTACATATAATATGTAGCATTCAAATACTGTATGAAATATAAATAAAAGTTATTAGAACTACCAAAAAGTGTATTTTTGTTATTTTTTGTTAATGTGTCTCAATGTTGAAACACAGAATGTAATACTACATAATCCTAACGCGCAAATTCATTAAAATGAAATGGGGTTTAACGTCCTACTCTTCTGCACCTGACCTGGGCTAATGGAAGACGGGCATACGCCATACAGTGTGCTATGAGGGAAATTTTGCCCGGGCAGCGGCACTACGGCCTACTCTTATATCGAATTCCAACTGCAAACGTTTACGTGCACGCCAATGTGTACACGGGACCTCGGTTTTTCGTCCCATCCGAACGACTAGACAGTTGTCCTTGTCAGGCCCTCCATCTGCATCACTGACAAGTGGAAACCACGCCGGAAAATCAATTATAAACAATGGAATCCCGAATAATACCTATTCCATTGTATTTAATGGGTTATCCATACGCTAAAACTTATCGCGCTCTATGGAATGTATTGCCAAAAAGAAAAACGCCATTCCTTGCTAAGAAATGCTGTTTTTGCAAATATGATAAACTCAATTCCGTTCTGTGAAAAGCCGTGTTGCCAATACGTTACACTCTATTCCGTTCTCGAAACTGTGTTTACGGGAGTCACGGTGGTTAGGGAGATGAGACGCTGGATATGTAGCCTGGAGGCCGGGTTTTCGATCCCTGCATTGACCGAGAAAGTTCACCGAGATTTTCTGATGTGGTTTCCCCTTGTCAGCGAGGACGTGACAAGGACAGCTGTCTGGTCGTTCGGGTAGGGACGAAAACTTGCGATCCCGTGTATACATTGGCATGCACGTAAAAGATCCTTTGGTAGTGGCGCTATCCGGGCAAAACTTTCCCGATAGTACACTGTATGGTATATACCAGCCTTCATTAACCAGTCGGATCAGAACAGTAGGACGATAAATATCATTTCATTTCATTGTTCCAATGTGTTTTTACATATCCCTATTGAAACGCCATGCATTTTTATCGGTCGATTTTCTGAGTTACACCCTGTAGGATGTTTACAGTAACGAATATGATAGTTTTAATTTGATTTTAATTTAGTTAAAGATGCGGGGGGGGGGATGGCCTAATAGTCTAGAGTGCCGCGCTTCGACCTCTAGTTGCGGCTGTGGTTTCGATCCCTGGTGTGAGCGTATGTGGCATGGAGATAGGGGCGCCTTCTCAACCCCGTGGGTTTCCTCCGGGCACTCCGGTTTCCTCCCACTGCTAAAGACCCCTATGCACAAGCAAATTATTGAAATAAAATTAAACCACATGTTAGTCCCGAAATGACATAGTTTGTGTCGAGTGGACGTCAAACCCCAATTCTCTCTCTCTCTCTCTCTCTCTCTCTCTCTCTCTTTAGTTAAAGATGCACTATGTAAGGTTTAGATAAAGATCTTTCCGTACGTGCTATAGAAATATTCTAAAATAGATAAATTAAAATGAGTATATTGAAAATTTCATTCAAGAGTTTTTATTTTGTTTAAGTTTTGACAAGATGTGACATGTTTATTATCGTAGTAGTGTTACTTGTTAATCGCGGCCCATCCCCGTTTCTCCATTTGTAAATAAAACCATTAAATGATGATCGTATTTCAATCCATTGACAGTGGGTCGTGGGCTTGTCGTGTGAATTTGTGTCTAAATAGCCGTATATATATTGAAGCTAAAATAAAAACCTGTAATAAGGGAGAGAGAGAGGGAGAGAGAGAGAGAGAGAGAGAGAGAGAGAGAGAGAGAGAGAGAAACGAGGTTTAACGTCCACTCGACATAAACTAGGTCATTTCGGGAAAACATATGGTTCAATTTTACTTCAATAATACGCTTGCGCGTAGGGGTCTTTAGCAGCAGGAGGAAAACGGACCCTACTGCTTGTCACGTACAACCGGAGAATCGACACCACGCCAGTTGACTCACTGATAAACCTTATGATGCAGCGCACACGCGGTAACCATTCGCCCCCCCCTCTGCAATAAGCATATTTAGCTTATACATAATGCATCTTTAAATTAAAATAGTATATAAAGATAGGAGATATCAAAATATTGACCGGCATTGTTTAATGTCAATTAATAGCATTTGATATATGTAATATAGAAAAATGTTGACTTTTGTATCTACCCCATATCGTCAATATATTCTGTCTAAACCCCGTGGCTTATTTACAAACAAAGCATGGTTAATGATGTTTCCAATGTGCCTTAGCTTCGCGAATTTTCTTTTTACACTCTATTAACCCTCTTAATGTAATACGAACAATATTTGTATTTCATGACACGTAGTTAAATGAGTGTACATCAACAAAAATTGACTTATTGTTTGATTTCTCGGAGCCACCATTTTAGTAATCTAAAGCCCAGTTTACAACCCGCCGTACCTGCTACTACGGGCGGTTTACGGGGAGAGTTTAAGTAAACCCGTGAGTGAGAGTTACGCGTCAGTTGCGTGTGTCCGGCACTGTAGAAGAAGGTAGACTAGCCACAGAAACATTTGGTCCAGCATATATAATAATAATGATAATAACAGGGGCGGATTGGGGCCGGGAACCGGCCCGGGCTCACGTGTTGGAGCGGCCCGTTTTACTGACCGCGGAGCCCGGACGGGGGCTTTTCCACGGGAAAATTTTGAAAAATGAACCCCAAATATGCGATTTGTTGGCATATCTGATTAAAATGTGATGAAATTTTCGGATGAAATTCCGAATTCCCATTGCAGGATTCCGAATTCCGGCCCACACCCAGCACACTCGGCCCAGAGAGTCTATTATACCAGCCCATTCCAGACTCCGTGATGGCGTGGCGGCCCGTTAAAGCCACCGGCCACATACAACATGATCATTATCGCTCCATGGCCGGTCCAATACCCCCCACCCCATATAATGTTTAGCAGAAAAGGGTTATTTTTTTAGAAGAATTGGACGAAACTATTTTTTTCATTTTTTGTCCGACAGGCTCTTCGGGCGAACGCCCGATCGCCTGACGGCCCAATCCATCCATAAGCATGCTCAAAGCGATTTTAACAGCAATAAACTATATGTCTGTTTAGTCAACATAAGATTGTTTGAACAAGTGAGTTTTTAATTGAGATTTAAAACTTGTAAGAGTTGTGCTGTCGCGAATGTTTTGGGGTAAATATAAAGTTTCCGTTCCGGTTATTGCGGCTGGTCTGCGAGCTACCAAACCCTACGACCCGTGCATATCAAAACACATACTAGATTTTAGTTTCATCAGAACTAATGAAGATGTGTTTACACCATACAGTGTGCTATGAGGAAATATTTGGTGCAGTGAGTAAGGTGCTGCCTCGATAACCATGTAATTATTTATTCATATCCTTGTATTTATCCTCTTATTAGACCTATGGAATGGAATGGGGTTTAACGTCCCATTGTTCTGCTCCAACTGGGATAATTTCGTTGCTGTTCTTAGTGCTTAACGTCCGAGTCCACCGAAATTGTTATCTAGACATATTGTCTATTTTTATTATCTCGGTGCAGGGAGAAAACCGCGGGATCAAAACCACAACCGCAAGTTAGAGGTGACCGGCCAGCTAGAGGCCGAAGCGCTGCTCCATAGACCACTAGTCCATACCAACCCCTGGGCTAATGAAGATGGGTCGACCTATATAGAATGGTTTGAGATGAGGTCACGTGCTTCAGTGAACACTCACCCGGAAGTACCGGCTTCGCCAGAGACGTTCTGGTCTAGTTTCACATTGTTAGGGGTGCAAGACGGTAGGTCTGGCGCGGAACAACATCTATTCGTTCTTCAGGCCTGAAATGTTATCTGAATTATTAATTAGACTAGACATTAAAGATACATTATGCACGATTTACATAAAAAGACCCTATTTCTATAATAGCTCAAAAATAGATAATGTAAACTGAAAATATTGAAATTTTCATTCAAATGACTTCATACTGAGCCACGTTATCACTGTTTGTAGTTTTGACAAGATGTGGGCCTGGTATATTCGAATCTTAGTCTCGCTTTTCCATTTTTAAATTAAATTTTTAAATGTCGAGCCGTTCTAATCTAGTTAAAAATCTCGAGTATCCGATGCCATCGAGGGTTGATTTTGGCCTCGTCGTGTTAATAAATCTCTAGTTAATAGTTTTTATAACTCTTCAGGCCGAACGACAGACCTGCAATAGGCAGATTTAGCTCTTGCGTATTATTCAACTCTCGTTGTCATCGCTGTGATATTTAGCGGATCGGAATACATTTTTTGTAAAATAATTAAACGTATAAAAAGAGACTAGCCTAAAACTCTAAGGTTTAATCTCACTGTGCCACCCAATCAACTGGTGTTATGGGGTAGTGGTGTGAAAAGTTAAATAAACAAAGGATTATAGACTGTATCCTTATTAGTACTGTTCACCTAGTTAAGTTTTAATTATTTTAATGATGAAAATATATAAGTTAAGTTCACGTGTCATCGGTTATCGAGTATCTTAAATATTACTCACCCATCTTTCATTCAGACAGTACTCATAAATCAATCAAATATATGATTAGAAACTCACTATCATTTTATAATGATAGTTGTCACCCCCAATTCAATTATATTTTTTAAAATGGCACAAGTGCGTGTACGGTTTATTCCTAATGCTCAAGGAGGTCAAAATTTAGTTAATTTTCGGTATAAGTATAGAGTACGAAATACGAAAACCAATAGCACCCATTGGCGATGTTGCAACGATCAACACATCAAATGGTATGGTAAGAAGCTACGGTCAGAACCACAACCATCCATCCGACGACAATGCTATAATAGTACAAGAGTTTATTACCTCAATGAACGCCAAACTAGAACATACTTGTCAGCCAATTACTTCCATTTATAACGAATGTTTATCTGGTAAGTTTACCCTTTTTAACTTTAACAAATAATTATGTAACATTATTATATTAATATTTAGTATAGCATGTTTTGTTTAAGTCATTCTTTTATATCTGTTATTAAATATGTTCATTTATGGAGTTTTTATTTTTATCATTTGAATTTATTTTGTATTTGTTGGTTTTTATTTTCCAGATTTCAGACGCGAAGCCGAAGATATAATCAAGCATGTTCCGACATACTTTAGCCTACATGCATCGTTGTACAGAGCCAGATCCAAAAATCTACCCCGACTTCCAAGTCAGCGCTCAGATATTGAACTACCACATGCCTACAGCCATACTTCCAGAGGTGACAGGTTTCTTCATTTAGTAGGGTTATGATTTATGTTTGATACATGTATTTGTTGTTAAGTTTATGTTATTTATTGTGAATAAAGTTGTTAATTAGTTTAAACCTAGTAGTTTTAAAAAACGGACTATACTTTTAACACCATTGTATTCGATAATCCCCTTGTGTGATTAATCCCCCCATGAGAACAATAGCGGGTGGCACAGTGAGAATACCCCAACTCTAAAGCTAATATCTCGACTCCGAGTGGAGCATTTTGACTGAAATTTTCAGCATATTCTATTGACGTTGTTTATCTTTTAACTAGTATAGCGAGAACTGTTAACTTTGTATCTAAATCTCCAATAATGTCCCTTTAACTTAAACATGATATGCATGGGATGTTCTTTAGTCAGGGTATGATTTTACGAAGTTCAACGAACATTGCTTTGATCTACCGGGTTTGAATGAATGAAAGCACAAAGTATTACAACGAGAACCCTTTTACACAACTCGGTGGTGCTCGAAGGAAACTATAACCAACAATATCGGGAACGTGCTTTGATTATGCCCAAGGCATGAATATTTATTATTATCACCCAATAATACATTCTACATGTACAGTAGATATCGCTTTCGTGATACATTTCATAATCTACTGCGATATATCCTTAGGAGATATCACTTTACATGAATTTGATTGGTCAACCGAAAAGGCACTACTTTTTTTATTTTCAAAAAACAGTTCTTTTTTTATTATAAGTAACTTCTTTCTTATTAAACAGGAACTATTTTTATTCAATTGACCTTGGTAGAAACCCTAAGGTCAATATAGAAGACTTACAATGGTTGAAGTGCGGTCAAAAAATGATGTATCACTACGCCATAATGTAGTCAGGTTCAGTAAAAGTGAAATCTATAGCAAAGAATTGTATTTATTTATTTGTGCATGTAAGAAAGGATTGGATGACAAATAAAATCTCCTATTCGACATTTTTTTAATATCAAAAAATATCAACACGCTCCGGTTAAGTAAAAAAAAGAATCGAAATCGACAGAACTGGCGAAAGGGACCAACCAGAGTTAACATTGAAGTCAATGGGAAATAATTATTGTGGTGTGCCTTAATACATATTGTATTGCAATATGTAGAAAATCTCTTACTCGTCTTTTGTGATATCAATTTACAACTCAGCCGTTTCTGGCAATTTGGAACTTTTCACCAAAAATGTAGTTCCTTTTAATTGACCGAAAATTCGTGTATACAGCACAAGCGATATCTAATGTAGAATGTGTTATTGGGTTATGAAGAGTTTTCTCCTATGGGCATCCTGGGAAACATATGCGTCATGTCGAACATGGTGAGAGAGAGAGAGAGAGAGAGAGAGAGAGAGAGAGAGAGAAATGGGGTCGACACAAACTAGGTCATTTTGGGATTAACATATTGTTCAATTTTATTTCAAACATTCGCTTGCGCGTAGGGGTCTTTAGTGGGAAGAAACCCGAGTGCCCGGGGGAAACCCACGAGGTTGAGAAGGCGCCCCTATGTCCATGCCACATAAGCTCACACCAGTGATCGAAACCGCAGCCGCAAGCCAGAGGTGACTAGCCAGCTACGGGTCGAAGCGCGGCACTCTAGACCACTATAGCCATCCCAACCCCCGAACAACATGGTGGTAAGGAATGTTGAGAGCCTAAATACAGCAAATGAGTTGAATACGTAATGTTGTAAACCTATCGACAGCGTAAATCCGGCAAGAGAAAGACAAACGCGAAATTCAGCTCAATCATATTTTATTGCGTTCATTGTAAATACTTTATTTTATCCATGCCCATTAAAGTTTGCCATATATTGTTCGTATTTCGTTTGGCTAAATTTGGGATCGTTCGGGCATATGTGAACATAATGCACACAGCATATTGGATACTTAGCTCCTTCCACATCAACTTTTACCATGTAACACCCAATTCGATCACTGGTATCTTCTTTGGAGCATCTACAGATATAAACAATACGAACAGAATTGAAATGGGGTTTAGCGTCCTATTGTTCTGCTTCGATTGGGTTAAAGAGGACGGGCATACGCAATACATTGTGTTGTGAAGCGGTAAATTTTGCCCGGATAGTGACGCTATAGCCTACTCTTATATATCGAATTTCAACTGCCAAGTGATCATTATGTACGATTAGACAGCTGTCCTTGTCAGGCCGTCCGTCCTGCCAGGAAACTAGTGTAAAAGTAAGTACATCATATATAGCTGCAGAGAGAGAGAGAGAGAGCGAGAGAGAGAGAGAGAAAGAGAGAGAGAGAGAGATGGGGTTTAGATGGGGTTTAACTTCCACTCGACACAAACTAGTTTATTTCGGGACTAAATTATGGTTTAATTTTATTTCACTAATTGCTTGCGCGTAGGGTCTTTAAGGGTGGGAGGAAACCGGAGTACCCGGAGTAAACCCACCAGGCTGGACAGGCGACCCTATTCCTTGCCACGTACAACCGGGGATTCAAAACCACGTCAGTTGACTATATGGCTCTAGCTGATCAATGTATTGATTGGAATCCGTGTTAGGGTTTGTCTTCGGTCATTCAGGTGCCAAGGTGGCGGTTAAGCCACTGGTCGACAGCGAATTGAATTGAAATTCAGTTCAACTTCCTACTGGAGTAATGCATTGTGCTATGAGGAACATTTTGCCCAGACAGTGGCCTTATGGCTTACTCTTATTTCAAATGCCAACAGTACACGGGACCTCGGTTTGTCGTCATATCCGAACGATTATACGTTGTTCCTTGTCAGGTCCTCCGTCATACACTGCTGAAAAGGGGGGACCACACCGGAAAATTCCGATGAACTTTCCTGGCAAACGCATAGATCGAACACGGGACCTTCATGTTAGATAGCCAACGTCCTACTTGCTGAGCTACCGTGCCCCTATACCCAACAGAGCAATACGTGGCATGGAACTTTAAAAGATGAATAGAAACTTACTTTTCACAGATAAAGCTGCTCTCTTCACAAACGCATCGGGTACAGTCATCTGTGAACCATACGTCACCGGCCTCTTTATCATCGGGACAATCACCTGTCATAAAATAAAGTAACCCACACATCAGAATGCATACATATTTCTGGATATGTTCATACCTCGCGGTTAAAAAGGATTATATAATAGGGAAATTAATATGCCTACTATTTTTTCAGTTTTGGTGAGAGAGAGAGAGAGAGACAGACAGAGACAGAGAGACACAGAGACAGAGAAATGAGGTTTAACGTCGACTGGACACAAACTAGGTCATTTCGAGACCAACATGGTTTGATTTAATTTCAATAATTCGCTTGCTCGTAGGGGTCTTTAGCAGTGGTAGGAAACCGGAGGATCCGGAGAAAAACCCACGAGGTTGGACAATTTTGGTGTAAAGCATTATTGGGGTCATGTCAAGACATATACAGGTCGGCGAAGCGATATTTCAAGCTCTATACCACCTGTTCATAGCAAGTGACAAGAAGTAGGATGGCCTGTCCAACCGCGTGGGTTTTCTCCGGGTCCTCCGGTTTCCTCCCACTGCTAAAGACCCCTAGGCACAAGCGAACTATTAAAATAAGAATTTTTTTTAAAAATTTATTAGTCCCAAAATGACCTAGCTTGTGTCGATTGGACGTTAAACCCCATTTCTCTCTGTCGCTCCTAGCAAATGGTGTGTAGACAGGCAACCATAAGACAACCGGTGTTGTCTGCGATGTCAGTTCCGTGGAAGCGGACGTAAAATAAAGCTGTTTCACACACACAGATAACCGATGTAGGAGGTTACAGTTTATAGCGAAATGAAATGAAATGGGGTTTAACGTCCTACTGTTCTGCTTCGAACTGGGCTTACGAAAACGGACATACCCCACACAATGTGCTATATGGGGGAATTTTGCTCGGACAGCGGCACTACGACTTATTCTTATATCGAATTCCAACTGTCGAGGGAGTCTTTTACGTGCACGCCAACGGGTATGTGGAATTTCGGTTTTTGTGTCCCATCCGAACAACGAGGCAGCCGTCCTTGTCAGGCCCTCGGTCCTGCATCACAGACAAGGGGGAACCACGCATCAGGAAAATCAGGATGAACAATGCAGTGATCGAACATCTGGGCTAGCATCTTCCCACTTAGACACTGTGACCCCCGATTCGCCATTTTTTTTTTGCACATGTAGAAAATATAAACAAAACCAAAAAAAACCGTGGGTACAAGCTGTCACCAAGTGTGTGAATTATGTACTGAGAATTGATTTCTATTTCGTGATTTTGTTTATACTACAGAAGAAGTTATTGATTGGTATTTTAACTCTACTCATAAAACATATTTTATTACAAAAAACAACCACATTTATAAACTAAAACAAATATAAATTTAGTCCATTATGGATAAAACGAAATGATATCTCGCTAACAGAGTAAGTACATTTAATGTTCAGTGTGGCTAACGTATTTTCTATAGTAACTTGTGGGGTGATAGCATGAAGAAGCCAATGGTGGAAGGCTGGCCTGTTTAGGCAGCACCGGGGTTTCGTTGTAATCCACAAAATCATGCTGGAGGCCTCGGTGTCTTCATTAAACCCAGTTGGTGCAGAAAAGTAGACCATTAAAGAGAGAGAGAGAGAGAGAGAGAGAGAGAGAGGATAGAGAAATGGGGTTTAACGTCTACTCGAAACAAACTAGGTCATTTCGGGACTACCATATGGTTTAATTTTATTTCAATAATTCGCATGCGCGTAGGGGTCTTTAGCAGTGGCAGGAAACTGTACGTCTCGGAGTAAACCCACGACATTGAACAGGCGACCCTACTCCTTGTCACGTACAACCGGGGATTCGAAACGACGCCAGTTAACTCAATGACAGGCTTTATGATACAGCACGCATGTGCTATCCATCCGGCCACCCCCACCCCAACCCCCAACCCCCAGGCATTAAACCCCCATTTCATTTCTAAATATTCTACTATAATAAACTTTTTTTTTACCTTTTCTGTAAGTAACATAGGCTTGAGCGGTAGACCATAAAACAGCAATTAGTAAACTTAATTTAAATAACCTTTCCATCTCAGAAATGGAACGCGTATTTCCACTTCTGCGCGAAGCATCCACAGAACTATGAAGTGTATATTAGGCCAAGTCAATTTGAATAACTGTTTTAGAGGAAGACCTGTTTTGCTTCTTTCGTCGGTAAAACGGCTAATTTAAACACAAAATGTGCCTGGTTTTCTGTTCAAAAGCTTTAAGTTCCGTATAGAAGTTTGGAAATTTGAACAAACCACTGTACACAAGAAGTCAGCTGGTTATTTACTGAATAGAATACCCGACAAACTATACACTAAAATTGATCTGGCCTCACTATCTGAAAATCAATTTAATAACAACACTAAACATAAAAATCGAAATCAGAAAATATGTTTCTTATAATTTAGGGATAATGAATTCAATTTAAAGAATATTGGTGTTTTTATTACGCCATTGTGTGATGTTGGGATCGATTAATGTTGTATCATCCAGATATTTTTGGATTCCTTTTCTAATTCCGTAAGCCAGATTAATACTACTCCATCTTAGTTTCAACTCTCACCAAAAAGTTCAAAGGTCATTTATTTAATAAAGGGGATTAAATCATAACAAAAGAGATTGAAATCCAATTTTGATGGTTATACCTCCATGATGCCCCCCCCCCCCCTTACTAAAACGGGACTCCCCCGGAAACGACACTAGGGAAAATACACAATGAAAAGGAAAATAATGGTATGCAAAAGAAACAAAAGACAAACAAAATTATCAAACTATCATGCATTTTTTCGCACAGGCAAAAACAAACATAAGAACATACAAAAATGAGGGTCAATAAATACACAAAATTTGAACATTTTTACTTAATTCAGGAAACATTGAGGACGACTAGACGTCAATATCAATATATTAAGATACGGGTACATTGAAATACATAAAGAGTACTAACATCTTAATACTATATGTAAGCTCAAATTAAAATGCAAATTGATAACATATTAACTAATAACAGTGTGTGGAGAAACAATTTAAAATAACATCTGTTTATGACTTTGATCAAAGAAAAATCATAAGAGAGAGAGGGGGAGAGGGGGTGAAATGGGGTTTAACGTCCACTCGACACAAACTAGGTCATTTCGGGACTAACATATGGTTCAATATTATTTCAATAATTCGCTTGCGCGTAGGGGTCTTTAGCAGTGGGAGGAAACCGGAGTGCCCGGAGGAAATCCACGGGGTTGAGAAGGCGCCTCTATCTCCATGCCACATACGCTCACACCAGGGATCGAAACCACAGCTGGAGGTGACTGGCCAGCTAGAGGTCGAAGCGCGGCACTATTGACCACTAGGCCATCCCCTCCACCCCGGTTGCGCGTAGGGGTCTTTGGCAATGGGACAAAACGCATGAGGTTGGACAGGCGACTCAATCACAGATCTTAAAATTAAAATACAGCGCAAACGTGCTACCCCTTACCCCCCCCCCCCCACACACACACACACACACACACACACATTCCTCCAACAAACAAATAGCACAGGAAGGTAATGGACATACTTGATACAAATCAATCCAAAAGCTCAAGCGGAGTTGTCTCCCATGGTCTACGCAACGCCTTGAGGTTAGTAATTGACTTAATTTGGCTAAGTCTATTTTCAAGTAGGACGTGGTTGCCCGTAACCTATCCGGGCAATTCAGTCCATATTCCCGATAGTTGGATCGTCCCTGACTTACCATTGATAGGGTAACGCACAAATTTACGAACTCGGCCATATAAAATGAAATGAAATTTAGTTAAGCCTGGGGGGGGGGGGAATTAAAATCTTTGAAAAGCCGAAAATCTTCAGTCATTTATTGCTTTCTTTATTTCAATTACAATAATTTACAATCAAATTTTTTCAAAAATTCAAATTTTTTCCCCCAGGCTTACCAAAATTTCGTTTCATCTTATATGGCCGAGTTCGTAAATTTGTGTGTTACCCTATCAATGGCATCGGCCAAGTCGTCTAGCGGACGGAGACGTATTTTTTAAAAGCGTGTTGTGTCGGTCATACTGGTTCTAGCTAGGTAAGCAAGGTCTTATTTTCTCACTAAGAAGTTCATTTACATTGTTCAGGTGTTCACGGGGACTGAAACGCGGACGTTTAGCCGTGAAAAGTTGCCCAGTAAAATTGACTGGGACAGATTATAGTTTCGACATTGGTTGAATGGCACGAGATCTGAACGTAGTAATGGCGAGAGTAATGAGACCTACGTTCAGAGCTGAACTACTCAAGGTATAACTATTTCAGTATATATATAGTTGGTTTCGCTGTTTTTTTTAGATATTTGCGCTGGTGTTCTTCCTTCCGTGTTGCTTGTGGTATTCTGGTATTTTGGTTTCTGAGAAAAAAAGAATAAATTTGAGGCTCTCGAGCGAGAGTCATATTAGTGTGTTTCAAAGTAATGATAGGACTTTCTAAAAACAAATTGTTGTTTTTTTTCACTACCCCGGAATTATATTCATGGATTCTTATAATTAAGGGGTATGGGGTGGCCGAATGGTTAGCGTGCGTGCGCTGTATCATACGGCCTGCCATTTAGTCAATTGGCGTGGTTTCGAATCCCCGGTTGTACCTGGCAAGGAGCTGGGTCGCCTGTCCAATCTCGTGGGTTTTCTCCGGGTTCTCCGGTTTCCTCCCACTGCTAAAGACACCTACGCGCAAGCGAATTATTGAAAAAAAATGAAACCATGTTAGTCCCGAAATGAACTAGTTTGTGTCGAGTGGACGTTAAACCCCTTTCTCTGTCTTATAACATGTTGATTTTATTTACAAAGGAAGATTAGGTCTAGGGTTTGATATATTATTTGCTCTGGGTCAGGGTGGTATTACCCTAATTTACTGCGCACCAGGATGTAGTTCATATTTTTATTTTCAGAATATGCAATTATAAGTTTCTGTGTGATATTCTTGCGAGACCAGTATAGTGTTTTCTGATGATTTTGTGTGCACTTGCTGTTGTTGCGCTAAATGGAACTACAGGAGGGGTTATTTCGCTGGGGGTGGGGCTGTTTTCAATTTGTCGATCCAGAATTTGTCTCTTTGTCAGAGAGGCGTTTTGATGTTTATCATGGCGGAGGGGGGCTATACTTTTTGAGGGCCATCTTTTGCTGGGGAGGGAAGGTCCGTGAAGTTCTTTGCCCCGCTACCGGAAGTCGAGAAAATCTGCAAAATAGGAAAAGGTTGTCTCGGAGAAGGTTGTGTGTAATGTGCATTGGTGATGGGGGAGTGGACAGGAGGCGGTGAAACTTTGTCTTCACACTATCTTGAAGTCGCTTGCCGTAGGACGTCTTGACCGATGCAAGGGCGTGGCTTAATTACTCTTGTACAATATCTTTGGGAAAGAGACGTGACTTTAAGTACTCCAGTTTCTCCGGTAGCATGGGTCAGTAGCGTGTCGACAAAGATGAGGCAACGTCCTTGGTCCATTTCAAGTTCAATGTCTCAGTGTAAACACGGCTAGCGCTAACCCTAACCTTGGACCAAACCAAACCCTTTCCCTAACGCACAATCATGACGTCATATGTACAAAAGCGTCTCCGATCTAGTGTTCTCCGCTATTTTAATATCAACAACTCCATTTATTTGCTATTTAAAATATTAATTCATAAAAGAACAGTAGTATTGAATTAATGCACTTTATTTAAATAATATTATCATTTATAAAGCACGCCAATACTGAAGCATACATTCTTGATTGCCTTCCGGAGTACAGGTATTTATTCAGGGCAGCAGAAACGGACTTCATAGTTATTACATTCACCGTCCAATTGCTGATCATTCATGCATGTCAGTCCTCCTGTAGGGCTGAGTAGTACGAAGTCTCCTCCGGTCTGGTAAGGGGCTTGATTATCGACGAGACGTGCTTGTATTGATGAGGGTGCCGAACACGGTATTGAGACCTCTATATCTCCAAGGCCGTCAGGAGTGTCGTTGCTAGTATAATCTGTCCATTGGGACCCAGCGGCACAAGTTGGCTGTAGAAAACCTGAATTAGAAGATGAACAACCACACTGTATTAAGTTGCGTTCTTATGGGAGATTAGATAAAGAGCTAAGGCAATTTGCAGAAAATGCCAATCAAATTGATCCAATATGAACCGAAAACTAAGAGAATGAAAGTTCCTCTTAGTCTCGGTCATCATTACTTAAGTCGGTAAGACAAAATTTGTAGTCTCGGTTATCCATTTAATCTTTTTAACACCAAGGACAATTTTGAAGCAAATCGGACTACAATCCAACAAATATCGCCTGATTATGGTCTGGATAAGTTAATAATGTGCAATTACTAGATTTTATAACATTTTGGGCCTAAAGAAAAACCTACAATAGGCAGATTTTGCTCTTGCATAATATATGTTTAATCTAAGTGTATGTAAGGATATTCCCGCCGTTGTGTAACCATGCTGCCAATTTAACTTTATAACCTACTGATACGTGAAGTAAAGGTCAAACTCCGTTTAACCTCAAAACAATGTACATTCATAAGTATATACACAGCAAGTGTGTGTATGGGGGGGGGGGTATCTAGTAATTTTTCTGTGCACGCGAATCACGCCGTTTAAACTCAAAGCAATGTACATTCATAAATGTTCACGCGACATGTTATCTTTTGATTATTTGATCAACTTTTGCTTAGACTGTAAACTTAGTATGCTGTCCTAAGTGGGGTGAGGGGTGGGTATCTAGTAATTTACATGTGCACGCGAAATCATAAGGTCTATATTTGAGTGAGGCCGTGTGATTTTGATTCTCCTATGTCGAATGGACGTTAAACCCCATTTCTTCGAACAATAAATCTTTATCTTATCTGGATAGTACACCCACCCCATTCTATCCAGCGAACTTAACACAATCTAGCATTTGGGAACAAATCTTACAGAATAAAGTAAACTTACGCTTGGCACAACAGTATCTGACTTTATAATCTTTACATTTACTGTGGGGCTCATTTGTACAGAACAAACCAGCTGGACTAATATCTATCTGGTCTCTTTGATCGTCAATACCTAGAGTTGGATTGTCGGTTTGTCGAGCCTGAACGGCGGAGGGATATTTACAGATATTTAATTCTGGATTGTTTACTCGATGTAAGTAGAGTGATTCACTTTCGCCATTTAGCTGGTCACCATCAACATCAAAGTATGTCGTCCATTCATTTCCATCTTCGCTATTGCATTCCATTGGCACTAACAATAACCAAAATTGAAGGGTTTTAAAAGGCTTAGGAAATACAATTACCTATGGATGGGTCTTTCATCCCCAGTTCAAACTTCTAAGGTTCGCGTCAGAAGAATTGCCAAATAGGCTGATCTCAATCAGTGAGTAAGAAATTGGGTAGCTATTGGTTCCGCGTTCGATCAAAAATGTTCATCGGGATTTTTTGGCGCGGTTTTCCCCTTTGACAGTAGTATATAGGAAGGAGGGCCTGACAAGGACAGCTGTCTAGTCGTTCGTGAGAGAAAAAGCCGAGGCCCCGTGTACACTTTGGCATGTACGTAAAAGATAGTGTGACAGTTGCAATTCGATATAAGAATAAGCCATAGCGCCACTGTCTGGATACATTTCTCCCATAGCTCTCTGTCTTCATTAGTCTACTCGGAGCAGAGCATAGTACGTTAAACCCTTGGCATTTGGAATTTGAAGATATGTAGGTTGAAAACAGCTGTCCTGGCTATTCTGACAGGATGTCGAAATGAAATGAAATGGGTTTTAACGTCCTACTGTTTTGCTCCCAAACTGGGATAATAAAGATGGCCATATGCCACACAGTGCTATGAGGGAAATTTATCCCGGGCAGAGGCGCTAAGTCCTACTCTTCTATCGAATTCCAACTGTCAAGGGATCTTTTACGTGCACGTCAAGGTGTGTGCGCGGGACCTCGGTTTTTTGTCTCATTCGAACGACTAGATAGCTGTTCTTGTCAGGCCCTCCGTCTTGCAAACCACGCCTGAGAATCTGGATGAACTTTCTCGGCCAGTGCGGGATAGAACACCCGACCTCCAGGCTAGCGAGCCAGCGTCATACCCCCCTGACACGATGGCCATTGTTGTATTGTGTTCATGCTGCTCATAATGTCGTAATCAATGTATTGTGCTTTAATGCATTTATCCGTATATCCACTTATATAGATTTTATACCTAAAGTTAATTAAAAATACATTATGAAAGAGCTAAATATGTCTATTGCAGCTCTTTCTTCGGGCCTGCAATGCTACATAAACTATTAATGAGACATTCATTAACATGAAAAGACCTTAATCAACTCTCAATGCCATCTATGTGTCGGATTTTAACTGGACTCGAATCCAATCTGCTGTTTAACGCTTATTGATAATTGAATCAAAAAAAGGGGATATCGAGACTATGTTTTTTTAATGGTACCGTCTTCAGTTGGCCTTATAATTATCGAGGCAAGGACTAACATTCAATCTTTAGCATCTCGGTTCAGAGTGAAGCAATTTGACTGAAATTTTCAGCATATTCCATTTACATTATCTTGTTTTAACTATTAAAGTGATAACTGTTAATGTTCCATAATGTATCTTCAGGCGCGGATCCAGGACTTTTTGCTTTTGCAGGGGGGGGGGGGGGTCTAGGTTTGATAATTGCTTAACCAATTGCGCTCAACCGATTAATTTGGTTTATTCTGACGTATTTCCGGAAGGTAAATTCCAAAATTACAGGTCCGGACCCCCCCCCCCTCTGGATCCGCGCCTGATCTTCCATCTAGTTTGTGTCGTGTTCGCACTATAATAGTTAAAAACTAGATAATGTAAAGGTAATCTGCTGAAAATTTCTGCCAAACTGATCCACTATGAACCAAGATTTAAGCGATTGAAATTTCCTTCTAGTCTCGATCATCATTACTAAAGTCAGTAAGATAAAAACCACAGTCTCGATTATCCAATGAGCGTTGAGCAACATATACGATTCTAATCCAATAAATATGGAATACCGGCGACGACAACGAGAGTTGATTATGGTCTGGATGTGTTAATGCATGTATAATCAAAAATTAAGATAAAAATTTCAGAAAGACCTTTAATAGGCAGATTTATCTCTTACGTAATGCATGTTTAAACTTAGTTTAATTTTATTGTTGGGGGTAGACTTTCCAGTTTAAAAGTAGTAGTACGTGTGGCGCCGTGGCGATCTATTCGTAAGAAGTTGAGCGACATGGGTTAAAGTATGTAAAAACAATAAAATCCTTACCGTCAGGACAACAGAATCTAACTTCGTAATTTTCACATTTGCCGTCAACTTGTAGGTCATTTTGGCATATAAAGCCTAAACTTGGTGAAATTGAAACCATTTCGTTTGCTTTAAAGTACGGTTGCTCAGTAGCAACTAACCTGGCTTCAACAGAGGTTGGTTTTGTACAGACATCAAAATTCTCATCTAAAATTTCCTTTAGTCTTTCGTTGTCATAATTACCAGAGGGACTGTCCCGATTTACCCACTCCGTCCAGTGGTTATTGTTTCCTTGGCAAACAGGATGAGTGAATCCTGAAATATTATACAGGCAGGAAACCAATAGTTATGTTTTTATGGTAGGTTTATATATGCAATAGTAAATAACTATAATAAAAATAAGACTAATAATAAATATCATAATAAAATAGACCATATGAATATAAATCCTAATGACAGATAAAATACAGTTGATATTAATATAAATCGTAATCACAAAAAATATACTAATAGAAATAATGACGGGGTTAAAAGTATACCAACATACGTAATTAGCAACATAATAATTCAAAGTTAACAACATACGATTTGGGCAGCAGAATCTAACTCTGTAATCTTCGCAACTGTTATCAGTCTGGTCCGACCGTAAACACGTTAATCCCGAATTGCGAGATATCTTTACTTTCTCATTGGTCAGATAGTACGGGAATTCTATTGATGCTATTTCCGCATTGATTGCAGAAGGATTTTCACAAATTTCTCCTGGGTTGTCTGCTCTAAGATTTTGAAGACATTCGTTATCGCCACTTCCGTTAGGATCATCGCTGTTGTACCAAACAGTCCACTGATTCCCCTCTCCTTCACACTGTATTTCCGGCAAATCTATTGATTGAATAAAACAAAGCATAAATCATAGCATTGTAAACGCACTGGAGGTTTTGCTTCTAGATAAGAAAGAACGACGTCTATTTGTTTGCATCTATGATCACAGTCATTATAAACATGCTTACATTACAATGGGGGCACGGCCGTAGGTAGGATTTTAAAATTGGGGTACAGCAGAGTGGTGAGAGTCATAGCCTCCACGTAAGTGATATAAGAAAGGTTGGACCAGGGCGCCCTTAAAACTGACCGACTGATCAGTACCTTAAGATCATCCCCGTGTGATCATAATC
This sequence comes from Patella depressa, assembly GCA_948474765.1. NCBI lineage: Eukaryota > Metazoa > Mollusca > Gastropoda > Patellidae > Patella > Patella depressa. The sequence continues at coordinate 74,837,439 of OX419716.1, forward strand.
ACTTGTATTATTTTATAAGTGAAAGATTGTCAAATTATTATTTTTTTTTGGTGATAGGGAGGGGGCTGAATGGGGGCTGACATATTGGAGTAGATAACTCTCTTTGACAATAGCCTTGGAGTGGATGCAGTTCGTTTGCATGTAATAGTACATTATTATTACAACCCTCTAGGTTCCGCTTGAAAAAAATTAATACTTACGTTTTGGACAGCAAAATCGTACTTCGTAATCATCGCACTTGTTGTCAAATTGGTCCCTATTTCGACACAGCAAACCAAATTGTTGATTGAGCTGGGTGAATCTATCATCGTAGAAATCGAGTCGAACCCCACCGGCAAGTCGGAAATCGATAGCAAGGGCGACTTCACACAACTCGGGTTTTCGAAACCTGTGAAAGGGCAGAAGCTCATTGTCACCCCTGCCAGTTGGATCATCACGATCCAAAAATTTCGACCATTCACTTTCCCCACTGCATGGTGGAATACGAATTTCTGAAAGGAAGAATTTATCACAATTAATGTATAATTAAATTATTAACCAATCCGGTGCCAGTAAAACAATATATTATGCCATTGTTTAAGAAACCAGGGGCGAATCCAGAGGTGGGGGCTCAGCTACATAAAAAAATAATGCCTTGCATCAATAAAATTACATCACAAAGTGATCCTACATCAGTATAAAACGATTTCTCTGTTTAAAAAGCTCAATTTGTATGTATGCCTATGTAATTTAGAGACGATGGTGGCAGATTTCCGTAACAGAAACCTGGCAAACCCCCTCCTGCAAAAATTCCTGGATCCGCCCCTGGAAACACGCCACCATGATTAACATACTGAAGGGGCCGTCGCTAAACGTCAACACAGGCATCTAAACGAATAAATGAAATGGGGTTGGATGTCCTACTGTTCATTTCCGATTGGGCTACGTAAGTACACGCCAATGTGTACACGGGACCTCGGCTTTTCGTCCCATCCACAGCTGTCGGGGCATCCATGTAAAATAATAACCGGGGAAATTGGATGGTGCGTTGAAGGACAGAAAATGCTCAATTAAATGTCGGTTTCCTCCCACTGTTTGAGACCCCTACGCTTGAGAGAATTATTGAAATAAAATTGAACCATATGTTAGTCCCGAAATGACCCCATCTATCCCCCCCTCTCTCTCTATCGATAAAATAATTCATCAAATGGCGACATCAATGATTTGATTGGTCAACTCCGGATCGACCTACCAATCCAAATATACCCGTTTAAAACAGAACGAAGGGAAAATCTGGTTTTAGTTAGATGATCATGGTACAAAGTATCCAACCCAAGGGGAAATGAAATGCAATTGGGTTTAAAGGATAAAACTGGTGTCATTCATTATCAACTGTGATAGAACTGGTTAAATACATTCCAAATATAATTTTAACACAGAGATCATTGCTACTAGGATAGATGCGTAATCAAGGTTTCTACAAAAACAAGTGACGAACACAAAAGGTAAACACGGGTTATCCTTATACACGTATTATTATAATAACTGAATAAAGTGATAACAGATACACGAGCAAATTTCTGCTAACTAAGACCAAAAGTTTTTATATGGGACTGTGAAAGGATATCGGACAATTAAAAAAGGTAATTGAATGTCACTAGATAAGAGAACACGAGACAAATAGAAACAGTAACTACATTCACTCCGTTTTTATTCATTATATATATTTACCAAAAACATGACTGACACCAATATTGTCCTTTAAATTCCCAATAACACTCTTGTTGTAACTAAATAATATGTCCCAATCTTCATTCTGGTCAAAAAATTGTATTATTTTACAATATTCCAATTAATTGATGATATAAATTTCATCTTAACACATCTAATTTAAAAAATTGGAAAAATTCAACTAATTGATTTTAAAAGTCTAACGTAAACCTTTTCAAATGTGACTTTGATTTAAAATATTTTTCGAACCCTCTGGACAAGTAAAATAGTTCGTAATGGATAATTTACACAACAGGTAGGACACTTGAACATCTAGTACTTAGAATAAGGCTATTTTTTATTTTCTGGGGCTGCCAAGCCAGCAAGAGTTTCATTGTCCCTTTAACGTTCTACTGGTCTGCCCAGGCTCAGCTAATGAAAACGGGCATACGATATACAGCGTGCTATGAGGGTGCCAGGACAGCTGCACTATAGCGTACTCTTATATCGAATTCCATCTGCCAAGCGGATTTTCGTCCCACCCGAACGACTAGACCGCTGTCCTTGACAGGTCCTCATGCTACAGAATATCCAAACAAATGGAAAAAAAATTGACTTGAATGCCCTACTGCCCCAATTTGGCTAATGCAGACGGGCATATGCCAAACGGTGTGCTATGAGGGAAATTTTGCCCGGGTAGCAGTATTGTGGCCTACTCTTATATTGAAATAACCTAGTTTGAGTCAAGTGGACGTTAAATCTCATTTCTCTCTCTCTCTCTCTCTCTCTCCCTCTTTATTATGAGATTGTTATTATGGTCGATTTTAATAGCGAACATTTCAACTGAATAAAAACTCGGATGAAAACGTCATGCAAGCTCACTTTAGTCAATGATATATAATATAACTTTTCAAATCAATGGCTTTCTATTTTCAAATCAATGTACTTACTTTCTGGGCAACAGAATCGTGCCTTGTAATCGTGACATAGTAGATTGTCCTGATTGGCATTTAAACAGACAAACCCAAAGTCTAAGCCGGTGAAAGTAGGGTCCCCACTTTCTGCAGCTGGGACACCATTCATTAGCTGAACCTCAATGGCTGTTATTTGTTCTGGTCGACACAGCTCTCCACGTTTTTGGTTTCTAATATCAGCAATCAATTCAAAGTCGCCCGGATCGGATGGAGACGTAAACGGTTGGTCGATGCTAAAGAACTTAGTCCATTCTCTGCCATCACCACATTTTGAGGGAACTGGGGGTCCTTTAAGATAAAAACGAAAATAAAACGTACAGTATATACAAAATAAAGTCCTTTATTTGTGTATATTTGGTGCACGAAACACTAACTATATTATTTAAATTACTTAACAGCTACATCAAACCATCTAGGAAACAAATAAGATCTCTCACTAAATTCACACAAAATGGGGAAGTGCGTGTCGTCAACATAGCACTACTACTAATCGCAATGAATTTGCATTAGTTGAGCGTGTAACGCGAAGGAGAAATTTGTTGGTTGCGTAACGTTATGGATAACTTTGTGTTTATTAGTTGGATGTGTAACGTTATGGACAAGATTGTATTCATTTAGTTGAGTGTGTAACGTGATGGACATCTTTGTATTCATTAGTCGAGTGTGTAACGCGATGGACAAGGTTGTGTTCATTAGTTGGGTGTGTAACGTGATGGACAGGGCTCACATTGTCGATCGCCAAAGTCGCAATTTGCGATAAAAAAATGAAAGTGGCGATTAAAATTTAATTTTTGCGATAATTTTTGCGATAAAGTTTTACGGTACTGCGATTCTTTTTGAGAACTGGCGGAAAAAAATCTTAAAATTCTAATCGTATTCATAATGTTTTAACCATTATTGAGTGTCAATCACGTGGCTAAACACAATAATAAATTAATCAACTGGCTGATAATCAGGATAGCGTCGCCGAGTAATACTAATCAATTGTCTCGGATTAATGATTAGTTGATTGATAATTGCCAATGATGTATATTAAACCTATCTCGCGTCACTATTTAATCTTAATGATTAAATTAAGCGGTGATTATTTGATGTTTCGTTTCGTCTTAAAACGAAGAAAGGTACCGGTAATACATGTAACCAAAATGGCCGACAATTCTATCGAAAAGAAGTAAATATAGTTCAATTCCGTTGACTGTGGCATCATATACGGCATGTAAAACATACAAGTATGCCTATTGGATATCATTATTTCAAATTATCGTATCATCATGGTCGAAAACGCATGCACTAGGCTACCTGAATATCGGAGATTCTTGAGCGAGAAAGCGGTTCGCCATTTGTATCATATTATCGTCGCTAAAATGGTCTAAAGGTGAACGACGGGTATAATTGTAAGCATTTCTTACAAATATAATTAAGTACATATCATTCTATCAGAGATTCAGATACCGTTACGGTACCTGAAAATAACAATAGTTCTATTGTACACGCAATCCTTGGACGAGATTAGACGTGTAAATATTGAATATATAGTGCAATACGGCGATGTTCAAAGAGACTAAAGTTACCAAAAGTAAAATCCGATCTTAGTAAACCAAAACTGTGCTAAATGTATTATGCAAAGACTGATTTGTTAAAAGTTGTTGTATATTGTATATATTGGTAATTGTTTTATAATAAGCCTAACTGAGACATAAAATTGTTAGATATTGTATAATTTTTTATCACATATTTTTGGCGGATAAAATATTCAAGTTGGCGGAAAAAATATATGAACATTTCTTTACATAAAAATTATCATCCATTTTGGCGGAAAAAAATTGAAAGCCAGTGTGAGCCCTGGTGATGGACATCTTTGTTGAGTGTGTAACACGATGGACATGGTTGTGTACATTAGTTGGGTGTGTAACTTGATGGACATCTTTGTATTCATTTGTTCGAGTACGTAACGCGATGGACAAGGTTGTGTTCATTACTTGGGTGTGTAACGCGATGGACAACCCTGTATTCATTAGTAGACTGTGTAACGCGATGGACAAGGTTGTGTTCATTAGTTGGGTGTGTAACGCGATCGACAACTCTGTATTCATTAGGAGACTGTGTAACGCGATGGGCGATTTTTTTTATTTATTAGTTGGCCGTGTAACGTGATGGGCAACTTGCCATTACTAGACCTATAAATACATCGTTTCAAAATGAGTAGTGTTCTGTCTTGTGTGATCACTGGGGCTTAACATTCGCTTTCATCTAGAGATGTATCGCATATAAGTGTTTCGTGTTAAATTTGCAACGGGAGTCAAATAAGAGGCGCGTCTCGCATAGGTTGGAGACGGTGAGTCAGTAAGAGACCTAATTGGAAACGGTGAGACAGTAAGAGACAGTGAGACAGTAAGAGACGGCGAGACAGTAAGAGACCTAATTGGAGACGGGGAGACAGTAAGAGACGGCGAGACAGTAAGAGACCTAATTGGAAACGGTGAGACAGTAAGAGACGGTGAGACAGTAAGAGACGGTGAGACAGTAAGAGACCTAATTGGAAACGGTGAGACAGTAAGAGACGGTGAGACAGTAAGAGACCTAATTGGAAACGGTGAGACAGTAAGAGACGGTGAGACAGTAAGAGACCTAATTGGAAACGGTGAGACAGTAAGAGACGGTGAGACAGTAAGAGACCTAGTTGGAAACGGTGAGACAGTAAGAGACCTAATCGATTCCATTTCCTTAGATAAAGGCGTGCGAGAGATTTTTAGTTGTTGTTTTTGCTTAAGGCTTTACGTTCGCTTCCATCTTGGGTGATAAGTGTTTCCTAAGAAAATTGCCGAGAAGCAAAATAGTTGGCTTGGACTAGCATGGGTAGGAGACGTAAGGTCGATTGGGTAGAAGCGTCGGCATTACTTACTAACACTTGTACTTGTATTACTTACAAAGGGGTTTTATGCCCGAATGGTTAGCACGTGCACGCTGTATCATAAAGCATGCCATTGAATCAACTGGCGTGGTTTCGAATCCCTGGTTGTACGTGACAAGGAGTAGGGTCGCCTGTCCAACCTCGTGGATTTTCTCCCGGCCTCCCGGTTTCCTCGGAGTGCTAAAGACCCCTACGCGCAAGCGAATTATTGAAATAAAATTAAACCATATGTTAGTCCCGAAATGACCTAGTTTGTGTCGAGTGGACGTTAAACTCCATCTCCCTCTCTCTGTATTATACAAGACACCCATCAACATCTGCCCGTCATTGACATTACTTACGTTGTACAACGCAGCTCTCAGCATCCGCCACCACCAACCCAGTAAACAAGGTATTGTGCGTGTTAGTGAAAATAACATTAACTTACGTTTTGGGCAACAGAATCTAACTTTATAGTCCTTACAGGATTTCCCCGCAGGTTGTTCACTCTCTATACATACGAGACCAAGGTTGGTAACTTCCAGAACATTGCCACCTGCCATCAAAGCTGTCCCATCAACCAATCTCACATCCACAGCAGTCGGTTTATCACAAACGACGAAGTCAAGACCGGTGATAGCTCGAATATTATTGACAGTTTCCATTTGATCGATGCCATCACCGCTACTTACGTCAAAAAACGGTGTAAATTCTCTGCCAACACCTTCACATACAACTGTAAATAAAATTTATATATGAAAAGTCAGATTCATTTTTTTTAAAGGTTGAAATTATATATAGGATGGATTATGAGTGCCACATTGTGAATAAGTTGTAATATATGAATGAGAAAATTAAAGTAGCTAAAAAAAACGACTTTATATTAACCAATAACAATCTAAAACACCCTTCAATCATCATCAATAAGGATCATTTTGTTATACGAAAAACAAAGTGATGCGTTTTCTATGGCGCTCAGTATATTAAAGGGCCAATCCGGATAACTTTTGGGGGAATAAAACTGCTTAATTTTGTGTTAAAATCCCTTAAAACCCATTACCTAAGGCCGACCAGCTAACCCGACATTTGTGATACGCTTGTAAATAACTTAAACCTGACAGTCTTTATCTGGAAATGGAGACCGTTGTATTATACAGTATTTTGATAAAACCAGACTTTTTTCTATGAAAATAATATGTAGGTGAAATTTAGCTTTTGTTATCATGTACAATACATGGGTCATTCACTGTATAGACCTCTCAAGAAACGGGAATCGATTATCAGGTTACCCAATGAAAAAATTGACCCGAAATCTTAAAAGGGTTACGTGTCCGGATAAGCAGTGTTGACGTTCACGTCCAAACGACTCAATATTTTGAGCTGAAATTTTGAGACATGGTAAATAAACCCTGCCTCTATATTTTGGTCCACAAATTCCATAAATACTCGGACTTTAAATTTTGAGACTCTGTTCTTATCGGGATAGTCCCTTTAACCAATAACAACCTAAAGCATCCTTCCATCATCAAAAAACACCAAGCTTAAACTTACCTTTCTTCGGACAGCAATATCGAACTTTATAATCGCTGCACGCCCCCCAATGTCTTTTTTGATGTTTGTTGAAACACGCAAACCCATGGGTCAGTGAAATGCCGGTGACTTCGTAAGCTGTAGTATGATGCTTCCCATTTAACAATCGAACATCGATTCCTATAGGATTCTCACAGACGTCATCGGGATAATAAGTCAAGTGGTGTTTCAGGGTTTCAAAATCCCCACCACGTCCTGGATCATCGCTGTCAAAATATTTCGTCCATTCATAAAAAGGGTCGTCGCATTTTTCGATATCTTTTCTGGCTGAAATGAAAGAAAAGAACGTCAATGCACAGAACCGCGCATACTCCGCGCAGTGTTGCGTCTGATTAGAGGTAATCCAACTACACACTGCTTTTATGAGTGGATATTGTTGTGGTAAATTTTGATTGATCAGTAGTCTGTCTACCAACCAATCACGAGCTGCCAATACTGGACCAAATATGTTTACATAACGTATACGTCATGACTCACGATTTTATAAGGCCTAATTAACCCGTGCATAGCAGAATACTGCAGTAAAACTAATTGCGTGACATACGAGGCTATCAAGTCGAATGAAATGTAAATACTATTTGGAAACGAACATACTTTCACCGTTTTAATACCTTAAATCACTGTCCAAAGTTTTAGGAAAGACCCAGATGAAACGAAGGACTGTCATGTTGCTGTACTTAAGTGATAGCTTTCATTGAACGGAAAGAATAGACACACTCCCGCATAAGTTCAAGAAACAGACGCTATTCCAGCAATGGTCAGAGAGGGATTTCTCGGGCCATTGCTTCAGGAATATGAGAACCGCGTAGCACACTTTGTATGGCATGCACGTACAAAAACACAAGCATATTTATTTTCAAAGAATCTCAAAAATGATCGTATTGCATTGTGCTAAACTCAAACTATGGTACCAAACATAAATCCTGAACATTCTTTTGCGAGGATTCTATTATGCGTCATGCGCAGTTTTGTGGATTTTTATGCGCTTTGTAAACGGACGCATTATAATTATTAATTGGGTCATAGCACAATTAAATCAAACATTCGTTAATGATTAAAATTACCTGGAAAGTGATCTGAATATCATTTTGTTTTTATTTTTAACTTGTGTTTTTCCTTCTCAAACCTACAGTAGATCTGATTCATTATCTGTTCCTGGTTGGGTCTCAACCTGGGTTTCCGCGCTCGATTGTATTTTTGTTTATTTTCCTGTGTGCAGAAAATCACTCATTCATTCCCTAGTTGGATCTTAACCTGGGTTAGACCCGCTTTCCATGTAAGCTTTTCCTCCCTCGATTTCTTTTTTCATTGCCTTGTGTGCAAAAAATCATTGAAATGTCTGTACAAGCCAACGTACATAACGTCATAAGTGATGACTTCTCTTTACAAAATGGAGTCCAATCGGTGCCTTTTAATAATAGCACCATATTCCCCCAAAAAAATTGCCATTGGTAAGCTGCATTTGCAGCAATAATAGCGGTTCATTGACTTAGTGGAAGAGAACCCAGAACGTAAACGTCCGATTGGGCGCGTGTGAGCAAGGAAAACCTGCGAAAAATCAACTTTTTTTTCGTGCGAGTTTTCTGGCGCGCGAAATTGCTTTCATGCATTAGACCGACGTTTGCGGTGTCGGAAACGGTTACATGGGACGCGGCCTAAGTTTTTGTCGAACTGTATACTATGGAAGAAGAAACTTTCTTCAATACAATGGCCGATGTTCTCATTTTATTATGTTGTGTAATATGTTTTTGCTAAATAAATATGTATCTAAAAATACTGACATACAAATTGCATTTATGAGAATGTGACAAACAATGACCTGAATATGCCCCCTTTTGACTCTTGATGCGGAGTGGGGGGTGGGAGTGGATGGTCGAATCGTTAACACGTGCACGCTGTATCATGAAGTTTGTCATTGCGTCAGCTGGCGTGGTTTCGATTCTCCGGATGTACGTGACAATGGGCAGGTACGCCTTTCCAACCTCGTAGGTTTTCTCCAGGTTCGCGGTTCTCCGAGTCAGTCGGTTTCCTTCCGCTGCTACCCTTGCCCGAGCGAATTTTTGAATTAAAATTGCACCATGTGTTACTCCCGAAATGACCTAGTTTGTGTCTAGTGGATGTTAATCTTTCTCTCTATCTATCCCTCTCCCTCTCTCTATCTCTCTCTCTCTCCCTGGATTGCATTAGCATTCGGGTGTTGCATGCTTTTTTCTCCTTTAATAAATAAAAGAATAAATACACATATAACTCACCCGATGCCGACACAAGCAACGTGAAAACAAACGCCAAGATAACATCGGCAACCATCGTACAACGCTTTGTCGACGCAACGAAACAACGTTAGCAGCGAGCTTAACTCTTACGTTAGCAAGACTGTGGATTTTAGTGGCACACACCCCCTTTTTATAACAGCTTTGAGCATCGTTTTTTCTTCAGTTTCTTCTTTTTATCAAAGTTTAAATCTTAATATATAACCTTTAGGACGAGTTTAATGATAATTTAAAGATTTATGGTAAGATGATTTTGTTCAATTTTGTTTAAAATTATCTCATTTTGATCTGAATGCGAACAGGGCACCATGATAATTTAGCATAATAACCCTTTGGCTGTGGTAGTGTTTTTTCTACAGTTTATAACCGATTGGCTTGTGAAGGCGATAGAGGCTAAGCAGTGTTTGTCGGATTCCTTTCAAATTTTGTATAATCCATTGTGGTCGTGAGAGGACGAACCCTATCGTGTTTACAAGTGTCACGGCTTTTCTATCGGAGTTATGTCTCCTTTTCACGGATGACCGCATGGGGTAAGATTTCTACAAGGATCCTAGATCCTTCTGAAATTCGTTCATAATCCAAGTCTTTCTTTCGGCGAAGCTACGGTGGAGATAAAGACGCAGTGTGGATGTATCCCACGCTTTGATTGGCTATCTTTACATCATCGGGCCGTTTCTAGAGTAGTCAGAAATTCCCAAACTTTAAGATATGTTATTTCCCTTTACCATGAGAGGAAGAGAAAGAGCGAGAAATGAGGTTTAACGCCCGCTAGACACACACTGGGTCATTTCAGGACTAACATTTGGTTTAATTTTATTTCAGGAATTGGCTTGCGCGTAGGGATCGTGAGCAGTTGGTGGCAACCTGACGACTCGGAAAAAACCCACGAGGTTGGACACAGACAACCCTACTCCTTGTCACATACAACCGGGGCGACATCAGATAAAGCCATTCCCTATGGGTAATGTGTTTAAATGTATTCATATTTTAGGATTTCGTTCCTCGGGATATATGCAACATGGATACAGATTGTCTCACGAGATAAAGCCTAAAAGCCAGATAAATGGCAAATATTAAATATGTAAATTATATTCACAGTATACGAGTAAAACCAGCAACTGAAAGGAGCATGGCGTAAAGCGGGAATTTCATATTTGGGGGGTTGGGATGGCCTAGTGGTCTAAAGTGCCGCGCTTCGACCTCTAGCTGGCCGGTCACCTCTGGCTTGCGGCTGTGGTTTCGATCCCTGGTGTGAGCGTATGTGGCATGGAGATAGGGGCGCCTTCTCAACCTCGTGGATTTCCTCCGTGCACTCCGGTTTCCTCCCACTGCTAAAGACCCCTACGCGCAAGCCAATTATTGATATAAGAATTAAAAACCATATGTTAGTCCCAAAATGACCTAGTTTGTGTCGACTGGACGTTAAACCCCATTTTTTTTTCTCTCTCTCTCTCTCTATTTGCGACTTTGAGTGAAGATGGCTGATTTAATTTCGATAAGATTGCTGTGAACTTGCCGTAAAAATGTATATATAGAGCAGGATCCCAGGGGGTTAAACTAGCTGAAAATTGTACCAATTTCTTCCTTTATTTTACCAATGCATGTATATCTGGTATCATGAAAATGTAAGTCTGCCGGGTTTCTGGCAGTGGGTGTGGTATTCCACGCCCAAAATGCGATACCCCTCAACTAGTCTAGATTAGCTCAAAAGTGTACTACATGAAATTCTCTGGCGGTGGGTTTCTGGCGGTGGGTGTGGTATTCCACGCTCAAAATGCGATACCTCTCAACTAGTCTAGATTAGCTCAAAAGTGTACTACATGAAATTCTCACGGCAATGTACCGTACATCTTCAGGTATCACAAAAATACGCTGACAGACATTTCTAGTGGTGGGGTACCCCTGGCAGAGCTATGCAATTACCAGACATGTGTAGAGTATCCGTGACAAGAGTTACCTAATTTCCAGTCAACAGCTAGGCTGGATTAGTTGAAATCTGTACGACCTACAACAATTTTGGAGTTGTTCAGTACCACCACAGGAGTTCTGAATGACCACTGCCAGACAGTTTGTGCGGTGGGTTACCACTAACAGACACGCCCAAACTAGAATAGAGTAGCCGGCACTGTTCCCTTGTTCCAAACAATTAACAATTGTGTCAGGATGCGTAAAATACTAATACCTAGCATGTATGGAAGAGGCGATTACTAACAATTCTAACTGCTTAATACAAAAAAAGGTCAAAAGTCAAAATCTAGTAACTCACTTTTTTTTAATCAAAATTACGCTAGGATCAATAAATATGTAGTTACTAGACAGACATTGTGCTTCCTTTTATTGTACAGGTTATTTCCATCTTTTGATTTTGCAAGCAGTTACACCCATGACACAACCTAGCAACTTCCTTCATTTGCATGGTATACCACAGAAAAACCTCGTAGCTCAATAGTCAAGTCAATGGATAAGCTGGATTGGGCTTAATATTCATTCATTACGTTTTCCTCTCTTTTCTCAAAATAAGAAAAAAATGAGTTACTAGGTTTTGCCTTTTGACGGGAGACAAAGGGGATGCTCGATTCACAGTCCAGAACGTCCCGAATCGACAGAATTACAATCGAGTGACGCGGAATTCAGTCCTGTCACAGTTCTGCCAGTCCCGACAGCTGAGGTAGAGTGAGTAGAATCGGGACGTATTCCTAGGTAAAAATATGTTTCAGCTGTCATGATTGGTTGAGATATTTTTTATACAGTCGACACGACATGCGTTGTACTCTGAAATTCTCCTTTTCACTCGATTGACACCAGTTTTGGAATTTAATTCCAGAACTGTGAATCGAGCATCCCCAATGTGTATATAAATTGTGGTCTTGAACCACCATATATTGTGCCATATATTTTCATATATAAAAGTATTTTGTTCATTAACCAATAATAACAACATTACAGGTTTTTTTTAACTGTTTCGTATCCCATTACTCCCATTATAGATGTGGTGACAACGTTGCCAAAAAGCATATAATAATTCAAATTTTAATTGCATCAATTTACCTTTAGCGATGTCATACCGATAATGATCAAATATGACTAATTTCCAACAGATAGGTATTACAATCATGAAATACACCCCCTTTGCTGTTTGTCTAACAAGCATCAAACAACAAATATCAAAGTCACTTTTTTTCCCAATCCAATGGTATCCCAACCGAGGGATTATCTATGGTCGATATTTTGATTTTGACTGTCCAATTAATTCTTAAATGATTAATTTGTGTACAATTTCGTGACGATTTTATCAGTAAAAGTTCAAATCGAGGCTATCGCGGCATTTTCACGTGACTACTGGAAGTATTAATTTACCTCTCTTTCTTGTCAGACTTCCAACTATTTATAACTTCGCTTTGAATTAAGTAATTTGGCTGAAATATCTGGAATATCGAGACTACTATCGCTGTATTTCTACTTGACAACAGAGAGTATTTAGCAATTAATTTTCGTGATCTATATTTAAACTAAACAAAAAGAGAGAGGTAGACTAACATAATTATGAGTTTCGGGATTAACATATAGTTTGATTTTATTTCAAAAATTCGCTTGCGCGTAGAGGTCTTTAGCAGTGGGAGGAAACCGGAGTGCCCGGAGGAAACCCACGAGGTTAAAAGGCGCCCCTATTTTCTTGCCATATACGCTCACACCAGGGATCGAAACCACAGCCGCAAGCAAGAGGTGACCGGCCAGCTAGAGGTCGAAGCGCGGCACTCCAGACCACTCGGCCATCCCAACCCCCACAAGTGACTAGTGACGTAGTATATACTGTATCAAAGTTATTTTGTTAGTGTTATGCGTTAAACCATTCAGTCACCCAAACACATTCAAATCCGGATCCAGGATTTTGTCGAGGCGGTGGGGGGGGGCAAACATTGGAGAAAAGGGTAATACGTTGCAACATTGGATTGTTTGGGCGGAGACAATGCGAAAATCATGTTTATATCATCTATTAAAGAGCAGATATGTGAACTAGAATAGTAACAAAGCAAACGAAAATGAAAATCAGCTATGTCACTGGGGCTGAGGGGGGAGGGTTCCGAGTGCGTCGATGTACCCACACTTGACGGTCCACGGACGATCTAGACTAGCACTATACATTTATATAATAGCGACTCAAAAAGCGACTGAAAAAATGTTTTTTCCTCGTTAGAAATATGTGGCGTTAACCATTCGGACAAATCTGAAGGTTTCGTATGCCACGTACTGCATGACTTGAAAATAAAAACCTAGTCCTTTAAGGTCTGTTGGAAATATTCAACCTTTAAGTCCGATCGTTTGATAATTCAAAATCAAAAGCGCTGAATTGATTGCCCATATTGATAAGAATGACTTTGAGACTATAAAAGCAATATATACATATATAATATCCCTTTATCTCCCCAGGTTTAATATCATTTATTAACTTATTACCTTCATTCCCAAGGGCAGACCTTGTTTACCTGTATTTGAGGGGAGCATGGTGGCTAAGTGGGAAAGACGCTGGTTCGCTAGCTAGGAGGTCGGGTGTTCGATCCCTGCATTGGCCGAGAAAGTTCATCCAGATTTTAAAGCCTGTCATTGAGTCAACTGGTGTGGTATCGAATCCCCGGTTGTACGTGACAAGGCGTAGGGTCGCCTTTCCAACCTCGTGGGTTTTCTCTGGGTCCTCCGGTTTCATAGCACTGCTAAAGACCCCTACGCGCAAGCAAATTATTGAAATAAATTTAAAACCATACGTTAGTCCCAAAATGACCTAGTTTGTGTCGAGTGGACGTTAAACCCCATTTCTCCCTGCTCTCCGATTTTCTGGCGTGTTTCCGCCTTGTCAGTGATACAGGACGGAGGGGCCGATGGGGACAGCTGTCTTCTAGTCGTTCGGATGGGACGAAAAACCGAAATCCCTTGACAGTTGGAATTCGATATAAGATTAGGCCATAGAGCCGCTGTCCGGGTAAAATTTCCCTCGTGGCACACTGTATGGCGTATATGCTCGTCCTCATTAGCACATTCCTAGTAGAACGATAGGACGTTAAACCCCAGTTCATGTACCTGTATTTGGATATTTGAAGACATAAGTTTATGTTAATTCTTTTGGGGCTTATCTGTTATTAAGCATTGAACCAATATTTGTCACATTAATTGTCTACTGTTTAACAAAGAATAAAGAGAAATATTAACAGCCAACAATAGTCCTGTCTTTATTTATTCAATATCAAAGATTCAAGAAAATACACAAGAACTGCACTTGCGCAAATCGTGGCCAGTGAGCTTCAACCAGTGTGCCGCGAGATCTTCATACAATGTTAATTTTTTACGCATTTTTACCCTTTTTTAACTGGCAGAAATAATGTCATCGTTATAAATGTATTTTAACATTGCCTGTTTTTTCACAGTCTGTAATGTAACCTTACCTCTAGCTATTATACCTCCAAGGTAAAATTACATATCTGTAAATGAAATGGGGTTTAATGTGCTACTGTTCTGCTTCTTACAATGGAAAAGGTAGGTGGCATGACACCGTCCAAGCAAAATGTCCCACACAACTCAATGTGTTGTGTCGCTCATACTGACTAGCGAGGTAAGCAAGGTCTTATTTTCTAAGATGTTCGTTTACAATGTACAGGCGTCCACACGGATTGACACCAAAAGGTTTAGCAGTGAAAAGTTGCTCAGTAAAATTGACTTGGGGTCAAATTATTTCCGACATTGATTCAATGGGACAGTCTCTGAATGTTCAGGGTGAGTGTAATGAGACCGACGTTCAGAGCTGAACTAGGTCTGATAGAACTGTGACAGGAACAGATTCCGCGTTACTCGATTGCGATGCCGTGAATTCGAAACGTTCTAGACTAACAATCGAGTCCCCCTCCCCCAAATTGATTGAAAACCTAAGCACTGGCTGACATATCATTTCGTCTCAGATTATATTATTTTGCAATAATTATGTTTTAGATCATTTTCCAATATTAACACATAGTTACTCGTACAGCGCTCCAATGAAATCGCCAACGGCTATAAAAACTACAAAAGTAATAACCTGAAACCAGAAAACATAAGATATTGTCTAGACACGCAACACTCCTTAAACGATTGCCTAAGGTGGATGGCTCAGAAACTCGCATTTTTATTCTATCAAACACTGACCCACTTATCTGTCTGCGCAAACGTTAACCCCGCGCACATGGATTCGGGCCGTAGCAAATATAGGCCACACAAGGTTTTATACAAACATGTATTGGTATGTAAAGCCGAGTAAAAAACAATCATTACGCGCTTCGACTTTCGTGTCTATTGGGAACGTCAGCAAAAATTTCGACCGCAATCTTTGATTCAATTTTTTATTTAGCGATTTCGGTATAGCCTACAGAGCTAGCTGTAATTGCTTCATTTCATTTTAACATTCAAGATAAACTCATTACAACATTCGTCGATTTACTTTTATGTAGTTGTGACAACCTTCGTTTAGGTGCTGCTTTCTTTATTTTAGGAACTATAGATTTGCTAGCTCTAAATACGCAGAACTATTTGAGACCGGAAAATAACTGAAACAAAAACTTTATTTGTAGTCTCTACTTTCCAGACACTTTTCGGTAACTTCATTTTCATAATCATACTGTCTTATTTAATTATTGTGTAGACTTAAGCCTAGATCGACGGACTTCATAGGGTTTTCTTCTCGTTCTGAGACAGAGCCTTGCAAGATGGCGTCCACTGATGATTTGCTATTCAGCATTGGATTGGACAAGTGCCCCTATGTAATAATCCCGAAATAGTGCGCGTTTGTTGTAAAAGACACAGAGCGTGAACCACTCAAACTGCAAACTGAGGTGACGCTTGCGATTTTTGACCTACTATATTGCTAACACATGAAGCAATGTTCAAACAAAATTCCTCCATTACACTCGGAAGACAACTCTGAATATATATTGTTTAACAGGAAAATGGAAACAGTTAAAACCTTATTGAAGCAGAGAGAAGAGAGAGAGAGAGAGAGAGAGAGAGAGAGAGAGAGAAATGGGGTTTAACGTCCACTCGACATGACACAAACTAACATATGGTTTAATTTTATTTCAATAATTTTCTTGCGCGTAGGGGTCTTTTAGCAGTGAGAGGAAATCCACGAGGTTATATTGAAAATAAGCAATATATTGAAAATAAACACTGGTTCTACTTATCAAGTTTCGTCAAGTGTTCTCGTGTCGATTCCAAGTACAAATTGATTTTTTGACGATTGTGAAGACAATGTTGAAAGTGCATTTATCTGACAGAAGCAGTCTCAGATTCACGTCTCAGATTCCAGCGGATTTGCGTGTACTGGGAAGGGTGAATGGTCCAACGCGTGCGGGTTAGTTTATACGGTCTATTATTAAGGCAAATGTCGTTTTTTTGAGAACCCGTTTGTATGTGACAAGGAGTAGGGTCGTTTGTCCGACGTCGGGGGTTTTCTTCTCTCGGTCCTCAAAGTCCCTCCAACAGCTAAAGATCCCTACGAATTATTGATATAAAATTGAACCATTCGGTATCTCTCTCTCTCTCTCTCTCTCTCTCTCTCTCTCTCCATCGTGTTTAAGAGTTTAAGTGGTCCTAGCCGGTAACAAAACTACTGACCGTAAAAGGGCCAATTATTCGGTTTATTCAAAGATTATTTTTTGTAACGAAAAAAAAATCAATCCATTTGCTGTAGATAAAGTACACATTCGATATTTTAGAATAGCGCTATATTTACTTTTATCTTATATTGCGCTAATGGTTAATGCAACAAAACGCTAAGCAAATAATTTGAAATATATACATTACAAGCATTGATTCAAATCATTCGTTATATGGCTTTATAAAGGTGATTTGAAGATGTACAGATATTTAACAGGAAATATACGAGAATTAATTTTCTTCATATTTATTGGAGTTCATCAGCATCTTAGTTCAGGTAATTCTGTCTCTGAAACTGTCTTTAGATGGGGATCATGATGGCTAAGTGGGGGTAATACTCTGGCTCGCTGGTCTGGAGGTCGGGTGTTTGATCTCTCTATAAGATTTTCCGGCGTGGTTTCCTCTTGGCAGTGATGAAGGACGGAGGGCCTGACAAGGACAGCTGTCTAGTCGTTCGGATGGGACAAAAAACCGAGGCCCCGTGAACACATTGGCGTACAAGTAAAAGATCCCTTGACAGTTGAAATACAATATAAGAGTAAACCGTAGCGCCGCTGCCTGGATAAAATTTCCACGATAGCACACTGTAAGGCGTATGCCCGTCTTCATTAACCCAGTTTAGGAGCAAAACAGTGGGACGTTAAACCCCATTTCATTTCATTTCATTTCATTTTCATGGATAACCATGAAAGTTTAGTATCTTTTGGGGGAATGCTCACTAATCCGCGCGTGGGCTAATCGAGGGGGAGAGAGAGAGAGAGAAATGGGGTTTAACGTCCACTCGACACAAACTGGGTCATTTTGGGACTAGCTAATCCACAGGTTCACTAGTTCGCGTGTTCATTAGTCCACTGATATCTATTATTAGGGTTGGGTTAGTGTTACAGTTAGGTTTATTGATACCCATATTTTTATAGTATTTCTTATAGCGGTGGAACTAGTGCAGCGGTGGATTAGTAAACTGGCGGACTAGTGAACCCCTCTCTTAATTTGAATTTTGAATTTATCAAAAGGTTATAAAATGAGTATGTGTTTCTTTCATCACGTTTATCTGAGTTCATCGGCCTCTTGAAGGATGTCCGGGTAATTGTCTCTCAAACTGTCTTTAGATAATCACGAAATTTTAGTATATTTTAAATGAAAGGGGTTATAAAAGAAACACCATGTAAGATTTAGATAAAGAGCTGGCAGTTCTTGCTATAATTATAGTTCAAAAGTAGATTAATGCAAAATGAATATATTATTGAAAATTGCATTCGAATTACTTTAGTGGTCTAGAGTGCCGCGCTCCGACCTCTAGCTGGCATGTCACCTCTGGCTTGTGGTTGTGGTTTCGATCCCTGGTGTAAGCGTATGTGGCATGGGCACACCGGTTTCCTCCCACTGCTAAAGACCCCTACGTGCAAGCGAATAATTGAAATAAAATTAAACCATATGTTAGTCCCGAAATGACCTAGTTTGTGTCGAGTGGACGTTTAACAACATCTCTCTCTCTCTCTACTTCCTTCTGGGCCACATTATCGGCGTTTGTGGTTTTGACAAGATGTGTGTTCTTTCTTTAGGCCTGAAATGTTATCTAAATATTAATTAGACATTAATTAACTTATCCAGACCATAACCAACTCCTAATGTTTACTGGATTACGTTCCGATTTGCTGTTCGACTTCCATTCATAATTAAATGAAAAAAGGGATAACCGAGACTATGTTTTTTACCCTATCGACTTTAGTAATGATGATCGAAGCTAGCTCAAATATTCAATTCTCGATTCACAGTGGATCAATTAGACTGGAATTTTCAGCAAATTCCTATTACATTATCTGGTTTTTAACTATTACAGTGAGGACTGTCAGCTCTTTATCTAATCTCCCATAATGTATCTTTAAAGAACATCCGGGTAATTTTGTCTCTGGAACTGTATTCACGAAATTTAATACATTTTAAACTGAAGAGATTATAAAAAGACTATATGACCCTAAAATAACCCTAAATTCATATAATTATCGCTTTTTTCATATTCTTCATAATTTTGTCTCTGACACTCTTTTTAGATAATCTCCAAATTTGTGTGTATTTTAAATTTATCAAATGAATATGTGATTATGATAAACAAAATTGCCCTAAATTCATGTAATTATCGTTTTCTTAATATTTATCGGAGTTTGATCATTAGAGGTCGAAGCGCGGCACTCCAGACCACTCGGCCATCCCAACCCCCACAAGTGACTAGTGACGTAGTATATACTGTATCAAAGTTATTTTGTTAGTGTTATGCGTTAAACCATTCAGTCACCCAAACACATTCAAATCCGGATCCAGGATTTTGTCGAGGCGGTGGGGGGGGGGGCAAACATTGGAGAAAAGGGTAATACGTTGCAACATTGGATTGTTTGGGCGGAGACAATGCGAAAATCATGTTTATATCATCTATTAAAGAGCAGATATGTGAACTAGAATAGTAACAAAGCAAACGAAAATGAAAATCAGCTATGTCACTGGGGCTGAGGGGGGAGGGTTCCGAGTGCGTCGATGTACCCACACTTGACGGTCCACGGACGATCTAGACTAGCACTATACATTTATATAATAGCGACTCAAAAAGCGACTGAAAAAATGTTTTTTCCTCGTTAGAAATATGTGGCGTTAACCATTCGGACAAATCTGAAGGTTTCGTATGCCACGTACTGCATGACTTGAAAATAAAAACCTAGTCCTTTAAGGTCTGTTGGAAATATTCAACCTTTAAGTCCGATCGTTTGATAATTCAAAATCAAAAGCGCTGAATTGATTGCCCATATTGATAAGAATGACTTTGAGACTATAAAAGCAATATATACATATATAATATCCCTTTATCTCCCCAGGTTTAATATCATTTATTAACTTATTACCTTCATTCCCAAGGGCAGACCTTGTTTACCTGTATTTGAGGGGAGCATGGTGGCTAAGTGGGAAAGACGCTGGTTCGCTAGCTAGGAGGTCGGGTGTTCGATCCCTGCATTGGCCGAGAAAGTTCATCCAGATTTTAAAGCCTGTCATTGAGTCAACTGGTGTGGTATCGAATCCCCGGTTGTACGTGACAAGGCGTAGGGTCGCCTTTCCAACCTCGTGGGTTTTCTCTGGGTCCTCCGGTTTCATAGCACTGCTAAAGACCCCTACGCGCAAGCAAATTATTGAAATAAATTTAAAACCATACGTTAGTCCCAAAATGACCTAGTTTGTGTCGAGTGGACGTTAAACCCCATTTCTCCCTGCTCTCCGATTTTCTGGCGTGTTTCCGCCTTGTCAGTGATACAGGACGGAGGGGCCGATGGGGACAGCTGTCTTCTAGTCGTTCGGATGGGACGAAAAACCGAAATCCCTTGACAGTTGGAATTCGATATAAGATTAGGCCATAGAGCCGCTGTCCGGGTAAAATTTCCCTCGTGGCACACTGTATGGCGTATATGCTCGTCCTCATTAGCACATTCCTAGTAGAACGATAGGACGTTAAACCCCAGTTCATGTACCTGTATTTGGATATTTGAAGACATAAGTTTATGTTAATTCTTTTGGGGCTTATCTGTTATTAAGCATTGAACCAATATTTGTCACATTAATTGTCTACTGTTTAACAAAGAATAAAGAGAAATATTAACAGCCAACAATAGTCCTGTCTTTATTTATTCAATATCAAAGATTCAAGAAAATACACAAGAACTGCACTTGCGCAAATCGTGGCCAGTGAGCTTCAACCAGTGTGCCGCGAGATCTTCATACAATGTTAATTTTTTACGCATTTTTACCCTTTTTTAACTGGCAGAAATAATGTCATCGTTATAAATGTATTTTAACATTGCCTGTTTTTTCACAGTCTGTAATGTAACCTTACCTCTAGCTATTATACCTCCAAGGTAAAATTACATATCTGTAAATGAAATGGGGTTTAATGTGCTACTGTTCTGCTTCTTACAATGGAAAAGGTAGGTGGCATGACACCGTCCAAGCAAAATGTCCCACACAACTCAATGTGTTGTGTCGCTCATACTGACTAGCGAGGTAAGCAAGGTCTTATTTTCTAAGATGTTCGTTTACAATGTACAGGCGTCCACACGGATTGACACCAAAAGGTTTAGCAGTGAAAAGTTGCTCAGTAAAATTGACTTGGGGTCAAATTATTTCCGACATTGATTCAATGGGACAGTCTCTGAATGTTCAGGGTGAGTGTAATGAGACCGACGTTCAGAGCTGAACTAGGTCTGATAGAACTGTGACAGGAACAGATTCCGCGTTACTCGATTGCGATGCCGTGAATTCGAAACGTTCTAGACTAACAATCGAGTCCCCCTCCCCCAAATTGATTGAAAACCTAAGCACTGGCTGACATATCATTTCGTCTCAGATTATATTATTTTGCAATAATTATGTTTTAGATCATTTTCCAATATTAACACATAGTTACTCGTACAGCGCTCCAATGAAATCGCCAACGGCTATAAAAACTACAAAAGTAATAACCTGAAACCAGAAAACATAAGATATTGTCTAGACACGCAACACTCCTTAAACGATTGCCTAAGGTGGATGGCTCAGAAACTCGCATTTTTATTCTATCAAACACTGACCCACTTATCTGTCTGCGCAAACGTTAACCCCGCGCACATGGATTCGGGCCGTAGCAAATATAGGCCACACAAGGTTTTATACAAACATGTATTGGTATGTAAAGCCGAGTAAAAAACAATCATTACGCGCTTCGACTTTCGTGTCTATTGGGAACGTCAGCAAAAATTTCGACCGCAATCTTTGATTCAATTTTTTATTTAGCGATTTCGGTATAGCCTACAGAGCTAGCTGTAATTGCTTCATTTCATTTTAACATTCAAGATAAACTCATTACAACATTCGTCGATTTACTTTTATGTAGTTGTGACAACCTTCGTTTAGGTGCTGCTTTCTTTATTTTAGGAACTATAGATTTGCTAGCTCTAAATACGCAGAACTATTTGAGACCGGAAAATAACTGAAACAAAAACTTTATTTGTAGTCTCTACTTTCCAGACACTTTTCGGTAACTTCATTTTCATAATCATACTGTCTTATTTAATTATTGTGTAGACTTAAGCCTAGATCGACGGACTTCATAGGGTTTTCTTCTCGTTCTGAGACAGAGCCTTGCAAGATGGCGTCCACTGATGATTTGCT
This sequence comes from Patella depressa, assembly GCA_948474765.1. Classification (NCBI taxonomy): domain Eukaryota; kingdom Metazoa; phylum Mollusca; class Gastropoda; family Patellidae; genus Patella; species Patella depressa. The sequence goes on from OX419716.1 coordinate 74,859,710, forward strand.
ATTCAGCATTGGATTGGACAAGTGCCCCTATGTAATAATCCCGAAATAGTGCGCGTTTGTTGTAAAAGACACAGAGCGTGAACCACTCAAACTGCAAACTGAGGTGACGCTTGCGATTTTTGACCTACTATATTGCTAACACATGAAGCAATGTTCAAACAAAATTCCTCCATTACACTCGGAAGACAACTCTGAATATATATTGTTTAACAGGAAAATGGAAACAGTTAAAACCTTATTGAAGCAGAGAGAAGAGAGAGAGAGAGAGAGAGAGAGAGAGAGAGAGAGAAATGGGGTTTAACGTCCACTCGACATGACACAAACTAACATATGGTTTAATTTTATTTCAATAATTTTCTTGCGCGTAGGGGTCTTTTAGCAGTGAGAGGAAATCCACGAGGTTATATTGAAAATAAGCAATATATTGAAAATAAACACTGGTTCTACTTATCAAGTTTCGTCAAGTGTTCTCGTGTCGATTCCAAGTACAAATTGATTTTTTGACGATTGTGAAGACAATGTTGAAAGTGCATTTATCTGACAGAAGCAGTCTCAGATTCACGTCTCAGATTCCAGCGGATTTGCGTGTACTGGGAAGGGTGAATGGTCCAACGCGTGCGGGTTAGTTTATACGGTCTATTATTAAGGCAAATGTCGTTTTTTTGAGAACCCGTTTGTATGTGACAAGGAGTAGGGTCGTTTGTCCGACGTCGGGGGTTTTCTTCTCTCGGTCCTCAAAGTCCCTCCAACAGCTAAAGATCCCTACGAATTATTGATATAAAATTGAACCATTCGGTATCTCTCTCTCTCTCTCTCTCTCTCTCTCTCTCTCCATCGTGTTTAAGAGTTTAAGTGGTCCTAGCCGGTAACAAAACTACTGACCGTAAAAGGGCCAATTATTCGGTTTATTCAAAGATTATTTTTTGTAACGAAAAAAAAATCAATCCATTTGCTGTAGATAAAGTACACATTCGATATTTTAGAATAGCGCTATATTTACTTTTATCTTATATTGCGCTAATGGTTAATGCAACAAAACGCTAAGCAAATAATTTGAAATATATACATTACAAGCATTGATTCAAATCATTCGTTATATGGCTTTATAAAGGTGATTTGAAGATGTACAGATATTTAACAGGAAATATACGAGAATTAATTTTCTTCATATTTATTGGAGTTCATCAGCATCTTAGTTCAGGTAATTCTGTCTCTGAAACTGTCTTTAGATGGGGATCATGATGGCTAAGTGGGGGTAATACTCTGGCTCGCTGGTCTGGAGGTCGGGTGTTTGATCTCTCTATAAGATTTTCCGGCGTGGTTTCCTCTTGGCAGTGATGAAGGACGGAGGGCCTGACAAGGACAGCTGTCTAGTCGTTCGGATGGGACAAAAAACCGAGGCCCCGTGAACACATTGGCGTACAAGTAAAAGATCCCTTGACAGTTGAAATACAATATAAGAGTAAACCGTAGCGCCGCTGCCTGGATAAAATTTCCACGATAGCACACTGTAAGGCGTATGCCCGTCTTCATTAACCCAGTTTAGGAGCAAAACAGTGGGACGTTAAACCCCATTTCATTTCATTTCATTTCATTTTCATGGATAACCATGAAAGTTTAGTATCTTTTGGGGGAATGCTCACTAATCCGCGCGTGGGCTAATCGAGGGGGAGAGAGAGAGAGAGAAATGGGGTTTAACGTCCACTCGACACAAACTGGGTCATTTTGGGACTAGCTAATCCACAGGTTCACTAGTTCGCGTGTTCATTAGTCCACTGATATCTATTATTAGGGTTGGGTTAGTGTTACAGTTAGGTTTATTGATACCCATATTTTTATAGTATTTCTTATAGCGGTGGAACTAGTGCAGCGGTGGATTAGTAAACTGGCGGACTAGTGAACCCCTCTCTTAATTTGAATTTTGAATTTATCAAAAGGTTATAAAATGAGTATGTGTTTCTTTCATCACGTTTATCTGAGTTCATCGGCCTCTTGAAGGATGTCCGGGTAATTGTCTCTCAAACTGTCTTTAGATAATCACGAAATTTTAGTATATTTTAAATGAAAGGGGTTATAAAAGAAACACCATGTAAGATTTAGATAAAGAGCTGGCAGTTCTTGCTATAATTATAGTTCAAAAGTAGATTAATGCAAAATGAATATATTATTGAAAATTGCATTCGAATTACTTTAGTGGTCTAGAGTGCCGCGCTCCGACCTCTAGCTGGCATGTCACCTCTGGCTTGTGGTTGTGGTTTCGATCCCTGGTGTAAGCGTATGTGGCATGGGCACACCGGTTTCCTCCCACTGCTAAAGACCCCTACGTGCAAGCGAATAATTGAAATAAAATTAAACCATATGTTAGTCCCGAAATGACCTAGTTTGTGTCGAGTGGACGTTTAACAACATCTCTCTCTCTCTCTACTTCCTTCTGGGCCACATTATCGGCGTTTGTGGTTTTGACAAGATGTGTGTTCTTTCTTTAGGCCTGAAATGTTATCTAAATATTAATTAGACATTAATTAACTTATCCAGACCATAACCAACTCCTAATGTTTACTGGATTACGTTCCGATTTGCTGTTCGACTTCCATTCATAATTAAATGAAAAAAGGGATAACCGAGACTATGTTTTTTACCCTATCGACTTTAGTAATGATGATCGAAGCTAGCTCAAATATTCAATTCTCGATTCACAGTGGATCAATTAGACTGGAATTTTCAGCAAATTCCTATTACATTATCTGGTTTTTAACTATTACAGTGAGGACTGTCAGCTCTTTATCTAATCTCCCATAATGTATCTTTAAAGAACATCCGGGTAATTTTGTCTCTGGAACTGTATTCACGAAATTTAATACATTTTAAACTGAAGAGATTATAAAAAGACTATATGACCCTAAAATAACCCTAAATTCATATAATTATCGCTTTTTTCATATTCTTCATAATTTTGTCTCTGACACTCTTTTTAGATAATCTCCAAATTTGTGTGTATTTTAAATTTATCAAATGAATATGTGATTATGATAAACAAAATTGCCCTAAATTCATGTAATTATCGTTTTCTTAATATTTATCGGAGTTTGATCATTAGAAACTTAAAATGCCCTCAGATAAATCTTAGATGAATCATGAGTCAATTTTAAACTAATGAGGTTATAAAATAGGTTTGTGACAACGATATGTAAATTAATCCTTGATTCAGCTAATGTTAGGCAATAGAGAGGTCCAGATGCACCCAGAAAACGAGGGGATACCCTTTCTGCATGCTACGTCATCAGTTCTCGATTGTTTCCCCCGCGGCGGCAGACGAACTCGCTCGTGAAAACTTCCTGGACCCTCTGAAGTCGTAAGGGAATTCCGCCATGGTTTAATTCTATTTTAGACCACCTTTTTCAAAATTATACTGAAACAACTCCTTTCAAATATATACCAGCCTTTGTTAGGCACACAAGGATCTGGAAGAGTTGTTACATTACCGGCGTTTTGGTTGAAGTGATCGAGTGATAATCACTGGAAACGTCAACACTGCACTGTCTGACATCATAGGGTCAACAGCCGCTGACGCGAACACCCACTATAACTTGTCAGATCTCCATGTAGTTTAGATCATCGAAAGCATAAACCAAACGAAACGAAATATAGATCTGAATTTTAATCAGATTGTTATACGCCGTTTGATTGATCGAATGAAAGCGAAACTGTAGACCGAATCGAAACTTTCAAACAGAGCACCTTTTGCTCTATACACGATGAATTGACCATCGCGTTTTGTCAGGAAAGCTGAATTTTCTGAACTGTGGAAGTACGTCACGTTTTCCAAGACTGACGACGACTTCACCTCGTTCTCGTTCTTGTTCCCGGAATGCCCCTGAACCTGTCTAATAAAACATCGTAACAATAGGTTATTCTAAAACAATAGTAGAGTACTGTTTTCTAGTCTTACGATTTTAAATACTATCTTTTTGATTCATTTATATCAGACGCTACCGACCATGGATGGTTGCATTCACAAAGACACGTCATTTATGACGTAATTAGACGGGGATCATTTCAAAGCAATACCATCGTTCTTCTGTTTGACAACAATACGGGTGAGTGTTTTTACATTTTTTCTTTAATTTCTATTCGACGCCACTCTAAAAACTATAATTTTCATCTTTGTGGGGTTTATGCTTGGTAACGGTAAATTATTGAAATGTTTTGTTATTTGGTGTTATTTCGGTATTGTTAAGGCGATGGCTTACTAAACAGGGGGTCCCGGGCCCGTAGCGGTGTTGGCCGAGAAAGTTCCCCGGAAATTCCCAGCGTGGTTTCTCCTTGTCAGTGATGAAGGGTGGGGGGCCTGGGACGGTAAACTTAAACATGTATTACCCAAGAGCAAAATTTGCCTATCGTAGGTTTTTCTTTAGGCCCGAAATCTTATTAAAACTATTAATTAGACATTATTGAACTTATTCAGACCATAATCAACTCTCGATGGCGAGGCTAGCATGATATTTTTGTTAGATTGTACTTCGATTCTCTGAAATATTTTCCTTCGTGATTTACCAATAAAAATGGATAACCAAGACTATTTGTTTTGTCTTACCGAATTTGGTAATGATGACCGGGGCTAAGCGCAACATTCATTGGCTTAGTTCTAAGTTAATAATGGATCAATTTGACTGAAATTTTCAGCAAATTGCCTTTACATTAGTTAGTTTTTAACTATTGTAGTGAGAACTGACAACTCGTTATCTAATCTCCCATAATGTATCTTTAAGTATACTTTGGCATGCAAGCGTGCGTAAGAGCCAGTGGAGGGCACACGCGCTAATGATAATTAACCATCTTTGTCGTTCTTTTGGTTTTGACCCCTCTGACTCTGTACCGTTGATTACAGATTAAATATCCATAAGAGTACAAATGTGTTGTTATTGATGTGTTCGCATTTGAATATTGTTCACAATAAGAAGCAAAATATATAAGATATGTTTACTAAGTGATGCGTTTTCTACAGGATATTTATCTTAATTTTTCTATTTTATTTAGACATGCTTGCAACAGATATTTGGAAATCTGTTGGAGATGAGAATTCTACCAAATATTTACCTATTATGGTTGATGCATTGATTGGAACCAGTTTTAGAGATTACATCAAACAATTAATAGAAGAATCTGCTGACAGATATCTCCATTTTATAGCCATTCTGGAGGAGGAAAATATATTTACAGTAATCCGTCATGTTCGTATATCATCAAATATTAATTAACTCATCAGTTCTAATGTAGGTCATTTTGGGACTAACACAATGCAATCTGATTAAAATAGGGATCTATATTTCATTTCGCTTTCGATGGCTAAACTACATGAAGATCTGACCCTATGGCGTCGGACATTTGATTAACCAATCAGCATCGATGTTACTAGTGGATTAATCACAATTCCGTACAAAACACGCCTAAAGCCCATTCAGAACACGTCAATGATAACATTTCTTCCAGATCGTAGTGTAGTAAAGACAAGTAAAACGAAATTTTGAACCATAGAAAACACGCCTAAAGTTTGCCACAACAGACCATTCAGAACACGTCAATGATAACATATCTTCCAGATCCTAGTGTAGTAAAGACAAGTAAAACAAAATTTTGAACTATAAAAACGAAACGAAATAGGATTTGTGTTTTAATCCGATTGTAACACCCAGAACAAAATCCAGCGAGGTCAAAGAATTAGTCTAATTTCTAGTCGCCTACAAGCTTGGGAATACAGGGTATCTCAGAGAAAAACCACGTGGTTAGCTATGGGCTGCTACAATCTTGGGAGGAAGTAGGTAGACTCAACATATTAATGAAACGTCGCTAATCCTTACGTGCAGGATTTGGATTTCAAAAATTGACATACCTTCTCAAGCCTGTACAGATCAGATGATAAGATATGCCATTGATGTAAGTGTCGTGGCTTCGATCCCAAGCCTATATCTGACAAGGAGTAGTTTCACTTGCCTCAGCGCTTGGGTTTTCTCCATGGCCACCTGTTTCTCCCACGCAACAGTTAGACACCTATACGCACAAGCGAATTATTGAAATATAATTTAACCATATCCTTGTGTACGCGGTAGGTCATTCCGCTAGTTTCGTAGCATCTGTACAAAGAAAATTGCTTGACCCAACCCCACGGGGACGCTTTAAAGGGACGAATTTAACATTAGTTACTCCAGTGCGGAAATGGAAACCACAATGTAAATATGGGGTCGATGTTCGCTGTTAAAGGATATTTAAAATGAATGTAGATGGCGAAGTAAACTTCGTGGGAAATTGGAAGACAAAATGACGTAAAAAAGAATCTGATGTTCGCGGTTGAATTATATTTTAAATAATAGTCCTAGTGTAGTGAACTCATTAGAAATTAATGTTGTGTTAGGTTAGATGAATGCTTATCGAAGGAGTATTTCTAACTGTGTTCGATTCTCCGCCCAAAATCTATAATTTTCTCTATCTCTGTTTGTTATCCTTTTGGCGCAATTGATCTTTAATGGGCGGTAACTATTTAAACCCGTGTCATCGTTTTCCGGTTCGTGACAGCTTGTTTGAACTCTATCTAAACAGTTTTAACGGGTAAACAAGGAAGCAAATCGATATTCCAGTTTTATATAATCTACTACTGAATAACATATTTTACCAGATACTTTAAGATTCGTTGGAATCCGAGAGGCTCGCATGCTCGGTATCCCCAGTGGTACCGTAAAAAGGGAACCTGGGTACCGCTTGACTCAATGTTGATACTTCGCCTTTAAATCTTATGCTAACGAATGATATATGTAAGTCTCTACGAGATTCTTTAAGAGACGTTGAAAAAAGGGTGACTCGCATGCTTGGTATCCGCGATGGCATCGTTCCGTTCGACTTCATTTGCCCCTAGGTCAATTCAAGGGAGAGACACATAGCTAAATTATCTGCCCTTGATAATATTGTGTTATTTTTTATCGACCAATCGAGTGGGAGAAGGGAATTCACATTGTATTGCAATTAAGATAGTCAAATTCGTGAAAACCCCGAGAATGGACCCGATGGCTTAGTGCAGTAAATCGAGAGACAAATACCCTCAATTGCAAAGAGAAAGAGAGAAATGGGATTTAACGTCCACTAGGTCATTTTGGGACTAACATATGGTTTAATTTTATTTCAATAATTCGCTTGCGCGTAATGGTCTTTAGCAGTGAGAGGAAACCGGAGTGCCCGGAGGAAACCCACGAGGTCGAACAGGCGCCCCTATCTTCATGCCACATACGTTCTCACCAGGGATCGAAACCACAGAAGCAAGTGAGAGGTGACCGGCCAGTGCAGTAAAACGTTACTTTATCACTTGGGATATCGAGTGTGGGTGGTTCGATGTAGGATAAAACACGAAACTAGGGTTATGCTGGGGAAAGAAAGACTGAAGAAAATATAACCATTTAAGGTTACCATTGACAAAAAATAGGACGTAAAACCCTATCGTATTTCATTTCAATTCTTCCAGATTAACAGTATTGACGAGAATTCAAAAAAATCTACAAATATCAGACACTGGTCAAAATGGATCATATTTCATCATTTATATCAATATAAAAAACTTGAAAATTTGGTTCATCAATTTGACAATATGGCACTGGTATATCTTCGTGGAAGGGTAAATATAATATATTGTCCTGTATTATACACATGGTATTTATTCACATTACATATTATTTATTGGTATTGTATCGATGGCTCAGAAAAAACTGGTACTGTGGCATAATTCATTAAGTTTTGTACTTGTATCATTCATATCTTTGACAACTTCACTCCAAATAGTATGTCCATCGCCCACATAGTCTGAACATGCTACACACTTTAAACAAAGAACTTCAAGTTGCCAATATTGGAAAGGTGCTTAATGCAAGACGCTACAACAGTTGTATCGAAAATCAGTTTGGAGCTATGCATTTCACAGAAAGATAATAATTATTTCCTGGAGGTTTTGGTAGATCCTGGACTGTTTCCTTTATATCCCAATAATCATTATCCCAATGTCTCTTACATCTATATAATCAAGGATGTGTGTATTTATGTGTCGGATCCAATCCCGCATATCTGGCCCCGAGTTCACAAAGCATTCTTAGACTTAAGAATTTACACAAGTTTCAATCATTGTTTTATGAAAAATATCTTTGATCCTGTAATACAAAACTTTGCATATAGTATCTTATTGGTGTATTGGACACATTAAATCAAAAAAAGGTTTATAAAGGGCTATATTTTAGTTAAAATAAGACAAACAATTTTGAGTAAATTCGCAACTTAAGTCTGAGAAAGCTTTGTGAACTCGGGGCCAGATATCAAATTAACCAGCGTGACCCAGTGAGTGTTTTAGGCCATGTTTCATGAAGGTCAAGATCATTAGTTGTTAGAGAGATGGGGTTTAACGTCCACTCGACACAAACTAGGTCATTTTGGGACTACATAATATGGTTTCATTTTATTTCAATAATTTGCTTGCGCGTAGGGGTATTTAGCAGTGGGAGGAAACCCACGAGGTTGAGAAGGCGCCCCTATATCCATGCCACATACGCTCACACCAGGGCGCGAAACCACAGCTGCAAGCCAGAGGTGACTGGCCTGCTAGAGATCAAAGCGCGGCACTCTAGACCACTAGGCCATCCCAACCCCCCATTCTACTTAAAGGGCCAATCCCGATGATACTTTGGAGAATAAAACTGCTTATTTCTGTGTTAAAATCCCTTAAAATCCTCTACCATAGGGCCGAGCAACTAACTCAGTATATGTGATACGTTTTCAAACAACTTAAACCCGCCAGTCATAATCTGGAAAGGGGGACCAGTGCCCCAAGCTGTATTATGCGTTGTGTGAATAAAACCAGACTTTTATTTTATAAAAATAATGTGTAGGTGAAATTTACCATACCTTTCGTTATCAAGGGCAGCACATGGGCCATTCACTGTATAAACCTATAAAGGAACGGGAATCGATTATCAGTTCGCCCAACGAAAAAAATGGTCCCAAATCTTAAAGGGTTACGTGTCCGGATAAACAGTTTTGACGTTCACGTCCAATTGACTCAATATTTTGAACTGAAATTTCGAGACAGGATAAATACACCATTCCTCTATATTTTGGCGCTTAAATTCCATACGTACTCGAACTTTTTGAGACTCTGTTCAAATCGGGATGGTCCCTTTAAGCCTTATGATAGTAACCGATGATGTAATCTATCGGGTAAGTGTTTAACTACTTCATACTTTTAGCCGATGAGGCGGGTGTCTGTATGTTTGCATATTCAGGTTGGGTTTCTTAACGGATTGACACTGATCTATGCAGTCTATATAGCAAACACTGTTCTCAAATTATCGCCTCGAATTTAACATTTTATTATATTTCTCATCCCAAATTAAAAGTCGAGGCTCATTATTAATGATAAAAACGTAGCTTTTTTTATTACAGGACGATCACTACGCATGTCATGGTGACGTAATGACACTTGTGATGTCACAACATGGTGCTGTGTTTACACCTGTGGATATATCACGTGATGTATTTCAAGTGTTTCCCAATATGAATTATGGCTATAATGGCAGACAATTAAAGATAATTACAAAAACTGTAAGATTTTTTTTATTAACAATCGTTTAAGAGCTCACTGATGCTGTATGCATATAGGCGTGATTCCCCCTTGTTAGTGATGCATAACCGAGGGAGTGACAAGGATAGCTGTCTAGTTGTTCGGATCGGACGAAAAACCGAAGTCCCGCGTAAGCATTGCCATGCACGTAAAAGGTCCCTTGGCAGATGGAATTCGATAGAAGAGTTGTCTATAGGGCTGCTGCCTGGGCAAGTTTTACCTCATAGCACACTGTATGGCGTACGCCCGTCTTCATTAGCCCAGTCGGATCGGTAAGTAGGACGTTAAACCCCATTTCAATTCATTTCCATTAAATACAATTTTTAGGGGAATGACATGTGGTTTAATGTCCTGGGGTCGGTTGCTCAAAGCTCTGTTAACTTTTAACGATCCGTTAACTTTAACGGAGAGAAAGGTTGTTGCTGGAACTTTAACGGATAATGAAATTGACTTTCCAGCAACAGAAATTTAACGGACCCTTAACAAACAACACGTGAAAGATAATGATCCGTTAGTTTAACGGATCGTTAAAATAACTTAGTTTTGAGCAACCGGCCCCTGTTTTTTTTTGTACCAACCGGGCTAATTAAGTCGACAGCCGCATCTCCTTATATTTGTCTAGAATACCGTTCACTCGAATTTCATTGCTATCGTTGATATCATAATAAACTAAGTTCAAAATCACAACCGCCCTATGCTCTAGGGAATTGATTATTGGCTTGTTATGTGAATAAACGTCTAATTTATATTTTTATAAGAGAGAGAGAGAGAGAGAGAGAGAGAGAAGAGAGAGAGAGAGCGAGAGAGATGGGTTTAACGCCCACTCGACACAAACCAAGTCATTTCAATAATTCTCTGACCCCGAGAAAACCCACGAGGTTGGACAGGCGATCCTACTCCTTGCCACGTACAACCGGGGATTCGAAACCACGCGAGTTGACTCAATGACAGGCTTTAGGAGACAGGTCGCACGTGCTAACCATTCAGCCATCCATCGCCCCCTCCCTCAATTGCTAGGGTAGATGCCTGAACCGGAAGTAACATAACCACAAAACCATAAGCGGCATCTATTTGTTCCGGCCAGCTCCATTTTTCGTTAATGTCGCTGAGATGTAAATAGGGTTAGGGCTAGGGTTAGCATAAGGACTAGGTCTATGGTTAGGGCTTGAAGTTGGCCTTAGCAAATAGATCTAACTACAAAAACCATAAGCGATAGTTCGGCACGACCTGGAATACTGAACAAAATGAGCCCCGGGACAACCCTATTGTAGCCAGACCCAATAATACCCCTACCAGACCGGAGTAGCGTCCTTACTGCGCTGCTACGACGACGGAAAATGGTTCCAGAGCGCGTCAAGATTGTCATTAGCAAGGTAAAAGTGTGGTGGAAACGCCACATATCGTGAGATTCTGCGATCTGACTTGGAAAGCTGTGATAAGGCGACTTTTTTCAAGTTTGTAATTTTTAAGTACATTTCTTCGCGTTTCCTGGCGAGTTTGTGCATTTTCTGGTCGCCGTATGGTCGCTGCAGCGCAATAAGGACTCCACCCCGGCCTGACAGGAGCTTTAACAAACAAGCAGAGGTGGATGTGGATGTTGTATGATAATGATGTATTTTTGTTCCTCAGTGGGCGTCGTTTATTGAAGAAAGAGATGTAAATGGCTCATTACATTACGAAGGTTATGTGGTGGATATTTTGAACACAATAGCCTTGGAACTGAATTTTACGTAAGTGTAGCTGTATGTGGATATAGTGTGACGCCCGTTTTATTTTTGGCGGCCATAAGAAGGATGTAGCTAAAAGGAACTGTGGTTAATGGTGCAATATTGCGTTAGCGCGAATATTAAAGGTAACCAGAGGGCATTACAACACATTCTATTTTTAGATTTTGAATTAAAAGATGCATTCTCGTGAAAGTATTTATTTATGGTAGTTATTTCAAAGAAAAGTATTACTTGTCTTGCTTCCTATGACTTTATCAAAATCAAAACAAAACAGTGACATATTTGAAAGGGCTGGGGGAGGTGTGCATCCTGTCATGATTCCACCCCACCCTGGCGTTCTTGACCTTCCACCCATTAACAATCCTAATCAACCGAAATGGTGTGTTTAGTAATACATGTAATGTGTGTCCATACAAATGCTCTTTGATTTCAAACTATTTGGAAAATACTGCTGGTACTAACAGCTGGTGGCTAATGTTCGCAGACATGCTAAAAAAAACGCCACTTTTCATAAGTTAACTTTTACTGGATCTAATTTAAACTATATGTATCCTACGGTGGCTGATTTAGGTCACGCAAAAAATAAATATCTCGAGCGCTCGAGACACAAAGACTTGTGTCCCGTGTACAAATTGGTGTGCACGCGAAAGATCCCTTAGCAGAATGAATTCTCGCGTTGTATCTGCCGTAGCGTGTTGACTGGGTCAAATTTCCTAAAATTTAAATAGGTACATAAAACATAAGCAAAGGCGTAAAATCGGTACAAGGCACCAGTTATATCCAAATCAATTTGTGATTATAAGAGTAGGCTGTAGCAGCGCTGTCCAGGCGAAATTGATGTGCCCAGTCGGAACCGAACAGTAAGGCTTTCAGGCGTTTCAATCTTTTTACAGCTATAAGATTTACCACGATAGAGAGAGTGCGTGGAATTATTACAGAGAAGAAGAAAATGGAATGTTTAATAAAATAATAACCGGTGTAAGTAAACATTTCCATTTAATCAAACTTTTCTTCAGATTTATTGTGTGTTTATCCAGTTACGTCTCAAAAAATTCTGGTCGAGAAAGTTCATAGGCAATTTTCGATATTGTTTGCCTCTTGTCAGTGGTGCAGGGTGCAGAGCCTGAGAAGGAAAGCTGTCTAGTCGTTCGGAAAATAACAGCGCCCCTTGAATTCATTAATATGTACTTGAAAGATCCCTTGGCAGTTGGAATTCGGTATAAGTGTAGGTTGTCCAGGCGAAATGTCCCACATAGCACAATGAATGACGTATGTCAGTCTTCATCAACCCAGTTTTTAGAAGCAGAACAGTAGGAAGTTAAACCCCATTTCATTTCATATCTGAACCAATTGCCATGGTCCAGTGAAAACGAGAATACGCTGTGTAGTGTGCCATGGGTGTCATTTTGCCCGGACAGCGGCGCTACGGCCTTCTTGTTTGTCGAATTCAATCTGTCAAAGTTTTTTTTTACATCCAAGCAAATCTGTACTCGGGGAAACAGTTTTTCGTCCCATCCGAACGACTGACTATACGTTGTTCCTTGTCCGCCGTTTTACACCACTTACAGGGGGAAATATATCCGAAAAGTCCCGTTGAACTCTCTCGATCGACACTGGGAGCAAACACGGGACCTGTAGGTCAGCGACAAAACGTCTTACTCACTGAGCGACCGCGGCTCATACAAGTTATATAAGCAGTATAATCAGCTCTACCCGTTTGTCAAGTAAATCTTATATGTGATTTAGACAAAGGAAAACTTTCCCCGAGAAGAAAATATTCAACTACGAGTAAGGCAATCTGGTTAAAACACAGAACCCATTTCGTTTCGTTTTTTATTGTTCGAACCTTTCGTTTTACTTGTCTTCATCAAACTGATCCCGCAGTGAATATTCGCTTGGCCGCTACAATCACTGATAAGCATGACATCGATCGACGAGGCTTAATGAGTACGGCATATTAACTTTTTTACTCCGACAAATTAAATTCTCAAACATTTTTTTGAGGTAAAAGAAAAAATAAATAAAGACGTTTGAAGTTAAAAAATATTTCCTATTTAGTGTAAATGGGTATTAAAATGAGTAAAATGCATCATTTTGCCCGAAGCAGTAAACATTGCACGAGCCGTTGAGCCAATGACTACGGCGCGTGCAGTCAACGCACCTGTTGTGAACAGTCGTTTGTTACAGAGATAATTCGTAAGTTATTCTCTGTGAAACAGATTGTGTCTTCATACCACTTGGATCTAGAAGAGTTTTTATAAAATTCGTGGCCTGGTTAATGTGAGGGATTAGTAAAAAGAAACCCGATCTGTTACGGCGCTAGAAACGTCAACACCGATTGACACTCGGCTAATCTCGACAGATTCCGTAAACTACGTAGACTACATCTAGTCTCGGATGTATGACAGTAAGTGATATGTACCTACGCCCATACATTTGCGATGCGGCTACCGGTTTACTTTAACAGGAAAACTTGACGCTATTACACAAATTGGGAACCTATTCGGCTAGCGACCTATTCGACCGATCGAGCTGCAACCTGTTCGTTGGAAACCTATTTAGAGTAAAGACAACAGTCTCTATTTATCAACCAATAAAATCCAACGTTATGTCTATCAAATGAAAGTGGAATATATTATTTTTTATCCATTCCTTCAGCTCAGAATAGAAGTGTAATTTCGTCATTATCTTACAGCTGGATCGGTCGAATAGGTCGCTAGCCAAATAGGTCGCCAACTTGTGTTTGGAATGGGCGCAGCCATGTTTCATCCGGGACCTTTAAAGTAGTTCCAATTTAGCGGAATTCATCTTACAGCCGAGTTTAGATTCCGAAATCTTACGACGTTTGCCGAGTGCACCGATTGATTGATCAATGTCTGACGCCGTAAGGTCAAAACCCGCTCGTATGACCCCTGACTTGACCTTACACTACAACCTTTCAGATCTGTATGTAGTGTAGACCATCGAAAGTATAAAGAAACGAAACGAGATATAGATCTGTATTTTAATCAGATTGCGAGTTGGGTCGCCTAAATAACTGCGTGAATTTTTTTCCGTGTGCTCACCCTTACCCCCCCCCCCCCTCCCTCCTACGGGCAGAAAATAAATTATTTGAAATACAAGTGTACATATATTTGTCTTGAAATGATCTAACTTGTGGACGTTAAATCGTAATTCTCTATTATCCAATAATTAGCTTTCTAATCAAAGGGGCGTTATAGAAGACTGGATAAAGAACCTCATAAACAAAAACACAATCTCGGTTATCCGATTTTGGATTAAACCAGCAATGAGCAGCAAATCGGATTCAAAACATAAGATGGCACAGAGAGTTGATTAAACAAAATTCTCAAGTTATTAAATGTCTAATTATTAATTAAGATAACATTTCAGGCCTAAATAAAGGCCTGCAATAGGCAGATTTAGTTCTTGTATAATGCATGTTTAACTGGAACTGGTCTTCTTTTCTCTTGTAGCAATTTGATATATTTTGTGCCCCAACCATTGTTACTGAGAAAAGGCTCCAGTATATGGATTATATACTTCCGGCTTATATCACCGATAAACTTATAGCTACGTATAAGAAGAAACAACATTCGGGCATGTTTCTTTACGCCCAACCTTTTCAGTCTATAGTTTTAATCATCATCGCCGCGTGCTCTGTCTGTTTCTGCTGTATTTTCTGGACGATAGAAAATGTCAACCCGCATAAAATTGGAAGCGAAACAGCGTCCTTTAAAGAGAAGGTATTTCATGTTACTGGAATAATTCTAAATCAAGGTATGTACAAAGTTACTGAGAAAGTACAACAACAAAGTTTGACATGAAATAAGGTTTAATGTTCCACTTTCCTTTTGTCAGTGGTGCAGAACGGACAGCTGTCTAGTCGTTAGGATGGGACGAAAAACCGAGGTCCCGTACATACATTGGCGTGCACGTAAAAGTTCCCTTGGCAATTGGAATTTCATATAAGAGTAGGCCATATTCCCGCTGCCCGGGCAAAATGTCCCTCATAACACCCGTGCATGTAAAAGTTCCCTTGGCAATTGGATTTTCATATAAGAATAGGCCATATTCCCGCTGCCCGGGCAAAATGTCCCTCATAACACTCTGTATGTCGTATGCCCCCCGTCTTTATCCCAGTCAAACTGGTCAAATTAAAAAGGTCAAACAGTGTGTTATGAGGGTAATTTTCCCCGGGCAGTGGCAATACGATCTACTCTTATTATAAATTCAAATTGTCAAGGGTCATTTTGCTTGCACGCCAGTAGGTACACGGGACCCTTACGAATGAGAGCTCGCTTGTAGCCTGGCTTTGGATGAGTTTTGATGGTGGTTCTTACATGGGATCTCAGGGGCGAATCCATAATTTTTTGAAGGAGGGGGTTTGCCAGACTTCCGTAAAGACAATTGGCAATGCATGAAGCCGTCATCGTCTATAAATTACGTACGTCACGTACACATTGAGTTTTTAAAAGAGAGAAACCAAACATACAGCGGGACGCCAATTTTAATAATGATATAGGATCAATCACATTGTGATTCAGTTTCATCAAAGCAAGGCATTCTATATTTTTTATGTAGCTGAGCAGGGTGGGGTTCAATTAGACTCGCCTAGATTTTGTCGATGGTCTAATTGTGGAAAAGCATTTGTGTTCCACAAATATATTCCCAGAATTGTCGCAAACTTTGAAGAAAATTAAGAAAACCAGAATTTTAGACGTTGAATATGTACCAAAAACAGACAACCCAAGGTCGATATCGGTGGGTTTTGTCAAATATACCTTGCATAAAAAGGAAGAATCATTTGTTGCCACAGCTCGATTGCATCTGAAGTTCATCTACCAGCCTATTTAATCTGGTTAACTGTTGTTTTTTATGTGGGTCTCTTTTTCTTCGGCAATTTGAGTTGATCGTCAAGTGTTCGTTTACTGTCTCTATCTCTTCCATAGTCTGGATAACCTGCTCTAAATGACGCTCGGCTTATACCTACGTCACGACGCTCGTCAGAAATTAGTGGACTATTAGTGCAGGGAGAGAGACAGGAATGGGGTTTAACGTCAACTCAACACAAACTGGGTCATTTCGGGACTAACATATGGTTTAATTTTATTTCAATAATTCGCTTTCGCGTAGGTGTCTTTAGCAGTGGGAGGAAACCGGAGTGCCCGGAGGAAACCCACGAGGTTGAGAAGGCGCCCCTATCTCCATGCCACATACGCTCACACCAGGGCTCGAAACCACAGCCGCAAGCCAGAGGTGACCGGGCACCTAGAGGTCGAAGCGCGGCACTCTAGACCACTAGGCTATCCCAACCCCCATTTTAAAGTGCAGGAGAACCGTTAAGACAAACCTGCGAACAAGAAAAAACTACAAAACATTGCAAGACGTATACAACAAATATCAACTGAAGTGAGTGGATGCGGGTGCCAGTAATACGCGTCCACAGCGCTGTACAGCCTGGCGTATTGGAGCAGATTATCCAGACTGTATAATAGTTTAACAATATTTTTTTTCATTCAATTTTTAAAAGGCGGAATTGGGAAAATCGACAGTCTGTCAGTATCCGGTCGGTTCTGTCTGGTATCCTTCTGGTTTTTCTGTATTATCATTGGGTCTGTCTATAAAGGAAACTTAGTGGCGTTTTTCACCTACACGGGTACGGATGAGTTTCAAAGTTTAGATGACATCTTGGACAGTAATTACGGAATGGGGGGCGTGTTTTCCAATGTCACGATAACAAATTGGCAGGTAGTGATATTATAATATTTATACCGCCATGTTTTGCGGTGGGGGAGGGGCTTGGATATTAATGTGTTAAAGCATGAAAATAGATTTATGTTAAAGCATATCAATAGGATTTATCTAAACGCATGTAAAGATTTATGTAAACGCATGTAGATATGATTTATGTAAACGCATGTAGATAGGATTTATGCAAACGCATGTAAATAGGATTTATGCAAACACATGTAGATATGATTTATGTAAACGCATGTAGATAGGATTTATGTAAACGCATGTAAATAAGATATGATATATGTAAACGCATGTAAATAGGATTTATATAAAGGCATGTAAATAGGATTTATATAAAGGCATGTAAATAGGATATATATAAACGCATGTAAAAAGGATATGATATATGCAAACGCATGAAAGTGTGAATGTATGACGTTAAAACCCACCACATTTAACTTTAACTTCATCATTCCAGACTCATCCAGTCCCAACGTACAGACGGTTGTCTGAGAGATTCTTACGTGATGATCCCGAGTCCAAGATTTTTGATAACGATTTTCATTTGAACAAGGTTCTAGCTGGAAATTACGTATATCTGTCGGAGAGTGTATCTTCAGAGTTTATTTACGCCAACAACTGTGACATCGTCAGATATCAGAAAAGTATACAGGATTTTTTGTTTGCCTTTGCGATACCGAAAGATTCACCTTTGAAACACGAACTGGAAGCAATGTAAGTATTAATTTATTGGAGGAATTCTCACTAATCTGCGCGTTCATTAGTTAACCGATATCTATAATTAGGGTTAGGGATAGGGTTCATTCGTCCACCGATATCTACTATTAGGGTTGGGGTTGGGTTAGGGTTAGGGTTAGGTTTCTTGATACCCATATTAATAGTATTTCTTATAGAGGCGGACGATGTGAACCCCTCTCAATTTATTGTACTTTTGATCCTGCAATATGAAGGGAGCCACAATGCATCGTGCAGAGGCGGTAGCGCCCCCTCCCCTAATTTTCGTCAGTGACCCTTTTTGTTGCTGAAAGTGCCTTTTCTCAGACCCAAATGTGTCCGTTCCGTACGTTTACTTTGACGAAAATATTAGCCAAATAGCAATTGAAATGACCACAGATGCAAGGAAATGACGGATAATTTTCTTGCCCCCCCCCCCCCTACTTCAGCGGCGTGCCCCGTCTTCCCGGTCAGTGCCCTCATTTTGCGGCGCCCCCCCCCCCTTTTCAAAATTCCTAGATCTGCCCCTGTCATGCGTCAGTGGGTAGGGTGCTGGTTCACTAACCAAAATTATAATCAGATTTTTATAGCGTGGTTTCCCCCTTGATGATGTTGCAGGAAGGGGGGATTGGGATGAAAACCCGAGGTGTGTTAGTGTGCACACAAAATAATCCCTTGACTAGTGGACGCCACTGCCCGGGTAAAATTCCCTTCATTGTAAGGCTTGCGCCCTTTTTCCTTAGCATAGTTGGAGCAGAACAGTAGGACGTTAAACCCTAATACTAATTGATTTAATTTCCGTATTATGAAAGGGCAAACAGTAGAATATAATGGTAATCCAAGTATGTGGGGCTTAACGTCCACTCGACACAGGCTAGGTCATTTCGGGACTAACATAATGTGGTGCAATTAATTTTATTTCAATAATTCGCATGCGCGTAAGGGGTGAGGTTGGACAGGCGAGCATATTCCTCGTTAAGTATACGCTACATGCATGAAAATCACACCAATTGGTTCAATGACAAACCTTGTCATCTTAAATGAAGGCATTATTCATATTGACCCCCGCCCCCACCCATTTTGACATCATCTTATTCGTGATATTTACATTACAGAATGAATGCTTTACAGAGCAATGGATTCCTTGATCAACGAAGAAAAATATGGTGGAGCGGACGACAACCCGGGTTCTGTAACAAACAGTTTCATGTAAAGCAGCTCCACCTATCGGACATTTATAGTATATTTATCTTTATTACCGCGTGTCTTCTTTTGTGTTCCATAGTAATATGTATTGAGATGGTTCGATTTAAAATTGGTTTACGGCCTGTGTAAAAATAAGCATATTCCTGAAGCAATGACCCGAGAAAACCCCCTCTCACCATTGCTGTATTGACTTCTGGTACTTGTACTTTTGAGGTAGTGTGTCTATTCTTCCCGTTCAATCAAATCTATCGCTTGAGTACGGCAAAATGACAGTCCTTCGTTTAATCTGGGGGTCTTCCTTAAAACTTTGGACAGTGATTTAAGGTGACTAATACAGACGGACAGGTCTTCTGTCTTAATAATACCAATAACAATATTTGTATTTCCCCAATAGGCACGACGCCACTGGTGTATACCTATAGATTTGTCATAATTGTTTCATAATATTATGTTCTATATTCAATTGATTTAATTTATGCCCAAAATACGCGTAAATTTATCTTCTCACTCATTTTGTCCAATTATTTTAAAAATCCAAAAAGGTAAAACAGCAGACAAAAGACAGCAAGGATTATGTAGGTGGAATTCACGCCTGTCAATCAAACGATTGGCCATACTAAGAATCGGTGAAGATGGAATTCAATCCCATTTCTAGTCAAAAATTACACTAGAATAAAGTAATTTGACTGAAATTTTCAATATATTCTCCTTTCATCATCTATCTTTTAAATGTTATAGCAAGAATGGCTAACTCCAAATAAAAATCTCCCATAATGTATCTTTAAATAACAGCCATTTAGATTTAAAATTGGACTATGTGTGAAAATATCGCGTAATTCGTTATATATTAAATAACAGCACGGGTCCGTCGCCAGCTCATTAAATTTCGGAGGTGGGGGCTACTGAGTTTTTTGGAGGGGCTTGGAATGTGTTCGGCTAAGAACAATCCCAAGAAATCAATATTGTTGGCGAAATATTTGGGGTTTGACGTCCTACTGTTATTCTCCGAACATACAGTGTGCAATGAGGGAAATTTCGCCCGGACAGCGGCACTACAGCTGCGGGTCATTAAACTATTGTAGACTGTTGTAGTGTTATATAATCAGGGGCCTATTTCACGAAATTTTAACTAAGATAAGATCCCAATTTTAGTAATTTGATTGGATAATATTAGATTGATTTTAGTGCTCAGCCAATCAAAATTGAAGTATCTACTAAAATTGGATTTTATCTTAAGTTAAAATTTCGTGAAACAGGGCCCTGTTTATCTGAACTTAATTGTCATATGAAAATGTATGTACCTTGTCATATGTACTTTTCGACGAAAATGTTAAAAAATCTAATTATTACATGTTTAAAAGATTGTCTTGTTTGATTTGTATTTATGTTATCTTTTTACAGAATGCATTTATGTTCAAAAATAAAAATGTTCTGTGTAAATCAATATTCATGTGCTTTTAAATTTCTTTCTGAAAATACACAGTTTGCTGCTGTATTATATACTGCACTACTGGGCCCTGTTTCACGAAATTTTAACTTAAGATAAAATCCAATTTTAGCAGATACTTCAATTTTGTTTGGCTAAGCACTAAAATCAATCTAATATTATCCAATCAAATTACTAAAATTGGGATCTTATCTTAGTTAAAATTTCGTGAAATAGGCCCCAGGTCTGAAAATGCATGGAGTTTTATAATCTTTGCCCGGGGCATTGCATGTTTGTTTATTAGAATACAACACATTTGTTCAAACATGTGAGGTATATTAGGACTAAGACTTGTAGCGCGAGTTGTTAATAGACAATTTTTCCCTTATTTTTTTCTTCTTCCCTTTTTCTGCATTTTGGGTTGATTTTTTGGTCTAGAATTGGAGAAAGGGGGTTAAATTTGCAATTTTATAGCAGTTTTGGGTAATACTGATGATATCTCTCAGCGGAGGGATAGGGGTGTAAAGTGTCTTTCTTCAGAGCAATCATTTTGTCGATAGTGAGATTTTCACCCCAGTCAACACGAAGTCCTCGTAGCAAAAAATCTGAACGGTCAACCCCCTACATAATTATGATAAGACGATTGCCAAATGCGGTCCCCTTATGTGCCTATAAAGATTGGAATCAACGGAATGTTGAGAAAAAAGTCACAGCCTGCGATGTTACAACCATTTAACATTTGAAGTCAGGCGCGGATCCACAGGCGGGGGGGGGGGGCTGGGGTCGTCCCAGTGACATAGCTAATTTTCATTTTCGTTTGCTTTGTTACTGTTGTAATTCACATATCTGCTCTTTAATAGCATTGTCTCCGCCCAAACAATCCAACTTTGTAACATATTACCTCTTCTCCAATGTGTGCCATCCCCACCCCCTCCGACAAAATCCTGGATCCGGGCGTGGAAGTCAATGGGCAAATAATTGCTAGTCTGGGACCATCGGGATTCCGACCAGTAATTGTCTTCCCATTGAATTCACAATTAAATCAATGCCTTTCCGTGGCCACAATTTTTTTTAAATAACGACTCCTCGAAGTGGGTTCACTATTTTGACTTTTTTATGCCAGGTAAAGGCATAGACTTCGCTTGTGGTCATTTTCACAGGTGATTTCCCTAATCCATGTCTGTTTAACCTCTGGTCCTTCTGCATCAAAATCATCAATAATGTAAATTCAAACACCCTTCTTCGATACCAGACCAAAAGGTCAACACACAATGGAAAGCAAAAAGGTGGGCGGGGGCAATTGCAATATATGGACTATACCTACATCCGCAGTTATGGAGAGCCAGATGGACCTGAATGACGAATCAAACTATTTTCATAGTAGAGAGTAGAGACAGACATCCACCCTAGATAGGTTGGTTTATATTCCATATTATATCATCTGCCACTGCCGTTATTTAGTGCATGAACGCGGGCACGCGACCATAAATAATAGCCTACAATAACTTCTCCGCGCTGATTGTAACTTTTCCTGGCAGAAATGGCGCCAATAGAGACTTTTGGCAAGCGTAAATTCCTATTGCGTATCCGTATGGATTTTGTGTGTGACGTCATCAATGTGTGTGTATTTCTCATACGTGATACGGCGCACGGATACGGCAGCCCGTATCGAACAGCTTTCATACGGAGAAGGACCGTATAACATTGTCGTCTGTTTAGACGCTGAAAGCGTTTTTATGAATCTATGTGTATCTTAGAACACGGGGGGGGGGGGGGTGGTTACATTTGATGTGAATTTAATCATAATAAAGACTGGAATTTAATCATTAGTTTTGATGGGGTTTTCTCGGAATTTTCATATTTTTCCTGTCTGTCTGCACGCTGGTTGATCTACGCGCTAGCTTTAGGTAGATATGGGACCTTGCAAATCTGTAAATGCTGTGATTCTACGGTAAAGGGGTATAAATGATGAATTAGTGAAACGAAAAATTGCTGTCGAGTCAAAGTCATTTTTTGTTTTATTTATTTTTAATAAGATGCGACATTAATTTTTTAAATAACTCAGCGACTATCGAGTGACTTCACGCACTCCCGAGAAATTGTGGGCAAGGCACTTGACTAGTACTGATGGTGATCTTGGTAGATAAATGCCATTATGCTGTACAGAACTAAGCTTATCTCGGTGACGGATACGTACGTGACGCAAGAATCTGTCAAAACTCTAAAACTACTCTGACGCAACGTGTCACGTATACGATACGGATACGTGGTACGGATAGGGAAAATAGAGACTTTTGGCAAGTGGAATTTTCCGCATCCGTATCACGTATCCGTATCGCCACGTGATACGTTGCGTCAAGGTGGTTTTAGAGTTTTGGCAGATTTTCGCGGCGTGTACATATGGGTAG
This sequence comes from Patella depressa, assembly GCA_948474765.1. Lineage (NCBI taxonomy): Eukaryota > Metazoa > Mollusca > Gastropoda > Patellidae > Patella > Patella depressa. Next base: position 74,882,597 of record OX419716.1, read on the forward strand.
CTGGGCTAGCTTAGTTCTATTACAGCATGATGTCAGTTTTCTACCAAGATCTTCAGTACTAGTCAAGTGTCTACTATGATACAACATTTCAGCGTCTAAAACAAGCAAAAAGTATGGTAAAAAGACGACGATGTTATATGGACCTTTTCCATATGAAAGCTGTTCGATACGTGCTGCCGTATCCGTGTGCCATATCACGTATGAGAAATACACAAGTATTGTTGACGTCACACACAAAATCGATACGGATACGCGATACGGACCAGAAATTTACGCTTGCCAAAAGTCTCTATTGCCACTTGCCAAAAGTCTCTATTTATTCATTTTCTTCAGGTACCGTTTTGTGTATCCATTTATATTGGGCTCCTTCAAACAGCTTTATTTATTCTTGTAATATTTCTTTTTAAAAAAAAGGGTTCATATAATAGAATTATTTACAGAAGAAAGAAAATTTGATCTCTATATCAGTGATAAAAGCAGGCAAGGTACCGGTACCACATATATTCGGTTTGTTACGGCATATTTGACTAGTTTCATATTTGGGGGTGGGATAGCCGAATGGTTAGCACGTGCGTGCTGTATCATAAAGCCTGTCATTGAGTCAACTGGTGTGATTTCGAATCCTCGGTTGTACGTGACAAGGAGTATACGGTCGCCTGTTGCAACCTCGTGGGTTAAATTTTCTCCGGGTACTCCGATTTACTCACAATGCTAAAGACCCCTACGCGCGAGCGAATTATTGAAATAAAATTAAACCATATTATGTTAGTCCCTAAATGACCTATAGCTTGTGTCGAGTGGACGTTAAACCCCATTTGTCTCTCTCTCGGTTTCATATAGTCTCTATCATCCAAATAGTTCGTTGAAGACTATGCGGTTTTGGATGTCCGAGACTACCAGTTTTTGCCAATGACAAATCGATTTAATAGTATAAATTCATAATGACATTAAAATTACAATACTCATATTTTAAGAAATGCTTTAAAACATTCAACATAACACATTACAGCGAAATTGTAAATATTATAGTGAAAAAAAAACAACCATATTTCGTTTCGTTTATTATAAGCCCAAGATCAAATTTGAGGTAATCATCAAATATGGCGGGAAACGAAGATGTCGAAGAAATTGTAAACAGTAATAATAATAACGAAGAAAAGGTTGTAGAAGAAAGTCAAGTTCAGGGATCTGATGTTCAGGAACAGTCCAGCGGAGACCGGTTGATCCGGTTACCAATAACTAGAATAAAACATATAATAAAAACAGACCCTGATGTCAATTTAGCAAGTTCTGAAGCGGTGGTAGCGCTCACAAAAGCTGCGGTAATAATAATAAAATAATTAATAATATGTATTACACAGATCAATAGTAAATCTCGTCTGCCCCGTGGGTTTTCTCCTTGCCCTACTAAAGACCCCTAATGCCATGCATGCGAATTATTTATAAATTAGTCCTGAACTGACCCATTTCATTAATAGTTTGTATGGAGTGCACTATAATAATAGAGACACAAACTAGGTCATTTTGAGTCTAATATGGTTCAATTTTATTTCAATATTTTGCTTGTGTAGGGGTCTTGAGCAGTGAGAGGAAACTGGAGGACCCGGAGAAAACTCACGACGTTGGACAAGTGTGCCACCTTAACGGTTAACCCTGTCACGTACAACTATGGAATCGAAACCATGCAAGTTGACTCAATGAGTGTGACAGACCTTATGATACTGCGCACACGCTCATACGCTCACCCCCCTCCTCAACCAAACCATAGCCACAGACACAAGACAATGATATGAAATACTTTGAATTAGAGTTTAACATTGTCTTTCTCCTTTGCACCAACCGGAATAATACAGAGAGACATTTTCCTTGCAGTGTTCTAGATAAGATTAGATATGATGTGTATTGCATCATCAGGAAGTCCATTAGAAAGCTTGAATACAGGTATATTTAGACAGAAACACCTACATCTTCTGACCACCATAGTGTCAAGTCAATAGAGCCTCGAAATCACATACATTAATAAAATACAGGTTACAAACAGTAATTAATCTAAAGAGTTAGCTCCCACCATGAGGCAGGGCAACGTTTGCCCGGAACATGACCTTTCATCGAATTACAACTGAATTTTTCTTTTAAATTTATGTGCAAACCAATGAGTAGGCCAACACTGTTGTTCTAAACTTGTACTGTAGGCTGCTCCAGTTCTCTTTCCCATCTTGCCAGTCGCTTCATCCTGCACCATTGAAAAGGTATCGAGATCAGATATATCTAGGCTAGAGAATCATGTGGAATGTTCTCATCCAACACTGGGATCCATACTTCATAAGCACAAAGGGATTCTGTACTGATCGAGTCTTATTTAAATTTGAGAAATTGATGAAGAAATAGCCGTAATTTTGTCTTTGAAACTATCCAGTTGCAAATATCACCTAAGATCATTTTTGTGGTGAAAACAAGGACAAAATCTGATTCAAATAAGAAAGACTGTCAAAATTAATATACACAGAAAATGTTTTTGGGAAAATTAAACAATCATTTGGAAAGTGATTGAACATACATTGAGAATATTTTAAACCCTTTTTTTATGGTCTGCATGAAACACTCAAGTGTGCAATCTGTATAGTAGACCAAAGGCAAAATTTAAGTAAAAATTATGAACTGATCATCATAATGTCTGCATTTAAAAACTAATTTAAAAAAAAGAAATGTTGATCATAATAAAATATGTTTTTGTTTGTAGGAGTTGTTTATTCAGATGCTGGCCAAAGATGCTGTTGAAAAAACCTTAAATAATAAAAGAAAAACACTACAGAGAAAAGATTTAGGTGAGTAATTACATTCAAGCACTTCAGTGACACAAATAATAAAATCAGAAGGCCTACATTTTACGTTCTACTGTTCTGCTCCAAACTGGGCTAATGAAGATGTGCATACATGTACGCCATACAGTGTACTATGAGGGTCTTTTATATCGAATTCGAACTGTCGTGACTCAGTGAGTAAGACGCTGCTTTGCTTACTAGATGTTCTCATGTTCACTTGTGAATATGTTGGACGATAAAGTTCCTCAGGATTTTCTGTCGCAGTTTCCACTAGTTGGTGCGGCATTATGAAGGGCCATACAAAGAAATGAAATGAAATGGTGTTTAACGTCCTACTCATCTGCGCCTGACCTGGGCTAATGGAAGACGGCCATACAGTGTGCTATGAGGGAAATTTTGCCCGGGCAGTGGCACTATGGCCTACTCTTATATCAAATTCCAACTGCCAAGGGATCTTTTACGTGCACGCAATGTGTACACAGGGCCTTGATTTTCCGTCCCAGCCAAACGACTCGACAGTTGTTCTGCATCTCTGACAAGGGGAAACCATGCCGGAAAATCGAAATGACCTTTCTCAGCCAATGCACCATACAAAGAACAGTGTCTAGTAATTCTGATGGTACAAAAAAGACGAACATGAAATGATGTGGATAGAACACATGTCTAGACAATGTCATAAATTAATAAAAAAAAAAATAAGTTAACTTGAATTTTTCTTTCTTTATAGATATTGTTTTAGAAACGAGGGACAGTTATACATTTTTAGAAGGTTAGCTTTTTAAACCACACTTATTTGCGTGGGGGGGTGGGGGTGGGTGGATGGCCGAAGGAGTAGGGTCGCCTGTCCAACCTCGTGGGTTTTCTCCCACTGCTAAAGACCCCCTACATGCAAGCAAATTTTTCTGAAGACTAAAGGGAGATAATAATAGCATTAGGCCTATAATTTATTTTATTTATAGGTATACAAACCTATAAGAGGAAATAAAATTAAACCATGTTAGTCCAGAAATGACCTAGTTTGTGTTGAGTGAACGTTAAACCCCATTTATCTCTCTTGTAACATTTCTGAATTATCTGTATTTTTTTTTTGTCTCTACTTCAGGTGCTTTAGACACGTAATAAAAGTCAAAGAAAAGTTCATTTTAATTCCTGAGAAGGACGAGAATATTGTTTCGTGTACCGATTTGTTAAATATTTTAAAATCATCCAGAAGTTTCTCCAGTTGAAAAATTGGTTTTTATTCCAAACACAAGACATGATATATTTTTATTGAGTTAGCTCCATTATCCGCGACAAAAAATCATGTCAAATGTACTGGAACTGTTTCCGTGTAACTGGCGGAAGGGTGCAAGTGGAAAAGAGACTTTAGTCCGATCTGTTGAATGTAGTTCCTGGACAAAGAAGAAACGATTCTAAAGTGACATACGGTCATTCTTCAATCAATATTGTCACATTTGCTCAATTTAGATGAGCATTTTTGAGGAAAGATATTCAAGGGAGATAATACATGTACCATTTGTAATTTTTAACAATTTAGTGGAAAAAATTCTGCATATGGTTGAAAACAGAATTCTAGAACTGGATAAGCATTGGTAAAAAATCACCATTGTATGCCATATTCGAATAGCCATAGAATTTCTATTCTTTCTCATTACATAAATCATTACTACCGAACTATAAAAATGGATGCTCTTCTAGATACAGATTTGATCAATAAATGTATTCATAGTTGATATCTTATTTCAAACAAACCATAAAGTGGAAAAGAAAATAAACAACATTTCATTGAACTGTTCCACTCTGGGATAATATTTCGAATTCAAGGAAAAATAGACTGGTAAAACTGTTATATGATATTATACACAATGTAAATACAATTCATTGTTTTTAATAAAAACAATTTAAATCGTGTCTTCTTTTTCTTCAGAAAATTTTGCAGAATTTCTTGATGGGATATGCGATCAGGTAACAGACATTTTGGAAATCGGTCTCTCAATTGGGTTAGGGAACAGACATCCTATTCAGAACCAAAGTTCCTAATTCAAAGGGATCTCAGAATTGGATTAGGGAAAAGAAAGACTGTTTATAACCCTGCTTCCTAGTGGGAAGGGATCTTGTGACAGTGTACTATACCCAGCAATTTTATATGTAAAAGAAAAAAAGATTATAAAAAAAAATTCTCAGGCCTGTTGATTCAACGGGCCTAACTAATAATAGGTGCAGGAGGACCGCACTTTGCAGAAAACAAAACTGAATTTTACTCCACTACAGCAATTCATCTTTATCTTTTTCATCAGTGTCATGTAATTGATATTTTAAACTGAATGTACAGTGGGGCCTGGAGCAATTGCCTACTTATAGATCCGGCCCAGGATCTAACTGAATGTGACTCGGTGCCTATGTTGTTTATCTTCGTCTCTTAGTTCCGGCAGTAAGTGAGAGTCTGTCGCGTGTTCTAGGTGATGGATTACAGCTAGTTTGTTGACTATTCTCTAACGCTTGTTTTAACCTACGTATTTCACCCTCGTATTCTTCCTTCATATGTTGTAACTTCTGAAATTATAATAGACGGGTTCTAATATAAGTGGGGTTGGACATTCGAATTGTTAGCACATGCGTGTGGTATCATAAGATCTGTCATGGAGTCAACTGGAGTGGTTTCAATTCAATTCCCCAGGCTTTATGATACAGCGTGCACATGCTAACCATTTGGCCATCCAAGATGATCTAACCCCCACTTTCCATAAGGTACAGGGTCACAACAGTGTCATGTAGTAGCATCAAAAAATGATAATATTTATTTACCTTTCTAAAAATCTCTTGGTTACCAGAGTTAGACTGATTCTGTTGATTCTGTAATTTCTGTCTGTGGATCTTCGCAAGTTGATTTTCATACTGAAATACAACACTGAACAGACTAAAATACCATGTGGTGGGTGTTGAGTTGACAAGCTGTTTCATAGTGGTAATGTAAAAGCCTTATTTTTACTATATAGATGATGACTGACCGTTAGAAGTTCATAGGTCTACGTGTGACGTCGCATCATAAGGCATGCATTGTTTATATACATATGGATAACAAGTGCATTGTTTATATACATCGGATGTAGTGACACAAATTGGAGAGAGAGAAAAATGGGGTTTAACACCCACTCGACACAAAGTAGGTCATTTCAGGACAAATATATGATTCAATTTTATTTCAATAATTTGTTTGCACGTAAGTGTCTTTCTTTAGCAGTGGGAGGAAAACCCACAAGGTTGAACAGACGACCCTACTCCTTGTCACGTACAACCGAGGAATCGAAACCATTCATAACCAGGTCAATATTTCCCAAGAAAACAACAGGACACATGAATAATTGATATTTTTAGTCCTGCCAATTTCAAAGAAATAAAACTGCTTTATATCACAATATTGATGTGGATCAAGATAAGGGCTAAAACAATTTAAGAGTGTTTGTTTACCTATGGATAAAGTGTGATGTGGATAATTAAAAGTGACAGGTTACTTACTGAAGCGACAAAAAGAAACCATAAAAAAGAATCACAATACAACAATTCAGCGGCTCGCGATTCAATACGCAAATCGTGATAAGGTGAATTACAATACATCCATTCAACGACATGGCATGCCAGCACTACCTGTTAGCAATTATCATCTCATCTTTGTGAGAAAGCCATTCCATCCAAAACAACTAGACACTTATTTTGCTCCACTGCCAGCAACACTACACTAAAAAATTCTAAGACGCACCCTGGAGATCTCCTATTTATAATATTAAAAAAGAACAGGTTTACCTCCATAGATAAGTGAGTAAGTTCAGCTTCTTTTGAGGCTTGAAGCTGGTTATTCTTTTGTTGAAGATCCTGAATTTCTTTTTCATATTTATTTATTTTTTCTTTCGTACTTATCTCATTCTGGTGAGCTACAAAATAAAAGGACCGATACATAAAACAGGCACTAACATGAAAGGTCTCTGCATATTAGGGTTGGGGAAAGTGGGACTAATGGGCATATGGGACCAAGGGGCCACCGTTTGTATCAGACTTGTGAATGGCAAAATCGAATCCTATAGGCTTTCATTATGTATCGTGACCCAGCCTTGAATATATTGCTGATTTGCCTAGAGTGCTATTAACAGATTGCCTTACAACCTTACAACTACATTTAACCATAGTTAATGTATTTTTTTCATATTTTGCAATATTTTTCATGTCCCAAAGTAATTAATAAATGTCACCAAGATGTGTTTTACATTAACATATCAGGTTTTTTTTATCGTAGCCTACCAACTTTAATAATGACGATCCAAGCTTAGCCTAAAATTCATAATCAACTCTTGATGGCATCAGATACTCAAGAATTTGAATAGATTAAACTAGTTTGCCATTTAAAAAATTAATTTAAAAATGGGAAAGCGAGGTAGTCTCGATTATACCCCTGGTTACCAATTTTTTACCTTCCAAATTAAACAAATCTTTTAGAGACTTGACCTCTTCTTGATGTATTTTTTCTTGTTTCATTATTCCCTTATGTGTTTCTTCTTCAAATTCTGATTTCTCCTGTGAACAATATAGGAAAAATTCACATATAACTGATGATAAACTGTGGTCATTTCAGTCCTATTATCTCCCTTTAGTCTTCAGAAAAATTAGAATTGCTCCTGCCACTCACCCGCCCCCCTTTAGTCTCAAGGTAAAAATTAGAGAGAAATGGGGTTTATCGTCCACTTCACACAAACTATGTCATTTCAGGACAAACATATAGTTCAATTTTATTTCTTTAGCACTAGGAGGAAACCGGATAAAAACTATGAGATGGACAGACAACTCTACGACCCTACAGGAAATCAAAACTATATTGACTCAATGACAGACCTTATGATACTGAGCGCAAGTGCTAACCATTTGGCCATCCACCCTCTTCCAAATAAAATTGAACTGCAGTGAAAACTGATAATAAAACACATACTGCAGTAGAATTTCGATCCCAGAGATAACTTTACTTCATGTATCTTCGGTAAAACTTGCAGTTCATTAATATTTTGGTTCCTGAATGGCAGGATTTGTTAGAATGAAATGCTGTCGATTTATCGACAGTTAGGCAAAGGGTGGTATCGAGATTGACTACAGTAGTGAGAGAGAGCGAGAGAAATGGGGTTTAACGTCCACTAGACACAAACTAGGTCATTTCGGGACTAACATATGGTTTAATTTTATTTCAATAATTCGCTTGCGCGTAGGGGTCTTTAGCACTTGGAGGAAACCAGAGTGCCCAGAGGAGACCCACGAGCTTGAGAAGGTGACCCTATCGACTACAGTAGTGACTACAGCATGACAAACTTGAGCTGTGACATCTCAGTATCCAATTTGTGAACATAAATACCTTTTTCAGATTTTCTACTTGATGTTGAAGCTTGGTGATATTTTCTTTCAAACTTTCATTTTCCTCTGTACATAATAATATCGAAATATGAATCACAATTATTATCTCTTCACAATAACTTATACATATTTAAGATGCAGATCGTCATTTGAATTCTTTTGACAATATCAAATTTATCACAGTTTAATCTACTTCAATTGATTATTATTTAACATTTAATTAAGAAACAAAAGCAAAATATCAACAATAGATAATCACCTGCTTTGTATTCAATTTGATTAAAAAGAGAGATAGAATGGGGTTTAACTTCAACTTGACTCACAGACTAGGTCATTTTGGGACAAACATATTTTATTTCATTAATTCATTTATGTGTACAGGTCTTTGGCAGTGGGAAGAATCTGCAGAAAATCCACAGAAAATTCTTGCCACATACAAGTGGGGAATCAAAACCATGTCACTCGACTCAATGACAGACCTTATGATGCAACATGCACATGCAGGCTTGGAAATAACCGTTTTAGATTTACCTGAAAAAATGTCAGGCACTAATGAAATACTACCTGACATTTTCAACTTAGTGCCGGACATGTATTAATAATATCATTAAAAAATGACAAATCAGTGCCGGACAAAATGACAGGCATCAGAGGTTTAGTGCCTGACAAAGCCTGAATCTGTGCCTGACTTTGTCAGTAACAGGTGCCTTATGTCCAGGCTTGTGCACACATTCACCATTCGGCCACCCACCATACTGCCCTGATTAAAAAGAAGCCCATCAAAAGATTGTGCCCAACACTTATTACAAAGTACACAGAGAAAATGAACCATTTTTGAATTGGTACTCCATTCAAATTTTAACTTTTAACTCACCATCTAGATTATTGATTCTCTGTAACAGTGGCTGAGAATTCTTCACACTTTCAAGAAAATCGTCTGTTTCTGAAATTATATAACATTTTAAATCATAAAACATAACTTTTGATTTTTCTGTGACTAATAATGGACCTTATGCCTATCTTTTGAATTGCTGCCTTCATCAAAGACTACCATATATAATGACTTAAGTTTCACTCATGAATGTGTGGCAGTTCTGAAGCTAATTGTTATAAAGATTGTTCGTGACTAATGTACCAGCTTTGTCAATCGGTCAAGGCTGGCATTTATGAAAGAAATGAGAGCCTTAGCTGAAACACCAGTAGTCCTCACCATTTATGAGACTGCTATTGGATTGATCTTTCTTTTCTTTCTCATGAGCCATCTTGTCTTGTAAAGTTTTAAAAGCATTCACTAGCTTCTGGTGTTCCTGAAAAGAAAAAAAGAGTAAAATTAGTTGCGTGAGAAGCCAACAAATTATTACATACGTAGTCGCACAGTATTTTAGGTTGGAATTTTTTATCCTCAAATTCCAATACAAACGTATTCATTTTTTAAAAATCTTTTAAAGATATATATGTAAAATAGTAAATTAAAATACCCGAATTTGGTGTGTTGTCGACATATTGATATAATGACATATTTATTTAATTATTAATACGGTATTTAAGGAGTATGTCAAATTTCATGAATAGATAAAATATATTTTGAAATAACTAACATTATTCCAACTATCAATAGTTTCTATCAGCAAGTCTGGATTTTCACATTTAGTTACAACTTTGGATAATCCAATATCCCTTTTATTAACACCATTCTCGTTGGCTGTTCCTTCTTGTTTAAAATCTGGATCCATTTCTTTTCTGAAGTTTTTACGTCGTCTGCTATTTCAGGCTGGATAACCTTGCCACAAGTTCAAGAGTTATTTCCCTTCTACAGCTTACTGGTTTCTGGAGATCAAAATGGTCGTCCATGTAAATAAATAAGACTAAATAAAGTAACTTGCACAATTTTCCAATTTTCTGCTTATCTGTTACTTTGTATGATCTTAATAACCATGACAGTTCATTTGCAACAATCCATAAATTAATATCTTTTCAAAAATTAAGATGGCGACTTCTGTGGATCCAGCGACCGTGGCGTCCAAAGTTGGATTTGCAGAGTTGTGTGGTTTGTTAGAAAAAATTAGCAAAACTCAGGGAAATGATAAAAAGAAGAAAGTTCTGAAAGAGTTTGTAGATTTGTGGAGAAATTATCACACTGAATTACATGCTGATAATCCCGATTTGGTAAGATGACCCACACTGTAATTCCATTTTTGCTTGTTTTTGGCTGCAAACAGATTCATTTATTTTACCGGTATAAATTTTAAAATATGGTTCCTGAAACATTAAATTGCCATAACTGGCAGTACATGTACCTCAAATTTATATCAAAATATATTACTTTATCACCAATAAGCATAGTATCAATCATTGAATTTGTTACCTGGCAGTTGACACTGTAACATACAGATTTTAATTTAATTTTGTGTGTTTATCTATAGCATTGTGTGTGTTAGCCCAAATTTCTTTGGCCTAGTATGTTGACCTGGCTACTTCAAGACTATGTTACTTACTGTGCCATTTCTTTAACATTCATTCAATAACAAAGGCCATTTGAAAAATTGTCAGTCTAAAACTGATTTTGATATGGGTCGTCAAATTTATAAGCGGTCAAGCATTTGATGTCCCAATAGCTGTTCAAAAATAAACAATCCTGATTAATCAATGTACAAACTTTAATTGGGATAAGCTTATTGAAGTGCAGTTTTTATGTTGTCTGGCACTTCGATAGCACTGACAGTTGCTCTCCATGTAGGGGTTGGTTAGCTGAATAGTTTAACCATGAGGTTAAATTACAGTGATAATGTGGCTTTGATTCTGTGCATGTATGTGACAAGGAGTAGGCACGCCTGTCCAACCTCATGGGTTTTCTCCAGGTCCTCTAGTTTCCTCTTACACCTTGTGTGAGCCCTGAAATGACTCCAGACAAGTAGCTAGCAGGGGGGCAAGAGGGATAGTTGCCTGCCCTGGAACAAATGGGACACCCAATGGGTGCCTTTACCCATAGGGGCAAAAGTTAGTTAGCCCAACAGGAGCCTTTGGTGGCTTTCCCATTGGTCGCAATACTAAACTAACAACATATGTGACCCTCTTGCCCACTTGCTAGCTACGGGTCGGGACTAAGTTCGTGTCGAGTGGATGAGCCCTCCATATTAGTAAATGTTGGACCAGTATGCATGTATCATCATAAATCACAAGCAATCAGATGATCCCACAATTTTGGAACTATGCAATTGACAAAGGGAAGTCTCTAGATTCTCACACAATCACAATAAATCAAGTTGATGAATTCTAGGTTTAATGAATTATTATTTTTTTCTTGTAGCCTGATTCATTCTACCCAGCAATGAGACTATTATTACCTCATCTAGATAAAGAAAGACTGGCATATGGTATTAAAGAGGTAATCAAAGGATCTACTTTACCTTTTTTAAAAAATATTTTAACCAAAATAGGGATTTGGCTACTTACATTACATCCGACGTACAGCCATCTTCACCATAAAGTTTTTTTTTTGTTTTATTATAAGATCCCACATTTAAGGAATTCACTATATAAATCATGCTAAATCAATCTGATTAAAACACAGACCCTATTTTGTATCATTTTTTTTTATAGTTTAAAATTTTGTTTGATTTGTCTTTACTACACCTGGGATCTGGAAGAGTTGTTATATAACCTCGTTCTTGATGGCAGGAGAGAGCAGTCAATAAAACCATTTGTTACAGCGACTACTTGGCGTGTGATGCACGGAACTGTGGGTAAACCATTAGAAACGTCAACGCTGATTGATTAATCAATGTCTGATGTCACAGGGTCTAAAGCTGCTCGTACGACCCCTGACATGACCTGTGTTTTAATCAGATTGTGCAGAATCATGCTCATTTTGAACAATATCAATGTATTTTTTTCCAGCATATGCTGGCTAAACTGTTGATTGAAGTCCTGTGTTTAGGAAAAGAAAGTCCTGATGCTACAAAACTGCTGAATTTTAAAGCTCCCAAAACAGTTAGAGGGGTAAGATATTCATATTAAAACAGCTTGAGGGTGAAAAATATAGATATTGAAACAACTATATATAGGAGTAGAATACAAATATTGAATCAACTTCAGAAATTTGAGGCAGAGAGAGAAATAGTGTTTGAAGTCCATACAAAACAGAATTTTGGACTATTATTCCAATCGAGGTTAGCCAGCGACCCAACTCTGCAGTTGTAACTTCAACACTGATCTAGAATAGGGTTCCCTCGTTAGACCACTCGGCTATTCGACCTGACTATACAGAAATGAAAGTTGTCATCAAACAAGATTTTTGATTCCTTCTGATACTAAGTGAAGGAGGACCTCACTACATGCAAAACAAGAATATACAAGATAAACCTGCAGACAAAACAGAAAATAGACATTGCAAAAAATACACAAATATCAAATCAAGTGAATGGACCCTGGGACCAGGTCACTGCACTGTACAGTCTTGGGCCTGATGGTACATGCTTCACTAAAAATGAAAAAAAAAATGATTTACAAAAAAGAAGTAACAGAAATAATGCGACCAATCTTGACAGTGGTTGTCTCTGCAATGTCAAATGTCTGCCAGTTGATGTTATGAGTTAGAACCTCAAACAAATTAACAACAAGGGCAATAATCCAGATAGAAAACGCTACACAATATGATAATTTGCTGAACCATGTTTTTCTCTTTCAGGAAGCTGGAGATTTCGCTAACGTAGCCTTTTACGTCTTAAAGAACCGATGTCCAGATAAAGGTACATTAACCATACAGGAAGTTAACGATTGTCTAGACGCCATTGCAAATAATAACGCAGCCAAGAAAAAGGAACCAGTTCGTAAAAATATCCTCCATCTTCTGAAGAATTTATCGGCCGTGGAACAGAAGTGGCTGATAAGAATGATTGTAAAGGAATTAAAAGTTGGTTTGAGTCAGGCGTCCATGTTGTCGGTTTATCATGCAGACGCGGAGGAATTATATAATGTAAACAATAATTTAGAAAAGGTAAACGCTATAATTTTATTTAAAATAAAGATTTGAAGCCATCCTTTTCCAATAATGTAGATGAAATTTTAGACTCACTTGACGTATTTCAATAAAAAACATGTGTGTGATAGTGTCTGTATTTTAAGTTGGATGGCCAAATGGTTAGCATGTGTTGTGCTGTTTCCTCCCACTGCTAAAGACCCCTACGTGCAGTCGAATTATTGAAATGAAATTAAACCATATGTTAGTCCCAAAATGACATAGTTTGTCGGTTGTTACATGATACAGCTCTATAAACTCATGAGATTGTAGCAAGTTGAACCCCATTTTGTTTCATTTTTGTCCCCCGCCTTTCGAAGAAAGTTGGGGGACTATTAAAATGGGTTCGTCCGTCCGTCTGTCTGTCTGTCTGTCTGTCTGTCTGTCCGTCTGTCCGTCACACTTTTTGGGACACAATAACTCTCTTCCTAATTGAGCTAGAATGTTCAAACTTGGTGTATGTGTTTATTAGGTCAATGCCTTGATGGAGTTCGAAGATGAGCATTTTCCACTTAGGGTAAGCAGAGATAAGCAATTTGATTGGTTGATGCTTTGGGACACGATAACTTTAGTTCTAATTAAGTGAGAGTGATGAAACTTGGTGTATATTTTCATTACAGTAATACCTTGACTAAGTTCGATAATGAGCATTTTCTGCTCAAGGTAAGCAGAGCAATTTGATTGGTCGAGACTTTGGAACACAATAACTCTCCTTCTAATTGAGTTAAAATGTTCAAACTTGGTGTATATGCTTATTAGGTCAATGCCTTGATGGAGTTCGGAGATGAGCATTTTCCGCTTAGGGTAAGCAGAGCGATACGCAATTTGATTGGTCGAGACTTTGGGACACGATAACTTTAGTTCTAATTAAGTGAGAGTGATGAAACTTGGTGTATAGTTTCATTACAGTAATACCTTGACTAAGTTCGATAATGAGCATTTTCCTCTCAGGGTAAGCAGAGCAATTTGATTGGTCGAGACTTTGGAACACAATAACTCTCTTTCTAATTGAGTTAAAATGTTCAAACTTGGTGTATATGCTTATTAGGTCAATGCCTTGATGGAGTTCGAAGATGAGCATTTTCCGCTTAGGGTAAGCAGAGATAAGCAATTTGATTGGTTGATACTTTGGTACAAGATAACTTAGGTTCATCTTGATTGATGATTTTTATGCCAATACAATGACTGCATTCTCATTTAGTAATCGATTCGACAGTAACAGTGTATAGAAACGATTGACTTGGACACGAGGGCCCTTTCCCTTGGCCAGAGGGGCCCTTTTGTCTGCCTTTAGGGTCCCTCTAACTAGGGTACATTTTCATTTTTCTCGTCGGTTTTAGCATTTTTCTTTATAAAACACTTTTGTATGACACTTCGTGTACAGTTTGATTGCTCGATACATTGAAAAAAATAAATGTGCGATTAATTAAAATAGCATTATGCAAGAGCAAAATCAGATTTTTACAGGTCTTTCTTTAAGCCTGAGATGTTATCTAAATAATCAATTAGACATTAATTAACATATTCAGACCATAATAAACTCTTTATGTCAAGACTAGCCTTCGATGTAGGCAGATTAAAATCGTATATGCCGCTTAATGGCGGTTGATAATTAAATCAATCAAGTGGATAATCGAGACTATGCTGTTTATATTAATGATTTGAGTAATGATGACCGAGGCTATGAATATTTCAAAAGCTTTTTTCTCGGCTAATAGTGAATCAATTTGACTGAAATTTTCAGCAAATTATCTTTACACTATCTAGTTTTTAACTATTGTAGCGAGAACTGCCATCTCTTTATCTTATCTCCCATAATGTAACTTTAATATGTGTCTTCTATTTATTTTGGAGTTTCGGCCGGGGACATCAGCCTCACTGTTGGCTTGTTATTTCCATTTTTTGTCCAGGTGTGTCGGTTGTTACGAGATCCGGCTGTACGAGCTCATGAGATAGGAATATCAATCTTCTCACCTTTTACACCTATGTTAGGTGAACGAGGTTCTCCAGAAAAGGTAAGACCATCAAATTAAGTTCTAGCACATGTTTTTTGACGGGGAATACCAATTCTTTCTTTTTTTGCAGGGTCCGGGGAAGTGGCGTAACTCGCATGCCCAATACCGTAAGGTCTGTCATTGAGTCACATGGAGTGATTTCAATTCCCTGCTTGTACGTGACCAGGAGTAAGGTCGCCTGTTTAACCCTGTGGGTTTTCTCTGGTTTCTCCAATTTCCTCCAACTGCTAAAGACCATTCGTGCAACCAAATTATTGAAATAAAATTCAACCATATTGCTAGTCCCATGAAATGACCTAGGTTGCCTCATGTGGACATTAAACCCCATATGGTCTGTCAATGAGAATGTGACCTCTACGCGCAAACAGATTATTGAACTAGAATTGAGTCATATGTTAGTCCCGAAATGACCTAGTTTGTGTCGAGTAGACATAAAACCCCATTTCTCTCTTTCCTTCGTTCGTTATGTCTCTCTATCTTTGTTTGTACAATTGTATTGACAAGACTTTGAATCTTGATATGACGTCATAATTCCAAGTAGCCTGCGATAAAGTCTTGTACTTGTCTTATCTAGATATTTAATTTTGAATTTCAGGTTGAGAAGTTGATGGAGGGTAAAATGTATTTTATAGAAACAAAATTTGATGGTGAGAGAATGTTACTACACAAAAACGATGAGACTTATAAATATTTCTCTAGAAGGTAATATTTAACACCTGATACCATTTTCTATGTTTAGAGCCGCTGTGGCTAAGTGGGTAAGACGCTGACTCGCAAGCCGGGAGGTCGCGTGTTCGATCCCTGCATTGGCTGAGATAGTTCATCGAGATTATTCGACGTGGTTTCCCCTTGTCATTGATGCAGGAAGGAGGGCCAGACAAGGACAGCTGTTTAGTCATTCAGATGGTATGGAAAACTGAGATGCTGTGTGTACATTGGTGCACACGTAACAGATCCCCTGACAGTTGAAATTCAATATAAGAGTAGGCCACAGTGCCGCTGCTCGGGCAAAATGTCCCACATAGCACACTGTATGGTGTATCCCCACTTCATTAGCCAGCCAAGTTGGAGCAGAACAGTATGACTTCATTGCTTCATTTTCATTACTTCCTATTTCAGCAGATGATTTTATTTTACAGCTTCGGGGGGTTGATGGGTATAACACATGTGCTTTAGATCATACAGTCTGACATTGAGTCAATTGGTGTGGTTTCAATTCCTCGCTAGTACGTGACAAGGAGTCAGGTTGCTTGTCCAACACCAGTTTTTTTTTCCGGGTCCTCATGATCTGGTTTCCTGTAACTGCTAAGATAAAAATGTACCATAGCAGTTTAAACCATTAAATGTATATGAATTTTTGTCAAGTTTTTCGGATATTTGTTTTTTTAGTGGTAAAGAGTACACCCATGTGTTTGGAAGTAATCCGTACGATGGATCATTAACACCGTATATCACCAACTGTTTTAAACCAGGCGTAAAATCTTGTATATTGGATGGAGAGATGTTAGGATATCACGCAGAAACAAAAACATATGGTAATGGAAATATTTTATTGTCCATGAAAAAATCTGTATTCAGGTAGCCCAAAAGGGTTAAGTAAAACGGAGGACTGAAGAACTATATGTGTCACAGGTCAAAAAGCAGACAAAAATACCACCTTTCTGTCATTGGTTTAGTATTTTTGCACTCACATATTTTCAGTGCAGTTTTCAACGCTCTTGGCACACAAATGAAATGAGGTTTAACGTCATCCTATTTTGATACCACACTGGGCTAATGAAGACGGAGTGGCTCATTTACGTCCACACTAATGTATACACAAGGGTTTTCCATCCCATCTGAACAATGAAACAGCTGTCCTTGTGAGACTCTACATCCTGCACCACTGACAGGGAGAAACCATCGCAGAAATCCCATTGAACATTCTCGGCCAATACAGGAATCAAACATGTAACCTCCTGGCTATCAAGCCAGCGTCTTACTCACTTAGCTCCCATGTCTCACCTAGTGGCACACAATTGCCATATCATTTCTAACATAATTATGTAATTTGTTGTTCTCCATCAAGATTGTCAATATTAGTAAGAACCAAACAACCACATATCCTAATGAACAGGATGATTGTATTTTTTATATTTTTTTAAAGGAACAAAGGCTGAAAAGTTTGATATTAAATCTAAAGAACTTGCGGAGACCAAGGGATATCAAGCGTGTCTGCAAGTGTTTGATATATTATTATTTAATGATAAAGTTTTAACAAATCTACCTCTTCGTGAACGATTAAAATACATCGACAAAGTTTTTAATCCGACAGAAGGAAGACTTTTGATTAGTAGTGTTAAAGAGGCTCACAATAAGTAAGTACTGTATATTGGAAGTGCTTGGCAGGGTCGTACATTGCACCCCCAGAAACGTATGGTGTCCCTAGAAATGCCCCCCCCCCCCCAAAAGTCTGTACAATAAAAAACATAGTGTTGAAAATCCATTTTTGATTAAATCATCAATGAGAACTGAGCCGCAGGTCTGATTCAAATCCAGTAAATATTGCAGGTAGCAATGACTTCGAGAATTGATTATGGTCTGGATAAGTTAAGTTAAGATATGGTGTCATGTTAATAAATGGGCGAAAGAAAGACCTACAAAAGGCTGATTTAGTTCATACACAAATGTATACATAATGTTTAAACTAATTTATTTATTTTTAATATCAATAACTTTCCATTTTGCAGTCAAGATTGTGCCGATGCATTGAACGAGGCCATAGACGGTAGAGAAGAAGGAATCATGGTTAAAAATCCAGAATCTGTTTATAAACCTAATACACGGAAGGGTGGCTGGTTTAAAATTAAACCGGAATATATCGGGGGATTGATGGATGAACTGGACATTGTTATTGTCGGGGGATATTTCGGTGTAGGTCATAGATCAGGGATGATGTCACATTTTATGTGTGCTGTGGCTGTGCCTGGTGAAGATGGTGAGAAACCGACCATTTTTCATTCATTTTGCAAGGTAAGGAAATTAATTTCAAAGTTTGAATAATTATATACCAAAATACTATGTTTATGAATCCCAAAATTGTGTTAACAGTATCTATATTCAGATATTTTTGATTGACAGTTTTGGGGAAGACAGTCAAAAATCGCCAGAAGTGGTTACAGTTTTCAATTTTGTACTATAACTAAAATATTGTAATTATTCTTTATCTGTCTCATTTATTAGTTGAAATCGTACATATATTATACAGTAATCACCCCAACCAACAAGAAGGCAATTTAATTTAAGCCTGGCAAACAAGTATACGTTATGCAGTGTGCTCTGAAAAGATTTAGCCCGGAAAACTATATCAACTATATATATGCTCCAATAGTTCTATTATGTGCGCATGAATGCACTAGACACAGGTCCACAGTCCTGCACCAAATATTTCCATCTTATTGAATTAAACTAATATATTTCAGGTTGGGTCCGGATATTCCAAGAAAGAATTAATAGATTTCAACAAAAAGTTGGCTGATCATTGGCAAGTCTTTGATAAAAGAAATCCTCCAGATTGTCTACAACTGGCGCCAGGATTCAAAGAGAAACCAGATGCATGGATCCATCCATCAAAGTCCAGTATTGTACAGGTATAAAGATATTTAACGAAGTGTAATTTCTTTGAGTCAAGTCCAAATAAAACTTTGAATTGCGATGGGGGTCAACCAACTTTGTATCTGTTCTCAACTGTAGACAGACACGGCAAAAGTTAAGTATGAATAAGACTGTTTTAAAGGGCATCATGTAAGATTTAGATAAAGAGCTGACAGTTCTCGTTATAATTGACTAAGTGGGTAAGATGCTGGCTCACTAGTCTGGAGGTAGGGTGTTTAATCCCTGTATTGGCCCAACTAGGACGGCTGTCTATTTTTTTAGATGGGATGAAAAACTGAGGCCCCGTGTACAAATTGGCATGCACGTGAAAGATCCCTTGAAGTTGGAATTCAATATAAAAGAAGGCCGTAGCGCCGCTGCCCGGGCAAAATTGCCCATCTTGATTAGCCCAGTTGGAGCAGAATAGTAGGATGTTAAACCCCATTTCATTTCATTTCAATTTGATTCGCGGACAACTTCAATATTGTTGAATATTTGTTTTAAAGACTAAGCTTCTAGTTTCATTTTTGGCTTCTGTGTCAAAATGTGTATACAGTAAACCGATTGATTAGACCTCCAAAATATAAGGTCGATCAGGTTACCATAAATACAGGTAATTTTATTTCATCTTTCTTTATCGAATATTAACATCCTTTTTTACACAATTCTAAAGGTAAAAGCTGCTGAGATAACAGACAGTGATAAATATCGTACAGGGTGTACGTTGCGATTTCCTCGTGTTGAATCTTTCCGTGATGATAAACCCTGGTTCGAATGTTTAACAACAACAGAATTGGAGGAACTCAGACAGGTTTGTAATTATTTTTGAAATTTCTTACAAAGAAATATATTTGTATTTAGTTAAGTTAAGATATTGTGCTATTGTTTTCAGCTGTGCTGGTCCATGATGCAGGATGGAGGGCCTGGCAAGGAATAGTGTCTATATGCCAAGTTGTAGGCCCGAAATATTTATCTGCTTTAAACAATATAGATTTATCTTTTACTGTGTTTACAGAAATCAGGAGGAAAGTTAGCTGGGTCCAGATATGAACTAGGAGACGCAGAGCCTGTGAAGAAGAAACGTAAAGTTGTATCAAGAGTTGTCCGCCCTACTCTTGGATCACGATTTAAAGCTGTTGATACGTCCAACATCACACAGGTTTGTATTTCTAATGGTTCTGTGGAAACTGTAAAAATTGGATTTTTAAATGTGATTTTGGTGGACCACTATGCCAATTGTTCTCTATCACAATTCATGGAGTTGGTCACATGGCTAACCTTGTGGGTTTATGCTGTGTACTGCCAATAGTTCAAATTACACCAAACTGAATGGCAGTCTTTGGCGTCTTGTTGTTCCAATCTACAGCAGGGTATTTCTAGCCTAGTTCTTTGAGTCGATTTATTATATAAATGGTACTCGAAAAGTATTCTGGCATGTTCATTTTGTCTTAAGTATTGGAAACCAGAAATCCATATTTTCACAGTAAGATAATATCAAGGTTGATTTGAATCGACCAATAAGTTATGTTTGAAATGTCGAAGACTGTGAATGATATTGAGTTAGCAGCTTGCCTCTTTTAAGCCATACTGTGTATACCCACACAATATTTCACTTGCTTCGTTCTCGGCTAATAGGGGATCAATTTGACTGAAATTTTCAGCAAATTACCTTTACACTATCTAGTTTTTAACTATTATAATGAGAACTGCCACCTCTTTATCTTATCTCCCATTATGTATCTTTAATTCAGTTATTTACAGAAGCACATTAAAACTGCCGTTCCCAACGATGCACCGAGCAAATACCCCTTGCGAGTCTATGTGAATATTTCACTCGCTTCGTTCTCGGCTAATAGTTGATCAATTTGACTGAAATTTTCAGCAAATTACCTTTACACTACGTAGTTTTAAACTATTATAGTGAGAACTGCCATCTCTTTATCTTATCTCCCATAATGTATCTTTAAATTATGATTTGTAAAATGAATTTATTGTGTAACAGATCTCCAAGATGTTAGAAGGTAAAGAGATATGTATAATCAATGGGTCATCTGATTGGTCGAAATCTGAGTTAGAGAAGAAAGTTGTCGAGTTTGGTGGAACTATTACTCAAAATCCAGGTAATTAATGTTTATATTTTGGAGGGAAAATTGGATGGCCGAATGGTTAGCACAAGCGCGCTGTATCATAAGGTCTGTCATTGAGTCAACTGGCGTGGTTTCAATTCCTTGGTTGTATGTGAGAAATAGTCGCCTGTCCAATGTCATGTATTTCCTCCAAGTCGTCCGGTTTCCTCCCACTGCTAAAGATCCCTACGAGCAAGCGAAGTATTAAAATAAAATTGAACCATATGTTAGCCCTCAAATGACTTAGTTTGTGTCGAGTGGACGTTAAACCCCATTTCTCTGTGTCTCATAATTTGTGTTGAGTTGGCATTAAACCCCTTTTCTCCCTCTCTGTAATTACAGGTACGTCTACGTTTTGTGTGTTGGCCGAGAAGATTGCCGTGCGAGTAACCAATCTTATTAAACGTGATCTATATGATATTGTCAAGGTCAGCTGGTTTGTCAGGTGTATAAATGGTGAGAAGTGGATACCATGGTTAGTATGATCTATGATGAGTAGGTCTATCAGGGTCTAGAGCTTAAATGATGCACTAGGACTAATAAAATGATGCACAAAGGCTAACTAAATGATGCACTAGGGCTAAGTAAAAGATGCACCAGGACTAATGAAATGATGCACTAGGGCTAACTAAATGATGCACTAGGGCTAACTAAATGATGCACTAGGGGTAACTAAATGATGCACTAAAGAAATGATGCACTAGGGCTAACTAAAAGATTAAATAGACATTTATTAACTTATCCAGACCATAATCAACTCTTAATGTCATTACTAGCCTGCGATATTTACTGAATATTCAGCAAATAGCCTTTACGTCATCTAGTTTTTAACTATTATAGTGAGAACTGCCAGCTCTTTATCTGATCTTCCATTATGCATCTTTAATTATAGGACTCCTGGTGATATGATTCACACATCTCCAGCAAGTTTACGCAAGTTTAAATTAGATTATGATGAATATGGTGATAGCTATACTGAAGATACGACAGAGGAACAACTACAAGACGTCTTTGATAAAATGAAGGAGGTAAAGTCAACAGGGTAGTAAAATCATCACAGCTCTTCCAATCGAATCGGGACACAAAACCAGACCCAACTTTTATCGTAAAATTTTGCGTATAATTCATTAAGTTTTAAATGTTCCTATTATTAACAAGAACAGGTTTCGCTTTAGTTTTTATATTTTACACTCAAGATTTATTGCTTTAAATCTTCTTAGAGCAAAAACGGAAAAGAACAAAAGTGGAATTAGCAAGTCTACATTTATATTGAAAGGATGATTGGTTTCGATCATTTTTAGCATGTTTTTAAGAATGGCTGCACATTCAGTACAAATAATCTCAACTGAGCTTTGACCGTGTATATCGCAAAAACACCTCAATGACGGACGGATTATCACTCTACGATAATTTTACTGTAGAAAAGTTGGGTGTGGCTTTAAGGTTTTGTGCCCATTTGATGGACCTCCCACCCCCCAACGGCACTGAGCCTCCAATGTCCCCTACATACACTCAAATTATCACAGATTCTGTCAAAGAGTCAACTGGCGTGGTTTTTATTCCCCTTGACCAACCTCGTGGGTTTTCTCTGGGTCCTTCGGTTTCGTCACACTGCTACTGCTAGAGACCCCTACATGCAAGCAATGTTAGTCCCGAAATGACCTAGTTTGTGTTGAGTGGTCATTTAACCCAATTTCTCTCTATTTTTCCTAGTTATCTGATGATGATGTGATTGAAGGTAAAGATATAGCTGCTATAGAAGATGGTTATTTTCCAGATGATTCACCATATGGTCTCTTTAGAACATGCAGGTTAGTGAAAGAGGGAAGCTCCAAGTGCGTGTAAAACGGGTTTGCAGCAGTCAAATTGTCAAAATTTTCGGGGTGTGTTTTGATGTCTGGGTGTCGCCGCTCCGCGACCAGTAACTTGGGTTATTATATTGGCGCCGTCTGCCACCACTTTGCTGCACCCTCCCACAGCTAAAGACCCCTATGCACAAACAAGTTATTGAAATAAATTTGAACCATGTTAGTCCCCAAATTAACTAGTTTATGTGAGTGGACCTTAAACCCATCTTTCTCTCTCTCTCTCTGATAACCCTTGAATGTCATATTTTGATTATTAATATATTATATCCCCAAAATGTCAGTATAAAAGTTCAATATAGAGTTTAAAATCAAAAAAATACTTTCATTATAAAATAATTTGGATCTAGAAATTATCAAAATCAATCATGTAATGGCATCTTTCAGCATGCAAATGAATTTACTTGTAATTTTTTAGGATCTACGTGGACAATAATCTGGTACTGGGAGACAATTCTACAAAAATACCTAATAGTAGTCTTGATCTACTAGCTCTTGAATTGAGATTCTTTGGTGCTGTTTTATCAGAGAAACTGGATGATCATGTATCACATGTGTTAGTTGATAAAAGGTAAAGTAGGTTTAAAATCTCGAAAAGGAGTTAAACATCTTTGACTTTGATTTGTGTTGAAAAGGGTTCATCAATAATGAGGCAAGCTCTTCTATGTGATAAAGAGGGGCTAAGTGGGCAAGGCGTGGGCCCGCTAGCCTGAGGTTGGATGTTCGATCTCTACATTCATCCAGATATTCTGCTGTGTCAGTGATGCAGGACGGAGGGCCTGCCAGCTGTCTAGTCATTCGGATAGTCTAAAAACACTGAGATCCTGTGTACACGTAAAAGATCCCTTGGCCGTTTGAATTTGATATATAAGACCAGGTCTAAGTGCCACTGCCCTGGCAAAATTATCCTCATAGCACACTGTATGGCTATGCCCGTCTTCATTAGCCCAGTTCAGGGCAGAACAGTAGGACGTTAAACCCCATTTTATTTCATTTCTATGTGATAAAATTTTGTTTCAAAAGATTACCTGAAATCATCCAGTTTACTAATTTTGATAGATTTGCTCTTTTGGGACTCGCTGAACAATCAATCCCTGAAAGATGTCTTAAAAATGGTGGAGCAACAGTAGTGTATACAAAATACAACAAGCCAACAGTGAGGCTGATGTCCCCCGCCGAAATCCCAAAATAAATAGATGACACATATCATTTAATCGCACATTTATTTTTTTCAAACATATCGAGCAATCAAACTGTACACGAAGTGTTATCCAAAAGTGTTTTATAAAGAAAAATGCTAAAACCGACGAGAAAAATGAAAATGTACCCTAGTTAGGGGGACCCTAAAGGCAGACAAAAGGGGCCCAATGCTTGACTAAAGGGCCCCCCTGGCCAAGGGAAAGGGCCCTCGTGTCAGAGTCAATCGTTTCTATACATTGTTACTGTCGAATCCATTACTGAATGAGAATGCAGTCATTGTATTGGCATAAAAATCATCAATCAAGATGAACCTAAGTTATCTTGTCCCAAAGTATCAACCAATCAAATTGCTTATCTCTGCCTACCCTAAGAAGAAAATGCTCATCTTCGAACTAAATCAAGGCATTAACCTAATAAGCATACACACCAATTTTGAACATTTTAACTCAATTCGAAGGAGAGTTATTGTGTTCCAAAGTCTCGGGAAAACAAATTGATTATCGCTCTGCTTACCCTGAGCAGAAAATGCTCATTATCGATCTTAGTCAAGGCATTACTGTAATGAAACTATACACCAAGTTTCATCACTCTCACTTAATTAGAACTAAAGTTATCGTGTTCCAAAGCATCAACCAATCAAATTGCTTATCTCTGCTTACCCTCATCTTCGAACTCCATCAAGGCATTGACCTAATAAACACATACACCAAGTTTGAGCATTCTAGCTCAATTAGGAAGAGAGTTATTGTGTCCCAAAAAGTGTGACAGACAGACGGACAGACAGACAGACAGACGGATGAACCCATTTTAATAGTCCCCCAACTTTCTTCGAAAGGCAGGGGACAAAAAAAAACAACCCAATTAGTCTATGCTACATATAGAGTTGATTGTTTGAGGGAGGTTAATAAGTTTGACGAGACCACCAAACTAACTAATCAAGAGTTGATTGTTTTGGTGTTACGTTTGGTTTACAGAAATATCTGCTCTGTACTAAATTTCGCTGTTTATAGAAATTAAAGATACCTTCCCGTGTACAAACTGTGATTTGATGATATATTTGGACTAAAAACATATACCAAAGTTGCCTACTTTTATTGGAAGCATAAATACTTTCGTGAGAATGTATCTTCAATGTAAAAAGAAATTTAATAGTACCGGTATGTACAATGTAAATGTCAGTCCAAAAATGACCTACTCTTTTCTTATTACAGTGATTTTAGTCGAGTTGGCCAGCTACGAGAAGTTAGGCGTAGAAAGAGTAAAAAATTCCATATTGTTAACGAAGACTGGGTGAGATCGTGTTTAGAAGAAGGGGAAATAACCAATGAAAGGAAATATGAACCTGATATTGTTGTATCGACTTAATTTTTTAGGAAGTCACTAGGAATAAGTAGGACCCACTAAAAGCCATCTGGAATCAAAAATTGAGTTTTTTGAAGTTTTTTGAATAAGAATTTTAATACATTCAAAGATTGGTATCAGCTAGAATTTGCAAGGATTTATAGATTAAGAAATGACAAATTTTTTGAATTCGGCAGTTAGGATTAGATTGAATTTTCAAGCAAATGATAATCTTGAAAATCATATTCTGTAAGGCAGATCTGTTAAAGGTGATAAACGATTAAGTCAATGTAGATAATGATAAAAATTAGGTCATTTTCAGACTAACATGTTAAATTTTATTTCTTTAATTCAGTTGAGCATAAGGGTTTTTAGCAGTGGGGAGAAACCGGAGGACCAAGAGAAAATAGAATGAGGTTGGATAGACAACCTACTCCCTGTCACTTACATACTTGGGATCAATCAATCAAGGAGATGGCCTTGAGCATCACCAAACCAGCATGTCACTGTATATTCTATAACTGGTTTATCAATTATGATGTTGTGTTGAGTGGACGTTAAACCCCATTTCTCTCTCTCTCCAATCATGATGTGTAATTCCAGTCTGGTTGGGATGAGGTCAGGAACGTGTTTCACACAATTTTAACTAAGATAAAATCCAAATTTTAGCCATTTGATTTGATAATATTAGATGGATTTTAGTGCTTGGCCAATCCAAACTGAAGTATCTACTAAAATTTGGATTTTATCTTTAGTTATAATTTCAAAAACAAGGCCTAGATATTTATATTCCTCACTTTGTGTTTTCATTCATTATGTTCAATTGACTTCAATTTGTTTAATGAATTTGTTAATGATAACCCTTCTTTATTAACCCAGTCGGAGCTGAATAACAGGAGGTTACCCCCCCCCCCCCCCATTTCATTTGTTGATGATAATGTTATATAAAAGTTAAGAATTATTAATGAATTTTAACTCATAATTTATTGTTGATCTTTTTTATTTTTTATGACTTTGATATATTTTCATGTATTATAATCATGCACTCATCAATATATATACATCAATTACTTTGTATACTTGAATAATATGATATAATAAATGATAAAAAACCAGGTTCTCCCTCTTATCCATAATAATAGATCTATATCTAATAGGGGATTACAGTGGCTAAGACACTGCCTCGTTAGTCTGAAGGTTGGGTGTTCGATCTCTGCATAGATCGAGAAAGTTCATCCAGATTTTTCGGCGTGGATTCCCCTTGTCAGTGATGCAAGACAAAGGGACTGACACGGATGAGACGAAAAACCGAAGTCCCATGTACACATTGGCGTGCACGTAAAAGATCCCTTGGCAGTTGGAATCGAAATAAGAGTAGACTGTAGCACCGCTGCCCGGGCAAAATTTCCCTCATAGCACACTGTATGGCGTATGCCCATCTTCATTAGCCCAGGTTAGGAGCAGAACATTATATCTAATAACATCATGAATCATAATAATTACAGGCGAATTCAAATTGGAAGTTCAACAGGAAACCCCAGTTTTTATAGCATATACAAAGTATGTACATGTATACATAATTTAACTCAAAGATACATTATGAGAGATAAGATAAAGAGCTGACAGTTCTCGCTATAATAGTTAAAAACTAGATGGTGTAAAGGGAATATGCTGAAATTTTCATTCAAATTGCTTCACTCTAAGCCGCGAAAAAAACGTTATTTAAATTCTTTGTAGCCTCAATTGTCATTGTTAGTGCTGTCATGATAAGTAACAAAGTCTTGATTATCCATTATTGCGTTTTAATCATCAAGACGTTGAACAGCAGATCGGATTCTAAACCATTGAAATTCAGACAGATAAGATGGCATCGCGAGAAGACTATGGTTTTTTCATGTTAATAAATTTCTTAAAAGTTTAAACAACAATTCAGGCCTAAAGAAAGACCTGCAATAGGCAGATTTAGCTCTTGCATAATGTATGCTTAACTCTGCTACAAATTTAATTCTGTTCCAGACCCATTCTGCCACTCTGGTAGAATACAATTTGGAATAAGATTTACAATATGCTTGTCATTCTGAACAACTGGTTGGTAACATCAATATATTAAGCCAGCTATCATCACCTTGTCCAATAGCAGCAGTAGTTTATTGCTATTTCACTGGTAACATGTTAGTGATTGATCTATCACTTCTAGTGTCCACATTGTTTCCATGACAACACATGAGGTCAAATCTTGAACTTTAAAAGTACGCACAACAGGAGTCGAACCACCTGACATTACAATACCAATAACCATCACATACTGACCTATAAAAAAAATATTACAAAGATTGATGCGCTTTTTGTTGTCAGCGAATTTGTTGCGAGATCAATGGGGTTTAACATCTGGGTATCTGAATCGGAATGCTTAGCCTGTTGTTTCAATTCTCTGGTTGTACATGACAAGGAGTAG
The DNA here is from genome assembly GCA_948474765.1 of Patella depressa. Lineage (NCBI taxonomy): Eukaryota > Metazoa > Mollusca > Gastropoda > Patellidae > Patella > Patella depressa. The sequence continues at coordinate 74,910,459 of OX419716.1, forward strand.
GGTAGTCCGTCCAACCTTGTGGGGTTTCTCAGGGTCCTTGGGTTTCCTCTCACTGCTAAAGCCCCCTAAACTCAAACAAATTATTGAATTAAAATACAACCATGTTAGTCCCCAAATGACCTAGTTCATGTTGAGTGGACGTATTTCTCTCGCTCACTCTTTAACATCCTCCTGAAACAAACTATGTTTTGTGACTAACATATGTTACAATTATTTTCCAATAAATTGCATGCATATAAGGGGTCTTCAGCAGTGTGAGGAAACGACAATGCACATGTTAGATAATCCAGAGGAACTTACTCAGCTAGGGCTAGCCTGGAGGTCGGGTGTTCGATCCATGCATTGGCCGAGAAAGTTCATCTCGATTTTCCGGCGTGATTTCCCCTTGTCAGTGATGCAGAAGGAGGGACTGACAAGGACAGCTGCCTAGTCGTTTGGATGGGACGAAAATCCGAGGTCCCATGTACACATTGGAGTGCACGTAAAAGATCCCTTGGCAGTTGGAATTCGATATAAGAGTAGGCCGTAGCGCCGCTGCCCGGGCAAAATTTCCATCATAGCACACTGTATGGCATATGCCTGTCTTCCATTAGCCCAGGTTAGGTGCAAAAGAGTAGGACGTTAAACCCATTTCATTTCATTTCGTTACCAGATTAATTATTGATAAAAACCGGGACATCCATAATTCTGTGAGCGACTTCTTGCCGTTCCCTGAGTGGAACTGTAAGTAAACCGCTTGAAACGTCAACGCTGATTGACGTCTTAGGGTCAAAAGCCACCTGTTTGGCCCCTGATGTGAACTCCCACTATATCTTAATGTAATGTAAAAAAAACAAAAGTATAAAAAACAAAATGAAATATAGATCTATATTTTAATCAGATCATAGTCCTACTCACCCTTATGTACTCGAGGACAGTTTGGTATTTTATCATTTCCTAAAACTTGAACAATACCAGTTCCATCATCTACATAGATTTCACTACTATTATCGTTATTCTGAAAATAAACAAATCAAAATTTCTTTTCCATCACGTACAAGCTGGGAATCAAAACCACTCAAACTGTCTTAATGACAGACCTTATGATCTAAAGTAAGAGTGCAGCCATTTGGCCAACCAATCCCTCCATTTTGTCATCTTACAATCACTATGGAAATTGTTACCATGGCAAATATCATTGACCTACCTTTATTACTGTTCCCTGTAACCAAACACACAAAGGTTCGATGGCCGAGGCTGGTTTAGCTCGAAATATCTCTTGAATTTCTCCTATAAATAATTTTCTTGAAGGTTGCTCTAAAGTACTCATTTTAACCGTTTTTTTAAATCATTAATTCACACATCTTCACCAAAAAATCTGTATAAAATAAAGGTTGCCAGGCAATGAAATACATACACCCACCCGTGGCCACCAGTAGTCTGTGTGTATATAAATTAAGGCAGATCCGAACCCCATATTGCATTGCAGAAACTCATAAAGCGTACATAATGGGAGCAATAAATCAACCAGTTATTGGTCGGAACTAATATTTTTATGCACCCTACAGTCTTACATCTTACGCACATTAACATTTCCTTTGCGCTTGCAGGTTTGTCACTAACATCGTGTGTCAAGTTTGTTTTTCTTGTTCTTGTAACATTATCATCATTAGAGAGGTTCCGCAATCAGTACAAACTACGAAGTCTTTATGTGCTTTAAGTCTTCATTGACATAAGCGGCGTTCGGTTCGTCCATTTTCTACAAAGAAATCGGGAAAAGTACGGCATCGTGATTTTCTCGCTGATTTTTGGATGAAATTTGCATTTTTTGCGGTTTTATAGAAGGATTGGATATTTACAATTCAAAGTGAAATTTGTTTTTTTCGGCAGTCTACAATAAGAAACACGTAGCAATGCGTTTCTTGCAGAGGACTAAAATTTGATTTGATTTGATATTTTTTATTTAACAAAACTGTGGAACTAAAGATCGTAATTCGTACTTAGCATTTTGGCGGAAATGGAAGTCTATCAAAAACGAAGTACGAAGCTGTGTTCGTAGAGTTTGTACTTCGAACTGGTTGCGGAACCTCTCTAATTAAATGTGAGCAAATAAGGAAATAATGAATGAAAAACTTTACTACTAAAATATATCCAAATATGCAAGCTGAATGGAACTGATATGGAACTGATATACAATTGATATGTGAATGATTGACGCCTATGTTTGTTGCCTATCCTTACAAAGGGATCCATCATGGTATAAGTCAGCATTAGAGAGTAGTTACTTTTGTACATATATATTACGGTAACGTAAAATAAATTGTATGCCTATGATGAGTCAGCGCTGTCTTAAAAATCAAAATGACCCGCCTTCATCGACGCCCGGTTCTGCACTTTCGTACATTTTAATAGGCCTAATTTCCATATGTTTAAGGGTGATGAACGATGGCCACACACCATGCAACTATTAGCCAATGCGATCATCATAACAATTTATTTATTACAAACTGTTTAGAGTGTTACTTTTCATTTCCCCGCCGTCGCCATTGCTTGTTTACTAATAAGACTCGAATATCAAGACGCTAACTTCTATTGAAGCCCCAAATCGCCCTGCCCATTATTTTCATCGATAAGAAGAGCGTTTTCAAGAAAAGATGTAATATATTGGGTTTAGGCTTTCGATTCTTTCCGAATATGCATAATCCATAAATGAATCAAGAGTGGGAAGATTGTTCAAAAGAAATTTATATAAGAAATAGTAAATTTGATCGTTTCTGTGAATGAATTTATTTCAATTTCTATGCTCACATTTACAAATAAAGAATGTAAATATTACGATAAAGTTTTATTAGATATTAAAACCACCATGTATATATGTAACAAACTTATATTTATAGGCTATAAAGTGAGACACAAAGCATTTCATAAATTCAAACAGTGCCTTAGTCGTTCGGGTGGGACGAAAACCCGAGGTCCTGTGTTAAACATTCACTAGAGCTAACTCTGTCCTATTGTAGGTCTTTCTTTAGGCCTGGAATTGTATCTAAATTATCAATTAGACATTAATTAACTTATCCAGGCTATAACGAACTCTCAATATCAAGGCTATGTAGCCTTCGATATTGACTGCATTTCAATCCTATAGATAGATAGATAGATAGATAGATAGATAGATATGCGGCTTAAGCGTTCGGATGGGACGGAAACCCGAGGTCCCAGCTGTGTTAAACACACATTATGCAAATCTGTATATTGCAGGACTTTCTCTAAGCCTGAAATTTTATCTAAATTATTAATTAGACATTAATTAACTTATCTAGATCTCAATGAATTCTCGACGTCAACGCTCGCCTTCGATATTGACTTGATTACACTATGTTGCTTAATGCTCGTTGATAATGAAATTAAAAAATTCATAATCGAGACTATTCTATTTATCGTAAGGATGATCGAGGCTATGTGGACAATTCAATCGCTTAAGTCTCGGTTCATATAATTTTACTAACATTGTCATCAAATTACCTTTACATTGTTTAGTTTTTAACAATAATAGTGACAACTGCCAACTCGTTATCTTATCTCCCATAATGTATCTTTAACGTAACATAACGCTGGAATTTGAAATTGAAATGTAAGAATAGGATTGCTCCGCTGCCCGGGTAAAATGTCATAGCACACTGCATGGCCTATGCCCATATTCATTATCCAGGGTGAAGCAGAAAAGTGGGACGCTAATCCCCATTTCAGCCCATTTAATAAATTCTCAAAATGATGTTACATAGTGAAGTTCATTATTCCACCGGAGGACCCGGAGAAAACACACGAGGCTGGACAGGCGACCCTACTACTTGTCACGTATACATTGTGCCACTAGGAGTCGCAGTGGCTCAGTGCGTATGTCGCTAGTTCGCTAACCAGGTCTCGGGTTCGCTGCCGGTGTTGACCGAGAAAGTTTCGGGCTTCTCCAGTGTAGTTTCCAGTTGTCGGGGGTGCACCAACCAAGGGCCTAACAAGGAACGTAATCTAGTCTATCGGATGGAATCAAAGAAAGATGTCACGTGCAGTGGCGCAGGAATTCTATTTTGCGTGGATTGGCAGAATAAAAATGTTAGCGGGCGTGGGGGTGTTTACTAGCACCGCCCTTGGGAAATATTTGAAAATTACTGTATCCTAGGATTAATTTCTAGTCTATCAGAGCGGCGTGGTTTCTCCTTGTCAGTGATGCAGTATGAAGGGTCTGACAACGAGGACAGCTGTACACATTGGCGCCCACGTAAAAGATCCCTTAGCATTTGCAATTTGATGTTAGAGAATGCCGTCGCGCCGCTGCCCGGGCAAAAATTCCCTCATAGCACACTGTATAGCGTATGTCCGTCATCATTAGCCTAGTTTAGAAGCAGAACAGAAGGACGTTAAACCCCATTTCATTTCATTTCCGTTTAACTGGGGGAATATACCTAACCTACTTACCGTTGTCTAAAAGTGTCAAGTAATTAGTGATGAATTAGATGAATGAATACTTTACGCCAAAAAGATCGCTCAAAAAATGTGGGTTGACCAAATATATCTTTTGCCGACCACCTTTAACAGCTGGTCGGCGAATGTCAGCCCAGCCGACCGGGTTCCTGCAGCGCCATTTATCTCGTGTACACGCGGGCGTACACGTTACAAAATCCCTTAGAGATGGAATTCGAAGTAAGAGTAGGCCGTAGTCCAAAATGTCCTCTCAGTATGGCGGTAAAGTGTGATGTTATGTCGACGTTGAAACCAATTTTCTTTTCAGCTCAGTGGTATTACATGCATATAACACCAGTACAAGGGCAGCTATTCAGTCGTTCCGATGGGACGAAAACCCGAGATCCCGTGTAAACATTGTCGTGCAGGTAAAAAAATCCCTTGGTAGTTGAAATTCGATAATATGAAATGACTGTAGCGCCGCTGTCCGGGCACACTGTGTGCCTACACCGCATGAAGATCTGACCAGTTGTATTGAAAGGTGGTGTCAGAGGTCATACGAGCGGCTTTTGAACCTATGACATCAGACATTGATTAATCAATCAGCGTTGACGTTTCGAGGATTTTCCCCACAGTTCCTTGCAGAGCACACCTCACATCAACTAGAACACCTGTTATATAAAACTCAGATCTTCGTGTTGCTAAGACAAGTAAAACGAAATTTTGAGCTACAAAAAAAAAAAAACGAAATAAGATCGGTGTTTCAATCAGATTGAGATTATTTAGAATTAAAGAATAAACTGCGCCATTTACAAACATGGGTTACTATTATTTATTTATTAAAAGATCTATAAATGTACCGGTGTATGATATGATTTCCCTGATCGTAAGAATGATATTACGTGTATTTCAGATACAAATATGTTTAAATAAAAGGAAGTGTAATGTTGTTTGATGGCACGCCAGCACCAATCGCTCTATAATGCGCCAAACATAAAAAAAATAGTTTATTTGGTACTTTTTAAAGATTTATCTGTAAGACCACCAGCAGACAAGAAGGTTACTTTTAAAGCTGGTAACTTTTAATTATGCTTTTCCATCTACTTTCTAATTTGTCTTTCGGTTCCGACCAAAATTTGTAAAGCAATGACCACCCTCTCTTGGAGGTATGTAACGCGGAGGCATTGGTGGGATCTAAATGATAAGTGTGAGCGCCGAAAACCAACGACTGACACATTCTCACAGCTAACAAAACTTTCAGTGAACCGAATTCCTCATCTGTTAGTTGACGAAGACTCAAATATCCAGCTAAAATATGACCAGGAACATCTAGCTGGTTAATATAATCGGTAAAAATCATGACGTAGGTGACATTTACGGCTAAATTATAGACAAAACAAGAATAGGCTGTATGTTGGAAATCTATCACCCCAGTAAATTTATAACGTTTACAGTCCATTGGCAAATCGTTCTGTCCTTCTTCTGGCGCTACCAATATATTCGATTCATTCATATCACCATGTATATAACCTATAACAAATATATTTAACTCATGCATATCACCATGTATATAACCTTTAACAGTATACATGTTTAACTCGATCATATCACCATATATATAACCTATAACATACATGTTTAACTTAATCATATCACCATGTATATAACCTATAACAAGTATATTTAACTCATTTATATCACCATGTATATAACCTATAACAAATATATTTAACTCATTTATATCACCATGTATAAAACCTATAACATATATATTCATTCATATCACCATATATAACAAATATATTTAACTCATTCATATCACCATGTATATAACCTTTAAAAATTATATTTAACTCATTTATATCACTATATATATAACCTATAAAAATATATTTAACTCGTTTATATAACCATGGACGGAGTAACGGAATTGCATCATTCGAATAGGACAAAAAATCGAGGTCCCGTTTTGCTGTTGGAATTCGGCCACGAGTGGAATGGAAATGCCGCGTTCCGAACTTTAATATTTCTCTCATAGTCAATTAGCTGGATTAGTGCCAAACAAGGGAACGTTAAATCTGATTTCATTTTACTTTATACCATAACTCATATAGCAAATGGCGAGCTATTTACTTACCTTTAGGGAAATTTGCAGGATTTATTTCATTTTCAAAGGCTTCAATTACGTCATTTACAAGCTGCCTATCCTCTGGTTTCAATACGAACACGTAATCTTTTAATAGAGGCATATTACCAAGACTCCATCTGCAGTCAAAGGTTTTAAAGAAACCATTTTGGAATCCCTGCAAAATAATATTATTGATTTAAAATACAGATGTGGCGTCATCCTTTGATGTTGGCGTACCATTATTTCCAATAATGTACGAGCAACTTGCCAATCGTACATTATCTATACTAGATGAAATAATGGACTCGCGTGGTGTATTTCATCGAAAAGTACGTGTGGGATAGTGTCTGTATTTCAAGTTGTTTAATGGTCTCGAGCTAAAGACATTAAATATATTGAAACAACACCAGCTAATGCCTCGTGCTGTATCTAATATATTATTTAATGTCTCTCTTTCGACCATTAAACCACACGTAATAAATGTTTCGAATGCTTAAAGATTTGCAGTTTAACGAGAGAGAGAGAGGGAGAGAGAGAGGGGGGGGGGGTAACATCCACTCAACACAAACTTTGTCATTTTGGGACTTACTTGGTTCTGTTTTACTTCAATAATTCGCCTGCGTTTTGTGCCTTTAGCAGTGGGAGGAAACCACAGGTTAGACAGGCGACTCTACTCCTTGTCACCGCAAAAAAGAAGTAAAGAAATTTGACAGTATACCTGAAAGGCGTTGGTGACTTTTGCGACAAATTGTCCATTTTCATACAGAAGATTGGGTGTAAAAGGATAATTTAACAATATATCGCCAGGTAAATATGTTAATAATTTAACAATATGTTGATTACAATCACCTGCAACAAAAACAATATACCAGATAGATAAAACAATATATTAGAAAGATAAAACAAAATAGTAGAAAGATAAAACAAAACGAAACAGGTCCTACATTTCTGCACGACCCGGGCTACTGAAATGAAATGAAACGAGTTGTAACGTCCTATTGTTCTGCTCCTGAACTGGGCTAATGAAGACAGGCATACGCCATACAGTATGTTATGAGGGGAATTTTGCCGGGACTGCGGCGCTACGGCCTACTCTTATATCAAATTCATTATGCCAAGGGATCTTTTACGTGCACGTCAATGTGTACACGGGACCTCGGTATTTCGTCCTATCCTAACGACTAGACAGCTGTCCTTGTCAGGCCCGCCGTTCATCACTGACAAGGGGAAACTACGTTGGAAGATCGGGATGAACCCGCCCCGGGCTACTGAAGACGGAAAAACGTCACGATCTGTCGTCATGTTGTTTCACGTTGTAACACGCAACATACACAATGGAATGGAGTTTTGTACCCTTCGTTTCTGCACCAACAGCTTTGGAGGAAAGTTTGTCCAGACGGCCGCGATTTTTCCCACTCTTCATTGAATTCCGTCTGTCAATGTTTTTATTTCATACGTATACACGGAACCCGGGCTTTTAATATCATCCGAACAACTAGAGACTTCACATTGCCAGGAATCCGTCTTTTATCAAGACGTGTCGCCAAACGTGCCAACGTGTCGCCAAACAGGAAAACGTGGGGCAGAGAGACTTTAACATAATTTTGGGACTAAGATATGGTTCAATTTTATTTCAATAATTCGCATGCGGTGGGAGGAAACTGGAGAACCCGGTGGAAACCCACGCGGTTGCACAGGCGACCCTACTCCTTGTCACGTACTACCGGGGTAGTAGGACGTTAAACCCCATTTCAATTCATTTCACGTACAACCAGATAATCGAACCCAGATTAGAGATTGTGTTTTTTAGCACAACTCAGGTATAAAATACCTAGAAATATGTACCGCCATTACCATTTTGATCTTTGTAGATTTTCTGGCAACTCATCAATTCTCCATTTTTATCTGGTACAGGCTTTTGCGTGGGTATTCCCCCTTTTCTCAGATGATCCATCAACAAAAACTGAGCTTCTACATAGAAAAATGTGAATTTTTAAAGATGATGAAATTAATGACTGAAATACTGTAATTAATGGTACGAGAGAGAGAGAGAGAGAGAGAGAGAGAGAGAGAGAGAGAGAGAGAGAGAGAGAGAGAGAGAGAGAGAGAGAGAGAGGAGAGAAAATGCAGTTCAACGTCCACTCCAACTAGGTCATTTCGCGACTAACATACGATTTAATTTTATTTCAATAATCCGCTTGTGCATAGGGGTCTTTAGCAGTGGGAGGAAACCGGAGTACCCGGAGAAAACCCACGAGGTTGGACAAGCGAACTTACTCCTTGTCACTTACAACCAGGGATTCGAGACTACGCCAGTTGACTCAATAACAAGCTTTATGATACAGCGCGCACGCGCTAATCATTCGGCTATCCAACCCCCATACTCGAGACAAAAAAGAAACAAAAAATCACAATATACAGAGTTTATCAGTACATAAATATAAACAAAAATCATAATAAGTTACAAATAAAAATAAATACCACAAACTTTATGTATACAGTGTATATACTTAAAATATGAAATAGAAAATCAAACATATACAATTCCTTTGTTTTTAATAAAAATGTGGCTCTCTTAAAACAAAAATCTAGCGCTTTGCAATATAGGCCTGTTTGGGTAAACAATTAAACACACATTATGCAAGAGCTAAATGTGCCTATTGCTTTTCTTTCTTTAGGCCTGAACTTTTATCTTAATTATTAATAAGACCTTAATCAACTTATCCAGACCATATGAATTCTCGATGTCAACGCTAGCCTTCGATATTGACTGGATTAGAATCCCACATGCTGCTTAACGCTCGTTGATAATTAAATCAAAAAATGGATAACCGAGTCTATGTTTTTTTTATTGTGCTGACTTTAGTAATGATGATCGAGGTTTGGGGGAATTGCAATCGCTTAAATCAATTTGACTGAAATTTTGCTTACCATGCATCTTGGGTCGTTTTGAATCCAAAGTATTAATGATCTTTAATATATAACCATGTGGCCAGAGTTGTTTGATGTGTTTGTTGTCGTAATTCCCATCCACGGTAATAGCAAAATTACAATCATCGTAGCCATTTATTGATTTCACCGTTAAAACTTTCAACCCATAAACTCTGTCTAGTAGTTCTTCAACTGTTCCATCGGGTACTACTGGTTTTATTACCTCCCCTGTCTAGTTAAATACGTAACAGTAAGAGAGAAATGAAATGAAATGAAATGGGGTTTTACGTCCTACTGTTCTGCTCCTAACCTTGGTTAATTAATACTGGCATACACCATACAGTGTGCTATGATGGAAATCTTGCTCCGGCAGTGGTGCTACGGCCTACTCTTATATCGAATTCCAACAGCCAAGGGATCTTTTACGTGCACGCCAATGTGTACACGGGACCTCGGGTTTTCGGAGTGACTAGACAGTTGTCCTTGTCAGGCCCTCCATCCTGTATCACTGACAAGAGGAAACCACGCTGGAAAATCTGGGTGAACCTACTCGGCCAATGCACCGACCTCCAGGTTAGCGAGCCAGCGTCTTAACCACTTAGCAAAGTGATCCCCGGGAAGAAATGTGGCTTAATGACACGCTAGCACCAACCGGTCTGCTAGAAAGAATTACTAACGAATTAAATTTTCCGAAAAGCCAACAGATATTGTTCAGTGTGCTTTGAAGACAAATAATATTATTTATGTTTATAGAAGACATATTGCTTATGGTAAGAAATAGAGTGAAATGGGGTTTAACGTCCTACTCCACTGGGCTAATGAAGGCGGGCGTATGGGATAAATGTCAACCAAAGGAGTTGCCCCTAGCATTAACGAGGTATCACGTCTGAAACCATAAACAGTGTCGAACGTGCACAGTATGGCCCGCGTTACCAAGCCTGTCTTTTTTTTAAATGCTCATATTTGTATGGTATGCGGCGAAACCATAAATATGTATGACAACATGGATTGAATAACAGCGGATTACTGTGCATTCAACCGTGATACAAAACTGTCGTTGAAAGTATAAGAGATATCTTTACTTACAACATTTCTACCCCTTCTCGAGATTATGCATATTTTTAATCGTTATCTAAATATGTGAATGTGATACACATATCCATTACTTGAGTTAAAGGAGCTAAGTCTCTAACTCAATATCATCCAAAATCTTCAACATTGAAAACACGAATTATTTGTTAATTTAAATTAACATTGATGCTGTGATCTTACCGGATAAAATTGGGCTTCTGATATCCAATATTTAAGAAAAAAAAATAAACATTTTACCATTGGTACACGAATCGTGTACCATAATGCGTGTCCGCCCCAGTTCTAGCAAGAGACTCCAGGAACGCGGCTAGAAACATTGCATCAAATCAAAGGGCGTATGTAAACTGGAATAACCAGACGCTAGAAATTTGCATTCGATTGACACTGCTGGCTTTTTTGCGGAACATAACTGATTTGAAATTAGAGTAAAAACGGAAACCATTGAATGTAAATAAATCAGGTTATAAACCCCCATATTACAATATTATTTGCGTTGCGACCCATTTGTGTCAATTTCTAGGTCCCGAATGTTAGCCATTTAGCTCCTTTAAATACATAAACAAAAATCAGCAATGTGTTTCGTGTGTGAGCAGATGATATAAAACACACATTTATATGGAAAACAATCACTGAGTTTATTTCACGCTACGTTTCAAGAAGTTCCTCTCTTCTCAAGAACGACAAGAGGAACTTGTTGAAACGTAGTGTAAAATAAACTCTATGATTGTTTTCCATATAAATTTGTGTTTAATATAAAATCAGATTTGTTTTTATAGTGTAGAGGTAAACGTCCTACTTCAGGGTTACAAGCAGACGATATTGAAATAATAAATTATCTATGAATGCTAGAATTATTTTGTGCGTGCTCTCTATCATTATGGTCAGCCCCGCCCTCCCCCCTCCCAGAATTAAGAAATCTACATACTTTCTGGATCATCGCCTCAGCTTTCTCACTATCCATCGTATGTCTCTTTCGGACTACCTAAAAGATTTGACACTGCCACCTGTTTGATAATCTGCATACTAACCTTGGGCTGCCTGTTTACAATCAGCTCCGCTCGAGAACAGACTCTAAGCTAACTGACCGCCATATCAAGTCCTAAATCGACGATTGTAGTCGAAAATACTAAGCAAACTTCGAGAATTTTGTTAAAGTAGTTAATCGGTTCCCTTTTAAGTTTATTTATTGGTGTGCGTGACAGATGTGAAACGGAGCAGAACCGCATTACAAAAGAGTACATTATTGTATATGGCAGACATTTAGGATAGAGATGTATTCTCGAAGTATGGATGGATCGCTGTGTTCCGGATGGGTAAACTGATAATACTCGCTTGGCGGAGCATATAATAATAACAAAACGAAATATCATTCTGTGTTATTCAATGGTAGTAATAACATGCATACAACAACAGGATACGCTATAGAAAGGGATTTTTTTTGGGGGGGGGGAAGCTACAGAATTTTTTTTGGGGGGGGGGGGGCTGAGGATGTGGCCGGCTAAGAAAACCCGAAAGAAATCATTATTGTTGGCGAAATATTTCTTTTTTTTTGGGGGGGGGGGACTAATTGGATTTTTTAGCTACGGTCCCGAAGACACCCCAAACCTTTACTCTCATACCGTCTTCATTAACCCAGGCGGAGAAGAACAGTAGTACGTTAAACCCCATTTCACATATCGTCTATGGGTCGATTCGGAATGGTCACTTACTCCCATATCGTCTGTTAGTGGGTTCAGAATAGTGGGACGGCCCCTTTCATTTCTCATATCATCTGTTGGTCGGTTCAGAATGGTGGGACGGCCCCTTTCTACCATATAGTCTGTCGGTCGGTTCAGAATGGTGGGATGGCCCCTTACTCCCATATCGTCTGTCGGTCGGTTCAGAATGGTAGACCTAACTGGCATCTTTGTCATGTTCTATACACCTTTTCCCATCGATTTGCCAAATCAATTTGAATTTAGAGATGTCATGAGACAGTATGGTCGATTTCCAAATACTCTGGCGAGTTCGTTAAATTCTCCGATTATCTGTTAATTCTTGTGGCTGGACACAGTTGAAAAAAAAATGATCATTTGATCAAATCGCACCCTGAAGTGATTTGATGTTGCTCTCCCAGGGGGTCTTTCAATATGATCGATTAAGAATTGTGGGCTTGTAGGCAACACACAAAAAGAAAATGGGCGTGGCTCTGCCCCTGGGGATTGGGCATGCACCCCAAATGATAGGGATGTTCCTTATGGTACCAAGAATAAGTATTCAAAGTTTCAAGATGATACGTTGAAAAATGTGGCTTGTAAAAGACAAACAAATACATACAAGGAATGGGCGTGGTTCTACCTCTGGGGTAGGGCATGCACCAAAAAACAACACGGATCATCCTTAGGGTGTAAAAGGTAAGTATACAAAGTTTTAAGAAAATCCAGTAAGAATTGTCCCCTGTAGGCAACACACGGGTAAACAAAAAGTTGGGCATGCACCCCAAACGACAGGGTGTAAAGGGTAAATATACAAAGTTTGAAGAAAATTCAGTAAGAATTGCACCCTGTAGGCGACACAAAGACACGCCTGGGGGTTGGGCATGCACCCCAAACGATAGGGATGTTCCTTTGGGTACAAAGAATATGTATGCAAAGTTTCAAGGTTATAAGTTAAGAAATGTGGCCTGTAGACGACAAACAAACAAATACTAGAAATGGGCGTGGCTCTGCCCCTGAGGGTCGGACATGCACCAAAATAGGGATCTTCCTTAGGGTATAAGGAATAAGTATACAAAGTTTGAAGAAAATCCATGAAGAATTGCGCCCTGTAGGCGACCCACGGACACACACAGGGGCGACGGCATAATACTGTAGAAGGGTGACAGTTACTCACAGCAGTGTCGGATCGGATATGTCATCCACCTAGACCCATTGTTTCATAAAGGAAGTACACTTACCTAAGATAATAATTTAGAGTCGGTCTATTGTTTCTCACTAGTCAACCAGCACTGAAGGGTTAAGTTTAACAATATGGGCAATTAAGCCCTAAAGCTGTGGCTATCTGTCACGTGACAGCTCTCAGCGAATCATCTGTCGAGGATGAGCACAATGGTTGACTGCCTTTAAATAGACATGCTAAGCGGGAATTCAACACATTCAGAATATAGACCTTCTATTTATTTTCAAACTTGCTTATCAGCAATAAAGTAACTTTTAAAATACGTTCACATTATGAATGTGGGTGTATAAAAAGGAGGAGCAGTTGGCCAGATTACTGACAATGGAGGAAACGAAAGTAATCGGGGTGAAGACCTCGGACATCATGTTAACCCAAAGACCCCGTCCGTCAATGGTATTGAAAGAACTTTAGCAGAAATAAAGGAGATGGACTACCTGAATGAAAATAGAGAAGACGCGTCATCTGTTCTGGAGAATTTAAGAACAGAAGAAACATTCTGCTATAAAGATAGTCTCGGGAAATACCAAAGGCTACCAGCAAAGAGAAGGGAAAAGAGAGAGTGAAATGAGGTTTAACGTCCACTCAACACAAACTAGGTCATTTCAGGACTAACATATGGTTTAATTTTATTTCAATAATTCGCATGTGCGTAGGGGTCTTTAGAGGTGGGAGGAAACCGGATTGCCCAGAAGAAACAAACGAGGTTGAGAAGGCACCCCTATCTCCATGCCACATACGCTCACACCAGGGCTCGAGACCCCAGCCGCAACCCAGAGGTGACCGGCCAGCTAGAGGTCGAAGAGCGGCACCCTAGACCACTAGGCCATCCCAACCCCACATTTAAGAAAAAAGAAGCATTCTGCTACAAAGATAGTCTCGGGAAATATAAAAAAAACTGCCTGCTATTTGACAGAGTGCTTATATTCCTTTGCTAGATCTACAAACAGAAAACCAAACCACAAAACCAAGAATGTCTTCTTCCGATCAATCTATAAACAATGATGATGCTTCCAAATTTACCGAAATTTACTAAATCTAGCACCAATAATGTACCTAATTTATCCATCACAGAAAAGAAGAACCAGACACGAGTAGCTAAGCTACTGCCAAAAACACACATTAATAACAAGTAAAAAATAAATTCTACATGTACTCTGCCAAAGATCAAGTTATCGCCTGGAAAAATTAATTCCGCCCTGCCAGTGATCAAACTGCTATAACAGTAAGTGTCGGCTAAAAAGTGACTATTAAGTTACTGCTCACCTCACTTGGACCCAAAACCACTCCATTTGCTGATTAACACTATTTTGCCACTATTTTTAAGGACTTATTTTGACTAATGGTTTGGATTGTTCGTACTTGGTTTAATTTTATTTATAACTCAAATAGCCAAGACACCTGGGCATGTAGGATAGAACAGTTCGAAGAAATAGTCGAAAGAATGTTTACTAATTTGCTGTCTTTTCTATAAAAGGTACATACTGTCGAACCTAGTCAGCACGACACTTGCATTAAATTGTTAGCAGATGCCAAAGATGAAAACAGCCTGCTTAAACAAGAAATCGAAAAAAATTAAATCTCACAATTCATTTTTGCTCATCCAAGTAAAAGAAGTTACTGTGACTCTGAGGGCTGATTATTTATCAACTTCCAAATCAGATGACAAAGTACAGTTCTATACAGGTTTGACATCACATACATGCTTCTTGTGGCTTGTGAGTTACCATTCAAACATTCTGCAACCATGCTTAAACCCGAGTTAAAGAGATTTAGCATACATTCAACATCTCAATAAGCCCTGTATCAAGAGTTAATCATCCATTACCACAATACCACATATAACTGAAACAAAAACCAAATTCTTCGTTGATGGCCTGTGTCTGAAGGCGTTTTACGTTCACGTCTGCAGTGTTTTTACATACGCATACCCAAGATGTGTACAAATAATTGACTTTCCATCAAATTTTAGAGCTATCAGCAACTTACAGTAGCTATAAAAGTACAAATACTATTAAGTGGTGGAAGGGTTTCTTTTATATCTCGTGCTTTTGAAGGGAAAACATCAGATAAGGTAGTAACATTTCGTTCCGGGTACTTAGATCACATCCGACATGGAAATATTGTTCTTGCTGATCGTGGATTTTTAATAAAGGATGAAATAGCATCGAGGACTTTTAATAAAGGATGTAATAGTATAGAGTGGTGGACGACTTGTCATTCCATCATTTACTTATAGAAAACAACAATTAAGTGCTAGAGATGTTGAAAAACCAGTAGAAAAATAAGCCGCGTCCGAAAACATGTGGAGCGAATGATGGGAAAGACTAAAAAAAAAATAAAATCTTATCCCGTCGTATGACATTAAATATGGTACCTCATGCGGACAACATTATTACAATGTGCTCTGCTATTGTCGGCATGCATCCTAATTTAGTACAGGATTAGGAGGTAAAAGATACAAAAGAAAACTGAAAATGAAGTGTACATGTATAGCCAAGTAAGAATTTGTCAAATATTGAAAGGTAATACAACAATACACTATATGGTTGTCAATTTATTTCTTGCACCGAATGCAAACCCATTTTCGATGCGGTTGCGTTTCACATTTACACATGGATAATGAAACCAACCAATCGCAGCACAAGTGTCATTATCAGGACATTCCCACTGCTTGGTAGCTATGTCGGTTTTAGTAAGAGCGCTTCATGGCGTATTCATACGTGGCTTACAAAGGGTGGACTTAGTTCTTTTGAAGAAGCTGGGTGTGAAGAAATTAGAAAAACTGAACAATCCTAAAGGGGAACAGATTTCATGCTGTGATTTTGGGATGGGAATTGTTTTAATGAAATCCGTCTTGGATCCAATCTTATTGTTTTTAAATTATGGATTCCATAGTAGTCACTACTGTTTAAAACTCTAAAAAAACAAGGATATTCCTTGTGAAAAATTCTCGAAGTGAGGAAACTTTTAGCAGATTCCGGGACAAACGTTTGTGAGAAAATAATGTTAAAAGCTATATCTCTTTCTGGATACACAGCCTCCAAACCACGTTATTGTCGGCTCATTCGCGACGCCAACAAAATTAAACGTGTAGAATCATTACTAAGCAGTAACGACAAGTTTGACAACGTGATTTTTATTGATGAGTGCAGCATCCAACTACATGACAACAAGACGGTAAGCATATAGACAAAAAGGCAAGTAGCGCCCCCCCCCCCAAAAAAAAAATCATTGTCGCCCTTAAAGTCCATCTATGGGGTGGTATCAGCAAACACTGACGGACGGGCCTTTTAATTTTTGATGGTATCATGGATGCGGAATTTTACAAGGACTATGATTTACGAGACTCGCTTCTGCCCTTTGTTCCCGGATGGCAATCGTTTGTGCAAGACAAAGACCCAAACCATAAATCGAAAAAGGCCCAAGAGTTCATCCATACCAATGATATCCAGTGGATAAAAGAATAACCATCAAGTAAAACTCGTCATTTAACCATATCGTTGTTTGAAAAATAGGAAGTGATGACTCGTAATGCTCGCTGCACCCTACCTTGGCAACCAATTCACTTGCCATGACAGAATCAGGTCGAAATATATGATACGATACATGACGTATTTAATAGACTTGTCCCACAAAAAGCGACATGAAAAATCATAACGTATGATGTGTTGACCTATATTGTAGAACGATTACAATATACAAGTATTTATTTATATTTTACAGAAAGTTGTGACCCGAACCCTTTTGAGGCGGTTTGGAATATGCTTAAGAGAAGGGCATCAAAAAGGAATCCGAAAAGAGGAATTAGTTTTCTATTGCAATGAAGTTTGGACCAACGACCTAACACATGATCAATGTATCTCTTTTATTGAACATATTTATAAGGTTGTACCAATTATAATTTCTGTGGGTGGGCGAGCTTCTGGGGATATACCTAATGTTGTTTTCGGGAACGTTCCAGGGGAAAAAGTATTCAGTATTTTTCAAAAACCCCAGAAATGGCTAAAAAAAATTAGAGGCAAGAAATGATAAGAACTCGCATTACAGTTTATTTTAAGATGGTTTATTTGCACGATGTATGAAATATATTTAAATGTGTATGTTTTAGTAAAATATTTACGTGTGTATGTTTTAGTAATATATTTGTTTGTAAAAGAATTAAATCAAACACCAAGTGCCTCGATCGTTACATACCGCCAACATTTTATATAATTATCCCACGCCGAACAAAGTAATGGAGGGATACCGACATTGTGTCCGTCCGTCCCGAATTTGTTTCCCGAATTTGTTTCCGGAGCATATCTCATAAAC
Source organism: Patella depressa (assembly GCA_948474765.1). NCBI lineage: Eukaryota > Metazoa > Mollusca > Gastropoda > Patellidae > Patella > Patella depressa. The sequence continues at coordinate 74,928,292 of OX419716.1, forward strand.
CTCTCGAGACATCTTTCTGAAACTTTGTACCCACATCAACCTATTACAGCAGTTGTGCCTTTTGCTATTTAGGAATTTTTGGGATTTATTTTTTTTTTTGTGTTTCCATGAAAACAAATTCTTGGTATTTCGTTTCCGGTGCATATTTCATAAACCATGCAAGACATCTTCATGAAACTTTGTACATACATCGACCTATTAATGCAGCTGTGCCTCATAAAGCTCGTTCAATTATTCATCATTAAATTTAAATTATGAACATGTAATAAATTATGTATATAATGTGAGGATTATACTACATCATTTACATGCCAGTGTAAATATCTGCAACAACCCTAATGATACTTCGCATAAATTATAGTATATATGATGACTTTGCATAAATTATAGTATATATGATTCCTGTTCTAGGTTATTTTCAATTGTACTATTCTTTCATTCAAAACTTTGTAACAATACAAACCGCTATAGATTACATAAAGGTCATATATTCAGTTTTTGTTTAATTGAGCTGCAGTCGTGTACATGACTTGTTCACGACTTCGAAAGTTGCATCCATATACCAGGTCTTGATACCTTTCAACAAATCCAGCTGTTTGTCCGTGGTTAGTTCAGCTCTGAACGTCGGTCTCATTACACTCACCCTGACCGTTCAGGGACTGGCCTATTCAATCAATGTCGAAAATAATTTGAACCCCAGTCAATTTTACTGAGCAACTTTTCACTGCGAAACATCGGAGTGTCAATCCGTATGGACGTCTGTACAATATAAGGGACATCTTAGTGACAAAATAAGACCTTGCTTACCTCGCTAGACTCAGTATGAGCGAAACAACACGCTGTTTAAAATACGTCCCCTCCTATCAATCTATCCTTTCGCCACCATGGCACAGCGTGTTGTGATGCTCATACTGACTAGCGAAATTAGCAAGGTCTTATTTTCTCACTGAGATGTTCCTTTACAATGTACACGCGTCCACGAGTGACACCCATCGTTTAGCAGTGAAAAGTTGCCCAGTAAAATTGGGGGTCAAATTATTTTCGACATTGATTGAATGGGCCAGTCCCTGAACGTTCAGGGTGAGTGTAATGAGACCGACGTTCAGAGCTGAACTAGTCCGCGGTATGCCTGTATCTCCCCACCCGGATATCCCGCCTGAAAAAAATCTTCCGGCATGCTCTCTTCTTGTAACACTCTTTTGTCGACACCGGTTTACGGTCTTCACTAGGTAATCTGGCTTTTACATTCCAGCCAAAGGGGTGTGACAGTATTACATTAGTTCTTTAATCAGGTTCTTGGATGACAACACAGGTGTGACTTCAAATATAATTCTTTTATTCTGCTTCTTACAATATTAGGTACAAACATCGTAATGTAAACGACCGTAGAACTATCTATATGGAGGGAGTCATGACTCAATTAGCCTGGCTTAGCACGAGTGTGCTAACTCCAGAAGCTCTCGTCTCGTCTCCTAGACCTGACTATAGTACTCCTGAGGTACCTTAACTAGGCGCCCGCCTAGCCTGGCCTCCTGGACCTGACTGACCATTCGTTTATGTTCTGAGTTTATAAACGTATTCAAGACAAAAGAGCTCATTAGACACCTGTCTAATGTATCATGCATAATATCAGGTTTAACATTCAATATAGTTTATCAGATAAAGTTAGATAAGACATGCCAACAACAAGTTCTAGTTACGCAATGACATAAGGAATACTACCAAGATCTCCAGCCGAGTGCTGATAGCAACACGTTTATGTTACAATCACTTACACGTATTTTGATATGGCAGGACGCTTCTATGACATATGTCATTGTGTAATAGGGGTCATGCCACTAATAAGCTCAGCCATCAAGTCTCCCACCATTGCAGCGCATTTCATTCTTCTGTTCCTCAGACTGCAGGACCAGCAAGTTGTTTGGCCTCTAGCCAACTTCTTGGTGTACCACTACTTTCAATCTGATTAAAACACAGACCCAATTTCGTTTCGTTTTTTATAGTTCAAAATTTCGTTTTTACTTGTCTTTACTACTCTTGGATCTGGAGGACTTGTAATTTAATACGTGGTCAGCCAATCAAATGGTCTGTCGAATCGACCGTTTGACCTATTCATGCGTGGAACTGTGGGTAGATATTACCAGCCAACGACGTCTATACTAACACCAGCGGATAGAAATCAAACCAAAATAAAAGTAGATTTTGAAAAGCATGGCGTTCGCTTATTGGTTAATCGAATGACTGACGTTATCGGGTCAAATGTCCGGTGCTTGATACCTGACGTCATAGAACGTGAGCTTCCACTATAACTAGTTAGATCTACATGAGTGTAAGCCATCGAAAGTATAAAAAACGAAACGAAATATAGATCTATATTTTAATTAGATTGCCACTAGTTTCCACTAATACAGGGGCGGATCCAGTAATTTTTGCAGGAGGGGGTTTGCCAGGTTTCTGTTACGGAAATCTGCCATCGTCGTCTCTAAATTACATAGGCATACATACAAATTGAGCTTTTTAAACAGAGAAATAATTTGTATACTGATGTAGGATCACTTTGTGATGTAATTTCATTAACGCAAGGCATTATTTTTTTTTATGTAGCTGAGCAGGGGGGGGGGGGATTGGACCCCCCCCCTCTGGATCCGCGCCTGCTAATAGCACCTTTCCGTTGCGTTCCATCTACTTACTTCTGGTACGTGGGATCTGCTATCCCACTGCACCACCTATAGACCTGAAAACAATACATTGATATAAACTTACATATATTAAAAATACTAGTATTACGTTCAGAACATTCTGCCCTCGTTTAACAATATTTTCAAGATGTGGTATAAAAGTAATTTTGCTATCAAAGATCATCCCAAGAAGCTTTGCCTGATCTTTACACTTTCTTGGGATCCCTACAGAAGAGCAAGCCTACTGTTTTACTTTCAGATGTACGAAACCCCCAGTCCATTTCGACAAATTTGTCAAAAGCTCCTTGCATTCTCGTTCAAACATTGTCGTAGTTATTCGCTACATGCCCGATTGAACTGTCGTCTTCATAAACCGCTACGCCAATAAGTTTCTTAATGTAATTATTGGACTGAAGGTCATTAATCATATTAAAAAGCGTGGAGTGTGCCATTTTCGGTTTCGTATTTTTTGCTTATTGAGCGACCTACATGAACTTGTAATCAAATGTCTTGGTCAAGTCGACGAATACTGCAGATAGATAATTGTTCTTCTTTTAAGATAGTGAATTCATGATGTCGTGCTGTAACACTGCAAGGTGCATAGTGTGTAGAAATGTCGTCAGAGCTTTTACTATCGGTCTTCTGCGTTACAAAATCATCCGAGCTAGCAGTAGAGCTTAATTGTGGTTACTATTCATGGAAACCCGTGAGAAATATACGTGTTGTCAGTAGTCGCTAAACCCCTCAGTACTTGTACCGTACGTCAGTATTTTTATGAATGTTTAGTAATGATCATAAGGTGAGTATTTAAGTCAATTGGTTATTATTCCTTACTTGTGTCAGTAAAGTGAGTAATTAACCAACCGTTAGTTTATCCAAACATATCACACTAATCGGGCGCGCGTGTGGGAGAAATTTACGAAAGCGTAACTAATTAAGAAAACGTCACTATTTGAGCTATCGCTCACTATCTGCTTTAAACTGCCAGTTATCTTTGATGTGCGTCGGTAATTGGATCCGACGTCAGTAGAGCGTGAAATCGTTAGCTATATAAATTACTTGTGAGTATTGTTACTATAAGTAACATGAATAAATAATTAATTATTAATATTCTCGAGTCGGGGGGAATTTTTATAACAATAATACAATAATGTGTGGCAATGATTGAAGGGACCATTTGTCGGCGATTTCGATCATCACCGTAGTTTGCAAAAGAAAATGGTTGATAGATCGATCTAAAACATACATTCATATCTAAATATGAATTTAAATTCTGTGGCACGGTTTGGTTTGTCACACTATTTGAACCCGTCCCCGCAATGTATATTGTTATTTAATGTAAAATTTTTTATTTCGTCTCTTTAGATGCGGATTGGCGCATATTTTGGACAGGCGGCACTTTGATATCTGTATAGATTAAATTTGGAATCACAGCTAATGGTTAAAAAAAGATCATCAACACAAATCAGAATCTGTTATCGCTAATTTCATTGAAACAGATAATATGATAGCAGATAACAAAAAAAAAATGAATTTCATACATATATATATATATGCTGAAATTCTGAGCACTATATAAGAATCGTGTGAGAAATAAATTGTTTAGTTTAGCACTTGATAAATGTAACTGATACACTGCATGCATCGGTGAAATAGTAAAACCATGTACAACGTCCGATCTTGGGATATCTCCCATGTGCGAATTCGAAAGTCATGTAGATATCCCGTACGATTTATAATTAAACTGGAAATAATATATATACATAGAAATACATATAAAAAAACATTGAAAATTATTAAAAACACGCATACCGTATTACATGTTCAAAACTGGGACAATTCAAAACACAGGAAATTACGAACACCATAATAGCGATACATTTTTAACAAAGAGAATATTTTTATTTTTTAATATTTGCCAATTACAGATCCGATATTTTCTTTTGAGTTCTCTACAATCGCCACACCGATAACAAATTTTCGATTAATTACTCAACAATCCATGGTTAACGGCCATCGAGCATGACTGTCTTCCTCTGGTAGGCTACATTTAAAAAATTGATTTCAACTCTGTCGTTTACAACATTTATAACTTTCCCCACATACACCCCTGTCTCATAGTGAACGCACTTCCAGTCATCAGCCCTAATAATGTCCCCCTTACAATATGGTATATATAATATGATATATAGTGGAGCGCTGTTGTCTATATCCACTTTGATTTGGACTAATTAATCCATTTACAATAATATCTTAGCCTATTATTTGCCATAGTCTCAAGTATTTTACACATCGTAGAGATCAAACTCATTTTTATCTTTTATTGGTTGAATGAATGGGGTTATCGTTGCTGTTTTTAAACTTGTAGGACTTTTTCTTTCTGACCATAAATTCTAGAAGTAAATTACGTAATGACCTTGGGTGTTTTCTTAACATGCTATTTTTTTATTTGCTCTTCGCCAGCCGCCGAGTCAAGTTTGCCATTTAAACCTTTATGCATTGCCTCTATGGTAAAAGGTAAGCTAATTGATGTATGTTCATCTGTCAAGTTACGCTCGACATAAGATTGTTTAGATAATTATTTTGATACGTTGTCGTTAGAGGGAAGTGTTTTCGTGAGATTCTGAGTGCGAACATCTACGATGATCCGATTTTGTTCGTCGGCAATACCATTTTCACCAAAGAGTCCGTTAAGCTCGCGCTTTCTTTCTGATCTGCTCAATCCATCTTTGCTGCTTAGTCCAAAACAGATTGTTTAATATGGCGGGTACACACAAATATTGTTACATCTGGAAACTTTCTTTTATTTTGTTTCGCATTCCCAGTTCATCGTCCGAAATAATAACAAGGTTTTTCATTTCTTCCGTTGTAAAATGTCTAGAAAATTTTTTAAAAAAGTGTCGGTGTCCGAGTTGCCGTAACAAACAATGGGTCCAAAGAAGAGAGGGTGTTCCCCGGTGTCTTGTTTCCTCACTGCTAAATTTGTAAAAAAAAAACAAAACGACACCGCCACGTGCACATCTGAAAGATTAAAAGTCTTATCGAATCCTTAAACCGCGCTATTAATTTTTGCACAAAATCTGTTTGTCTTGTCTTTTATCTGTTCGTGTGTGTATCACCTGTTGGACAAAAGGAGATTTTCTAGTTGGAGTACAATGTCATCAAAATTTTGAGTATTATTGCCCTCGGCAGCACATTCCTTCTGTAATATAGCATACGTTTTATTCCAGATCTGCTCGATATCCTTTGGTCCGCTATCTTCGCTATTTGAGAGGAGATGTTTCTGGCAAACATTGAATGGCATAAGTTCTTGCTTCTTAGGGAAGAACTTCCCAATAAGCCTACTCCATGACCCAAGACCGCAAATGGTAACATAACAAAATCTATTCTAAAAACAGGAAAAAGCCTCGATTCTCCTATGTCTTGTCTGCGATATCGCTTCTGTGGAAGCAGACGTTAAAGCACCAAGTAGTAGTTGTTCTGGCTTCTTCACCCGTTGATTGTAGTTCGATATGGTCTGTCTGACTGTTTCGTGTTACCGTGGGAATAACGACCTGGAAAACAACCAATGTACTCGACTAGGGCACGGTTACTTGAACTAGACCAAGTGTAGAATAGGAGCGATGGACAACAGTAATATCTTTGGGATCTGGTTGTGGCTTAAGAGGCAGTTAGATTCGTTTCTTGTCTAACTGTTTTGGGGGTGCCTAATTGGCCTCGATGTTGATATATACTATTCAAAAAAAGTAGGGGATATTTGATTTTTAAGTGTTATTAAAGTACCTAATGAAACTGACGAAGAAACAAATGACAAAATGAAATAAAGTTCACATTCATCGATTTATTCCAAATGATCGTTAGACTAAGTAAGGCACAGACTGACCATTATAATTGTAAAATGATACCCGGGGTCAAACAGCAAAGTTACCACAGCATCACAACAAAGTCAGTAACGGGTAAATCCTCTTCTGTTTGCCAAACAAGCATTGATCCGACGTGGCATACTCCTAATGAGACGTCTAAGGTCATTTTGGTCCAGATTGTCCCATTCCAGTTGCAACGCAGCAGCAAGTTCTTGGACATTGGCAGGACGTTGTTGCCGTTGACGTAACCTCTGTCCAAGCATGTCCCAGACATGCTCGATGGGGGAGAGGTCGGGACTCAGTGCTGGCCAAGGTAATGTGGTGATGTTTTGTTGTTGGAGGTAACCTGTAACGATCCTGGCCCTGTGACATCTTGCGTTGTCATCCTGGAAGATGAAACGGCGGCCATGACGTCGTGCGAACGGCACAACATGGACTGCCAAGATGTTGTCCCGGTAGTACTGGCCTGTAACACACCCTGCAACAACATGTAAAGCCGTTCTTCCAGCAACAGTGATGCCTCCCCACACCATAACAGAACCACCCCAAAATCGATCATGTCTGATGACGTTAATGTCTTGGAAGCGCTCGTTACGACGACGCCACACCCTCCTACGTCTGTCCAAAAAATCAACAGTGAACCTTGACTCATCTGAAAACATCACATTGCTCCAGCGTCGATTATCCCAGTGTTGACGATCCCTACACCAACGACGTCTTGCCTGAATGTGATGATCTCTCAAACATGGGATCACGCGAGGACGTCGGGCGCGAAGGTGACCCCTATGCAGTCGATTCCGAATCGTCTGGCCACTCACTCTCACACCAGTGTCTGTTTGAAGACGAGCGCTGACCTGATTTGCTGTGATGACACGATTTCTCAAGGCCAAGGTACGGATAAATCGATCCTGGGCTTGAGTTGTCGCCCTTGGTCGACCTGAGCGTGGTCTGTCCTGTACAGATTGTGTATCACGGTATCTGGACCATAGCCTGCTTATGACAGACTGAAAAACATTCATCGTCCGCGCCACAACCGCCTGTGTTGTGCCGATCTGTAGCATGCCAAGGGCACGTAACCTTTCATTTTGGCTAAGCCGACGCATATCAAAATTTGTTTTCTGGTCACTAAAACAATCAAACTGACGTTTCCACCCTGGAATTCAATGCCACAATGACTGTAACATTCAAAGTCAGAGTCGTGCAAATCTTGGGTTGGACCCCCATGATGATCCCAAGCATCACCTGCATTCCATGCGGTAGCTATTGGTGCGTTTGGGCGTCACATGTAATTGGAAATGTTTCTCCTGTTAGGTTCTATAGTGACGTTTTTCGTAGTCATTTGCATATTTTAGTATTATGCCCCCAAAATCAAATATCCCCTACTTTTTTTATACGCCCACATTTTTATGTGGACGTATATTGTCGTCGCCCCTGTCCGTCCGTCCACCCGTCCACATTTTTTTGTGAACAGTCTACAGGTCACAATTTTTATCCGATTTCAATGAAACTTAAAATATAGGTTTATCACCATAAGATCTCGGTTCCTTTCGATATTGGCATGTATCGGACTGTAACTTCATGGGTTATGGCCCCTGATTGTACGAAAAATTACGTTTTTTAGCTTGTGAACAGTGTAGAGGTCACAATTTTGAACCAATTTTGATGAAACTTGACATGTATGTTTATAACCCAAAGATCTTGGTTCCTTTCGATATTTGCGCCCATCGGATCGTAACTTCCTCAATTATGGCCCCTGATTGTCCAAAAAATCGCCCTTTTTAGCTTGTGGTCCCTCTGGAGGTCAAAATTGTTATCCGATTTAAAAAAACGTTTGATTATATCACGATTCCATGGTTATGAAGGTAGAGTGTGAATTTTGGGAAAATCGGACCAAAATTGACCGACAAAATGGCCGCCGTTTGTACGCGAATAGTGTGAAAATATGTTATATCAAGGTTGTGGACCTTATAGAGGTCACAATTTTGAACCGATTTTGATGAAACTTGACATGTATGTTTATAACCCAAAGATCTTGGTTCCTTTCGATATTTGCGCCCATCGGATCGTAACTTCCTCAATTATGGCCCCTGATTGTCCAAAAAATCGCCCTTTTTAGCTTGTGGTCCCTCTGGAGGTCAAAATTGTTATCCGATTTAAAAAAACGTTTGATTATATCACGATTCCATGGTTATGAAGGTAGAGTGTGAATTTTGGGAAAATCGGACCAAAATTGACCGACAAAATGGCCGCCGTTTGTACGCGAATAGTGTGAAAATATGTTATATCAAGGTTGTGGACCTTATAGAGGTCACAATTTTGAACCGATTTTGATGAAACTTGACATGTATGTTTATAACCCAAAGATCTTGGTTCCTTTCGATATTTGCGCCCATCGGATCGTAACTTCCTGAATTATGGCCCCTGATTGTCTGAAAAATTGCCCTTTTTAGCTTGTGGTCCCTCTGGAGTTCAAAATTGTTATCGGATTTAAAAAACCGTTTGATTTTATCACCCTTCCATGGTTATGAAGGTTGAGTTCGAATTTCGTGAAAATCGGACCAAAATTGACGGACAAAATGACCGCCGTTTGTACGCGAATAGTGTGAAAATATGTTATATCAAGGTTGTGGACCTTATAGAGGTCACAATTTTGAACCAATTTTGATGAAACTTGACATGTATGTTTATAACCCAAAGATCTTGGTTCCTTTCGATATTTGCGCCCATCGGATCGTAACTTCCTCAATTATGGCCCCTGATTGTCCAAAAAATCGCCCTTGTTAGCTTGTGGTCCCTCTGGAGGTCAAAATTGTTATCCGATTTTAAAAAAAAACGTTTGATTATATCACGATTCCATGGTTATGAAGGTTGAGTGTGAATTTGGGAAAATCGGACCAAAATTGACGGACAAAATGGCCGCCGTTTGTACGCGAATAGTGTTAAAATATGTTATATCAAGGTTGTGGACCTTATAGAGGTCTCAATTTTGAACCGATTTTGATGAAACTTGACATGTATGTTTATAACCCAAAGATCTTGGTTCCTTTCGATATTTGCACCCATTGGATCATAACTTCCTGAATTATTTCCCCGGATTGCCCGAAAAATCGCTTTTGTTAGCTTTTGGTCCCTCTGGAGGTCACAATTATTATCTGATTTAAAAAAAAACGTTTGATTATAAAAACCAAACAAATTCTAATGATTTTCTGATAATTCCTTAATATGCAACAACTCTTGTTGACTGCCCGGACGATTTGGCTGCTGTGTGGGCGTATGTTTCGTTGCCTGGCAACCTATTTTTGAATAGTATATTATTTATTAATTCAAAGAAGCAAATAATTTATATATGAATCTATACAAAATATAGCAAGTATTCATCTTTATTACATCAAAAATTTATAAAACATATTTTTTTTATTTTTAATATGCCCGCAACATATGGTACAGGTAAGTAGCATATTCATATTTATTACATTAACAATTTATTACATATATTTTTATTTTTTTTGCTTTTTTTTTTTGAATTTTTTTATGTCTGATCGGCGCGTTTATTTACTGGCCATAAACTGATCCACATTATTCTTTGTTCGGTGTACGACTTCGAAAGCGCAAACAATTTTCCTTGTATCGATCTGCCGGCCGGTTGCTCAAAACTAAGTTATTTTATCGATCCGTTAAACTCTAACGGATCGTTATCTTGATAGCATGTCGTTTGGTAACAGTCTGTTAAATTTCTGTTGCTGGAAAGTCAATTTCATTATCCGTTAGTTAACGGATTCATTAAAGTTAATCCAAAAGAATACTGCTTGTTCATTGGCTGGATTTTAAATTAACATGTATAACAACTTCACAGAAGTTAGTATTAACAAGAAACCGAAGACAGTGTATTAATAAAAAAAATGAGTTTGCCACGTCAAACTGAAGGCTCCCAATCGTAGCTAAAAACAAGTGAAACACGTCAGTATTATCTCAACGTTTTTAGCTACGTTCTCGTAGCTAGGACTTTACTAGAGGTGTTTAATACTGCCTGGACTTTACTAGAGGTGTTTAATACTGTCTGGACTTTACTAGGGTGTTTAATAATCTCTGAATTTTTTTAGGGGTGTTAAAGTGAAAGATGTCATCATTTATATAAAGTGGTACGGCAAAAGTAGGTGTATTCTTTGCAACACGCAACATTCGCACGGGATATCATATTATCACAAACATATGATATTTTTAACTTAAACGACTAATCTAGGCTGTCGCAGTTGGCTGCCCAGACATACAAGATGTGGATAGATATGTCATAGATTACCGCGAAAAAGATTCTATTGGAGATACATGTAAAACATGAGAAAAGGACATCTGAACATTATTATTATATCACACAAAGAGTACATTATATATAATAAGAAAAGAAAATAAAAGATACACCAGATAAAAGCGCTATTAAATATTTATATAAATCAATTTCACTGGAACAAATCTGAAAAGGCTAAATGGAGCAATAGAGCAAGTTCGCCTTCATGTTGACAAACACGTAAGACTATATTATGAAATAAGATTGATATGATTCAACTATGCAACATAGATGATTAATATCTACATTCAAGTTAGACCAACAACATTTTATGTTTTACGTCGAGGGGGTGGCCCAGGGGGCCGTGGCCCCCCGTCAGACCCAGTTGTAACACTATAGACTTATTGTTCTGTTTAATATAGAATTCTTTACCTACATGATGTATGGCGAAAACTGGGGTAATGAAGTAGCTTGCATAATTCTACTACTACCTTAGACTAACTAGTATCCATTTCTGGAAAGTAGGGTACTATCGCCCAGTCCTCACGTGCACAGATTAGTACAATTAACTAGAATAGTGTTGACGTAAAACGGTGCCTTTACGAAACACTTACCCATAAATGGTAATTGTCCCACCCTAATAGCTGGCGCAGTATAAATTCTATATAGGAGAGAGTTTGGTTGATTTACACCATTCGAAAGCTCCAAGGGGGAAGTACATACCGGGAGCAGCCCGGCTTCCAGACTGGACGCAGACAACATTCGAGAGAGCGGAGGGTAAGTTCACCCCGGGAGCTGGCCTGGCTTACTGGCCGGACGCAGCCATCATGATGAAACCGTAGACAAGACATAGAAGTTCCAAGGGAGACTGCTGGGCGAAATAAGGTTTATATACCCAAAGAACAATAGCTGTATCTGTGCTGTAGAATATATTATTGTAACATATAAAGAATATCTCAAGAGCACAGAAAAGTGTTGAATTCTTATTGATCACAACGTCAAGTCCTACCTAGACCAACAACAGTGTGACACAGAAGATTTGGCCGTACGGACACAGAGTACTTGTCCCTAAGAGTGTCACAGTACCACAACGTGAAGTCCGAAGAAAAGCCCTAGACGTCATTGTCCCACCTGTGCTATTTGGGAGTCCGTGACCAGGATAGTCACGACATTATCGTTACCCGTAGTGTCACACAGTGACATAGTTGATTTTCATTTTCGTTTGCTTTGTTACTGTTGTAGTTCACATGCTCTTTAATAGATTATATAAACATGATTTTCGCATTGTCTCCGCCCAAGCAATCCAGGGTTGCAACGTATTAACCTTTGCTCCAATGTGTCAGTATTACCCAAAACTACTCAATTGCAAGTTTGATCCCTTTTCTCCAACTCTATACCAAAAAAGTCAATCCACAAATGCAGGAAACGGGTAGGGAATATTTGTCTATTTGTAACTCACACTCATAAAATAAAGAGAAATACATACTAGGTTGAAAAATGGGAGTTTAACGTCCACTCGACACAAAGTAGATCTTTCGGGACTAACTTATGGTTCAATTTGATTTCGATAATTCGCTTGCGCCTATGGGTCTTATTTAGCAGTTGGGAACGGGTGGGGGGGACGCGGAGAAAAGTACGAGGCGACCCTACTCCTTGTCACGAATAACCGAGGACTCGAAACCTCGCTAGTTGACTCGGCGACAGATCTTTGGATTCTAATATATATCTAAATAATTAAAGATTGTTATGCGATTGTTTGTAAAACAAATTACCAATCGATAAATTAAACGCACTGCTAAATAATCGAGACTAATTCAGGTTTTAGATATTAGATACTGAGGCCTAGGACGTTGCGCTGCTGATTTGATTTATTTTAAGTATTATTCTTCAGCCGATAAAAGACATATTTATAATAAGGAGCGGGAATCACGCCAACTCTTGAAAATAACCCGAGATGTCTGTACTGTGGTTAATTATTCTAGGTTTTATAATGCTACAAACAGTCGCAACATTTATACCAGGCACAGATATAAAATACATCCTCGTCCACCAAGATAAAATAGGACCAACACCATTCAATACAGTAACAGTTGATGATGTTCTTTCATGTACTGTTGTTTGTGAAGATGATCCACTCTGTGTACAATTCGCTTTTTGTGATGATAGACAACAATGTAACATTTATCATCAACTAATAATGGATTCAGAACTCCAACTTGATGCTGGAACGAGAATGTTCAAAATAGGAAATATTGGTAAGTTGTAATGAGGACATTTTGTTTTGATAATATTGACTACCATGTTAATTGTGTGGTTAGAGTTATATTTATAGCACGGTTTTCATGAGATAACAGGTTTAAACATCGAGGCGTAAGTTGAAAATGATATATTTGCCAATTTCTCAACTGACAATAGGGAATTATTGGATTAATAGGATTATTCTTTAACAAGGTAGGACGCTTTATAGGGTATCCAGACAACTCATCCCAAAGACAACTCATCCCAAAGACAACTCATCCTAAGACAACTCATCCCAGTATAAGACAACTCATCCCAGTATAAGACAACTCATCCCAAGTCAAAAGACAACTCATTCCACTATAAAAGACAACTCATCCCAACTTAATGGTTCCACTATTGATGTCTTTCGTCTTACTCCAGGCACAGTAGTGGCTTTTCCTACAGAGTTCCTTTGCATTAGTTTTTTAGTCAAATGACTACAAAAAGTTTACTGGCCGATAGCTCCCTCAATTTACGTGGAGGTCAAACGTGCTACTGACAATTAACCATCTTTGATGCGTTTTCTATGGCGCTCAGTATATGATTTGATGACACTATTTGTGATAGAATTACTTATTCCAATACAAACTGTAATGATATGTGTTGACAATTGTGCGTTTGAACCTATGCAAGTATAGTAACTAGGGTAGGGAGAGACTCGGGTTATAAGACAACTCATCCCCTCAAACATAAGTGATATTTGTTTCAATACAATTGCTATCTTTGAAGACCACTCAGACCAAAACCAATCTGTTATCTTAATAAAATTGATATTGTTCTTACTGTTTGTTTTATTCAAATTGATATTGTTGTTGTGTAACAGTGTAAATCTTCGGTAATAAATACACACTGGAATTATCCTTTAAACTGTTTAATACCGGAAAACATAAAATATTATATACGCAGAACAGCACATCCGACAGGCAGAGTGTCTGTCCTGGAAACGGGATGAAACCTAGAATGTTGAATGAATGTACAATTTAAGGAAGCTTGTATCTAAGGATTAAAATATACACAATTAACGAACGTAGGTAACAATAAAACATTGAAGACAAAAATTACATATAATAGAAATAATAAGGACTAGACCTGCATGCAGGAATGACGGGTTTCACTGGTGCCACGTTACCCTTTAACATGTCACTTCCGGTGCCACGTTACCCTTGAACATATGTCACTTCCGGTACCAATGAAACCATTAAACAGGTTTCCCCATAAGCATTGCACACATCAAATAAATTGGACGCAGAATCAACGAAATCCAGCAAATATCAATTCATTTTATACATCTGTTGCTTGTAAGTGATCCTGACAAAATTACATTACTTCCGGTGATAATGAAAATGTTCAATTAGTTTTATGAAATCCGAAATGGCATATGACATCATATAGTGAAAATTTTATGTAAATAGAATAATAATTGCCACTTTTATAGACCAAAAACCTTGAAAAGTGACTTGTAGACAATCGACTATTTCTCTGCAACCGCACAAGTTAGAAACCATTTTGTGGTGTCTGTATGATCGTATGGGTTCAATCCATTTGTTGAATGGAATCAAATATCATAATTTTGAAAACATTACAAATCAGACTCATTTGAATAAAATATCTGTTTTGCAGGCTAAAAATTCAGTTTTTGACAAAATGACATCACTTCCGGTGATACTAAAAAAGTTAAATTAGTTCTATGAAATTGTAAATGGCATAAGACATCATATGGTGAAAATTTTGTGAAAATCGAATAATAACTGATTCTTTTAGAGCCAAAATAAAGTAAAAAGTGGCTTGTGGAAAATCATCCATTTCTCTGCAACCGTACAAGTTGCAAACCATTTTGTGGTATCTATATGATCGTATCGGTTCATTCTATTTGTTGAAGGGAACCAAATTTCATAATTCTAAAAATATTACAAATAATACTCATTTGAATAAAAAATGTATTTTTAAGGCTAAAAATTCAGTTATTGCCTACATGACGTCACTTCCGGTAACAGTGAAAGTGTTAAAATGGTTTGGAAAAATCGACTGTGGCAATAGGCAACAGACAGTGAAAGAAAATTGAAAATCGAATATTAATTGATTCTTTTACAGCCAAAATAACGTGAAAAGTGACTCATGCAAAATTGCCCATTTCTCGGCAACTGCTTATATAACAAACTAAATTTCACATACATTCTCTTTGTATGGATTATTGCTACAAGTTTATGAAAGTATCGAAGAAATATTTTAATATATGAAGGCACTGGATGGGTTGTAAATAGCTTATTTTTACCACTTTTTTTACCGTTTAACTGAAATGGCCCGAAAACAAAATCGAAATTAAAAAAACTGAGTCCGAGATTTTGTGCACCTTTACAGGGCGCATCTTTTGAGTAAGATCAGATTAGTAGAAAATAGTATTTGCTTTCAAAAAGTTGTACCAAACTGTCAATATTGTAGTTTTTGCTGAATTTACGCCACTTCCGGTGCCTACAGGAAACTTTACCGGTAACAATAAAAATGGCATTTTGAACCACGGAACATATGAACATGGTTTTATACAAATCGAACAATAAATAATTAATGTAGGACTGAAAAACTGAATTAGCCAATGGCGGCCAAGGAAAATTACGGAAACAAAAAATGTTGACATTTTTATTCAAATCAGATGACTCTTTAACCTTGGTTAAAATGTCATATAAAAATATTAATAAATAAAAAAGTTTTTTGTAAAAATTTAAATTTTCAAAATTTGGCGCCTAATATCTTCCAAGATTCGTCGAAAATCAAAAATCAAAAGTAACATAGCTATGTCCCCTGTTTCTGGCTATGTCAAAATGCATCATATGCTAAAATCCAATGATTATTGTTAATATTACGGCAATATTTCAAAAAATGACATTTTCGGTGATTTCGAACATTTCGCAATGTCGCAGAATGCCGGGAATAGCTTTAATCTCTAAGTCACACCCACTTTCCCAGTAAAACTGAAGACATTGTATCGATCCGACAAGAAGTTGCTGAGATATAAGCAAATTGGAAAAAAAAAAATAATAATAATAAGAAGAACTAGACCTGCATGCAGGAATGACGGGTTTCACTGGTGCCACGTTACCCTTAAACATGTCACTTCCGGTGCCAAGTTACCCTTGAACATATGTCACTTCCGGTACCAACGAAACCATTAAACAGGTTTCCAAATTAACATTGCACACAAATAAAATGGATGCAGAATCAACCAAATCCAGCAATATCAATTCATTTTATACATTTGTTACTTGTAAATGATCTTGACAAAATTACATTTCTTCCGGTGTTAATGAAAATGTTCAATTAGTTTTATGAAATCAGAAATGGCATACGATATCATATAGTGAAAATTTTATGTAAATCGAATAATAATTGCCACTTTTAAAGACCAAAAAACTTGAAATGTGACTTGTAGAAAATCGACTATTTCTCTGCAACCGTACAAGTTAGAAACCATTTTGTGGTATCTGTATGATCGTATGGGTTCATTTTATTTGTTGATTGGCATCAAATACCATAATTTGAAAAACATTTCAAAACAGACTCATTTGATTAAAATATCTGTTTTGAAGGCTAAAAATACAGTTTTTGCCAAAATGATGTTACTTCCGGTGATAATGAAAATCTTAAATTACTTGTATGAAATCCTAAATGGCATTAGGTATAACATGGTGTAACGTTTATGAAAATCGAATAATAATTGACACTTTTATGGCCCAAAAACCTTCAAAAGTGGCCTGTAGAAAACCGTCTATTTCTCGGCAACCGAACAAGTTAGAAACAATTTTATGATATGTATATGACCATATGAGTTGTGTTTATATGTGAATTTAAACCAAAAGTTAAAATTATTAATACATATTAAGTAATTCCTGGTTGAATAAAACATTGATTTAAAAAGTTTAAAATGCAGTTTTTGACAAAATGACGTCACTTCCGGTGTCAATTTTAAATTGTTATCAACTTGATATGACGCTACATGCTTTTTGAATCAAATGATGTCACTTTTATAAAAATCCAATCATAATTGACTATTTTACAAGCAAAATAACGAAAACAGTGACTTGTACAGAACTGTCCATTTCTTGGTAACTGCTTATATTACAAACTAATTTTAACATACATTTTCTTCGTATGGATTATAGCTACAAGTTTATAAAAGTTACGAAGAAATATTTTAAAATCTGAAAAGCCTGAATAGGTTGTAAATGGGTCAATTTTACACCATTTTTAGCCATTTAATCGAATTTGCTCGAAAATGAAATCGAAATTAAAAAAACTGCTTCCTACATTTTTTGCGCCATGAAAAGACACACTCTTTGAGTTACATAATTTTTCAAAAAAAATAATATTTGTTTTCGAAAAGTGGTACCTAACTGTCAAAATTGTAGTTTTTGGTAAAATTATGCCACTTTCGGTGCCGACAGAAAACACTTCCGGTAATAAAAAAAATGACAATTGAGACAACGAAGCATATGAACTTTGTTTTATACAAATCGAACAATAAAAAATTAATCTAGGACTGAAAAACTGAATTAGCCAATAGCGGCCAAGGAAAATTACTGAGACAAAATTTTTTAACATTTTTGCACTAGGCAGATGACTCTTTAATTCTGTGCACAATACGACTAAAAAATATTCATAAATAAAAAAGGTTTTTGTAAAATTTTAAATTTTCGAAATTTGGCGCCTAATATCTTCGAAGATTTGCCGAAAATCAAAAATCGAAAGTAGCGTAGCTATGTGCCCTGTCTCAGGCTATGCCAAAATGTATCGAAAGTTAAAATCCAATGATTATTGTTAAAATTACTGCAATATTTTCAAAAACAATAACTTCGGTGATTTCGGACATTTCGCATTGTCGCAGAACGTTCAAAATAGCTTTATCCTCTAAGTCACACCCACTTTCCCAGTAAAACCGAAGAAATCGTAACGATGCGACAAGCAGTTGCTGAGATCTACTCAAAACAAAAGAAGAATAATAATAATAACTAGACCTGCATGCAGGAATGACGGGTTTCACTGGTGCCAAGTTACTCTTAAACATGTCACTTTCGGTGCCAAGTTACACTTGAACATATGTCACTTCCGGTACCAACGAAATCACTAAACAGGTTTCCAAATTAACATTGCACACAAATAAAATGGACGTAGAATCAATCAATCAATCCAGCAATATCAAGTCATTTTATACATTTGTTACTTGTAAATGATCTTGACAAAATTAAACTACTTCCGGTGTTAATGAAAATGTTCAATTAGTCTTATGAAATCAGAAATGGCATACGATATCATATAGTGACAATTTTATGTAAATCGAATAATAATTGCCACTTTTAAAGACCAAAAAACTTGAAAAGTGACTTGTAGAAAATCGGCTATTTCTCTGCAACCGTACAAGTTGGATACCATTTAGTGGTATCTGTATGATGGTATGGGTTCATTCTATTTGTTGATTGGCATCAAATACCATAATTTGAAAAAGATTTTAAAACAGACTCATTTGAATAAAATATCTGTTTTGAAGGCTAAAAATTCAGTTTTTGCCAAAATGACGTTACTTCCGGTGATAATGAAAATCTTAAATTACTTGTATGAAATCACAAATGGCATTAGGTATATCATGGTGTAACGTTTATGAAAATCGAATAATAATTGACACTTTTATGGCCCCGAAACCTTCAAAAGTGACCTGTAGAAAACCGCCTATTTCTCGGCAACCGAACAAGTTAGAAACAATTTTATGATATCTATATGACCATATGAGTTGTATTTATATGTGAATTTAAACCAAAAGTTAAAATTATTAATACATATTAAGTTATTCATGGTTGAATAAAACATTGATTTAAAAAGTTTAAAATGCAGTTTTTGACCAAATGACGTCACTTCCGGTGTCAATTTTAAATTGTAATCAACTTGATATGACGCAACATGCTTTTTGAATCAAATGATGTCACTTTTATAAAAATCCAATAATAATTGACTATTTTACAGGCAAAATAACGAAAACAGTGACTTGTACAGAACTGCCCATTTCTTGGGAACTGCTTATATTACAAACTAATTTTAACATACATTTTCTTCGTATGGATTATAGCTACAAGTTTATAAAAGTTACGAAGAAATATTTTAAAATCTAAAAAGCCTGAATAGGTTGTAAATAGGTCAATTTTACACCATTTTTAGCCATTTAATCGAATTTGCTCGAAAATGAAATCGAAATTAAAAAAACTGCTTCCGACATCTTTTGCGCCCTGAAAGGGCACACTCTTTGAGTCAAATAATTTTTCCAAAAAATAATATTTGTTTTCGAAAAATGGTACCTAACTGTCTAAATTGTAGTTTTTGGTAAAATTATGCCACTTCCGGTGCCGACAGATAACACTTCCGGTAATAGAAAAAATGACAACTGAGACAACGAAGCATATGAACTTTGTTTTATACAAATCGAACAATAAAAAATTAATCTAGGACTGAAAAACTGAATTAGCCAATGGCGGCCAAGGAAAATTACTGAGACAAATTTTTTTAACATTTTTGCACTAGTCAGATGACTCTTTAATTCTGTGCACAATACGACTAAAAAATATTCATAAATAAAAAAGTTTTTTGTAAAATTTTAAATTTTCGAAATTTGGCGCCTAATATCTTCGAAGATTTGCCGAAAATCAAAAATCGAAAGTAGCGTAGCTATGTGCCCTGTCTCCGGCTATGTCAAAATGTATCGAAAGTTAAAATTCAATGATTATTGTTAAAATTACTGCAATATTTTAAAAAACGATAATTTGGTGATTTCGGACATTTCGCATTGTCGCAGAACGTTCAAAATAGCTTTATCCTCTAAGTCACACCCACTTTCACAGTAAAACCGAAGAAATCATAACGATGCGACACGTAGTTGCTGAGATCTATTCAAATTGGAATCTGAATAATAATAATAAGAACTAGACCTGCAAGCAGCACTGAACCGGCTTTCAGGAATCATACAGGAAGTTTATTATACCATAGCCGATCCATTGAGCTACCGAACTATACTTTAGTTGTTTTGTTTCAGTGACACCCTCTATCATATGTAAAAGTAATATTTGCTGGCGAAAAGACCGGTCAAAATTATGGCAAAATTACGTCACTTCCGGTGCCGAAAGAAATTCTTATAGGTGAAAAATATGTCGAAAATTTGCAACATACAAAATACAAACTTTGTTTAATACATATCGGGCAATGAATAATTAACCTATAACCCATAAACTGAAATTAAGAAGGTAAAATAATTAAAAGTGACCCTTGGAAAATTGGCTATTATTCCACAAGGGAACATGCTAGAAGCCTTTTCTTGATATCAATATGATGGTATTGATTCAATCTTACTGCCCATTAGAGTCAGACGTTATAAAGTTTAACAAATAATAAATATAAATCCTTTCCAATAAATGTTTGTTTTGAAGGCTAAAAATACGTTTTTTGCAAAAATTACATAACTTCCGGTGATATTGAAAATGTTAACTTAGTTGATAGAAGTCATAAATGGCATAAGGCATCAAATGGTAAAAAAATTATCAAAATCGAATAATAATTGACACTTTTATAGACCAAAAACCTTGAAAAGTGACTTATAGAAGATCGCCTATTTCTCTGTAACCATACAAGTTAGAAACCATTTTGTGGTATCTGTATGGTCGTATGGTTTCATTCTATTCGTTGATGGGAATCAAATATCATAATTTTAAAAATATTATAAGGCAGACTCATTTGAATAAAATATTTGTTTTTTAGGTTAAAAATACAGTTTTTGCAGAAATGACGTCATTTCCGGTCACAGTGAAAATGTAAAATTGGCTTGACCTAGTCCACATTGACATTAGGCATCAAATGGAAAAAAAATATTGCAAATCGAATAATAATTCACTCTTTTATAGGCAAAATAACGTGAAAAGTGATGCATGCAAAATTGCATATTTCTCGGCAACTGCTCATATTACAAACTAATTTTCGCATACATTCTCTTCGTCTGGATTATTGCTACGAGTTTATGAAAATCACAAATAAATATTTCAAAATATGAAGACGCTGAATGAATTGTAAATAACTGAATTTTACACTTTATTTTACATTCTATTCGAAATTGCCCGAAAATGAAATTGAAATTAAAAAATCTGAGCTAAAGATTTTATACACCTTTGCAGGATGCATCCTTTTAGTTATATCAGTTTTGAAAAAAAAAATATTTGCTTTCAAAAAGTGGTACCGAACTGTCAAAATTGTAGTTTTTGTTAATATTACGTCACTTCCGTTGCCGACAGAAAAATTTCACCGTAACAAAAAAAATTGCAAATGGGACCACGGAGCATATGAACTTTGTTTTATACAAATCGAACAATAAATAGTTTTTCTGGTTACGAAAAACTAAATTAGCCGATGGCGGCTAACGGAAATTACCGAGACAATTTTTTTAATCATTTCTGCTCAAGTAGAATGATATTTTAACCCTGTGTAAAATACCATCAAAAAATATTCATAAATAAAAAAGGTTTTCGTAAAAAAAAATTTTTTTTTCAAAATATCGGACATTTTTTCGACTACTTCCGGTTTTACGATCATTGTCGTGGCAGCTTTACGACGTTCTTTGGATACTTAACTTTCTGTACCAGAAGTGTCAGAAACATCCATTGAGTAGTTTGGGAAAAAAAAATAAATTAAAGAGCGTTTCCAAAAATTTAACGATTTTTCAATTTTTTTCAAAGTTTGAGGCCATTTTTGGACCTCTTATATTATTTCAATGCTTTTCATTTTGGATTCACTATATAGACAACCGATAGGACTTTGAGTAAGAAAAGTTTAAGAAAAATCTGCGGCGTTGTTTTCAAGAAAAGGGCGTCTCAGAATGTTAAAAAATCGGAAAATACTAGATTTTTGGCATACAATAATTTATTTCCTTATCATCGAAATCGTATTATTTAGACACCATATGATGGTCCATTAATAGGGCTAACCAGCGACACTTTAGTTCTTTTGGTCCGCTATTACCTAAGGGAGAAATCAAGTTTTTCGCAAGTGCGACAATGTTTTTAACATTTTTTTTCATTTTTTGAATACTTCCGGTATGGCTATTATTGTCGGAATAGTTTTAATAGCCGGTTTGGGCACTAAATTAGCCACAGGGCTCTGTAATGACATATTACATTATCTGATCAGATAAAATGCCCCTGAGAAATCCTATGTTCAAAAGTGCTAAAAATGCAAAAAAATTAAAATATCGAAAATTAAATTTCAATAACTACATACATATTATACATTGATAGAATCGTAATTAGGTCAGCTATCTGATTATACAACCTTTTTTTGAAAATCTCTTAAAATAAAAAAATAGTAGAGCATTTTCCAAAATTTCACGATTTTTCGACTTTTTTTGATTTTCAGTCCGTTATTTCACCTATTCCACATATTTCAAAGTCTTACTGGGTGGTTTCATGCAAAATAACTCCGAAAGGACTCTCGGTAGAAAAATTTTTAAAAAAAGTTGCGGTTAAGTTTTCGAGCTACAGGCATCCAAAAACGCTCCAAATCAGAAAGTACTTGATTTTCAGCGTGCCATATTGTGCTTCCTGCTCATCGTATCCGTACGAATTTGGTATCATATGATAGTACAATCCTAGTGCAATCCAATGGTACCCTAATTTGTCTAATCCATTGATATCGGACGGAGTAGTCGCGTTTTCCCCAAAATACCCATTTTTTGCATTTTTTTCAAAATATCGGACATTATTTCGACCACTTCCGGTGTACAGATTATTGTTGAAATTGCTTTATTCCTTGCAATGTTCATTTGGCTTCATGCCTCAGAAGTTTCAGAAACGTCAATTCGGCCATAAAACGAAACCCGAGCTCACAAAATGGGTAGAAAATTCGAAAAAAATCGAAAAATAAAGGGCGATAACTCTGAATGAAACTTATATTACTGGAATCGGATGGACTTCAGGTATCCAAAAATGTAGGTCATATTTCAAAATTTTGAAAAATAACAAAAATTGTCTCTCAAACAACATTTTTCATTTTTCGATCGCAAGAAGTCAGCGATGAAGTTTCGAAATATCAAAATTTTCAACTGCTATCGTCCGAGAAAAGACTCAGGGTTTCCGAAAATGTCATTTGTATGAAAATAGGTACAGAATTGACGAATCTACGGCCGTTTTTTAATTTTTTGACACCGCACGAAATTCGACCACTTCCGGTCTGCGCAGAAGTTTCAAATATAGTTTATCAAGTAGCCAACACATGGTTTCCCGATAGAGAATTAGGTCCCAGATCGGTATCTGTTACAGGCACTGAGAAATAGGCTCCGGCGAAAAAAAAAATAATAATAATAAATAATAATTTTAGTAATCACAATAGGCTTTCAGACGAAAGTCTGAAAGCCTAATAATAATTTTAACAAAAACAATAGTGTTTCACACAAGCTACGCAGTGTGAAACCCTAATAAGAACTAGACCTGCATGCAGGAATGACGGGTTTCACTTGTGCCACGTCACTTTCGGTGCCACGTTACCCTTAAACATATGTCACTTCCGATACCAATGAAACCATCAAACAGGTTTCCACATAAGCATTGTAAACATCAAATAAAATGGACGAAGAATCAACCAAATCCAGCAATATCAATTCATTTTATATATATGTTACTTGTTAGTGATCCTGGCAAAATTTCATTACTTCCGGTGATAATGAAAATGTTCAATTAGTTTTATGAAATCAGAAATGGCATAAGGCATCATAATGGCGAAAATTGTATGTAAATCGAATGAGAATTGCCACTTTTATAGACCAAAAACCTTGAAAAGTGACTTGTAGAAAATCGTCTATTTCTCGGCAACCGTACACGATAAAAACTATCTTTTGGTATCTATATGATCGTATGGGTTCAATCCATTTGTTGATTGGAATTAAATATCATAATTTGAAATATATTACAAATCAGACTCATTTGAAAAAAATGTCTGTTTTGAAGGCTAAAAATACAGTTTTTGCCAAAATGACATTACTTCCGGTGATACTGAAAATGTTAAATTAGTTCTATGAAATCATAAATGACACAAGATATCATATGGTGAAAATTTTATGAAAATCGAATAATAACTGACACTTTTATAGACCAAAAACCTTGAAAAGTGACTTAAGGAAAATCGCCCATTTCTCTGCAACCGTACAAGTTAGAAACCATTTTGTGGTATCTGTATGATCGTATGGGTTCAATCTATTTGATCAATAGAATCAAATATCACAATTTGAAAAAAATAACAAATACGACTCATTTGAATAAAATATTGTTTTTTGAAGGCTAAAATTTAAGTTTTGAGCAAATGACGTCATTTCCGGTGGCAGCGCAAGGGGTAAAATGGTTTGACATAGTCCACTATGGTATTAGGCATCCAATGGCGAAAGAAAATTGAAAATCGAATAATAATTGATTCTTTTACAGCCAAAATTACGTGAAAAGTGACTCATGCAAAATTGCCTATTTCTCGGCAACTGCTTATATTACAAACTAATTTTCACATACATTCTCTTCGTATGGATTATAGCTACAAGTTTATAAAAGTTACGTAAAAATATTTTAAAATCTGAAAAGCCTGAATGAGTTGTAAATAGGTCAATTTTACGCCTTTTTTCACCTCTTAATCCAATTTGCTAGAAAATGAAAAAGAAATTAAAAAAACTGCTTCCGACATTTTTTGCGCCTTTAAAGGACACACTCTTTGAGTCATATAATTTTTCAAAAAAATAATATTTGTTTTCAAAAAATGTACCTAACTGTCAAAATTGTAGTTTTTGGTAAAATTATGCCACTTCCGGTGCCGACAGATAATACTTTTGGTAATAAAAAAAATGACAATTGAGACAACGAAGCATATGAACTTTGTTTTATACAAATCGAACAATAAAAAATTAATCTAGGACTGAAAAACTGAATTAGCCAATGGAGGCCAAGGAAAACTACTGAGACAAAATTTTTTAACATTTTTGCGCAAGTCAGATGACTCTTTAATTCTGTGCACAACACGACTAAAAAATATTCATAAATAAAAAAGTTTTTTGTAAAATTTTAAATTTCCGAAATTTGGCGCCTAATATCTTCGAAGATTTGCCGAAAATCAAAAATCGAAAGTAGCGCAGCTATGTGCCCTGTCTCCAGCTATGCCAAAATGTATCGAAAGTTAAAATCCCATGATTATTGTTAAAATTACCGCAATATTTGTAAAAACGATAACTTCGGTGATTTCGGACATTTCGCATTGTCGCAGAACGTTCAAAATAGCTTTATCCTCTAAGTCACACCCACTTTCCCAGTAAAACCGAAGAAATCGTAACGATGCGACACGTAGTTGCTGAGATCTACTCAAAACAAAAGAATAATAATAATAATAATAATAATAATAAGAATAATAATTTTAACAAAAACAATAGTGTTTCACACAAGCTTCGCAGTGTGAAACCCTAATAACTAGACCTGCATGCAGGAATGACGGGTTTCACTGGTGCCACGTTAACCTTGAACATGTCACTTCCGGTGCCAAGTTACCCTTGAACATATGTCACTTTCGGTACCAACGAAACCACTAAACAGTTTTCCAAATAAACATTGCTCACATCAAATAAAATGGACGCAGAATCAACCAAATCCAGCAATATCAATTCATTTTATACACTTGTTACTTGTAAATGATCTTGACAAAATTACATTACTTCCTTTGCTAATGAAAATGTTCAATTAGTTTTATGAAATCAGAAATGGCATAAATATGATATAGTGAAAATTTTATGTAAATCGAATAATAATTGCCACTTTTATAGACCAAAAACCTTGAAAAGTGACGTGTAGAAAATCGTCTATTTCTCGGCAACCGTACAAGTTAGAAACCATTTTTTGGTATTTATATGACTGTATGGGTTTAATCTATTTGTTGATTGGAATCAAATATCATAATTGTATACACATTACAAATCAGACTCATTTGAATAAAATATCGGCTTTGAAGGCTTAAAATACAGTTTTTACCAAAATGACGTTACTTCCGGTGATAATGAAAACTTTAAATTAGTTTTGTAACATCGTTTATGACATTAGGCTTCAAAGGGTGAAAATTTTATGAAAATCGAATAATAATTGACACTTTTATGGGCCAAAAACCTTCAAAAGTGACTTTTAGAAAATCGCCTATATCTCGGCAACCGAACAAGTTAGAAACAATTTTATGATATCTTTTTGACCGTATGAGTTTTGTTAATATGTGAATTTAAACCAAAAATTAATTTTATTATTATCTGTGACATAATTCTTGGTTGAAAAAAATATCGATTTTAAAAGTTAAAAATTGAGTTTTTGACTAAATGACGTCACTTCCGGTGTCAATTTTAAATTGTAATCAACTTGATATGACGCTACATGCTTTTTGAATCAAATGATGTCACTTTTATAAAAATCCAATCATAATTGACTATTTTACAGGCAAAATAACGAAAACAGTGACTTGTACAGAACTGTCCATTTCTTGGTAACTGCTTATATTACAAACTAATTTTAACATACATTTTCTCCGTATGGATTATAGCTACAAGTTTATAAAAGTTACGAAGAAATATTTTAAAATCTGAAAAGCCTGAATAGGTTGTAAATGGGTCAATTTTACACCATTTTTAGCCATTTAATCGAATTTGCTCGAAAATGAAATCGAAATTAAAAAAACTGCTTCCGCCATGTTTTGCGCCTTGAAAGGGCACACTCTTTGAGTCAAATAATTTTTCCAAAAAATAATATTTGTTTTCGAAAAATGGTACCTAACTGTCAAAATTGTAGTTTTTGGTAAAATTATGCCACTTTCGGTGCCGACAGATAACACTTCCGGTAATAAAAAAAATGACAATTGAGACAACGAAGCATATGAACTTTGTTTTATACAAATCGAACAATAAAAAATTAATCTAGGACTGAAAAACTGAATTAGCCAATAGCGGCCAAGGAAAATTACTGAGACAAATTTTTTTAACATTTTTGCACTAGGCAGTTGACTCTTTAATTCTGTGCACAATACGACTAAAAAATATTCATAAATAAAAAAGTTTTTTGTAAAATTTTAAATTTTCGAAATTTGGCGCCCAATATCTTCGAAGATTTGCCGAAAATCAAAAATCGAAAGTAGCGTAGCTATGTGCCCTGTCTCAGGCTATGCCAAAATTTATCGAAAGTTAAAATCCAATGATTATTGTTAAAATTACTGCAGTATTTTCAAAAATGATAACTTCGGTGATTTCGGACATTTCGCATTGTCGCAGAACGTTCAAAATAGCTTTATCCTCTAAGTCACACCCACTTTCCCAGTAAAACCGAAGAAATCGTAACGATGCGACAAGCAGTTGCTGAGATCTACTCAAAACAAAAGAAGAATAATAATAATAACTAGACCTGCAAGCAGCACTGAACCGGCTTTCAGGAATCATACAGGAAGTTTATTATACCATAGCCGATCCATTGAGCTACCGAACTATACTTTAGTTGTTTTGTTTCAGTGACACCCTCTATCATATGTAAAAGTAATATTTGCTGGCGAAAAGACCGGTCAAAATTATGGCAAAATTACGTCACTTCCGGTGCCGAAAGAAATTTTTATAGGTGAAAAATATGTCGAAAATTTGCAACATACAAAATACAAACTTTGTTTAATACATATCGGGCAATGAATAATTAACCTATAACCCATAAACTGAAATTAAGAAGGTAAAATAATTAAAAGTGACCCTTGGAAAATTGGCTATTATTCCACAAGGGAACATGCTAGAAGCCTTTTCTTGATATCAATATGATGGTATTGATTCAATCTTACTGCCCATTAGAGTCAGACGTTATAAAGTTTAACAAATAATAAATATAAATCCCTTCAAATAAATGTTTGTTTTGAAGGCTAAAAATACGTTTTTTGCAAAAATTACATTACTTCCGGTGATATTGAAAATGTTAACTTAGTTGATAGAAGTCATAAATGGCATAAGGCATCAAATGGTAAAAAAAATTATAAAAATCGAATAATAATTGACACTTTTATAGACCAAAAACCTTGAAAAGTGACTTATAGAAGATCGCCTATTTCTCTGTAACCGTACAAGTTAGAAACCATTTTGTGGTATCTGTATGGTCGTATGGTTTCATTCTATTCGTTGATGGGAATCAAATATCATAATTTTAAAAATATTATAAGGCAGACTCATTTGAATAAAATATTTGTTTTTTAGGTTAAAAATACAGTTTTTGCAGAAATGACGTCATTTCCGGTCACAGTGAAAATGTAAAATTGGCTTGACCTAGTCCACATTGACATTTGGCATCAAATGGAAAAAAAATATTGCAAATCGAATAATAATTCACTCTTTTATAGGCAAAATAACGTGAAAAGTGATGCATGCAAAATTGCATATTTCTCGGCAACTGCGCATATTACAAACTAATTTTCGCATACATTCTCTTCGGCTGGATTATTGCTACGAGTTTATGAAAATCACAAATAAATATTTCAAAATATGAAGACGCTGAATGAATTGTAAATAACTGAATTTTACACTTTATTTTACATTCTATTTGAAATTGTCCGAAAATGAAATTGAAATTAAAAAATCTGAGCTAAAGATTTTATACACCTTTGCCGGATGCATCCTTTTAGTTATATCAGTTTTGAAAAAAAAAATATTTGCTTTCAAAAAGTGGTACCGAACTGTCAAAATTGTAGTTTTTGTTAATATTACGTCACTTCCGTTGCCGACAGAAAAATTTCAGCGTAACAAAAAAAATTGCAAATGGGACCACGGAGCATATGAACTTTGTTTTATACAAATCGAACAATAAATAGTTTTTCTGGTTACGAAAAACTAAATTAGCCGATGGCGGCTAACGGAAATTACCGAGACAATTTTTTTAATCATTTCTGCTCAAGTAGGATGATATTTTAACCCTGTGTAAAATACCATCAAAAAATATTCATAAATAAAAAAGGTTTTCGTAAAAAAAAATTTTTTTTTCAAAATATCGGACATTTTTTCGACTACTTCCGGTTTTACGATCATTGTCGTGATAGCTTTACGAAGTTCTTTGGATACTTAACTTTCTGTACCAGAAGTGTCAGAAACATCCATTGAGTAGTTTGGGAAAAAAAAATAAATTAAAGAGCGTTTCCAAAAATTTAACGATTTTTCAATTTTTTTCAAAGTTTGAGGCCATTTTTGGACCTCTTATATTATTTCAATGCTTTTCATTTTGGATTCACTATATAGACAACCGATAGGACTTTGAGTAAGAAAAGTTTAAGAAAAATCTGCGGCGTTGTTTTCAAGAAAAGGGCGTCTCAGAATGTTAAAAAATCGGAAAATACTAGATTTTTGGCATACAATAATTTATTTCCTTATCATCGAAATCGTATTATTTAGACACCATATGATGGTCCATTAATAGGGCTAACCAGCGACACTTTAGTTCTTTTGGTCCGCTATTACCTAAGGGAGAAATCAAGTTTTTCGCAAGTGCGACAATGTTTTTAACCTTTTTTTTTTCATTTTTTGAATACTTCTGGTATGGTTATTATTGTCGGAATAGTTTTAATAGCCGGTTTGGGCACTAAAATAGCCACGGGGCTCTGTAATGATATATTACATTATCTGATCAGATAAAATGCCTCTGAGAAATCCTATGTTCAAAAGTGCCAAAAATGCAAAAAATTTAAAATATCGAAAATTAAATTTCAATAACTACATACATATTATACATCGTTAGAATCGTAATTAGGTCAGCTATCTGAATATACAACCTTTTTTTGAAAATCTCTTCAAATAAAAAAATAGTAGAGCATTTTCCAAAATTTCACGATTTTTCGACTTTTTTTGATTTTCAGTCCCTTTTTTATCGTATTCCAGACATTTCAAAGTCTTATTGGGTGGCATAATTCACAAGACTATCGAATGGACTCTCGATAGAGAAAGTTAAAAAAAAAGTTGCGGTTAAGTTTTCGAGCTACAGGCATCCAAAAACGCTCCAAATCAGAAAATACTTGATTTTCAGCGTGCCATATTGTGATTCCTGCTCATCGTATCCGTACGAATTGGGTATCATATGATAGTACGATCCTAGTGCAATCCAATGGTACCCTAATTTGTCTAATCCATTGATATCTGACGGAGAAATCGCGTTTTCCCCAAAATACCCATTTTTTGCATTTTTTTCAAAATATCGGACATTATTTCGACCACTTCCGGTGTACAGATTATTGTTGAAATTGCTTTATTCCTTGCAATGGTCATTTGGCTTCATGCCTCAGAAGTTTCAGAAACGTCAATTCGGCCATAAAATGAAACCCGAGCTCACAAAATGGGTAGAAAATTCGAAAAAAATCGAAAAATAAAGGGCGATAACTCTGAATGAAACTTATATTACTGGAATCGGATGGACTTCAGGTATCCAAAAATGTAGGTCATATTTCAAAATTTTGAAAAATAATAAAAATTGTCTCTCAAACAACATTTTTCATTTTTCGATCGCAAGAAGTCAGCGATGAAGTTTCGAAATATCGAAATTTTCAACTGCTATCGTCCGAGAAAAGACTCAGAGTTTCCGAAAATGTCATTTGTATGAAAATAGGTACAGAATTGACGAATCTACGGCCGTTTTTTAATTTTTTGACACCGCACGAAATTCGACCACTTCCGGTCTGCGCAGAAGTTTCAAATAT
The DNA here is from genome assembly GCA_948474765.1 of Patella depressa. Taxonomy (NCBI): domain Eukaryota; kingdom Metazoa; phylum Mollusca; class Gastropoda; family Patellidae; genus Patella; species Patella depressa. Next base: position 74,959,167 of record OX419716.1, read on the forward strand.
AGTTTATCAAGTAGCCAACACATGGTTTCCCGATAGAGAATTAGGTCCCAGATCGGTATCTGTTACAGGCACTGAGAAATAGGCTCCGGCGAAAAAAAAAATAATAATAACTAGACCTGCAAGCAGAACTGAACCGGCTTTCAGGAATCATACAGGAAGTTTATTATACCATAGCCGATCCATTGAGCTACCAAACTATACTTTAGGTTGTTTTGCTTTAGTGACACCCTCTATCATATTTAAAAGTAATATTTGCTGGCGAAAAGACCAGTCAAAATTGTAAATTATGGCAAAATTAAGTCACTTCCGGTGCCGAAAGAAATTTTTATAGGTGAAAAATAAGTCGAAAATTCGCAACATACAAAATCCAAACGTTGTTTTATACATTTCGGGCAATAAATAATTAACCTATAACCCATAAACTGAAATTAAGAAGGTAAAAAAACTTAAAAGTGACCCTGGGAAAATTGGTTATTATTCGACAAGGGAACATGGTAGAAGCCTTTTCTTGATATCAATATGATGGTATTGATTCACTCTTACTGCCCATTAGAGTCAGGCGTTATAAAGTTAAACGAATAATGAATATAAATCACTTCTAAAAAATGTTTGTTTTGAAGGCTAAAAATACGTTTTTTTGCAAAAATTACATTACTTCCGGTGATATTGAAAATGTTAACTTGGTTCATAGAAGTCATAAATTGCATAAGGTATCAAATGGTAAAAAAATTATAAAAATCGAATAATAATTGACACTTTTATATACCAAAAACCTTGAAAAGTGACTTATAGAAGATCGCCTATTTCTCTGTAAACGTACAAGTTAGAAACCATTTTGTGGTATCTGTATGGTCTTATGGCTTCATTCTATTCGTTGATGAGAATCAAATATCATAATTTTAAAAATATTATAAGGAAGACTGATTTGAATAAAATTTTAGTTTTTTAGGTTAAAAATACAGTTTTTGCCCAAATGACGTCATTTCCGGTCACAGTGAAAATGTAAAATTGGCTTGACCTAGTCCAAATTGGCATTAGGCATCAAATGGGAAAAAAATATTGCAAATCGAATAATAATTCACTCTTGCATAGGCAAAATAACGTGAAAAGTGATGCATGCAAAATTGCATATTTCTCGGCAACTGCTCATATTACAAACTAATTTTCGCATACATTCTCTTCGTCTGGATTAGCGCTACGAGTTTATGGAAATTACAAATAAATATTTCAAAATATGAAGACGCTGAATGAATTGTAAATAACTGAATTTTACACTTTATTTTACATTTTATTCGAAATTGCCCGAAAATGGAATTGAAATTTAAAAATATGAGCTAAGGATTTTGTGCACCTTTGCAGGGTGCATCCATTTAGTTATATCAGTTTTGAAAAAAAATAATATTTGCTTTCAAAAAGTGGTACCGAACTGTCAAAATTGTAGTTTTTGTTAATATTGCGTCACTTCCGTTGCCGACAGAAAAATTTCACCGTAACAAAAAAAATTACAATTGGGACCACGGAGCATATGAAATTTGTTTTATACAAATCGAACAATAAATAATTTTTCTGGCTACGAAAAACTAAATTAGCCGATGGCGGCTAACACAAATTACCGAGACAATTTTTTTTCTCATTTCTGCTCAAGTAGGATGACAGTTTAACCCCGTGTAAAATATCATCAAAAAATATTCATAAATAAAAAAGATTTTCGTAAAAAAAATATTTTTTTTCAAAATATCGGACATTTTTTCGACTACTTCCGGTTTTACGATCGTTGTTGTGATAGCTTTACGAAGTTTTTTGGATACTTAACTTTCTGTACCAGAAATGTCAGAAACATCCATTGAGCAGTTTTGAAAAAAAAAGATAAACTAAAGAGCGTTTGCAAAAATTTAACGATTTTTCAATTTTTTCAAAGTTTGATGCCATTTTTGGACCACCTATATTATTTCAATGCTTTTCATTTTTGATTCACTATATAGACAACCGATAGGACTTTGAGTAAGAAAAGTTTAAGAAAAATCTGCGGCGTCGTTTTCGAGAAAAGGACGTCTCAGAATGTTAAAAAATCGGAAAATACTAGATTTTTGGCACACAATAATTTATTTCCTTACCATCGATATCGTATTATTTAGATACCATATGATGGTCCATTAATAGGGCTATCCAACGACACTTTAGTTCTTTTGGTCCGCTATTACCTAAGGGAGAAATCAAGTTTTTTGCAAGTGCGACATAGTTTTTAACCTTTTTTTACATTTTTTGAATACTTCCGGTATGGTTATTATTGTCGATATAGTTTTGATAACCGGTTTAGGCACTAAAATAGCCACAGGGCTCTGTAATGATATATTACATTATCTGATCAGATAAAATGCCCCTGAGAAATCCTAGGTTCAAAAGTGCCAAAAATGCAAAAAAATTAAAATATCGAAAATTAAATTTCAATAACTACATACATATTATACATCGATAGAATTGTAATTAGGTCAGCTATCTGAATATACAATTTTTTTTTGAAAATCTCTTAAAATAAAAAAATAGCAGAGCATTTTCCAAAATTTCACGATTTTTCGACTTTTTTCGATTTTCAGTCCGTTATTTCACCTTTTCCAGATATTTCAAAGTCGTAATGGAATGTTTCGTACACAAGACTACTGCAAGGTCTCTCGATAGAGAAAGTTTCATAAAAAACTGTGGAGCAGTTTTCGAGATACAGGCATCTAAAAACGCTCCAAATCAGAAAATACTTGATTTTCAGCGAGCCATATTTTGCTTCCTGCTGATCGTGTCCGTACGAATTGGGTATCATTCAGTGGTCCAATTACAGCCCGACCAAATGATACCTTAATTTGTTTAATCCGTTGATATCGGACGGAAAAATCGTGTTTTTACCCAAAACACCAATTTTTCACGTTTTTTTCAAAATATCGCATAGTATTTCGACTACTTCCGGTTTACGGATTGTTGTTGAAATTGCTTTAAACGGTGGTTTGACCATATTACTTCATGTTCCAGGAATTTCAGAAACGTCGATCCGGCCGTAAAACGAAACTTAAGCTCACAAAATGTGAAGAAAATTCGAAAAAAATCGAAAAATAAAGGGCGATGACTCTGATTGAAACTTATATTACTGGAACCGTATTGCCTTCAGGTATCCAAAAATGTAGGTCAAATTTGAAAATTTTGAAAAATAACAAAAAATGTGTCTTAAACAACATATTTTCATTTTTCGAATGCTAGAAGTCAGCGGCGAAGTTTCTAAATTGCAAAATTTTCAACTGCTATCGTCCGAGAAAAGACTCAGGGTTTCCAAAAATGTAATTTGTATGAAAATAGGTACAGAATTGACGAATCTACGGCCGTTTTTTAATTTTTTGGCACCGCACAAAATTCGGCCACTTCCGGTCTGCGCAGAAGTTTCAAATACAGTGGAAGGGATGGCCACTATATGGTTTCCTGATAGAAAATTACGTCCCAGATCTGTATCTGTTACAGACACTGAGAAATAGGCTCCCCCGAAAAATAAAATAATAATAATAAATAATAATTTTAGTAATCACAATAGGCTTTCAGACGAAAGTCTGAAAGCCTAATAAATAATAATTTTAGTAATCACAATAGGCTTTCAGACGAAAGTCTGAAAGCCTAATAAGAATAACTAGACCTGCATGCAGGAATGACGGGTTTCACTGGTGCCACGTTACCCTTAAACATGTCACTTCCGGTGCCAAGTTACCCTTGAACATATGTCACTTCCGGTACCAGCGAAACCACTAAACAGGTTTCCAAATTAACATTGCACTCAAATAAAATGGACGCAAATCAACAAAATCCAGCAATATCAATTCATTTTATACATTTGTTACTTGTAAATGATCTTGACAAAATTAAATTACTCCCGGTGTTAATGCAAATGTTCAATTAGTCTTATGAAATCAGAAATGGCATACGATATCATATAGTGAAAATTTTATGTAAATTGAATAATAATTGCCACTTTTAAAGACCAAAAAACTTGAAAAGTGACTTGTAGAAAATCGGCTATTTCTCTGCAACCGTACAAGTTAGAAACCATTTTGTGGTATCTGTATGATCGTATGGGTTCATTCTATTTGTTGATTGGCATCAAATACCATACTTTGAAAAAGATTTCAAAACAGACTCATTTGAATAAAATATCTGTTTTAGAGGCTAAAAATACAGATTTTGCCAAAATGACGTTACTTCCGGTGATAATGAAAATCTTAAATTACTTGTATGAAATCCCAAATGGCATTAGGTATAACATGGTGTGACGTTTATGAAAATCGAATAATAATTGACCCTTTTATGGCCCCGAAACCTTCAAAAGTGACCTGTAGAAAACCGTCTATTTCTCGGCAACCGAACAAGTTAGAAACCATTTTATGATATCTATATGACCATATGAGTTTTGTTTATATGTGAATTTAAACCAAAAGTTAAAATTATTAATACATATTAAGTTATTCTTGGTTGAATAAAACATTGATTTAAAAAGTTTAAAATGCATTTTTTGACCAAATGATGTCACTTCCGGTGTCAATTTTAAATTGTAATCAACTTGATATGACGCTACGTGCTTTTTGAATCAAATGATGTCACTTTTATAAAAATTCAATCATAATTGACTATTTTACAGGCAAAATAACGAAAACAGTGACTTGTACAGAACTGCCCATTTCTTGGTAACTGCTTATAGTACAAACGAATTTTAACATACATTTTCTTCGTATGGATTATAGCTACAAGTTTATAAAAGTTACGAAGAAATATTTTAAAATCTGAAAAGCCTGAATAGGTTGTAAATAGGCCAATTTTACACCATTTTTAGCCTCTTAATCGAATTTGGTCGAAAATGAAATCGAAATTAAAAAAACTGCTTCCTACATTTTTTGCGCCTTGAAAGGGCACACTCTTTGAGTCAAATAATTTTTCCAAAAAATAATATCTGTTTTCGAAGAAGGAAAATAACTGTCAAAATTGTAGTTTTTGGTAAAATTATGCCACTTCCGGTGCCGACAGATAAAACTTCTGGTAATAAAAAAAATGGCAATTGATACAACGAAGCATATGAACTTTGTTTTATACAAATCGAACAATAAAAAATTAATCTAGGACTTAAAAACTGAATTAGCCAATGGCGGCCAAGGTAAATTACTGAGACAAAATTCTTTAACATTTTTGCACTAGTCAGATGACCCTTTAATTCTGTGCATAATACGACTAAAAAATATTCATAAATAAAAAAGTTTTTTGTAAAATTTTAAATTTTCAAAATTTGGCGCCTAATATCTTTGAAGATTTACCGAAAATCAAAAATCGAAAGTAGTGTAGCTATGTGCCCTGTCTCTGGCTATGCCAAAATGTATCGAAAGTTAAAATTCAATGATTATTGTTAAAATTACTGCAATATTTTAAAAAACGATAATTTGGTGATTTCGGACATTTCGCATTGTCGCAGAACGTTCAAAATAGCTTTATCCTCTAAGTCACACCCACTTTCCCAGTAAAACCGAAGAAATCGTAACGATGCGACAAGTAGTTGCTGAGATCTACTCAAAACAAAAGAAGAATAATAATAATAAGAATAATAATTTTAACAAAAACAATAGTGTTTCACACAAGCTTCGCAGTGTGAAACCCTAATAATTTTAACAAAAACAATAGTGTTTCACACAAGCTTCGCAGTGTGAAACCCTAATAATTTTAACAAAAACAATAGTGTTTCACACAAGCTTCGCAGTGTGAAACCCTAATAATAATAATAAGAATAATTTTAACAAAAACAATAGTGTTTCACACAAGCTACGCAGTGTGAAACCCTAATTAAGTTATACTGTCTTAAACAGTTAATGAGTTGGCTGTCCACCATCGGTTACCAAGTTACAAGATTAATGACTTCAGGTGTAATTGGTATTAAAAGATATCTATTGAAATTTAAATAAGTTATTAAAACAACACATTTGACATTAAATGAATGAATGAAATAATAAAGAAACGAATGAATAAATGCACGAATTATATCCCTATTACAATATCCTCTACGACGAAAATGATTCGTCCTCGGATCATAAGAAAAAAGCATTAATAATTATTTTAAAATTTTAGCTTTGTTTTAAATGTATGAAAACGTTTTACTTTTAAGACGGTAATATAAATTAAGTACATAAACAAAATAAGTAAGAAGTAATTATAAATTGGTGGTTCAAGATATACTAAGGGGTTGGGGGTCAACAATTATTTGTGTTACTCGCTAATGTAGACACGAATATTAAGTCTACGGCTTGTGAAAAGGCACTGGCAGTTCTTCATTACAGATACACTCTAAATAACCGCGTGGACGATAATAATAATTAATTGAAATGTCGAAATTAAAATTATATTATACTATGAGTTAATCAAAACTTGAATTTGAAATTAAATGATTGAATGAAAGAAGCGTGCATGCAAAAGTGTTTATGAATTAATCTACGGCATCGATAATATCGATTTAAATGCTTATGCAGAATCACCCAAAACGTGCAAAACTATAGCAACATTCGAACGGGTATGTAATAAATCTTTTTTTTTTTTTTTGAACTTAATAAATTAAAATTTTGTAACACATCGAAGTCAAGTCCATCACTTTAATGAATAGTTTCCTGGGGGTAACATGTGTTTGATACTTCGAAAGTATACTGGATCTTCTTTGGCAATAATGTCCCAGTCCTCTAGATCATACCGACTATAAACGTCTCCCTCATTGGGACCTGGACCCTGCCTTTCAACATTCAACTGCAATTTTCCAGACTTCTGATTAATTTCCATTCTTGTAAATCCCACTAAGTTTAAACTTGATTTAGGTGGGTATGTCCACATGCCTCTCGGGAAGACCTTCATCTCTTCTTGATTCCGTTTATGTTGATTTATCAACCCTTCTACAAACCAATCCTCTGGGCCAGCAATTTTTTTCGGATAGTTAGCTATAAAGGAAACAGCTTGCTGGTCCAACTTGTCTTCTTTCACCCACAGATTTTTGGTTGCAGGTTGATTCTTCCATCGTATTAAGTATTCAAGCTGTCCCTTCTTAACACGCCTTTTTAACATCTTTTCTGTTTCTTGGATCTGTGGCGTTGAAGCTACCATAACATCCGGTTTGACCAAATCTGTATTCGGTTTTATGTCAAGGGTTTGGACACTCTTAGTATATGTGGCCGGAATAGCCATTATACATTTATATAAAACAATTAAAATATTACAATAAGACAATAAAATAGACATAATGTAGTTTAGACTTACCTAGAGGAAAAGAATACTTTATCTGACGTTTATTACGGGTGCTGGTATATACAGTGTGAGTGAGTAAAGAGAGACGGGACTCACTCCCATATATACCCTAACGGCGCTAACCCTTATCGTCAGTGTTAAGTAACTTTTAATCCTCTTAGTTTCTAAACTTGGTCTGCACCTTTATTTGTAGGAAACCACAATTAATGATTCGACTCTAATTATATAAAAGTTAAATAATAGATCTTGAGAACGACTAAATAATTTGATAATTATGATGTACATGAACTCTGCAGGAAAAAGGTTTTTCGAGGAGATATGATAAGGCATGAATGACTAAACATCTGAATGTAATAACTGTATACTATAACATTATGATAAAATGTATTAGTATATGTTATAATAAATGTATTAGTATATGTTATAATAAAATGTATTAGTTGATGATATAGTTGATGTAGTAAATTCATACATAAATGTATTATTTAATAAATTGTTGATGTAATAAATTCATATATTAGTGATAGTTTGTGGTATTTATTTGTAACTTGGAATGAGTGGGAGGTTTTAAAAGTTGGGATGAGTTGTCTTTTAACTTGGGATGAATTGTCTTTTGACTTGGGATGAATTGTCTTTAAAAGTGGGATGAGTTGTCTTTTATTGGGATGAGTTGTCTGGGATGAGTTGTCTTTGGGATGAGTTGTCAGGTATTCCTTTATAGATACCATCTTTTTAAGGTTCTTTTTTTAAAATATATCATAAAAATATGAAATTGCAGCATCAAATATACATGGAATTATTTTCAGACGAAAACATAGCCTACCAGAAGCCAACCTATAACAGTTCTATAGATAATAATCATAGAAGCAGTTTGGCTGTTGATGGTGATACCATATCTACATGTTTTAAAACCAGTGAGGGAGATTTCAGTCCATACTTCATGGTGGATTTATCCGATATTTACCATATATTATATGTCACGGTACATAATACACTCGATTTCGATCATTACCGTAAGTAAAACATTGTATTAGCAACTAAACTCTTTTAAAATTGGGTCATCTCTGGCTTGCGGCTGTGGTTTCGATCCCTGGTGTGAGCGTATGTGGCATGGAGATAGGGGCGCCTTCTCAACCTCGTGGGTTTCCTCCGGGCACTCTGGTTTCCTCCCACTGCTAAAGACCCCTACGCGCAAGCGAATTATTGAAATAAAATAATAAAAAAAAACATGTTAGTCCCGAAATGACCTAGTTTGTGTCTAGTGGACGTTAAACCCCATTTCCCTCCTCCCTCCTTTTAAAATTGAATTTAAATTAAAACTGAATAATTCAGATATTAAACAAATATTTTATTTAAATTAAAGAAATCAAAGAAATATAGAATTTATATAAAAAAAAAACCTTGAAAGTCAGATTATTTGGTGCACAGAAGTGAGAATCGTAAATTATTTGATCAATAAATAACATTTATTTCAGCTGAGCGTTTACATGATTTGAACATCGAACTTTATCATTCTAACCCATTGGATACCAATTCAACTAATCCTGTCTGTTGTGGTTTCATCCACGGACTTCTACCAACTGGACCTACCATAATCAAATGTCAAGATAAGGTCATGGGGCGGTTTGTGAAGATTTTTATCGAGAAATCAGAACTGATGACTTTATGTGAAGTTGAGATAGCGGGCCATAAAGGTGGGTAAAATTGTTTTATACATTTATTCATCACCATTGAAACAAAAAAAAAATAGCCATGACAATTATTTTTTAATCGGGTTACAAAAACTGTTCGGTATGGTCTGTTTGAAGAAATATAAGGGGCAAATGATGCGACACAAAAAGCGTTTGAAACATAAAGAATGATCGGTCGCTCAATGGGCCAACACGTGTGAAATTACTGACCTATTTTGGGTGACCCGTGACCGTGTCATGGCTCCAAATAAACTATATGGCACTATTGTTACTTTGGTCTTCGCCACGGACTTCACCTTGTTTGGACCTCACTAAATCTGGGGTTTTAAATATAGAATCATAAAATTTATTAATATATACATTATAAGACCTATCATCTACAATTCTACATGGTCTGATGATGTCTTAATTCCTTGCAACCTAGGGGCTAATGCTACCGCCTTCTATGAATCTCGCATGATAGTCTAAACCCCAGAGAGCCACATGATTCCTGCTAAATCTACATGATTGTCTATCTCAGAAACCTGGCGATGGCTTACTGTGGACTATGGACGACCAAACAGCCCATTATTCAGCATCTTTAGTTCTTCATTCATCGTCACTAATTCATATTTCTTCATTTGTTGTCGGTTTTTGTTCATATACGTTTACAATTTCCTCTTGCTTGAGCAGTTTATTTCTCCAAAATAACGATCATTTTATCTTTTAGTTGAGGATATTTCTGGTCAGCAGAACACGTGTAATGTGAACGGATGCAAACGACTTCCAAGTAAGTTATGAAATTATGTCACTGTTTGTAACCATTGTATATCAAAGAGTTGATTCGTCTCACGTTTTTGTTTAATCATAACTGTAAATACGCCCCTTGTTTCTGAACTATTTCTCACATCAGTGAACACGTCACTGTTTGTGAAACATGGGGGGTTGGGATGGTCCTAGTGGTCTAGAGTGCCGTGCTTCGACCTCTAGCTGGCCGGTCACCTCTGGCTTGCGGCTGTGGTTTCGATCCCTGGTGTAAGCGTATGTGGCATGGAGATAGTGGCGCCTTCTCAACTTCGTGGTTTTCCTCCGGGCACTCGGGTTTCCTCCCGCTGCTAAAGACCCCTACGCGCAAGCGAATTATTGAAATAAAAAATTAAACCATGTGTTAGTCCCGAAATGACCTAGTTTGTATCGAGTGTCCGTTAAACCACATTTCTCTCTCTCTTGTGAAACATAATTTTGATTTTTCATCGATATCACAGTAAAATACGTATACCACTATACTCGAGAATGTACAGTTTGTGGTGGTATTGATTACAAAAAAGAAAGAACCTCATTTTACGATGCATTTACAAGAATTTTTATTCTAAAAATAATGTGTTAAATGTGAGGTGTAGACTTGTGCCTGGACAACGGCCTGGCAACACGAGCCCTTCTTTATGGTGTTCTATTTCGGCCACGTCGTGCGTCGCGCGTCGCCTTTGAAAAAAGGCTTTGAAAAAAGGCGACGCGCGACGCAAACTTCGCGTCGCCTTTTTCAAACTTCGCGTCGCGCGTCGCCTTTTTCATTGTTAAGCTATAGGGAGAAAAAAGCGACGCGTCGCCTTTTCTAAGGTGATGAAATTGAAATGCGCATGTATCAGGTATGGTGTTCTATTTCGGCCACGACGCGCGACGCAAACTTCGCGTCGCGCGTCGCCTTTTTCAATGTTAAGCTATAGGGAGAAAAAAGCGACGCGACGTACGTCGCCCTAAAAAAGGCGACGCGTCGTGCGTCGCGTCGCCCTTCGCGTCGCGTCGCGCGTCGCCTTTTCTAAAGTGATGAAATGCGCATGTACCAGGAGAATTCATTTGCAGTTTATTTGCCGTTTGGTATTTCATCATATAATAATATACAGTAATTTATTTTGGACACAAAGAAGTGCCATTGGTATCCTATAACAATATATTTCTATAATACCCAGATTATATGTTATATTTTAAATCTCTGCTCTAAACATAAATTCTGGTGTGAATGAATGACCTCGTGCTGTCTGCAGATAGTACACTATTACAGTTAAACAAACGATGACAGGGTACTGATAACGATGTGGGTATGGTTTCCGTTATTTACATCAGTTGTTTTATAGGTACTAGTGTTGTATTACTTATAGTACATGCGCATTTCATCATCTTAGAAAAGGCGACGCGCGACGCGACGCGAAGGGCGACGCGACACGCGACGCGTCGCCTTTTTAAGGGTGACGTACTTCGCGTCGCTTTTTTCTCCCTATAGCTTAACATTGAAAAGGGCGACGCGCGACGCGAAGTTTGAAAAAGGCGACGCGCGACGCACGACGTGGCCGAAATAGAACACCATAACCAGGAGAATTCATTTGCAGTTTATTTGCCGTTTGGTAATTTATCCTCAATACAATAATTTATTTTGGACACAAGGAACTGCCATTACTATACTTTTTGCATTTCTATAAAACCCAGATTATGTGATAAATTTTAAATCTCTATTCTAAACTAAAAATTTTAAACTCTACTGCGAAAGAGTGGCCTCGTGTCCTCTACTGTGAGAGAGTGACCTGTTCTCTGCAGATACAGTAAAACACTATAGTTAAACACACGGTGACTGGGTACTGATAACTATGGTGTTCTATTTCGGCCATGTCGTGCGTCGAACGACGCAAACTTCGCGTCGCCTTTTTCAAACTTCGCGTCGCGCGTCGCCTTTTTCAATGTTAAGCTATAGGGAGAAAAAAGCGACGCGAAGTACGTCGCCCTTAAAAAGGCGACGCGGCGCGTCGCCCTTGTCGCCTTTTCTAAGGTGATGAAATGCGCATGTACCAGGAGAATTCATTTGCAGTTTATTTGCCGTTTGGTATTTTATCTTCAATACAATAATTTATTTTGGACACAAGGAACTGCCATTACTATACTTTTTGCATCTCTATAAAACCCAGATTATGTGTTACATTTTAAATCTCTATTCTAAACTAAAAATTTTAAACTCTACTGCGAAAGAGTGGCCTCGTGTCCTCTACTGTGAAAGAGTGACCTGTTCTCTGCAGAAACAGTAATACACTATAGTTAAACACGCGGTGACTGGGTACTGATAACGATGTGGGTGTGGTTTCCGTTATTTACATTAGCATCAGTTGTTTTATAGGTTCTCAAGACAGAATTAATACGAGAATTGTTTTATTGTAGATATTTCACGGCGAATATATTAGCTACCCCAAAGAAATCTGGTTAAGATCGAGTTTGAAAGAATGCAAGATTAGGTTCACTTCTGCACAAGTTAACATATAGTCACACAGGCAGCTATTAGCAGGGCCGTCACAAGCCTATGTGGCGCCCCAGGGCAAACGTTTCAATGACGCCCCCCACCCAGCCATTGCATACTGTAACTGCTTTTTCCAATGTCTTCGCTCAGTTGAATTATGATGATCAAAATTTTTTTGAAATATCATCTTTCATACTTTTAACACCTTGTCTAAATAACTATATATTAAACTCATTAAATTTTTTATATCTATTTTCCCGTCAACTCTCTGTTTGATCGAAAAACACTATAATATGCCGTGGAAAAATCATAATTCTACCCTCTACTTGATGTTATCTCAGAGTCTGAGATCAGACTCCAAGGTGAGCAATTAGTTAATTCACCCCCCCCCCCCTCCTCCAAGCTGAGTCGACCCCGGGCGTTAGCCCCTCTCGGTACCTCCCCCCCTCCCCGCTACTATTGGTCTTCGGGTATTTTCATATTAATTCTGTCTGTATAAATGTCAAGGAATGTTCATACTATAAGTAATACAACACTAGAGAACCTATAAAACAACTGATGTAAATAACGGAAACTATACCTATACCCACATCGTTATCAGTACCCTGTCATCGTTTGTTTAACTGTAATAGTGTACTATCTGCAGACAGCACGAGGTCATTCATTCACACCAGAATGTATGTTTAAAGCAGAATTTAAAATATAACATATAATCTGGGTATTATAGAAATACATTGTTATAGGATACCAATGGCAGTTCTTTGTGTCCAAAATAAATTACTGTTTATATGATGAAATACCAAACGGCAAATAAACTGCAAATGAATTCTCCTGGTACATGCGCATTTCATCACCTTTTTAAGGGCGATGTACTTCGCGTCGCTTTTTTCTCCCTATAGCTTAACATTGAAAAAGGCGACGCGCGACGCAAAGTTTGAAAAAGGCGACGCGCGACGCACGACGTGGCCGAAATAGAACACCATACTTCTTCGGTCGGAAAATATGCATCAAAATATGGACTGTAGACATCAATCCTAAGGCTCTAAGGGGACGGCAGGCACCAAACGTAAAGGATCCGTTACAAGAACAAAGGGCATCAAACTTAAAGAGTGGTTGTCCATGTAATGGACCCTTTAGGTTTGATGCCTTTTGTCCATGTAACGGACTATCATGTAGGTCTGATGCCTGTCGTCCAGGTGACGGGCTATCCTTTAGGTTTGATGTACATTGTCCATGTGACGGACTACCCATTTTAATTAATACCTATTGTCCATGTTACGGACTACCCATTAGGTTTGATGCCCATTGTCCATTTAACGGACTACCAATTAGGTTTAACACCTATTGTCCATGTGGCGGACTACCCATTAGGTTTGATACCTACTGTCCATGTGACGGACTACCCTTTAGGTTTGATGCCTGTTATCCATACGGACTACCCTTTAGGTTTGATGTCTGTTGTCCATACGGACTACCCTTTAGGTTTGATGTCTGTTGTCCATACGGACTACTCTTTAGGTTCGATACCTATTGTCCATGTGACGGACTACCCTTTAGGTTGATGCCCATTGTCCATATAACGGATTAACCTTTAGGTTTGATACCTATTGTCCATGTTTAGGACTATCTGCCTTAATTAGCCCAGTTTAGGAGGAGACCAGTAGGACGTTAAACCCCATTTCATTTCTTCTAGTTTAGATATAAAGATAAAGTTTTGTTTAAGTGGCCTTCAATTTAGACCTATTGACATTGTTTTTTTAATTTCCATAGAATATAGGTATGCTGACAATGTTTTCATGCAATATATGAGTAGGCCTATTTATAATTTAAGATGGACCGAACATTGCCTTGGGTAAACCGACTTCACAAAGTTCAACTTATGTATATGCTTCTAAGCCATTGACATCAGCACTGGCTGTGGATGGTAATAGAAATGCTAATGGCCATAAACTAAGCTGCAGTCATACTGCTCATGGTGATAATAATCCATGGCTACAAGTTGATCTTGAACGTATATATAACATTACCAGTGTTACCATAGTGAATCGTAGAGATCTTCGGAACAGTAAGTTGAACTTATAATATTAACAGGCCCGTGTCTTGTATGTCCAATAACAGAGGCCGCCTAGTAACTATACTTGTTACCGGTACCTTAAACTGTGTTTAAGGTAACAATTAACTGTGTTTAAGGTAACAATTGGTACAGTCTAAGACCCCTTACGCAAGTTCAAATAGGGTCAAACGCACAATTGTCAACACACATCATTACAGTTTGTATTAAAATAAGTAATTCTATCACAAATAGTGAAGACTGGACCATTAAAATAGTTACCGAACAGATTTTCTCTGCATAGCGCTGTTTATGTTGTAGGGACCAGGCCTAATGACGTATTACGCAACTTGCGGCCATGGCGGTCGGCCAGTTGAAATTTCGCGTAGGAGATGGGTTTCATCAAATCACCTTTATTTCAATAAGAATTGATTTATTATATGTTAAGCTACGTGCAGTAGGCCTACTGTTTTGGGCCAGTTTATTTGTAAATTAAGCGAGCTATAGGCCTGTAAACTTTTTGTAGTCATTTGACTAAAAAACTTGCGCAAAGGAACTCTGTAGGAAAAACCACTACTGCGACTGGAGTAAGGCGGAAGACAGCAGTAGTGGAACCATTTCTAGAGGCCGCCATGTTCCTGTCTGCATAGCCTACGGGTGTTCATTATTCTGTTTCACATTTGTTTTTCTGTAACTTGATTATTTAGATTGTGTAAATGGGGATGATTTGATTGAAGATATAAATATGTATATTTTACAGATGAAAGAATGGCTAATACAAGTATATTGGTTTATGAGTCTGATCCAACCAAGACCACAACCACGGCCATAATCTGTAAATTTATACCAGGGATCTTCGGTTCGACTTCTCGAACATTTGAATGTGATGACGTCACTATCGGACGTTACGTCAGAGTAACTAAAATTAGTAAATTATTAGAAGTGTGTGAATTTGAAATGACGGGAAATTTAATTTGAAATACCTATCGAATTACGAAAGATGTGACATACTATCAGTATCACCCCCCTGGGGTGTAGGGGGTGACAAGAATATACCCTTCGTATGTCCTGCGTGTCGTAAGAGGCGACTAAAAGGATCCCTGTAATGGGGCAACGTGTTTGCCGTGCGTTGCGACCCGTGTCGGTGGAGAGTGGAATCCTGGTAATTGAGTGGGGATTTGGCTTGCGAGCCCTTTCTCTGCAACACATTGCTTTGGCCCATGGTTCACCTAGACGGGAGGTCAGAGTGGCTCACTCTGATCAATCGGCTTTGGTCGTTTTTAGCTCTGCATAATGTGCAACCCTAATTCCAATGCTTTGTTGTATTTTTCACTCAGCAAATATACCTTTGTGTCCTTAGTACATTCTGCAGAGCGACGGCTTGGGTCAATCAGGTTGGAGTAGTAATTTTACTTTCTGGCTTGAGTATACCTCTCGTCGAGCCCTGAGGCCGAGCACTGGATATCCGTGCCAGTCCTCCCCCTGGTAGGCAGGGAAGTAACCTGGGGGACGACGAGAGGTGAACCAAAAAATATAATATTCATGGATTCCCCAGTCCCCCCCACCCAAATAATGAAAGACAATAAAAGTAAACAGAAACGTCCGAGTTCAGAGGATGTTTCTGATTTATTTATAAATAAAAATAAAATGTCAAAGTCTTGGCCGAGATTTCTCTTGATTGAGAGTCCGTCTCGAGACCTATCTAAAGTTTCACCATTTTTAATAACCAAGGGCATAGCTGGCTTGGCCGGCGAGCCCAAGGCTATTAAAAAACTAAAGAACGGAACACTCTTGATAGAATGTGCCAAAGAACAGCATGCTACCATGCTTCTTAAATCATCATCTTTGGCAGACATTCCTATTAAGGTGTCTCCGCATAGGTCATTGAACTCCAGTAGAGGCGTAATTCGCTGTCGGGACCTTGAAGGCAGCAGTGAGGAAGAAATGGTAGAATACCTTTCTTCTCAAGGCGTGTCACATGTAAAACGAATTAGTGTACGCCGAGGAGAAAAGGTGATTCCTACAAGCACCTATATCCTCACGTTCAATCGTCCCGATCTACCAAAGACTCTCAAGGCAGGTTATTTAAACATACCTGTGGATTCTTACATATCCAATCCTCTTCGATGTTACAAGTGCCAAAAGTTTGGGCACAGCAAAACAGTCTGCAGAGGTAAAGACACCTGCGCTCGTTGTGGTCACGATGGCCACGAGAGCGCTACCTGCCAGGCTGATTTTTGTTGTGTAAATTGTAAGGGAAAGCACTTTGCTTATTCCCGTGAATGCCCAACATGGCAAAAAGAGAAAAGAATCCAACAGGTTATGTCTGAACGAAAAATATCATATTTTGATGCTAAAAAGCAGGTTGATTTAACTGCACCTTTCCCCATTGCACCACAGGGGAAATCTTTTGCAAGTGCAGTTAAAACTTCCACTAGATCCATCTCCGTTCAGACAGACATAACCTGGCCTGATAAACAAGAAATGAAGACTTTGACAACATCAGATCAAAATAAAGGGGTCTCGAGCTCTTCTCAGTCATGTGAGAGCTCGATTCAAACAACTTTGCCCTTGCCCGGCGAGGGTACATCTTCCTTGCCCCAAACTGAAGTTATTGGGACCAATCTCAATTCTTCTTCCCAGAATCATCATTCCCTCTGGGGTAGTCCTGATGATAACAACAGAGGTAAACAAATAGCGGACTTCATTAACCTTAATAATTTGTGTTTACTAAATGATGACTCGCCTACTTATCTACATCCTGCCACAGCTTCTTTTTCTTCCCTCGACCTCACCATTTGCTCTCCGGTCCTGTTTCAGGATTTTACATGGAGAGTAAATGAAGATCTGTGTGGTAGTGACCACTTTCCTATCTTGATTGATAATAACGGTCCCTCTCCGGTCGAAAGACCCCAGAGGTGGAAGTTACATAAGGCTGATTGGGCTCTTTTCGAATCTTTGTGTCTCTTCTCTTTTGATTCAAAGGAGTTAGAAGATGCAGATGAGCCCATGGCCTTATTTACTTCAATTCTACAAGATGTAGCTGAGCAGGCGATTCCAAAAACCACGACTGAACCAAAACGTTTCAATAAACCATGGTTTAATGACGATTGCAAATCCGCTCTTAAAGAGCGTGATCGTATCCTGAGACGATTAAAAAAACATCCTTCCATGGAGAATATTGCTGCATACCAAATGGTCCGAGCGAAGGCCCGTAGAACCATACGCCAAGCAAAGAAATCTTCATGGCAAGGATATGTCTCTAGGATCAATTCCCGTACCACATCTAAGTCGGTATGGGACAGGATTCGTAGGATTAAAGGTAAAAGTAGTGCTTTATCAGTTAACCATCTCAATGTTGATAACACCACCTTAACAACTTTTCCTGATATTGCCAATTCTCTGGCCAGTACCTTTTCATTCAATTCATCATCCAATTTCTCCTCTGATGCCTTTCGAGGCATTAGACAACAACAGGAGAAAAGGCGACTTAATTTCAAGTCCCGCAATGATGAATACTACAATGATCATTTTTCCATTGCAGAGCTCCGTGATTCGCTAAAGCGGGCTCGGGACACTGCAACTGGTCCAGATGAAATTCACTACCAAATTTTAAAACATTTACCTTTTCCAACACTCCTAATATTACTGGATCTTTTCAACCGGATTTGGGTTGATGGGAATTTCCCTCCTTCGTGGCATGAAGCCACAATAATTCCTATCCCTAAACCGGGAAAAGATCATATGAATCCTACCAACTATCGTCCGATCGCTTTAACTAGCTGTATTTGCAAAACCATGGAGAGATTGATCAATCGAAGGCTTGTTTGGTACCTAGAGTCCAACAACCTTATTACTGACCTCCAATGTGGATTTCGGTCCCAAAGGAGCACTCTTGATCATCTCGTTAGATTTGAAACGTTCGTCAGGGACGCTTTCATCCAGAAGCAACATTTAGTTGCAATATTTTTTGATCTGGAGAAAGCTTATGATACTACATGGAAACATGGTATCATGCGCGACCTCCATAACCTCGGCCTACGAGGTCGCTTACCTGTCTTCATTAAAAATTTCCTGGAAGATAGGTCATTTAAGGTACGACTGGGATCAATATTCTCTGACCCATTTCCTCAGGAAATGGGGGTTCCACAGGGAAGCATTTTATCTCCTACTCTTTTTGCTATAAAGATAAATACGATCCCAGCGTGCCTTAAACCAGGTACAAACGGCGCTCTTTATGTTGATGACTTTCAGATGTGCTATGGTTCTACAGACATGCGGATAATCGAACGTAAGTTGCAGCTTTGTTTGAATTCACTTCAACAATGGGCAACCGAAAATGGATTTCGTTTTTCGAAATCCAAGACTGTCTGCATGCATTTCTGTCAGAAACGAGGTTTGCATCCAGATCCAGAACTTTATTTGGATGGCAATCGCCTTCCGGTTGTGGATGAAACCAAATTTCTGGGGCTGATATTTGATAAGAAATTATCATTTATCCCCCATATTAAAAGCCTTAAAAAGAAATGTCTGAAAGCCCTCAACATATTGAGAGTCTTATCAAATACTGACTGGGGAGCAGACCGTAAGGTCTTGCTCAGATTATATCGAGCTTTAATAAGATCAAAACTCGATTATGGGTGTATTGTGTATGGGTCTGCCCGCGAGTCTTATCTCAAAGAGCTCCACACCATACACAACCAAGGACTTAGAATCAGTTTAGGAGCATTTCGTACATCTCCAGTGGACAGTTTATACGTCGAGGCGCACGAGCCCTCATTGCACAACAGACGTGATAAACTGGCCCTGCAGTATGCTACGAAAATTGCATCACTTCCAAATCACATTTCATTTAACACCATATTTAGACCTCTTCATGAGCATTTATATCTGGTAAAGACGAATGTTATTCCATCATTCGGTATTCGCATACAACCCCTTTTGTCGGAGGCTGGTATCAGCCTTGACAGTATTGCGAATACCCCTGTCTTTAGGACTCCACCGTGGGCCGTATCTCCTCCAAAGATAGATTTCGATCTTACTCAACATAAAAAGAGAGATACTAGCTCTACGGTGTTTCAATCTCTCTTTAGAGAGTTAAGGTCTAAATATGGTGATTATGCTCCCATTTACACAGATGGTTCTAAAGATGGAGATCGGGTAGCTTCGGCTACCGTGACACCATCTGAGACCATTTCTGTGCGTCTTCCACCAGCTGCTTCAATCTTTACAGCTGAACTCCAGGCCATTCTTCAGGCATTGGAGTTCATTCAATCCTCTTCATGTTTAAAATACATTATATTTACTGATTCTTTGTCCTCTTTACAAGCAATAAACAACAAGCAGCTTGTACACCCATTAGTAGCAGACATTTATCGTCTGCTACTATCACACGAGTTTAACGGCAAGGACACTGTCCTTTGCTGGCTCCCCAGTCATGTTGACATAAAGGGAATGATAAAGCAGACTTAGCTGCCAAGTCTGCTTTAAACCTTCCCGTATCACAAGTTCTTTTACCGTTCACCGATTTTAAATCGTCTATTAACTCTTTAATAAACGACCGCTGGCAACGGTCTTGGGATCTTGCAGACACAAATAAACTTCATCACATTAAGCCTCTCTTAGGAGACTGGCCAAACTCCTATAGAACCAACAGGAGGGATGAAGTGGTTTTGTGTCGCTCTCGCATTGGTCATACCTTTTTAACTCATATTTTCATTTTGAAGCGAGAGCCTCAACCAGAATGTGTTCACTGTCATGTTCCTTTGACAGTAAAACACATCTTGATTGGGTGCAATCATCTCAAAAATATTAGATCTAAATTTTACCGTTGTCAGTCAGCACGTCAGCTATTTGCTCAACCGGAGCTTTATGATCAATTGTTAGAATTTTTAAAAGAGACAAACTTTTATTCGAAATTTTAATTGTATATATTTATCATATATTGTGTTTTTAAATATTTATATATGTAAAGGAATTGATATATTTAATTTTAATTATATTTCCTGTGATATTTGTTTTTAATTACATATATGAATACACCCCTGTGATATTGTTCTAATTTGTCTCGTTAATCTCATCATGTTTGGCGCAATATGGCCCGGTTGGAGCTGACGTGCCATTAAACAACATTTCATTCATTCATTCTTCCCAGAATGGCAAGGGAACATCTTCAATGGATAAGTCGAAAGCTGCAACTTCTGATCCCAGGTCCACTGGGTCAGGATCGCAGTCAACGGCTATCCCACCCACACAAGAAAGAGTATATCTATCCTCAAGACAACGGAAATTAGCAAAGTTGCGTGAGAAGGGTAAAAAGGGTTCACAGGACCCTATTATCCATTTCACGAAATATGGGGTTGATCTGATGGACGGTATTACCGTAGAGGGGGCCAATAATGACCCCCTTGGCGGTAAACCGCCAAAAATAAATTATCCCTGACAATGGTAAATTCCATTATTCAATGGAATTGTCGTGGCTTAAAACCAAATTTTAATGAAGTCCAACTTTTAATTCAAAAATATAATCCTTTAGCTAT
Source organism: Patella depressa (assembly GCA_948474765.1). Classification (NCBI taxonomy): domain Eukaryota; kingdom Metazoa; phylum Mollusca; class Gastropoda; family Patellidae; genus Patella; species Patella depressa. The sequence goes on from OX419716.1 coordinate 74,979,993, forward strand.
TTGTTTACAGGAAACTTTTTTACGGAATTCTGACACTTTGTCTTTTAGACATTTTGTTGGTTACCATCATCATGCAATTGGTGATGGTAGAGCTCATGGGGGTGTTTCTATTATTCTTAATGGAGATATCCCTCAGAGTAAAGTCACTCTCAACTCGCCTTTACAAGCAGTTGCAGTTCGGGTGACTTTGCATATTCCCATAACACTCTGCTCTGTATATCTTCCACCAAGTTTACATCTTAATCCCAGAGATCTTGATGACCTTGTTGCACAACTTCCCCTCCCGTTTATTATTACGGGAGATTTCAATGGTCATCATTCACTCTGGGGTAGTCCAGATGATAACAACAGTGTCACAATCAAATATCATATTTTTTCTTTACATCCGAATTTATAAATATTTATGTTCACATCCTATTTGTCTGAGTTTGATCCCCCAAACTCAATTTCAATTGTCTAAGCTGTATCCCCCAAACTCATCTTGATTGTCAACTGCATCTGAGGCATGCAGCATGTGCACAATATGGCTATATAAGCAGATGTGGATGGCACATCAGAGTCAGTCAGTCAGTCAGTCAGTCTGTTAGTAAGGTTCGTTCAGGCCGAATCGGATCGATTATGTAGGAGGGGGCCAATTTAACCTTTCTTCTTTGAATTCATAACTGTAGTGAATATTGGACCATGTTTAATTAAATCAGAGGTACATTGGAACTGGGCCATGTTTGATTACGCCCAGGAGGTGAAACTTTTATGTGTGTAGTTTATTGTTGGGCAACGTTTGGTATGGAGCAACGTTGGGGCCAAGTTTAGCCGTAGCTTATATCGTGAACAGAACATTTGAGATGATCCCAGAATAGGATCCACAGGCCTATAATTATCTCAACTGTGTTGTGGAGAACTGTGCGGTGTTTAAATGTTTTACGAATAACTTAAATCAGAATAGGCATTGCAGGCCTATGTTTAATGTTTTCGTTGGACGAATGGTGTTTTTGTGAATTGATGGTTTGATTCCCACCGGAAGTGACCTATGGACATATCGAACTCTGAAAATTGATTGATTGTTGTTTTACTGATTTGATATATATATATAAAGTATTAAATTATACTATTAATGCCATTTCGTTTTCTTTATGATTTTGAAGACGCAACTGGGGAGTAGTTTGCACGAGTGGCAATTGGTCAGGTGCCAAATCGTGACAATTGGGGGCTTGTCCGGGATCTAATTTTAATAAACTAATGACCCAAATGCTCTTCAAAACATAAAGTCAACTTGTCGCTTTAATAGGTTAAGTTTAAGTATTAACTTGTACTTGTGAGACAGACATTGGTGAATTTATATTTGGTAATCTGAACTTAGTTACACTATGGATGAACTAAAAGAATTAAAAGATTTCGGTGAAAGTTTAGGTTTCAAAGACGAGGAGCTTAGAAACTTTGTTCGCGAACAACAAGACAAACAGCGTGATGAGCGGAAACTACAACGTGAGATGCAGCAACGTGAAGCGGATTTACTACAACGCGAAAAGGATGTAAAATTGAAACTAGAAGTTATGGAAAGGGAGCATAAACAAAATCTAGAAACTATGGAAACGGAATATAAACTTTACGGTGAGAGTTCTTTCAATAAACGTTCTGGTGATAATTTTATAAAGGGACCAAAATTGCCTCCATTTGATGAAGACCGAGACGATATTGATTCTTATTTACGAAGATTTGAACGGTATGTTACAGCACAAGGTTTAGACGCATCGCAGTGGGCAGTACATTTAAGTGCATTACTTAGAGGTAGAGCTTTAGGAGTTTACGCGAGGCTACCACGTGACGACAGTCTTGATTACGAAGTTCTTAAAGGGGCACTGTTAAAACGGTTTGAGATGACTGAAGAAGGTTTTGTTAATAAATTTCACTATTCTACTCCTGAAGTCGGAGAAACTTTCGCACAATTTACAGTTCGATTATCGGATTATTTTACGCGATGGATTGAGCTTTCGGGTATCAATAAAGACTACAAGGGTTTGTTCGATTTAATTATTAGGAATCAATTCGTGTCTAAATGTGAACGCGAATTAAGTCTGTTTTTAAAAGAACGATCTCCCAAAACTATTTCCAACATGGCGGAATTAGCAGACCAATTTTGTGATGCGCGAGGAAGTAAAGCTAACAGGTTTCTTCGGAATAAACATAATGAACATTATGGGCATGCGCGTCCGCCAAATTATAGCGAATCTGTTAGGGAAGGACCCCAACAGCAGCCACAACAGCCAACCCCGCATAATTCCTATCGCCAACACAATCCAGCATCGTCAGCCAGAGGTAATAACTTGGTATGTTACATATGCAGAAGACCGGGTCATAGATCACATCAGTGCAAAAATAGAAATCCTGTGTCATCTGTTCAAGAACGTAATGATGATCATAAGTTTAACAAACAAAACCGAACACTACTCCCACATAGTAATAGTAATTGTCTGAACTTTATTCCAGAGAGTCGGGTAATGCCTGTAACCAAAGGTAAAGTCGGTGAACATGACGTGACAGTGTTACGAGATACCGGATGTGCTGGGGTAGTAGTAAAAAGAAACCTAGTCCGCGAAGATGAAATGACTAACCGAGAAAAAACGTGTGTTTTAGTAGATGGTACGCGTATAGTAACCCCCGTAGCTATTATAAACGTTGACACGCCATATTTTCACGGTGTAAGCGAAGCATGGTGTATCGAGAATCCCATATACGATCTGATACTTGGTAATATTGGTGGAGTAAGAGATGCTGCTGATCCAAAGTTGGACTGGAAACCAATCCAAGCGGTTGAAACCAGATCACAGACATTAAAGAAAGATAAGCCATATCCTCCTCTTATAGTTCCTAAAAGTATTCGCGATGTGGTGAAACCCGAAGACATTAAACTCATGCAGCGTAATGATGTCACACTGCAACGCTTACGTGAACTGGCTGATTGTAATGACACCAAAACAACAAAATCTGGAGCGAGTTCAACTTTATTCTACAATAAAGGATTTTTATTTCGACAATATACGCACCTAGGTAAAAGAGATGTTACACAGTTAATCGTGCCAAAAGAGTTTAGAAACGATATTATGCGGTTAGCTCACGAATCATTAATGGCTGGTCATCTAGGAACTAGAAAAACAACTGATAGAATTTTATCTGAGTTTTATTGGCCAGGTATTCAATCTGATATTAGCCGGTTTTGTAGATCTTGTGACGCTTGCCAGCGAACTGTCAGTAAAGGTAAAGTGTTTAAATCACCACTTGGTCAAATGCCATTGATTGACGAACCCTTTAAACGAATTGCCGTGGATTTAGTTGGTCCAATACATCCAGTAACTGATAGTGGGTACAGATACATACTTACCATAATAGATTACGCTACCAGATATCCTGAAGCTATACCATTACGTACCATAGAGACCGAAAGAGTTGCAGAAGCATTAATAGATGTATTTAGTCGTGTTGGGGTTCCTAAAGAAATGTTGAGTGACATGGGTAAACAGTTCACGTCGGATTTGATGTCGGAGATTAGCAGGTTATTGTCATTGCGTCAGCTAACGACTACACCGTACCATCCAATATGTAATGGATTAGTGGAGAAATTTAACGGCACTTTAAAGCAGATGTTAAAGAAGATGTGTATGGAAAAGCCCAGAGATTGGGATAAGTATATTAATGCAGTTTTATTCGCGTACAGAGAAGTACCACAAGAAAGTACCGGTTTTTCGCCATTCGAACTTTTGTATGGAAGGTCAGTGAGGGGACCAATGTCAATATTAAAAGAATTGTGGGTTAACGAAGAGGAACAACCCGATGTTAAAACTACCTACCAATATGTTCTAGACCTTCGAAACAAGATGGAAGAAACTTGTAATTTAGCTCAAGAAAATTTGAAGGAAATGTCGGCCAAATATAGAAAGTATTATAATAAAAAGGCTAAACCAAAAGCATTAGAAGCAGGTGACAAAGTATTAGTACTACTACCAACCAATCATAATAAGCTATTGATGCAGTGGCAAGGACCTTTTTCTGTGGAGAAAAAGATAGGTCTACTTGATTACAGAATCCTAATGAAGGGTAAAGCTAAGATATTTCATGCCAATATGTTGAAACGGTTTGTAGAAAGGAACTCTAAAGACCAAACCTGTACAGATTTATTGTCATCGGTATGTGTATCGATTATCGATTTAGATGAAGATGGGGACGCTGTAGAATTACCGGAAATACCAACTACTACCATGGGTGAGACTTACAGTGACGTTAACATCAACAACGACCTTACACCCGAGCAAAAGAACGAGATAAATAATTTGTTAAAAGAATTTGCGGACAGATTTACTGATAAACCTGGACGTACTAATTTACTGGAACTGGATATACACACCAAAACAGAAGAACCAATTAGAGTTAAACAATTTCCGATGCCTTATCACATGACTGAAGTCGTTAACGACGAGACCAATAAGATGTTGAAAGCCGGGGTAATCGAGAAATCTGAATCGCCATATTCATCACCTGTTGTTATAATCAAGAAAAAAGACGGAAGCAATAGATTTTGTATTGATTACCGTCAACTCAACAAAGTTACAATTTTTGATGCCGAGCCAATGTCGAGTGCGGATGACATGTTTTCAAAATTATCTGGGTACCATTATTTCACCAAGATAGATCTCAGCAAAGGATACTGGCAGATACCACTTAAGACGGAGGCACGACAAAAAACCGCGTTTTCTACTTCCCAGGGTCTATACCAATTTACGGTCATGCCGTTCGGGCTAGTAACGAGTTCCGCCGTTTTTAACCGAATGATACGGAAACTACTAGCAGGAATGACGAATATTGACAATTTTATAGATGATCTGTTGATTTATACGGAAACCTGGTCAGAACACGTACAAATTTTACGCGAACTTCTTGATAGACTACGGAAGGCCAATATTACGGCAAGACCTACAAAATGTTTTATGGGGTTTCAAAGTTTAGAGTGTCTTGGGCATATAGTCGGGGAACAGAGATTACGCCCGAATCCTGATAAATTAAATGCCATCAAGCTAGCGAATCGACCACAAACAAAGAAGCAAGTTCGTGCCTTTTTGGGGTTAGCAGGGTATTACCGGAAGTTCGTAGCTAATTTTGCAGCCATAGCCGCTCCGCTTACCGACCTTACCAAGAAAGGACAGTCTAATAAAGTGAAGTGGGAAGAATCGCAAGAAAAAGCCTTCACAACACTTAAAACGGTGCTTATCAATGACCCAATTTTGAAACTGCCGGATTTGGAAAAAACGTTTATTTTGAGAACTGATGCTTCTGATATAGGGCTGGGAGCAGTCTTGTTACAAGTAGAAAATGAGGAAAAACACCCGATAGCCTACGCAAGTAGAAAATTATTACCAAGAGAGTGTGCTTACTCCGTAATAGAAAAAGAATGCCTAGCGATTATTTGGGCTGTAAGAAAATTTGAGCGCTACTTATACGGACGAGAATTTATTTTAGAAACAGATCACCAACCTCTACTGTATTTAAATAAAACTAAAGTTGCTAACGCAAGACTTATGAGATGGGCACTTTTGTTGCAACCCTTTAGATTTCGGATTTGTGCCATCAAAGGAAGTGAGAATATTGGTGCTGATTATTTGAGTAGGTCACAATAATTTGATATTTATGGTTATGATGTCTATTTATAATGATTGTGTATTTTGAAAACATATTTTTTTTTAAAAAAATATATTTTTCTATGGAAGGGAGGTATTGTCACAATCAAATATCATATTTTTTCTTTACATCCGAATTTATAAATATTTATGTTCACATCCTATTTGTCTGAGTTTGATCCCCCAAACTCAATTTCAATTGTCTAAGCTGTATCCCCCAAACTCATCTTGATTGTCAACTGCATCTGAGGCATGCAGCATGTGCACAATATGGCTATATAAGCAGATGTGGATGGCACATCAGAGTCAGTCAGTCAGTCAGTCAGTCTGTTAGTAAGGTTCGTTCAGGCCGAATCGGATCGATTATGTAGGAGGGGGCCAATTTAACCTTTCTTCTTTGAATTCATAACTGTAGTGAATATTGGACCATGTTTAATTAAATCAGAGGTACATTGGAACTGGGCCATGTTTGATTACGCCCAGGAGGTGAAACTTTTATGTGTGTAGTTTATTGTTGGGCAACGTTTGGTATGGAGCAACGTTGGGGCCAAGTTTAGCCGTAGCTTATATCGTGAACAGAACATTTGAGATGATCCCAGAATAGGATCCACAGGCCTATAATTATCTCAACTGTGTTGTGGAGAACTGTGCGGTGTTTAAATGTTTTACGAATAACTTAAATCAGAATAGGCATTGCAGGCCTATGTTTAATGTTTTCGTTGGACGAATGGTGTTTTTGTGAATTGATGGTTTGATTCCCACCGGAAGTGACCTATGGACATATCGAACTCTGAAAATTGATTGATTGTTGTTTTACTGATTTGATATATATATATAAAGTATTAAATTATACTATTAATGCCATTTCGTTTTCTTTATGATTTTGAAGACGCAACTGGGGAGTAGTTTGCACGAGTGGCAATTGGTCAGGTGCCAAATCGTGACAAACAGAGGTAAACAAATAGCGGACTTCATTAACATTAATAATTTGTGTTTATTAAATGATGACTCGCCTACTTATCTACATCCTGCCACAGCTTCTTTTTCTTCCCTGGATCTCACCATTTGCTCTCCGGTCCTGTTTCAGGATTTTACATGGAAAGTAAATGAAGATCAATGTGGTAGTGACCACTTTCCTATCATAATTGATAATAATGGTCCCTCTCCGGTCGAAAGACCCCAGAGGTGGAAGTTGCATAAGGCTGATTGGGCTCTATTTGAATCTTTGTGTCTCTTTTCCTTTGATGCAAAGGAGTTAGAAGATGCAGATGAGCCTATGGCCTTATTCACTTCAATTCTTCAAGATGTAGCTGAGCAGGCGATTCCAAAAACCACGACAGAACCAAAACGTTTCAATAAACCATGGTTTAACGACGATTGCAAATCCGCTCTCAAAGAGCGTGATCGTATCCTGAGACGATTAAAGAACCATCCTTCCATGGAGAATATTGCGGCATACCAAATGGTCCGGGCGAAGGCCCGTAGAATCATACGTCAAGCAAAGAAATCTTCATGGGAGAGTTATGTCTCAAGGATCAATTCCCGTACCACATCTAAGTCGGTATGGGATAGGATTCGTAGGATTAAAGGTAAAAGTAGTGCATTATCAGTTAACCATCTCAATGTTGATAATACCACCCTAACAACATTTCCTGATATTGCTAATTCTCTGGCCAGTACTTTTTCATTCAATTCATCATCCAATTTCTCCTCCGATGCCTTTCGAGGCATTAGACAACAACAGGAGAAAAGGCGACTTAATTTCAAGTCCCGCAATGATGAATGTTATAATGATCGTTTTTCCATTGCAGAGCTCCGTGATTCGTTAAGGCGAGCTCGGGACACTGCAACTGGTCCAGATGAAATACATTACCAAATTTTAAAACATTTACCTTTTCCCACACTCTTAATCTTACTGGATCTTTTCAATCGGATTTGGGTTGATGGGAATTTCCCCCCTTCGTGGCATGAAGCCACAATAATTCCCATCCCTAAACCGGGAAAAGATCATACGAATCCTACCAACTATCGTCCGATCGCTTTAACTAGCTGTATTTGCAAAACCATGGAGAGATTGATCAATCGAAGGCTTGTTTGGTACCTTGAGTCCAACAACCTCATTACAGACCTCCAATGTGGATTTCGGTCCCAAAGGAGCACTCTTGATCATCTCGTTCGATTTGAAACGTTTGTCAGGGATGCTTTCATCCAGAAGCAACATTTAGTTGCAATATTTTTTGATCTGGAGAAAGCATATGATACCACGTGGAAACATGGTATCATGCGCGACCTCCATAACCTCGGCCTACGAGGTCGCTTACCTATCTTCATTAAAAATTTCCTGGAAGATAGGTCATTTAAGGTACGACTGGGATCAATATTCTCTGACCCATTTCCTCAGGAAATGGGGGTACCACAAGGAAGCATTTTATCCCCTACTCTCTTTGCTATAAAAATAAATACGATCCCAGCGTGCCTTAAACCAGGTACAAACGGCGCTCTTTATGTTGATGACTTTCAGATGTGCTATGGTAGTACAGACATGCGGATAATCGAACGTAAGTTGCAGCTTTGTTTGAATTCACTTCAACAATGGGCAACCGAAAATGGATTTCGTTTTTCGAAATCCAAGACTGTCTGCATGCATTTCTGTCAGAAACGAGGTTTACATCCAGATCCAGAACTCTTCTTGGATGGCAATCGCCTACCAGTCGTGGATGAAACCAAATTTCTGGGGCTGATATTTGATAAGAAATTATCATTTATCCCCCACATTAAAAACCTTAAAAAGAAATGTCTGAAAGCCCTCAACATATTGAGAGTCTTATCAAATACTGACTGGGGAGCAGACCGCAAGGTCTTGCTCAGATTATATCGAGCTTTAATAAGATCAAAACTCGATTATGGGTGTATTGTGTATGGGTCTGCCCGCGAGTCTTATCTCAAAGAGCTCGACACCATACACAACCAGGGACTTAGAATCAGTTTAGGAGCATTTCGTACATCTCCAGTGGACAGTTTATACGTCGAGGCGCACGAGCCCTCACTGCACAACAGACGTGATAAACTGGCCCTGCAGTATGCTACGAAAATTGCATCACTTCCGAATCACATTTCATTTAACACCATATTTAGACCTCTTCATGAACATTTATATCTCCGGAAGACTAACGTCATTCCATCATTTGGTATTCGCATACAACCCCTTTTGTCTGAGGCTGGTATAAGCCGTGACAGTATTGCGAATACCCCTTTCTTTGAGACTCCACCGTTGGCTGTATCTCCCCCAAAGATCGATTTTGATCTTACTCAACATAAAAAGAGAGATACTAGCTCTACGGTTTTCCAGTCTCTCTTTCGAGAGCTAAGGTCTAAATATGGTGATTATGCTCCAATATATACAGATGGTTCGAAAGATGATGATCGGGTAGCTTCGGCTACCGTGACACCATCTGAGACCATTTCTGTCCGCCTCCCACCTGCTGCTTCCATCTTTACAGCTGAACTCCTGGCCATTATCCAGGCATTGGAGTTCATTCAATCATCATCTAATCTCAAATATATAATTTTTACTGATTCTTTGTCCTCATTGCAAGCAATACATAACAAACAGCTTGATCACCCACTAGTAGTAGATATTTACCGTCTGCTACTAGCGAACGAGTTCAACAGCAAGGACATTGTTCTTTGCTGGCTCCCCAGTCATATGGATATTAAAGGGAATGATCAAGCAGACTCGGCTGCCAAGTCTGCTTTAGATCTTCCCATTTCCGAATTTTACATTCCTTATAAGGATTTTAAATTTATTATCAATTCATTTATTAATGACCGCTGGCAACGGTCTTGGGATCTTGCAGGCACAAATAAACTTCATCACAGTAAGCCTTTCTTAGGAGACTGGCCAAGCTCCTATAGAACTAACAGGAGGGATGAAGTTGTTTTGTGTCGCTCTCGTATTGGTCATACCTTTTTAACACACATTTTCATTTTGAAGCGAGAGCCTCAACCAGAATGTGTTCACTGTCATGTTCCTTTGACAGTTAAGCATATTTTGATTGAGTGCAATCATCTCAAGAACGTCAGATCAAAATATTACCGTTGCCAGTCGCTACACCAATTGTTTGCTCAACCGGAGCTATATGGAAAATTGTTAAACTTTTTAAAAGAGACAAACTTTTATTACAAATTTTAATTGTATATATATATATTCCGTATTTTTTATTTTAACTATTTATATACATAAAAGACTTATATTTAGTTGTATTTATTTTTAGTACCTTTATTGACTGTGATACTTGTTTTTATTTATGTATATAAATATATTTATGTGATATTTGTTTAATTTGTCTCGTTAAATCATCATTTGTTTGGCACCATATAGCCCGGTTGGAGCTTACGTGCCATAAAACTCCATTTCATTCATTCATTCTATCAGTATCACCCATTTGTATAAAATGATCCATCTCTATATGGGTGACGTAATTTGCCTCCATTATGCCTATGGTATGTCAAAGTTTGTTAGAGTCCAATTGTCAAGTGATATGGTATTTTCTTTGGGGTATCTTATTGTACAATGTATTATATTTTACTGGGGGTGGGGTGGGGGCTTAGGTTTTGAATAACAATTAATTAAAGGCTAGATGCGTCAAGCAGAGGCAGGCAAGGGCGACCGTACAGTTGTTAGGATGGGACCAAAACCGAGGTCCCATGTACATATTAGCGTGCACGTAAATGAACCCTGGACGTTTGGAATTCGAATTTAAGAGTAGGGTATTTTTCCGTCATCATTAGCCCAGTCGGTATATAGAACAGTAGGACGTTAAACCCCGTTTCATTACATTTCACACAGCCGTGAAAGTGTAGGGTCTACTCTTTAATAAAAACACCAGTCCAGAAATATGTAACTATCTGCACATATCAAGCCAGGCGCGAATCCAGGATTTTTTGCAGGGGGGGGGGTCTAGGTTTGATAATTGCTTAACTAATTGCGCTTAAACGATTAATGGGGGGTTTGGGGGTTTACCTGCTTTACCTGCTTCAATTTCATAGATTTTATTGATTGTAATGCTTAAGTTAGACACAAAGTTGATTTTTTCAAGGTAATACGACATTTTCGCACTCAAAAAAAAATTTTGTTTTGGAACACCCATATACGACATTTTGAAACAGTATCTATAAAACTTCTTTTTATTGGCTTAGAAATACGACTACCAGATGAAAAGATGCGCAAGAAAATTCTCTTTCCGAAGAAGCTGAAAAGTGAATTACGCAAAATTACTATGCCAGATACGACCTTTTGACTCCCACCGACGTTATGTTATTGAACAAGATGAAATAAACGATACTATCGATGATGATGACGACCGTGACGATACTGATAATGATGTTGATGATTTATCGCTCTGTCATGGTCAGTCTCGACCTGCTTTGGTGTCTGTCATGGGTGTAGGATGGGGGTGGGGTGGGGGCTGACGCTGACAGTTGTCTAGTCGTTCGGGTGAGACTAAACACCTGTAGTACTACTGCTACTTTTAGGACTTCCTTTTTGTTGTGTTCTTGCGATCGTAAAACAATACCACAGTTTTTAAGCTATAAGAACTTTATTGCCAAGCTGGATGACTTCGCAGGTCCCTTGTTCTCAACAGATAATGGCTGCTTGAATATCTAGGTGAGTTTCTAATGGGGCTTGATCTACACTCAAATTTATACCCCCATATTTCACGTTTACTACGTACGTGGGATTTTAATTTTATAGACAGAGATTTTACGAATGATTAATCGCACGGTAAATCAGTTTTACTTCTCAAATTTTCATTTAACACGTAATTGTCAGATAAAGCATGTTGGTTCTTGATTATACTCCTTTTGGGGCAGTTATCGCAACTAGCGAGAAAACACGCCAATTAAACAATACACAACACTGATATTCATTTTTTACCGGTCGGTTAATTAACACACCTCTACAGAAAACGCACCTAGCTTTAATTAACCCACCTCTCAGACAGTTTTTCACCCTCGTTAATTAACACACCTTTTTAACACACCTTTTTACAGTTTTAAACCGGTAATACTGAGTAATAGTCCGAAAATTAATTATCTTCCGACACACGTAGAACAAACGAGGATTAAGAAGAAAACTATGGGGTCTGTGCACAAAGTAACTCCTTAGAAGTTCTCAGTGTTAATCAGTCCAAAACACAGTCCAGACCTCTTTCTTGATTAAACTCTAGTGAACAATTAAAGCTGAACTCCGGTTACAAAAATACCGAAATTATTAAATAAAAAAAGTTGACCTCAAGCCGCCATACTAGTTTCCAATTTGTGAAATAAACATGGCGGACATAGAGGCTTATGACCTGGAAAGGTTAGCCGATCTCACTTCCAGTTTGTTTGTTGTCAGTCAGCTATAAACATCCGGCGTTATTCTCTAGCACGCTTCACTGATTGTTCTATTTTTCCCAACACAGTGTACCAAATTATTGAAGATTCCAAAATGTCTGATCAGGTAAGACTGTAAATAATTATATGAACTGCGTCTACTACAATATAGCCTAAGCTTTACTCTAAAACAAAAGATGCAAAAAGATTGCTTACCCCAACCTGAAATTTTCAAACAAAACAAATCACCTATACAAACTATTGTCTACTTCATGTTGAATATTGTTCACGAAAACGATCATGAGACATAACTACAGTTTGTTGGGGCGAGTGTTTGACAGTTATGTTTTTTTTTCTATTTTACCAAGGTTGAAGAAATCGATATTGTAGTAGACGCAGTTCATATAATTATTTACAGTCTTACCTGATCAGACATTTTGCAATCTTCAATAATTTGGTACACTGTGTTTGGAAAAATAGAACAATCAGTGAAGCGTGCTAGAGAATAACGCCGGATGTTTATAGCTGACTGACAACAAACAAACTGGAAGTGAGATTGGCTAACCTTTCCAGGTCATAAGCCTCAATGTCCGCCATATTTATTTCACAAATTGGAAACAAGTATGGCGGCTTGAGGGCGTTAACTTGTTTTTATTTAATTATATCGGTATTTTTGTAACCGGAGTTCAGCTTTAACTGACTACCTCACAAATCAGCACATGCTCATGCTACTTTCACTTTAAAAGTTATGATGCTCATGCTACTTTCACTTAAAAAACTTACAAGCTATAAGATTGTCTCTGATGCTCAATTATTTATATAGGTATTATGGAAAAGGGCAAATTTCATGTTTTATGTGTCAAGTTTATTACAAACGCATGTACCGGATTCCCGTACATTGTATTGAAAGCAATAAAAAAGCGATTTCTGTTTTAAAATGCTGTAATGTCAAATTACATTGTTTTCTATGTATATAAGGCTAAGGAAATAATACTTGTGTTGGGCAGCTAAAAAATATAGTGTCAGTCTGGTAGCCATAAACACAAGTATTTTTCTTTGTTTGCCTAACTGAAATTAAAGGGAATTTTTTAACAAGGATTTGCACATAGAAACATTTAATAATTCTGATTTTCAACATAAATTTTAGAAATACATGTAATAAACTTTTTAATTTAAGAAATGTTATATGTTTCTATGTGCAACATCTACATTCAGAAGTAACCAGGAATCCTTATAATGCAGATAAGAAAACTTAAACTTCCATGAATTATTAATTCTATATTTTGCTCAATCTCCTCCATTATTATAATTTTGTCTCTTAAAATGTAATAATTCAGTCAGATTATCTAAGGTTTTCAGTATAAACTAGTCTACTATATTTAACGGTATTAAATCTGTGTTAAAGAATTTTACAACAGGAAATTATTATTCAAAGTTTTTCAAATTGTATTTTAATATTAAAGATATTTATCTTAAAATTTATTAGAGTTGTTTGTATTTTTCTTTATTGGTCGTTGAAGATTCCCACCATTTTGATTGATAGACTACAGGAGGACCCAGAAAAACACATACGGTTAGACAGGTGCCCTTGCTTGTACAACCATGGAATCGAAACCACGCCAGTTGACTTAATGACAGACCTTATAATACAATGCACATGCACTAACCATTCAGCCATCCACCCCCCTCACCCCCACTTGAATCAAGGACAGATTTTATGATCTAAAGTGCCCATGTTGGGCCACAAGAGGGAATGATGTCTGACAATGTCTATGACGGTTGGCCTATTTCCATACATGGTTATTAATGCACAATTTGAGTTGCTTCACTCAATGGTTTAGTTTTCCCTTTCAATATTTAATGAGTCTTATTCTTCACATGTATTTTAGGCTTTACTGTACATGTATTTGGTTGTATATCAACATTAAAATACTTTTGTAGAAAAGAAAGTACAGAATAAAATGTAGCTTGAAAGTTCAAGTTATGTCCTTTGGATTGTCCAATGCTCTAACTACCTTTAAACGGGTTGTTACTCCCCCTACGCAAGAGAGAGGGAGAGAGAAATGGGGTTTAACGTCCACTCAACACAAAATAGGTCATTTCGGGACTAACACATGGTTTAATTTTATTTCAATAATTCGCTTGCACGTAGGGGTCTTTAACAGTGGGAGGAAACCGGAGTGCCCGGAGGAAACCCACGCGGTTGAGAAGGCGCCCCTATCTCCATGCCACATACGCTCACACCAGGGCTCGAAACCACAGCCGCAAGCCAGAGGTGACCGGCCAGCTAGAGGTCAAAGCGCGGCACTCTAGACCACTGCAGTAATATGTTTGGGACTCAGAGTTAGCTTTTTTTGTCCCATCCCTATGACATGACACTTTTCCATGCAAGACCCTCTATTCTTCACCACCGTAATGAGGAAACCAGGCTAAAAAAATCCTGGTGAACTCACTTAGACAACCCCTGAATGAATCTGGGACCTCCTGGTTAGTGATTCAATAGTGGCACCATCACTAAGCCATTTTTTGTTATTCTGCATTGACTATTGGAAGACAAATTCCTTTTCGGACACAACCACTTAACATTCCTCATTTTTGTTCCTTTTTTTTATTATTTTGTGATTTTCTCAATAAAAATATAAATTATAAAATTAAAAAATACACATTTATCATCATATTGGTTTTCTCTCCATCACTGATTCTACAAAACTGTTTCCTGTAATAATGGCTGTGGTTGCTATGGTGATCTTGTATCCTGGAAACATATAAACAAATTTTAAATGCAAAATATGAAAACATTTTAATTTTATCAATCTCAAAAAAGAGCTGTCACATAAATAGATTATATATTTTCCAGAACCCAATATCATGGAAGACAAAATGAAAAGTGGTTCGCCATCTTACTTTCCTGCATGAACCTGGCTAATGAAGATTAAATAACATCACCCATAAATAACATCAGTAAAAGAGAAAGACGAATGGGGTTTAACCTCCACTTGATACAAACCAGGTCATTTTGGGACTAACATGGTTTAATTCTATACTATTCAAAATAAAGTAGGGGATATTTGATTTTGGGTGCATAATACTAAAATATGCAAATGACTACGAAAAAAGTCACTATAGAACCTAACAGAAGAAACATTTCCAGTTACATGTGACGCCCAAACGCACCAATAGCTACCGCATGGAATGCAGGTGATGCTTAAGATCATCATGGGGGTCCAACCCAAGATTTGCACGACTCTGACTTTGAATGTTACAGTCATTGTGGCATTGAATTCCAGGGTGGAAACATCAGTTTAATTGTTTTAGTGACCTGAAAACAAATTTTGATATGCGTCGGCTTACCCAAAATGAAAGGTTACGTGCCCTTGGCATGCTACAGATCGGCACAACACAGGCGGTTGTGGCGCGGACGATGAATGTTTCTCAGTCTGTCATAAGCAGGCTATGGTCCAGATACCGTGATACATAATCTGTACAGGACAGACCACGCTCAGGTCGACCAAGGGCGACAACTCAAGCCCAGGATCGATTTATCCGTACCTTGGCCTTGAGAAATCGTGTCATCACAGCAAATCAGATCAGCGCTCGTCTTCAAACAGACACTGGTGTGAGAGTGAGTGGCCAGGCGATTCGGAATCGACTGCATAGGGGTCACCTTCGCGCCCGACGTCCTCGCGTGATCCCTTGTTTGAGAGATCATCACATTCAGGCAAGACGTCGTTGGTGTAGGGATCGTCAACACTGGGATAATCGACGCTGGAGCAATGTGATGTTTTCAGATAAGTCAAGGTTCACTGTTGATTTTTTGGACAGATGTAGGAGGGTGTGGCGTCGTCGAAACGAGCGCTTCCAAGACGTTAACGTCATCAGACATGATCGATTTGGGGGTGGTTCTGTTATGGTGTGGGGAGGCATCACTGTTGCTGGAAGAACGGCTTTACATGTTGTTGCAGGGCGTGTTACAGGCCAGTACTACCGGGACAACATCTTGGCAGTCCATGTTGTGCCGTTCGCACGACGTCATGGCCGCCGTTTCATATTCCAGGATGACAACGAAAGATGTCACAGGGCCAGGTTCGTTACAGGTTACCTCCAACAACAGAACATCACCACATTACCTTGGCCAGCACTGAGTCCCGACCTCTCCCCCATCGAGCATGTCTGGGACATGCTTGGACAGAGGTTACGTCAACGTCAACAACGTCCTGCCAATGTCCAAGAACTTGCTGCTGCGTTGCAACAGGAATGGGACAATCTGGACCAAAATGACCTTAGACGTCTCATTAGGAGTATGCCACGTCGGATCAATGCTTGTTTGGCAAACAGAGGAGGATTTACCCGTTACTGACTTTGTTGTGATGCTGTGGTAACTTTGCTGTTTGACCCCGGGTATCATTTTACCCTTATAATGGTCAGTCTGTGCCTAACGATCATTTGGAATAAATGGATGAATGTGAACTTCATTTCATTTTGTCATTTTCTTCTTCGTCCGTTTTTATTAGGTGACTTTAATAACACTTAAAAATCAAATATCCCCTACTTTACTTTTTTTGAATAGTATATTTCAAAATTCGTTTGCACATAGGGGTCTTTTTAGCAGAGTGAGGAAACTGAAAAAACACACAAGGTTGGACAGACGACACTTCTTCTTGTCACATACAACTGGGGAATCAAAATCACAGTAGTCGCTGATTACACTATTTTGCCTGTAACGTTTTTTAGGACTTTGAGTTTTGCCTAATGGTTTGGATTTTTCGTACTTGGTTTTATTTTATGCAATGACAGTCCTTATGATACAACACACACACACGCTAACCACTTGGCCATCCAACTGTTGCATCAGTAAAACAGGATAAGAGACACCCATAAACCATTCTAGTAAAAGTGGATTCTTATTTTCAATATTGTAAAATTACCTTCTCTTCTTGCTAAATATCTCAATGCTGCTATTTCAGAAAATGTACATCCACCCAGGAAATAAACTAGAACCACTTTCGCTGCTGGGGTAGAAGGAATGGAGTAACCTCCCCTGGCTGTAAAACATAGGATCATATTTATTTTCAACAATTATGAATTTAATTCTTGACTTACAAGATAAAGGAGAACTAAGTTCTTTGCAAATTTTTCGATTTGATGTGATTTAACTATATTTCAACATTGGGCATATTCCAATTGTATCGTGTGCAGAATTTGAGACAAATCTGTCAATCCATCAGTGAGATATAAATATTTTAACTTTCCATTTATGACTTTACACCTCACTGTGTACACAGATGGATAGTGGTCATTATCCCCTCCCCTTCACTCGAAAATTGATACACAAAGACTTTGCTTTTATAAAACTTTGCCGTAAGGCGGGCTTTGACACACTCAAAAGGTATGCACAAACAATCCTTTGCTTCATGGCTTGGTGTAGCGGAGTATAGATCAGCCTTTAATGCAGTAGAAGAGGAATTTGAAACAGGATAATCTATACAGAGAAACAGAAATGGGGTTTGATGTCCATTCAACATAAATTAAGTCATTTCAGGACTAGCTTATGGTACATCAATTATTACGGTAGGGGTCTTTAGTAGGGAAACTTGAGGATCCGGAGAAAACCTTCGAGGTTAGGTGACAACCTTTCTCCTTGTCACATACAAGTGTGCATCGAAACAACGTCAATTGGATCAATGACAGACCTTATGATCTAAAGTGTATAGATCAATGTTATAATAAATCATACCTTTAGATGCAGGTTTAAGACGCATGTCACATTTGACACCACCTGGTATTAGTCTCAAAACGTCATCTAAACTAATCAAACTTTCACGACTCAATATCTGAAAATAAAAATTTTACAAATCAAGCTGGGCCAAAGCTCAGAATATTTTCATATTTCATTATCTGTATTTGTTCATGAAAATGAGGGCCGACTTTTCTATACCAAACAGTTTAAAATGGCTTTAGGTCAGATTAGATAAAGAACTGACAGTTCTCGCTATAAAAGTAAAAAAAATAAATAATGCAAACAGGAATATGCTGAAAATTTCAGTCAAATTTCAGCACTCTAATCCGACAAATACACATTTAATAACTGTAGCCACAATTGTCATGGTAACCGTTGTTAGAATAATAAACAAAGTCCCGATTATATACTTTTGTGGTTATGTATCAATGGCTATTTAACCGCAGATTGGATTCAAATGTAATGAAAATTGGACCCATCAGAGTGTTGACAATTACCTTGTCATGTTGATTAATGTCTAATTAATAATTCAAGGCCTAAAGAAAGACCTGCAATAGGCAGATTTATCTCATCCACAATACATGTTTAATAAAAACTAATTGTTTTAATGGCATTTGGTAGTTAAACTGTTTATTACTGAGTAAAGTTTCAATTCGATGCTTGATAAAGGCTACAGAAGCCCAGTCGAAACGTCACAGTATTTGTACTCAACAGAATTGTCACATGTGTATTTAATGAAAACAGATGAGACAGCAGACATAAGATAAAACCTGGCTAGTACTTACGAGATCAACCAATTTACAAGCTAATGGTGTGTATGCTCCACTAAAAACATACGACATATCATTTGGTATTCGTAAATCAACATTATCAGATACTTTCGGCACCTGTAATTAGTGAAAGAGAGAGAGAAGGGGGTTTAACATCCACTCAAAACAAACTAAGTTATTTCGTGACTAACACAGAGTTTAATTTTATTAAAATAATTTGATTACACGTAGGGGTCTTTAGCATTGATAGGAAACCAGGGGACCCCGAGAAAACCGACGAGGTTTGGCAGGCTACTCTACTCCTAGTCAGTACAACCAGGGAATTGAAACTATTCAGCCATCCATTCCCCACCACCCAACCTCTAATTAACACATGAAAAGTTCAACTGACAAAATTATAAATGCTTGTCAAATGTGGATCAAGCTTGATAGCTGTGTAGCATAGGATAACAAGCCAGCATCTTACCCCCTTTTCTTCCTAACAAAGATGGGGCATATGAGGAATTTTGCCAAGGATCTTTATTAACACACTAATAATGGTGTACACTGTGACTTGGTTTTTGGTCCCATTCAAATAACTAATCACTGGGCTTATGAAGACAAACATACAACATGCAGTGTGCTATGAGAAAAATTTTGCCCAGACAGTGGCACTACGGCCTACTCTAATATCGAATTCCCACTGTCATTGGATCTTTTACGTGCACGTCAATGTGTACACAAGGCCTCAGGTTTTTTGTCCCATCCATATGACTTGACAGCTGTCCTTGTCAGGCCCTCCATCTTGCATCACTGATAAGGAGGAAAATCTGGATGAACTTTCGACCAATGCGGTGATCGAACACCACTTAGCCACTGTGACCACACTCTAGGTTGGAAAATCCAACATGGGTAATGTAGATATTCATACACTATGCAGGAAATTTTACCGAAATTCCAACAAGGAGAAAATCAGGTAAGAAAATCTGGACGAAATGTCTCAGCCAGCACCAGGATCTAACCCACTGAGCCACAAATGTCAAGAAATATTTTAATAGATACTCACCAAATTGAGTCTTTTACTAAGAGATTTAAACTGACTGCGTCGAGTGATGGACGCCATCGCCATCTTTCCTAGGGTTTTATTGGCTTAAGGTAATTCATATTCTGTAAAAATTCCCAGCTTTTTTAAATTGAACCACGAAGGCATCAAATCAAAACCATGGCTCTATAAAATATATTACAAAATATATATTATGTTAAACAAACCAAAAGTTAGAGACCGAGTATCATTCAGATTTGATGAAAAAAGAAAGAAACTCAGCTTACCATCCAGAATCTAATACACATATTCAGTTAACAGATTGCTGTTCAGAAAGTGTTAAATACCATCAAGTTTCATTAAATAATACCCAGTTTGCGCTACTGTGTAGTTTAAGAAACACGATCTAGTTTTGACATTGATCGTCTAGATTATGGAACTACATGGATTGAGCCACTAATGCCACCGTTAAACAGATAACGGAGCCCAAGACCTTCGTTAACTATAACGGCAAGTTAACGACATGTTAAAGTTAACGGGGGTTTCCAGCAACAACCTTTCTCTCCGTTAAAATTGACAATCCGTTAACTCCATCTTAACCCTCTTTGTGTCACTTGTTGAAATAGTGGTAGGAAAATTATGTCCTTTGTATATAGTAACGTTTGGGGGTAATACATTAATTTTTGGTTGAACATTTTCGCCACTTATAAGGGTTTTTTGTCGCCTTTGTTGATTTTTTGGAAGTGGAAGTAGTTGGTTCGTCACGTTTATCACCATCATGTTCTACTTCATCATCATCATTATCACCATCATGTTCTACTTCATCATTATTATCACCATCGTCATCAGATAAAGTATCCTCATTGGCTGATTCTGGTTGAAATTCATCATCGTTCTCACTATCTGTGACATCTTCGTCCTCAGATATGTCACCAGAAACGGGCACCACCGCCTTAGCGCGTCTTCCATAAAAGGTGTGAGCAGCAAATGACATGATCCAATTCTGAAAATGTAGATAAACATGTTATTTATTATTTACTATCTTATAAAACTGTATAGTACTTTACAGTACTTTGTTGCGCAATGTTGCCAAATGTTACAGTCTGTACCTAACTATAAGTTACAATGTTGCCATATGGCTACACATAAATAATTATGTCCAGTGCACAAAATACATAGGCCACATTCTAGAACGCTGTATACGTTATTGAAGCTGTTAAAATTAAGTTATCTATGGAAGTATTATTCACCTTGAAATCAAAAGGACTGGCAGCAAAACAGACGAGTCAATTTCGGTAAAGACTGTGACGGCAAGATGGCCTGACGTCAGCATGGAGAGGAAGATATCAGTGCGCATGCATAATGCCTTGTGGCTACATTGTACGTATTTGGTTACAAAATTCACCAACAAGATATTTTGTTGGTGGGTGGGTTGATAAGTTGTAGGAGCCATATGGCTACAAAATGACAAAAAGGGTTAACGGATCGTTAAAAGTTAACAGAGCTTTGAGCAACCGGCCCCTGGTCTGTTTCTTTTGATACCGCTTTAGCTTCCCCTCCGTTACCATTTTAATCTGTTGCGGTAGAAGACTGGCTTCTTTGTACAGCAAGCTGATGAGTAAGTAAAATTGCAGGTTTCCTTTTTTTGCCTACTGGTTAATCCGGTTGTTCCATCCTTCTACATCGCTATTCGTCCTGATGCTGAGGCCGAATACACACCATGATGAAATGGGCCACACTCTACTCTCTATCCATGAATCCCTACATAATCCAACACGGACCTGACTTGCTCGTTGTCTGTCTTCTCACATAATTTGGTTAATGCTGGCAAGATGTGCTCTGAAGGCTAAAATGGCATTGCCAGGAGCTTTCTAAAAAACTTATAAATACTGTCTCGTTGATTGTAAGCAACCTAAAATAAAAAATATAATATAATTTATATTACTAATTTTAATTACGAAATTTATTTTACCAACCTAACGAAATATAATATTTTACCAACCTAACGAAATATTATATAGCAATATAAAAGGAATTAATTAAACCATGGTTTACATACCTGAAGACCCTTTTCCTGCATCTTTCGCCATACGGCCTGTCCCCAGTGAAAGGCACAACCTTGAATCGAAGGATCTTCGAAGACGGTTCTTAGCGCCTGCCATATATCCCCACCTCGAAGTCCACGACAAACGATTTTACAGCGGGTGCTGTTGGTAGCAGCTCTATGACTGCCTGGAAAACCTACACAAGGTGAAAATACAAAATGATATGAATTACATAAAAATACCCGATGACATTAAATGAATGTATAAATGAATCCTTTATATTACGGGAGACATTAAATGAATGTATAAATGAATCCTTTATATTACGGGAGATCTTTATATAAGTAGATATTACGGGAGATCTTTATATAAATATATATACATACCCTCTTGTGGTCTTTCCTCCTTTTTCCAGACATCATTACGAACGCCAGTGGGACCTGTTTAACATCTTCTCATACTTCAGGCACAGTAGTGGCGTTTCCTACAGAGTTCCTTTGCGCAAGTTTTTTAGTCAAATGACTACAAAAAGTTTACTGGCCTATAGCTCCCTTAATTTACACAGACACTAACCCAAAACTGTACTGCACATATCTTAATATATAATAAATCAATTCTTTATTGAAATAAAGGTGAAGCCTTACCGCATAATTATATGATTTGATAAAATCTAAACGCTTCGTGAAATTTCTCAAGTTCTGAAATTACAATGGCCGCCCAGTCAAATAGAGCATGCGCAATCCAACTCACGTGATCATACGCCCCTTTCCATATATGGCATATGACCATAATTATATGCTAATGACCTTAGCGTGGGAAAAAATGTCAGATACAATAATAGACCGCGTGTTGGGGAGGATGGGCATAATTTTTTCGCTCAAACCTGAACAAAAACTGATAATAGATTTTATTGTTCAAAAAAAGGATGTAATGGGCGTCTTTAACATTTCAGCCGAGATTCTCTTATATTTTGTGCTGGTCAGCGTATAGTAGGCATTGCCTTATATGGAAAGCGATGGGCGGGGTTAAGGCGTCGCGGTATTTGGCGAGATTTCAACTGGCCTGTGTCATGGCTGCCTGCACATTACAAGAAACACCGCTAAGAAAATGTAAAACGCATTACCACAAAGAGCATCTGTTCGGTAACTCTTTTAGTTGTTAAGACTTCATTATGTATGACAGGATTACTTATTTTAATACAAACTGTAATGACAATTGTGCCTTTTAACCTATTTGAACTTGCGTCAACGTTCTTAGACTGTACCACTTGTAACGATAACCAGTTACATTATATATAGTAACTACTCCAATTGCTGTTCCGTAGAAAAATATTAAGTGGCGGCTGTCGTTTCAATGAATGTCATGTTGCATAAATGTCTCTGGAATTGCTGTTCCTAAAAAGTCTTCATTTAGCTAAAGAAATATATAAAATATTTATTAATATTATCACAGCGATCAAGCGCTTTCCGGCAGTCAGTTGAAACTCAGCAAACTGGATAACCAAAGCTTATTTACGTGTTATAAATAAACGACCTTCACCGAAGGGAGCAGTTATGGCGTTTTTTGTTTTCTTTATTTCTTTATCTATGTAAATCTAATTAAACAAATGTTGTGAAGATTTGAAATTGATATAATCGTTTCAAAATAGACTTGGATTAATATATTTTAGAATTGTCACCAATTATTATTACAATACAATTCTGTTGTTTTGAACATTTAAGGAAATAATTGCCCAAATATTCCGCGGGAAACTGTGCCATAGTGAGCACGTGTAGAGATAAACAATAACTGTACAGCTGTACAATTTTCTGAGCAGAATTTATTTTTTAAGACAACCGAGGTGTTGTAAAATGCCGAAGCCCAAGAAACGTTCAACTGTAAATATAACCAAAGCAGATAAGAAGACAAACAAAAAGAGTACGTCTATTAGAATGTCAGATTATTAATCAGATTGGTGGTCTATAGGGATTGCTTTTTTTGATGCATACTACTACCGCTGTATTTATACTGACTGTAGATAAGATAAGATAAGAAGTTTATTGCATCAAAACGTCCATTATGGACAGCATGCATACATACATAGCCATACATTTAATAATACATGCACATACACAATACATTCATATAAATAAAATACTACATGTAAATCTAGGGCGTTGCAGTTCGAGGAAGTTGCCACCAAATTTGATTTCGCTCTCGTATCAAAAGCTAAAAACACATATAAAGCCACTGCCTTGGCAATAAATTTTGGTGTGTTAAACAGATTAAGGAAGTTGTAGGAAATCATAGGATTTGCTGAGAAGTAGATGTTACATCTATGTCGATTAGTATAAATTTAGTGCTCTTTTGTGCTTGGGTTCTCGATGACAAGAAACTCAATTGCCACTTGCACATGATTCAATAGTCTCTTTGATTAAGATTAAGCATATTAAATTAAACTTAAAGCTCTTTTTCCAGGACTCTTTGAGAAGTCCAATAAGATGCAGAATTAACATTTACTTTGTGACACTTTGTCTATGATTATCTTAGTGTTTGATATGTTGGTTTTTACAAGTCCACAAATGATTCATCTTAAAACAAGAGCTGGCCTTTCCCAGAATATGTAGGAACTGCCGTCATTCATTTGACGATTAACCCGAGTTCAAACATCTCACCAAAGATATTAGATTAAATTATTACCGTTGCCAATCTCTATGTCAATCATGTACTCAACCCAAGCTAGCTATACTGTAAAACGTTAAGACTTTTTAAAAAGACAAATTTCTGTCGAAAAATAAAAATTTGTAGTTTGTATATTTTTGTTTTTTCATGTTTTATATTTTGAATATTAACATACATGAAATATGTTATTTGATATTTTAAGTATATCAACTGTGACACATGTTTTTATTGATGTATTACCGTAATATTATATAATTTGTCTTGAAAACGTCACCATATGTTTGGCACAGTATAGACCAGTTGGAAATGAAATGGGGGTTAAAGTCCTACTGTTCTGCTCCGACTGGGCTTATGAAGCAAGGGCCTGGCATACGCCATAGTGCTGTGAGGGAAATTTTTCCTGGGCAGCACCATAAAACTACATTTCATTTATTCAGTCTTTGATTTTTTTTTCCAGACAAAACTAGCAATATTTGTACGAAGATTTCACCTGTACACGATTTTAGTAAGGAAGAAATTAAGAAAATCCGTTTGAATCTTGTAGATTGGTATCAACTTAATAAACGTGATCTTCCATGGAGAAGACTGGTACGACTTATATTTTATTAACTTAAGGATACATTATGTGCTAGCTAAATCTGCCTATTGCAGACCTATTTTGTCAAGCTTCAAATATATTGATTATTATTTAGACATCTGTGCGAAAAACGCTGTCTCGCTATTAAAGTAAAATTGGGTATTATTCTGTTAATTATCTCCGAGTCAGATCCTCAGTATTTACCCACCTAATCTGTGATGGCCCGAGTGAGAAGGCCGGATGGGTTGAGGGTATATACTAATAACAATGATAAGCACTACACAGCCACTAAGCTATCCTACTACCCCATGCAACATGCACAACCACTACTGCTGCCATAAATAGATATAAATAAAAACTTTCTACTTACTATAATGCAATCCAAAGTAGCCTATTCAATTTCGAGTAGCCTATTCCAGTATACTGTAGTCAAGTAATCAAGTATCCAAGTGTATAGTAGCCAAAGTAGTCTAAGTTTAAGTAGCTTAATCAATTTTTAGCCTCCAGGAAGTCTAAAGTAGTCTAAGAAGTAGGGCGATTATGGACCAACCCCCGGCCTTTA
The DNA here is from genome assembly GCA_948474765.1 of Patella depressa. Lineage (NCBI taxonomy): Eukaryota > Metazoa > Mollusca > Gastropoda > Patellidae > Patella > Patella depressa. The sequence goes on from OX419716.1 coordinate 75,005,407, forward strand.
TACCCCAAAAAACATGCACATGCAAAATTGATAAACGTCAGACGGGCTGATCCATTTCGACCTGAGGAAGATCAGCTCACGTCTGCAACACTATCTTGGAGGTCAGGCGTTTGATTCCTGCATTGGCCGAGAAAGTTCATCCAACATTTTTCGGTGTGGGTTCCCCTTGTCAGTGTCATACTTTTGGTTTTGACCCCTCTGACTTTGTACCGTTGTTTACAGATTAAACATCCATAAATGTACAAATGAGTTGTAATTGATGTGTTCCCATTTGAATATTGTTTACAAAAAGACACAAAATAAATAAGATATGTTTACAGGATCATTTTGTTATATGAAAAACTAAGTGATGCGTTTTCTATCGCGCTCAGTATATTATAGACATGATATCTGTGTGTTTTGTTTTTGTTACAGGCAACAGATCCCAATTTAAACAAAAGATCTTATTCTGGTTAGTTTGAAACTTTGTTTACAAATTCTCACTTTAATTCTTTTAACCATTAATTACCTGGAAAGAGAGAGCGAAATGGGGTTTTACGAACTTTCAACACAACCAGGTCATTTCACGACTAATTCGCTTGTGTTTAGGGGTCTTTAGCCGAGGGAGGAATCCAGAGAAAACCCATGAGATGGGGCAGACGACCCTACTCCTTGTAACAAGCAACAGGGGAAAAAAAACTGTGTTGTTAACCATTAGAACACCCAAACCCTCCTCTTATAGTGGTCAATTACAATTCAATTAAAAAACTAGTATATGGTCGTTGCATATACATGCATAATATGACTCTGTTTGAATTGGACACACTAAATGGAGCAGCGATGAATTGAACATTTCAGCAGCAATCAGCATTCTCTGTAGAAGATATAGATATACCAGCATCATCTAGAAATCTTTTAATGGGCTTCTTTCTAATCCAATTGAATCCAAACCTCAATTTTTTTTTCAGTTTTGTTTTTGTGCTCGTATAGATTCATTATGGGAGATTAGATAAAGAGCTGGCATTTCTCACTAAACCAAGATTTTAGCGATTTAAATTTTCGGCCGAGCCTCATTCATTATTACTATTGTCGGTATGTTAAAAAACATAGTCTTGATTATCATTTCATGATTAAATCATGAATGAAAGTTGGGCAGCAAATTGGATCCCAATCTAGTAAATATCGCAGGCTACCATTGACACAGAGAGTAGATTATGGTCTGGATAAGTTAATTAATGTAATGTCTAATTAATAATTTAAATGAAATTCCAGGCCTAAAGAAAGACCTGCAATAGGCAGATTTAGCTCTAGCATAATGTATGTTTAATTAAATGTTCAATAAATTAAAGTACATTTTAGGGTGGACTAATCTCTGAGACTTAAGATATTTATAAAATGCACACTGGAGATCTGGAATAGGGGTTTGACATAGGCATTTTGCCTGTTCCCCAATTTCCCATTCATTCATAGTGAATAAAATATGTTTAAAAAAAAAAAAAATCTGGAACTGTAAGTGAAATTATCTCCCTTGTTTATTGTTTTTGTTTTATTTATAGTTTGGGTATCGGAGGTTATGTTACAACAGACACAAGTTGCTACGGTGATAGATTATTATAATAAATGGATAAAAGTAAGTTTAAATTTATTTTAATTCAACAACAACATCGTGAAAGATGCAAATTAGATAGCGAGTATTGAGGAAACCTCATGCGAATTATTAAAATAGAATTAAATCATATGTTGGTCCCAAAATGACCTAGTTTGTGTGTAGTGGACTTTAAACCCCATTTCTCTCTCACTTTGCCCACTTGCTAAAATTTTTCCTTGCAACCACCTGTTAGTCCCCAAATGACCTAATTTGTGTTTGAGTGGATGTTAAACCTTACTTTCATATGATGTTATTATTATATAGTCATTCCATCTCAATAAATACTTACCTGGTTGTACGACACAAGGATCTTCTGGTCAGTCTCTTTCTGGAAACTCCAGTTTCCTCCAACTGCTAAAGACCCTCACGCGCAAGCGAATTATTAAAATAAATTTTAAAAAACATGTGTTGCTCCCGAAATGACCTAGTTTGTGTAGAGTGCACATCCCCTCTCTCTCTCTTTCTCTCTGTTCAGCCTCATGGGTTCTCTCTGGGTCTTTGGGTTTCTCCCCACTGGTGGGAACCATATGTTGGTCCTGAAATGACCTAGTTTGTGTTGATTGAACATTAAACCCAATTTCCCTCTCTCTCTTTCCTACCAATTGCTAAAGTACATGTTCATTTTTCTCTCTCCAGAAATGGCCAACATTAGAGGATTTAGCAAAGGCATCATTAGAGGTAAGATTAACAGTTTCAAAACAACAATAAATTTGAAAAAGGTTCTTTTATATACTGAGCGCCATAGAAAAAGCATCACTTAGTTTTTCGTATAACAAAATGGTCCTGTAAACATATCTTATTTATTTTGCTTTTTATTGTGAACAATATTCAAATGGGAACACATCAATAACAACACATTTGTACACTTATGGACATTTAATCTGTTATCAATAGTACAAAGTCAGACAGATCAAAACCAAAAGTACGACAAAGATGGTTAATCGTCAGTAGCATAAGAGCCAGTGGAGAACACATGCGCTACTGACAATTAACCATCTTTGTTGTACTTTTGGAATTGAATCATTTTTGGGCTGATATTCATTTTAGAGATTCAATTTTGAATATTTTACTGTTTTGCAAGGCATTGCATACCATATTTCATACTCCAAGGCTAGGTTGTATAACTGTCATACTTTTTTTCAACAGGAAGTAAACGAGATGTGGTCAGGCCTAGGTTATTATTCACGAGGCAGACGTCTTCAAGAAGGGGCTAAAAAGGTAGGAAACTATGATACCAGTATTGTGGCCTGTTACTAGACCTTGATTCGTTTCAATTTAATTTGTAACACGAATACTCATGACCGAATTAGCACTTCCAATCTCCAATTTCGTTTATTTGTAGTTCAAAATTTCGTTTTATTTGTCTTCACAACACTAGGACCTGGACATATTCCTGAAGCAATGGCCCGAGAAATCCCTCTCTGACCATTGCTGGAATAGCGTCTGTTTCTTGAACTTATGCAGGAGTGTGTCTATTCTTTCCGTTCAATGAAAGCTATCACTTAAGTACAGCAACATGACAGTCCTTCGTTTCATCTGGGTCTTCCCTAAAACTTTGGACAGTGATTTAAGGTATTAAAACGGTAAAAGTATGTTCGTTTCCAAACAGTATTGTTTACATTTCATTCGACTTGATAGCCTCGTTTTTCACGCAATTAGTTTTACTGCAGTATTCTGCTATGCACGGGTTAATTAGGCATAATAAAATCGTGAGTCATGACGTATACATTATGTAAACACATTTGGTCCAGTATTGGCAGATCGTGATTGGTTGGTAGACGGACTACTGATCAATCAAAATTTAACACAACAATATCCACTCATAATACCTCTAATCAAACGCAACACTGCGCGGAGTATGGGACCTGGAAGAGTTGTTAAATAACAGGCGTTCTAGTTGATGTGAGGAATTAGCTTATGAAACATTCTGTTATGGCCGATTCTTGGCATGCTCTGCATCGAACTGTGAGTAAATCCCTAGAAAGCCCAACGTTGATTGATTAATCACTGTCTAATGTCATAGGGTCAAAAGCCGTCCGGATGACCCCCTGACATGGCCTCCCAATACAACTAGTCAGATCTTCATGTAGTGCAGGCCATCAAAAGTATATAGAAAATATAGATCTTTATTTAATCAGATTTCCATACTTCACTGGCCGTACAATGTTATAGTTACATATAGTGGATGTCGATCGTAGCCATGTTTGCAAATTGGGTTTTGAAAAAAAGGCTGTTTTTCCAGCGTGCAAAATGACCAATGGGTCACATCTAGTTACAGTCATTTTCCATAGCCCTCGGTCCTGACCGGCATATACGGCCGACATGGAACCCATGCTTCAGACATTACACTTAGAAAGGGATTAAGCCTGAATCAACAGGCATAGATAATTCAATACCAGTTATAAATCAAACATTCAGAATTTCTTTCTTCAAGTGCTAAATATAGCTGAGGAATGGGAATTGTAAGAACTCTTCATTCGGCCCGTTGTTATTATTTACATGCAACTCTTTTATCTGTTATATTTCAGGTCGTTGGGGAATTAGGAGGTGAAATGCCAAGAAATGCGGAAGATTTATTAAACCAGCTACCTGGTGTAGGTCGATATACGGCAGGGGCGATCGCATCAATAGCTTATAATCAAGTGACAGGATTGGTTGATGGCAATGTGATACGAGTATTGTCTCGGCTACGGTTAATAGGTGCTGACAGTACCAGTCAAACAAGTATGGATGTTTACTGGTAAGAAAGTTTATGTACAATTCTAACCCATCCTCGGCCTCCCAAGTGATCTCATTCCACTTCACACCACTAACATCTGGGTTCAGTCATTGGGGAGACACATATTTAAATTATCTGCCCTTGATGATTGTGCCATCACAAAAATAATTATATACAAAAAACTGACATAAAAATATCTATCCCATCGAGAAAGATGCCAGCAGAAACCAATCAAAATAGGGTGCCCCACCCTAAATGAATATCTCCAAATATCTCGACAATTACACCACAATACTAATATATTTAGAAAGCCTTAAATCTGTTTCACACATTTATAGTCACTAAATAAATGACCATGCTGTACTTCATAAGCTATGATCATTAAACCATACATAAATAATACTGAAAAATGGTTTGGAGTGGCGTCCATAACATCCAGACACTTTTGAGTAAAAGATAGGTTACGTGCCCTTGTTTTGAAATTAGTCTCGCTTAACTAGTCTACCGATCATTCTTCGTCTAATTGACGGGTCGGGATAATCAAGACTACTTTTTTTACGAAACATGGAACAAGAAATTGAATTTAGAAGCACCAACATCAGGCATCTCAACAATATTTTTAAGAACCTTGTAAAAGTAAAATGAAACTACTGCTTTGATCATATTCTTGCATTACGGATGTTGAGTCAGAGATATTATTTGTACTTAACCAAAATATGCAGCTTCTAATGGTACAGCTAATTTAAAAAATAAAGCGAGCGTAATTTCTAAAGATGCCGTTGTAACCAAAAAGTTAAATATTATTGCTATTCAGAATCGTCAACAATAGATTTTTTACGGCTGTAGTAGTGTTTGGTGTTTTGAACATTTCCGCATGCTGTTGCTATTTATAGCCTCAACGAATGTGCGAGACTGTTAAGGCCCCCGCACACGAGCGCAGTTTGCGTACGCATTTAGCGCCGCACTAAATGCGCACGCATTTGGCGCAGAAATACGGCGCCCGCACACGAGCCGAAAACGACGCTGCGCGAAAGCTACTGCAGCAAGTGTGTCGTTCACGTGACCACCACTCATCCGAAAATGGTACCGTGAGTGAATCGTCGTCGTCGTAATCGTCATCGGAAGATGAAGAAACAGCCCTTGCAGTGTTACTTCTGCCATAAATCGACCATTTTATCCTCTAAAACTGCGTCACTGACGAACTCACTGGGTGCCGCCATTTTGCAGTAGTGATGACGCATGCGCATTGACGACGAATGAAACGCAAATAGCGCTGAGTTGCCCGCACACGAGAGCGCAGTTGGCGCTGCGTCAAAAAATATCAAACATGACAGATATTTGGCGAATGTCAAAATGCGCTCGAAATTACCCCCGCACACGAGCCGAAAATGACGCTGCGCCATTTGCGTACGCAGTTTTCGGCTCGTGTGCGAGGGCCTTTAGAAATCAGTAGTAAGTCATTGAACTAAAACGTGCAGGATCAACGTGTCAAGAACAACTTTTCAGTTGGCACGTGGAGCACCCTAATCAAAATTCAGAAGTTTAAATATATATATATGTATTGGAGTTATCTCCCATCTACTTTCAAATTCCTGAATGTGTTACAAACTTTGAAAAGCTGTTTATGATGGCATAAGAAATATCAGAATGATAAATTTTGAGCAATTACCTGTCCTTTCAGATTTTAACTCTTAATGCTGTACAGAAAAATATTTGCAATGCAAATGAAATAAATTGTTCTACTCCAACTGGGCGAATGAAAATGGACCTACGCCTTTATTGCCACACTAGGATCTGCTTTTGTATTAAGATTTCAACTGCCAAGGATTCTTATATGTGCAAGCAAATGAGTACATGTGACCTCAGGTTTTCGTTCCATCCATACAACTATCCATTTGTGCCTTGCCAGGCCCTTCAACCCGCACCACTGATAAGGGAAAATCACAGGCCCTTCAACCCGCACCACTGATAAGGGAAAATCACACTGGAAAAATCATGCTAAATATTCTCGACCAATACCAGTATCGGACACGGGACATCTAAGTAAGCGTGCTGACATCTTACTCAAGGAATCACCATGACTCTTATTTTTTGCAATGGATTGTTTTCTGTTGCTGATATAGGGCTTAAGAAGCTAGTGATTGAGAGTCATAATAATTTGATGGCATATTTACAAGTTATCCAACGCTCCTTTCAACCAGTTTAATCTTGGGAATGTGAATGATACAAGACAAAGTTCAAAGTAGAATTAATTAAAACTTGGCGCGTTTGTTCATTGAAGCATCAGGTAGAATCCTATTGAATTTCAAAATGAGATGATGATGTTATATTGCAGGCACCATGCCAATAAGTTAGTAGATGTTGATAAACCAGGTGATTTTAACCAGGGTTTGATGGAATTAGGGGCCACAGTGTGCACCCCTAAAACACCCAACTGTTCTGTTTGTCCACTGAAAAAATATTGTAAAGCTTACGCTCAGGTAAGAGAAACTTCTGATTGACTATTGTCGTTGTTTTATTGCACAACTTTTAAGATAAGAATACCTTTCTGTCATAACAGGTTAAATGGGGGGAGAATGAGAGAGAAGCGGAGTTTAACGTCCACTTAACACAAACTCAATGACAGACCTTATGATACAGCGTGAACACATTAACCATTCAGACAATTACCGGCAATTATTAATTAAACATTAATTTACTTATCCAGACTCCCACTGCTAAAGACCACTATGCGCAAGCGAATTATTGAAATAAAAATTAAACCATATGTTAGTCCCAAAATGACCTAGTTTGTGTCGAGTGGGCGTTAAACCACATTTCTCTCTCTCTCTCTCACTTATCCAGACCATAATCAACTCTCAATGCCATCTCTAGCTGGCGATGTTTAGGGGATTGGAATAAATTTTGTGTAGGATAATGAAAGGTAAAAATTTATAATAGGTGAGCAATTTGACGGCAATTTTCAGTATGTTCTGCTTACATTATCTATTTTTATACGCCCACATTGAAATGTGGTCGTATATTGTCGTCGCCCCCGTCCGTCCGTCGGTCTGTCGGTCCGTCGGTCCGGCGTCCACAATTGCTTGTGGACGCTCTAGAGGCTAAAGTTAATATCCGATTGACTTTAAATGTATACACAGTGTTTAAGGTCATGAGACGAAGAAGCCTATTGTTTTTCAGTGATTTTCGATAATAACTACCAGAGTTATGGCCCTTGATCACTTCAAAAAATCTTGTGGACGCTCTAGAGGCCAAAGTTAATATCCGATTGGCTTTTAATTTATACACAGTGTTTAAGGTCATGAGACGAAGAAGCCTATTGATTTTCAGCCATTTCCGATAATTAGTGCCAGAGTTGTGGTCCTTGATCACTTTAAAAAATCTTGTGGACGCTATAGAGGCCAAAGTTAATATCCGATTGGCTTTAAATTTGTACACAGTGTTTAAGGTCATGAGACGAAGAAGCCTATCGATTTTCAGCGATTTCCGATAATTATTGCCAGAGTTATGGCCCTTGATCACTTCAAAAAATCTTGTGGACGCTTTAAAGACCAAACTTATCATCTGATTGACTTCAGATTGAAACACAGAGTTTAAGGTATTGAAACGAACAAGTATATTGATTTTCAATGAATTTTGATAATTGAACAGCTAAATTCATGATTTTAAATGTTTCATGTATATATACTAATTCAATTGTTAGCGTGGGGTAAAACTTTATAAAAAGCAATCAAATTCTAATGATTTTCTGATAATTACATAATGAGTTGTTACTCTTAATCAGTTTTTATACGCCCACATTGAAATGTGGTCGTATATTGTCGTCGCCCCCGTCCGTCCGTCGGTCCGTCCGTCCGTCCGTCCGTCCGTCCGTCGGTCCGGCGTCCACAATTGCTTGTGGACGCTCTACAGGCTAAAGTTAATATCCGATTGACTTTAAATTTATACACAGTGTTTAAGGTCATGAGACGAAGAAGCCTATTGATTTTCAGCGATTTCCGATAATTAGTGCCAGAGTTATGGCCCTTGATCACTTCAAAAAATCTTGTGGACGCTCTAGAGGCCAAAGTTAATATCCGATTTACTTTAAATTTATACACAGTGTTTAAGGTCATGAGACGAAGAATCCTATTGATTTTCAGCGATTTCCGATAATTAGTGCCAGAGTTATGGCCCTTGATCACTTCAAAAAATCTTGTGGACGCTCTAGAGGCCAAAGTTAATATCCGATTTACTTTAAATTTATACACAGTGTTTAAGGTCATGAGACGAAGAATCCTATTGATTTTCAGCGATTTCCGATAATAACTACCAGAGTTATGGCCCTTGATCACTTCAAAATATCTTGTGGACGCTCTAGAGGCCAAAGTTAATATCCGATTGACTTTAAATTTATACACAGTGTTTAAGGTCATGAGACGAAGAAGCCTATTGTTTTTCAGCGATTTTCGATAATAACTACCAGAGTTATGGCCCTTGATCACTTCAAAATATCTTGTAGACGCTCTAGAGGCCAAAGTTAATATCCGATTGACTTTAAATTTATACACAGTGTTTAAGGTCATGAGACGAAGAAGCCTATTGATTTTCAGCGATTTCCGATAATTAGTGCCAGAGTTATAGCCCTTGTTTTTCAGCGATTTTCGATAATAACTACCAGAGTTATGGCCCTTGATCACTTCAAAAATCTTGTGGACGCTCTAGAGGCCAAAGTTAATATCCGATTTACTTTAAATTTATACACAGTGTTTAAGGTCATGAGACAAAGAATCCTATTGATTTTCAGCAATTCCCGATAATTAGTGCCAGAGTTATGTCCCTTGATCACTTCAAAAAATCCTGCGGACGCTCTAGAGGCCAAAGTTAATATCCGATTGACTTTAAATTATACACAGTGGATGCTCTAGAGGTCAAAGTTAATATCAGATTGACTTCAAATTTATACATAGTGTTTACAGTCATGAGACTAAGTCGTCTATCGATTTTCAGTGATTTTCAATAATTGCTACAAGAGTTATGGCCCTTGATCACTTCGAAAAAATCCTGTGGAAGCTCTAGAGGCCAAAGTTAATATCCGATCGACTTTAAATTAACACACAGTGTTTAGGGTCATGAGACGAAGAAGCCTATTGATTTTCAGAGATTTAAAATAATTATTGCCACAGTTATCTCCCTTGATAACTTCAAAAAATTTTGTTACGCTATAGAGGCTAAACTTATCATCCGATTGACTTTAGATTGATACACAGAGTTTAAGGTGTTGAAACGAACAAGTATTTTGATTTTCAATGAATTTTAATAACTGAACAGCTAAATCCATGATATTAAATGTTTCATGTATATACTAATTGTTAGTGTGGGGTAACACTTTATAAAAAGCAATCAAATTCTAATGATTTTCTGATAATTACATAATGAGCCCTTACTCTTAATCAGTTTTTAGTGTATTACAAATGTTTCATTAGCAAAAAAAGTAAAAATATGCGACAACCCTTGTTGACTGCCCGAACGATTTAGCTGCTGTGGGCGTATGTTTCGTTGCCTGGCAACCTATCTTTAGAGTATTACAAATGTTTCATTACCGAAAAAAGTAAAAATATGCGACAACCCTTGTTGACTGCCCGGACTATTTAGCTGCTGTGGGCGTATGTTTCGTTGCCTGGCAACCTATCTTTTAACTAGTATATAGCGCGAACTATCATATCTTTATCTAATTTACCAGATACATCATTGATTAAAAGTTGATTTTATTTGTAGGTAGAAGTTCATAAAGCAGACAATGCTAGTAAATTGTTATCAGATGTTCCAAGGAATGTAAAAACAAAAACGACTGAGGTTCCAGATATTGAATGCTGTATGTATGTAGAAAATGCATGGTGAAAACAAAGCAATGAAACGGGGTGGGGGGGGCTAACGGATCATAAGGTCTGTCAATGAGTCATGTGGTTTGGTTTACAGCCAAATCTGGTATGTGACAAAAAAATCTCTTGGGTTTTCATCTGGTCTTTTGATTTCCTTCAAATTGAACCTAGTTTTGTCAAGTGGATGTTAAACCCCATGTGTGGTTCTCATTGAAAGAGAGAGAATAAGAGGGATGAAATAAAATGAGGTTTAACCTGCTACTTTTCAGAACAGACTCGACCAATGAACATGGGCATATCCAATACTTTATGTCATATGGGAAACTTTGCCTGGACAATAGTGCTGCTGCCTACTCTTAATTCCAAATTCCTACCTTCTGACCTGCCCATTGCTAAAGACCCCTATGTGCAAGCGGATTTTTAATATGAAATTTAACCATGTGTTAGTCCCAAAATGACCTAGTTTTGTCGAGTGAGTGTTAAACTCTCTCTCTCTCTCTCTCTCTCTCTCTCTCTCTCTCTCTCTCTCTCTCTCTCTCTCTCACACACACTCACTATATATAATTATTTTCTTTCCGCTTGTATCTTCATTATTACACAACAAACGGTCAGACTGTTATGTGTCCCCTCCATTATTTTGAAAAGGTAGTGCCTATTTTAGATTGATCATTGCCATGCCCTTCAGAAAAGACAACATGAAATAGCCAGAAATTAAAAGGTTAAATAAATTTGTTTTGGTTGTTTTTTTCAGTAGTTGAAGATTGTTCACTTTGTTTTGATAAAACAGAAACTTGGGATCCCAGGTACAGATTTTTGACATATTTATTAACGATGCATTATGTAAGAGCTAAATTGACCTATTTCAGGCCCTGAGTTCACAAAGCATTCTCAGACTTAAGTTGAGAATTTACTCAAAATTGTTCGCCTTATTGTGACTAAAATATCGCCCTTATAATAAATTTGTGATTTTAATGTATCAAATACACCAATAAGAAACTATGTGCAAAGTTTTGTATTTCTGGATCAAATATATTTCTCATAAACTGTGATTCAAAGTTGAGCAAATTCTCAACTTAAGTCTGAGAATGCTTTGTGAACTCCGCGCCTGGTCTTTTCTTTTTTTAGCTTCAAATGTTATACAAATATTGTTTAGGCATTTCTTCACATGACAAACTGGCCATAATCAACACAATTGCCAGTTAATAATCTAACTTTTTATGAAAACTTCAAATACACAATATCTTCGCTCAGAATAAAGTGAATTTCAATATTTTAAGCAAGAACGGCCAGCTCTTTATCTTTCTAACTCTTACACAATGTATCTTTAGAAAATAGGACTAGCTTTGTAATATTTTTAATTCATTGTAAAACACCTTTTTGAAATGGCACTACATAAATATTCTTTAAAATAATAAATATACAGAATTTTTTTAAGTCTGGTTCCAAATTGTAATGGGGATCGTCTGGTTTCAAATTGACATGGGGATCCCGATGGCTAAGTGGGTAAGATGCTGGCTCGCTAGCCTGGAGGTTTCCCTTGTCAGTGACACAGGACGGGAGGGCCTGACAGGGACAGATATCTAGTTGTTCGGATGGTCCAAAAACCGAGGTCCTGTGTACACATTGGTTTTCACGTAAAACAGATCCATTGGCATTTGGAATTCGATCTGCCTCTCTTCATTATCCCAGTTCCGGAGCAGAACCGTAGGACGTTAAACTCCATTTCGTTTTGCACATATTGGGTTGAGAAGAAAAGTGTGCAATTGAGTCACATGTAGAAATTGACAATTCACATAAAATATTCATGGCAGTTGGAATTCTAAACCTAAGCAGAAACAGATCAGAGCTGTCTGAAGAAATTTCTCCCCCAGATATAAAATACAAATCAAGGCATTAGTTGTGTAGAAATCTTGACAGAAATCTGTCGGATCTTCTCAATTTTCTATATCCAATCTTGGCAGAATATTTTTCCGATGACCATTTTTAAAGCTAACCCAATTTTTTTATGCCCACATTTTCATGTGGACGTGTATAGTTATTGACCCTCTATAGATGTCACATTTTTATCAGATTTTGACGAAACTTAAAATATATGTTAATATCCCAAAGATCTGGGTTTCTTTCGATATATGCAACTATCCTACCCTAACTGAATGTACGAAAAATCCATTTATTTTAGCTTGTGCTCATCTCACCAATTGTTATTGATATATTTAAAGTATTCTGTCAGTTTTTCACAATAATGAGATAGTATTTGGTATGTCACTAAAATGTTTTTGTATATTAATTTAGTTGTTTTTCAGTTGTCAAATATGAATTCAAACACAAACTAAACCGCTGCCTTTTAATTCATATATATCTGTACGTTAAAACTTTGAATTATAACTGGGGTCTATATGGACCCCTGATACCTGCTATGTGATTCTCACAACGTGAACCGACAAGGGTTAAAACCTGTATGTTTTACCTATAAATCTGTATAATTGTAGTTTGGGCGTGATGAATTACCCGAGAAAAGGAAAGAAGAAAGCTGCCCGGGAGGAGAGAACAGTTGTTTGTATTATTAGTCGGACAGATTCTGATAATAATCTTGAATATCTTATAACACAGAGACCACAGAAAGGTATTACATAGATCTATCTGAATTATTGAACTTATCATTGTTAACATTTTTAACAATCTAACTTATGACCAGTGATGGGATTTCAAAACTTTTCTTGTCAGACATTTTTACCGAAAATAAATAACTCTTATTGTTATTCAAAAAGGCAGTTCAGACCACACACAAAAATCATGTATCAAAATATCCAAATTCGTACGAAATAAAAAAAATAGGTGCACCCGTTATTTTGAATATTTAATTCCTGTAAGGTATTCAAATTTATGTCAGTAATATTCCTTCATATGGTAGAATAAAGGCATGCCGACTACTGCCGATCCGTACTATTTAAGATTCTGCCAAAAGTACTGTATTTTCGGGTCATAAGTGGTTATGACTATTGCCATACTGGAATTGACCACCAAGAAGACCGGTTGTATTATTTATTGTTCTTAGATTTTTCTTATTGGTTATGTGAGGGTTGGATGGCCGATTGGTTAGCATATGTGCGCTGTATCATAAGGTCTGTTATTCAGTCAACTGGCATGGTTTCGATTCCCCGGTTGTACGTGGGTTTTCTCCAGACCCTCTGATTTCCTCCCACTGCTAAAGACCCCTATGCACATCGAATTATTGAAATGAAATTGAATCATATGTTAGTTGCGAAATGACCTATTTGTGTTGAGTGGATGTTATACCCCATTTCTCTCTCTCTCTCTCTTATTGGTTTAAGACTGGTCGCATTATTGTCTGCAGGTTTTTGTCTTATTGATTTAAGACAGCTGAACTTACTATTGAAGTGTATTATGCATACCCTTTAATTTGATCTCTGTCTCCAGACTCCAGCTTGATTTATCTGAGCATTCCATATTGGTCCTGTACCTTTAAAAAGAAGAACTATTAAACAAAAATTAAATTATAAAATAAAAAAAAAAATCAATCCTACTTTTTTCAGATTACAAAATATTTATCTTTAAGGATTACTGGCTGGCTTATGGGAATTTCCCTCACAGTTGATAACAGACCAGTCATGTGACATTACAGACACGCTAAATACCAAATATGGTATTGTCTTGTCAGCTGATTGTAAGAGGTTAAAGGTCGGAGAGGTTGTGCATATTTTCTCTCACATACATCAGACATATGTAGTAGAATCTATTAGCCTGACTAGTGATGATGTTAAAGATGAAACTAACGAAGATGGTGTAAAATGGGTCAGTAAGGATGATTTCCTTCAGTCAGCCATTTCAACAGCCATGAAAAAGGTAAAGCTCTTTAAACTGTGGGGGGTTGGGTGGCCTTTTGTTTTGTTTGCTAGACCATCTAGTATATGAGGGGTATACGAATGGTTAGGTCTGTCATTGCGTCAACTGCAGTGGTTTTGATTCCTGGGTTGTATTGAGCAGGGTTCCCGCGGTCCTTGAAAATCCTTGAATATCCTTAAATTTAAAATTTCATTTTCAAGGTCTTGAATATCCTTGAATTTCGCGGAAATAGGAAAATATCCTTGAATTTCAGTTGAGATCCTTAATTTTGTTGGTAATACTGGTAAGTTGATCTAAAAAAACGTTTAGATTATAATTAATGCTGGTTATACTAAACAATAACTCTGACGTATACCTGTCAATCAACTGATCTAAATAAACAGCTGTGTTTTGTCACGTAATAACAAGACAAGCCAATGACATTTACCGTTAGGCAACCAAATACTCTCGCATGACTCCATTGTCCAATTAACAACATACCAGAAGCCACTACACTGACTAATCAATGCATAATAAGGAAAGGGGAAATAACTCTGTTTAAAAAATGGCGGCAGTTTTCCCCGGTGTGCCGAAAGTCGATCTGTAATAATAAATAACAGTTTATGTCTTCAATTATAACGATAGTTGGTAATGTTTTAGTTCTTTTTAAGATGAAAAATTGTAACTTTGGGCTAAAAATGTCCTTGAAAATCCTGGAATTTGACGTATAATTATCCTTGAATATCCTTGAAAAAATGTTTGACGAAGCCGCGGGAACCCTGATTGAGTCATTTGGCGTGGTTTCGAATCCATGGTTGTACATGGCAAGGAGTAGGGTCGCCTGTCCAACCTCGTGGGTTTTCTCTGGGTACTCCGGTTTCCTCCCACTGCTAAGGACCCCTACCGCAAGCGAAATATTGAAATAAAATTAAACCATATGTTAGTCCCGAAATGACCTAGTTTGTGTCGAGTGGACGCTAAACTCCATTTCTCCCTCTCTCTCTCTCTCTCCAACTTTATGGATTTTCTCAGAGCCCTTCGGTTTCCTCCTACTGCTAAAGATCCCTGGGGGGTTGGGATGGCCTAGTGGTTTAGAGTGCTGCGCTTCGACCTCTAGCTGGCCGGTCACCTCTGGCATGCGGCTGTGGTTTCGATCCCTGGTGTGAGCGTATGTGGCATGGAGATAGGGGCACTCCGGTTTCCTCCCACTGCTAAAGACCCTTACGCGCAAGCGAATTATTGAAATAGAATTGAACCATATGTTAGTCCCGAAATGACCTAGTTTGTGTTGAGTGGACGTTAAACCCCATTTCTCTCTCTCTCCCTAAACTAATTATTGAAATAAAATTAAACCATATGTTTATATCAAAACAATGCCAGTTGACTCAATGACTGACCTTGTGAAGCAACACGCTAACCTTTTGACCATTCACCCTCTCAAATATGGATGAATCAGGAGAGCTGATCATGTTTCTGCACTAAAGTTGAAACAATTGTACCAATCAGTTGTTGACATTTAAAATGGAATTGAAGAAATCGTCAAGATAAGATTACTGGAGAACTTTTTATACTGGATACTACTGTTTATAGAGATTGTGAAACAAAAACTAAAATAAATGATGATAAACTAATATGGGTTGTTGAGTGGTAGCTGTCTGTCTAATATTGATGACGCTATTGCATTGAGGGGGGAGGGGGGTAAAGTTAAATGATGATAAGCCAATAAGGGTTACTGTGTGGTAGCTTACTATCTAATAATGCCAACTCTAGTTCATTTGGGAAGGGCTAAAGTTAATAATTATAAGCCAATAAGGGTTACTGTGTGGTAGCTCTCTATCCAATAATGCTGACTCTATTGCATTGGGGGCAGGGGTAGGTAAAGATAAATTATGTTATTGATAAGCCAGTAAGGGTTGTTGTGTGGTAGCTCTCAATCTAATAATGCTGACTCTATTGCATTGAGGATGAGTGGGTGTCTAACTGGTGTAAGGTGTGTGCTTTAGATCGTATGGTCTGCCATTGACTCAAGTTGCATGGTTTCGATTCCGAGCATGTACACGAGAGGGGCCATCTGTCAATCCTAAGGGGGTTTTGCCCGGTCCTCCTGTTCCTCCCACGGCTCAACACCCATATCGAAATAAAATTGAAATAAAATTGAATCATATTTTACCTCTGAAGAAATGAACTAGTTTCTGTTGAGTGGACACTAAACTCTCACAAAATTATTGTTAGTATAATTCCATCATGGTTGTATAATTCCAGGTATTTAAAGCTTATGAGAAGTCTTGTGACTCTTCAACATCTTGTAACAAGGTAAATTTTTACTTTATAGTACCAAAACTGATATTCTAGTATTTTTACTCAATTTGATTAAAACACAGATCCTTTTTCGTTTTGTTTTTTATAGTTCAAAATTTCAGTTTTCTTGACTTCACTACACTAGGATCTGGAGAGTTATTATACTACGGTCGTTTCGGTTTAAGTGAGGGATTAGCCAATAAAACGATCTGTTATGGCAACTTCTTGGCGTGCCATGTGCGGAATTATGGATAACCTACTAGAAACGTCAACGCTGATTGATTAATCAATGTATGCCGTCATACATAAGGATCAAATGCCGCTCGTAGGACCCCTGACACGACCTTACAGTACAACTTGTCAGATGTTCATGTAGTGTAAACCGTGGAAAGTATTAAAAAAAAAACCTGATATGAAATATAGATCTGGTGGTTTAGTACATATGCTGATGAAGTGTAGTATTTCATACTTCTAGATTTCAAAAACTTTAATATGAAAAAAATGAAATGTTATGGCTAACAACATAGTATTATTTATTAGAAATTAAGAGCAATATATCACAAAAGATTTGTTGATTTCGCACAAAATTTGTTTCTTACTGGTTGTGAATGTGTACTGTTAGACTGATTATGAGAGGTTTTGATAAAGGTTATGGGGGTTTGATTTCAGGGCCTAAAGAGGAAAAGAGATAAAAGTCAAGATACAGCAGATCCAAAAAAACAAACTTCATTAAATTCTTTTTTTATAAAGAAGTAAATATTTTTGTTCATTTTAAACAACACCATATCACGATTTTCAAAACCACATCAGCTTTATATATCCTACTTCAACGTAATCACTAGCTATATCCTTTACCACACTTATTATCATCAAACGTATCACCACATCATCATCATCATTACCACCTTATCAGCACAGCATCATTACCACCTTATCAGCACAGCATCATTACCCACATCATCATCATCATCATTAACTTTATCACCACCTATATATCTTCATCACCACATCATCACAACCTTAACCGAATCCTCACCATTAACCTAATCACCACCTATAACACCACATCATCATCATCAACCATATCACCACATCATCATCATCATCACCACATCAGCATCTTTAACTATATCACCACCTATATTGTCATCACCACATTATCATCGTTACCCTAATCACCACCTATATCTTCATTATTGAAATCATCCTTTTCACCATATCAACATCATCATTGACATAATCGCCACCTATATCATCATCATTAACCTTATCAAAATTTACCTTATCAACACCTATATCATCATCACCACATCATCATCATCATTAACTTTATCACCACATCTCATCATCATTAACCTTATCACAACATCATCATCATCATTAACCTTATCACCACATCATCATCATTAACCTTATCATCATCATTATCCTTATCACCACATCATCATCATTAACCTTATCACCACATCATCTTTATTATCCTAATCACCACATCATCATCATTATCCTAACCACCACTTATATCTTCATCACCACATCATTATCCTAATCACCACTTATCACCATCCACATTTTCATTGTCAGTCAGTCTTATCATCTTTCTAATCATCATCTTCAACCCAGGCCTACCCATATTATCATCCTAGTCATCAGAACACCATTACCTTTATCACCACCAGGATTCTCATCACCACATCAACAACGTAATCATCATATCAACATCACCACTAAGATCTTCATCACCACATCAACAACCTAATACCACATCATCATCACCACATCATCTTTAAAACATGATTATTTTTGATTGTTAAATTACTTTAATGATTATCACCATAGTGCTCACTCTAGGATCATTATTTACTAAGCTTATGGAAATAGATTATATTTCCATATGGACGTATATCGCCCCTGCATGTATGACAGTCGGTTCACATTTGTTTGTGGACTCTCTTTAAATGTCAAAACTTCTATCCGATTTTAACAAAACTTATAATATTTAGATTCCAAAGATCTTGGTTCATATCGATATTGTTATGTATGATACATATGTATTTGCATGTATCAGACTATAGCTTAATGGATTATGGTCCCTGATTGTATGAAAAATCGATATTTGTTTTAGCTTGTTCTATGTCCATCTGCTGCAAAATGTGAGCGTATCTTGCATGGCAACGGCTTGTAATGCACATGATTATGAATGTATTAATATTTTAAGTTTATACTTAGTATTATGTATATGATTATGCATGTATTAATATTGTAAATTTATACTAACTAGTATAATGTATATAATATGAATGTATATAAAATTGTAGATTATATTACTAGAATATATTGTGTATTAATATTGTAAATTTATACTTTATAGAATATAATATAACTGATATGTATGTATATAATATAGTAGATTATATTACTAGAATATGATGTAGATACTATCTATGTATATGATATTGTGGATTTACATTTACTAGAATAAATCAAAATATATTTTTACCTTGAAGTCTCACTGCATCACTTTAGCCCAATATGAATCCCGTATTGTGATAGATTGGTCACTAATAAAAACATCGGTCCAAAAATTGTTCAGTGTTGACAAAGATATGTTGTATTGTATTGAAGTGAAATGAAATGGGGTTTAACGTCCTACTCTTTTGGGAGAACGCTAGATCGGCGACGGTCCTACGCATTTTTGGCACATATACCGTAATATATAGATTGTGGGTTAGGGTTAGGGTAAGGGCTAGGACCTGTAGATTTGGTCAAAGTCCCGAGATATAAACAGGGCTAGCCCAAACCCTAACCCATGATCAAGCCTAACCCTTACCCTAACCCACAATTCACATATGACGTCACAATTTGCGTAGGACCGTCTCCGATCTAGCGTTCTCCCTTCGCTTCTTGTATTGAAATTTCATCATCTATGCTGACGACTGTTTAATAAGCCTAGCCATTTTGTTGTTGGCGAGCAGAGTCGTTGGGGCCTGTTGCTATTCCGATTTAATCCAAGACATGAGATTGTTTAGCGTTGGTGTTTTGATTTTGTTTTACTTTGCGCGTAGGGGGCTGTACGGGCAAAAATCCCTCATAGCTCCCTGCATGGGGTATGTCTGGCTTCATTAGCTAAGTGGGTGCTGAAAAATGGGGACGTTAAACCCCATTTCATTTTATTTCAAACATAGACCATAGCATCAATAGATAGTCAGACTAGCAACCGGTTTAATATTTACATGAGATATGACAGCTGCAGAAAATACGAGAACATTTTACTATCAATATCTCTTGTGTCCCAAACAAAAGGGGATAGCCGTCTCCCAAACCATGTCCTTGACCATGGGTCAAGGGTCAGTAATTGAATTCAGGTATTGTTACAAGCACGTCTGTTTGCTTAAAGGGCCGCTGCCGCCCACGCTCCACTCAAAGAGAAGAGAAAAGGGGAGTGAAAATAAGAACGGCGTTTAAAACTGGCAATCCGTCCAGTGAACGACTAGAATCTTGTTAGTCGTGCATGTGCGAACCGGTTCCTTCCGCATTAAACCGCGTCGCTAATGTATTTATCTGGCTCCCCGGTTTTATATGCTTAACTTAAGTCAAGTGGCGTTATTTCGATCCCAAACTTGGACGTGACAAAGTATAGTCGCCTGTTTAACTTTGGGGAATTTATACACACCCCCCCACACCCTCACTTCTAAAGCCCCCTGCATACGAGCAAATTATTGTTCAGTAATATTTATGAAACTATAAAACTAAATGTACTCTCTCTCTCTTTCTCACTCACAAACTTTAAAGTTCAGTTTATTTATTATGTCACCAAAACTACCTCGGATTGTCATACCATCCAAATGACTAGACGCCAAACCGTTCCTGATGTATTCGACCAACGCAGTTTCAAACACCTTGACTTAACCTTGGTATTATAGAAGTGTTCCCACGCTTGTACTTGACGAGGGTAGTTCGTGTTGTTTTTTAACCCATCTTCATACGGGTTTTTGAATATGATTACATTTCGTTGGATTGGGCGGGAAAGAGCGGGGGGGGGGGGTATCTGATAATCTGATACACCATTTGCTCTCACTACCATAACAACGAATTAATAAAATTAATAAACAAATTTTATCTTGACCGTAATTCTACTCAGAAAAATTGAATTCGCTCAATTTAGTATTCTTCTCCAAATGTTTTTACCTATTTGCTTATGTAAAGATATTTTATCACGTCACGAGCTTTAATTTTGAACGATATTATGGGATGTATTTTGATATCAGATTAGATTTAGATATAAATGAAATAAACAGGGGGAGATTCATTCTTTTATCGTTAATCAAACGAGCGAATAATGCGGGGCCCTGTGTTGTTCCGCTCGGTTTCAATCGACCGGAGTCTCGTGACATGACCAATAATAGGGGTGTGTTATCAGTTGGGATAAGAGGCATGTCGCCTTGACCAACAGCCATAGTATAAAAACAACCCAGGTCACTTTTAGTTCGTCATACTTCATTTTATTATTCATAAATAACGGATAAACCGAAATCATTCTCATCGAATTTGTAGATGAAAAAATAACGGGAAACTGAAAAAGTGTTTAGTTTAGTTACAGACGCAGAAATAACTGAGGAACTTCGTAATAGGAAAAAAAACTTTTAAATTTGTGCATTTAATTCATAGATGTAAATATAAGTGAGATTGAGAAGAAACAGAAAACATCGTCATAGAAAAAAACTTTAATTTGTTTTGTTCATTTAATTCATAGATGCCAATATAAGTGAAAAACTGAAAACAACGTCACAAGAAAAACAAGTTAAGTTCGTTTATAAATTCAGGATTAACGGAGGGTTTGAGATCATCGCACAGAAAAAAAACACGTTAATTTCTTAAACACGTTCAAATGCAGGTGCAGAAATAACAGAGGAACTTAATAAATCGTTACAGAAAAAAAAAACGGGTCAAAATTTCAATTAATCGTGCAGAAATAACGACAGACCGATTATTGTTTTCTTTATTCGATCCAAGAAAACAGCGTATTGTTTGTTTACGGTTGTTAATAAAAGAAAAAAACTATCCTTCATAGATTCAAAACTAACGATATAGACCGGGCAATTAAAAAGAGTCAACAAACGTGTTTGTCTATTTTTTTATTTTTTTTTTTTTTTTTGACCAATGAACTGGAAATCTTTAATATGAATAACAAAATGGCTAAACGAGTTGCTGTCATTGGTGCAGGATGCAGTGGGTTGACGGCGGTAAAGTCTTGTTTAGAAGAACATTTTATACCCGTGTGCTTCGAGCGCGAAGATGATATCGGGGGACTGTGGAATTATAATGAAGTTCCTAAAATTGGTAAAGGAAGCATTTACAGTAATCTTGTAATCAACACCAGTAAAGAAATGATGGCATTTAGCGATTTTCCAATTCCTGAAGATTTCCCGCCATTTATGCCACATGCAGACGTGCTACGCTATTTCAGGATGTATGCCGACCATTTTCATCTTTTACCCTATATACATTTTCGTACGTCTGTTGTGTACATCCAGCAGACGGTCGATTACCAGGAAACCGGTAAATGGATCGTAAAATACCAGAAAGAATCGCAGGAACCGGTGCAAGAAGTCTTCGATGCCGTCATGGTTTGTTCGGGGCATCACTCGGTTCCATTTATTCCCAAGTTCCCAGGAATCGACAAGTTTAAAGGAAAAAAGCTTCACTCTCATTCATATCGTGAGGCCAGCAAGTTTAAAGGAAACAACGTTGTTATTGTTGGTAAGTTTCGTATATCTTAAATCTTTTTAATTATGTGCTTTGTTTTTTGCATGGTTTGGGGTTATTTTGTGATTATTTTTTTGTTTTGTTTGGTTGTTTCGCGTATCTCAAAATCATTCTTGCATGTGCTTGTTTTGGTTGAGTTGAGTTTTTTTGTTTGTCCTTTTGTACTAACAAATTAAATGAAATAAAGACGGGTATACGGACATAAGTACTAAGACCTACTCTTATATCGAATTCCAACTGCCAAGGGATTTTTAACGTGCATGTCAATGTGTACACAAGTCTTCTGTTTCTCGTCCCATCCCAGTGATTGGAAACTGTTCCTGTCCACGCCCTCCCCGACACTGGTTAATAGATTAAAGAATTAACACCCAATCTCCATTGATTTCCAGCTGTCAAGGAATGACTGAATGAATGAAATATGGTTTAATGGCAGCAGCTATCTAGTTGTTCGGCTAGGACGAAAAACAAAGGTCCTGTTGCAAGTTGGAATTCGATATAATAGTAGAACATAGTGCCGCTGCCCGGGCAAATTTTCACTAGTAGCTCACTGTATGGCGTATGCATGTCTTTAAAATCCCAACCGATGCAGAAAAGTGGGTCGTTAAACCACTTTTTCATGTCATAATAACGAACAACAAATATTTACTTTATATAAAAAAAACCATTTCGAACGTGTTGGTAAACAACGAAAGATTCAACACACTAACACAGTATTCCTACTGCGCAATAATTGCTTCTATAATAGGTAATACAATATTTGGATCAGCTCGTGTGTAAGAAATATGTTAAATTCACGACAACAAATTAATCGCTTTATTCCAGTTCGTCAATTTGTCATTTGTTGTTATGTTTTGGGGCTCGTTCGCCCCGAGGACAGATTCCAATCTAACTACGTCGCGTTCCGTCATTTAAAATAAAACAAACAGTCGTACATTGGGCCCGATATAGTTTTAATTTGTATTCTTGGCAGATCGTTGGTTATCTCCGCTGCTAAAGAACCCTAAGCGCAAGTGAATTGTTGAAATAAAATTGAACCATATGTTAGTCCCGAAATGACCTTGATTGTGTCAAGTGAACGTTAAATTCGATTTTTCTCTAAATATATCTCATAGAAGAGTAGGCCGTAAAGCCGCTGCCTGGGCGAAATTGATCAAGTAGCACTGTCTGGTGTATGACCGTTTTCATTCTCCCGGTCTGTGCATAAAAGTTGGACGTTAAACCCCATTTTTTTCATGTCTTGCCAGACTAAATTAATTTCAATAATAGTATATGTAAATATTTCCTTAAGATGTACATACATGATGCAAGAGCAAAATCTGTCTATTGTTGGTCTATCTTAAGGCCTGAAATGTTATATAAACTATTAATTAAACATTAATAAACTTATACAGACTCTCGATGTCATCTCTAGTCTACGATATTTACTGGATTAGAATCCGATTTGCGGCTCAACTTTCATTCATGATTTAATCATGAAATGGATAATCGAGACTAAGTTTTTTTTTATGTACCGACTTTAGTAATGATCGAGGCTAGATTTTTCATTGTACCGATGATCGAGGCTAGGTTGAAAATTCAATCGCGAATTCTCGGTTCAGAGTGGATCAATATGACTGAACTGAATTTTCCTGCAAATAACCTTTACATTATCTTTTTTTTAACTGTTATAGTGAGAACTGCCAGCTCTTTACCTAGTCTTCCATAATGTATCTTTAAGTAAACATAATTATCATGTTAGACTTTTGCGTTTCTCACAAAGTAGCTAAAAAGAAAATTAAATTGGTTCAAAATAAAAGCTCTGTTGATTGAAATATCGGATTAATTAATATAAATTCCAGTTTTTGACTTAAACTATGAACGATTGGAATGCAGTTAATAACACAAGCTACGGGTTAACCCAATTCAATAATTTATCCGCTCTCTTTAAAAAAAATAATCTAAATTCTAAAAAAAAAGGTTGAATGGCCTACTACCTTTTGAAGACGGACACAGGCCACGGTGTACCATAGGAGACATTTTGCCCGGGCAGCGACGCTATGGTCTGTTCTTATTTCGAATTCCAACTGCTAAGATTTCTTTTACATACCGTGGTATTTGTTTTTATTTATGAATATGAATATATTGCTGTGATTTACATGTATTTTATTTTGTCTCGAATAATTCAACATATTATTATGTTTGACACAATATAGCCCGGTTGGAGCTATTTTACATGCACGCGGTAGGCTACCACAGTTGTTTTCCCTTCCGAACGACTAATTTTAAAATAAAAATAATCATCAACGACTTTAAACGAATTGCATCAATTATTTATGGGCGTGGTTTCCCCCAGACGGCAGGCCTGACAAGGACAGCTGTCTAGTTGTTCGGATGGGACAAAAAACTGTGGTCCCGTGTACAAATTGGTGGGCACGTAAAAGATCCTTTTGCATTTGGAATTCGATATTAGAGTAGGCCGTAGCGCCGCTGCCCGGGCAAAATTTCACCCATTGCACACTGTATGGCGTATGCCCGTCTTCATAAGCACAGTTTAGGAGCAAAACAATAGGACGTTAAACCCCATTTCATTTCATTTTACGAATATATGACATGCGGATTTAACCCGGGCAACTTGACCTTAATTTATGGTCTGAAAAAATGGCGACTGGTCGTAATGATATTATAAAAGTTGATAAAATCAAATATTTTAACTTTATCTGATCGCGAATTAAACCCGTGACCCACAGACAGGCCTATCACCTCAGATGTGACCTGTATTCAAATTATTTTTCCACTTGCTAGGTCAAGTGGAAAACGGGTCAAAGTGTCTGGTTAGTTATCAATGAATGACTTGTAAAATCTTCTCGAATCGCGATCTTCACACGATGGCTTGCTTGCTTCATTAGACCGCCTCAATTGATAATCTTCCTTCATTGTGGCTAGTTCTCTTGACAGAAATCTTTAATTTTACATTTTCTTTAATTTTGGTAACATTAACAGCAGTGAAATATGACGTCATTATTTTGAATTGTCTGTTGATGTCGCGTAATTTATCATGTCCGTTTTTTCTTGAATTGTCTATTGGCGTCGCGTAATTTATCATGTCGGGGTTTTCATCCAATACATTAGTATCACAATTAAAGACATTAATGCATTGAAGTTTAGTGATTGAAGTCCAAAAGGAATGAAATGTTCTGCACCAACTGGGCTATAACGAGGACGATTGAAATGAAATGATCTGGGGTTTAAAGCGACAATAAATCTATCCCAGTCACATAAATAACCTTCATTAATGGTGGTTTGGATTCCCCGGTTCTACGTGGCAAAGAGAAGGATCGCATGTCCAACCTCGTGGTTTTTCTTTGGGTCCACCGGCTTCCTCCAACAGCTAAAGACCCCCTACACACAAGCGACCCCCTCTCTCTCTTTCTCTGAGAATATATATTGTGTTATTATGTTCACCAGGTATTGGTAATTCAGCTGTAGATATCGCTGTTGATGTATCCAAGGTCGCCAAACAGGTAATATTTTAACACATCAGGGAATAGGGTATTAAAATAAGTACAATGCACCATTCTCTCCGGACCAGTAACGTCTTCTGTAAACAATGCAAGCGCCATTGAGCCTATGATTGACGCCACGTGGTGTGACGTCACATGTTGAAGCTAGCCATATTTTACAGAGATATAAGAAGACTTTTGCAATTCTCTTTCGTAATTCTCTGAAAATCAGAAAGAAATATTGCGTCCTGTGGATATATAGTTTTATTAAAGCAGCGGGTTTTGTTTGGCATAACATCAGTATGAGCCTGATTATTTTCTTTCGTTAAGCGGTGGTACGAATTCCACACGATGAAACTTAATAATGTGTCGCAAAAATATGGCGGTCAAAACAAACACAATATGTCGGTCAAAAAAAAAAATGAAATGAAATTCAGTTTAACGTCCTACTTCTATACTGGGCTAATGGCGACGGGCCAGGGACGGATCCGGGAATTTTTGCAAGAGGGGGTTTCCCAGGTTTCTGTTACGGAAATCTGCCATCATCGTCTTTAAATTACATAGGCATACATACAAATTGAGCTCTTTAAACAGAGAAATCATTTTTATACTGATGTAGGATCACTTTGTGATGTAATTTCATTGATGCACGGCATTATTTTTTTTTTCATGTAGCTGAGGCCCCACCCCCCTCTGGATCCGCCCTGTGGGCATGCACCATACAGTGTACTATGGGAGACATTAGGCCCGGAGGACTGTCAAGGGTTAAACCCCATTCCATTTCGTTTTTCGTGTGGTTTTTCAGGTGTTTACGAGTACGAGGAGAGGAGCTTGGGTGATAAGTAGAACAGGATTATGGGGAATTCCCGCTGATCTTCTGGCCAACAACAGATTTGTCTTCTCCTTACCTAGAAATATTCTGCAGTGGTTGGTGGAGAAAACAGCAAATCTACGTATTGATCATAAACAGTATGGTCTCGAACCTAAACATGGGTAAATATCAATCGGATTAAGATATGGATTTATATTTCGTTTCGTTTTTTATACTTTCGAAGGCCTACAGAACATGAAGTGGTAGTTCACGTCAGAGGTCAAACGAGCGGCTTTTGGCCCAATAATTTATCAATCAGTGTTGACGTTTCTAGTGGTTTACCTACAGCTCCGTGCATTAAAAGGCCTAGACGTCGCCGTTACAGACCGTTTCATTGGCTAATCCCTCTCATCATCCAGAACACGTCAATGATAACAACTCTTCCAGATCCTAGTGTAGTAAAGATAAGTAAAACGAAATTTTGAACTATGAAAAACGAAACGAAATAGGATCTGTGTTTTAATCAGATTGCGGTAATTATATAATATAGGTCAACACCGTGTGATCGGTTCATGGAACATCTCATACCATTTCTTGTTTCAGATGATATAGTTCAACAACACGTGGTGGTCGGTGCATCTCATTTGATATCATTTCTTGCTTGAGATAATATAGGTTAACACGTGGTGACGGGTACAGGGAGATAGAGAGAAATGAGGTTTAACGTTCATTCGACACAAACTAGGTCATTTCGGGACTAACACGTTGTTCAGTTTTATTTCAATAAAAGTCACGAGATTGGACAAGCGACCCTGATATTGTCATGTACAACCAGTGCATGGAACATCTGATACCAATTCTTGTTTAATATGATATAGGTCAACACATTACTAAAGTCGGAACGATAAAAATATATTCTCGATGATCAATTTCATGATTAAATCATGAATGAAATTGAGCAGCAGATCGAATCGTAATCCAGTAAATATCACAGGCTAGCGATGACATCGAGAGTTGATTAATTAATATCTAATTAATGATTTGGAAAACATTTCAGGCCTAAATAAAGACCTACAATAGGCAGATTTAGCTCTTGCATAATGCATGTTTAAGGAGTTCAAATAGTAAATCAATAATGCTGCTTACTGTAATGTGATCATATGCAGATGACTCATCCAGGATTCAACAACGTTCTTGGAGATAAGTTGTTTACGGTTACACCACTAAGCTATTTCTTTGAATTGGACATCTGTTTTTTTTCTTGAAACCACGTGGCCTAAAAAGTACACATCTATTGTTCGAACACTCGACTCTGTGTACACGGGACTTCGTTTTTTGTTTGTCCCATTCAAACGACTATAGGCCCACGTTGTTCCTTGCCAGGTCCTCCGTCCTACACCAACGAACTTTCAATAAAGTAATATTGGTCGTTTTGTATTGTTCGCCTTCGTTACAAGCCAGTCAATTCTGATAACGTTATTGTCATTTGAAGTTTGTATTCATTAGTATTTCTTCCACACTGAAATCTTTATGTCATAGAGTGCATGAAAATAATAATTCATGCCACATGGTTCGTCTGCAAATAATTATTTATGCACCGCAGATTTGAATATACATACGACGTTTCGCATAATATCGCTGTATCTATTGTAGAGCACTTGGTGCCCACCCAACTATCAACGACGAACTGCCATTCCAGATGTTAAATGGTAAAATTCGAATCAAACCAAACATTGTGCAGTTTACAGAAGATGGCATCATGTTTGAAGATGGATCGTTTGAGAAAGTGGACGCCGTGATTCTAGCAACTGGTTACGATTATCAAGTAAAGTTTGTAGACGAGAAGGTCTTGAAGATCGAGAACAATCGAGTAGACTTGTTCCAATATGTCTTCCCCCCGGATTTAAAACATCCTACATTTGGTATGATTGGTTTGGTTCAGTCTATTGGCGCTGTGATGCCCGTGGCTGAAATCCAGGCCAGATGGTTTATTCAACTGTTAAAAGGTAAGCGCATGCGCTCTCGATGTTAGGCTCGCTCACCCGCTCTTGCAGGGGTGCTCGGTTTCTTGCCTAGTTGAATCCTCGTTTTAATATCATGGTACGTACCAATTTTATTACATCTGCGAATTCAGTATGTTCATTGCTAATTTTCTAACAGAGATCTAAAAAAGCGGAGATGGGTGGCTCATTGACTAACAAGGAGAGAGAAATGGGATTTAACGTCCACTCGACTCAAACTAGTTCATTTCGGGACTAACATATGGTTCAATGTTATTTCAATAATTCGTTTGCGAGTAGGGGTTGAACAGGCGACCCTACTCCGTCTCACGTTCAAGTGGGAATTGCCACCGCATCACTTGACTCCATGACAGATCTGGTTCAACGCGCATGCGTTACAGACCTGGTTTGCGTTAACCATTCGGCAACCCAGCCCCCTCACTAACAGGGATGTCCTAGATTTGCGTTCCCCTTTATTCAAATGGAATGTAAAGCCCATGTACTCGTTAACATGCACGCAATGAACCCCGTTGTCCGGTCAAAATTTTCCTCATCGTACAGTGAGTGCATTAGCACAGTAGGACTTTAACGATTTTTCAGAAACTGTGAGAAAGTTGGGATAGTTCTATCAATTCCTTAATTTACAATGAAAAGTGATTTATAATTGCTACATACATCATTCAAAGGATGACGTCACATCTTCATTTCTATCCATTTTTTTTATCTTTTTAAGGCAATATTCAATTACCCGATCGTAACGTCATGTGGGCTGATATTCAATCCAAGATGATTGAAATGAACGGAAGTTACGTCAGGTCAAGGCGTCATACGATTCAGGTAAATTGTGATTTATTATCCACGACACTAGCTCGACATTTTGAATCACCAATCTGTATTTCAATAATTCTCTTGCGCGTAGGGATCTTTAGCAGTGGGAGGAAACCGGGGGATCCGGAACCCACGAGGTTGGACAGGCGACCCCACGCCTTGTCACGTACAGACGAGGATTCGAAACCACGCCAGTTGATTCAATGACAGGCTTTATGATACAGCGCGCATGTGCTAACCTGTCGGCCACCCAACCGCCTTGTGAATTAGCAAGATTTAATTACTTCTGCATTGTCTTGTAGGTTATAGCATATATTTATTTATTGTTCATTACGACGTCGTGAAGTGATTTTGAAATGTTTACCGTGTATTTCCACCGTACCGTAACAACATCATTATTGATTGAAATTAATCAATATTGAATTCCAATTTGTGTTTATAATTTCGAATATTATGGATACTATTAAGTTAAAGGTTTAAGATTGTCAAGAACATTTAACAGGATTGCATACTTGATAACTGAGCCTAAGGTATACGTCTGGTTTCCACTGCAAATGTTTTATAGACGTTATGTACTTAGAGGAACTTTTTTTATTATTATTTATTGCCCTTAAGGTAACCAGAATATATTTTTCTTGAATAAAGTTGTATTTTTTTTTTTTTTCTTTTTTGATTTTAGGCGTTTTGGGTGGAATATATGGATACTATAGCCTCGTATATCCAGTGTAAACCAAACTTCTGGAAAACTATGATACGCGAGCCAGACTTGGCAATCAGATGTCACTTTGGACCATGTGTTCCAGCTCAGTACCGTTTATCTGGACCCAATACGTGGCCTGGAGCACGGAACATTATTTACAACTCTTTCTCCCGGGCCACGAACGCAACCCCCACTAAACACGGCCCAGTTGAACATAATTTAAAAATGGAGAGCCCGAGATTGATGACGTTGTTAGTGCTATTGTTTGTGTTTGTTGCTTGGTTCACTAAAAGTTTAATATGAAATAAATAACTGGTTATTGAGTTCTAACATGTTGACAGTTACAACAATGTTACTGATTACAACATATTGTGTGTTACTGATTACAACATATTGACAGTTACAACAAATAACATGTTACTAATTACAACATATTGTATGTTACTGACTACAACACATTGACAGTTACAACAAATAACACGTTACTAATTACATCATATTGTGTGTTACTCATTACAAAATATTGACAGTTACAGCTAATTATATCTTACTAATTACAACATAGTGTATGTTACTGACTACAACATATTGTATGTTACTGATTACAATATTATATTGACAGTTACAGCAAATTATATGTTACTAGTTACAACATTTTATATGTTACTGATTACAAAATAGTGTATGTTACTGACTACAAAATAGTGTATGTTATTAATTACAAATTATTTTTGTTACTGATTACAATATATTGACAGTTACAACATTTTATGTGTTACTGATCTTTCACGATTGTTTACTCCAACGATTTCCTACCTTGGCTTTTCTATGATTTGACCAGAACGTTATCTACTTAAAAGTACATTATCGTACGTTTTAGATTCGGGGATATCTACGGGGTGTCGCGGTTACCCACGGTTCGATCCCAGTGTTGGCAGAGAAACCTCATTGAGACTTTCCAATGAGGTTTAGGAATAGCGTCACATTTTCAGTGGAAGCAATGGCCCGAGAAATCCCCCTCTTCCCATTGCTGGATTGGCTTCTGATACTTGAACTTTTGAGGGAGTGTGTCTATTCTTCCCGTTCAATCAAATCTGTCACTTGAGTACAGCAACATGACAGCCCTTCGTTTAATCTGAGGCCTTCCCTAAAACTTTGGACAGCGATTTAAGGTATCAAAAGCGGTGAAAGTCTTTTCGTCTACATACAGTATTGTTTACATTTTATGCGTGTCACGCAAGTAGTTTTTCTGCAATAGTCTGCTATGTACTAGTTAACTGATGTTTTCTGGGGATTTTCTGGTGAATAACCGCTCAGATATGTCGTTTATTGGCAAACTATTTTTACATTTAAAATCGGCATGGTGTCACAAAAGAAACTCATTCTAGCGTTTGATATATGGCGAGTAATCAATCGCGCGTAATAACATCGGAAATAACAAAGTTTGACAATTGGTTAAAGCCCCTGTCACACCAAACTAGTTCTCACCACACGCGCCAGTAAAGTAGAAACATTTCAAAAATATTATTAGGCCTAAGCTGTATGACTAACTGTAATGCTTAAAGACTGTTACGACCATGTGGTCTGAATCCCATTTCTGATTCAAGGGCAAATAACTCGCCTGTAACCGATAATCTTTCAGTCGATATAATAATAATACCAAAGTTTTGGAACAGTTGGAATTAAATAATTGGGGTCAAAGTTCACTACTCTAGATTCCACCAACCAGTGGCAATATTCACTAAATCGAGTCTACGATGACGTTTGTAAAATTATCCACGTAACTGTGGTTCTCAGTAGGCTACGTCCCAACTAGTTGGGGAGTGGGGCTATGAAACCAGGGATGAAGCCTGGAATCTCATTGCTTCATCTCGCAACAGGAGACTCCTATGCTATCATGCATATGTTTTCCGGGAAGCAAGAAACACAATATGCTTTTCTATGGCTTTTTTCCATAACTTAGTGAGAACTAGATTTGTGTGATTGGGGCTTTATGTAGAAATCTGACCGTTTGTAATAAATACTAATGATTCTTGTTCACGCTGATTTAAGCCCCGGGGGCACTGCAGAAAACCAATACGAAAAGACGTCTGAATTACATAAAAACATTTATTATCAGACAAATATTATATGGTTTAACGTTTCTAAATCTTAAGAATTTGTTAAATGGCTTACGTGGCTCTATTCTTTTTACCTTAAAATAGACGCAATTGGGTCTAAAAGCACATATTAGTGAAAGATATATATATAAAGTGATTTATATTCAGTTTGTTAAACCAGTATTGAAATTTCTTACCAATTCGCTAATATATGAAATAAATCAACTTTAGATACATTCATATTAGATTATTACATATGTGCTTTTAGAACCATTTTCATCTATTTTAAGGTTCCACAGAATGGCGCCATACGAACGATGAGATCCGTGTCTGCGTGTTGCTAACATATATTAAACAGCAAAAGAAACGCCAGTACGATTTCAAAATCAGAGAGACACTTTAATCAAATCATTCTAGAAAAGGCCCTACTAAATGGATCAAAGCAATGTTTTTGAACAGTATGTTGACGCATTAGTGATTCATTCATCACAATTCCAAGTCATTACGAAAAGGTTTAGCGTCTGTACACAGTTTACACATTAATATCTAGTAGTGTGTCCACCGCAAGTATCAATAACAGCAGCGCGACATCTGTACATGGAGTGGACTAGGCGATTGATGAACGCATTGGCACCTGGAATCACACTCTCAGAAAAGCCTGGCGCAATCCATCGGCTGTTTGGTCTCGGTACGACGTTATTAAGTCTCCGCTGAATTTCATCCCAAGGACTGGTCAGTGCATAATGTTGACGCCGTTCTGTTGTAGAAAGTTCCGAGTATAGCTCTGGTTGTATGGGCGTTGTCGTGCTGGAAAACGTTGCTTTGATGACGTGCGAAATGTGGTATGACGTGGGGTTTGAGAGCTCAATCGATGTACATAAGCGCACTGCTGTGATGCCGTCTCCTCTCCCTGGACCAAGATTTTGGAACACCACAGGACCCGCTCTCTGGTTCAAACTGATTCTACCCCAAACCATTATGCTTGAACCTTCCCGATGAGTCTCGTCCATGATACATTGGTCAGAATAACGCTGGCCACGTCGACGCCATATTCTGGTCATGTCATCTGCAGTTGATACGCAATACCGACTCTCATCTGTGAACCGAACAGTTATCCATTGACTATGTCGCCAGGTCTGGTGTTGGTGGGCAAGCAAACGGTAAGCATTTTTTACCGTCCACGGAGCCTGGTCTTATGACGTCATATGTGGATTGTGGGTTAGGATAAGGGTTAGGATAAGGGCTGTGGCCTGCAGATTTCGTCACAGTCTCGAGATGTAGACAGGGCTAGCCCTAACCCTAACCCTGGGCCAAGCCTAACCCTTATCCTAACCCACAATCCACATATGACGTCATAAGACCAGGCTCCGGTGGACGGAAAAAAACGTTTACCCAAGCAAACTGTTGAAGTTCACGTTGATGGCGAGAGGTGAGGATGTTCTCTCTGGAGAGACGCCGGAACACTGCATCGGTACTGATGGGTGTT
The DNA here is from genome assembly GCA_948474765.1 of Patella depressa. NCBI lineage: Eukaryota > Metazoa > Mollusca > Gastropoda > Patellidae > Patella > Patella depressa. The sequence goes on from OX419716.1 coordinate 75,038,924, forward strand.
CCCACTGTCTGACGTGCTGTCTCAGATGCCGGTGTGAATTCTGCACGACGTGGTGTCACACAACATGGTGGTCTTGTCACCATGCTAGGGGGCCAGTGTCGAGTCTTCCACTCGCCTGGTTCCCCTGAGCTGCCGTGAGTCATGACATGCTGGTGTTGTAGTGTCAATGATTCAGCCAGGTATAGCGTGCATTTTATAGGCCTGGTTTCGGTGATCAGAACGTGCAGCATGCAAATCATGGAGAATACATTACAATCTCAGAAGTCGGGTTGCGTTTTTGAGAGCGTGTCCCGGGTTCAATTCTGTGTTTGGGAAGGGGTCTTAATCGCTTATTGCTCGGGTAAAGTTGGAGATGTGGTCACAAATATACAATAAAAACATTAGGCAACTTTTATGCAATGCGTCTATTCAGAGGAACATAACAACCTGTCGTTTCTTTTGCTGCTTAGTATATGATTTTGTTCATTGTTCATGTGATCAGTGTAAAGTTGATATCTTTGTCTAATGGAAAAAAATACTTTTATATATGAAATCTATGGTAGAACAGACTAAAGTTGTCATTTTCTATACATAATGTTTATTAGTTAGTTAAAATTGTTAGTAATCAAGTTAGTGTTATATATTTATTGTAAAGACAAATTAGCAAAGCCGAGGATGTGGACGGATGTTGAAGACTGCAGTACGTGTAAGAAAGACGTACACAGAGTCAAACTATAATACACAATAATTCAATACACCATCGAATTGAGCTAACAATTTAAAAAATATCAAAGCTATCGGATAAAGACAGACAAAGGCTATACCTAAAAGCCAAGACAGAACCACACATGCTTCAATCTGTTTCACAGAGAATCATTTACTTTAACTACAAATACTTCAAACGTCTTTACATATTTTTCTAATAGATACAAAAAATGGTTTAGAATTAAATTTGTCGAAAGAAAAAAAGTTAATATGGGGGACTAATTAAGTCGCGTCGATGTCATCCTTATCAGTGACTGTAGCGGTCTAGCAAATATTCACTGCTGATCAGTGTGCATATGCGTGTGTTCTGTGCTATATTTCGTGGTCGGAAAAATTTAGTAAGGGTATGTAACAATAAACTAGAACACATAGTTATGGAAGAACTATTGTGGGACACTTAGAACAGTATTCTTAACGTTGCCCAAATAAATTAAGTAATTATTCTTCCTTAAGTATTACCTTAAAGATGAACTTTCTAAAAACGTTAGTCATTGAACCAGCCAGGCCTAACTAAAAACTTAACGAATAAATGGTTTGTTAGGGGTTAGATGGGTTCTGGATCGCTCCTAGGAATTGTACCACTTAAAAGAAGATCGAATTAATACCCCTGTGAGGTTGAAAAGAAACCCCATACCTCGGATCGGTGAATAAATGGCGCCAGAATAAATAGTTAGAAGTAGAACTAGTCGATCTTCCAGGACGTAACACTTAATAAAACTTGAGAATCATCAAGCATTTCTATTCAGGAGAAAAAAAATAGAACACCTTCAAGATAGATTCCCGCGTCCAAACTGGGTGAATTGTATTACATGATCTGCCATTGATTCATTTGGCGTAGTTTCGATTCCCCGGTTGTTCGTGATACGGAATAGGGTCGCCTGTCCAACCTCGTGTGTTTTTCCGGGTCCTCCGGTTTCCACCCACTGCTTAAGACTCCTGCGCGCAACCAAATAAATGAAATATAACTGAACCATGTGTTAGTCCAGAAATGACCTAGTTTGTTACCCCCTCTCTCTCTCTCTGTCTCTCCCTCTCTCTCTCTTTGTACGCGGGAATGCATCTTTAAATAACACTTTTATTGAGCGCCCACGGAATCTGTAAATAAATAGTAATAAAGATATCAAACGTATTCCAGGAATAGCGAACTGTTAAAGAAACTATAATAACAAATTTGTATTTTTAAAATAACAAAAAAAACACACAAAAAAAACCAGAACACAACTGTACTTTAATAAACGAAAAAAAAAAAAATGAGAGTAAAATTATTATCTTGTAATTATGGCAACAGTTAATTAGAATAAAAGGTTTCTGCTAAAACCTGAACAACTTAAAGATACATTTCCGTGTACAAACTGGGTGATTTGATGATATAGTTGGATTTATTTAACCCATTTATCCACCAAACCCGCTGCAGGGGAGAGAGAGAGAGAGAAATTGGGTTTAACGTCCACTCAACACAAACTAGGTCATTTCGGGACTAACATATGGTTTAATTTTATTTCAATAATTCGCTTGCGCGTAGGGGTCTTTAGCAGTGGGAGGAAACCGGAGTGCCCAGAGGAAACCCACGAGGTTGAGAAGGCGCCCCTATCTCCATGCCACATACGCTCACACCAGAGCTCAAACCACAGCCGCAAGCCAGAGGTGACCAGCTAGCTAGAGGTCGAAGCGCGGCACTCTAGACCAGTAGGCCACCCCCCCCCCCCCCCGCTGCAGGGGAGTTGAATGGCCAAATGGTTAGCGCGTACATGGTTTGGATTCCCTGGTTGTATGTGACAAGGAGTAGTGTCGCCTGTCCATCCTCGTGGGTCTTCTTCGGGTCCTCCAGTTTTCCCCCACACTGTTAAAGACCTCATGCCCAAGCCCAATATTCAAATAAAATTGAAACATTTGTTAGTTCCAAAATGACCTAGTTTGTGTCGAGTGGGCCTAAAACCCCATTTCGTTCAAAACCGCTGCCAAAATTTTAATTGCAAAAAAAACCCCAAAAACCTATTTTAAGCAGCATTGTTTGACACGAGACTGAGTTGAGGGAGATTTCCTTATCTTAAAGGACAAACGTAGTCATAATTACTTTGATTAACATCTGATTTTAAATCTGTGGAAACCTGAAAAGCAAAGTGCTACGTCTTTTACAGAAAAAAAATATTACTCGGGACATGACAGTGTATCGATAACAGTCATACCCCTAGCTAAATAATTAAAAAATGCAAGGGTTAGAGTTTTCCTTTAGGTATTGCGCGACTTTATAAATTCATTATTGAAGGAGATACAGATTTGTACTTTTAAATAAGCTTACACGAGATGAATTGATTTTGTTATGTGCTATTGAAAATTACATTGTTATCTCCCTTGATCATTGATACGTGTCTGCGTTTTTAAGTATCGACAGTGATGATTAATATTTGAACAACTTTAAAAAAACATAGTATGGCAATAATTATCCCCCATGATCATTGGTAAGAGTATGTATGTTTACAAGCTAAGACAGTTTTAAAGTACATCTTATCTTCTGAATCATGTGTAAAAATATAACAAGGGTTGCCATGCAAGATACGCCAACATTTTGTAAGAGATGGACTGGAAGAAGCTAAAAAAAAAGAAGCGATTTTTCGTATAATGAAGGGCCATAATTCAGTACATGGCGATCCGATATGCGCGAATATTGAAAGGAACCAAAACCGCTGGGTTATAAACATGTATTTTAAGTTTCATCAAGACCAAAAATTGTGTCCTCTAGAGTATCCACAACCTTGATATACTATATATTTACAATATTTTCGTACAAGTGGCAGCCATTTGACGCGGCAATGTTGGCCCGATTTGTACGAGCGTAGGGGTCTTTAGTAGTGGGGAGATCCAGAGAAAACCCACGAGGTTGGAGAGACAACCCCACTCCCTGTCTCGAACAACCGGGGATTCGAAAACAAAACCAAAAATAACCTACGGTAACAAATAAAACCCTAGTAGCTACCCTCCTTAAATTCTAATATTAGTTAAAGTCTAAACTTAAAGATGGGTTCCCAGGAAAGTATTTATCGGGTGGTTATTGCCTATGAAAGTATGGAAATTTTGGTATATATGGAAAGCAGAGATATCCACTGGATTCCCTGAAAAACACTTGAACTTGAGCACTTTGTGTACATATTGGTAAACTTTATGAATAGTTAGACGTACAGCACTCTCGGAAATAAAACTCACGGAAAAAGACGCGGACAGCGGATAATCAGAGAATTTAATTAGGATTCTATATTGAAATATAGATAGTCAGCGATTACAGACAACATCGTTTTTGGTATGCAATGAATTCTCCCCTGTCTCAGCCACCGTTGCTATAGGTACGGAGAGGGATAATCCCCTGACGCAAACATGGCCTCTTTTGACCGATTTTCAAAGCACAGTATACTTGGCAATTACAATGTTTTAAGAAGGATTTGAAGCAAAAATATGATAAATTAATTGGTTTGGATATGTTTTTAGTCCTAATGTATCATCAAATCACCCAGTTTGTACCTGGGAATGTAACTTTAATTGGTCTTTAAAGGTTTTCTGTTAAAAAAAAACATGATTAACAGGACGTTATCTCCCTTGAGCATTTGAATACAGATGTATGGCGAGCATAAAAACCAAAATTAACGACATTTAAAGGAGATAATATTTGTCTTTATGTCAGTTGATATAATCTCTATCCGTCTTTCTACAACCAAATTCAATTATACGTGCAGAAAACGTGATCTCTATAGACAATTTTTTTGTCGTCAAATAGTTTTGTTATGACATCCTTATTTCTTGTAGAAGTAGATGTAGTGTGAATCAAGGCAAGATAATCCATCACCTCTCATCCCCATGACAATATATTAACACATCTTCTTGTCGCTACGTTAGTCGTACCCAGGGATGTCCATGTTAACGCGTTTTCAATTGTTTCGCATAGTTTTAATATGTACACGTACATGTATATCCTGTTATACCATGTTGCTTTGTCAGTGATCCTTCATAGCATACTAGGGGGTTGCGATGGCCTAGTGGTCTAGAGTGCTTTGTCAGTGATCCTTCATAGCATACTAGGTGGGGGGGGTGGCCTAGTGGTCTAGAGTGCCGCGCTTCAACCTCTAGCTGGCCGGTCACCTCTGGCTTGCGGCTGTGGTTTCGATCCCTGGTGTGAGCGTATGTGGCATGGAGATAGGGGCGCCTTCTCAACCTCGTGGGTTTCCTCCGGGCACTCCGGTTTCCTCCCACTGCTAAAGACCCCTACGTGCAAGCGAATTATTGAAATAAAATTAAACCATATGTTAGTCCCGAAATGACCTAGTTTGTGTCGAGTGGACGTTAAACCCCATTTCTATCTCTCTCATAGCATACTCTATTAGGGGGGTTGGGATGGCCTAGTGGTATAGAGTGCCGCGCTTGCGGCTGTGGTTTCGAGCCCTGGTGTGAGCGTATGTGGCATGGCGCCTTCTCAACCTCGTGGGTTTCCCCCGGGCACTCCGGTTTCCTCCCACTGCTAAAGACCCCTACGTGCAAGCAAATTATTGAAATAAAATTAAACCATATGTTAGTCCCGAAATGACCTAGTTTGTGTCGAGTGGACGTTAAACCTCATTTCTCTCTCTCTCATAGCATACTCTATTAGCAAGTGCAGGAGGACCGCACTACACGCAAAACAAAAATCTACAAGATCATATACATGGGGACAAGACAGAAAATAGACATTGCAAAAAACAAATAAATATCAAATCAAGTGAATGGATCCGTGGGTCAGCCGTAAGCGTCTATCTTCATTATCTCAATCAGTACAAAAATTGAGATTTTAAACCCCATTTCGTTTAATAATAATTCAACAATTTTCCTCATTTGATCATTATTTTGTTCATGTTGTTTCTCTGGTATAATATCAATAATGACGTAAATCAAAGCACACTATTTCCTTTACTGCCTTTTACGCAGATTTCGTTTCTTTTTATTTGTAAATTGAGAAGATGAAAGATCCTTCTGGTAATTGAAATCTGATTAGTGACGTTGAAAGCTAAAAAAAAATGGCTGACTTGACATTGACAAGAATTTTTTAAATTAAGTTTCGTCTCCAATCTTTAGACGATTCTCATTCATTCATTTGCAATCATTTTATCCACCCAAACGACTACACACGCCCTGTTTTTTAGTTGTGTTGTTTCTCAGCCCTGTAGGCTATGGGCCCAGGAACCGGTACCTAAGTTGTCATCTTGTTGTTGAAGTCGTTGTTCGTCTTGTAACGATTGTCGGAACCCCGATTTGTAATATCCGCATTTCAAGATGGCTACGATGACGTCATGCCCGGTTCTTGGTCCATGTGGTACGCATGTAGGCCCACTTGTTTTAAGGCTTGTTTTTTATTTATTATTTAGCATTTAAAGGGACAGTCCCGATTTGAACAGCGTCTCAAAAATAAAAATTTGAGTTTGTATGAAATTTAAGCACCCAAATATAGAGGAGTAGTGTATTTACCTTGTCTCGAAATTTCAGCTCAAAATATTTAGTTGTTTGGACGTAAACGCCAAAACTGTTTATCCGGACACGTAACCCTTTAAGATTTTTGGTCAATTTTTTCGTTGGGCGACCTGATAATCGATTTCCGTTCTTTTAGAGGTCTATACAGTGAATGACCCTTGTGCCGTACTTGATAATAACAGTCTGGTTTTATTCAGACAACGCATAATACAGTTTGGGACACCAGTCTATGAAGACTGTCAAGTTTAAGTTTTTTGAAAACGTACCATACACATTGAGTTAGTTGTTCGGCCCTACGGTAGAGTATTTTAAGGGAATTTTACACAAAATTCAGCAGTTTTATTCTCGAAAATATTATCGGGATTGGCCCTTTAAGAATAAACTGATATTGTAAGAAATCCCTTTGAACCCAATTTATATTGCATCCTATCTTATTTATTTATCATAGCCTTTATCCATGAAATGTTTTACCTTTTAGTTGCTTTTAAACGCTAATTATCAGGAAAAGGGACCGGAAATTCCACTGAACATTAAACTGAATTCCGTTTCACTTCCTCTTACTATGGAATGGCATTTATTCATAAAATGCTTTTTTTAGAACTAGAAACAAAATTAGGAAAAAATAGTTTGAAAGCCCAGTAAATGTATTTATCAAAGAGCTAAATTGTCGCCATAGGCAGTTATAATTAATGTGTTTGTTCATATTATTTCTGCTATTATACTAGTCAAGATATGTTTCATCTAGGTGTTTATATCTGTATTGAAATATTTCGGACATGTTGTAAGCGTATATAAGATACATGGTATGAGAGAGAGAGAGAGAGAGAGAGAGAGAGAGAGAGAGGGAGGGTATTTATAAGTTGGGATTTACCGCCCGCTCGAAACAAACTAGGCCTTTTCGGGACAAACATACTACATGCATTCTAATATATTATAGTAGGATGAATTACGGCCCAATAGTAAATGTGCAATACGTCGTGCTAATCCGCACAGTATTACTTAGTTTTGATGACCATATTTTGATGACTTTTATTATTCGGAGTAATTGCTCCACGAAACCAACTTTTCTATAATTTCCGAAGGTACGGGGAGTAACAATGTCCAGATAGGAACCTTCTAATGAAATTTTCGTTCTTATTTAAACCTTTAAGAATTATGTCAGAGACTCAGTTGTGATTTCCATTCGCATCTAATGGAACACAGCATTCATTCTGCGTGTATTTACCATTTGAGAGAGAGAGAGAGGGGGGGGGCTGTTACCGTCCAGTCTAACACAACTAGGTCATTTCGGGACTGTTCTATTTTATTTCAATAATTCGCTTGCGCGTAGGGGTCTTTAGCAGTTGGGGTTTAACGTCCATTAGACACAAATTAGGTCATTTCGGGACTAACATATGGTTCTCTCAGGTGGGGGAAACAACAGACTCGGAGAAAACTCACATGGTTGAACAGGCGATCCTACTCCTTGTCACGTACAACCGGGGAATCCAATTGATAGGTATTTATTGAGATGGAATAGACATATAATATGAACACAAATTTTATTTTAATATTTCGCATGCGCGTAGGGGTCTTTAGCAGTGGTAGGAAACCGCAGGACCCGGAGAAAATCCACGAGGTTGGAAGGCGACCCTATCCTTGTCACGTACAACCGGCGAATCGAAACCATGCTAGTTGACTCACTGACACCCTTATGATACAACGCACACACGGTAATCATACGACCACCCAACTACTCTTCCATCAATTCCAGTACGATCGACCTGAAACTTGGCGTCTACGTGACAAGAGCTATTCTGACCAATGCGTCATGTGTAACAGTATTTTAGTTATTACAGAGTCAGCTTCGTAAATATATGGTTTATTTACATCGGGAACAGAATTTAAAACAAATACAAAAATAGGCCTACATCTACACTACAGGAACTACAGTCTATATATACTGGAACAATTACTACGACAGGAACACATCTAACTATAGCAGCGGCTGGACTCCGGCGAGTCCATACGCCGGTCCCAACCGTCTGCTCACTCTCTGGTTGTCTGTCTTCACTTGTCTTGACTTGACTGTGAGTAAACTACTGTATATAAAGCCTCCAACACTCAGGGAAGATGGACAGGAGGGATCTACAAAAAAGAAAGTTCTATGGCGTGTTTACATATCGAATGTAGCTTGTAAATAACATATGGAATAAATTATATAGTTAATAAGATCGTGCCTTAAATAAGTTTAGAGAGTGAAAGAAACGTCCACTATAATATATCAAAACTAACAGAGGTCATACAGTTCTTTGCACCTAAATGAATGTTCAGTTTATGAAAGGTATAGACAACTTTGTTACACATGGAACTAGACGAGTAGACGCATGGGGAAGTCCAAGCATAATGGTTTGGGGTAGAATAGGCCTGAACCAAATATGTCAATTAGATGGTAGCTTCATAGAACAGACTTAAAGCAAAAATGCGTCTTCTTCAATGTCTCGTTTTCCCTGGCATCAAGTCCCAATCGACAATCTGTTGAAGACACGTTGGTGCCTTGCAGAAATTGCCTATTTAGTAACAAAATAGCGTCATTTGGCTATACCATTACATTGTACAGGTTCAAATTTGATTGTATTTCAGTAAATTTGAGAGGAATTTGCCGGGCCATCGATGCGATATGGGCATTTAGTCATTACGTTTAGAATTGGTCCAAACTGACGTAAGCGCGTCTTTCACGTTGATCGACGCTGATGAACTTACTTGGAAATAAAATAAAACCAAGTACGAACAATCCAAACCATTAGACAGAACTCGAAGTCCTAAAAACGTTATTAGGCAAAATAGTGTAATCAGCAAATGGACTGCTCCCCGTGTAGAAAATACACGACAAACAGTGGTAACAGGTGTCCGGAAGAGTAAGCTTACCCTGCCTGGTGCCACACCCGCCATAGCTGCATCCAAACTATTGGACGAAATCTCAATAAAATAGCATGTTTGGCCAATGAACTATCGGTATGCAAAATGCACGTGATGAACTGTGTTAACGATGTAGTAGACATAATTAGGGAGATAGCAATAGTAAACGTGTCAATTAAATATATCTAGAATAATAGCTGAGAAAGACACATTATATTTACTAATCAAGTCAATGTGACGGCCATAAAACTTTTTAAAGGTTTTTATAAGTTTAGTGCGCACGTATCCTTGTAGTTGAAGTTTAGACGACAAATGCCTCGATCTAATTAAAAAATCAGAATAAAAGGAACAAGCTCTCGCGTAACAAATAAGCTGAGACACAGTAGTTGCAATGCGGCAATGCGCTGGTCTGGTCGATGAGTTTCCATCCAGGTCATGGCCGACCTCTGGTAGACTCCAAGACATTCACAAATTTTCAGGCGACGACTCGGGTACTCAGGGCGTATTCCTATATCGCCGTGTCTTTCACAGCCGTGAATAGGTTATGCACATCTGTACTGCACAATAAACAGGATGTTTTGAACATTCTCATTCAATATTTTGTGGTACATTAAAACATAACTATTGTTTGTTTTTGCATCCTTCGTTTGTGAAGGTTCCTTTTATGTGCGTACCAACATGTACGCACGATCTGTTTGGCGCCCAGACCCTCCCCTTTAGTGTTGTAGCGGGGTTTGATCGCCTTGACACCATTTTTGTTGGGACTTCTACTCAGGGACCAGGTCCCTGTAAGCACCATAAAAGCGGTTAATTTTCAATTTTACACAAATTTTACTAAACGTGGCAAGCCACGCCTTTTTCATACACTGGACACACATTTTACTTCCTATGTCTCACATATTTAAAGTGTTTGAAAGATGGGTATTACTAATATACAATCAGATAGTCAGTTACAGTCTGACAACAGAGGCTATTTAAATTTGTTCACACAACCTGCGACCGAATCCCCCCCCCTTTCACCCCCCCCCCTTCCCCGCTGGTTAGTGCAGTTTACGAGGAAAAGTATACAGTTATGTGACGTTTTAAAAATCCCACTTCATAATTAACGACAAGGGTTTAGACTATTAGAACCACCAATTTGTTTGGCCTATAAAAAATATTACATTACTGTATAATACGCCACGCGACAATATCCGTTTAAATCGACACTAACTATGAATTACACATGACACATTTCATACACAACAATATTTGATTGATTTGCTAAGTAATGATGACTCCCCGCGTGCACAATGTATGATACAATATTATAATTCCACGGTGAAATGAAATGGGGTTCGCCGTCCTTCTGTTCTGCTCCGAACTGGTCCTGGTCCTGGTCTACAGTGCCGCGCTTCGACCTCTAGCTGGCCGGTCACATCTGGCTTGCGGCTGTGGTTTCGTCCCTGGTGTGAGTGTATGTGGAATGGAGATAGGGGCACCTTCTCAACCTCGTGGGTTTCCCCCGGGCACTCCGGTTTCCTCCCACTGCTAAAGACCCCTACGCGCAAGCGAATTATTGAAATAAGATTGAAATCATATGTTAGTCCAAAAATGACCTAATTTGTGTCGAGTGGACGTTAAACCCCATTTCTCTCTCTCTCTCTCGCCGAACTGGTCTAATGAAGACGGGCATACACCATCTATGAGGACAATTTGTCTGCACTACGGACTACTCTTATATCGAATTCCAGCTGTCAAAAGATCTTTTACGTGCACGCTAATAGTAAGTGTAGGGGGACTGCATCACACACAATTCTACACAAAAACAAATATACAGATAAGACATCACACTAAGAGACCACAAACAAAAACAAATCAAAAAGAGTGAATGGATCCGGGGACTAGCCGTAAGCGTCCACTGCGCTGTACAGTCCAGGGCCTGTGGTGACACAGACTTCACTCATATTTGAAAACAAGTTGGGAGTAAAACCCAAGGAAACAGTTATATAATGTCAGTATGAGTCATGATCTGTCATATGTTGCAAGAATTACGAATGCAAGCATATTGTTGTATAAATTCCGATATACAAGTAACCACACCGTTAAATGTATCAAAGAAGTAGGCCTAGTTCTAAAAAACTAGATGCATTAAATCAATAAAGAAGAGGATTGAAGTATATTGAATGCATTTGGACACACATTACAACCGCCACAGAAACAAAACTGAATACATGGAAGCAAAGGAATGTACACGGTATCTCGGTTTTCTGTATCGTCCGAACGACTAGACAACTGACCTTGTTAGACGCTCCTCTCTGCATTACTAACGAGGGGAACCACGCCGGAAAATATGGATGAACTTCCTCGGCCAAAGCAGGACTCGAACACCCGACCCCTAAACTAGAGAGCCAGGATCTTACCCACTTAGCCACCGTGACCTCCATATAGCCCCAATCTGATTAAAACACATATCTTATTTCGTTTCGTTTTTAATAGTTCAACATTTCGTTTTACTTGTCTTTACTACACTGGGATCTTGGAGTACTGTTACCTATGGAAGCCTATTGCGGCCATTTCAGAATCTCGTCCCCTCGCCGCGAGAAGTCGAGGGCGAGAACACGAGAACACGAGAAGTCGAGGGCGAGAACACGAGAAGACGAGAAGTCGAGGGAGCGAGAAGTCGAGGGCGAGGGAGCGAGAGAGCGAGAACGCGAGGAAACAGGGCGAGAATACGAGGATCTCGCCCCGAGAACACGAGATTACTTTCACCTCGACTTCTCGTCTTCTCGCCCCTCGACTTCTCGCTCCCTCGTGTTCTCGCCTTTGAAAAACCTCGTGTTCTCGCTCCCTCGCCCTCGACTTCTCGCTCCCTCGACTTCTCGCCCTCGAGTTCTCGCCCTCGACTTCTCGCTCCCTCGTGTTCTCGCCTTTGAAAAACCTCGACTTCTCGCTCCCTCGCTCCCTCGCCTTTGAGTCAATCTCGTCTTCTCGTGTTCTCGCTCCCTCGCTTCGTCACAATCTCGTCTTCTCGTGTTCTCGCTCCCTCGCCTCGGAAGTGCAGTTATTACGCATGTCCACTGACTACCGTATCGGCATTTTTGTATTTTGACATGGATTATAATAAACGAAAATGTTTGAAGTTCTAGAAAATGTAATAGTCCTAAACAAGCTTAATTTCTTCTTGCACAGATAGTATTGTATTCTGTAATTGATTTTAAGTCTTCAGTCAAATTTTTCTTTGCTCTCTAAAAATATCCATCGGGTGTTTTCACTTGATGCGTGGTTTTGTCAGTGCTGCAGGATGGAGAGCCTGACAAGGGACAATGTATAGTTGTTCGAATGGGATTTTAAAAAACGATGTCCTGTGTCTGGAATCGCAAGGAAGTTGGTTCTACGGTGGCTCACTGGGTAGGACGTTTGCTCTGTAACTTCTTCAAAGTTCCTCGTGATTTTTGGCGATGTTCACTATTGTCAGTGGTGTAGAACAGAGAGCCTAGCAAGAGACAACGTATAATCGTTCGGATGAAATAAAAATAACCGAGGTGACGTGTCCGGAATCTAAATGAAATGAAATGAAATAAAATGGGGTCTAGCGTCCTACTGTTCTGTTCCTAAATTGGGCTAATGAAGACGCTCATACGATACAATAATACAGTGTGCTATCAAGGAAATTTTGCCCGGGCAGTGTCGCTAAGGCCTACTCTTACATCGAATTTAAACTTCCAAGTGATCTTTTATGTGCACGCCAATATGTGTCCTTGACACGCCCTAGGTTTTGCATCACTGACAAAGAGAAATCACGCCCGAAATAAAATCTGGATGAACTTTCTCTTCAAATGCAGGGATCGAATACCAAGTGGTGTAAGTGGTGTGGGACGGGGGGCCTGAGAAGGGACAATGAATAGTTGTTCGGATGGAATACAAATAACCGAGATCCCGTGGCCGGAATACACATGGAGCTACGATGGCTCAGTGAATAGGATCGACGTTTACTCTTTTACTTTATCAAAGTTTTTCAGGATTTTTCGGTCGGGTTCCTGCTTGTCAGTGGTAGCCTATAGGACTGAAGACCTGAACGGTATATATATATAAAATACGAGGTTCTTTGTCCGAAATCGTAATGAAGTGGTGGCTACAATGGCTCTCTCGCTTCATCGAAGCGCATCGGGCTAAACTTCTGGAGATGTCCTCCCATGTCAGTTGTGTAGGATGGAGGACGGAGGGCCTGGCAAGGGATAACGTGTAGTCGTTCGGTTTCGATTCGCCGTGTGGGGTTTTTCCGGTTTCTCCCACTGTCGCATACATTTCTTTTCCGATGCATTGCACAATACGTCAGCACTAGAATTACGCCTCGGACTATATTTGTCAAGTTTAGCCATACTGGGGTGAAAAAAATCAAATTCTAAGACAATATCAGAAACCAAAAATCAACGTCATAGGGTCACGGGTCAATAGCCATAATTAGACCACGGAATACCTTTTACGAGACGGAACACGTTGGTTTGTTTCCATTTGTTAGAGAGAATTTTTCTGAAAATATCACAGGTACATGGGGACAGGAACGCCCTTATTAGACTAAGGCACACCAGACCTATAATATAATAATAGGCCTACTAATAGAGTCAATGTGATTTTTCAAAGTTTTTGAGTTTTTGTTTTTTTCTGAACATATTTCAAATTTTTGATCTTATTTTATCCATATTTGATGCTAAATAATATAATATTTACTATCAAACATGTAATTCATATTTAAAAAAAAAATACCTTCTGATGTATAGATCAGGTGTGCCATAGTCTAATAAGGGCGTTCCTGTCCCAATGTACCTGTGGAAAATATGCCGGGATTACTGTATAATACCACATATTAAATGTTGCAGTGACACGATGAAAACAACTTATCCCAGGTCTGTGGAATAAATATGGTCAACAGTAGAGAAATAGCACCAATGATTGAAAGAATCTGTTATTTACTGGAAACAAGTATTTTTTTATAAAAAACTATTTCAGTAAAACAATATCCAAGAGAAATACATACTAAATACACATGAAAACGATTTTGGCAAAAATAAACAAACGCAATAATATAAATTTCCTCATACCAGGCGCGGATCCAGAGGGGGGGGGGCCAGGGGGTCCGGACACCCCCTGCTCAGACTTGAAAAATTTTATGCGATTTTATTGGCGATTTTTAGACCTGTAATTTTGGTATTTACCTTCCGGAAATACGTCAGAATGCACCAAATTGAATCTAATTTACCAAATTTTTCTAGGGGAGGGACCCCAAACCCCCCTTAATTGGTTGAGCTCCTTCGGCGCTGGGCGTTATCAAACCTAGACCCCCCCCCCCCTGCAAAAAAATCCTGGATCCGCACCTGCATACACAACAATACCATATACTACTAGTAAGAGAAATGAGGTTTAACGTCCACTCGACACAAATTTTGTCATTTCCGGACTAACATGGTTTAATTTTATTTCAATAATTCGCTTGCGCGTAGGGGTCTTTAGCAGTGGGAGGAAACTGGAGTGCCCGGAGGTTAAAACCCACAAGGTTGAGAAGGCAACCTATCTCCATGCCACATACGCTCACACAGGGATCGAAACCACAGCCGCAAGCCAGAGGTGACCGGCCAGCTAGAGGTTGAAGCGTGGCACTCTAAACCACTAGGCCATCCCAACCCCCCCACTACTAGTAAATGAAATGAAATGTGTTTTAACGTCCTACTCTTCTGCACCTAACCTGGGTTAATGGAAGACAAGCATATGCTATACAGTGTGCTATGAGGAAATTTTGCCCGGGCAGCACCGCTACAGCCTACACTTATATTGAATTCCAACTGCCAAGGAATCTTTTACGTGCACGCCAATGTGTACACTGGACCACGTTTTCCCATACCATCTTAACGACTAGACAGCTGTCCTTGTCAGGCCCCTCATTTCTGCATCATTGACAAGGGGAAACCACACCGGTAAATTGAGATGAACTTTCTTGGCCAATGCAGGGATCTAACACACCACTAGTATTGATGAAAAATGTATATAATAATTATAATAATATCATTGTTCTGGAGAACGGTTTCTAATCTGCTGTTCAGATTGTTCTATTCACAGAATACACACAGATCAGGTATTGTGCCCATTTACACTGTACAAGATATATACCAGTATATAAATATATATATAAAAGAAAAACAAATAGTTATCTTAATGATTCCAGTAAAATGAATTAGAAATGAAATGAAGTTTAACGTCCTACTGTTTTGTTCCTATACATGTACTGGGCTAATGAAAACAGGCATACACCATACAGTGTGCTATGAGGGAAATTTGGCCGGGTACAGCACTATTCCCTACTCTTCTTTCGAATTCCAACTGCCAAGGGATCTTTTTATGTGCACACCAATGTAAACAAAGGACCTCGGTTTTTCATCACATCCGGACGACTAGACAGCTGTAATTGTACCTTTTTACATGCACACCAATGTATACAAGAGACCTCAGTTTTTCGTCACATCCAAACGACTAGACAGCTGTCCTTGTACCTTGTTAGACCCTCCTTTTGCACCACTGACAAGGAGAAACCACGTCGGAAATGAAACAGAATAAAAAAATAAAATGGGGTTTAACGTCCTACTGCTCTGTTCCTAAGCTAGACTAATGAAGATGGGCATATGCTATACAGTGTGCTATCGAATTCCAACTGCCAAGGGGTCTTTTTACGTGCACACCAATGTATACAAGGGACCTCGGTTTTTCGTTACATCCAATCAACAAGACGGCTGTCCTTGTACCTTTTTACAGGCACACCAATGAATACAAGGGACCTCAGTTTTACGTAACATCCGAACGACTAGGGGGGTGGGATGGCCTAGTGGTCTAGAGTGCCGCGCTTCGGCCTCTAGCTGGCTGGTCACCTCTGGCTTGCGGCTGTGGTTTCGATCCCTGGTGTGAGCGTATGTGGCATGGAGATAGGGGCGCCTTCTCAACCTCGTGGGTTTCCTCCGGGCACTTCGGTTTCCTCTCACTGCTAAAGACCCCTACGCGCAAGCGAATTATTGAAATAAAATTGAACCATATGTTAGTCCCGAAATGACCTAGTTTGTGTCGAGTGGACGTTAAACCCCATTTCTCTCTCTCTCCGAACGACTAGACAGCTGTCCTTGTACCTTGTTAGACCCTCCTTTTGCACCACTGACAAGGAGAAACCACGTCGGAAATGAAACAGAATAAGAAAATAAAATGGGGTTTAACGTCCTACTGCTCTGTTCCTAAGCTAGGCTAATGAAGATGGGCATATGCTATACAGTGTGCTATCGAATTCCAACTGCCAAGGGGTCTTTTTACGTGCACACCAATGTATACAAGGGACCTCGGTTTTTCGTCACATCCAAACAACTAGACGGCTGTCATCGTACCTTTTTACATGCACACCAATGAATACAAGGGACCTCGGTTTTACGTAACTAGACAGCTGTCCTTGTACCTTGTTAGACCCTCCTTTTGCACCACTGACAAGGAGAAACCACGTCGGAAATGAAACAGAACAAAAAAATAAAATGCTGTTTAATGCCTCCTGCTGTGTTCCTAAGCTGGACTAATGAAGATGGGCATATGCTATACAGTGTGCTATCATGGAAATTTTACCAAGGCAGCGGCGCTACGGCCTCCTCTCATCACATCAGAACGACTAGACAGCTGTCCTTGTACCTCGTCAGTCACCCCCTCCCCACGGCCTGCACCACTGACAAGATAAACCACCTCGGAAATGAAATAGAATAAAAATAAAACAAAACCATACAATATTAATCAGCATAGTGACAAAATATAACATGAAAATTTATTGACATGTACAGTACATTTAATTAAAACATTTTTTAAAATATGTATTTAAAAACTGCTTAAAAAATACATGTACATGAATACAGGTTTAAGCCTACTCATAAAAAATCACATAATTTCATAGATATCATCATCAGTATTAAAATCAATGTCACTGTCGAACAATTTACACAAATCCATACAAGAAAGTTTTCACTTGTAACAAGTACATCTATCTGTAATGCAGCCTGATTTGTATCCACAGTGAAAATTTTATTTGGTGCTTGATCTCTAGTCACCCTAACCCTGTCATTTTAAACAGTAGTGTTTAACAAAAGGGGCACAAATTTTTGCAGCTACAGTAAGGCAACGCTGGGGGAATGCGCCAGAATAGGCCCCTGTTTTGATTGGTGGTGCAAGGGACAAAGCAACATTTTCATCCAGGGGACACATGCAAAGTCAATCTGGTGTGGAATTAATTCACACATATTTTTTTCATCAATAGGGCCTAACATGTGCTCTTGTACCAACTCATCTATTTTGGTTCTCTTTTTCTCCATAACATCTTGGGTATATTTCTTAAAGTACTGTGCATGGTGTTTCACCTCAATGGTGACACAGTCTTCACCATATTAGTCCTTATTGGTCTGAGTGGTCTTGATTCGAGTAGTCCTTACTCCTTGGTGACTGCGAGTTGTCATGCATTTAGGAATATAAGAATATCTATCTTTATCAATCAACTTGTTAAATGATCCCCTTAACAAATTAACCAGACCTATTATTATTTTTTTTGTTGGTAAAATTTTAGCTGCTTGCTTCTCTAACATCACTTTCTAACTTTCGTCAACAAGTTTGGAATCGTGATAATGTTTCATACACAGTTGTTTTGTTTTTTTTTAAGTTGAAATGTGAGAACTCTGTATTATTAGTATACCCCAATGATTGAGTCTTTGAGAACTTTGTCTGCACATTCCTGGAGTTCTTTGTCTTACAAATCAGCATTTGTCTCCGGCACAAACCTGCCATTTCCATCTAATTCGATCCAATGGTTAGCCAGGACCTAAAATTGTTCCCAGCTTGTCGCATTGAACGGTTTTAGCTTAGTGTTTTTAACAAAATATTCACAAGTATTCAGTTTTCGCTATCCTTCCGCCATATTTACTATCAAAACAGAACGGTAACCTTTGACTCTACTCGACCTTCCATATGTGTGTCTGATTGGCGAGCTATGTCACGTGATTTGTTAAAACCAAATCACCGCGAAATTCAAATACCATCGCACATTAAGTAAGCCTGTATTTATTTTACGGCTTCTGTCAAACGTCAAAGAATGGATAACAGAAAAGTCGCGTGACAATGAAGTAATACTAGAAGAATTAGATGATGTACCTTTTTTTACCCGAAACTTGCTAGGACGGAAAACAGAAGCAGGCAAGCTAGAAATTTCACACCACGGCATATATTATAGGCTATATATGTAGGAGAATTTTTTGCCTGGACGTATTTTTTCTATTTTTTTATGCATTGTCTACCGTAAACAAAGAAGTACTTGTACTTTATCTACTTTAATATATATATATATTATAAATAAAATCTAAGTGTGTATGGGTGTGTTTATGTATGTTTGTTTTCTCCACCTACACATTATTATGTGTTATTAAATTAACCAGCATCACAACAGGAATGTTTTAGGTCAGTGAATTCGGGCCCAAGACGAATTACGCTTCGTCGCCGCGATTAGCCCCCACATATCTCGTATCAAATTGAAAAGAACGGCTACGTATGTATTTTAGGCCATCGAATCTGTCCTACAGGCAAATTTGGGCCACGAACGAATAAAACCTCGGGAGAATTTGGGTCCCGTGGGAATTTGCGCACTGGGCGAATATGGGCCCCTAGCAAATTTGGGCCATGGGCGAACTTGGACCCCGGGCGAATTTGGGCCCGTGTATAGGCGGGTAAACTACGAGTAGTTTATTTGATAATATTTGATAATATTAGCATCATAGAAAGAAGCGGGTATCGAAACCGAGCCCCCCTCACACACACACACACACCCACGCCAATGTGTAGCCTATACGAGACCTCGCTGTTCCATCTCATCCGAACGACATGCTGTCCCCAGGCCTTCCGACCTACACTGATAAGAGGGTACCTCGCAAGAAAGGCTAGACTACGCATTGAGCCACCGCAGCTCCAACTTATTTCGAATCCGGACACATGACCTCGATTATTTAACCCAACCCTTCCTTCTACACTGATATGGAAAAAACCCGCTAGAATATTTCCGATGAACTTTGATGAAATGAAATGAAATATGGTTTAACGTCCTACTGTTCTGCTCCGACTGTACTATAAGGGAAATTGTGCTCGGAAAGCGGCACCTAGGTCTCCTCTTATATCGGATCCAGGCTGCCAAGGGATCTTTTACGTGTACGTCAATTTACAGCCTAGGATTTTCATCCCATCCGAACAAATAGACAACTGTCCTTGCCAAACCCTCCGTCCTGCACCAATGCAATGACATGGGGAAACCACGTCGGAAAACCCGATAAACTTTCTTGTCCAATGGAGGGATCGAACACGTGACCTTCAGTTTAGTGAGCCAGCGTCTTACCCACTTAGCAGCCGTGGCTCCAAACATTAACGTCCTACTCACTGAGCCACCGTAGCTCCCACTTCATTTTGATTCCGAACACGGGACATTGTTTTTCTATGCCACCCGACGACTTTACGTGGTCCCCTGTCAATTCTTTCCTCCTACACCACTGAAGTAAGAGAGCAAACGTCCCACTCACTGACCCACCGTAGTTCCCACTTCAATTAGATTCCGGACACGAGGCCTCGGTTATTTTTATTCATTCCGAACGATTATACTTTGTCTCTTGCTAAGCTCTCCGTTCTACAGGACTCCGTTTATTTTTATGCCATCCGAACTATTATACTTTGTCTCCCATCTAAGTTCTCCGTCCTACACCACTGACAATAGTGAACATCGCCAAAAATCACGAGGAACTTTGAAGAAGTTACAGAGCAAATGTCCTACCCAGTGAGCCACCGTAGAACCAACTTCCTTGCGATTCCAGACACAAGACATCGTTTTTTAAAATCCCATTCGAACAACTATACATTGTCCCTTGTCAGGCTCTCCATCCTGCAGCACTGACAAAACCACGCATCAAGTGAAAACACCCGATGAATATTTTTAGAGAGCAAAGAAAGATTTGACTGAAGACTTAAAATCAATTACAGAATACAATACTATCTGTG
This sequence comes from Patella depressa, assembly GCA_948474765.1. NCBI lineage: Eukaryota > Metazoa > Mollusca > Gastropoda > Patellidae > Patella > Patella depressa. The sequence continues at coordinate 75,059,123 of OX419716.1, forward strand.
CAAGAAGAAATTAAGCTTGTTTAGGACTATTACATTTTCTAGAACTTCAAACATTTTCGTTTATTATAATCCATGTCAAAATACAAAAATGCCGATACGGTAGTCAGTGGACATGCGTAATAACTGCACTTCCGAGGCGAGGGAGCGAGAACACGAGAAGACGAGATTGTGACGAAGCGAGGGTGCGAGAACACGAGAAGACGAGATTGACTCAAAGGCGAGGGAGCGAGGGAGCGAGAAGTCGAGGTTTTTCAAAGGCGAGAACACGAGGGAGCGAGAAGTCGAGGGCGAGAACTCGAGGGCGAGAAGTCGAGGGAGCGAGAAGTCGAGGGCGAGGGAGCGAGAACACGAGGTTTTTCAAAGGCGAGAACACGAGGGAGCGAGAAGTCGAGGGACGAGAAGACGAGAAGTCGAGGTGAAAGTAATCTCGTGTTCTCGGGGCGAGATCCTCGTATTCTCGCCCTGTTTCCTCGCGTTCTCGCTCTCTCGCTCCCTCGCCCTCGACTTCTCGCTCCCTCGACTTCTCGTCTTCTCGTGTTCTCGCCCTCGACTTCTCGTGTTCTCGTGTTCTCGCCCTCGACTTCTCGCGGCGAGGGGACGAGATTCTGAAATGGCCGCAATAGGCTTCCATAGTTACCATTGACGTTTTCTCTATGATGTGAGGGATTAACCAATTAAACGGTCTGTTCTTGGCCTTTTGATGTACGGAACTGTTGGTGAACCACTAGAAACATCAACGCTGATTGGTTAATCAATGTATAACGTCATAGGTCAAGAGCATCACGTCTGAACCCTGACGTGAACTCCAACTATAACGTGTTCGATCTTTATGTAGTGGAGGTTATCGACAGCATAACAACGGAAACGAAATATAGATCTAGGCCCTGATTCACGAAATCTTAACTTAAGATAAAATCCAAATTTTAGTAGATACTTCAGTTTTGATTGGCTAAACACTATAATCAATCTAATATTATCCAATCATATAACTAAAATTTGGGTTTTATCTTAGTTAAAATTTCGTGAATAAGGCGCCAGTATTTTAATCAGATTGATATAGCCCAACATTGGCATACTTTTATTCCCTAGTTGGAATGCATCTTCAGTATTCGGAAATTTTTGTAATATTCACAGTTATGTTGTAAATGGTACCTTTAATCTGTGGCATGTCTAAGAGTTTGGGCTGCTCGGGGCAACACGATACACATCAAAATTAATTAAACTTATAAAAACTTTTGGGAAAATAAAAATGGTGTACCATTCTAAACAAATTCGAACCAGTAAATAAAAAGTATCGCCTTCAACCAATAGGCTACCTTCTATCCACGTTAAGCTAGCCCTTTGGTACGGTGACTCATTTAGGACATAAAAACTGTGTTTTGTTAATGCTTGAGATAGTTAAGTCGAGCGCTCGAGATAATTAACTCGAAATACTAAGTCGAGTGCTCGAGATAATACAACCAAACACGTCTCTACCGATGTTTTATGCTATATGATTTTATGCATTATATTCAATGATAAAATTGCAGAATAAAGATTCATTTGTTTGTTTTACAACCCATCCAGAGCTGCGGTGACGGAGCGGATACCCCCCCCCCCCCCCTTAATATCTCGAGCGCTCGAGATACTAAGTCGGGTGCTCGAGATATTAAGGGGGGGGGTATCCGCTCCGTCAGGTTTTTTTGCGTGTCCTAAATCTGTCACCGTACTTTGGCGTCTGTTAATAGTGAAGTTGTGAGGCTATTAGAAGTTTTCATTTACTGATTCCTAATTAAATGTATCATTTACGGCTGGTCTCCGGATCCATTTACTTGATTTGATATTTGTAGTTTGTTTTGTTGGTTTTGCCTTGGGTGTAGTGTGGTTCTCTTGTACTTCCTATAAGGTGGGTGTGGGTGTTTTGGCGTGAGTGCGTGTGCGTGAATGACAGAGAGAGAGAGAGAGAGAGACAGAAAGGGGGGATGGGGTTTAGCGTCCACTCGACACACACTAGATCACTTCGGGACTAACATATTTTTTACGTGGTACATGGCAATGTTCTACAGTTAGAAATTAATTCAAGAATAACTTTATTTCTTTTTATAACAAATTGCCATAAATAGATACCAATACAATGACAGCTAGTTGTTTGTTTTGTTTTTTAAACAAGAAAATTAAATGCCCTTCTTGTATTTTATTTCTTATCAGAAGTCCAATCCTTTTTTTACAATTTCCCAAGTACAATCCGGGTGTTCCGTTAAATATCTATTCAAAAAATCGCTCACTGTACCTCTACTGAATTGATAAGCCACATATTTAACCTTATCTGTAGCAATTTCTGCCAAAAAGGAATATTTTTCAATACTTTTTATCCAGGGATCAAAAGTTTTAGAGTCCCCCGAAAAAGACTCAACTAAATTAGAAATGCCATGATGCTTTAAAGTTGTAGACAGCCCACTTAATTCCCCAGTTAAATTCTGAAATAAAGTTGCAACTTCAGGATGTTCAGCCATAATCGAAAATTAACAAAGACAAAAGCTAACGTACCTTTTCAATGTGGAGATTACATGTAACTGGAGAATTCTGGCGTCTAACAAGATGGCTTACGGCTACATATGAGGACTGTTTCACGTTGTTTCTGGTTCACTGGATCACGAGCACCATTTCTGATATCTGTAACACTACAGATAACAACAGACGATCAGCATAGTTGGTAGATCTTTATTGAGAACATAGAATAGACATAGATCGGAAGGAGCTCTATTCAAGTTTCCTTACTGTCAGTTAATTCTGGCTTTATAAAGCATACGGCCATTAAGAATAATGATACATGACAGATTAACTTATTTGGAATTGAGATTATAGTTTCTATAACTGCACTGCATCTTTCCAATATAATATAATGTCAAATCTAGAAAAGTTCTATGTATAAATTACTTTGTCACATCTTATGGCAATATTATTTGGGTTTTATTCCATCTCAACACCACAAAACCGAGGTTTCAAAAAACGTTCTTTGGGGGCGAAAGTGCGCAATAGAAGATAATATTTCTAGGCCATTGCAGGGATCGATCACTCGACCGCCAGACTAGCAAATGGAAAGAAAAATGCAGCGGTAAAAACATTTATTTTACTGCATTTTGTTTTTAATTATTATGTACTATTTATACAATTTTTCCTTTTGTTCCATTGCCGAGAAAACGCCATTTTTACTATCTAGAATTGTTTTTTAAATGTGTGCCATGTAACGAATATATTTCTCATCTATCTGAACGTATCTATAATACGGACTAGACAGTGTATTCAATATGGACAATCGTGTCATAACAAATCGCACGGCAATGGGAACCTTGCATTAACTAAAATATTCAAATTTGAATAATTCCTAGTAAGCCTGTCTAGAAATGTCCGTGTTAGTTTCACAAGATTACCATGTACACGTCTCTTTTACAAGCATATATAAAGACAATATAGTCTGTACATTATGTAATAATAATGAAGTAGGTGTCGAATATCACTAAGTGTCGCTTAATGGTCGAAAGCGAGACATTAAGTAACTTGAGACCATTAAATAACTTAAAATACAAACACTATCCCACACGTGCTTTTCAATGAAATACGTCACGCGAGTCCAATATTTCATTTGGAATATATAATGTACGATTGGCAGGTTGCCCGTACAGTTTTTGAAATAATGGTACGCCAACATCAAAGGATGACGTCATATCTGTATTTCAAAATATTCATAAGTTCCCTTTTCTTAAGGAAAGGGCTTTAGATTGAACTCGCTTTTATGACAGATCTTCATCAACCTACAAAATTAAAAATGGCGTATTTAATGTTAAAGGAACAGCCATAATGAAATTATGTAAAATTATATGTAAATAGCTCTGGCTAAATGATTGCCATGTTCCACTGTATTGATATTATATATCTTCTGATGAAGGTTTCGAACAAAGATTGTTATTACTATTATTAAAATAATTCGTTGACAACGAAATTATATTTCTGCTAGTTTCATGAATATGTTGGACTTGAATGAGGTATATATTGTAGTCTGACATTATTTTTTTCACAAATTTTTAAGGGGAATTGAAATGATACATCATACTGTTCTCTACTGACTAGGCTAATGGAAACAAGACTTTTAAGAAAGAAAATGTCGGAAATGAAGTTCTTGTATAACATACTTTCCCATGAAAACCTGTAAGAATTAACCGATATTCCTCGCCTCTCCTGAAAAGTTTTTTTTAACCGATATTCTGTATTTCTCTTAAAGTGTAATGTTGGTAAAAGGCTCAATTCATCTATTTTAACGTATTGTTATTAACACAGTTCCGTATTTAATCAAAGTTGATCTTCAATATCGGACGTTAAGGGTCTGACCAGTAAATACTTTTTTTTTTAATCCTCCACGTAATCCCCTTTTTAATGGATATACAACCTATATTAATTACTCTACAACCGTGGCATAATCCCAGTTAGACGTCAAAGCTGTGTCCGGGTTCTAGGTTTCTTTGTCATTTGGCTTATATCCAAGGAAAGTGGAAGTAACTGATACTAAGAGATTAAATCGATCTGTGTCCACCCAACACTCCCGAATGCCTCGCTGGTGTTTAAACCTAAACTGTAATATTTAAAAACTGTAATATTTATTCAACCTAAACTTGGGAGTTGCTGTTTTATGATATTCGAGAACGAGAGAGAGAGAGAGAGAGAGAGAGAGAGAGAGAGGAAGGGAGGGGGAGGGGGTTGTTATCACTGATAAGAGGAACCACGACGGTAAAGCCCCATGAACTTTCACTCGATCAACAAGGGACCGTCAGGTTAGCGGGTCAACACCTTACTCACTGAGTCAACGCGTCTTCCCGGGGGATAATAGACAAAAAATTAAATAATAAATAAGAAATACATAATTTAAAAAAAAAAATAATATTCTTTAAGAAGAGAAACTTACTTCATTAGCATTAAAAATAGATATTTATACCTAAGAAAATGAACATCCAACGACCTAGTAATTAAATTAATTTTCTAGTACCGTAATTGAATTAAATTGATAAATAAAAATATACATAATTTAAAAAGAAAAATCAATATTCTTTAAGTAGAGAAACTTACTTCATTAGCATTAAAAATAGATATTTTTAATTAAGAAAATGAACATCCAACGATCTAGTAATTAAATTAATTTTCTAGTACCGTAATTGATTTAATTTTCTACTAGTAATTGAATTAATTTTAAACATCACGTGTCTACTGGGTGGATATAAAAGTAATATTAATTATTTAAATAAGACGATGGCAAAAACAAAGACAGATGATCACTTTGACATTAAAGTTCCAATTTCACATTTTCTAAGAAAGTCAAAACATAATTATTTCTATGTCTTTTGCTCAAAAGGTTGTCAACTCACTATTATACGGTCCTGGGCAAAATTTTTTGGGCATTATAAAGGGTGACACAGGGTGATTGAGGAAATAGTTACTCAATTACCTCCCTTGTTTTCCCATTCCTCTCCATGGACGGCCATCTTCAAACGTTTGAATTTGAAGTTGAAAATGATATTTTTGCCAATTTCTCAACTGGCAGTACTGAATTATAGGATTAATAGGATTATTCTTTAACAAGGTAGGACTGTTTATAGGTTCAATCTATTTTGGGGCTTTATTTTAATACATTTTAAAAATATAACTTAAAAAAATGCTATTGGAGCTTTAAAGGAACGTGTGTTTCCAATTAACCCGCCCTTAAAGCCATACTGCACAAGTTGGCCTGTAGTTATTTTTCTTTTATCATATTTCACAAAAATATTGTCTGAAGATAGGTATTTCAGGCGATCATACAATGTGATTAAAATATATATCTATACGTTTCGTTATTTGATACTTTCAATTCGCCTCTGCCACTTGAAGATCTGACCAGTGTTTCTTAAAAAATTATCTCAATATTTCGGGCCAGCAAAAAATGAACAATTTCTCGCAAATGTTTGCGACATATATAATTAAAGATTAGGACTAATACTTGTATTTGATAAACCCGGGGCCTGTTTCACGAAATTTTAACTAAGATAAAATCCAAATTCTATTAGACTGATGGCATGTTAATAAGTTCAGAAGTAGTATATCCATATAAGTGTTTATTTTTTATTAGATTGATGTTAGTGCGTAGCCAATCAAAAATGTTTCGAGAAACAGGGCCCGGTCTCAGGGCGTACTGTAAATGTTCTTAGTCTGTTTAAAGGGCATGTTCCTCATCATTCTCAGAGTTTGTTCAACTTAATAATGTTGGTGCTGACTACTTCATTACATATAGTAAAACTGGTGTTTACACGTGTAAACATGGTAATTTATATAACTTATTTCTCAAATATTGTACTTTCAATTTAGATTTTGTTCTAATTCCATTATTACTTTTAATTTACTGTCATAGTTTTCTTTATATATTAAAGCAGCGTAAACCAGATGACCAGATGGGGCCAGAACGAAACAATTCTCTCATTTGGAATTTTATTTTACAATCACCGGTTCTTTTCGGAATTTTATTTGGAATTTTTTACAATTACCGGGCCCGTTCGGAATTTTATGTTGCAATAATCGGTCCCGTTTAGAATTCATTTTAACAATAACTGGTCCTGTTCGAAATTTCATGTTATAATAAACAGTCCTGTTCGAAATTTTATTTTACAATAAACGGTCCTGTTTGAAATTATATCTTACAATAACCGGTCCTGAATTTTACATGTCATTGTATATGTGGGATAATGGTAAAGAGTGAGCCTAGGGTTGGGATGGCCTAGTGGTCTTGAGTGCCGCGCTTCTCCTCTAGCTGGCCGATCACCTCGGGCTTGCGGATGTGGTTTCGATCCCTGGTGTGAGCGTATGTGGCAAGAATTATTGAAAAAAATTGAACCGTATGTTAGTCGCAAAGTGTCCAAGTTTGTGTTAAGTTGGTGTTAAATCCCATCGCTCGCTCTCTCTTTCTCTCTCCCTCTCTCTCTCAACCGTAAGAAGAAATTTTAATTCTTCCACTGACATTATATTACAAACAAAGTTTATTACTAGGTAAAAAAAAAATAAATGAAATGTATACTTAGAAAACCACATTCAATATTCTTTGAGAAACTTCTTTAACATAAAATAGAGAGGTTTATAATTAGGATAATGAAAATTCAACGACCATGTAATTAAATTAATTTTAAATATTATGTATCTTCTGTCTGTGTACTATGTTATCGATACAGTTGAGTAAAAGAAAAAGAAGTATTAAAAATTTATAAAATACTATCACAGAAAAACTAAACAAAGCATTGTAATTAACAGCAGTTATTCGCTTTAACTGTACTTATAGCCCCAATTCGTATATATGCCAATAACAATTTTGCATAAATGGTAATTATGGGAGATGGATTAACAGTGGACCATTCTCGCTAATAGTTAAAAAAAAAAAATAATAAAAAATAAAAAAAATAACGTAAATAGAATATGATTGACATTTCAGTCCAATTTATCCTAATTATAAACATCTCTATTTTATGTTAAAGAAGTTTCGCGAAGAATATTGAACGTTGTTATTTTTTTTAAGTATATATTTCATTTGTTGTTATTATTTATTTTTTTACCTAGTGATAAACTTTGTTTGTAAATAACGTAAATAGAATATGATTGACATTTCATTTCAATTGCTCCACTTTGAACCGAGATGTGAGCTTTTAGGCTAGACATAATAACCATTACGAAAGTCGTTACGATAAAAAAACAAAGTCTCGATTATCACACTTTACGTTTAATTATTTTTGAAAAAGTGTATCCCAATCCCCCAAATATCGTAGACTAGCGATGTCATCGAGAGTTGATTATGGTCTTGTTAATTGATAAATATGGCAAGGTTTGTGGGCGTTTGGAAAAATGGACAATGAAAATTTATGAAGCATTTTCTTTTAATCTGACTTGAACAATAATAGTTTGTCTACAAAATTATCTTCTATGAAGAGGGGTCGCCTGTCCCACCTCATGGGTCTTTTTCGGGTCCTCTGTATTCCTACCACCACTGCTAAAGAACCCCACGAGCAAGCGAATTACTAAAATAAAATTGAACGATCTGTTAGTCCCGAAATGATATAGTTTGTGTCGTGAACGTACCTCTCTCTCTCTTTCTCTCCCTCCCCCTCTCTCCATAAAGATACGTTATTGGGGATTAGGTAAAGAGCTGACAGTTCTCACTATAATAGTTAAAAACTAGATACATGTACTGTAATGGAGATTTGCTGAAAATTTCAGTCAAACTGATCCACTTTAAGATGGAATTTTGAGCCTCGCCTCGATCTCTCATTACTAAAGTCGGTATAGTAAAAAAAGATAGTCTCGATTATCCATTTTTTGATTTAATTATGAATTGACGTTAAGCAGCTGGCTAGCGAAGCCATCGAGAGTTGGTTATGGTCTGGATAAGTTAATCAATAACGAATTAAAATAATTAATATATTATTTCAGACGTAAAGAAAGACGTGAAGTTGGCAGATTTAGCTCTCGCATAATGTATGTTTAAGCGAAAGGTCTTAAATCAGTGTCAGTTACTTGAGTAATCTGTATTAAAACCCACTGCCCTATTTCCTTAGGTCAGTCGTTAATTGATTCTCTAGTCATTAGAATATGATCATATTGTCTCTCGCTCTGGGCCAATTAACATGATAATGATCGCGGTACAAGTGGAACCACTTAGTTTATTTATTAGCCGTTGAAATTCTTGATACAGTTTATGATAAGAATGTATAATAGCTAAATTACTGCACGAACAGGAATTGTGCTTCGTTTTTTTCTTTATATTCTGGACAACTTACTGTACATATTTGCCACATATTAATTAAAGTAGCAGAGTCTCTAAATCAATACACGTTGTAATTTCGAATTATTTGTCACTTCAAATCAACATTGACGTTGCTATACATTGAAAAGGTGGGCTTCTGATATTTAATATTTCGATGCCATAGTTCTGGAAGGTTGTAAGTGCCACTTATGACCCAAATAGCTTTTTCGCATATGATGACTAATCACATTTAGAGCCTTCTCTATGCAAAATTTCAGAACTGTAAGGTCGTAACTTTCATAAAAAATATTGCTATTAAAATGTTGATATCCTTATTGCGTTATTAAGATTGGAATAGGTTTTCCTCTCATATCTCAAAAACTAAATCCGACAATATTTGACACTTAAGACCTTTTAGAACTATGACATTGATTTAAATCCGAACGACTAGACAACTGTCCGTGTCAGACTAACCGTCCTGAATCACCAACAGGTCGAAACAACGCCCAAAAACCCCAATGAATTTTATCGGCATATACCAAGACCTCCAAGCTGTTTAACACCGGTCGATAATGCTGTCATAGTTTTAAATGTGACAATAACCGGTCCTGTTCGGTACTTCATTTTTCCTGAATTATTATGTGTAGTTTTATGGCAGAAAAGGAGACGAAATGAAATGAGGTTTAACGTCCAATTGTTTTGCTTCCAAACTGGGCTAATGAAGACGGGCATACGTCATACAGTGTGAGGGGAATTTTGCCCGGGCAGCGTCGCTACAGCCTACTCTTACATCGAATTCCAACTGCCAGCGAATCTTTAACGTGCGCGCCGATGTGTACACGGGGCCTCCAATTTTCGTCTCATCCGAACGACCAGACAGATGGCCTTATCAAGCCCTTCATCCTGTATCACTGACAGTGGGGAACCACTCCGGAAAATCTGGATGAATTTTATCGGCCAATGCAGATATCGAAGACCCAACCCTCAGGCTAGCGAGCCAGCGTCTTAACCACTTAGCCACCGTGGTCCCCCGGAAAGGGGGAAATTAAGTAATGTATTGATACTTCAAGAGGTCGTTAGACTACAGTCGTTTCAATATATTACATAATGTGTTCCTTAAGACCACTAAACTACTACTTAAAATGGAAACACCATCCCGTGAGTCCATTATTTCATTTGGTATAAGTTATGTACGATTGGTAAGTTGCCAGTACCATTATCTGAAATAATGGTACACCAATGTCAAAGTATGGCGTTACATCTGTGTTTTAAGTGTACTTTAAGGGTCGAGTGCGATCATAGGGTCTTTTGTAAAAGTTGTTTAAATAATATTGTGTTCTTCAATGTGCCCAATTTAACAGCGAATTTAAATTGAACTTTTCTTATTTGTTAAAAACTCCCCAGAATCACCCAAAATGCATATTTATTCATGCACGATTTTGTTTAAAAATAAACACAGACACTCTTAGCTTTAGTTTTGGGGCACCAACCACCACTGCCCCCCCCCCCCCAAGTCAAAAATGTCCCCGTACGCCAATGAGTGCGAGACATTAAAGGACACTATTGGTGTCAGTGTATCTGTTACCACTCCAGTCAGTTATACAGAGGGATAACCCGTGTTTTCCTTTTGCGTTCGTCACTTCCGATTCATGAAACCTTTATTAGTCATCTATCGTAGAAATGATCTCTGAATTAAAATTTTATTTGGAATGTGTTTAGCCAGTTCTGTCACATATGTGATAATGAATGACACCAATATTGTCCTGTAAGTAATACTATATTGATATTATCTGTATATATTTCGCAAAGACCTGCGTTGAATCCTCTGTCACTTAGGGGTGGACGATATTTTAATTAATGCAATATTGATATATAAATCCGCAATATAATGCTATTCTTGCAATATTATACAACAGCTTGAATCACCCCTTCAAACAAATTTTCATGACAAGCATGTAAATTCAAATCATTATAAGGTCAAGTGCGAACATACGTTTCATTCAAACGATATAGTGGTATCAAACAATTGTTGTCAATAAAATTTACATATTGCGATATATTGGTTTATAAAATTTATTGTCCAAACCCAGCTGCGTTGAGTGTAATTTAAATGTATGAATTCTTATGTATAATAATAATTTAAATAATAATACTAATTGTTGATTTAAATAGCGCCGACAACTCAACTCAGCGAGTTGCTCCCAGGCGCTTAACATAATTACAGCTAATATAAATTTACAAAAAGATCTCAACATATTAATCCATAAAAAAGACACAAACAAAAAACGTAAAACATTATTTAGTATACATAATAAAAGCCTGACACAATCACAGCTATAATCGTATTTATTCAGTTGTATATTTGATTAAATAGTTCGGTTTTGAGATACTTGTTAAAACCTTTAATAGAATTTACGCATTTGGTTTCGTTTGAGGTATCGAGGTGAAGAATCGTCATTAAGAGACAGTATTTTAAAATTGATACGTTGACGGACTGGACGCCAATGTGGATATTTCAGAATTGGTGTCATATATTCATTTGATTTAGTCTTGATTATGATCCTGGCTGTTTGTTTATTTGAAGTCGTTTGATTTTATTTTCAACAAAAGCGAATTATAGTAGTCGAGTCTTGATGTAACTATAGCTTTTACCTGCATTTTAGTCGTGTCACTATCAATGAAAGATCTAATTTTCCCAATATTATAAATCTGAAAATTAATGTCCAGATTTAAGCACAAAGATTTTTTTTACAGAATCTGTTGGTGTAATAGAGATGTTGCTAATTTGATAGTTTTCTATTTTAGATTTTAGTAGTTGCTGTCTGCTGCCGACAATCATTATTTCTGTTTTCTCATCGTTGAGTTTTAATAAATTTGAGTCCATTCATTTACGAATATCTGATAAACAAGCCCCGAGTTTGCATGTCTCAAGTGATTCAGACAAAGACCCAAACGCTATATAAATTTGGATGCCGTCGCCCTACAGATGGCAGTTAAGATTTTATGTATATAGTAAATAATAAAGGACTGAGAACGGAACCCTGTGGCACGCCATACTTTAAACCCGTTGAGTTGCACGGAAAACCTTTGATAACAACTGTCTGTGTACGGTTTTCAAAGTATGACTGAAACCATGTAAGGGTTAGTCCACTTACACCCCAGTTGTTCTGCAATCTTTTAAACAGGTGGTTTGTCGTGTCACACGCAGCGCTTATATAACGCAGGACTAGTACTGATGTTTATTCCGTATCCATTTCGTTTAGTAAGTCATTTTGAACAGGTAATAAGGCGGTTTCAGTGCTGTGTTTTGTTTCTATTATGCAGATTGGATTACTTCTCAATAATATCTGAAAGATCAGAAACCGCTCTGTAATTCTTCAGTAATTCTTTATCAAGGTTGGGCTTGTTTAGTAGCGCAAACACTAACGCCTCTTTCCGAACCTCCGGCATACAGCCAGGGGTCAAAGTGGAATTCACAATATCCGTGGTAACTGGGGCCATCACGTCAAGACACTGCTTTAGTAGCCGACTAGGAATGGGATCTGCAGTGCACGATGCCAAAGCCGATAAATACCCGTTACTAAAGTAACAAGCTTAAAGGAGCTAAATCGCTAACAATTGGGACCTAGCAATTGACACAAGTGGGTCGCAACGCATATAATACTGTTATATGAATGTATATAAACTGATTTACATTCAATGGTTTCCGTTTTTACTGTAATTTCAAATTATTTATGTTTGGCGAATTACAACAGAAGTCTCAATCGAATGCCAGTCTATATAGTATTTATTGCGCATGCTCTCCAGATAAGAATATGGCGACGACGTTTAATTTGGTGCAATGCGTCTAGCTGCGTTCTTCCGAGTTCCCTGGTATGACTCGCATTAGGTGCACGATTCGTGTACCAATAATAAAATTTTTATTTTGTCTTAAATATTGGATATCAGAAGCCCATCTTTTCCCGGTAAGATCACAGCACCAATGTTGATTTAAATTGACAAATAATTCGTGTTTTCAATGTTGAAGATATTGAATGATATTGAGTTAGAGACTTAGCTACTCTTTAAGATGCTCTCACAAAAGGTCCGACGTTTTTACGACCGGAGCCGAATTTACTCGATCGTGTGTCCATCTGTTGCCTATTTCGATATTGAAGATATTGAATGATATTGAGTTAGAGACTTAGCTACTCTTTAAGATGCTCTCACAAAAGGCCCGACGTTTTTACGACCGGAGCCGAATTTACTCGATCGTGTGTCCATCTGTTGCCTATTTCGAGACTTCGAGACAGTGTGGCGCCGCTTGATTAAATGTAAATCAACCACTTAGAAAGTATAATGATATTGAACGGACTTTCTAAAAGAGAACACATAATCAGTAAGTATGAATCGAACTGCAATGAGATGCCTATCTACCATTTAGACCGTTACAATGACATTGAATGGACTTTCTGAAGTTGAACAAATATAATAATCTATAATTCGTACCAGATGCCATTTTAAGAGTGTTTCATAGATTTTATTATAAAATCTTTAGGTCACGATCTCACGATTCATATACCCGAACGAGCCTTCAATCTTAAAAGGAACGAGAGGGGTTCACATGTCCGTCGATATATAAATATGGGTATCGGTAAACCCGGGTCCTTACCCACGGGGGTTGGGGGTTATCGGGGGGATTAGCCCCCCCCCCTCAAATATTTCACCAACAATAATGATTTCTTAGGATCATTCTTAGCCGGCCACATCCTTATGCCCCTCCAAAAAATAAAAATTCCGTAGCTCCTCCCCCCCCAAAAAATCGAATTAGCCCCCCCCCAATATTTTGCCAACAATAATGATTTCTTAGGAGTATTCTTAGCCGGCCACATCCTTATTCCCCTCCAAAAAATTCCGTAGTTCCTCCCCCCCCCCCCCCAAAAAAAAATCGAATTGGCCCCTCCAAAATATTTCGCCAACAATATAATGATTTCTTAGGAGTATTCCTAGCTGGCCACATCCTTAGCCCCCCCCCCCCCCCCCCCCAAAAAAAATGAGCTGGCTACGGGCCCGAGTAAACCTAACCCAACACAATAACATAATATCGATGGACCAATAAATCCGCGGGCTAGTGAGCATTCCCCATATAGAAACGAATTTCTGGCAAATGGCCGTTTTGGAAATTAGTGTAATCAATCTCACCGTTGCTGGTGCGTACTTTCATAACTATACACCCGACTTGTAACTTACGGAAATTATTATACACCAGTGTTAGCCGAGAATGTATCTTTCTGATTTTTCAGCATGTGTTTCTCTTGCAAGTAGTGCATGTTGGTGGCCCTGACAATGAACAGTGCTTAGTGCAAGTACACATTAGATTGCCAGTAAAACAACTTTTGCAATTTAGAATTTAATGGAGACGTAGCAGCAACACCGCTGCAAAATTCTCATCTGAACACATACTGCATGGTGTATAATTCATGCCTTTAACAGTTTGGCCGATGCATACACGTGTGACCTAAAAACCTACATCATTCCTTACAGCGCTTTCCCTTCCTAGACCATATTTTACACTTGCTTAGGAGGTAGGATATACGACTGGTACCTGACAAGGAGTTGAATCGTCTACCCAACCTCGTGGGTTTCCTGTGGGTCCTCCGGTTTCCTCCCACTGATAGAGACTCCCGCACGCAAGCGAATTTTTGAAACAAAATTGAATTTTGCCCGGGCAGCGGCTCTGCGGCCTACTCCTATATCGAATTCCAACTGCCTAGAGATTTTTTACGTGCTCGCTAATGTGTCCCATCCGAACGACTAACTATCTGTCCTTTTTGTCAGGCTCTCCATCCGTCATCACTGATAAGGGGGAACCACAACGGAAAATCGGGATGAACTTTCTCGACAAATGCTGGGTTCAAACACCCGACCTCCAGACTAGCGAACATGCGTCTTACCCATGTGACCCCCCCCCCCCCCCCCCCCGAAGCAATAAATCAGAAATAAATTGTAAATTCTGTAGTAATAGTATTCTCATCATTAGTCAATCTCGCATTTCGACCCGGTGGCGTATTCTGTCGTGATTTGTCATTTTCACTAACCTTACTGTCTGTGAAATAACAGCCATGTTGTCACATTCTCGATCAGACTTCAAATCGATTAACCGGTCTGTAAATATACCTTCATAAAGTCAGTACTATAATTAGTCGTTGCCATTTTTTGAATTGGCTGCTTTGCTCTGTGTTGCACAGTTCGATTATAAGGTCCGTGACTATTAATAAGAGAACAGCAGAATAAAAAGGGGGATAATAGCTATATTTATGAGCGTTGCCCAATTCAACATACATCTTTCTTCATAAATACCTTTCACACTCTTGGCAACTATTATAACCCCCAACAGCTACAGGCTTACATACTATTTTCACATTGTACTTAATTTTAATTTTCTTTAATAACTTTATGTTCATTATAATCCCCACAGCTTCAGGGTTAGATACTATCTTCAGAATGTACTTTTTTTTATTTTCTTTGATAACTTTTATGTTCATTTTTCTGACATTCTTTTTTTGCAGAATGAGACACGTCCGGTTCATTAATGTACATCGAGTAGTAGGTCGGAAATTCCTAGTTATAAGGCAGGCATAATTTGTTTTTATCGTGGTAACTGCAAGTAGATATCAATTATATCTCTAGCAAATAATGGTTAAAATGGTAACTTATATACCTAACCAATCTGTGTCACATAGAATTACGAAAGTCGTCTAATATCTCTATAAAACACGTGCCGTCACATCACGCGACGTCAACCATTGGCCCTGACGTTACAGGCTCGAACAGAATGGTGCCTTTTACTCATTTTAATACCCATTTACACTATTTTATAAATAGGAAAAACATTTTAGAATTTTAAAAAAGTTCATAAAATGTATGGCCCGTATTTTCGAACAGTGTCTAAAATAATCTGTGATTAGGTCTAATCAGTAACTAGCTAGTTAGAGATTAGTGGTTGACTAGGTTTTTTTATTCTCAAAAGTCAGATTAGCTAATCTTTGACTATAAATTTTTCTAATAAACGGTTACAATTCAAGGTTGAAACTTTGATTATGATTAAACATTTAATCAATGATTATATATAATCAGTGATTAAAAAGGCTTTTATCATTGATAAAGGGGCCGGCCCAATTACAGGAAGTAGATTAGAAAAGTGCATGTTTTAGAACAGCTTTTCCCATCCTAGAGTCTGTGAAATTATTTTTCGGGTCCGCAAAGTCAAAGGTGTTCATATGGGTGGGCGGGAGAGAAATAAAATATGTGAATGTTCGGATATGATTAGTATTCGAAATGAAATGAAATTTACTATTGGGCTCCAACTGAGCTTAAGGACATACACCATACAATGTGCTGTGAGGGCAATTTTAGCTGGGCACCGGCACTACGACCCACTTTTATACTAAATTCTAACTGCCAAGGGTTATTTTACCTGCGCCCCAATGTGTACACAGTCCTTCGGTTTGTTATCCGATCCAAACGACCTCAACTTGTCCCTTGCAAGGCCTTTCATCCTGCACCACGGTGGCCCCCTTTTAGTAATCGAAATCTGAATTTCTGTTGCTAATATCTTGTTCTCCTGATGCAACAGAAGCGCAGGAAGAAAATAATTTTATGTCCCCTTTTTCCTATAATAAAATCCGAAATTATCACTATTTGTCCATTCTGCATAAACTTGCTATATCTGTATTCTTTATTTATTTATTTATCCGCTTTTAATACTACACTTTACTAAATTGTGGTGGAATTTTGGTGTTTGTTTTTGTTGTTTTTTGTTGTTTTTCATTTTTGTATATGGGCCATTTTGGAGAGATTACAATGTAATTATTATTTATAACAAAGTTTTATGAGTTGTTTGACCTATTTAGACACAAGAACTATACATTGGTGTTTTTTATATACGACTGTTTTGCTGAGTGCCAAGCAAAATAAAATGTAATTTAGCAACATTAATTATCGTATAAAAATTTACATTTATCAAGTTTGAAAGAGAGAGAAATGGGGTTTAACGACACGAACTAGGTCATTTCGGGACAAACATATAGTTTAATTTTATTTAAATAATTCGCTTGCGTGTAGGGGTCTTTAGCAGTGGAAGGAAGCCGGAGTACCTGGAGTAAACCTTCGAGGCAAGTTTGAAAGAACACGACTCTTTCGTTTCTTAAGTCTCTTACATCGGAAACATTGCTTTAACAGCTAAAACTAAGAATGTAACAAATTCTTTTTTATTGACAAAAAGAAAACCTTTGTGCACATTCGATAATTGGACCGCCATATGATGCATATTTGATGATCACGAAGAAATGTATGCCACGTATATCAAGTATTTTCCTATTTGGAGTCTTTTCTGACGACCGTACCTCGAAACAAAGACCTACATTTTTTTTTATTAAACTTGAACTATCGGGAGCCCCTTCGATGGTCTGATATATAAAGCCATCCAATAAAGCCATCAACTCGATGGTTAGGCAATAGAATGGAATGGTCTCTTACTTGACCAATTGCAAGTTATTAGATGATTTTCTAATTGCCACCATCAAGGTTTTCATAACATGTTCACTATGTGATACCACATGTCATTTACGATTTCATGAAACTAATCCCACATTTAATTATCACCAGAAGAAAAGTAAAATAGCAAAATGTGTATCTTTTAGCCCCATAAACCAATATCTTTTTAAAGTGACCGATATTCGTTATTCGTTTAAAATTATATTTAATACCAATGAACAAATCGATTGAATCAATATGATCATAAAGGTATCACAAACGTATTTCTAACATTTTGCCTTTGCCAAGAAATAAACAATTTTGTCAGGCTCACTTTTTAATAATTTTCACAATTAAGAGGTTATAATTCCCTCCAATTTTTACTCAATTTTCTGCCATGCAAAGATCGAGTTCCTTATTTATGTAATTCGATTTAAATATTTTGTTGTTAACGAAGGGTAACATACGTATAAATCGCACTAATACTGCTAGATTTAATGGCTTACTTACTTAAGCTGGTGGTTTAACGTTCGCTTCCACATAAGTGATATCGCAGACTAATTTAATGGCTAATTCTGGGTTCATTTTATACCGCGTGTGCAATCTCATGTGATAATTTGTTTTACCGTTCCATTGGTTCGGGAGGTGACGTCAGTTTTTACCACTGAAACCCGTCATAACTGCATCGCAGTTGTAGTTTGCATTGTTATCTAAATATATAGAATAAATATCGAGCATTGCTATCTAAATATATACAATAATTAACGTTTTATTGAAAACGAATATACTATTAAGAACAAGCTGTGGGCTGCCAAGAAGCGAATATTTTAGTGGATACTTATTTACAATCCCTTGCTTCAGCTCAGTCAAACAAGGATCTCATTTGGAGATAATTTTTTTAACAAATCAAATTTCTTACGCTGATTTATTTTTTTAGAAATTTAAAGGCTTTACCCTGTGTTCATTTTGGATAAATTATTAATTTCCAATCATTTTATTTCAGTTCGGTTTTTATAAGGATCTCTTTTGTAGATTGTTTTGCGGGAAATTATTGTGGAGACTTTATGCTGTGTTTATTTGGGATTTATTATGTGTTTGTGAATTACGTTTTCTAGCAGTATAATTATATCATTATGAACAAACGTAACAATATCATTTTGTATCCCATCTTCAGTGTTTGTGTTTTGTCAGCTTTGCTTTGTGTATATTTTATGTCGAATATTCATCAATTAACCCCGAGGTTTAAAGGCGCAGGAACTCTCGGAGTTGCATGGATAACACACGCAATACAAACGGAAACTACTCAGAGTAAATATCTTCGGAAACCGATGGCGAAGGTTGGACTCAAAAATGGAAACCATTCATTCAAAAAGGCCGACATCTCTCAAATCAAGACAAGTGACAGTACAAAAGGGAAACAATTATCTCTGGGATCTTACAGCCAAAAAGCACCAAACAAACTGGCAAAACCTTCAAATCAAACAAAAAGCACCTACAAAATAGATGATCTCGAGAAAAATGGAAATCAAGTACTGAAAATGGACGAAATATCGCAAATCGAGACAGGCGCTGAGAAGAAAAGGACACATTTTCTTGGATTAAAGGGAGCTTGGGGTCGAATGGGTAATCATATGTTTTTCTACGCCTCCTTAAGAGGAATAGGGGACGCCATCAACTACACGCCCATGTTAAGTAGAACAGATCCTATACTGAAATTGTTTGAAATTGATTTGAATAATTCTGTTAGTACATTTAACCTGAACAATAATGTAGTGAAACGTGAAAAATGTATAGGAATTTTTACGGAAGGTCTGGTGTCACCTATAAATAAGACAACTAACATAACAGTGTTTGGGTACTTACAATCGTTCAAATATTTCCAAAAAATAGAATCAGATATTCGAAAGGAGTTTATCCTGAAAGCGGACATTAAGGCTCGAGTCAACCATATTTTTAATACACTTAATATTACACATCGAATTAAGGTAGGAGTTCATGTTAGAAGAGGTGATTTTGTGCATAGAGGTGGTACCAAGCTACCCACCCCTTCGTATTATTACAAAGCTATGAATATACTAAGACGGAATTTAACAAATCCAATATTCGTCGTGTGTTCGGAGGATAAGAAATGGGCGACAGATTATTTACGATTTAACGATTCGGTTATTGTTCATGAAAGTGTAGAAGTCGATTTCGGAGTTTTAATGAGTTGTGATCATAGTATTATATCATCTGGAACGTTTGGTTGGTGGACCGCCTATTTAACGAAAGGTACCAGCATTTATTTCAAGGGATTTCCCTCGCCCCCTCTTCTTGGATGTATCATTCATCGAGACTATTATCCACCTCATTGGATTGGACTCGAGTAATACATTTACTTGAATGGACCCCAAAATATCTAATTAACACGAACTCAGGATATATTATAATATGTCCATAGTAATAATAGCTATATCCATTTTATAAAAATCAACATCTTAGCCCGTGAATATAGATTTACAATTTTATACCCGCGGTTGAATTAAGTGGTATATCACTTCATACCTAGCACGCTTTATCATTGTGCATTTATCTAATATGGGTATAGATACCAAACTATATTATTGGTAGTGTAATTGTTTTAAAGACGCACACCTTCAGAATACTGTATAGTGACATCGCTTGATTTGTAGTTATCCTTAGCTGATATTATAGCTGTACGCTCACCTCTTTCAATGCGCCAACATGTCGACAACCTAATTTTAAAGATACCCCTTAGTTATGCTAATTGTCTCTTAAAGTGTATCCCTATCTATGACAATCAACAGTATGAATGTATCCCTACATACTTACCTAAGATAACTACTATAAATGTATCCCTTCATTATTTACCTCTACATAGTATACACGTATCCCCACCTACATAAGATTACTAGTATAAATGTATCCCTTCATGCCTACCTCTATAGTATACATATATCCCTACATACCTACCATTACTTTAATGCATGTATCCCCAGGTACCTACCATCACTAGTATACATGTATCACTACCATTACTAGCATACATTACTATGATGTATGTATCACTACATACCTATCACAACTATATGTATAAATGTATCTCTACCCAAGATTACTAGTATACATGTATCCCTACATACCCACCATTACTTTAATGCATGTATCCCCACTTACCTACCATCACTAGTATACATGTATTCCTAAAATTACGCTGAAGCATGTATCCCAAGCTACCTACCATTACTAGTATACATGTATCCCTAATTAGTATACATGTATCCCTATTTACCTACAATAACTAGTTACATGTTTACCCTACATACCTATCACTACTAGTATACATGTATCCCTACATTCTTAACACTACAATAAGGTATGTATCCCTATATCACTACTATAAGGTATGCATTCCAATATACCTAAAATTATTATTATTGCATGTACGTCAAATATATCTAGTATTGTCATGCATATGTCCCTGGTTATAATACTTATATACCATTACGCACCTACCTTTGTTATAGTATATGGGGTTTTATTTGTTGTTTGGTTTTTTTTGGTTATGTAAAGAGATAAAGGCAACATAGAGTAAAGAAACGGGTCACTCAGATAATTTTAACTTATAACCCATTTTGACTTATACTGAAACTACCCACAATTAACAAGTTTCTTTGGTCCTTTTTCTATTGACAAGGATCCGATACTCCTCCAAGACACAATCGAGATATTATTCTCTCATTATATGTATATAGGCTTATTTATCTTAATAATATCTCGATCATTACCATTTTGAACGGTATTGTTATTATCGTCATTGTTATTACGTATGAATTGTCATTCACAGCCGTCGCCCATGGTGAACGTTACGCTCAAGTATGCGTCAGAGAAGTTGATCGATTTGGTGGGGGCAACGTCATGGTTTGGGGTTCTTTTTGTGCACATGGACGTTCTCCTCTTGTTGTTGTCCAAGGGAACTTAAATGCTGTCCAGTACAGGGATCAGATTTTGCAACCTGCTTTTCTTCTGTTTATGCAGAGACATGGGCCTGGACTAACGTTTCAACAAGACAATGCTGGACCCCATACGGCAATTGCTACCCAGAATTTTTTTTAAAGAAATGGCGGTGTCCAAGTCCTGGATTGGCCGTCGCTTAGCCCCGACCTTAATCCTATTGAACACATCTGGGACGAACTGGGACGACGTGTTCGTCAGAAAGTGAATCCACCACTGACGTTGCAGGACCTTCAACGTGCTCTGGCTGAACAGTGGCGACGTCTTCCTCGGGTAGTGTTTACTAATGTTCCGAGATCCACGAGAAGACGTTGTGTGGCAGTAGGAGACGCTAGAGGAGGCCACAATCGTTACTAAACACTTTATTCCGATTGTTCTACAAAGTCTGTGAATTTCATTTTGGGGGGTACCGTGACATTACGAACGTTATATCAATATCAAGGACTTTCAGCGAGATGTATTCTTGCTTTCTGTTGATGTCAAGGTCGTCTGTGCACATCATAACACTAAAATAGTTGCCTTTAACCAAATATTAAAAATCTAGTCCCAAAAATCCCGAGTGTCATGTTTTTAATTTGGCTGAATCTAGAAAGCCAACGTCACATACTTCATATTCGAAATTATTAGAAGAAAGTTTTGTTTTAGCTATTGACCCAAATAAACCATGTATTATCCTGGGTGATTTTAACATTGATTTCTTTAACAATAATACAAGTAAAACCCATGATATCATAAACCGGTTAATTTTACGCAAACAGCAAAGAATCTACACGTGTTACTCCTAATTCGACAACCCTATTAGATCTTGCTATTGTTACATGTCCTGCTTTTATCAAACGAACCGAAGTTCTTGAATGCAACCTAAGTGACCAATGTCCAGTAAAGTCAAGCTTAGCTTTTAATACACAACCAGTTAAAAATTTTAAGCGTACTATTTGGAATTACGAGCAAACCAATTTTACAATATTGAACAAATTCTATCTTGAAACTGACTGGGATGGTTTATTTACTAGTGACAATTCTCCGAACTCATTAGCTGAATGCGTTTCAAATAAAATTATTGAAGGAGTTTATAAATTTGTACCCCATAAAGATGTTGTTATAAGACCACGTGATGTCCCATGGATGAACGGTTACCCGAGACGTATAATACGACATGCATTTGTGATCATATCCAAGAAGACAGCGATCACTAATTTTTGCACTGCCCTAACTATACCACTCAGCGTATCGCAACATTAAATACACCCCCCCCCCCACTTAAATCTCGAAACACTCAAAAGCTTTTCTTTATGGGAATCCCAACGAAAGTATCTCGTACAACGAACTCATTTAGTCAAGTTCACAAATAGTTTAAAATAACTAAACGCTTCGAATAAATAAGGGGGGTTGGGATGGCCTAGTGGTCTAGAGTGCCACGCTTCGACCTCTAGCTGACCGGTCACCTATGGCTTGCGGCTGTGGTTTCGATCCCGGGTGTGAGCGTATGTGGCATGGAGTAAGGGGCGCCTTCACAAGGGGTGTTGGGATGGCCTAGTGGTCTAGAGTGTCGCGCTTCGACCTCTAGTTGGCCGGTCACCCCTGGCTTGCGACTGTGGTTTCGATCCCTTGGTGTGAGCGTATGTGGCATGGAGAAAGGGGCGCCTTCTCAACCTCGTGGGTTTCCTCTGGGCACTACGGTTTCCTCCAACTGCTAAAGACCCTTACGCACAATCGAATTATTGAAATAAAATTAAACCATATGTTAGTCCCGAAATGACCTAGTCTGTGTCGAGTGGACTTTAAACCCCATTTCTCTCTCCCTCTTTCGAATAAATAAGAATTAACTGGTGATGACTTATTTATTTATCTTTTTAATTTATTATTGATGATGAAGATGACGATGACTTATTTATTTATCTATTTGTATTTATTTATTTGTCAATGTAAATATGTAATATATACTTATACATTATGTACATTTTAGTAATTGTATTGAAATGTATAATTTATATGGAGAGGAATTTATATAAGCTTCGTCTTGTTTTCTAATCCATTACATCAGTGTTGTAAATAATCTTTATGTATTTGAATAAAATATTGTTTAAAGCCCCAATAACACTTTTGTTGTAACTGAATAATATGTCACAATCTTCATTCTGGTCAACGAATCGTATTATTTTAGAATATTCCAATTAAATGGTGATATAAAGTTCATCTTAACACACCTATTTTGAAAAATTGGAAAAATTCAACCAATTGATTTGAAAAGTCTAACGTAAACCTTTTCAAATGTGACTTGGATTTTAAAATATTTTCGAACCCTCTGGACAAGTAAAATAGGATGCAATGGATAATTTACACAACAGGTAGGTCACTTAAACATCTAGTACTTAGAATAAGGCTATTATTTATTTTCTGGAGCTACCAAGCCAGCAAGAGTGTTATTGTCCCTTTAATGGTCGAGTGCGCAACATTAAGTAATATATTGGTATTGAAAGATTGCGATAGCACGAGGGCAATATCGACATATTACGGAACGTCTTGCACGAGAAAATTATAACAACTTAAATACAGACATTATCCAGCACGTCGATTTCAATGAATTATGTCACTCGGGTACTTGTATGAACAATGTACGGTTGGCACATTGCCCGAACCATTCAAAGGACGACGTCACATCCGTATTTTTATTAGAAATAGTCGAGAAAGTTTCTCCCACGCTTCATAAGGAGGTCGATACAGAAAGGTAGTGTGTGTATTAAACTATAACACATACTTATGGAAGAACAATTACTGATTTATTTAGGCGACGTTTCGTAGAGTATTCTCTCAACGTTTTCAAGCAAGTGAGAATACTCTACGAAACGTCGCCTAAATAAATCAGTAATTGTTCTTCCATAAGTATGTGTTATAGTTTAATGCTCTTTCCAGTTACTAAATGCCCCTAAAAGATTAGTAGTGTGTGTAGTGAGATCCATAAATTTATATCCGATTATTACACAACTGGAAAATTCACAGCGCGCTGGTTTATGTGAAGGAACGAAATCAACACATAGAACATAGAAATCGTCACACCCGTTATGTACAGAACATTATGACTGAGTATTTCTAAAATACCCCCTTTTTAAACACAAACTCGGAAGCCACGGTAGCTGAGTGGGTAAGACGCTGAGAGAGAGAGAGAGAGAGAGGAAGAGAGAGAGAGATAAATGGGGTTTAACGTCAATTGAAATAACCCCTTCTTAAACACAGAGGGGGGGGGGGGGAGTTAATCGGAAGTGAAGGACGGGAGCGTAGCAAGAAACAAAGTATAGTCGTTCGAATGTGGAGGGGATCGAAGTACCTGGATAAACACGTGAGGTTTGACAGGTGACCATACTCCTTGTCATCCACATGTGTGGGGTCGAAACCATACCACTATACTCAATGACAGACTTTATCGCACGTCTCAGATTATTCTTCACCCAATCCCCTGTTTTGTAATAAATAAGTAGTGCGACAATACCGATAATGTTTGTTCGAATCACAAGTATTAGCAGACTTGAAAATGTGTTTTTATTCAGAGTAAAACGGGCACGGCAATGTGTACACGGGATCTTGTCTTTTCGTCCCATCCGAACGACTAGACAGATGTCCTTCTCGAGCCCATCGACCAACATCACTGACAAGGGGGAAACTTTTATGGCAGTCGATTTCCCCTTGTTAGTGAGAAGTTCAAGTTCAGTATATGAAGCAAAACAAGTTAAGGGATTCCCTTTCATCTGTGAAAACTACGCAACGCTTTTCATAGGCGGAAATATGACATCTGAACACGAAAGACGAAAAGTCCGAGGACGTCATATTTACTGGAAACGTGGAAAACACATGGCGGTCCTCTGTCACGCACTCAAAATTCATCGAAACTATTACCGAAAATAATACAATAACAACCTATTATTGGTGAATTCTCTCTACATGCCACTTTACACCGACAAAAGCGTAGGATCGAAATGGAAATGGACATCTTGAAATACGAGAACCTCGGGGTGAAACAACTGCGAGTCATTAAAACGGATATAAACTCGACGATAACGTGGTCTGTGACATTGACAAACTACCAAGGGGGTTCCTTGCATAAAGAACGGAATAAGTTGATACTGACTAGAATATAAAGCAGAAAAACATAACGGATAAAAAGACTCTAGACACGAAAGGGTTTATTAACTTCGATTAATACGAAATCACGGTTGGTGGATTTGTACATATTGACAATCTGTTTAAAACAAAGATCATATTTCGTTTCGGTTTTTTTTATAGTTCAAAATTTCGTTTTACTTGCCTTTACTACACTAAGATCCGGAAGAGTTGTCATATGATATGCGCTCTTTGTCATGTGAGGTATAAGCCAATGAAACGCCAGTTACGTCGAGCTCCATGCGTGTTTTGCACGGAACTGTTGGTAATCCACAAGTAACAAATGTATGACGTCATAGGGGCAAACGTAGCTCGTCTGACCTCTCACGTGATCTATCGCCACAACCGATCAGATCTCCGTGTAGTGTATGCTGCTGAACATGGGCGTGACTGTAGATGGTATTAGAATTACGATCTTTACTGAATTTAAATTACGGTTTGCCAACCCCGACTAAGTTGCCTAAGGTGTCCGTCGAGAAATAGATATGCATGTATTTCGAAAAGAATACAATTTGCCTACTGTTGTGTTTAAGTATATTGACAAGTTCTGTTCTTTTACATTTGCCTTGGTCTCCTTTGGGAAATCGATACTTTTCCGAAAAATAAAAAGTTACCTACTGTTTAGTAGCACTATTGACAAGCTGTATTCTTGTAAAATTACATTTACTATATAAATATATAATGTTGTTCTTGTTGTTTATTAAAGTAGTTCATCACGTCAACATTAAAATATGGTTTGCATTCGCTGATTACATTATGTTGCCTATAACGTTTTTTTAGGACTTCGAATTCTGTCTTATGGTTTGGATTGTTCGTACTTGGTTTTATTTTATTCCATCAAAGATGACCGTGTTATGGATGTGTCTTCCCAGATAAAAGAAAACCCAGCAGCAACAAAGAAACATAGCAATGTAAAGGGCGTATGGATATTTTTGGAACCTTGAAGTAGACCAAACTGTTTCTAAAAGAACATATTAATGTAATATGAATGTATGTAAAGTGGTTTATATTCAATTTTTGAAAAACCAATGCAATGTCTAATCAAATATTTCCGAACGGTCCGCGTTTACGTCTGCTTAGTGCATTCTACGCATTTTTTTTTTCATTTTTTTTATCGCGTGTTAATCAGTCTTTACTAATTAATTCCACGTTGTGTTGTGGGATATGTTTTATTTGTTCGTTACAAAATGGCACCTGAAACCATACGGTACACGCACAGGCACTTGAAGGGATTAAAATAAAACTTCTTACTACTGCTTGACTATATAGTATAGTAATGCGAATGGTTTCTTTAATAATTTTGAAACCTGCCCAGCCTTGCTGTTTCACAATCTAACATGGAACATACACTAAGGTTGAGTATATAAGAGGGTGTGTGGAAGCAAAATCAAAGGGCTTACCTGTGTGGAAGCAAAGTTAAGGGGCTTACCTGTGTGGAAGCAAGTAGTAATGCGAATGTTTTCTTTAATAATTTTGGAATCTGTCCAGCCTTGTTGTTCCGCAATCTAAAATGGGACATACACTAAGGCCGTTTTAAATTATTTCTGCTGTGTCGGCAAGTAGTACCGTGATTGTTTTTTTTTTCTTTAATAATCTTAAGTGAGACTGTTCAGCCTTGTTATTTCACAATATAACCTGGAACATACGCTAAGGTCAAAATTTTTGAGTATATAAGGGGCTTACCTGTGCGCAAGCAAAGTTAAGGGGTTTATCGGTGTATAAGAAAATTATGGGGGCTTGTCTGTGTGGAAGAAAATTAAAGGGGGCTTACCTGCATGGGAGCATAGTTTAGATGGAAGCAAATTAAAGTGGACTTACCTATGTGGGAGCATAGTTTAGATGGTAGCCAATTAAAGGGAGCTTGCCTGTGTGGAAGCAAATTAAGGTGCTTACCTGTGTTGGAAGCAAACTAACAGGCTTGCCTTTGTGGAAGTAAATTAAGAGGCTTGCTTGCGTTGGAAGCAAAGTAAGTGAGCTTGCCTGTGAGGAAGCAAATCAATGTGTTTACTTATGTGGAAGCCAATAAGGTATTACCGGTGTGAAATCAAAGGGGTTTGGGTAGTCATCTGTAACAGCCACGTATCACTTATCTGCGGCATTAAAGTTAGCTAAAATCATTTGGGTTAATTTATCGGAAACGAACGAATATACTTCAAAGTGGGAACAGAATGTATAACAGTTCAAAGCACGTATGTACGGAATAATTTGACCGGGATTACCAAAAATGGGTTAGGAAAATATGTGGTGGGATGAAGTGTGTTATGGAGAGAAGTGAAGTGTGTTATGGGACGAAGTGGGTTGAGTTGGTATTGAATGTTAATAAAGTTAGAATTGTTGTCATTGTCTTAGTTTTAATATTCGTAAACGGATTACGGAGCGGAAGCACTGTGCCTGCAATACTTACATCTATAGGCAAGACGGTAATTCAGAGGAAAGTATACTATTTGTTTTCACACAGGTAAGCCCCTTAACTTTGCTTCTACACACTATACTAAAAAATAGATCAGCCTTAGTGTATGTTCCATGTTAGATTGAGGAACAATAAGGCTGAACATTTACGTAACACTTGCCGACACATCAGAAATAAATTAAATCAACCTTAGTGTATGTCCCATGTTAGATTGCGGAACAACAAGGCTGGGCCTTTTAAAGAAAAACGGTGGCTTTGCTACAGCCGACACAGTTGAAATAAATTAAGACAACCTTATTTTGTGATCCAAATTAGATCGCGGAACAACAAGGTTGAACATAGCTCACATAAATTATTAAAGAAAACACTCACTTTACTACTTTGTCGACACAGTGGATGTTCCATGTAATAATTATATTGCAGAACAACAAAGTCGAACAGGCTCCCCCCAAATAATAAATAAAGACAAACAGGCATTTATTACCGTGCGTGTTAAAGTTGGCAAAATATCCTTACCAGTTAACCACTGTTAACCACAAGTCAAGCTTTGACACACGCGCGTGAACCATATCAGCGCCTTCGTTCAAATACCGACATACTGATGTTACGTATAATATGCTATTACTATACCTTCTAGATTCACATTCAGATCTTATTGTCTAACATTTTAATAGCCGCGACAACTAATGTTAGATTATCCTCCATTCTAGCTTCTGTATCAAAGATTTTCAAGTGTTTCAGACAGACTAACAGTTGGGACACTTCCCTCTTACGGCAAGGGCCGATAACTCAGTGAATAGTATAATAAAGGTAATTCAGACGTCATCTTTGTTATGACTGGTTTCATATATACCGTCTGTTATCATCTCACAATACTCACTAGTCCTAGGACTTTCCATTGTTTTAATTGCCAACGAGACTTTATTTGATCTCTATAAACCCTCCAATGTCTTAGAACTAGTGAGTATTGTGAGATGATAACAGACGATATATCGTAAACCAATCATAACAAAGATGGCGTCTGAATTACATTTATCATACTATACTATATAGTCAAGCAGTAGTAAAAAGTTTTATCTTAATCCCTTCAAGTGCCTGTGGGTACACGACCCGTGTACTGATTATAAAATGAAAATTGTGCCTTAAATATTGGACATTAGGGATTCGAAACCACGACAGTTGACTCTTAAATTATTCTGATAAACGAATTTTTCATGTTTTCTTTCTACACAGTCACCATGAAACAAAGGCGCTTGAATGTTGCTTCTACGGCACAAGACTTTATAAATTGTATATACAAATTCAGTGCAAGCTCACTTCGCTGTATTTCTAGGATGATCGAAGTCATCGACATCATAATTATCCTGATAATTACTTAGGCCTGTTGTCTACGAAATAATCATATAATCCGTTAAATATCCAATATGTTCAATAACATCTACATGTAATATCAGATATCCGCTAAATGTTCTTCTAAAGCCCTGTTTATACAGAGTGCGAACACGAGCGCGTCCATCGCGAACCCGAACGCGACTTTTGAGCAGTTTCCCCCTTCAACAGTATTTTCGAATGACCAAGGAACAATCTAACTACATATTGCTATGGATTAGAGACGATATAAAGCAAACAGGATACTAACTGGAAGAAGGCCGCCAACCCAAGAGAGCGACTGGCCATTTGTTTCTATTCGTGTAAATGATGTCATGGGAAGTGCTCGCTGATTGGTTCATTGAGGGAAAAGTTTGCGCGATCTTATGAAAAATTCGCTCGGGAGGCAATCAAGGCGGTAGTTCGCGCGAACCAATATTTGTTCAATTTCGAGTTTGCGCTCTGAACGGGGCCTCTAAAAATGACTAGAGCATTCCAAGATGAAAAGCCGCGTTCTCGTTCGCGCTCTGTATATAAAGTCCCCTTAACAGCTCAAATCCACACCTACTTGCATGAATGTTACTTCCTTCTGGGTGCTATATAAACTACACAAACTATATATCGTCATTCAGTCAATAAACGTCGCATCAAATTTCAAAAACAGTGATTCTTTGGCTAATTGTGTTATTCCCGATATATAATTATATTTTGTAACTATGGTTCCCACACCTACTAACTGGAATACAGGTGGGTTTTTTTATTATTTAATGCCCCTTTGTTTCCGCTGTAATAATCGAGAACTGAAGTTGGTAAATTGAGTTAGAATGGTAAATGTCTGTCTGATTCCGTAGTATTGTATCCTGTATATTATATGATATATGATACTATAATAGCTATGTACCTTTGATTAATATCAATACGGGAGCCAGACTGACTTAATGTCGCAGAACAGGGCCCTGATTCACGAAATCTTAACTTAAGATAAAATTCAAATTTTAATATATACTTCACTAAAATCAATCTAATATTATCCAATGACATAACTAAAATTTGGGTTTTATCTTAGTTAAAATTTCGTGAATAGGGCGCCAGAACAGTAAATAATACCCACGCATAAGAGATACCGTGGCAGTTGGGAGAAGGCTATAGTGTCGCTTCCCAGGCTATAGTATAGTCGATCGTATTTTAATTAGTCACTTGCGCGTAGGGGGGGGGATACGGAGAAAACCTACAGGTTCGAAAGGCGACCTTACTCTTTGTCACATACAACCGGGGATCGAAACCACACAAGTAGACCCAAACATTATGATGCAACACGCACCCCCCCCCCCCCCAATACCATTACGTCCCCGGATGTGAACTTAATATTTTGTCTTTCTACCGCCTTGAAGAGGATATGAGTTGTGACAGAACTGTGTTCTTTAAATCGGTTTCTTGATGACAACACTGGTATAACTTCAAGTATAATACTTTTATTCTGCTTCTTACATATTAGGTACAAACATCGTAATGTAAACCACCGTAGAGCTAACTTATATGGAGGGAGTCGTGTCTTAGCTTGGCTTAGCACGAGTGTGCTAACTTATATGGAGGGAGTCATGTCTTAACTTGGCTTAGCACGAGTGTGCTAACTTATATGGAGGGAGTCATGTCTTAGCTTGGCTTAGCACGAGTGTGCTAACTCCAGAAGCTCTCGTCTTGTCTCCGACTCCTAGACCTGACTAGTACCCATTAGGTAGGTACCTTAATCTAGGCGCCCACCTAGCCTGGCCTCCCGGACCTAACTGCACCGCTACGATTCGTTTCTGTCCTGGGTTTATAAAACCCTTCTAGTCAAAGGAGCTCATGATACACCTGTCTACTGTATCATGCATCATATCAGGTTTAACATTCAGTATAGTTTATCAGACAAAGAAAGTTAGATAAGACATGCCAACAACAAGTTAAAGTTAGACAATGACACAAGGAATGCTACCAAGATCTCCAGCCGGGTGTTGATAGCAACAGGTTGATGCTACAACCACTTTTACGTATTTTAATATGGCAGGACGCTTCTATGAGATGTCATTGTGTAATACAGTAGATTCGTTGACCACTTTGAAGAAAGAGACATAGAAATGGAGTTCAACGTCCACTCGACACAAACTATATCATTTCGGGACTAACATAATATGGTTTAATTTTATTTCAATAATTCGCTTGCGCGTAGGGGTCTTTAACAGTGGGAGGAAACCGGCGGACTCGGGGAAAACCCACGAGGCGACCCCACTCCTTGTCACGTACGCCAGTTAACTCAATGACAAGCTTTATGATACAGCACGCACGTGCTAACCATTCAGCCATCCACCCAACCCCACGCCCACCTCGTTGAAGTCGTTGTGCACGCAGAGAACAATCTTCTCTCAGAATATATCTTTGTCCTGAATGGCCGCCATACTAAAATAAAATGGTCTGCCATTGTGTAATGGCCAGTAAGGGGGTTCTGAGAGAGAGAGAGAGAGAAATGGGGTTTAACGTCCACTCAACACAAACTAGGTCATTTTGGGACTAACATATGGTTTAATTTTATTTCAATAATTCGCTTGCGCGTAGGGTTCTTTAGCAGTGGGAGGAAACCCACGAGGTTAAGAAGGCGCCCCTATCTCCATGTCACATACGCTCACACCAGGGCTCGAAACCACAGCCGCAAGCCAGAGGTGACCGGCCAGCTAGAGGTCGAAGCGCGGCACTCTAGACCACTAGACCACTAGGCCACCCTAACCCCCCGTAATGGGGCTCTACTCCGTGTTACATCTTTCATACACAGACTAAATAAACATTGTCGATGTTGTTAAATGGAATGTCGGTCAATTAGCTTCGTATCTGTCGTCAAGCGGAGCTAATGGTAGATTGACGGCGTAAATTGCGTATGCGTCGAAGCTTGCGATGGGTGCCTATAACAATTAAAGATTCAGGGCCCTCACACTATGCAGGTATGTCGGTGAATATATTACATTGACACGCAGTTTTAGGAATACCGAATGAATAACTGAATGTTGTATCCAGACGTCTGACTCTACTGGCATTCAATTCGCCAGCGAGAATGCGTTTTCGGCCGGAATAACACCCGAAACCTCTATTCTTAACCCGGTAAAGATACACTAGTAAGAGCTAACTATGTATTTCTATAGGTTTCAGATATTATAGAAATTATTAATTAGACATATATTTTTCACAAGCTCAAAATCAACTCTTCAGGCCTCCAGATGTCTGGGATACAACTTGGTTTTAAACGGTGGAGAATGCTACTTAATAATCGATAATATGTGGGTTTAAAAACCGAAGACCTGTGTATAAAATGGCGTGCACGTAAGAGAACCCTTTGCAGTTGGAATTCGAAGTAAGAGTGGGCAACAGTGCCGCTGCCCTGGCAAAATTTCCCTCGTCCCACACTGTATGGCGTATGCCCGTTTTCATAAGCCAAGTCAGAGCAGAACATTAGGACGTTATATCATATTTCCTTTCACTTGACGTGCGGAATTCTGACTTATTTTATTAATAATTATTGACGTGCAGGTAAAAGATCCCTTGACAGTTGGACTTCGATATTAGAGTAGGCCGTACCGCGGGCCGAATTTCTCTCATGGCACATCGTATGACGTATGTAAGTCTTTATTAACCCAGGTTGGAGCAGAACAGTAGGGCGCTGAACGCCATTTATGTCATTCCTCTTTGACTTTTAATGGAGGTATAGCAGTGGATCTTTGTTTTTATTTTAATGTTTATGTCGGAGGAAGCTAAATTAATTTATAATGTAGATTCTTTATAAGGATGAATAAGGATGAAAGTCCTTTCATGTTTATATCTGTTATTATGGAGGTCTTTTATCTTCTTGGTTACGTGCATCTTCTGGCTAAGTTATTTTAACAACTCTTTCAACTCTAACGGATCGTTATCTTGCCAACCTGTCGTTTGTTAACGATCCGTTAAATTTCTGTTTCTGGAAAGTCAATTTCATTATTCGTTAGCTACCGGATTCATTAAAGTTAATCCAAGAGAAAACTGTTTGCTCATTGGCTGAATTTTAAATTTACATGTATATAATGTACATGTATATAACAGCTTCATAAAAGTTAGTATTAACAAGAAACGGAAGACAATGGGACAGCTAATTGGGCAGTTTGTTCACAAAACTTGATTAAAGACAAAAAGATAATTTACTACAGAAAAAAATATAGAATACTTTTTTTTTCCTTTAGAAATTTTAGGATAAATCTGAATGAAAAATTATGGGATTTGTACTACAGAATATTTGGGACCATTATTTTCTACAGACCCCAAAAATTCTGCAGAATACTATAGAATTTCATCCTATAGAAAATGGAATAGCCCCCAATCGCCCAACCCTCTAGAATGTTCAGTAGAAAATTACACTGGTAGTCTACATGTATGACCTATGCTACAACCCGCTAATGCCACCATTAAACAGATAACGGAGCCCAACACGTCCGTTAACTATAACGGCAAGTTAACAACACGTTAAAGTTAACGGGGCTTCCAGCAACAACCTTTCTTTCCGTTAAAGTTAATGATCCGTTAACTCCATGTTAACGGATCGTTAAAAGTTAAGAGAGCATTGAGCAACTGGCCCCTGGTCAATAAACTAAGAATAACGAAAATGCGCAATAAATTAAAATTTGAAATATTTTGGGGTCCTTAAAATATGTAGCCCTAGTAACTAGATAAAGGCAAAGAAAAATAGAATTGCGCTAAATAATGGTAACAAAAAATAGAAGGAAAGACAATAGAGACTTTCAGCAAGTGGACTTTTTCCCATCCGTATCGCGTATCCATATCGTCACGTGTGATACGTTTCGTCAGTGTATTATTTAGAGTTTTGGCAGATTTTCGCATCGCGTACGTTCGGGTAGCGGAGTTGTGTTTAATTCTATTTCGGCATCAAAAATACACCTTCGTGTTCTAATATACACAAAGATGCATGCAAACGCTACGACACAACATTAGCACAAATTGCGGTAAAAAGACGACGATGTCAAGGGGGTTTATACAGAGGGCGAACCTGAACCCGAATGCGGCTTTTCGTCCCGGAATGCTCTAGTCATTTTAGAGGCCCCGTTCATACAGAGTGCGAACCCGAACCCGATTAAATATTAGTTCATACAGAGTGCGAACCCGAACCCGATTAAATATTGGTTCGCGCGAACGACCACATTGATTGCCTCCCAAACGAACTTTTTCCCAATGAACCAATCAGCGGGCACTTCCCATGACATCATTGCCACGAATAGAAACCGCTAGGCCTGATCGTTCCCGCTAGTGTGCAATATTCACATTCTCTATGATAAAGCAGTCAAAGATTATAAAGATATCGTCAAAATATAGTTCTTCTATATGGCGGTACATCAGATTTAAAATTCTAGCATGCTATCGTCTAATTTCTTACGTCTATTCATGTAAATTCTAACGTCAATTCATGTAATTTCTAACTTCCATTCCTCTAACTTCTAAATTAAGACAATGTATAATCCAACCAATTTCTTTATTTATTCAATGTAAATTTTAATTCTGTTCCATCTTGTTTCTATTAATTAAACGAAAAATGTCTTCTTAATAGATGCTTTACATGTTTAGCATTAACATCAATGAATTTAGAATCTTTTCATTTCTGCCTAGCAACCATCATTATGAAGTCGCTTGGTGTCGCCACTGCGTGCTCAATTGGTGATTGCGCACCTGAGTGGGGCCATAATGGTGGTATAAACGACTCATTCTTCGTCTGGTTGAAGGTTGGAAGGAGTGCTGAAATTGAGAGAAAGAAGGGGAGTTTCCTCGTCGAAAGGTCGTTTAGTATTAAACTCAGTAACTGTGAAGGCCTATCCATAAAATTGTACCATGTTAATATAGACCAACAGTATAAAAAATATTAAATGTTAGCTCAACTGTAAAAAATAAAAATAAAATAAAATTCTCCATATCCTGTTTAGCTTATATTTGAAACAGAAAATGAAATGAAATGGGGTTTAACGTCCTACTGTTCCTCCCCGAATCGGGCTAAACGGTCAAGGGATCTTATACGTACCCGCCAGGGGGTGGGGATGGCCTAGTGGTCTAGAGTGCCGCGCTTCGACCTCTAGCTGGCCGGTCACCTCTGGCTTGCGGCTGTGGTTTCGAGCCCTGGTGTGAGTGTATGTGGCATGGAGATAGGGGCGCCTTCTCAACCTCGTGGGTTTCCTCCGGTTTCCTCCCACTGCTAAAGACCCCTACGCGCAAGCGAACTATTGAAATAAAATGAAACTACATGTTAGTCCCAAAATGACCTAGTTTGTGTCGAGTGGACGTTAAACCCCATTTCTCTCTCTCTCTCTCACGTACCCGCCAATTTGTACGCGGGACCTCGGGTCCCGTCCCATCCGAACGAATAGACACTAACACTAACAAGGGGACTACGCCGGTAAATCTGGATGAACTTTCTCGACCAATGGAGGGATCGAACACCCGACCCCCAGTGTCCTACCCACCTAGTCACCGTATTCGAAATAGAATTAGCAAACCATACATTTGGAGGGTACAGTGGAAGAACGATCAAAGTCATATTTTGGTCTTTTCGTGTAAAACGCAAAACAGACTTTTGAACGAGAAAGCTTGACGCGAACAGAGCAGTGAGTGGGTTTAATTACAACTTCAAAATGATATTTAACGCGAATCATAATTGCCAGTACAACTAACTTCAACTTTTCGGGCAAATTAAGGTTAAATAAAGGTCAATGGACTTGTATTTGCCCAGTAGGCCATTTCAGAAGGACCCTGGTTCGATGTGACTCTGATCGTGTTTACCTGAAATTAATTGTTTCACAGAAAACTTGTACAATTTGCTACCAGATGGCGCCATTAACTGGTGTTCGTTGAAAAGCATTCGGCTAATCTCGACAGATTCCGTAAACTACGTCAACTACATCTAGTCTCGGATGTATGACAGTCAGTGATATGTACCTACGCCCATACATTTGCGATGCGGCTACCGGTTTACTTTAACAGGAAAACTTGACGCTATTACACAAATTGGGAACCTATTCGGCTAGCGACCTATTCGACCGATCGAGCTGCAACCTGTTCGTTGGAAACCTATTTAGAGTAAAGACAACAGTCTCTATTTATCAACCAATAAAATCCAACGTTATGTCTATCAAATGAAAGTAGAATATATTATTTTTTATCCATTCCTTCAGCTCAGAATAGACGTGTAATTTCGTCATTATCTTACAGCTGGATCGGTCGAATAGGTCGCTAGCCAAATAGGTTGCCAACTTGTGTTTGGAATGGGCGCAGCCATGTTTCATCCGGGACCTTTAAAGTAGTTCCAATATGGCGGAATTCATCATACAGCCGAGTTTAGATTCCCGAAATCTTACGAGGTTTGCCGAGTGCGTTGAAAAGGTGACTTAGATCGTTCTTCCACTGGACTCTTCATTTATATCACGTTCAATGTTGTGTGGGGTGGATGGTCGAATGGTTAGCACGTGCGCACTGTTTCGGTCCAGTAGAATATAACTTTTAATTTTACGGGATCAAAGACCTCGATTGTTTGCCCAAATGAATATTTAATAGCACCGAGGGTTGGGGCGTTTTCATATATATATATAAAACTACATACGAATTTTATCCAGAATTGACACGTGATGGAAATTTGAAAGGAAGTTGCAGACGTACACAATAATAACTCGGTGTATAATATACAAAAGTCATCGCGGATTGCAAATTTATTCCTTTGCTTAAAACTTTGCCCTAGGAAATGTAAAAGTTGAATTTAGATCAATTACGTCATTACATTAACACGGAATAGATGTCTGTGGGTGGCCTCTCTTATCATATAATTTTGTCTTGTTGATGTTTCGTAGATGACACTCCTTTAATGCGGGTTCTAAGGACGTAATTAATGCGGGGGCAATCCCTTTTTTTTAACTTGTTCATGTATATTATAAGTAATTCAGTTTCTCGAAATAACTACATAATAGTTGGTTACATTCCGTGACAACTCGCATAATTTTCATCTTGAAATTTAAAATTGCAGATAACAATAATCAATTACTAATGGGTTAGTTTTATTTACGAGGACTATCCAGATATATGTCATCTAAATTGAGATAAAATAATATTTTGTGTCAATAATAATTATAGCCAGTGTCTTTGTGTTTTCTATGCCGTTGATTCTGTATCAATCGGATAATTATTATTTAGTTTTTACGCTACAAATTGTATCGCGAAATAGATAAAACCTAGATAAATTTATTTTAATATTTATTTACAGCTGTTCGGAAACTATGTACTTTGGAAAATTAATAAAGTGTTTTTAAAACATGGCCCATCTCAAGACCTTCCTCTCAAAACCAGGATGACTTAAAGATATGTTCCCAGCAAAGTATTTCTCGGGTGGTTATTGCCAATAAAAGTATGGCAATTTTGGTATATATATATGGAAAGTAGAGATATCCAATCTTACTACAAAAATATTGGATTCTCTGAAAAACACGCATTGAGCGTATACAGGACAAAAATGTTAGTGTTCCCCCAAACGACAGCCCGGCGATTAGGGTTATCCCCACGCGCGACGTCAAAGGCTGCACGAGTACATTGGGCGCTTTGTGTACATGTTGATAAACTCGATAAAGATTTAGACCCACAACACTTTCTGCGAAAAAAATCACGGAAAAGACACAGGCAGTGGATAATCCGAGAATTTAATTATGATTCGATATTTGTAATAAACAGTCAGCGATTACAGACAACGTCTTGTGCATGCAATGATTTCTCATCCGTCTCCGCCCGCGGTTGCCATAGGGATGGAGAAGGGTAATCCCCTGACGCAAACATGGCCTCTTTTGATCGGTTTTCATAACGGGATATACTTGGCAATTACAGTGTTTTGAGAAGGATTTGAAGCAAAATTATGATAAATTAATTAGTTTGAATATGTTTTTAGTCCTAATATATCATCAAATCACCCAGTTTGTACCCGGGAAACCAACTTTAATGAGCAGTTTCCGTCAAATAAGCAAATTGATACAGAAAATAATATTCATCCGACCACAAAATATAAGTGTTTAACACAAAATACACAGTCTACCCCCCCCCCCCCCAAAAAAAAAAAAGTATTACTGCCTCAAAAGAAACCGGCGAATTTTCCATCCATCACTTAATATTTGTAACCGAAAGTACCCGATTCGGAAATCCTGTCTCCCGTTTTACGCAGACGCACCCGTAATGTTTATGTTCTGAGAATGAAAGAGGGGCCAAATATATGAAAATTGCAAGAGAAAAGTAGATTGTATCAGGCGATAAGGCTCGACAAAGAGAGAGGTCGCGATGCATAAGTGAGTAAGACGCTGGTTCGCTAGCCTGGAGGTCGGGTATTCGCTCCTAGAGAGTTCATCCAGATTTTCCGGCGTCATCGATACAGGACAGAGAGCATGACAAGGACGAAAAACCGAGTCTCGTGTACACATTGGCGTGCACGTAAAAGATACATTGCCAGATGGAATTCGATATAAGAGTAGGCCGTATAGTGCCACTGTCCAGGCAAACTTCACTCATAGCAAACTGTATGATGCCCGTCTTCATGGGGTTTGATAATTCATCCGTTTTAATCGGTCACTGGTGTCAGCCCTTCTGCTTTGGGAATTAGCCCAGATAGAACCGTAATACTAGGTTATTGCAGTGCAACTTAAGAAGTAAAATTGCTTGGCTTAATCACTTAAAGACGTGTGACAATCATGCTAATTAGCTAATTGAATAAATTAGTTCATAAAGCTATCACCATAATTAAAACATTTAATCAGGCGGGACAAAAACGGTTTTTTAACATGACTCGGGAGACTCGGCATACATAAAGGTACTGCAGTAATACAAATGTACCATAACAATTGTTAGCTATGTGGAATTCTCTAATAAGACGTGACGGCGGGTTCTCTAGAAAGAGAAACTATCCATCAATATTATCAATTGGTTATCTCTCTATAAAGATGCAACAGCTACATCTGTCTATTGCGGGTCTTTATTTTGGATCCAATCTCATTGAAGTACACATTTATATTACGTTTCGTTTTTTTTGTCATACTTGTGATGACCTACATGACGATCTGACAAGTTATAATGGGACTTCACGTCAGGGGTCAAATGAGCGGCCTTTGACCCTATGACGTCCGACATTGATTAATCAATCAGCATTGACGTTTCTAGGGGTATACCCACAGTTCCGTACTGAAAACGGCAAGAAGTCGCGGAAACAGACCGTTTCATTGGCTAATCCCTCACATCAATAAGAACGCCTATTATACAACATCTATTGCTGATCCTAGTGTGTCAAGATAAGTAAAATGAAATTTGTATCTATAAAAAAACGAAACGAAATAAGATCAGTGCTTTAATAAGATTGTTTTGGTGAAATGGTATATAAATTATTTTTTAGACATGTGTTCACATGACAAGCCTGCGTCAAGATCATCGAATACTGGAGATTTAAACACCGTCACCATTTTATGATTAAACTTCAAAATGGTGACTCGTGGCTTATGAAAGAGATAAATCTGCTTATTGCGGGGGTTTCTTTAGGCTCGAAACGTTATAAACTATTAATTAGACATTTCTTAATAAAATAAGACCATAATCAACTCTCGGTGACATCGGATACTTAAGATTTTAACTAGATTAGAACGGTTCGCCATTTACAAATTTAATTCAAAAACGGGTAAGCGAGGCTAAGTCGCGAATATACCAGTCCCCTGGTTACCACTACGCACGCATCTCGTCAAAATTACAAACGGAGAACGCTAGATCGGAGACGGTCCTACGCATTTTAGCACATATGACGTCATATATAGATTGTGGGTTAGGGTAAGGGCTAGGACCTGTAGATTTGGTCAAAGTCTCGAGATGTAAACAGGGCTAGCCCTAACCCTAACCCATGATCAAGCCTAACCCTTACCCTAACCCACAATTCACATATGACGTCACAATTTGCGTAGGACCGTCTCCGATCTAGCGTCCTCCAAATATCCATTACAAACAGTGATAAGTTGACTCAGAATGACCGAACGCGTTCTAATCTATTTAAAATCGGAAAAATCCGGTGTCTGGGTCAGTTAATCAATGCTTAATTAATAATTTAGATAACAGGCCTAAAGAAAGACCTACAATAGGCAGATTTAGCTCTTGCATAATGTATATTTAATTATTCGTGTTTGTAATGTCGACGACAGTGGATAGCAGTAGAGCAGGATGTCCTTTAATTAGACATGTTACCTTCGCCAATGTTACATACGTAATAGAATACATTAAATACATTCCACATATAATTCTGTAAACAAGTATATAAAATGTCGATTAGTAATACTACTCTTTCCGTAGTCTGCCAAGTCAATTACCCTGGCCTATAACCAGCGATTTGTGTGGAATCGACCATTCACACTCGGGATACAATATCATTGTATAAGTTGACAGGGAGTGATCGTTATAGTCATGTATATAATTAAGTTTGCGTTTTCCTGTCACATGGTTGGCCGATGTGCGTCAGTCGTGATATAAGAGTTATGAATTCGATTACGTGAAGAACGTTTAAAGAAGATGTTCCAAACTATCTGATCAACTGTTAGAAACTTTCTTGCTATAATATTTCCAAATTAGATAATGCGAGAGAGAGAGAGGGAGAGAGAGAGTTAATCGGAAGTGAAGGAGAGAGAGAGGGAGAGAGAGAGTTAATCGGAAGTGAAGGAGAGAGAGAAAGAGAGAGAGAGGGGTGGCATTTAACGTCCACTCGACACAAATTAGGTCATTTCTGAACTAACTCATTGTTGAATTTTATTTCAACAACTCGCTTGAGACAGCAGAGCGCACGAGCTTTAAGATTCGGCCAGCCAACCCCACTCACAGGAAGAGCTGATCGATCTTGCTATAATTATAGATCAAAAGTAGATAATGCAAAATGAATACATTGAAAATTCCATACGAATTACTGTATCATGAGCAAAGATGTTTTAACCACCTTACTAGTTAACCACCTTACTGGTTGCACGAAGCTAAGCCTCGTTTCACCATTTAAGATTAAATCTTTACATGGCTGAACCGTTCTAATCAAATTAAAATCGGATTATGGTCTTGTCTTGTTAATAAATGTCATATTGATAAATTATATCACATAAACGGCTCAAAGAAAGATGGGGTATAGGTAGATTTGACTCTTACATAATATGTGCTTTGATATCAAAAAGAACGTTGCATCAATAAAGGTCCAGCACAGACTACAATCCACACTGGCCCACCCAGAGGACCGTTGTTGAATGGGGAATCAAAGACTATTTCCAATTGCTACTAATGCGATATAGATTCAATAGTCAAATGAACAGTAGACGCAGGAAATGTTAGTACATCTGCTATGAAAACATTTGGCACATAGATCTTCAAGAACTACCTTTCATTGTTTTATATATCGGGGGGTTGGATGGCTGAATGGTTAAGACGCGTGGGCTGTGTCGTAAGGCCCGTCATTGAGTCAACTGGAATGGTTTCGAATCCCAGGTTTTACGTAGGTGTAGGGTCGCCTGTCCAAACTCGAGGGCTTTCGTCGGGTCCTCCCACCGCTAAAAACCCTACGCACAAGCGAATTATTGAAATAAAATTAAACAATATGCTAGTCCAGAAATGACCTAGTTTGTATTGAGTGGACGTTAAACCCCATTTCTCTATCTCTATCTCTCTGTCCTTCATCTCGAAGGTCATACAAATGAAATAGGACTTTGCGTTCTGTACAAACTGTTTCGACTAAATTAATGTTCACGCCCTCCATCCTGTATCACTAACAATGGTAAATCAGACTCCTCGCAAAT
This sequence comes from Patella depressa, assembly GCA_948474765.1. Taxonomy (NCBI): domain Eukaryota; kingdom Metazoa; phylum Mollusca; class Gastropoda; family Patellidae; genus Patella; species Patella depressa. The sequence goes on from OX419716.1 coordinate 75,101,241, forward strand.
CCCATGTCAGCGGAGAAGGTGGTAATTACAAGGTTCCCGACGAACAAACTTGATGAACATTTCCCACCTGCAGTCGGAATAGGAAACGGCACCTAACCAGTATACGGTACTGACAAGGATATTCCTTCTGTTGCTTGGCATGAGTGTTGGATTCCACAAAAACAACACAAAACTATAGTTGTGTTGTCTTTAAATAAATCATTTCGGGGTTGAGTTCGATCGGCGTATTTTTCGTGTTTGACATGTAAGATAGTTGGTGTCGGTGGCTGCTAATCCGGCCCACAGGCATCTAAATATGGTGTACCACAAGATCTGGTCCTTGGACCCCTACTTTAATCTAAATACACCTCGACTCGGGGCGTGGTCACATCGGGTTAAATATTTCTCAGGAATAGCTAAATATCACTTTACTAGAATAGTGTATTTCACACATATATATAATCGTGGATGAAACAAAATCTTTTAAAATTGTGTGGTGTTACCTGCAATAACTATTAACTTTGGATATAGCTCGGTCATCGTCTGTGAGCAACATTCGACACCATGTTCTCCCCATCTCTGAATACGCACCCTCACATTTGTTTGTCAAGCCTGTATGTCAGTCATTATTAGAATTCGCACGTTCTTCTCACGTTTATATTATTGTATTTCTCTATTCGTTTGTCGTCCTGTCGTCCGTTTAAACTTATGCAAAGCAGTAGACTTGTGTTATTAACGCCGCAATACACAAATTCCACCGCAAATTTATTTACCCCCTTTACCATATCGAATTGATTTCGGTGTTCTTTATTTAACTGATTTGTCTCCATGATTTCCAGTAAATTCGTGAAGATTTGTTCCTCAAAGCAGCATATTCTTGTGCAGGATCACCAGTCTATCGCCATGATCCATTAAAACTCGTGAAGATTCGTTCCCCAAAACAGCATATTATTATACTTGTGCAGGATAACCCGTCTATTGCCATTGGGGGGGGGGGGTATGGTTAGCGTGCGCGCGCTGTATCGTACGGCATGCCATTGACATACCAAAATGTAAAACTTTATTTGGTAACCTTCTCCTCAGTGATGTTCCATCAACCTTTGGAATCAATTACCATAAATACAATAATGTTCAAAATTTCAGCATTGTGAAAAGTAGCCCTTAAAATGAATTATTTGTGACGGTGATTATGTTTGCTTTATATGAATGTGTCTTATTTAATAACCATGCCCTTCTATAATTACGTTTTTCATTTCTATTCAATTAACTTGTCATTGATCATATTACCTTTTTGATTTATCGTTCATGGTTTTTTTTCTGTTAACTATTTTATTTCAGTCACGTTTCTGAATATTAAAATGGACTGTCGCAGTTTATAATCATTCCTTTACTACTTATCCAACAGATTTTAAAGGGAGAGGGGAGAGGGAAAAATCGGTTTTAACGTCCACTCGACACAAACCAGGTTATTGTTTACTAACAATTATATTTCAATAATTCGCTTACGTGGAGAAAACCCACGAGGTTGGACAGGCGACCCTACTCCTAGTCACGTACAACCGGGGTATCGGAACCACGCCAGTTGACTCTATTACATGTCTTATGACAAAGTACCAACGTGCTAACCATTCGGCCACCCCCACCCCCGATGAAAAGATTTTAAAGTTAATATTGACTATACAATAATGTTGCCAGATGAAGTTTAACGTCGTTGTGCACAGAGTGGGCTAATGAAGACACTCCAGTGGTTCGTAAAAAATGTGAGGAATATAGTTCGTGTATAATATTAGCAACGTCGGATTACTGCTTTTTATATACACATTATGTCTGATTAGCATCCTAGAGGAGAAAAAACGGACTTTAAAATAATATTAAATATATATCGGAAATACGTACCCGAACCTATTAGCTTTACGGTGGTAAAGCTGCACGACTTTGTTTCATGGTAAACGATGAAAAGATAAAAGGTATGCCAACACAAACGGATTTCAAAATTGGTTTAATAACATTTTAAAGTACCTGTTCATTCACCTGCCGAGCTCATCAGAATGATAGCATTCATTGCACAGAGGTGGATATATTTGTATGTTTCATCATATCACATATATCCTTAAATGATGTTTTGTTTGACTTATTAAGTCCGCGATCGAGGACGTGCAAATACATTCGGATACGTTTCGATACCACTGTCGAAGTGTTGTTTTCTGGGGCTGTAGATTATTCCAACACTAACGACGAAAACTCAGATAAATAGCTAAAATTGTAATTTTAATAACGAGTGTCCAAAACTGGCTAACGGTCACAATAACAAGATAGGTATCGCTATGGCGAGCCGGTCACCAGACTAAAGTTACAGTAGAATATAGAACATATATATAAGCTTAGGATTAAAATAATCAAATAATGATATTTGATAAGATGTTAAATTGAACATATGAAACAGATGTTTAAATACAGAAGAAGATAGGGACATAGCAAGAATGCTCGTTAACTATAATTAGGTAATATATATCGCACATTAAGTATAAACTCAAACAGTTAAAAGACTTGAAAGATTGGTCAGTTACTACTTTAACTAAAATCATATAATAAAATATATACAAAGATACACTATGACACTACCAATACGTTTTTTATAGTTCAAACTTACATTTTACTTGTCTTTGCTACACTAGAAGAGTTGTTATCATTAACTGGATGGTGTGAGGGATTAGCCAATAAAACAGTCTGTTACGGCGAACTTTAGGCGTGTTTTACACGGAACTGTGGGTAATCCACTAGGAACATCAATGGTGATTGGTTAATCAAATGTCTGGCGTCATAGGGCTAAAAGCCGCTCGTATGACCTCTGACGCGAACTATCGCTACAGCCAATCAGATCTTTGTTATAATGTAGGTCATCGAAAGTATAAAACAACGAAACAAAATATTTTATTCAGATTGCTATATACGACTAACGTCAGTGTGTGATAAGACCAAGGGCGTTTTATAGCTGAGGCGCTGGAGGCGCCAGCCTCCACGCGAAAAAAATCAAAAAAATTGAACAAATAAAACGGGAGAAAAATGCAAAAATCGATGAGAAAAATGAAATGTAACCTACTAAGGGAGGGCCCTAAAGGCAGACAAAAGGGCCCCTCTGGCCAAGGGAAAGGGCACACGAGGCACACTGTTACTTTCGATTCCACTGCCGAATGAGAATCTAATATTATCCAATCAAATTACTAAAATTGGAATCGTATCTTAGTTAAAATTTCGTGAAATAGGCCCCTGATATGATAGGATCACCGCGATAATCCACGATTTCAATCTTAGCAAGAATTGTGACAGTGACAACCGAGTCTAAGTTTTAATCCAAACGACAGGTGAGCGAAGTTAAATTCAATTCATAACTCTTACAGATTTAGAATTAAAAACCGGCTTACGCAATGATTTCACTGAGGGTGTTCGAAGAATGCAAACTCTGCAATGCTAAAAACAATGTCCTTGCCATTGCTCAGAATCTGAAAATGTGAACTTTGTGATCATACATTTTTGTTGTTTTTTCTTAAATTTGGTTGCAATGATATTAATTATTTTGTTTTATATAATATGAGTGAATGGAAAATAAAACAACCTAAAACTATTTTTTCTGCATTCTTACTTCCTATTTCATGAAGAAAAAAATATTAAAAATACATTTTATGAGATTTAGATAAAGAGATGACCGTGTTTTGTATTAATATTTAAAAATAAATAATAAAAAGGATTTCTTATTTTTGTAACCACGGTGACATCGCTTCTTCATTTTTGTATAAATTATTAAATAATATGGTTAAAATCTCGAGCATCCGGCGGGTTCGAGGGTTGATTATGGCCTGTTTAGAAATGTCTACTTAATAGTTTATGTAACATTTCAGGCCTGGAGTAAAACCCGCAATAGACAAATTTAGCTATTTTGGACCTAGAAATCGACACAAGTGAGTCGGAACGCATATAATACTGTAATATGAATGTATATAAACTGATTTACATTCAATGGTTTCCGTTTTTACTCTAATTTCAAATCAGTTAAGTTCGGCGACTTAAGTCAGCAGTCTCAATCGAATGCAAATTTCTATTGTCTGGTTATTCCGTGTACCAATGGTAAAATGTTTATTTTGTCTTAAATATTGGACATCGAAAGCCCATCTTTTCGCAATAAGATCACAGCATCAATGTTGATTTAAATTGACAAATAATTCGTGTTTTCAATGTTGAAGATTTTGGATGATATTGAGTTCGAGACTTGACTACTTTAATTTGGTCGTTAACTACAATTTGAAATGTGTTCATTTAATTACCAAAATTTAAAAGAATTAATTAAAACTATCACCATGCATATACGAGAAAGTGAATGGTCCAATGAGAAAAAGATCCCAACTTCATCAATGTCATCACTAAAAACGACGATATACGAAAAAAGCCTTTCATTGTTCAGTCAACGACATGATAAATGCAACCGGAAACTCTATACCTTCTAGCTTATGACATTTCCTAATTTCCGATAAGAGTAAGTAGTTATTTAGTAACCAACATGTGAAACCATAAAATTCTTTCTGGCTTATGTCATTTCCGTTTTGTGATTCCCTTTGACCAGCCAGCAGAATTGATTTTTTAGTTATGGAGTGGGATTCACGACACAATTATAACTCGTAAAATAAAACAGATTTTTTTTAGTTATGGAGTGGAATTCGCGACACAATTATGACTCGTAACATGAACTAATTTTTTAGTTATGGAGTGGGACTCACGACACAATTATAACTTGTAAAATAGAACTGATTTGTTTAGTTATGGAGTGGGATTCACGACACAATTATGACTCGTAACATGAAACTGATTTTTTATAGTTATGGAGTGAGATTCACAACACCATTATAACTCGTAACAGGAAACTGATCGTGGGAATATTTTTCCTTCGATCGTGTAATTTTATACTTACATGTGGTTAATTGTTGGCTATTTATACATTATGACAGACATTGTTCAGCCGTCTCACAGAATTATTTACATTGAAATGTCCCATTGCAAACCTGCACTGAACATTTTCCATGCACATTCTTGATCCAATTCAATTAATTTTTCACACCATGTCCATTTAAACATACATTGTGCAAGAGCTAAATCTGTCTATTGCACGTCTTTCTTCAGGCCTGAAATGCTATCTAAATTATTAATTAGACATTAATTAACTTATGCAGACCATAATCAACCCTCGGTGTCAACGCTAGTGAGCGATATTTATTGAATTATGATCCGATTTGCTGTTCAACTTACATTCATGATTTAAACATGAAATCGATGACCGAGACAATATTTGTAATCTTGGTTCAGAGTGGAGCAATTTGACTGAAAGTTTGAACAAAATACTTTTACATTATCTACTTTTTAACTATTAAAGCACGCGAGTTCGTTAACTAATCTCCCATAATGTAACATTAAGTTCTAAGTCACCAAATTTATAACATTTAAAATGTATAATTAAAATTTAAAGGGCTTTTTATCATTGGTATCGGGTGGTTGGGTGGCCGAATGGTTAGTCAGCTGGCGTGGTTTCGAATCCTCGGTTATACGTGGCAAGGAGTAGGGTCGCCTGTCCAACCTCGTGGATTTTCTCCGGGTCCTTCGGTTTCCTCCCACTGCTAAAGACCCCTACGCACAAGCGAATTATTGAAATAAAATTAAAAACCATGAGTTAGTCCCGAAATGACCTAGTTTGTGTCGCGTGGACGTTAAAGCCAATCTCTCTCTCTCTCTCTCTCTCTCTCTCTCTCTTTCTCTCATTGGTATCGACCGAACTTCAAACCCCTTTATTTCTGTCATTGACTGTTATAGTATAGTATAAACCCAGGCAATGGTTTTAATTGTACATAATATTTTTTACCTTTGTATTATTTTACACTATAATAAAATATACCGGCTTTTATTACTGTGATATATTCTTTGCCCCTATATATCTATGTAAGTAATTTCTGTCTAAATGCAGTTCTGTTACTATTATAGTCTCGACTTATTATAAAATGTTTTACAAAATTGAAATAATTGAAAAATGTAATGTCTATACTTATTGTTCTGTTAATTTTTTTATTTTATTATCCAAAAAAAAGACGCTGGTTCGCTAGCCTGGAGGTCGGATGTTCGATCCCTGCATTGGCCGAGAACGTTCATCCAGATTTTCCTGCGTGCCCACCACCCCTCCCCCACCCCTTGTCAGTGATGAAGGACGGAGGCCGAGAAAGTTTATCGGGATTTTCAGACGTGGCTCTACCTTCTTCAGGGGAATTAATTTTCTTTGACTGCCAACTTTATCGCGATTTGTGAAACAGTCTCTAAACGGAACAATATGTGGGACACCACCATTAACGTTCGAAGCGTAATAAGTAACATTTCCATAGAATTTGCAACTTGGAAAATTCATCGAACGTCACCTGTAATCCACACTTACATAAAGTGAAATAATTGGATAGTCCTATAAGCCCCCACCCCGACCAACTACGGCTTTGACTGGCCTTATATACCTATATATACGTTATGTAAATGGGGAATCCACGTACATAACCTATGTACTCTTGAGTTAGTTAGAACTCAATCTCCAATTAGTTGATTTCATCACTCATTAGCCAATAGAAGACGTCCAAACTAACGTCTGTAGCATATTACCAAAATGGCGGCTACCTCCACTGGTTCAACATGTAAACAAACCTCTTAAAGGCAGACTCCGATACCGTACATGGCCACAGATCACTAAATATTTCTCCATTGACTTTAATGTTAATTCTCGTCTCTTTGACCGGCTCTAACTTTCTTCCAAATTTTCGTTGGTTAGAACGTTTTCTGCCACAGGTGGAGCAACGTGTCGCAAACTCTTGCCCAAAAGTATGTATGAGGTTCACCATGAAAAACTTGAGACACAAGCTGGAAGTAGAGACAATTCCCGGCCCTATATTTCAATGTAACCAACCTCACAACTCTTGTATCCTTCCGCCTCAAAATCATGAATATTCACCAAAACTTAGCAGAAAATATATTTTTAAAGACTTTTTTTCGATTCAACACCAAAATTCAACAAAAATCGCCATGGAAAAGGTGGAAAATGGGAAAGGGATAAGAGAGAAAGACTAAAAATAACTTTCATGATCTGTGTCCACATCTTGCCTCAGCTGTATGACGGTAAGTAATATATGTAGCTACATCCATATAATTGTGATACGGCTACTGATTAGGGAAACCTGTCGCGTTTACAAAGAAGTACTCAAGATAGCGAAGAGTGTGTAGAGTTTTAATTGCAAAGTTGTCCTTGTTTGTAAAGAAAAAATCCGACAAGCTTGAAAGGACATCACAAACCGTAATACAGTTTCTTGATAGGCGCCGTCATTTTTCATCCGGGTAGTTCTAATAGCGGAATTCGCCTATACATCCGAGGTTAGATGTAGGGCACCGGGGTCTGCCATGTTTGCCGAATTCAAACCTCGTTACGAGTTTGACCTAATATGGAGCAATAATTTTAAAAAAAACAAAAAAAAAACAAACTATGCGTGAGCTGAATAATAAGCAAAAAGTTCTACCTATGGAAACGTTCTATATAAGTACAATAAGGCAAATGACCAACATAATACGAATATTGCTTCAAACGTTGCCATAAATACGTCACAGAGATTTTATCGCGAGATGAACTTTAGAATTGCGTGACGATAAACGCAATAAAAGAAAAAGGCATGGATAAAAGTGTGTGATAAATGCAAGATTGTTTATTATTGTGTGTTAAAAGACGACACAGGGGTTCAAATGCCGCCATTGGTATAAGCTGGGGATTATATATAATCTATAAGATAGCGTGTTTCTTACTTTTGTCTGACGTCATTGAAATTTAAAAAGCCACGAGCCGATTCTCTCCTATTTTATTGTTTAAACGGGGGCCATTGCGAATCGGTGAGTCGAGTCTCCATATAGCCAACCAGGACATACTGAACTTAGGCTACAGTTATACGGGACTGTAAGAGGATATCTGACAATTCAATAAAGTAATTGAGTGTCATTACATAAGAGAACACGAGAAAAATAGAAATAGTCCGTACATTCCCTTGTTTTTATTCCTTCTATACCTTATAGAAACATGGTGTTCTCTTATCCAGTGGCAGTCAATTCTTTTTATGAATTGACAGATATCCTCTCAGTCTCACGGAACCACTTTTTGTCTACGAAGGAATTATTAGTGAGCAGAAATTCGCCCATGTATTTGTTATCACTCGTCACTTCAGTCAGTTATACAGAGGGATAATTCGTGTTTTCCTTTCGCGTTCGTCACTTCGGATGGTTTAAACCTGCATTACTCACCTATCGTAGCAATGACCTGTGTTAAAATTATATTTGGGAGGTGTTTAACCAGATCTATCACATATATGATGGCTGTCACAAATACTGTCTTTTAAAAGATGGGTAGTTGCTGGACCCACAGCTGTGGAGAACAGCTGAAATAATGCACACTCAATATGAAAGCTGTATTAATTGTATTTGAACAATCAACAATATGCAAACTAGTACAGAAGACGTCGGACTGAGAATGGATAAATATTTCAGTAGCTGCCCAATCAACATAAAGTTTTGGGGCTAACATATGGTTCAATTTTATTTGGAGAAAACTGGGGGACCCCGAGAAAACCCAGGATGCTGGACAGACGACCCTACTTCTCGTACAAGGGGGTTATCGAAACCACTCCAGTTGACTCAATGACAGACCTAGTGATACAACGCATTAAATATTCGACCAGCCAACCCCCTGCTTAATTGCGGATGCAAGTTGTAATTTCATGGACGATTTAAATGCTAATGATTTAGACTTGCCTGTATGGATTTGTGTGTACATGTAGGGGGGGGGGGCTGAATGGTTAACGCGATCGCACAGTATCATAAAGTCTGTCATTGAGTCAACTGGCGTGGTTTCGATTCTCCTGGTTGTATTGTTATCTCCGGATCCTCCGGTTCGGCTACCCCCCCCCCCCCCCCCACACACACACACTGCCATAGACCCCGACACGCAAGCGAATTATGGGAATAAAATTAAACCATATGTTAGTCCCGGAATGACTAGTTTGTGTCGAGTGACGTTAAACTCTCTCTCTCTCTCCCTCACTCTTCCTCTCCCTCCCCCCTCTCCCCCTCCCCCCTCACTCTCCCTGTGCATGTATATCAAAAGAATAACCAAATACAGCGTTGAAATACAGCCACAACAGACTGCGGTGTATCTAAACGTAAAACTTGCAAGTTCTGCTTTCACAAAGTTTGAAAAATGACGTTAACGAACTTGAAGAGCTCACGAGTTAAACAAAAATCGATATTATCGCGATCGTAAATAACACAACCTGTGATCAAATCTATAGCTTTTCTGAAAAAGGAATCAATATTTTACGGCGGTTGCTGAAATTGTAACGTCAGACTTGAGCATTATAATGGTTATATTTCCACTTTGTGTCACATTTTTTTGTATAAATAATAATAGATTTCAATTTTCAGAAAACGAAAGAGGCTATATCCCACGTGTGTGTGATTTGACTAATGTGACTTTTTTATTGTACAGACTTGGTCGTACCAAGCGGATTAATACATATATCTTATTTCGTTTCGTTTTTTTTATAGTTAAAATTTTCATTTTACTTGTCTTTACTTGATCTGGAAGAGTTGTTATACAACCCGTGTTCCGGATGTTGCGAGGGAGTTACCTGTGAAACGGGACTGTGGGTAACCCAGTAGAAACATCAACGCTGATTGGTTAATCAAATTCGTATGGCCCTCTACAACTGGTCAGATCTTAATGTTCCGTCGAAAGCATAGAAAAAAGAGAGGAAACATAGATCTGTATTTTTAAACAGATTGCTGTCGTACATAGCGGAATATACATGTAGAATTAGAATTCCTAATTCAAAACACCACAGCAATCTGACCTTTCATGTGTATATATATGCATACACCGTACCGAATTAGACATTATAATAAAAAAAAGGAACAGGAATGCTGTTCGTAATATCAAGCATTAAAACCTCTGTCGATTCACTCAAATATGTTTTTTATTTCAAGTCAGCATCTTTGATTTTCATAAATATTCCCCATAAAACAATATCATGGCCACTTTGATATCAATGTGGTTGGACAAAGCCATTACAGTATACTCTCAAGTCGAATTCCAGCTGTCAGGCGTTCTTTTACGTACATGCGATTTGTAAACGGAACCTCGGTTTTTCGTCCCATCCGAACGACTATATACATTTTCCCTTTGCAGACCCTCCATCCTGAAGCTCCGTGTCCGATCCCTGCGCTGACCGAAAAAGTTTATCTTAACTTTCAGGCGTGGTTCTCCCTAGTCAGTGGCGACGTACGTAAGGTCTGACAATGGACAACGTGTGCCGTTCGGATAGGGCGACCTGCAGATTTAGCTCTGGCATTGTGTATGTTAAAATTTCGCGAAAGTTGCGCATAGTTTATTGTGGATATATAAAACACTTGCACGACTTTTGGCCACGATTTTGTCGTGCCCATCAGTGTCCACACTGACACGAACTGGCACGACGAGTTCACGTATAGTTCACGCATAGTTTGCGCATTGTTTACGCACTTCCCGCATTGGCACGACGAGTTTGCGCAAACCGGACAGTGTCGTGCCGACTCGGGTCGTGCCAATGCGTGCCACGGAATCGTGCAAGTGTCAGCCTGGCTTTAGTTTAACCTTTGTGCGTACACGTCGCATGAAACACATTGTCGGTTACAAGGGGTAATCTAAGGCCCCAGACATAAAGTGGTTTTTGGATGCATAATTTTATTCAAATACGTCAAACTACAGCTTGAATAATAATCAGAATAAACGTTGGAGGAGCTAAATCGCTAATATTTAAGACCTAAATATTGACACAAATGTAATAATATCATATGAATGTATATAAACTGATTTACATTCAGTCGTTTCCGTTTAACTCTAATTTAAAATCAGTTTAGCGAAGTCTCAATATATCCAGAAGTCTCAGTCGAATGGCAATATATTATTCAGTCTACATAGTATTAACTGCGCATGCTCATCGTCTGACATGATATGTGGAAAATGTCTAGCCTTGTTTTTTAAAGTCCATGTTAAAATGGGCCTGAAACGCCTTACGATACTATGACACACGATTCGTGTACCAATGGTAAAATGTTTATTTTGTCTTAAATATTGGACATCGAAAGCCCATCTTTTCGCCTTAAGATCACAGTATCAATGCAGGCGCGGATCCAAAGGGGGGGGGGGGGGGGGGGGTCCAGGAGGTCCGGACCCCCCCACCCCCCCACCCTGCGCCGGTTTGAAAATTTTTTATGCGATTTTATTGGCGATTTTTAGACCTGTAATTTTGGAACTTACCTTCAGGAAATAGGTCAGAATGTACCAAATTGAATCTAATTTACCAAATATCAAACCTAGACCCCCCCCCACCTGCAAAAAATCCTGGATCCGCGCCTGCAATGTTGATTTAACTTGACAAATAATCAGTGTTTTCAACGTCAGAGACTTTCAATGATATTGAGTTAGAGACTTGACTTCTTTAAGTAAGGGTTAAATTCAATGACTGTTTTATTTTGACTGTTATTTACCCGTTCACGTGAAAATGACCTATAGGCCTACGGTAATCTTGATTTATGGCAGTGCACTTTTCAGCGCAGATAGACTGGCGTTCAACATACTAATAAAAGTCACTGAAATATTGTACAATGTTCTGTTTGGTTTTTACAGGAAGGGGTCATTTCGTGCTTATACTAAGAAAATAAATATCATTTATGTTAAATATCCACGCAAGTAGTAATAATAATAATAATAATAATAATAATATCTTTATTAGGGTAAGAAATTAGGCCAGGCCTTTTTACAATTCTTCCCATGAAACATAACAAAACAATATAAGAACAACAAGAACAACAAAAATTATTAATCAAAATTATGTACATAAGGTTTACTATGGTTAGGAATGTATCATTAAAAGAATATTCGCTTCAAAGTTTGATAATACAGGTGTGTTTTTAATTGAGGTAGATAGATTATTCCAGAGACAAGGTCCAATGTATTTTAAACTTTTTTTATATATTGATTTATTAGGTTGGGGAATATTAAATCGAAGATTAATATTGGTATAAGGTGTATTTTTAAAAACGAGAATATTAGTTAAGTAGTTTGGGCATTTTTTATGAACTAATTTGAATAGAAAGATGTATTTATTGAAGGTGAACCGATTTTGAATGGTTAAAATATTCAGTGATTTAGCTAGGGTTTCATAAGTAGATAAGGTTGAATTTTTCGGAAGTGGTTTATCATTAATTAATTTAAAAGCCAATTTTTGCACACGCTGTAAGTAATTTAAAGATGTGGAGCAATAATCTAGATGTGACTGAAAATGGCCAAAATAGAATAAGTTTGACGGAAGAAGTGATTTTATCTTTTTCAGTTGATACAATTTTTTATTTAGTGTTTTACAAATGTATTCAGTATGTTTATTCCAAGAAAATTTTTTATCAATGATTACACTTAAAAGTTTAAATTCAGAAACATTTTCAATTTGATTATTATTGATTTGAATGTCAAGTTTATTTACTGGATTTTTAAGTTGATAGTTTGAGGCTATTAACATTGATTTAGTTTTTGATTCATTGATAATCATAGCATTATTTTGGCACCATTGTATTATTTTGTTGCTTTCCAATTGGAGTTTATTATTAAGAGATGTTATATCCGGAGAAAGGTATAAACGGTGGTGTCATCTGCAAATAGATCGGAATTTACAGAAAGAGAAAACGATAAATCATTGATAAATAGATTAAAAAGTAAAGGTCCAAGGATTGATCCTTGGGGTACACCGGAAATTATATTTTGAAATGAAGATTTATTTTGTCCAATTGATATACACTGTTTTCGATTATTAAGGTATGATTTCAATAATGGGAGTAAGTTTATTGAAGTAAGAATTCTTTCAAACTTGTGACTTGGATGGCGGAATGGTTAGCACGTGCGCGCTGTGTCATAAAGCCTGCTATTGAGTCAACTGGCGTGGTTTCGCATCCCTGTTTGTACGTGTCAAGGTGAAGGATCGCCTGTCCAACCTCGTGGTAATGTTGTAATTGTGAATTTTTAAAACACGAGGGATACATTTAAACATACATTATGCAAAAGCTAAATCTGCCTACTGCAGGCCTTTCTTTAGGCCTGAAATGTTATTTAAATTATTGATTAGACATTAATTAGCTCATCCAAACCATAATCAACTCTTTAAACCACATTTTATTTCATTTCATTTTATAGTCAACTGTCGATGTCATCGCTAGCCGGTGATATTTATTGGATTAGGACCCGATTTGCTGCTCAACATTTATTCGTGTTTTTATCATGAAATAGATAATCGAGACTATGTTTATTTCGTACCGACTTTAGTAATGATGATAGAGGCTAGACCGAAATTTCAAGCGCTAAATTCTCGGTTTAAGAGGGGATCAATTTGACTGAAGTTTTCAGCAAATTCCTTTTAAATTACCAGGTAATATAGCGAGAACTACTACCTATGTATGTAATTTCTAATAGTGTATCTTTAAGCGATAATGCAAAACAGTCTTTAAGATACATGTGATTTTGCGTTGTGAATTTTATAACTACCGCCCTAGTCGACTGTACCTCAAGCTATGTCACGGCCTACCAGTAAAGTATCATTCTGTGTTTGATATTGTTTTCAAAGTATTAGTATCTATACATGGTGTCATATCGGACTTGTAGTAACAAGAGTTGGATATATATTGATCGTAGTGCCATCTCTATATCTCAGGGCGAGTTGTTGAAATCATCATAGTTTACATACATTGTTATTGTCTATCGGGTGTTCTTTTAAAACACGGAGGAGACGCACAAAAGTGAGTGAATTATCGGTTTATCGTCTTTATCTCCGACGAGGATCTCGGCTATTTTCTTGGTTTGATTTGGCAACTGAGGAGACGCACACAAGTGAGTTGTTAACCATTTAACTTTATCTCCGTAAAGGATCGGACACTTTTCAAAGTAAATAATTAACTCAGTTTTGGGAGACGCACAATTAACCGTTTACTATCTCCGTAACTTAATCTCTGTAATGCTTTTACTTTTACGTGAGCTACGAATTGCCGCGAATAGCGCCGAGTTGAAATTGGGATTCTTAAGAACTTCACGTGGGATACGAATGCCGCGAATCGTCCCGGATAGTGGCGAATCAAAATTAATCGAAATTTGGATTTGAGACGGTTCGTGACTTTCGTTGCACATGGGAAAGTTTATTTTTCAAAAACCACTTACGAACTTCAATAACCGTCTACGATTCATTTACGAATCGGAAAATATTTGGATTTCGGGCGATTCGTGACACTCGCACACCACGTAAAATGCCGGGCATTACGAATCGAACGTTGTTCGCGGTTTGATTTGACTAATGAGTAATTAACTCACTGTTATATTTTTATATTTATTGTAAATGATTGAGTCAACTGGCGTGATTTCGAATTTCCGGTTGTACGTGACAAGAAGAAGGATCGCCTTCCAACCTCGTGGGCTTATTACGGGTCCACCGGTTTCCTCCAAGGCGAATAGTCCGTGTCTGTCAATTAGTCAACCGGTTGGGTTTCGATTCCACGGTTGCATGTGACAAGGAGTAGGGTCGCCTGTCCAACATCGTGGGTTCTGTTTGGGATATCTGGTTTCCTCCCACTGCTAAAGTACCTTACGCGCAAGCGAATTATTGAAAAAAGCATATGTTAGTCTCGAAATGACATAATTTGTCTTTATCTCTATATTTTCCTTGTTGTACTATTAGGGGGCACACATCTCCTTAACTTCTCGATCTGACCTTTCTGACTATTGTTGAAATAACGACGTTGTAAGTTTCAATTTACATAAATTATTTGACAGGTATGAATGAAACCACCAACCGGGCTAATGAAGATGCACAATAAGGAACCGTTAAGTTATACCTGCATGTAAAGGTTGGGCGGGCATCCGAACGACTAGATTCTATTCCTTGTATGTCCCCCCACAAACTCAATCCATTCTGAACATCTGACACGCCCTACCTGCTAGAACTTACGGCCGTCCAACCTGCTTTAAATACGAAACCAGGCTCAAACATTCCGGAGAACTTTCTCGGACAACATCCAAAAGACCCCTCCCCTTCCCCGTGACCTCGATTACACTTAGTCAGCCTTAAATCAATGGACGCTAGTGCAAATTCTTCTTCCAATTATGCCATTGAATGTAACATTATTTAATTGTTCCATATTACCATTCAGTTACCAAATACCACTTAAATGATTTTAATATGGTGTTTATTAAAATTAATTTAAATTGATTTTTTGTAATTGAACTTATTAAGTAACACAAGGTACAATTTGTGGATATACAAGTACTGAGTTTAATATAATGCGACGTTTCTACGAGGGTTCGGATGGCCTATACAGATCACTATTTCGTTTCGTTTTTTTATATTCTTGATGGCCTACACTGTACAAAGATCTGGAGAACGCTAGATCGGCGACGGTCCTACGCATTTTAGCACATATGACGTCATATATAGATTGTAGGTTAGGGTTAGGGTAAGGGCTAGGACCTGTAGATTTGGTCAAAGTCCCGAGATATAAACAGGGCTAGCCCTAACCCTAACCCATGATCAAGCCTAACCCTTACCCTAACCCACAATTCACATATGACGTCACAATTTGCGTAGGACCGTCTCCGATCTAGCGTTCTCCCAAAGATCTAACAGGTTGCAGTGGAAGGCTTTTGGCATTATGACGTCAGATATTGGTTAATCAATCAGCGTTGACGTTTCTAGTGGTTTACCCGCAGTTCCGTGTATAACACGCCATAAACTCTTTAACTCAATATCAATCCAAAGTCTTACACGTTCAAAACACGAATTATTTGTCAATTCAAATTAACATTGGTGTTGTTATCTTACCTTGAAAATGTCGCCTTCTGATATCAAATATTTTAAGACAAAATAAACATTTTACCATTGTGTACCATGGTGCGTTTCAGCGTCATTTGTAACAAGTGGCCAGAAAGAATGGGGCTAGACATATTACACAACCCATGTCAAACGATGACGTCATATTTATCTTGAGAGCATGTGCAATAGACTGAAATAACCAGACGCTAGAAATTTCCATTCGGTTGAGATTCCTGCCGTATTTTGCTGGACATAACCGATTTGAAATAAGAGTCAAAAAACGGAAACAATTGAGTGTAAAACAATTCATATAAAATCAGATTACATTATTTTATGGTCAATTTGTAGGCCCCCAATATTAGCGATTTAGCTCCTTTAACCCAACGTCGGTCTGTATAAAGCCAGGCTGACACTTGCACGATTCCGTGGCACGCATTGGCACGACTCGAGTCGGCACGACACCGTCCGATTTGCGCAAATTCGTCGTGCCAATGCGGGAAGTGCGTAAACAATGCGCCGCAAACTATGCGTGAACTTGTCGTGCCAGTTCGTGTCAATGTAGACACTGATGGGCACGACAAAATCGTGGCCAAAAGTCGTGCAAGTGTCAGCTTGGCTTTAGTTATCTTGTTTTTCCTCGCTCCTTTTCTTAAATATTCTTTTAATTAGCTTATTAAATGTATTTTACATCATTAGGATTAGTCTAACATTGTTCTTTAATGTGATGCTTTTTAAAATTGTATTTGATTTTCTTAATCGATTTAGGTTGATCGATCTAATGTGTTATTATCGATTAGTGGTGTGGGGAAAATTTCTGTTTCGAAACATTAAGCGATGGTCTGTTGGTTTACAGAATATTTTATTTATTCTTTTAACTTTTCCTTTGTAACGAATGAGTTGCAACTAAGATAGGCTTCTTTTCCGCGGATATTAACACACAGGAAAAATCCCGAGGAACGTCTTCGGCCAATATCCGGATTGAACCCGGATTGAGCCAGCGCCTTAATCGCTGATCCACCGTGATTCATTAGAGAAAGTTAATACAATTATAACATACAATCTCTGGTTCATTATAGATATTTTAACGTGCAATAAAACCACGTTCCATTTCATTTCGTTGGTCATATTAAAGCTCATTAGCTCATCTCGTCGCACTGTATGTTAAATAAGACGGTGATTATCTTCCATATAATTGACTTTTGTATTTAATACAAAATAATTATATTCCATATTAATGACCTTGTATTTTATGTGTACTCTATCACTAATTTTAAAGCCCATCAATTTTTCTTCAACACACAAAATTCCATAATTGAAAACAGTTACCAATTTCGCGAAATAAATTGTAGCACGAAGTCACATGGGGAATTCCCATTAAAAATAACAATATTTCATAGTAGGAGTATGTTGGATGCCATCTAGACTTTGATGGCCAACTATGTATTATTCCGCAAAACAGCTTGCAATCTGATTAAAACACAGATCCAATTTCGTCTCGTTTTTATAGTTTAAAATTTTGTTTTCCTTGTCCTTACTGCACTAGAGTTGTCACCATTGTGCTGGATTAGGTGTAGATCAAATGTAGGCGGGTATAGATTTAAAAAATGCACCTAGAACAAACTGCGACAGAAATCATGTTATTGGGAAGTGTTCCGGTATGGTCTCTAATACTCCCATAAGAAAAGCGGCCATTATCGGTCTGGGAAGTTTACATTATTTAACATAAATCAAACCAGAAACAGTTGACTTTAGTGCAAATAAATGTATTACCGACCTATAGAAAATCGATACTCGTGAGTTCAAAAATGCCAACATTTTTTTTCCTACCACTTTATTGTAACGTAGTAACGTTATTTTGACGGCATTGCGTTGTTGTCTTCATTATCAAATTTTATTGTAACTGCGGTCGAAAACTGCTGGAAACTATTTTTTCCTACCACTTTATTGTAACGTCGTAACCTCATTTTGACGGCATTACGTTGTTCTCGTTGTGTCGTCATTATCAAATTTTATTGTAACTGTGCTGGGAAAACTGCTGGAAACTACGAACCGCTGTATGATTTGTAGAAAACAACACATCATCAGCCAAACTGAAACCATACAGGGATTAGCCAATGGAACTGCCTAGTTCTAGGCCTTTTTATGTACGGAACTGTGGGTAAACCACTCGAAACATCAGCGCTGATTGATTAATCAATGTCGGGCGCCATTTGGTCAATAACCGCTCGTTTGACCCTTGTTCAGTGATAGAAAGTCTACCATGATATGCGAGACTCTAGACAATAACATCCAGCCTCTGATATTTTTCACTAAAATAGAAAAAAGTTCAACAACTATAAACATAACAAATGCATTTACAAAATTTGCGTACACAGTTTAGATGTGTGAAAAATTACAATTTGTTTTCGCTCTATTTCGTCTAACAGCAGTTGTCGGATGTTTGTCTTTCGACGGGGCCGTATCTATAAAGTATACACAGTTCCTTATATTAACCTAAAAAAGCTATTTATTTGTTTGAATACTTATTTTAAAATGCTTATTAGACGCCTAGGTAACTACATAGCATGATGATTACAACAGTCTGTTAGAATGACCTTTCCGAAAATTTCCTCCAAATGTTTGCCATCCTACCGAAAGGTACCCCCCCCCCCCCCCGCTTAATGGTGTCTAGATACGGGCCTGTCTTTCGATACTTGAATTGTGCTAAGTTAGTATAAAAGCTCCGCTGCGTAAGGATCTCCGTGGAATAAATCAAAACAAAGTACTATCGTGCTTATGGAATGTTCATAACTCAGCACAGACGTTGCTATGGTCGATTATTATAAGAAATTGTAAAGTCAGACGGAGGTTGCATAAATGGCCATCTCGGCACCAAATGATAAATAAAAGCAGATTGAGATTTTTAACCTTTGCGTCTTTTTATCTTCAAGCAAAATATATTTCTGAGAACTGCTTATTAAAATACGTGTTATTTAAAAGTTAAAGCCCTGTTCATACTGTCAACAATTTCGGTAACATTTTTGGAAACATCTCGGCAACAGTTCGACAACATGTTGAGCAACTTAACAACGATTCCTTCGTGGTAGCTGTCCTTGCCGAATGTTTAAGAACTGTACACACTATCAACTTTTCACCAGCATCGCACCTGGTCGACATATTGCTCAACATGCTACTGAAAATGTTGGCATTGTGTACAGGGCTTAAGTGAACGACAAAACCTTCAGGCGCATGTCTAGCTATATTTGTATCGTGATTACAGTTATTAATAACCAAGACCATTAATTTTCGGTTTTCAATTATCTACTTAAATTGACGCAAATTGGAAAGAAGGCCATCGTTTATTGACCCTTTTACTTATAAAAGATAATTAAACTGATGTTTAAACACGAGTCTTACAAAAATAGTCTGATCTAAATTGAAGCAAATTGATGTCGTCTGATCTGCGTGTGTTAAAATCATATTTAGCGTCCACGGGAGGCAATCCACGGCAGCTACTGTCAGGCATGTCATTTGGAAACAGCTCACCAATTATTCCTACTTTTTTAAAGTTTTTTCTCTCCGGCTCAGTTACGCCTCATGAAAACTGAATGAAAGCTTCTTATCCAGTGTTGGCATAGAAAGTTCTCGGGATTTCTCAGATTGGTTTTCATGCCGATGGTGCTTGACGGAGCGCCAGATAAGGAAATGTGGCTAGTCCTTCGGGTGGTACGAAAACCCATGACTGAATTCGAAATTTGAATAAAACGTAGCGACGCTGTCCTAGCACATTGCATGACATTCCCGTCTCCATTATTCTAGTTGGAACAGAAAAGTATGACGTTAAACCCCATTTCCTTAATTCTCATTAACATCTCTTTACCAGAACTAGTAGGTGGGGGGGGGGGCGAATGGTTAGCGTGCTCGCCCTGTATCTTACGGCCTGCCTTTGAGTCAACTGGCGTGGTTTCGAATCCCCGGTTGTACGTGGCAAGGTGTAGAGTCGCCTGTCCAACCTCGTGGGTATTCTCCGGGTACTCCGGTTTCCTCCCACTGCTAAAGACCCCTACGCGCAAGCGAATTATTGAAATAAAATTAAATCATATGTTAGTCCCGAAATGACCCAGTTTGAGTCGAGTGGACGTTAAACCCTCTCTCTCTCTCTCTCTCCCTCTCCAACACAAGTATTTTTAATATTATTTATAATGATTAATTTTACAAATATTCCATCGCGATTAAAAGTGCGAATAACGCTTTAAAATTCTTATAAATCTCCTTTGACAAACCACGCAAATGAACACCATCCAGGCAGACGGGTTACAACAGGAAGTAGGAATAGTTAATCAGCTCGTGATGAGGTCTACTTTCAGACAAATCACTATGCACCCGTGAGAGTGAAGCTGTTCTTTGATAGATTTACTATCGGGTCGGATTTAAATACGTTGTTTAACGGTCGAGAGCGAGACATTAGGTAATATATTGTAACAATAAAACAAACTCCGCGCAGTTTTGCGTTTGATTAGAGGTAATCCTACTACACGTTGCTATTATGAGTGGATATTGTTGTTTTAAATTTTGATTGGTCAGTAGTCCGTCTACCAACCAATCACTAGCTGCCCTACAAAAGCTTTACATTTAAAACGAGTGCCAATATTGGACCAAATATGTTTACATAACGTTACGTCATGGCTCACGATTTTATTATGCCTAATTACTGCAGTAAAACTAATTGCGTGACAAACGAGGCTATCAAGTCGAATGAAATGTAAACAATACCGTTTGGAAACGAACATACTTTCACCGTTTTAATACCTTAAATCACTGTCCAAAGTTTTAGGGAAGACCCAGATTAAACGAAGGACTGTCATGTTGCTGTACTTAAGTGATAGCTTTTATTGAACGGGAAGAATAGGCACACTCCCGACGCTATTCCAGCAATGGCCAGAGAGGGATTTCTCGGGCCATTGCTTCGGGAATATGCAATAAGAGGGTCGTGAAGGCCCGGGTGTTTTTACAATATATTACGCAATGTCTTTAACTCGACACCATTAAACTACTCAAAATACAGGCACTTACACGTGTTTTGCTAGGAAATACGTCATTCGGGTTCAATATTTTAACTAGTTACACTGGGCACATGTACGATTATTTGAGATAATGGTACACCAACACCAAAGATTTAACGCCACATCTGTATTTTAAGACCTCCTAATGAAGGAAAGATTTTGATACCTTATATACGGACCTACTAAATAACGAAAGATTTAAATACGTTATACACGGTCTTGGCCTACTAATGAAGCAAAACATTTAAACAATATACATGACCCTACTAATGAAATACGTGATATATGTCCCTACTAATGTAGGACAGATTTAAATACTAATTAAGGAAATGTAGGACAGATTTAAATACTTATTAATTAAGGAAAGATTTTATATATGGACTTACTAATGAAGGAAATATTTATATATAAGTTACTAATGAAGGGAAATTTTAAATACGTTATATGTGGACCTACTAATGAAGGGAAGATTTAAATACGTTATATACGACCTGTTATAATGAGGGGCAAGTTAGTCTACGTAGTAATGGTCACGACTTTTTTTATGTCTAATTGTTTTATTATCCGGTACACATGTCGATCAAAGTCTTAGAATGAATAAATGGAATTTGGGTTTAACGTGAAACGAGTGTGCACGAAGTGGGATAATGAGAAATATGTTGCTCGAAAGCCCGTGTTATCTTCTAATCTTTATCGAAATCCGTCCTGCCATTTTCAAGTAAACGCTTATTTTTCTTTGAAATTTTTGTCTTTCGATGGCATGACTCACAATGTTTCATATATCACACCACACGCAATGATAGCGTCAGTGGTTTATTTAGAGCCAAATAATTATAGGCCATTAGTTCGTGTAAATAAGAGAGATGTCCTAGATATATGTTATTCAGTGAAACTGGGTAATTCAAAGCTTCTTTTAAAAAATTTATCCAATATCTGTACACGTGTTTACTTCTTCGTATAAGAGCATGGCATTATGTTCCGGATGACTTTTGTTCTGTTATCTTGGATGACGTTATTTGATGTTTGACGACATTTTCTTACTACTCATAACATTTATGTTAAGACGAACATTTTTTTTTTATAAAGTTAATAAACATACGCCTTCGAGAGCTAAATCTACCTATTGCAGGCAAAACGGGGGGCAAAGGACGGTTGTCTAGTCGTTCGGATCGGACGGAAAACTTAAGACCCGTGTACACATAGGTGTGTACGTAAAAGATCCCTTGACAGTTGAAATTCGATATTCGGCAAAATTTCCCTCATAGCACACACTGTATGGCATATGCCCACCTTCATTCGCCCGGAATAGTGGGAAGTTAAACCCCGATTTCTTTTTCTATTACATAATTGGTCTGGAAATTTTTTTTTAATATTTTTGGCTCAGTAAGATGCATCAATGTCATCCTTATCAGTGATTGTTTTATGGTGGCAGTCTAGTGAAGATTCACTGCTGATTAAGTGTGAAAGCAATGTTCTGAATATTAATGGAATCCTGTAATGGCATTTAGTAATCGGAAAGCGGCGGGGGGGGGGGGGGGCGAATGGTTAGCAGGTGCGTGCTGTACCATAAAGCCTGTCATTGAGTCAACTGGCGTGATTTCGAATCCCGGCTGTACGTGACAAGAAATAGATTTTTTCCGGGTCCTCCGGTTTCCTCCAATTGCTACAGACCCCTAGAATTATTGAAATAATATTAAAACCATATGTTAGTCCCAAAATGCCCTAGTTTGTGTTGAGTGGACGTTAAACCCCATATATCTTCTCTCCAGAAAATCACACTTCGGCATCATCCATTAAGGACGCATTACTGTGTTATAACAGCGTAATTATGCGGGCTTTTTTCCTTTATTATTATGGTTTCATGTGAATCTAACTCCTTGTTAATCATATTAGCTGTTAATATACTCGTTAAATAGGCACTGTATACAGATGTTATCTGGCTCCTACATTGTCAAAATCTTAGCTATGGTATGAGTTTATTTGAAAACGCAAAGAAAATTGTTTATGAAATATTGTGAGACTAAGGCTAAAGATAACTAAATAACACATGCGATGAATATTCCTACTGTCCATTTGAGGATAGTACTCACGTCATTAAGCACGAGAGCCAATCATTATAATTAATTACGTCATATCTGACCAATTAGATAGCAGGAAGCTGAAACCCCAACGGTAGTAAACCATCTGAGCTCTGGGCGAGAGTCCTTGTATACAATATCACCCTTGATAGCCATATGATATACTGGGATTCATCAGTGCTCGTACTACGAAATGGTGTGGTTGAGGGAGTAGTGATTTTATTTGTATCTATACATGCAAAAATGAAACAAAATATAGATCTGTATATTTGTATCTGCATTTTAATCAGGCAGCGGGTTCTTGCCAACTCTTCTTTGAATTCCAACAACTGTCAATGCTTCTCCTAGGTGTACACGGGATATTTTTTTTTTTTATAATTTCCCACGGATTGTATAATTTTCCATAATTCGTAAACAAAAAATCACACAAGTGTTTTTATATATTTTCCCATAGCCTGTGTTATTTTGGTAATTTCTATAACCAAACGATTGTATAATTTCCTTTAATTTGTAAATAAAAAAACACGCAAGCTCTCGAAATTCTGAAAAATGTTTTAACCAAACCTCGCTTGGCATTATAGATACATATATTTACATTACCGACAGTGAAAATATCCGACCAAGCTTGAAACCAAAGATACTACTTTATACAAAACCTATGGCCTTGGCGTGTGATATAACGTGAATAAGTACGAGTTAGTTACAAAAAATATTTTTGAAAAATACATATTAGGATATTCCAAAGAAAGCCCAGCGTCTTGGTGTCTAATACCGGCATGGGTGGCTCAAATTTATACAAAACTGTTGGCCTTGACGTGACTACTTACGAATTAGTTTTAAAAAAAACATATTATTTGGACATTACAAAGAAAACCCAGCGCCTAAGAGTCTGGAATAGACAGGGTTATTAATCGCAAAGTAACTTTTTGAAGAAATGAACCAATATGATTCTCTAGTCTGTGGGATACTGCTTTAAACGAGTTATTTAAGTCTTTAACTCGGAAAAATTCAGTCTTCTTGGTAACTCTTGGTCGAGACGTCACTCAGTAAACATACATTATGCAAGAGCCAAATCTGCCAATTGCAGGTCTTTCTTTAGGACTGAAATGTTTTCTAAATTATTAACTAGGCATTAATTAACTAACCCACGGTTATAATGAACTCTCGTTGGAATCGGATTTCTCCGATATTTAATAGATTCTGCCATATTTTGATTTAATTTAAAAAATGGAGGAGCGAGACGCGCCTTCGAACAACCAGTAGGGTGGTTGGAATTCGTGCACACGTCTTGTCAAACCTTTAATACATTAATTCGGATGGAATTTTCAAATTATTCATTTTACATTATCTATTTTCGAACTATTATAGCAAGAATGGCTAGTTCTTCATCTAAATCTTACATAATGTGTCTTTAAGGCAAAATTTTAACATTGGCACACGAATCGCATGCCAGGATGCTTTCGAGCGCCATTTGTAATGAAACAACTCGATGAACGAGGCTAAACATTTTCCACAAAATTCTACCGGTGTAGACTGGAATAACGAGATGCCAACGACTCCATTCAGTTTGGACTCTTCGCCAAACATAATTGATTGGAAATTTACATTTATATTGTAATTTGTAGCAGCCATACGAAGAGTACAGGGAAAGAACGATCCAGTCTTTTCGCATAAAATGGAAAACAAACTTTAAGATGAGAATGCTTGACGCGAACAGAACAACAAGTGTGTTTAATTTTTAAAATGATGTTTAATACGAATCATAATACCAGTACAACAACTGACTTCCACTTTTCAGCCAATTTAAGGCCAAATAAAGAAGGGTACGATGGACGTATTTGATTATTCCACAGAAAATTTATACAATTTGCTATCAGATGGCGCCATTAACTGGTGATTGTTGAATAAGTGACTTAGATGGTTCTTTCCCTGTGCTCATAATATGATTTTTCAAGTCGACTTCGTATTGATACCGGTTTCCATTCGTCATGCACGATGTTGAATCGATCCCCATGGCAGTCTGTTAAGTTATTTTACGATCAATTTAATTTTTGTCCATTGGGTAGTGACGTACAGTTGCCTACAAAAGGTCGAGACCCACTGGGTTAACGTCTAACATAGCACCGTGTTATGATGAAAAGTTCGCCAGGTGCATATGTTGTGACGATTTTCCTCAAATATAATCTAGTTCAAGGATTGCTGATTGCGATCTGTGAGACAATTAAATGATACCTTAGAAGATAATCTGGCGCAATCATTTCCAGATGTATTGATACCCAAGAAGATAATGATTGCTTGAATTGTGTCTAACAGATATTTAGTGACACCTAAATATCTTTTATATATATTTCTTGACAGCGATGACAGCTTAGATGATAATCGTGTAACCTTGATTGAAATGTATTACAATGTGATGTTAGGGGGAGGGAGAGAGAAATTGGGTTTAACGTCCGCTCGACATAAAGGGCATTAAAGGAGCTAAACCTCTATCTCAGTTTTATTCAGAGTCGTCGACATTACAAAAATCAAATGAAGTGGCGTTTATTCTTCTGCCCCAACTGGGCTAATGAAGACGGGTCTACTCTTATATTGAAATCCGATTGCCAACGGATCTTTTACGTGCACGCCAATGAGTCACGGGACCTCCGTTTTTGGTCCCATCCGAACGACTATTATTGTAGATTACCACACCGTCTGCCCTGCACCCTGGCCAGGGGTAACCACGTCGGAAAATTCCCATACGGCCATTTAATCCACTGATTAGAAAAAACAAAAATGGTTTAAAAAATACAGAATTCAAATAGTGTTATATACATTCATACTACATTAATATGAGCTGTTTGGCCCATTTTCGGAGGGTTTGATGGCCAAATGTGCGCATGTGCGCGCTATATCATAAAGTCTGCCATTGAGTCAACTAGCGTGGTTTCGATTCCCCGGTAGAACGTGACAAGGAGTTGGGTCGCCTATCCAAACTCCTTGGTTTTCCCCCGGTTTCCTCCCACTGCTTAAAGACCGCTACGTGCAAGCGAATTATCGAAATAAAATTAAAGAATGTCACCCAAATGTCTCTTGTATAAATGCGCGCCTTCTTCATTCTGCAGTCCAAATCAATAATAGCTATTTCTTACCACTTTCCTTTATTTTCTTTAAAATAATGTTTTTAGATTTAGGCCCCATGGTATTCGTTGTAGTTGAGTAATTTAAAAAGTATGGCTTTATTGTGAAGTTATCAAGTTTAGCAAAGAACAACAATATTAACAACATTAACAACGATACAGAGATGTACAAAAAAATCTTGAAAATGGTAATATTAAACCAAAAAGAATAAATCCAATCGATGTCAAGCACATCAATCGATAAACCATAAAATAAAAGCCAATAATCGTTTAGCAACACAGTCAATTATTTCACAACAAAAATAATCTACAAAGAAAAACAACAAAAGGTATTGAACAATACAAATCTAAAAGAATCCACAAAGTGTTCTTTCATGTCATTTTCATCATATATTCAGGGCAATAAAATTAACAAGAAGAGTAATTAAAGCTAACCATGCAAAGTGTGGAATATGCCCACAAAACTATGGAAGACCAAATGGGACAATATTCATGATTCTTGTTTCTACATTCAAGTTGGAACATTTTAGACACGAACGCAACATTCTAAACTAATGATTCTTGTTTCTACATTCTTATATCAACATTTCAAGCACAGAATCAACATTTTAAACAAAAAAAAAATTGACATTATGTTTCATTTTCGGCGTTTTATCGGTAATTTTTATGTATCATTTAATATCAAAATTAAAAAATAATTTCTTAATTTTACACGACAAAGAAATCAATTCATTGGTTTTTGAAAGTATCTTAAAAAACATCTGGAATTTGAACTCTTATGAAAATATTTTCTACGTTTCAAAAAGTCTTGAAGTTAAAATCTTGAAATGGAAAATGTCCAGAAAAAAAATCTGGAATTTGAACTCTTATGAAAATATTTTCTACGTTTCAAAAAGTCTTGAAGTTAAAAATCTTGAAATGGAAAATGTCCAGAAAATATCATGAATTATCAACATTATTACACCAGAGGGCGTTAGCGTTTGTGTACAACTTTGATACAGACTATAGATTAGAAAATAAAGGGGCTCACTTCCACTCGTAGAAAAGTCTACTCACTCCACCTCAGCTGTCTGGACTGGCAGAACTATGACAGGACTGAATTCCGCGTCACTCGATTGTAATTCTGTCGATTCCGGACGTTCTGGACTGTGAATCGAGCACCCCCTGTGTGTTCGGAAAGTGGGCATAACTCCAAACGGAAAGTCAGATAACGCCGAAAATTGATACGGTTCGTCCTTCATGATCCAAATTCTGAAAGAAATCCCCTAAAACATATAATCTGTATCTGGTCAGAAAAGAGGATAATTCTGTAACGAAACCTCGCGCTGAATATAGACAGTGTCCAAGGCGCTTGATTGGCCAAATGGTCAACGCGTACGCCCTTGATCATAAGATTTGTCACTGAGTCAACTGACGTGGTTTTGATTCCCCGCTTGTATGTGACAAGGAGTAGGGTCGCCTGTCAAACCTCGTGGGTTTTCCCCTGGTCCTTTGGTTTCCTCCCATTGATTGAACCATTGGGTTGATATGACACAGTTGGTTGATATACATTTATTTGTCGTATCAATCATTGTCGTATACTGTACCATAATGAATTTTTGTCCATAAATTAAGTACTTTGTTTCGAGCGGGCGTTTTTCCCTAATTTCTTATACCATTCTTCACATATAACTAATCGGGTTTACTTTTAACATAAAAATTCCCAACGCGGACTAAATGAAGAGTGGGCGAGCGAACCGCAATCAAATTCCTCGTCCTTGATTTGTCTGGGTATATATTTCCTGTATTAGTTTTAAATTGCATCCTCTGTTAATTTAATTATAGACCTAATCTGAAACCTGATGTCTAAGTCTGTGACCTTCATGAATCTAAATAAGGTTATTTTAATAAACCTTAAAGGAGCTAAATCAACCCAGAAATTGATGCAAATGGAACGCAGAATTTATAATAACGTAATATGATTGTATATAAACTGACTTACATTCAATCGTTTCCGTTTTTGCTTTGATTTCAAACCAGTTGTGTTCGGCGAAATACTTCAGGAGGCTCAGTCGAATGACAATCTCTAGCGTCTGGTTATTCAGTCTATACCGATACTACGCATTATGCATGCTCTCCAGATGAGAATGTGGCGTCATTATTTGACGTGATTCGTGGAATATGTCTAGCCTCGTTCTTCGAGCCCTTTGTCACAAATGGCACTGAACCGCATGCCGAAGTATACACGGGACGTCGGTTTTTAGTCCCATCCGAGCGACGAGACAGCTTTCATGCATCACTGACAAGAAGCGAGATGACAGACATGGCCTCTAACATCAGTTTAATTATAGTTTGAAGAATCTCCCCGTGTGCAAAGTTTTGACGGGGATTTGAAGCGAATTGTTGATGGATGGATTAATTAGTTTGAATATGTTTTAGTTCAAATATGTCATCAAAGCACACAGTTTGTACGCCGGAATGTATCTTTAAAAACGCTGATCACCATTTGCATTTTTAGGAAAATATCAAATTAGGAGATAAACACAATCAAAACGCAAGATTCATCCTTAAGCATGTCCCAATTCATTCTGGGATGTAAAAAATTGATTATTTAACGTTTAAAAGGGAAAATGAAATCAAAATATCAATGGTGTGTATTCTCCTGGCTTGTATTATTCCACCGGATTAAGAAGATAGCAAACGGCTTGTTTAAAAGGGTTAAAGACCAAACGGCCAAATAAATAGACCAAATCGGACATTCCTTTTGGTCAAATGGACCATAAATTGATCATAACGGCAATAAAAAAATCAACACAATCGAATAATTGTTATTTAATCATAATCCAGTAATATGTATTCAGATTAATATTTGTGGCTTGTAGGGGTTCCTTTTTTATCGTCTGCCGAGGATGTTGAATGTTGCGGATTTTTCATTTCATCACACCACTGTCAATACTGAACGGAACTGGAACATTTTGGACCGGATGTGTATTGAGAGCCGTAACTCTGATATGTTTACCTTTTAGTGTCCCCCACTTTATCATTCAGTATGGGGTTGACGCTTTCCCCAACGTTCGCCTGCTTCTACAGCATCCCCAACGTCTCTGGGCGATGATAATTCACTAGCGCCTTTAGAGGATGCCCGAATCACTGTTCCGGAATTGAATTCCAAAACTGGTGTCAATCGAGTGAAAAGGAGAATTTCAGAGTACAACGCATGTGTCGACTCGTCGACTGCATAAAAAAACATCTCAACCAATCATGATAACTGAAACATGTTTCTAACCTAGGAATACGTCACTGTCGGGACTGACAGAACTATGGCAGAACTGAATTCCGCGTCACTTGGTTGTAATTCTGTCGATTCGGTACGTTCTGGACTGTGAATCGAGCATCCCCATATAAAGTCCATATAAAGTATGTGGAGAAAACAGCAGAATAGTAATACGCTTATGAGATTTTGAGAGACTGTTTAATGCAAATGTGACATGGAAATATAATTATTTTGTAACCTTAAGCACCTGCAGACCGTTGAGGGAAATTCTATAAATACATTTGTTATGTTAATTTTCGGCGAATCTCTGAATCAATTTTAATGAAGAGGTGAACTGAAAGAGTTTCTTCGGTAGAAACTTCTTGTTTGAGTAACTACTGCAAGGTCCCCACTATCACGATTCGTACTACCATTGAAATCGTGGTTTTGATCGTGGGGTAATCGTGGTGTTCCTGTCATACATTGAGGTCAGTCGTTGGTACCGTGTTGATCTCTCTCGTATCTGCCTTAAATGTGAGCCAGGTTTAACTTTTTAATTAACAAAAAGTCTTAAGCCAGACTGACACTTGCACGACTTTTGGCCACGATTTTGTCGTGCCCATCAGTGTCCACATTGACACGAACTGGCACGACGAAATCACGCATAGTTTGCGCATAGTTTGCGCATAGTTTGCGCATTGTTTACGCACTTCCCGCATTGGCACGACGAGTTTGCTCAAATCGGACGGTGTCGTGCCGACTCGAGCCGTGCCAATGCGTGCCACGGAATCGTGCAAGTGTCAGCCTGGCTTTACTTGAGATTTTAATGGGTACCATATTTCATTCAGATATGAACATTTAATTTCAGTGTCATAAGTATTATAAACTGACCATGACGACGACGATGATGAATGTAACGTTAATCGGAGGATATAATGGATCTTTGTCGGACAATACAACATTATCATCTGGAATCATCTTCGTCAACCCATTCGATGTACCATTTGTTCGAGCTGTTTTTATTGTGGCTTACTCTGTTGTGTTCATCTGCTGCTGTGCTGGTAAGTACAGGCTACCTTTCATTCTTGCATTACTAAATACCGCCTCAATTCAAACACGGTGGTCGCGGTGTCTCAGTGACTAAGACGTTAGCTCTCTGGCCTGGAGGTCCCGTAGCACCGCTGTCCAGGCAAAATGTTCCCAATGGCAAACTGTATGGCGTATGCCCGTCCTCATTAGCCCAGCCGGTTATAAAATGAAATGGAGTTTAACGTCCTACTCTTCTGCGCCTAACCTGGGCTAATGAAAGACGGAATACGCCATACAGTGTGCTAGGGGGGGAAATTTTGCCCGGACAGCAGCGCTACGACCTACTCTTATATCGAATTCCAACTGCCAAGGGATTTCTTTACGTGCACGCCAATGTGTACACGGGACCTCGGTTTTCGTCCAAGCTGTCTTTGTCAGGCCCTCCGCTCTACATCACTGACAAGAGGAAACTACACCGGGAAATCTAGATGAACTTTCTCGGCCAATGCAGGGATCGAACGCCCGACCTCTAGGCTAGCAAGCCAGCGCCTTTCCCACTTAGCCACGTGATCCCCCCAGTCGGTTATAGCCCTTCATTTACTTTTCAAATGGTGAGTAAGATATTGGGTTTCTGGTATGGAGGTCCCTCGTGGCACACTGCGTGGCGTCAGGCGCGGATCCAGAGGGGGGGTTTGGGTGGTCCCCCCCCCGCTCAGCTACATAAAAAAAAAATGCCTTGCATCAATGAAATTACATCACAAAGTGATCCTACATCAGTATAAAAATGATTTCTCTGTTTAAAAAGCTCAATTTGTATGTATGCCTATGTAATTTAGAGACGATGATGGCAGATTTCCGTAACAGAAACCTGGCAAACCCCCTCCTGCAAAAATTCCTGGATCCGCACCTGGGCGTATGTCCGGATATATTAGGACGTTAAACCCCTTTTCAATTCATTTATTTGATCCTGTGTGCAGTGTTCTTAGAGGCGAATTAAAGTCTAATATCCCAGACGGACAGGATTTGAATAAGGCATTTTGAAATTTCCCAGAAAGATTTATATTCGATTCTGAAAGATGAACAGTTTACATGTCTATTAAAAACATTGTTACACAATAAAACTTATTGGGTTTAGAATCAAATCCGGGTTCTATGTTTTAGAACCAAGTCTAGACGCTGTGATCTCGACTTTCTCCAGCTGTTGTAAAAGGGACTTTTTCTATATTATACAATATATTATAATTCTTTAATTCAAATATCAGCTAGTCATTTCGTAACCTAGCAACCGCGTATTTTAACTTTGATCACTTGACTTCGCCAAGAAGTGTGAATCGGGAATCAAGAGATGATTATTGTCATCACACGAGATTCCACCATTTTGTGTGATTAGATTTTTTTTATTCACGATAATATAATTATTGCTTTGTTGACACCGTTGACAATATTTCTTTCATCAATTTCTTCAATACTTTTAGACAATATGCTCAAGAGGAAATTTTTATTTCAAGTTATTAGTCGCTTAAAGACGGTATGTCCTGTATTATTGGGCCAACATTACAATTCTAGAGCTAAATCTGCCTATTGCAGGTCTTCCTTCCGGTCTGAAATGTTATATATTCTATTAATTATACTTTATTCGGGGGGTTGGGATGGCCTAATGGTCTAGAGTGCCGCGCATCGACCTCTAGCTGGCCGGTCACCTCTGGCTTGCGGCTGTGGTTTCGATCCCTGGTGTGAGCGTATGTGGCATGGAGATAGGGCGCCTTCTCAACCTCGTGGGTTTCCTCCGGGCACTCCGGTTTCCTCCCACTGCTAAAGACCCCTACGCGCAAGCGAATTATTGGAATAAAATGAAACCATATGTTAGTCTCAAAATGACCTACTTTGTGTCGAGTGGACGTTAAACCCCATTTCTCTCTCTCTCTGTCTCTTATACATTTAATCTACTCTCGATGGAATCTTACGTGTCGGATTTTCACTGGATTTGAATCGGTTCTACTGCTAAACGCTCATTGATGATTAGTAATGATGATCGAGGCTAGGTTTAAAATTTAATCGGTAATATCTCGATTCACAATGGAGTAAATTGGCATTTTCAGCATATTTCTTTTACATTATATAGTTTTTACCTGTCTGATATCTGTCAGTCTTTATCGAATCTTCAATAATGCCCCTCCAAATGGGTTAGGCGCTGGCTCGCTAGCCAGGTGGTCGGTTGTTCGATCCCTGCATTGGCCGAGAAAGTTCATCGAGATTTTCCGATGTGATTCCCCCTTGTCAGTGATGCAAGACGGAGGGCCTGACAAGGAAAGCTGTCTAGTCGTTCGGATGGGCCGAGAAACCGAGGTCCCGTGTACACATTTGCGTGCACGTAAAAGATCCCTTTGCAGTTGGAATTCGATATAAGAGTAGACCGCTGTGCAGCTGTCCGGTCACAATTTTCCTCATAGCACACTGTTTGGCGTATGCACGTCTTCCATTAGCCCAGTAAGGAGCAGAATAGTAGGACGTTAAACCCCATTTCATTTCATTTTCATTTCCTCCAATATGATTAGCTCGTATTTGAAGATTATCGACCTGACAAACCTCATTGTCAGTTATTTGTAAAATGAACTGAGGTTTTTGATAAAGAATATATCAAATTACAGAAAGTCGGTCGAGTTTTTTTTTATATGAATCATGTAGATTTAATCTGAGATGTGTGATGTGATAAATATTTGATATTCCGCTCTAAGGCTCTAGATGTATATAAATTAAATTACGGAAAGTCGATCGCGCTACTCTCTTGTTACATGTGAAATGTATGATCTAGTAGACATTGATCAGTATGGAAGCCTATACGGGTCAATAGCGCGAACAATATCGAGATATTAATAAGGTAATATGTTTGCATACTCTGATTGTTGAGATGATTTTGTCTCGAAAAAAAAAGATTTAGCTGGGTTAATAGAATCAACGAGCCATGCTGTGTTTTGTCATATCGGTTTAAAAGCGCGCATGTGCGTTAATATATTGCTATTCTGACAACATAGGGCATGGTCATCAATGATATTGCCACAACATTAGAGTAGCAATATCTTAACGCAAACGTGCGCATTTAAAATGAAATGGCGACATACAATATAGCTCGTTGGTAAAATTAACTGACAAAAATGTTCTTTTGAAGGGTAAAATCATCTCAACGATCACAATAGGTAGACATACTTGTATGACCTTATTGATATCGCGATATCTGTCGCGCTACTGACCCTATACGCTGCCTTACATCATTATGGAAGCGGTATCCATCGCGCTATTGACCCCTATACGCTTCCATAGACGTCTGTCTGTCTTCATTAGTCCAAGACGTTAATCCCAAATAATTCATTTCATTTTTAAAATCGACCAACCGAACAATAAGTTACGGTCACCTAAAAGCTTATATTACTTTTTATTGGCACCATACTAGTATCATCATTGTCATTATGCCTGGTTACACCTTAATGCTAATTTTGTTGATTGATCAACTCTGGGATGTTTGCACTCAGATGTTATTAACTGTCACTGCGAATTTACAGTTTTCATATTCTGGGTAAGTCCCTCGCTTCAATATGAATAAATATTCTGTAAATCTCGGCTAATGGTCCTGTAGGAGGTAATTTCATGACACAGTCTGTAATTTTGTGACCACTCTGCAAAACGTGGTAATAGTCAACATGATCTCTCCTAATGGTCCTGTGGGAGTTAGTGTCATCCGATAGCCTGGGTTGGTCTGTAATGGCGTGACGCTGCTGTTAGATCGTCTTTTAAAAATAAATGAATATTTTGTAAATAAAAGTATGACTATAGCAATTGTGACACAAAAGAAACCATCTCCGCTAATGTTCCCGTGGGTGTTGGGCGAGGCTGTTGCCAATGTTTTTTTTTAATGAGCAAATAAATGAAAATAAGACCAATGCAAAGAGGGGCAATAATAAATCCCATCTCTCCTAATAGTACTGTGAGATTAAGGTGGCAATAGTCAACTTCATATGTCCTACTGGCCCTGTGGGAGTTAGTGCCCTTTGGCCTGTAATGTTGTGACGCTGCTGCCACTGGTTTTGAAAATAGCAAGTAAATAAACTACTCAGGCATTTATGAAAAACCTATAAGTTCTTTCTCCAGTCATCCATAACATACTTTTATCTTATTTCGTTCCATAAAAACATGGCCTATGAACCGTAAACCCTGTTACTCAAATTAAAGTTGCGTATCATAAATTCGAGAGAATTTGAATCTCGTGCAAACTACAATAGCGGGAAAAATACGAATCTCTGAAGGGAATTTATGTCCAATATGATTCAATTCCGTTCGTTTTTTACACAAATTTGGTGAAATGAAAATTTCATTAGCAACCCCTGCAAACGATATAAACTTGTTGCGTAAATCTTTTAATGTGCTTCGTCTGAATCCGACTGAATCCCAGTCGACAGTTCAACTACGTGGATATTGTGTGCTTATTTCTAGATTAAATTTAAATATAATCAATTTGGGTATATTTTTGCGGGGATTATATGGCCAATCTTGTCGTAGTCCTGATGCTTCATCAAATTTGAAAATAAAATAAAACTGTTTCCTTGAACACGTTAACAAGATTATCAGAGGTGAGTCTGGAATGAAATATTGCTGAAGGTTGAATAGCTATAGCATTCGTCCTGTCGTCTTCAAAATGGCACATAACATATTTGAAAAAAAAAGTCCGTCCAAAACTCTAGCCGCTTTCGCGTTAACGATGGGCGGACAGGGAAGACGACTATTGGTATTATGTCTTTCATCCTCTGAAAATTGCAAATGCCGAAAAAACATTTATAATGGTACTTTATTTCCCGGGTATCTCTATATTCTGCTGTACAATTTAGAACCAACGGTAATTTCACATCGAAACGAACAACTAGGCTGCTACGTGTTGATATACGAGATAGCGTCTGTTTTAAATACCATGTAACAAAAGGTCTTCCGTTCACCTAATGCATTTAATATTAGGTTTTAGGATATCTATGTTATATTGACTACAGGAAATGACGTATTACACTGTATATATTGGTAACCTCGCAATGGGGGATT
Source organism: Patella depressa (assembly GCA_948474765.1). Classification (NCBI taxonomy): domain Eukaryota; kingdom Metazoa; phylum Mollusca; class Gastropoda; family Patellidae; genus Patella; species Patella depressa. Next base: position 75,136,788 of record OX419716.1, read on the forward strand.
ATTACTTTGTTGATTGAATTAACAAGTACCGCCGTTCTACTGACCAAGAACTGACTATGACGCCATAGCAGCCATCTTGAAAAAAGTCGCATTTAAAAAATCGGCATCCGTCAATCGATATGCAATGATCCAGTGCCCAAAAATTCCAAGTGTCATGTTCATCACACATGAATAAAAGGCTTGATCTCGCCTTAACTATGTACATCTTATCAAGCCCTTCACGCAATACCCTGCATATTTCGCCACTAATTTCCATTGGGTACAAGCCCTGCTTGTGAACCAGTCAGATTCATCGGTCGTCATTAGCTAAAATGTAGACATGTGACAATCGAGTTGCAAAGTTCAAAGATCGATCAATGTCAAGATTACTGGGTTTCCTTGAGTTTCTCAATTGAAAAAAGAACTTTCAACACTGTAAACTATGGGGGCCGCCATGTTTGTTTACAATGTGTTATGTGACACGACCTCTTATTAGTCACGTGTAAACACAACGGGCGCAAAAGTTGGGAACTGTTGAGTATTGAAGCTACGGTTAGATGCTGTAAAACTCGCGGACGTTGCTTAAGGAACATGGTTGCCCCCAAGATTCACAACTACAGCAAAAGTAACGGTTTGGGCTCAGTTTTTGGCCCAAAATTAACATTTATATGATAAATATAGCATATAATTTAACGGCAGTTGTATTAATACCTCAAGACTTTGATCTCAAACTGTTTCAATGACATTTAGTAATTGAACTAGAGTATACAGGCCGCAGTTTTATGGAATACAATTGCTGCTTATGACTGAGCGACGTTTGCTTGATAACGACTAGAGAAGCCTAGTAGAAACGTCGCTCAGTAAAAAGCAGTAATTGTATTCCATAGAACTGTGACCTGACTTTGATCTCTTTAGGGTTTTTTATATTCCCTACTCCTGCATCTCATTTGATAGCTCACACTGTTATTTGTATAATATAACCATATATTTCTTGATTTATCATACCATCTTTTATTTTTGTTGTTTTATGCTTGATAATGACTTGTAAAATCTTGTTATAACTTCACAGTGAAATAAACCGCCGTAATTGTTACCCATAAGTATAGTTTTATTTGATTAACCTTTTATGTAACTGAGAATCACGGTGGATAAGAGGCTGGTTCGCTGGCCTGTAGGTCGGTTGTTCGATCCTTGCATTGGCCGAGAAAGTCCATCCAGATTTTTCGGCGTGGTTTCCAGTTGCCAGTGATGCAGAATGGACGGCCTGACAAGCTTAGCTGTCTAATCTTCGGAGGATACGAAAAAACCGAGGTCCCATGTAATCATTGGTGTGTACGTAAAGGATCCCTTGGCAGTTGGAATCTGATATAGGAGTAGACCATGGCGCCGCTGCCCAGGCAAAATACCCCTCATAGCACGTATGCCCGTCTTCACGTATGCCTGTTTTCATAAGCCAGGTTTAGCAGTAGAACAGTTGGACGTTAAACTTCATTTCATTTTTACGTATCTAGTTTATGAATTGACATAGTTCTGAAACTCCTTCCCATTCTCTTAACCTTGACAAAATGAGATCAGTGTCATCTTGTTAACATTTTAATGGTCAACTACAGAATATAATAGCCGAAACTCTGACATTTTAAAATTTGAAATATATCGTTGTGACATTTATTAGACGAAATAATTTCTTAGGCCATTTAAATTAGTCCAATCTCCGAAATTTTGTCATCTGGAATATGATTCTGGACATTTGTTACAGGAAATAATGCCTCAACCATGTAAATTATCCCAAACGTTTGTCATATGAAATATGATTCGAAACGAAATGTTATTCATTAAAGATCCAATATTTTTCAACATGGCCGTCTGGCATATTTCTTTTGGGTCTGTTATCGTACGGCACTTACGCCCTCTGTCTGCAATTTCAGTTAGCTTCTCTTGACATCAGACATGAACCTAGTTGAGCGGCATGTCAAATCCTACATGGACGATTTAATTCGAATACACTAAGTATTATACGTCTAGGATTTTGATTAGTATTTATTATGCTTCCGTTTTCACGCGAAAACCGCATTTGACATGTTGTAATTACCGTAAACACGACTTTCAAGAACACTGCATTTAGACATAATGTAATTACCGTAGACACTATGATATATGACTTGAAAACACGACATCAGTATTGACACTTGGTTTACTGATTATTGGTGATTTATATCAAGTATGGGGTGGGGTTGGATGGCTGAATGGTTAACACGCGCACGCTGTATCATAAAGCGTTTCATTGAGTCAACTGGCGTGGTTTCGAATCCTCGGTTGTGCGTGGCACAGAGTAGGGTCGCTTGTCCAACCTCGTGGGTTTTCTCCGGGTCCTCCAATTTCCTCCCACTGCTAAAGACCCCTATGCGCAAGCGAATGATTGAATTAAAATTAAACCATATGTTAGTACCGAAATGACCTAGTTTGTGTCGAGTGGACGTTAAACCCCATTTCTCTCTCTCTCTATATATATATATATCAAGTATAAAGTGGCCCAGCGAATATGCTGCGTTCTCATTTACCAGCAGATTCTCTGATTTCTACCGGTGTTGGTCGAGCAAGTTTCTTATGATTTTTTCAGTTTAGTTACCTCTTGTCAGATATGCAGGACGGAGGTACTGTCATGCAAAGCGTCTGGGAAATAGAGACAAACACCAATCTGATTGAAGCACAGATCCTGTTTCGTTTCGTTTTTTATAGTTCGAAATTTCATTTTACTTGTCTTTACTACACTAGGATCTGAATGAGTTGTTATCATTGACGTTTTCTGGATTAGGTGAGGGATTAGCCATTGAAAGGTCTGTTACGTCGAACTTTGGGCGTATTGTGCATGGAACTGTGGATGATCCACTAGAAACATCTGTGCCGAGTGGTTGAGCAAATGTCCGACGTTATATGATCAAAAGTCGCGTGTATGACCTCTGACGCGACCTATCGGTCATATATTCATGTAGTGTAGACCACCGAAAGTATAAAAAAACGAAACGAAATATAGATCTGTATTTGAATAAGATTGTGACAAACACGGTCCTATGCAAACATTGCCGTGCAAGTAAACGAGCCTTTGGCGGTTTGAGTTTGATGAAATGTAGGCAGATACGATTGTGGCGATCTCTATTTGTTCGATTAGTTCGGAAAGTAGGACCCCAAACCTCATTTTTAAAACATATTCTATATTTCAGGCAACGCATTGGTATTATTTATAATATTGAAGAATGCTCGAATGAGAACAAGACCGTATGTATTTCTAGCTAATCTGGCTGTAGCTGATCTCAGTGTCGGAGTGTTCTGTGTTATACCAAGTTTAACAACTTTTCTATCACCTGTGTGGATTTTAGGAGAGGTATGTTTGGCAACTCTTTCTAGAAATGAAATGAAATGGGGTCTAACGTCCTACTGTTCTGTTCCTCAACTGGGCTAATGAAGACGGACATACGCCATACAGTGTGCTGTGGGGAAAATTGTGCCCGGACAGCGACGCTACGGCCTTCTCTTATAACGAATTTTAACTGGCAAGGGATCTTTTACGTGAACGCCAATGTGTGTACGGGGAAACCACGCCTGAAAATCCCGATGAACCTTGTCGGCCAATGCAGGGATCGAACACCCGACCTCCAGGCTAACGAGCCAGCGTCTTACCCACATAGCCACCGTGATGCTTAACTCTTTCTAGAACAACTGGTACCACTAACAGTTGCAGGTTTGCATGTCATTAATTATAAAATGACTACTCTGTGTTTTGCCTAGGTCTTTGTGGGGTCCAACATTGCGATTTCAGAATCGGTATTACCAATATGCTTAGCCTTCAGTGTTTTACCTTCTTCCCGAGAGGTTATGTTCTATTGGTCTACTAAATATACTGGACCATGAATGACAGGGTTCATCTGAGGGAATGGGTCACCTTCTTTCTGGTAAAGTGAAAAGTGTATTGCGTGTATACTGGGCCGTGAATGACAAAGTTCATCTGAGGCAATGAGCTACCTTATTTCTGCGAATTGTCTATGTTAAAGTGAGACGTTAAATGTCCTTTCATTTACTATGTCTCTGGAAATTTTTAAAGTATTTCAGACTATACGTAAAGTGTTATACATCTATTTCAGGTTATGTGTAAAGGGTATTACATATATATCAGGTTATACATGTAATGTGTATTAGGTCTATTTCAGGTTATGTGTAATGTGTATTGCGTCTAATTCAGGCAATGTGTTAAAGTATTATATTATATTTCAGGCTATGTGTAGTGTGTATTACATCTATGTGTAATGTGTATTAGGTCTATTTCAAGTTATGTGTAATGTGTATTGTGTCTATTTCAGGCCATGTGTAAAGTGTATTATTTTGTACAGAATATGAGTTATACGACGTCAATTCTACTGTTGACTGTGATATCTGTTGAAAGATTTGTAGCCACCATGTTTCCGCTGCGAGCAAACAACCTGTTTACACCTTGTAGGTTAGCTATAGCCCAGGTAATTATACTGTTTACATTGCGTAGGTTAGCTATAGCCCTGGTAATTGCCCTGTTTACATCGTGTATGTTAGCTATAACCCAGACAATAATTTAATTTCTGTATATGAGTTGGGAGACGCGCTGGGTCAATGAGTAATGCACTGACTCACTAGCCTATTACAGGTTTTTCTGTAGGCCTGTGTGTTTTCTAAATTATTAATAAGACATTAATTAACTGACCCAGGCCATAATCTTTTTTCCAATATTAAATTGATTGGAACGGTTCAGCCATATTTTGATTTAATTCTAAAATGGAAGAGCAAGACTTTGCCTTGAACAACCAGTACGGTGGTTTAAATTATAACACACTTGTCGAACTATACCTTTGCTTGCAATATAGTAATTTGAATGAAATTTTCAAATTATTCAAGAATGGCTAGCTTTTTATCTAAATCTTACATAGAATTTTCACCCGTATATATATATATATAATAATATCAACTAATTATATTATGATATACCGAGAGACCAAGAAACGCCATAATAGTATCAATCAGTCATTAATCAACACAGAATTCGTATAGCGCAAACAATACTTCGATAAAGTTCCTAATGCGCTTCAAAGTTTTAGTGGATTATTTTAGTGCTTATTTTCGTCGGGGGGGGGGGGGGGGGGTAAAACGTGCAAGCTGTATCATAACGTCAGTCATTGAGTCAACTGGCGCGGTTTCGAATCCCCGAGGGGGGGTTGGGATGGCCTAGTGGTCTAGAGTGCCGCGCTTCGACCTCTAGCTGGCTGGTCAGCTCTGGCTTGCGGCTGTGGTTTCGAGCCCTGGTGTGAGCGTATGTGGCATGGAGATAGGGGCGCCTTCTCAACATCGTGGGTTTCCTCCGGGCACTCCGGTTTCCTCCCACTGCTAAAGACCCCTACGCGCAAGCGAATTATTGAAATAAAATTAAACCATATGTTAGTCCAGAAATGACCCACTTTGTGTTGAGTGGACGTTAAACACCATTTCTCTCTCTCTCTCGAATCCCCGATTGTACGTGACAAAGAGTAGGGTCGCCTGTCCAACCTCGTGGGTTTTCTCTGGGTCCTCCGGTTTCTTCTCACTGATAATGACCCCTGCGCGCAAGCGAATTATTGAAATAATATTAAACAATATGTTAGTTCCGAATGACCTAGTTGGTATCGAGTGGACATTAAACCCAATTTCTCTCTCTCTCTCTCTCTCTCTCTCTCTCTCTCTCTTCGTCAACTAGATGTCTCTTCAAACCTGAGTTGAATATTAATTCTCTCTCTCTCTTTCTCTCTCTCTATTTTTCGTCAACTAGATGTCTGTTCAAACCTGACTTGAAGATTAATAAATATTTTCTATATTTCAGTGTTCAATATGGATTATGGCCTGTATTTATAACATTCCACACCTGGTTATATTCAGTGTTTTCTATATTCCTTCACCTGATGGAGGAATGGATCAATTCTGTTTTCTACAACCAGACATCATCAACATGAAGCTGTATTATACCTTTAACGTTATCATGTGGTACGTGGCACCATTAATTATCATGGGACTCATGTATTCTAAAATATCTTTAGTCTTATGGTACACCAGTTCACCTAATAGCAGCCTCGTAGCAGCGCGCTCCAGTGTCACTACAACCAAACATTCTAAAACGGACGAGGCAGCACCCGAGGAGCAGGAAAAAAGCAGCTCAACCGACTCTAGATCTCCTATAAACAAAGTCACCACATCTGCATATGCTTCAAATCGGCGGACACCGTTTAGAGTGAATTCAAACCGTGCGTTAAAATCCCGAAGACGTGTTATTCGACTGTTGTTAGCTATTGTTATTTCATTCAGTGTTTGTGTGCTGCCGCATAATGTTCGACTTTTTCTGATTTACTGGGATTTGTATCCGATGCCTTCATTTTTAGTTGGTCTGTTTCCACCAAGTGCGTTCCTGATGCTTTACCTGAATAGCGCCTTAAATCCATTCCTCTACTGTTTAATGTCCGTGAGTTTCAGAAGAAAAATGCGACAATCGTTACAATGTTGCTATAGATTGGAAAATCGCATTATTTGAAAAGAAGAAATGCTTGAATTGGTGTAGAATTGAAACAAAATGAGAAGTGTTGATTAGTGTTCTAGACAGTGCTTGTCGTGGCCAAGAGGAAACTCGTACGTCTTCGATAAGAGTTTAAAACCATTATCGTCTTTGATATGGATTCTATTTTGAAGCCTTTATTATAAATTTAAACATTATTTGTTGAAATTATACGAGAAAATGAGTTTTTGAAGCGCACATCATCAACAAATCCGCCAGCCAGTTTTTCACAGTTCTGATTATCAGAGAGCGCAATAGGATTTAACGTCCACTCGACACAAACAAGGTTTTTTCGAGTCATTTCGTGACAATATGTTTTAGCAGATAAGTTATCGGAGTTAAAAACAGTAATATAAGTTTTATGATCGTCTGCTGGGACGATATGGCATTCGGGGAAAGTTTTCATGCGGAACTGATCAACGATTCTACTTTTAAATGAAATACGCATGCTTAATTTGATTGACTAGTAGGTTACTGAACTTCCTTATGGGGAAGAGGATGTTGACAAGATTCGATTTTCTATTTTGAAGTAGGCAGATTAAATTAACAGGCCGTTGCCATGCATGATACCCTCACATTTCCAAGTGATATAACGAGAATTGTGAAAATAAATTGGGTTCACTCAACTATGGTACCATTGCGTCACACAAAATGTGACAAAAATCGATCAAATCCATGCCCTGCAATGCTAGCCTAAAGCTAGCCTTATAAAATTGTTCGAACTTATAAAAGAATATTGTTGACGGAGGATACTAGAAATTGATATGGTTAATAACTATAGCTTCAAAAACTGTGAATCAATTGAGATATGGACGCGTACAACGACGAATCGAATCGGAGATTTTTTGGTGTTTACCTTATAGTTTCATCTAAATCGGAGAAAAACTGTGACCTGGAGACGGACCAAAAACAATGTACAATACATATTACACGTTTTGTGTAAAAGGGTAGGGGCGCACCAAACTGCTTAGAATATATTTTAACTTTTATTTAAATCGGTCCACAAAATTTTCTACATTTTTTACATTTGGTGTAGAAGGCACGGGATATAACCCAAGAAATGTCATCTACTTCGGACACAAATTGCGGCCTCTTGAGGGTTAACCGCCTTTGTATATGTAGTACATGCTTTGCCGCTATTTACGTAGGCATGGGGGGGGGGGGGTTAACGTGCCTATCGGAGATCTTTGGAATATAAACACACGTTGTAAGTGCGGTTTACTACTGGACTTCTTTGCTGTCTTATCCCCGTGATCAAAATTACAACTACAGGTTAAGTGGCTGCGCTGACAGACTGGTTGACCTCTAATGAATTTTACCCAACACCCTCTTTTTATATCTGCCTACCCACCTCCCCCAATTGTTTTACGTCATAGACTGACCTTGGTGCTAATTTTCCAATTATGGAATAAACATCACCCCATAACCAGACGAGACCGGGTGGGGTGGGGGACATTACCTTATTTGGTCTACCACACACATTTCATAAACAAAAGATATTTGGATGGACATTTTTGACAATGAAAGGGACATAACCAGTGTTTTACCATTTATCGCTGTTTTTATATATGAATCTATCACTCATTCAATTTAAATGCGTGAGATATAACAGTTCTTCAATGTGTGAAACCAATAATCAGTTAAAGACGTAATATGGTCGCAGATAACAAACACCCAGCTTAGGCATGGGCCTTGCCCCGCCGTTAAGGGAGCCCCTCGGTTCACGACAAAAAGAGAAAAAAGCTCAAAGCTTTAATCTTACTGGCTTTTGAAAATGAACTTCTCCGAACACTGGATGATAAGATGATAGTCGATGAGCCCTTGGCAAACCTCGACAGATTCCGGGACATACATCCAGTTTCGGCTGTATGCAGGGGCGTGGTGAGAATGAGTTCATGAGTAGCCATACTCATGCGCCAAAAAGTTTTTGCGCCAAAATCACAATCAAATTACTCAAAAAATGAAAAACATTTGTAAGTGGAAAAATTGTTTCATCTGACCCAATTAAAAAAATTTTGAAAGAGTCAAGTTGGAAAATTTAATCATATTTTATTACCGTATTTCTTGTCTCGGATTGCTGGAGATTGCGTTTCTGGGCTTCTAATTTTCGAAATTTTCCAGGGGGAGGGCCCCCCGGACCCCCCGCCGCGGGCTCGCGCCTTCGGCGCACGCGGTCGCCGGCTTCGCCGGCCACAGCTCCGCGGTCAGTAAAAGGGTTTTTGTGCCAAAATCATTTTTGTTACTCATAATTTCTTCTCAATAATTGCCCTCACCACGCCCCTGGCTGTATGACAGTAAGTGATATGTACCTACGTCGATATATTTGCGATGCGGCTACCGGTTTACTTTATCAGGAAAACTTGGCGCTATTACAAACAAACAAGACACCACGAGCGCAGCCATGTTTCATCCGAGTTCCAATATGGCGGAATTTGTCATACAGCCGAGACTAGATGTAGGTTCCTGAATCTGTCGATGAGCTCAGTAGTCATAAGAGGCAAATTGTTCTGAACTCTATAACAACTCAATCCGGTGATTTCACTTGTTATAACAGTTCCCCGCCGTTATATGTCATTTCTGCGTATTGTATGCCATTCGGAACTGAATAGATTTTGTATGTGATCAGATATAATGTCATTATTCTTGTATGACAGACTATTTAATTGTGTGTATCGCGATTCTAGTCAGGCCCAGGGCCCCGCTCCGGTGAAGATGGGCTTTGCACATACCCTCGCGATTCTAGTCAGGCCCAGGGCCCCGCTCCGGTGAAGATGGGCTTTGCAGATACCCCACAGTACTACAATTGTCCACTTATTCTGAACGGAATCGCAAGCATCCGGACAGGGACGGTAACATATGTCCACATGAAAATGTGGGTGTATAAAAACGAATATAGGAAACAAACGACTAAACATAAGCTCAACGTTATCAATTTTATGTAAATTATTTCTTTATAATTGTTTTTTTGTATAATTTTATGAATAATAAAACACTTTTAAACATTTTCATAAAGTCGGGTTGTTTTCTTATCAAGATTCCCATAAATGAAGAGTGATTTGAGCATGAGTAGTGGTTTCAGTACATCCGGCGATCACCTCGGCACCTCTTCACCCATCTACTTTCATCAAGGCATTGGCGGTGAAAAGCAAAAAGGTATCTTTACATTTGCTAGATGAAATCAAGTTATGTTTGTTGACTATTGGACACAAACTTCTTTAAAATGTGGTTACATTGTACGATAGTGTAAACATAGTTAAAGGAGCGAAAACGAAATCCAGTTTAAACAAATGGAATATAGTTAAAAAGAAATTGAGTTGAGCATTCATCATACAATGTGCCATGGGGGAAATTGTGCTCGAATTCCAACTGTGTAGTAGGACAACGACCTTTTGGTTTAATCGTTGGAGTTTCACGTCTGCTTCCATGGCTGGCAGGGATACCTAAGACTAAAATGGGAGAAACGGAAACATGCTCCTTTATGTTAGACTATGATGTTATAATCTGTCCATTTGTGGCCTAGGGTCATGGATTTGGTTTATAGGCCTTCGGAATGGCCTCAACTTACTAATGAAAGTGTTCCACTTCGTAGTAGCTAACCTGCATATTTATTTCATCAAAATTCACCCAACCGGACTTTCATGCCACATGTGACATATCATATACTTCACACTTTTAGGTGGTGGCTGTGTCAATAACATAAACACAACTATTTTACCACAGAAGTCCAACGTGAAACTATTATCACTCTAGTAAGGCCATCTACAGTTAGTTTGATAAACTGAAAAAAAAGCACGTCAGCCTTTTTAATATCACAGCCTCTAATATGTGTAGTTTAATGGTCGAGTGCGAGACATTAAGTAATATATTGGGCTTGTACGATTGCGATAGCACGAGGGTAATATCTATGTATTACGCAATGTCTTACACGAGACAATTAAACAACTTAAAATGCAGAAAACTATCTAGCACGTGCATTTCAATAAAATACGTCACTCAGGTACAATATTTCATCTTGTATGATCAATGTAGGATGACGTCACATCTGTATTTTAATAGGAAATAAGGTTGTGTATGGTAAAAATTAAATACCTTTGGTTGGTTCAATCCGGATTGCCATAGGATGGGAGATAACTCTGGATCTGTATCAATTAGGATTTGAACCAACAATACTTTTTGTGGTATACACTGTTTACCCCATGTTCCTTAAGCAACGTCCGCGAGTTTTACAAACATCTGATAAGATGTATATAGTTAAGGCGAGATCAAGCCTTCTATTGAAGATGTGTTTACCCCTGACATACTTCCACCTCAAAATCATGAATATTCACCAAAACTTGAAAGAGTTAAGGACTCGAGTAGCTTGGAGGGGATATAACTCTAACACCCTTATTCGCCTTGAATTGCTGACTCATTTGATGTACTGGCGACTTAAACTTGACTCGGGCTTTGTGAAGACCGACTTAACTCGGTAGTACAGTCAACGACTTGAAATTCGACTCGGATTCGCTGAGCGGCGACTTGGGACTCGATTCGGACTTGTTCCCACCTAGACAGGATAGTCAACAAACTTGTCATGCAAAAGGGAGAAAGGGCGGAAGGGATCATTAAAGTTCCAATTTCACTTTTTCTAAGAAAGTCAAAATATAATTATTTCTATGTTTTTTGCTCAAAAGGTTGTCAACTCACTATTATACGATCATGGACAAAATTTTGGGGGCATTAGAAAAGGTGACACTGGTTGATTGAGGAAAAAGTTACTCAATTACCTCCCTTGTTTTCCCATTCTTCTCCATGGACGGCCATCTTCAAACGTTTGAATTTGAAGTTGAAAATGATATTTTTGCCAATTTCTCAATTGGCAATAGTGAATTATAGGATTAATAGGATTATTCTTTAACAAGGTAGGACTGTTTATAGGTTCAATCTATTTTTGGACTTTATTTTAATAAATTTTAAAAATATAACTTAAAAAAATGCTATTGGAACTTTAATAGACGTTATACATAGACACAATCAAGGGAAATAACTACAATTCATAGTCCTACTGGAAACAATAGGGGGGTGCTCGATTCACAGTTCCGGAATTAAATTCTCTCAATTCCAAAACTGGTGTCAATCGGGTGAAAAGGAGAATTTCAGAGAACAACGCATGTGCCGACTGTATAAAAAAATCTCATCCAATCACGACATCTGAAACATATTTTGTATACTACGAATACGTCACGATTCTACTCACTCCATCTCAGCTGCCGGGACTGGTAGAACTGTGGTAGGACTGAATTCCGCGTCACTCGATTGTAATTCTGTCAATTCGGTACGTTCTGGACTGTGAATCGAGCACCCTCTATGTATATAGTTGATTAAAACACTGATCTTATTTCGTTTCCTTTTTTATATTTCAGAATTTCGTTTACTTGTCTTTACTACACCAGGATCTGGAAGCGTTGTTATATAACCCGCGTTCTGGATGATGTATGGGAATAGTCAATGAAACGGTCTGTTACGGTGAGGTTTTGGCGTGAGTTGCACGGGAACTGTGGGTAGTCTACTAGAAACATCAACTTCAATTGGTCAAATCTCTATGTAGAAGAGGCCATCGATAGTATCACTCGGCAAATCTCGACAGATTTCGAAACCTACATCTTGTCTCGGCTGTATGGCCGTAAGTGATATGTAACTACGTCCATACATTTGCGATGCGGCTGCCGGTTTACTTCAACAGGAAACCTTGACTCTATTACAGACACCATGGGCGCAGCCATGTTTCATCCTGGGCCTTTAAAGTAGTTCCAAGACACCATGGGCGCAGCGATGTTTCATCCGGGACCTTTAAAGTAGTTCCAATATGACGGAATTCGTCATACAGCCGAGACTAGATGTAGGTTCCGAAATCTGCCGAGATTTGCCGAGTGCGATAGTATAAGAAAACGAAACGAAATGTATATCTGTATTGGAATCAGACCGGAAGCCGTGTGCCTGACATATTTCAATATATTGATCGAGTTTATTATACATAGATCCAGATTATTTGAGTAATGGTGGCTTGGTTGGGAGCTGTAGCAGGGGTAGCTCATATGGGCTGGGCAGTAAAGCGTCGCTTGGTCACTGCGATGGAATACATACCGTCGGTTTCCCGTACACATTGAACTTTACTTGCACGAAACCTTAACAGCTGAAATTTAGATTTAGTAAAGAGTTTGATAGTTTGGGCTGGTGTTTAGACCACTTCAAGTACCAGATGATTTCCCAATACGATGGTTGCTGAAGTCCCGATTACCCAATTCAATCTTTTTACATCCCATACTGCATGGATCAGCATTTCGATTTTGTCTATTTTTATACCCCCAAAAACAAATAGCCGGTATAAGGATTTGTTTAAGAGTATCGGTGGAATGGAAAGGAAGGTCAATTCGTGTTCTTGACCTACGCATGTGCACGCAAATCGTATTATGGGATACATTCCAGAGGGATTCCCCAGGTACGGCAACAAGAACCTCGGTTTAACGTCCTGTAGAAACGACTAGACACTGTTCCTTGTCAAATTAAACCAAACCTGGACAATCCCGATGAACATTCTCGGCCAACAGCTAATACCGGGATCGAACACGGGACATCCTGGTTAGTGAGTCAACGTCTTACTCCCTAACATTTCAAATTTCGCACGGCTCATTCCACGATGTACTCAGATTGCTTAATTAACATTTAATTGAGAAAATCAAATCAAAATAAGATTGCTAGATAATATCGGATTTAAAATAGCCCAATCAAGTTCCACTAAGAGTAGGCCTGAGCGGCGCTGCCAGGGCACAATTCCCCTCAGAGAACCCTGTTAGCGTATGCTCGTCTTTATTAGCCCAGTTCAGGAGCAGGACAGTACGTCGTTAAACTCCATTTCATTTCATTTCAAGTTTCTCCGGTACCAAAAGATGGCAGTGTCTTGTTACACTGCAGCTGCATAAATCGATGAAATTTTGATTTATCATAACTTTGTAAAGACAGAATGAAATTGAACCAATTTTGGACTGATATTCTCTTTAAAAGATCAAACTGTCATAATATGTTAGTTTGAAAGGGATACATATACCGCTACATGACGCATCAACCCTTTAATCTATTGAAGAACTTATTATGTATTTATTTGTTATTGTTACTGACGTGCCTTTTATTGAAATTATTTAATTTAAAACATTCTTTATTCAACTGAACTTGAATAAACATCAATACACAAACAGAAACTGGACAGGATATGATATAACATAATTCTGATCTAACATCTCTTAGATAAACTCTTTCGTACAAGCCAGCTCATTCGTCAAGGCGATTTTTTATACTCGAATGAGCTTTTATGACATAATAATAATTTTAAAGTACATATTGTTTATTTTTGTGCTATAAATATTTCACATTTTTAACTTCTAAGATATATGTCAACGATTTGGTTTGCTGTGCCTTAAATTGTTTTGATATTAGTCGATTTATCTCACAGACCAACGATTGCCGGAAACTATTTGTCAAAAAAACCCAGAAGTGTTCCGAATAACTGCAAGCATTTTATATCTTAATGGACAGGCTACATAATCTATCCGCTTATTTTCGTACAAAAAACGGCCTTAGATAAACCATACGACAGCTTCTAAGGCCTAAAAAAGAATGTTGATGAATAGATTCTAAAGCATCCAAATTGTGATGGAGATATTCTAAAGCCCCCCGAAAATATTTGATAATGGATAGCACAGTGGTTCTGCGAAATCTAAGATGGCCCCTTACAATTTACAATAACTGATAGTATTGCCCGCGCGTTTCTTAAAAGAATGTTTTCTCTCTGCTGCATAGACCAGTTTTTCTTATTAACATTTAAATCTCAGCTCGTAGTTAGAAATAAATCAGAATTGTGAGTAACAGAAAATGTGGGACGCAGTTCACCTCCGTTTTAATTGCTGACACATTTTACAACAACTGCTGCTCATGGATCGGGACATCGTACAACACGCACAAACTGTAAAACCATTGTTGTTGAAACTTGAACGACCCGGTGATCTTTTCATACGTCTCCCCAGACATAACATACAGCAGTTGGAGTTAAAACTGTGTAGGCAGCATTGGCAATCTAGACCGGCTCCCCTTTTTGAAAAACTGTTGGACATCCAAGTATTTTTTGACGGTTCGTCATAGTATGGGAAATCCCCTTCGCCCTCTCCGTCATCTGTGAAAACGCCTTGACACACCCCTATCAGTGCTAGAAAGCACAGTTGAAATACGATGGTCTTCATGGTCTGAAAATAAACAATGAATAGATGATTATAAATCTGACATCGAAACTAACGGACAACATCTTGGGGTAAGTTTTATTACTCTGAAACCCAGAAGCAGGCCGGAGTAAGATACACAGAGGCCCTAAGAATTTGGTTCCCACATATAGATGTAATCCAGAGTATAAACGGGGTGTTGGATGGCGAATGATTATTATTGGTGTGGTTTCGATTCCTCGTTTGTACATGACAAGGAATGGGGTCGCCTATCCAATCTCGAAGGTTTCCTTCGGGTCCCCCGGTTTCATCCCACCTCTAGAGACCCCCACGCGTATGCGAATGATTGAAATAAAATAGACAAACAGGTTGACTTGGGTTAAATCTAAAAAATTAAGGCCACCAAAGGCGTTTTATAGCTGAGGCGCTGGAGGCGCCAGCCTCCTCGCGAAAAAAATCAAAGAAGTTGAACAAATAAAACGGGAGAAAAGTGCTAAAACCGAAGAGAAAAATGAAAATGTACCCTAGTTAGAGAGGGCCCTAAAGGCAGACAAAAGGGCCCCTCGTCTGACAAAAGGGCCCCTCTGGTCAAGGGAAAGGGTCCCCCGAGTCCGAGTCAATCGCTTTCTTTACACTGTTAATATATCGAATCCACTACTGAATGAGAATGCAGTCATTACACTGGTATGGAAAACTTCAATCAAGACACCCCCTCCCCCCCCCCCGACCCCCGCGAAAGAGGGCCCTCAAAATAGTATAGCCTCCGCCATGATAAACCTTAAAACGCCCCTGAAGGCCACCTCCAGATTTCGTTAAAGTCAGGCTTAGTACTAACGCTACTTAGATCTACCCCTACCTTTAACCCTAACCCGAACCCTTCCTCCAACCCTCCCCACAATGCTGGGCAACAATCACGTGTCCTATCCCTGTTTGTCTAATGAGGAGGTGGCCTTTATATTCGGACCTGTCTGACTGACCAGGTACGATTATATTCTTTGGTCGAGGCTTTAAGCAAGTTTTTACCATTAGTAATATTTGAATTACAGAAAGTAATGACAACTTTGTTATGATCGACATTTCAAAATTTAGTCTGTGCTTCTAGCGAAATATAAAACATTTTCCCTTCTTACCGACTAATGACTTAATACTGTTATATCACAGTTTGACCTAGTGGGCGGCGCAGACATAACTAAACTAGCCTTCAGTTATCGACATTTAAAAGTCGCAGACAATTTTGTCATAATTGTTCTAGCATTGTTAAAAGACGACATTTTCTATTTTAGCCGTAATCTTAAATAAAACCACTTGATATTAATAACGCCCGAGTAGGAAAAAAGGACCTAAATAAAATGATCGAAATAGGGTTTAGCGTCCTACTATTCTGCTCCGACTGGGTAATGAAGACGGGCATAAGCCATATAGTGTGCTATATAGGGGAAATTTTGCTCGGACAGCGGCACTACAGCCTACACTTCAATTAAATTCAACTGTCAAGGAGTCTTTTACGTGCATGTCAGTGTGTAAGCGTGACATCGGGTTTTTGTCCCATCCGAACGAACGACTATACATTGTTCCATGCGCTCCGTCCAACACACTAACATGGGGAACCATGCCGGATAATCTCGCTACACTTTCGTGGCCAACACAAGGATCAATGATAGTACCTTGGTTAGCAAACCAACGTTTTACTCATCGAGCCATCGCGGCTCCAAATGTAAATGGGGGGAGGGGCGGGGTTGGATGGCCGAATGGTTAGCATGCGCGCACTGTATCACACGGCCTGCCATTGAGTCAACTGACGTGGTTTCGAATTCTCGGTTGTACGTGGCAAGGAGTATGGTCGCCTGTCCAACTTCGTGGGTTTTCCTCCGGGTACTCCGGTTTCCTCCCACTGCTAAAGACCCCTAAGCGCAAGGGAATTATTGAAATAAAATTAAACCATATGTTAGCCCCGAAATGACCTAGTTTGTGTCGAGTGGACGATAAACCACATCTCTCTCTCTCTCACTCTCTCTCTCTCTCTCTCTCTCTCCCAGATGTAAATGAGATACATCCCTATTTAGGGATAATATTTACCCGAAACATATTTGTCTATGATATACCTATTAAGGTTTAGTAATTTACCCCAAGCACAGTTAGCTTTAATATAAATTGACAGCAACCTCATTACTGACCATATCACGTTTTAAAACCTGGATAATATTGGACTTGATATAATTGACTAATTTCTCAAAAACACACAAATTTGGTACTCAGACACTTTTGTAATTTAAAGGAACTAAATCGCTATTCTTTGGCACCTAAAAATGGATGTACATGAAAAATGGATGTATATAAACTGATTTACATTCAATCGTTTCAGTTATGTTCCGCGAAATACGCAGAGAAGGCAAATAATACGCGTATTGAATGCCATTCTTTGGTGTCTGTTTATTCCAGTCGACATTGTAAGTATTCTGCTGTGTGGATATTTTTAGCCTCGTTCATCGAGTCACCTCATTATATAAATGGCGCTCGAGAGCATTCTGGCACGCGATTCGTATGTCAATTTTAAAATTAGCATTTTATCTTGAATTATATTTGATATCCAGAAGCCCATCTTTTCACGCTAAGATAACAACATCAATGTTGATTGAAATTGACCAACAAGTCGTGTTATGTCGAAGACTGTGGATGATATTGAGTTAAAGACTCGCCCCCTTTAACAAACGGTTTAAAGTTGTAGCTATTTTTGGAATGCTGATAAATTAGACAAGGCGTAATGGATTTTTAAGGACATTATTCAATTTTTATTTCAAACTCCCTCATAATTATTCAATCATTTCTAATTCTGTGTCCTCGTAACTTCATATTAATTGTTCTAAAGAAAGTTTTGTTTTCTTCAGAGAGATGTTTGTTAGCTAAATCTACGGACTATAGTTTTCTTTTACTAAAAACACCAGAAAAAAGAAAATGTCGAAATAAAGAAATTTTGAAATTCTTTTCATCCAAACCATACAACAGATGCTAGTATTAATCTCGGAGACACTGCATTTCGGCGGTTTGCCAGTCTGATTTAACCCGGGAAACACGTCTAATCGTTGAAATGGCGGGGACATCCAAGGTCTTTCGCGTAGGGATATGTAGTGGTTGGAGGAAACCGGAAGACTTGGAGAAAACCCGCGAGGTTGGGCAGGCACACGGGGAATCGGAACCAAGCCAGTTGACGTAATGACATATCTTAGGATACAACGGGACGTTAAACCTCATTTCATTTCATTATGTCGTTTGGAGAGAGAGAGAGAGAGAGAGAGAGAGAGAGAGAGAGAGAATGGGGTTTAACGTCCACTCAACACAAACTAGGTCATTTCGGGACTAACATATGGTTTAATTTTATTTCAATAATTCGCTTAGGGGTCTTTAGCTGTTGGAGGAAACCGGAGTGCCCGGAGGAAACCCACGAGGTTGAGAAGGCGCCCCTATCTCCATGCCACATACGCTCACACCAGGGCTCGAAACCACAGCCGCAAGCCAGAGGTGACCGGCCAGCTAGAGGTCGAAGCGCGGCACTCTTGACCACTAGCCCCCCCCCCCCTCCCATGTCGTTTGAAATAATATGCCTTAACGCCTTCCAGACTATATAAAGACCTTGTGCAAATAGCATTTTATTTTTGCAGATCACCAGACGGTTTGGATACTGAATGGATTAGAACATTCGCGCTATATAATCATGTAAATTTGATACTGATTTTCGATTTCGCCAATACTTCTGCAACCTACCGTGCGGTGTAAAGTTGACTGTTTTGGGAATGATCCCTAATTAATAATTACATCATTTTGTCTACATGCGGTTTGCGCTCGTCTAAAACAACCTTTAAAGGCCGTATGGCTCTATTTTTGGAACCATAAATAAATGAGTCTAAAAACACATAATACTTTAAAAATATACTATGCGTGCTGTAAAGTGATTTATATATATTTAATTTGTTACTAAAATACGCGAACAGTCCAAACTGAATGACAATCGGTTACGCCTAATTAGCCTATTTTTTATTATTACATATATTTTATCATTACTTTTTACTGCCGCATTGTAATTTAGGATACGTGTTTCTTTGTTCGTTGATTTTGTCGTCCGTTGTGTCTTTAATATTGGATATAGGATTCCACATTTTCACGGCAACATAGCAACAGCAATATGGATTTAAATAGACCAATAATAAATTCTAAATTGCTGATTTTGGTTTCGAATATTATGGAAAATATTGAGTTCGAGACTTATTTAACGTCCAGAATTATATGAATCTATTAGTTGTGAACTAAGTTGAGATGATAAGTGTAATGATAGAAGAATAATTATGATTGTGAAATTAGTGTAAACGTATAATAACTAATAGCTACGACAAATAATTCTGTTTTATGGTACTGAAACCAACAATTATTATAAAGAAATAAAATGGGGTTTAACGTCCTACTGTTCTGCTCCAAACTGGGCTAATGAAGACGGCCATACGCCATACAGTGTACTATGAGGGAAATTTTGCTCGGACAGCGGCACTATGGACTGTCCCACTCTTATATCGAATTCCATCTGTCTAGGGATCTGTCTTTATAGGAAACAAAAATTACCAGGATTTATTTTTCTGTATTTGAAAATGGAATTTATGTTAATTGAGGGAATTTCTGTAAATTACAGGAAAAACAAATACGGAGAAAATTTTCCTGGTAATTTTTGTTTCCGGAATTTTTTCCGTTTTTTCACGGATATTTTTGTTACAGTGTAGGGTCGTTTCTAGGGTTATATACCGTAAAATGTTACCGTCCCAGCAACGAACCTTACGATTCGCCATACTTGAAGGTCAATTGCACATTGTTAGTAAGTGTTAATTCTTCATTTTGAAAGGAAATGAAATGAAATGAAATGGGGTTTAACGTCCTACTGTTATGCTCCGAACTGGGCTAATGGAAGACGGACGTACACCATACAGTGTGCTATGAGGGAAATTTTGCCCAGACAGCGGCACTACGGCCTACTCGTATATGGAATTCCAATTGCAAAGGGATCTTTCACGTTCTCATCCGGGCTTATTTCTTAAAGCCACTAACTTGTAGTCAGTGTATTTTCGTTAAATACATGTACACACATAAATTAGCTCGACTCGCTATTATTTCATTAAAACTCAAGGTTACGATTTTAAACACAGCCCGTGATAATAGTTCCTTCCAACAGGAAATAGATAAACCATCCAATTAACAATAAGAATACTCGATCATTATCACCCCGCGCATTTGGTTAAACGTTGTAGAACAAAAACTAAGTGCAAGTTGTTTCCATGGGAACACAGAAATAATTGAATCGGAAAAATTTATAATTAGCAAAATGTACAGCTACTGTAATAAAGTGATGTGTGTACAAAGTTTTCTAAAGATATCTTGAACGGTTGTGCTCCGGAAAGAATAGATGGAAATAGAGACGAAAGGGCACTCAGTCCATTTTGTATCACCCCCATATGATCATTTGTAAATGAAATGAAATTGAGTTCAACGTCCTGTTGTTCTAGTCTTGGGAATATAGAATGTCGCCTGACAAAAATTGCAACAGAATTACCGTTCGCATAGAAATGTTTTACAATAAAATCTAAATGTTTTGTTAAAAATGTAGAAAAATGTTCGCACCGGAAAGTTAGTTATTTTTGCTTTTATTTTATACCGTCCTGTTTTTGATTTCCGACAAGGGCGCTGATAGCGTTGGGCCGCCGTACAGGGATACTGAAGAGAAACATTTGCCATAAGCTGTCGATTTCACTAAACAAATAATACAACAATTTGATAGACAGTCCCTCCAAAACAATATACAAATTCAAAATGATCATGGAAAAGTATTTAAGGAAAACATTAATTTCGTAAAATAGGCCTTAGCTTTTAACTTTACAAAACCGATTCTAGTACAATTGGACATTATATTAACAGAAAACTTGAACTTCACTAAACAAATTTGATAGATATTCTAAGCATTACCTCCAAACAATATACAAATTCAGAATGATCATGGTAAATATTTAAGGGAAATATTAATTTCATAATATAGCCATTAGCTGTTAACTTTACAAAACAAATGTCCAGCAAACTTGAACTTGACTTAACAAATGATACTAAAATTTAATAGAGATTACCTCCGGAAAATATATACAAATTGAAAAAAGATCATAGAAATATATTTAAGAGAAAAACATTTGTGATAAAGTTCTACGTTTTAAGTTCACGTGGGAGCTACGGTGGATAAGTGGGTAAGACGCTAGCTCGCTAGTCTGCATTTCCGAGAAAGTTCATTGGAATTTTTCGGCGTGGTTTTCCTCATGCCAGTGGTGCAGGACGGAGGGCTTGACAAGGGCAGTTGTCTAGTCGTCTGGATGGCACGAAAACCCAAGATCCCGTGTACACGTAAAATATCCACTAGAAGTTCTAATCGGATATACGAGAAAGCGACAGTGCCCCCGTCCAGGCCAAATTCCCCTCACAAGCACACTGTAATTCGGATGCCCGTCTTCATTAACCCAGTGGAGCGTTAAAACCCATTTCATTTTTTAACTTTACAAACAATTTGACAGATATATAAAGATATATAAAATGCAAATATATATATTTTTTTTAGGGAAACATTCCAGGAAAAACCTTAGCTTACAGCTTCAAATCGGTCCGTAGTCTCTTAAATTTGGATCTAAATAATTCAAGTATTAAAAGAATGGACATTACCTGACAGTGTGCGTACTTCCTTGCGCTCGCCAATACAATAAATAACACTGTGATTCTTATAGTAGCAATGACGTTATATTCCTGATAATCTCTACCCAATATATGGTGGGATGACTGCCGGAGTTTCTGGTAATTTTCCCAAAACAAAGTGGGTTGGCGGCTAGGGCGTCGTAGGCTGATAATTAACAATGATTTATGGATTAATTATTATGAATATTTGAGTATATTGTTCCTGTTGAGAGTTATCTGTCATATTTATCATGGCGGAGTCAGAAACCGTATCACCAATATACTAATTACATCAATAGTTTCCATTCAATTAAAGCAACCTTTCCAATAAAATTTAACAGCAATCAGATCAATGGTCAGATAGCTGGAAGTCTTTCGACAGAAAGACGTAGGCATTGAATTTGGTGCGCAGTAGTTCCCATTAATAGAATGGTCTCGCCCGTTCCCTTAATATCAAAGTTGAAATCACTCGTAACAAGACAATAAATGTTATCAATTTTGATCAGCAAATTCATTAAAATAGTACACATTTGTATTACATTTTCCTAACTGCTTAAAAATAAACATGCTCTGGTCAACTAAGTTTGTTTTCATGCGAAGGTTCGTTTAAGAAGTAAAAGTAAAAAAAAATGGGGTTTATCGTCCTACAGTTCTGCATCGAGTGGGTTTATGGTCATTGATTTGTTTGGGTTAAAGTTAATTTTCCACATTTTTGGTCAAGTACTATGTATTCATTTTGAAGAGATTGGCAGCTTATTTAGTGTTCAATTATGCATGGAAAGAGGAGTATCGTCCTCGAAGAAATTGAACAGGAGACGCCCTAAAACCAAGCCGTGTGGTACTCCGGAATTTAATTTCCAATTGCATTTAACAATTTACCCCAGATTCCAATCGTGTTTAATTTGTAAATGAGACCCGTTTGCCAAACACGTCGAATACCTTGCTAACAGCGCACAACGTGGACATTATTTCTTTTCTGCAATCAAGACAGCGACAAATTTAACGAGATCATAATAAAATGACAAATTGTTAATTTATTTGAAAATACAGTTCTCAAAAGATTTAGATGATCATGTTTGTCCACTGCTTGTAGATCGGTACTATGTTGGCTTGTTTTCAGCAGATTGCAAAAATGAAATTGATGAGTAAGGAGTTAAAAGCTTTGTTATTGTCTTGTATACCCTAAAAATAAAAAATAATGTTCAAGATAAGGAATCGTTTAGCGGTTAAAACCCATAACTGACCCCCTCCTGCTCAAATTACTCCGGAGCAATCAGACGGTCACGAAATAAATCGCGAGAAATATATATTTCTGTTCCAGTAGGTTTGCTGGCACCCCAGGTTTAAACGAGTAATTCTAGGGAGCATTTCTATTTGCCACCCGTCCCACCCACCCCACCTCAAAAAGCACGCCGCGCCCCCTACAGATATGCCCAACTATAGTTCAATTTAGACTCAAATTGTGACGGATGTCGTGCACTGAATGAAAATATAATTAAAGTAGCTGAGTCTCTAACTAAATATCGTCGAAAAGTCTTCAACATTCAAAACTCGAATTATTGGTCAATTTAAATCAACATTGACGTTATGATCTTACCGGGAAAAGATGGGCGTCTGATATCCAATATTTAACACAAAAAAAAACCCATTTTACCATTGGTAAAATGAAACGTGCGCCATAATGCGTTTCAGCGCCATTCGTAACAAGGGACCCGAAGAACAAATCTATATATATATTCCAGCAGTCATGTCAAACGGTGACCGCTATTACAAACAAACAAGTCACCATGGGCGCAGCCATGTTTCATCCGGGACCTTTAAAGTAGTTTCAATATGGCGGAATTCGTCATACAGCCGAGACTAGATGTAGGTTCCGGAATCTGTCGAGATTTGCCGAGTGCTTTTCTGGAGAACAAGCACAGTAAGTGTTAACCATGTAGACTGGAATAAAGATACGCTAGAGATCTCCATTTGATAGAAACATGTGGCGTATTTCGCCGAATATAACTGTTCAAGAAATTACAGTAAAAAGACAAACTATTGAATGTATACCAATAACATGTTATATTATTATATGCGTTGTGACCCATTTGCGTCAATTTCTATGTCCTTAATATTAGCAATTTAACTCCTTTAAAGCAATAGTGGGTAATGTGGGTGCATATTTTTAATAAAAGAAAACTGTAGTCCGTGGATTTAGCTAACAAACATCTCTCTGAAGAAAACAAAACTTTCTTTGGAACAGTTAATACGAAGTTAGAGGACACAGAATTAGAAATAGTTGAATATTTATGAGGGAGTTTGAAATAGAAATTGAATAATTGTATAATATAATGTCGTTAAAGGGTACATTACGCCTTGTCTAATTTTATCAACATTCTCAAAATAGTTACAACTTTACACCGTACGTTAAAGGAGGCGAGTCTTTAACCCATTACAAACACGACTTATTGGTCAATTTAAATCAACAGTAATGTTGTTATCTTACTGTGAAAAATTGGGCTTCTGAAATCTAATATTTAAGACAAATTTTAAATTGGTACACGAATTGCGTGCCAGAATGCTTACGAGTGCCATTTGTAATGAAGCGACTCGATGAACGAGGCTAAACACACCCACGAGAGAATACTACCGATGTACACTGGAATAACCAGACGCCAAAGACTGCCATTCAATTCGGACTTTTCGCGTATTTCACCGAACATAACTGAGTAGAAATTACAGTAAAAGCAAAAACGATTGAATATTCACATTGCATGTATATGCGTTGCTACTTATTTGTGTCCATTTTCACAAAATAGCGACTGGACACCTTTAATGTTGGGGGGGGGGGGGCTAGTGGTTACCACGTGCGCGCTATATCATAAGGTCTGTCAATAAATCAACTGGCCTGGTTTCGATTCCCCGGTTGTACGTGACAACCTTGTGTGTTTTCCTCAGGTCCTCCAATTGAACCATATGTTAGTCCCGAAATGACCCAGTTCGTGTCGATTTGACGTTACCCCCTCTCTCTCTATCTCTTTCTCTCCCTCTCTCTCTCCTTTAAGGTTGTATTCGGACCTTGTCTGAAATTCAAACTAATTACATATTCCCGACACTCTATTGAATCGAAGTGTAATTCTATTGAATTTCAGATAAAGTGACGGAGGCTAGTTGCCACCGAAGAGCTATATTGAACACTTGAACAGACATTAGTGAACAGTTGCCAAAATGTCTGCTAAGAATATTAATTTAATATTCTAGATGCAGATTTTGTGAAAATATAACAGTTATCATTTTAAATTGTGACCCTATTTACCCAACTTCAGATGCTACAAAGGGGGATTATTGGTAAGACGTTTGTAAACTGTAGCATCAACCCATCCACATTAAAGTATTGATATTAGACCGCGGTGACTCTGTGAGTAGTGCATCTCGGGTGCCCCCCGGCGCCCCCCCCCCCCCCAACCACGTTCAGTGGTACAAAACTGAGGTCCCGTTGAAATTACATTGGAGTAAGCCATAGTTCCACTGACAGGGCAAAGGTGCTCTCATAGCACACCGTATGGCGTATGCATGTTTTCAATATCGGCCAACATGTATAATGCCATACGGGGATTATACTTTATGACTCGGATCAGTTGAGGAAAAATGACCTTTAACTTTCATTTAAAATTTAAAAGTGACAACAGCCAATTAGTTACCACGGCATCTGTTTTGTTCAAACTAATAGCCGTCGTATACCAAGCAGAAACAATTGATGCCTGTTTTTACCCCGTCTTCATCCGTTACTAATGTCGTTTCTTTACGGCACCATTTCCTCAACGTCCTAATGCACCAAACGTCCATTATCTGCTTTTAAAATGAAACGCAAATATGAAATTTTATGAAACCAAATTGGATTTAACAGCCGGGCTTATAAAGACGGGAATGCACCATGAAGTGTACCATGGGGTCAATTTTGCCCGGACCAATCTAATTATTTCGAATTTAAAATGTCAACGGCTGTTTTACCTAAATGCTATAATATGTGTGTACACGGAACCTCGGTTTTTCGTCCAATCCGACCGACTGCATTTTTTCCTTGTCAATCAAATTTCTGAGCGAAGTTATTTATGTGTAAATTGTTTCATCCCAGCTGAACGACAAGACGCTGTCCTTGCCAGCAAACGTTCTGAGCGAAGTAAAATTTTGAGAAAAAATGGCCTAGATTTTGAAAAGAAATAGTCTAAATTCTCTCCCGTTATTGCCAAACGCAAGTTTTATTCTCGATTATCATGCATTTACAGTCCATTGTCATTGATCGACAGTCTCCATGAGTATCAGCAGGGGCGGATCCAGGAATTTTTGCAGGAGGGGGTTTGCCAGGTTCGGTTACGGAAATCTGCCATCATCGTCTCTAAATTACATATGCATACATACAAATTGAGCTTTGTAAACAGAGAAATCGTTTTTATACTGATGTAGGATCACTTTGTGATGTAATTTCATTGATTCAAGGCATTATTTTTTTTTATGTAGCTGAGCAGGGGGGGGAGGTGGACCCTCCAACGCCCCCCACCCCCTCTGGACCCGCCCCTGATCAGCCATATTGTCGTTTAACGCAGATATGGTAGGGCCATATTGTCGTTTAACGCAGATATGGTAGGCATCGCTCAATATGTAATATTAACCGTGATATGGTTAAGATGAGTGGTTCCCCCCCCTCCCTTTTATTTTTGCTAACAGAACACATGACAAAATAACGACACACCTGGTTAAATATATATGAAAACTATTTGAATTTTGCAAAATAAAAACATAGCAAATGATAGACGGTATAAAATCGTAGATAGACTAGTCATAGACACATAGAATGATTCAAACTAAATAAAGAAAAACACAGGCTAGACACCAATGTATACTGTTTGGTTTTTCGCATTTTTTAGTGTGTCGTACAAAATTCCGCAGCACACCTCATGGCATACATGTGTGCCGCGGTACACTGGTTGCGAATCACTGGTTTAGATAATTGATTATGGGCCTGCCATGTGAAGAGATATTTAAATGATAATTCAAAAACATTTGGAGTCATATAAAAGACATATAATAGGAAAATTAGCTCTAACATAATTCATCTTACTATCTCTTCGATATTCGACAAAAAATAAATAAATAAGGGAATGTCTCTTTAATTATATTATTACCATTACTGCTATCAAATCGTCGAGTCAGATCTCAAGGGAGGAGAGGTTTTAAGCCCAGTGCCAAGAGCAGTTCGTCCTGATGTTATCGAGAAATAATATTTTATCGATGGATCTTTAGACTGTATCTGTTGTCATCAGTACATAAGGCAATTATCATCAACAAAATACAAATATTGAAAACAGAATAATTTTAAGTCTAGGGAAGGCGTAATAGATTAAGCCCATTAAAGGGATGTTTCGCTGGTCTGATTTGTGGGTTTCAATTCTGTCACAATCCGATTAAATTACAGTTCTTTATTTCGTTTCGTTTTGTATACCTTCGATGGTCTACACTACATGAAGATCTGACAATTAAATAAAACCGAGTACGAACAATCCAAACCACCATTAGACAAAATTCCTAAAAAAAAAAAAACGTTATAGGTAAAATTGTGTAATCAGCAAATGGACTGTTCACCGTGTACAAAATATATGACAAACAGCGATAACATGGGAGTTCACGTCAGGGGTTAAGCGGTCAAACAAGAGACGTTTGACCCTATGACGTCAGACATTGATTAATCAATCAGCGTTGACGTTTCTAGTGGTTTACACACAGTTCCATTCATGAAAAAGCAAAAACTCGTCGTAACAGAAAATTTCATTGGCCAATCCCTCAATGATAACAAATCTTGCAGATCCTAGTGTAGTACAGACAAGTAAAATGAAATTTTGAACTGTAAAAAAACGAAACGAAATAGGATTCGTGTTTTAATTAGATTGATTCTGTCAATAATGTCTAGTATATCGGATAGAGATTGACTTTCATGTCCACTCAAAAATATAGATTTCGTTCCAATCATATTCAAAGGGAAAATGGAATAACTGGAGAAATAATCCACAATCATAAAGCCTGCCATTGAGTCAGGTGGCGTGGTTTCGATTCCCCGGTACGCCTGTCCAATGGGATCCTCCACTGCTAAAGACCCCCCCCCCTCTCTCTCTCTCTTGCCGTATTCCACTAAACTAAACGAAATACCCCTTTAACCAGTATTAATCCATTTTGGTCTATATATTCTGTATTTACATGGAATTAACAAATGTGACGTATTATCTTTCTTGTAATTATTTGTAATTTTCCTAATGTAAGTAATGTTTACATATGAAAAGAATTTATTTACCATATCCCATTTCTTCCATTGTGTTTTTTTTTTTAATTCTTTTATTTTTCTAGGAGACTTAGACTTTTAAAGCGGTTAATCCTGTAGGTTTCTCGTACGTATCTTATTCCCAACAACTACATGAGGAAAATTAAGTGTGATTTCTGCAGTACTCAGTAAAACAGAAGACGGTGAGTAAATATAGCGCGTTTAAGGCCCTGTATCCATAGGTTGTTTAAGGCCCTGTATCCATAGGCTGTTCAATTGTGGCGTGTTCCCTTGTGGCGTGTTCCCCTTGTGACCTTTTGACACGCCACAAGGACAATGAACCTTTGTTTTTTAATGTGCATGTTCCCATAGGTTGTACCCAAGGAACATGTGGCGTCGCGCACGGAACATGTGGTCTTGTGAACGGGAACGCGGACAATGGACTTGTCCATACTTTTGCAACTGCATAAGAGGGGGTAAACGCCATTACGAGTACGATATTGAATAGTTGAAAAAAGAGTTCTTCATCACCAGTCAATTCCAAGGTCTGCAAACTTGTGTGAAATTCATCCAGTTCATTGCGAGTTCCAACAAATGGGAGCACCCACCGTGGGCGTTGTCTGAAGACCTGTATACCAGCGAGGGAAATAAATGCAATATCGGCATCCTCCTCGTCCTTCCGATTTTCATCGTCGAGCTATCAATAAAACAACTGTTCTCATAATGGTAGTTGTGTCTTGAGTTTATTTGCTTCCGCGTCAACGTTCGTATGTACATGTAGACATATTTGTTGAGAAAGCAAATAAACACAAGAAACAACTTTCTTTATGAAGACGGTTTCATTGATAGCTCGACGATGAACTCAACTACCAGTGTCGGACTGGTGGGCCAAAGGCCAACCTGTCAGGTCATTGACCAAGGCCCACATAAGTACGCGCCGAACGCTCGTCTGGGTTGGTTCTCCCCCAAGGAAAATTGTGAAAATTGACAATCGCAAACCCATTTTCCAAGCATTTCTGACCAAAGCCGAGGTTAAAAGATGTATTACACGGTTCTCAGTATAATGAGGTCAAAATTATAAAGTTCTTTCCTTATAGTAGGCCTACACTTCTTTTTTTGTGTAGTTTGTTAGTCATTTTTCCCTATCTTTCTTTCTCCTGTCCTGTCCTCTACTTCCTTCTTTCTTTTCTTTCCTTCCCTCCCCTTTCTTTGTTTTCGAAGTATCAGAAGAATAAATAAAGATGTTTGAGGTACATCTGACTAAAAAACATTTCATATTTTATGTAAATGAGTACATGTATATAAAAGGACTAAAAGACACCATTTTGTCCAAACCGGTTCACGTTGTTTAAACAATGCACGAACTATCGAGCAAATGATTGATGCCACGTGATGTGACATCACACGTAGAATGCGCATGAACTGTATAAAGGTCAGTCATCTTCACCATAAATTCTAGATCTCGCTTCATCTTTAATCTCGTGTTCAGCCATAGATACAATTCCAAGTAACGAAATTATTATGTGATGTCAAAAATATTGTACTGTGATTTCCGCCACTTTCCGTTATATTTTTCAGTGCGTAGATCATCACGTGAACGTTCCATATAAGGTATATGTTCGACGGTGCAAAGCCGCAGATACGTAGGTCGACAATGCAAAGTGCATAATGCAATGTGTAAAATGTAAAGTAACAATTAATGTACTTTGTATTTTTAAAAGTATACTTTGCATTTTTACACCATGTCATTTGTACTTTGAAACATTGAAAAATGTATTATGAAACGTTGTCTTTGTCTAGACTTTTGGCAACGTTATACTTCCATATCAACCATCTCAACCGTGACAATTTGATGGCTAAGCATTTGCCACGAAGCCCACGTGTTAGGGAATTCGCGAAACCATATTGTTAAATTATAGCTCTTCGTTATTTTATTATCGCGCTGGCATATCCCTCATGTGCGCTTAAACGCCAGGTGCGCAATTCAGTAGACTAAATGTATCGTAAATTTGTTTTAAAATCTGAAATTTGAGAAGCGCAAATAATTTAGAAACATTAATTAGAACTTGTGTGTAAATGAAACAATCCCACCCCTTGCGCTGTGGCGTAGAATAATCTGTCCATTACGACGTTTAATGTAGTCTTTATAAAATAAATGGCGCTGACAGTTTTAAGACATGAATTATTAATTGGCCATAAAGTTGATTGGTGATTCATGGAATGCACGTCCAACTGACTCTAATCTTGTGATTGAAGTTAGATTAATCGATTATATCGTTCCAATTATTATATTAATTGTTTTACGGCTCCATGGATTTGAATGATTTATATGACCATTGTGAAAACATATTTATTGTTATTCATCGCCAAAATTGATTTAAAGCCCCAATAACACTTTTGTTGTAACTGAAAAATATGTCCCAATCTTCATTCTGGTCAACAAATCGTATTATTTTAGAATATTCCAATTAAATGATGATATAAATTTCATCTTAACACACCTAATTTAAAAAATTGGAAAAATACAACCAATTGATTTGAAAAGTCTAACGTAAACCTTTTCAAATGTGACTTGGATTTTAAAATATTTTCGAACCCTCTGGACAAATAAAATAGGTAGTAATGGATAATTTACACAACAGGTAGGACATTTAAACATCTAGTACTTAGAATAAGGGTATTATTTATTTTCTGGAGCTACCAAGCCAGCAAGAATGTTATTGTCCCTTTAAGTGTGCAGATCGGAGAGTTTGTTAGTGGTGCAGGAAGGGGGGGGGGGGTGTCATTCTGCACATAGAGATCCACCAACTTTATACTTCGATAATAAATCTCTGTCCGGAATGGCCGCCATATCCAAAATTTGCCGACCATAACTTTACCATAACTCTAAAATACCTACTGTAGACTGTGCCGGGTGTGCCCCTCCCCTCCTAAAAACTTCACTCCGCAGCCAGCAGTCTGGATACGGGCCTGGTAGACAGGGAGTTTGCCAGGTTCCTGTTATGGAAATCTGCCATCATCGTCTCTAAATTACAAGGCATACATACAAATTAAGTGTTTTTAAGAGAGAAATCATTTTTATAATGATATAGGATCACATTGTGATTTAATTTCATTGATGCGAGGCATCAATTGTTGTTATGTAGCTGAGTAGGGTGGGGTTTGGACCCCCCACCCCCCTATCTGGATCCGACCCTGCAGACAACGTAAGTTTAGTATGACACACAAAGACTAAATAAACCTATTAAATTGCATTAAATAAAAGCAGAATAAATATTTATACTTAGTATTTTGGAAAAAAATCGTCGTCGGTATGAGGGAAATTGGGCACTGTCCCGGTCCCAGACAGCAAATTCCGCCAACTGATAACGGAAGGATTCTTTAACATGTACGCGAACGTGTACACTGTCCTTGGATTTTCGTTCTATCCGAACGGCTAGACGCTAGTCTATCCGTCCAACACCACTTAAAAAAAAAACTCGTGCTGGGAAATCCCATATTCCTGAAGCAATGGCCCGAGAAATCCCTCTCTGACCATTGCTGGAATGGCGTCTGTTTCTTGAACTTATGCGGGAGTGTGTCTATTCTTTCCGTTCAATGAAAGCTATCACTTAAGTACAGCAACAGTCCTTCGTTTAATCTGGGTCTTCCCTAAAACTTTGGACAGTGATTTAAGGTATTCAAAACGGTGAAAGTATGTTCGTTTCCAAACAGTATTGTTTACATTTCATTCGACTTGATAGCCTCGTTTGTCACGCAATTAGTTTTACTGCAGTATTCTGCTATGCACGAATTAATTAGGCATAATAAAATCGTCAGTCATGACGTAACGTTATGTAAACATATTTGGTCCAATATTGGCAGCTAGTGATTGGTTGGTAGACGGACTACTGACAAATCAAAATTTAAAACAACAATATCCACTCATAAAAGCAGTGTGTAGTTGGATTACCTCTAATCAAACGCAACACTGCGCGGAGTATGGGAACTCCAGTCCATCACATGGACCTCACCGAGACAAGCGCTCGCGTACAATTGTCTATATTAAGCCAGAGGTGACAGGTCAGCTAGAGGTAGAATTACGACACTCTAGACCACAATGGGCGAGATATGCTTCAAATCAACTCCATCGTGTTCAACAGACTAACATTTCTGGTTTCCTTATGAGAAAGAAGGACGGTGGCGGCGTCAGCAGTCGGTGGTTAGAGGGGCGAAGTCTAAGGTTAAGGGGGCAGGGGGGGGGGGGCTCCCCCAGAACATTTTGAAAAACAGACTGTCGGAAATGCAGTCTGGCAGTATTTCAGACAATGGTTGTTGCGGTAAAGTATCAAAAGAACGGACGTGCGAACCTAGAGGAATCTCACAGATGGAGAGTATTTTTTGAAATGTAGACTGTTGGAAATACTGCCTGACAATATTCAGGCACCGATCCTAGAGATTAATATGTCGCCTGATCACTAGTCAAATGAACGGACTTGCAAACCTCAACGACGTCCCCAATAATTTGAAAAGTAGACTGCCCAAAATGCAGTCTGGCAGTATTTCAGGCATTGATCGTCGAGATAAATAGAGCTTACCAGATACCGCCTGTCAACAAAACACTAGTTTATCCGACCAGGGAGGAAAGTGTCGGGCCCGCAGCCCCCCCCCCCAAAAAAAAAATCGAATTAGCCCCCCCCAATATTTTGCCAAAAATAGTGATTTCTTAGGAGTGTTCTTGGCCGGCCACATCCTCAGCCCTTCCAAAACATTCCGTAGCCCCCCCCCCCCCAATTTTATTAGCTGGCTACGGGCCCGGAAAGTGTCAAACGGGCGGAGTGAGTGACTCAAAGTGAATGAATATTTTCGCCCCTATAGTTTGTAAAATAGACTGCCGGGCAGCATTTCACACACTGGTCTTCGATATAAATAGAACTGGCCAGATACTGTTCGTCGCCAAATCACCAGCTTATTCGAACAGAGGTGTCAAACGAACGGAGTGATTGTATCAAGTGAATGCATATTCTCGCCGCGTTGAACTTATACCCCAAAAAGCACTTTTCAAGGAGGTTTACAGCAGGTTGGGCTTGGTAAGAAATCACTCAACACGCAAGTCTATGACTGAGTGGTTATGTGTGATTTAATCACCCTAGAAGGTATTGATTACCGAAACGTATCACAAATTTTTTTTTCTTATATTCGAAAATTATGGGGGGAGGGGGCAAATCCCCCCCCCCTCCGGCCCCTTTAGCGCGAAATGGAGTTTTTAGCAGTGGGAGGAAACCAGGGAACCCGGAGAAAAACCCACAAGGTTAGACAGGCGACCCTATTACTTATTACGTACATGCGGCGAATCAAAACAACACAACTTGACTCAATGACAGATCTTATGATAGAGCGCGCACGTGCTAACCATTCGCCCCCCCCCCTCCGAACATTCCATTATGATATAAATAATGTTTGTGCCCTCCATTGTATCTGTCTAGTTCCTTGTGTAAAACCGGCGGTCAACACGCCCTAGGCCGATTTTTGTCAGGATTTTGTATTCAGGAATTCCCCATGCCATGTATATTGTCGTCAAATCTAAAGGACAAAGTTGTATAATACTTGTACATGATTATTTTGTAATTCATTGATATCAAATATTGATATCAAATATTGATATATGATCAGAGAACTACTTTTGGGAAGTAATATAGTTATAACTCAGTGTTAATGTCGATTCGACTTTTCATTTATACGCTCACATTTTCATTTGGACATATTGTCGTCGCCCCTATAGAGAACGCAGACATGTGTACTATCAAGGTTTTGGATCCTCTACAGGTCATAATTTTTTGTCCGATTTTGATAAAACTTAAAATATGTTCATATACAAAAATCGTAGATGGATTCAATTTTGGGACGTTTCGGGATGTAACTTCTCAAAGCTAGCAATTTTTATCCGATTTTGATGAAACTTAAAATATATGTTCATTCGGAAGATTCGGTTTGGCACGTAAAACAATATGTTTCATACACTGATTCGTGGCTAACTTCTCGTTTCCCGTTAAAATCCCCTTGCATCTCCCTTACGCAAATAGCGGCAATTTTTGTAATGTATTTGTCAAGGGTGTTGACCATCCAATCAGATTAATGCACAGTTCATTATTTTTTTAATACCTACGATGGTCTGCACTACATGAAGATCTGGTCAGATGTACTTGGAGATCGTGTCAGGGGTCATACGAGTGGCTTTTGACCCTATGAATGAAATCATTTCGCAAAATTTTCTGCATCTCAAGTTTCGATTGATAGGTAGATCTAGACTCAACCATTCACAATAACTTATAAAGAAATGTTTTTGGACCTGTAAACAATCGAAAATGGAAACGGGATAAACTGTAAATATGTACTGGGAGGTCGCGTCAGGGGTCATACGAGCTTTTGACCCTATGAATGAAATCATTTCGCAAAATTTTCTGCATCTCAAGTTTCGATTGATAGGTAGATCTAGACTCAACCATTCACAATAACTTATAAAGAAATGTTTTTGGACCAGTAAACAATCGAAAATGGAAACGGGATAAACTGTAAATATGATAAATAAATAATACCCCCCTCCCCTCCAATCCCATTCATAAGCTGCCAATCATCAAATTAGACATTGGAAATATGGCGGCATATTATATTTAGATTTTCATGATAGAAGAGTTGAAATTCTTAGTCTGTTGGTTATTTGTAATGTGAGTAGTCTTTCATTTTAATAATAGACATAGAATAGAATAGAACAATTACAAGACTAGTAGTCTCTGGGTGGTCGAGACTACAAGATTAGAAGCTCCATTTATGCTGAACAAATAAAGGAATTAGATTGCAGTTTCTTAATTTAGAAATCATATCAATAGAATTTAAAAATTAGCAGGTTATTAACAAAAAAAGAATTCTGAATCTGATATGCCAGAATATGAGAATGGTGTTTAACGTCCTACTGTTTTACTCTGAGCTAATGAAGACGGGCATACGCCATAGTGTGCTATGAGGGAAATTTTGCCTAGGCAGCAGCACTATGGCCTACTCTTTTATCGAATTCCAGTTGCCAAGGGATTTTTTACGCAAACGACTAGACAGCTGCACTTGTCAGGCCCTCTGTCCTAACTACTGACAAGGAGAAACCATGTTGGAAATCTGGATGAACTTTCACAGCCAATGCAGGGATCGAATACACAACCTCCACGCTAGTGAGCCAGCATCTTACCCACTAAATAAAGTAGGAACAGGATTAAAAGCCAACAACTTATAATTTTAACAAAAACTTAATGTTTATTCTTTACAGAAAAATAATTAAATTTTGATTGTCTAATTTCACATACTATACTTTACATAAACTAGTTTTAATAGCCATCAAATATATAGTCCTTGTAAGAATATAATACATTAATATTCAGTTGTCTGAATCCTATAAGACTAATCATTAGTTAGCTCCCTTTAATATTCAATCTGATTAACCACAGATCCTATTTCATTTCATTTTTTATAGTTCAAAATTTTGTTTTATTTGTCTGTACTACACTAAGATCTGAAAGAGTTGTTATATAACCGGATTCAGACCACATGGTCGTAACATATTTTAGACAATACATAGTCATATTATACAGCTGAGGCCTAATGATATTTTTGAAATATTTTCCATCCTTACAGTCAGTCGCCTGTAGTATGAACTGACAGAGAGTGAGAGAGAGAAACCAAAGAAACTGAACAGGTGATCCTACTCCTTGGCACATACACACAGAGAATCAAAACCATGCCAGCTGACTCAATGACAGACCTGATGATACAAGGCGCACGCATTACACATTCGCACCCACCCCCCACCATGCATTGGACTCTTTCACATCCAACATCTGAATACTATGACATTGTGTGAAATCCGTCATGATTTTCATGTAGTTGAATTATTCATTGAACTTGAATTGATTGTATTCTGTTGGTGACTTGTTCCATAGCTTGATTTATTCTCTCTGGATTCAAAAAGAAATCCACAAAAAATGTTCTTTCCCTGGATAGAAGTCGGTCATCTTTTAAAGCCTACAGTAAAAATTAAAAATAAAAAATACAATAAGACAATTTAAAAGAGCATTATGTAAGATTTAGATAAACAGCTGGTCGGTATTACTGTAATATTTCAAAAATTTAATCAGATTGATTTTATAATTACGAAACGTCAGATGCTATTAAAGATGGTTTTGTGACATCTGTGATTTTGTTTTTTTTAACCACGTTAAAATGGGGTCAAATAAAAAGAAATTTGACCTACCGTTTTTTTGTTATTTATAACGCGTAAACTATCAACTATGGTGGCCTCCAGTTTTTTTAACATGTTATCTAAGTTTTTAATAGCATCTTGAACTTGTGGTGGACTTAGAACAGGCTGACCAGTTGTACTTGATCCTTCATAGATAGTTCTTTCACACGTTCTAACATTATCTTCCCTGGAAATACACATAAATATATATTACAGTATCATTTCTCATATTATCTTCACTGGAAATACACAAAAATATATACTATAATAAACATAGCTTCACGCATTCTCACATTATCTTTCCGGGAAATACACACAAATATATACTATATGGAATATTATTTCACATATTATCACATTATCTTCCCTCGAAATACACACAAATATAAATTATAATATCATTTCACACATTCTAACATTATCTTCCTTATGAACGCATGAATGATTAAATGAAATGTGGTTTTATGGCACGTCAGCACCAACCGGGCTATATTGTGCCAGCTTCCTTATGTGAGCACACAAATACATATTATTAATCTTTTTCACATTATCTTCCCTGGATATATATATATACACACAAGTACATATTATGTTAAATATCACTTCACATATTCTCACAGTAATTTGATATATTCGTGTATTTGTGATTTCTAGGTATTATGTCTTGTCTGTAGATTTGTATTTGTGTAAATTATGTGTAGTGCAGTCCCCCTGCATTTACTATTATCAATGCATGCAATATAATTAATGTACTATAATAAAAAATATCACTGTAACTTGGATATCATTTAAACTTGTGTACTTAGCATTAATTTCTTTCAAATTCATTCATTATCAATCCTTGTTTAAAATGTCGTAAAATTTGGTAAAAATCATTTAAAAAAAACAAAAATCATTTAATTTGTACTTGTGTCCAGTTTAAAGCTGACCATTCAATTTTGATTATTGATGTATAATGATTCATTTTTAATAGTGATCGAGAAATTAAACGCTTGTAAATTGGACACTCATTATCAAAATTGATCAGTCAGCTTTAAAC
Source organism: Patella depressa (assembly GCA_948474765.1). NCBI lineage: Eukaryota > Metazoa > Mollusca > Gastropoda > Patellidae > Patella > Patella depressa. The sequence goes on from OX419716.1 coordinate 75,173,943, forward strand.
TGGACACAGGTACAACTTAGATGATTTTGAGTGATTTTAAATGAATTTTACGAATTTTTAAACAAAGATTTGATATTAAACAAATGTGAAAGAAAATAGTGCTAAATACACAAGATTCAATGATACCCACTGTTACAGTGTATCTTCCCTAGGGCTGGGTAAAATATCGATATAAATTGATAGTATCGATTGGACGGCCCTGAAAAGCACTATCGATAGCAGTGGGTTACTATCGATTATCGCTCTTCGTCTATTTTTCTTGCATCTGAAATGTCAGTGGCTTCTTTCAGTTAATCATAATACACCGCTCACTTTAATTACTATCAAGTGAAGTATTCAATGTAACACATAACAAAATTGTGACTGCTTATTGAACAGCCGTTTTCATAAATTCACTCTCATTGAAACGTTACTTTAGTTTTGAAGAAATTATTGTTGAATATCACTAAATCGGAGATACCCGGATGTGTAAATAAAGTTAGCGTTATTTCCCTTTGCAAGCTTCAGAATTCGTCTGAACAGTTCACTATTTCTGTACGTGTGCCTCAGTAATAGAGTACCCAGTACAATAAATAGTACACATGGACGTCAAAACGCTTGTTGATGTTACTGGCAAAGCTAAAAGTGCTGTGTGGAAGCACAGGAGCAAACGATCTTTCGCAACTTCGTATGGTGTTGAACTTTGAACTTACACTGTATCTTGATGACGACCGTGAAAATAAGTTTGTTTTCGATACTATCGATTATCGACCGACATTTCATTGCCGATTATCGATTATAAAAATCACTATCGATACCCAGCCCTAATCTTCCCTATAAATATTCACAAAAATCAAAAATCATTTATGACTGGTCAAAATTATACAAACACAAGGGGTAAACGTCAGAAACAGATTATTGGATTTTTTATAATAAGTAAACTTACAATGTATGTAATTTGTCGTAATGTTTGGTAGCTGTGTTTAACATGGCTGTATAAGCGTCTTGATGATGTTGTTGTAATTTGTCTCCACCTTCCAGTAAACTAGAATATGTTAAAAACAGCTGTTTCTCTACGCCATCTTCATCACCATTAACTGTAAACAATTATATATATAAAATAAATGGGGTTCTGCTCCGACTGGGCTAATGAAGACAGGCAAAAGTAAAACAGTGTACTATGAGGGTAATTTGGCCTAGACAGCGACGTCTTATACCCACTCAACACCAAGTATGGACCTAGTTTTCGTCCTATTTGAAGGTTTTGAAAAAGACATCAGCAAGGCTGGAGCCATTACATTACCAATGCAAAAATGAAATGAATTTGGGTTTAACGTCCTACTGTTCTGCTCCAACGCACTGGGCTTATGAATACGAGCATATTCAAAACAATGTACTATGGCAACTTTTGCCTGGACAGCGGTGCTACGGCCTACTCTTATATCAAATTCCAACTTCCAGGGATCTGTTACGTGCATGCCAGTGTGTAAATAAGACCTCAGTTTCCCATCCCATCAGAGCAACTAGACCGCTGTACTTGTCAGGCACCCTATCCTGCACCACTGACAAGGGGAAACCATGCTAATAAATCAATGGCCCCCTAACTATATTTATCACACCATATGCATGCTTATTAGTCAATCAACTACTTTGGTCCACTTTTATCTGTTATCAAGGGTTCATTTCCAAGCACATCAAAATGTAAATTTTTTTTGTCCCATATGAACGTCTTAAGACAAGTTCCTTATTAGCTGCCATGCGTTTGAAGAATTGTTTGAACCTTATGAAGCGTGTCCTGGCCAATCAACCATCACAGCCTATTTTGATATAATATTACGTACCTAACATATGATGTAATCTAGTTGTAGCAGCATCTCTTGTATCAATCGTACCTCTCTGATATTTACTCGGTTTTAAATTAGTATCATCCATTAAAGTCTGAAAATATACACACATACAAACACCAAATATAAAAACATACAAACACCAAATATACAAACACCAAATATACAAACATTAACTATTTTAGTCTGTTTATTACTCAACATCGCTCCAAAAAGTAAACACTTCTAAACCTTGCACTAAAGACTGGCCTTCTTTTAATTACACGACAGTACAAACTAGGAACCCAATATTTATTGATGATTCTAAACGAATTTTAACAATTTGCTAACACTGGTTTGAAAATGAAACTAAGCATTAAAAAAAAGAAACTCCTGCTAAAACAGCACACAATACCAGAGTAGTGTCACATGAGACGAAACTCTCATCAGAACTGTGAATAAAATCCATGAATTATTTGTATTTTATCCAAAAAAATGCCAATCATTGAAAAAAAAGAAACCTCAGGATAGGAGTAATAGGTTGTAACAGATACTAGACGACTGTGACTAAACAAGCAAAAAAATGTTGAATAATCGTAATAAAAACTATCAAGATCTTTTTACAGTTAAAAGTGGTAAATAAAATTGTCCAAATGTGTAATAAAAAAAGAAATATCTATTATTAACAGTTTTGCGAATCAAGTTAGCAACTTCGTACTGTAATGTCAGGGTCTCTGACTTGAAACCATATAAGGGAGTTTGGGAAAAGTCATAATTTTCAACAATGATGTACAAGACTGTGAAACTGAATGATCAGGACTACTACTTACCATTCTATTTTTCCAGTCTTTTAGATGTTGTTGTAATTGAAGTCTGATGGCTGTAAGATGACGATGTATATCCCTATGATGTCTGGCTTCAACTTCGTAGGCCATTGTTAAAAATTCATTTCTAGCTCTTTGATTAACCAGCAGAGCAATCACCTGTTGAAAAAGATTTTATTAAATCATAAAAATGTAGAAAGAGAAATTAGTAGATAATAAAGGGGGGGATAGCGAGAGAGTAATGGGGTTTAACGGCCACTCAACACAAACTAGGTCATTTCAGGACTAATATATGGTTCAATTTTATTTCAATAATTCACTTGCAAGTTGGTGTCTTTATCTAATAAGCAGTGGGGGGAAAACCCACAAGGTTGTGTATCGAGTGGACGTTAAACCCCATTTCTCTCATTTTATGAGTATGACCCAAAGCGCATGCATTAGTAATGAAATGAAATGGGGTTTAACGTCCTACTCTTTTGCACCTTACCTGGGCTAATGGAAGACGGGCATACGCCATACAGTGTGCTATGAGGGAAATTTTGCCCAGGCAGCGTCGCTACGGCTTACTCTTATATCAAATTCCAAATGCCAAGGGATCTTTTACGTGTGCGTCGATGTGTACACAGGGCCTCGGTTTTCCATCCCATTCAAATGTCTAGGCAGCTGTCCTTGTTAGGCCCTACTTCTGCATCACTGACAAGGGAAACCACGCCGGAAAATCGAGATGAACTTTCTCGGCCCACATGCATTAGAGTGTGTGTGTGTGTGTGAAATAGCTGTGTTTAACGTCCGCTTCCACCGAGGTGATATTGCAGACAATTACGTGTTATATGTGCATGGTGAGAATATTTACAACGTGGTTAGTGGATTAGTAAGGATAAATTAGGTGTTTTAATAGATATATATGTACAACGAATATACAGAGACGAGACATGATGCAAGACGAACATTTACACAGACAGAGACATTTGTATACAAACATTTTACAGACATGAAAGTGGACGAACATTTAAATACATTCTGTACATATATATAAATATATCTTGGTCAATTTGGTTGGTCAGGTCGTTCTGTCCGGTCGAATGGCAGGGCGGTGCAACTCTTCCTTGGGACTTGTTGGTGAGTTTTTAGGGCCTGGTCCATTCTTCCTTCCATTTGGATATGTTGTCCAGTATGGTGGTATTGTTTTGTCTTTTATTTCTATGGTTCATTCCTTTGTTCTCAGAAGGAAACACTACTGCATAAATAGAGCCCCATTTGCATGTAATTAAAGTTTCAAAAATGGTGCTGTGTTAAGATTGGCTTCTTTAAAATTAACACAATTTAAACTAAAATGGACATACCTTATCTTGATTGGAGGTAAAATAATCCTGTCTTGCCAGTTTAAGAGTGTAATCACCGGTTAATATATGAGTACCTTGTAACGGAGCTAACTCTTTAACTAATAATGGTACATCACCTTCAAGTATAGTGGTCAGATCTCGTCGAACAGTTTGTAAACTAGACTGTGTTTCTTGTAATTGTGTACTGGATAAACAAGAATAATTATTAAAGATGCAGTATGTAATATTCTGAGCGAATTTAAGAATGTTAGTTTGGACAAGAATAGCGTAGTCTTGATTTTCATTGCTACCATAGTTACGATAATAAACAAAGTCTTGATTATCCAGTCTTAGATTAAATGATAAAATGGTGAACATCTAATTTTGGGACTAACATATGTACCAGGAGAAAGCACATAGGGTTGTACAGGCGACCCTATTCCTTGTCGCGTACAATCGCGGAATTGAAACAACGGCAGTTAACTCTATGGCAGATGCAACACGCACATGCTAACCATTTAGTCATCCAGTCTCACTGTCTTGATAAAACTCCAACTGAGAAATGGGGCAAAACAAATGGCACATGTATGATAGTTAGTCATGAACAATGCAAGGTATTTCTATATAAACCCTAACTTTGTGGGATAAAAAGATTGGCAGACCTTAATTTATTTGTATCAAGAGGAAAATTTCCTGATTGTAGAAGATTTAATAAATCATTGGCTGTATTAACGGCACTTTTAACACTCTTATCTTCTACAATACTATATACTCTCTCTGTCTCACTTAATGGATAGCTGAAATATACAGTTCAAATATAGAACACTTTTAACATGCTTGTTAATAATCTAGGTTTAGTTTAAAGGATCTGTCTAGATTAGATAATGAGTAGTTGGGTTTAATTACTTAACACCTTTTGAGAAACTAAACACTCATTATTTAATCTAGACAGAAATAAAACGGGGTTTAAAGCTGAACTCCGGTTACAAAAATGCCGAAATAATGTAATAAAAAAAAGTTAACGACCTCAAGCCGCCATACTTATTTCACAAATTGGAAACAATTATGGCGGGCTGAGGGCGTTAACTTTTTTTTATTACATTATTTCAGCATTTTTGTAATCGGAGTTCAGTTTCCAATTTGTGAAATAAGTATGGCGGCTTGAGGGCATTAACTTTTTTTTTATTACATTATTTCGGCATTTTTGTAATCGGAGTTCAGCTTTAATGTCCAACTCTTCTCCATCTAACCTGGGCTAACGTGCTAAGAGGGAAATTTTGCCCGGGCAGGGGTGCTACTGCCTACTCTTATACCGAATTCCAACTACCAAGGGATCTTTTACGTGCATGCTAATATGTACACGAGACCTCGGTTTTTCGTACCATCCGAACGACTAGACAGCTGTCCTTGTCGGGCCCTCTGTTCTGTATCCCTTACAAGGAAATATCGAGATGAATTTTCTTGGCCAATGCAGGGATTGAACACCCGACCTACAGGCTAGTGAGCCAGCACCTTACCCACTTAGCCTTGTGATCCCCTAATCTAGATAGACCATTTAAACAACACAACAGTTATAAACCCAACACTCATTATTTAATCTACACAAACCCTTTAAACTACACAAAAGTAGAAACCCAATAGTTTTCTAGGATTCCTAATAGATTCTGTTTTCCAACAATGGGGTGAAACTTAACACTAAAAATAGAAACTCCTGCTAAAACAACACAATCAAATAATACCTGAGTTGTATCATATAGGTAATAACTCATGTACTTACATATCTTATAATATCTATACATGTACTTACATATGTTGTAATCTATTCAATTCTTTACAATCTTGTACTGTATTAGCCTCATTCTCACCATGTACCAATAAACTCTCTGGATCTTTTATCTCTAATAATTCAAACCTCGAGTCTTCACTTTCACCTGTCATTTTACCTATATTCTAATCATAAAATATAATTTTACAAATAAAACATAAAATACAATTGTGCAAATAAAAGCTGCCTCTTTTCTTATATTCTGAGCATAAAATATAATATTATAAACAACTAGCCATTGTCATGCAAGATATGTCCACATTTTGCAAGAGATGGGCAATATGTTAGGTCTGACATGCAGGAACCAAGATTTGGGGAATATAAACAAATATTTTATGTTTCTTCAAAATAGGATAAAAATTGTGACCTCTTGAGGGACCACAAGCTAAAATCATGATTTTTCGTACAATCTGGGACCATAATTTAGGAAGTTAATGTCCGAAATGTGCTGACATCTTTGGGTTATAAATAAATGTTTAAAGTTTCATCAAAATCTAAAAACATGATTACTGCCAATTCTTTATTGTATTTCAATTGTTAAGGCTTCCTTTTACAGGCAAATCATACTTATAAATATATGTCATTCTTCTAAACTGAAGATAGCATTCAAACTCAGAACATTAGCAGGCCCGGATCCAAGATTTGTCGAGGGGGGGGGGGCAATACAAATGACATGTACATTGGAGCAAAGGGTAATCATCAGAGTGCTGCATGCATTAGTGGTTTGGTGCAGTCCCCAGAGTCTTCTTCGTGGCCTCATTCCGAAAGCAATTGCATACATTGCAACCTTAGGAATTGCTTGGGCAGAGACAATGCAAAAATCATGTTTATATCATCTATTAAAGAGCAGATATGTGAACTACAACAGTAACAAAGCAAACGAAAATGAAAATCAACTATGTCACTGGGGCTGAAGGGGGGGATCCGCGCCTGATTTGAGGTCCCTACCTGGAAGAACTGCTTTCTGGTAAAAACTGTAATTTCCTGTGTATATTTTTCTTCTGTTTGATAATAATCTTCCAGATTAACTTGTGATAAAAAGACTTCTTCATGTTGACCTTCACCTTTAGTTGATGGGTTATAAAGGGATGTAACTCTCGATACTGATTTCATTAATCCATCCATGCTCTTATTGACCTAACCAGGAAAGAAACAAACCGTGTTTATAATTTCGATTGATACATATATAGTCCGACAAAGGAGAAGCAATGACTCCTGTTCAGGATTGGATTGATGAATTGTCCGATAAAGGATTAAGGCAGATTAACTAGTTAATCAAGGTAGGCGTTTGGCGTTATAATACGATAAATAAGTCGATCACTTAATTACCTAACCATATTATCAATGATAATCAGGATAAGTGATAGTTATATACCCAGTACCATGAAATAATTTTAGAAAACTGAATATTATTTACCATATTTTGATGTCCGATTGGACATATTCGTGGTCAGACATTTGGAAAATAACATAGGACATGTCCGGAATATACAGACAAAATATCATCCCTGGTGTTCAATTCTATATATGTTAATCAATAGTTGACATATATAACTTCTATACCGAAATAAACTAAATGTGGTTTAACATCCTGCTTCTCTGCACACACACGGCTAATTAAAATGGGAACAAACCATGGACGATCGGCATCACAGCCTACTCTTATTTTGAATTCCAAATGTCAAGGGTTCTTTTACCTCCCATCCGAACAACAAGATGCTGTTCCTTGCCAGGATCTCAGTCAGCACCAAAGATTGAACCAATAACGTCCTGGACTTCTATACATAGTACTAAGCTAGAGATATGGGGACCCTTAAAACACCCACGAGATTGGAGAGAGAGAGAGAAATGGGGTTTAACGTAAACTCAACACAAACTAGGTCATTTTGGGACTAACATATATTTTCTTAAATTTTATTTCAATAATTCGCTTGCGCATAGGGGTCTTTAGCAGTGGGAGGAAACGGTTGAGAAGGCGCCCCTATCTCCATGCCACATACACTCACACCAGGGATAAAAACCACAGCCGAGAGCCAGGGGTGACCAGCCAGCTAGAGGTCGAAGCGAGCCACTCTAGACCACTAGGCCATCCCACCCCCATCCCCCCCACGAGATTGGACAAGTGACCCTACCCCATGTTACCTACGAGGGATTAATCGAAAATCACATCAATTGATTATTAGAGATCACCCAACCTCCTCATTCGTAATACAAAGCCTACTTTAATATTATCTGTTTGAAGTTGTTCTTGCTGTTCCCTGTACTGTTTTTTAGCTTGACTTTCTAGTGGGGTTAATTTGGTTAGTTTATGACTTAGACTTGTATGATGAACACTGAAAAATATATAATTTCGTAATTAGACAAATATCAATTTATTCACTGAATTTTTTCCACATAGAGAGAGAGAGAGAGAATTAGGGTTTAATGTCCACTCGATACAAACTAGGTCATTTACGGACTAATACATAGTTCAATTTTATTTCAACAATTTGCTTGTGTGTAGGGGTCTTTAGCAGTGGGAGGAAACCAGACGACCCGGAGAGAACCCACAACGTTGGATATGCGACTATACTCCTTGTCACGTACAACTGGGTAATAGAAGCCACACCATTTGACTCAATGACAGACTTTATGATACAGCCTACACGTTCTAATCATGCCAAAATCCAACCCACAGCATTTCTAACAGTAACATGAGCTAAATGCTAGCAAAAATTCAATGATTTACAACTAAAAATCAACAATCAATAAAAGATAAAAACCTTAATTTATTTCTTCTCTGTATCAGTGTCTCTTTTTTCTTTTTACTCATCTCTAATTCTTTTCTTAATCTGGAGATATCATCACTTCAAAAAAAAAAAATATTCAAATTAATATCAGAAAATATCTGGCTTACAAAAATCTGAAAGCATATTCCTGAAGTGCCCATTACAAGGGAAAACAGTTTCTTAACAATTGCTATACTAAATCGATATTGGTGGGGGGGGGGATACTAGATTGAACGTTCCGGAATTAAATTTTTTCAAACCCCAAAATAATGACAATCGAGTTAATAGGGGTATTTCGGGCTACAACGCATGCGTCGAATGAATAAGAAAATATCTCAGCCAACCATGCAGCTGAAACATATTTGTTGTGTTTATTTACGTTACGATTCCACTCGCACTACCTCCATGGTCGATACAGACAGGACTGAATACTGCGTCACTCGATTGCAATTTCATCAATTCAGGACGTTTTTGAATGACAATCGATCATTTCCATAGTACTAGTGGTGTTTCTAACTTGGTCCAGGTTCCCTTTTTAACTTAAGAGATAGAAACACTGAAATAAGACTTTCACTAGGACCCGGGCCCATGAAGCTCTGTATGTGTTTACAAAAACCATTGAAAATTGAGGGTGCGAGGGCTGGGGATGACCAACAATATACGGGTATAAACATAAAAAAAAAACGTGGGTATATAAAATCGAACCTCAAAGATTCCTCTGTGATTTCAGTCTCATTATTTACAACTTCCATTTTTTTCAGAGCATCCTCCAGTTGTCTTCCATCTAATAAACCTTCTGTTGATTTGGACTCCAGGTCGTTATACCTGAGAAAACAAGAAATGAAATGGGGTTTGACTTCCTACTGTTCAACTCGAAATGGGCTAATAAAAACTGGCATTTGCCATAGAGTGTGCTATGAGTGAAATTATTATATTATCGAATTCGAGCTGTCATGGGTTCTTGTTCTTATATGTGTCGGCCAATGTGTAGACCTACACTGGACTTTGATTTTTCATCACATCTGAATGACTATATGTTGTCCCTTGTCTAGTCCTCCATCTTGCATCACTGACAAAATGGAACCAAGCCAGAAAATTACTAATGAAATTTCGAGGCCATCGCAGGCATCGAACACAAGACCTGTTTTGTATTTACAGACAAAGCACATATGTATTTTAAGCTGCTCCCTCAAAAACAGGGGCTTGGTCATTTTTATAAATAGAGCTGGCAGCATATTTGAATAGTCCCCACAGCCTAAGCTTTCCAAAAATTCAATTCTTTTTAAATTTGTAGTATCATCTGGAGTTGAGTGCGGCTCATTCACAGCAACACAAAGGAGGCATAAAGTTTATGCTTTTGTGTCTGCAGTATAAGATGAATTTGTGCGACAAACGACTGGTTTTGTGGTCCCCAAGCGGGTCACATATTGTGAAACAGAGATATTTCACAGTGTCCTGCGATACTTACTCTTGTCTGTCGCTTGCTTTTATAACATTATCATAATGAACATTGTTCACAAACCAATCAAGAAAAGGTACGATACTCTCTTTTTCAAACAACCAATCAAACATCTGCGGATCTAACTGATCAACCTTGGGATACCCCAACTGACGTAAAGTTTCTAAAATCTGTCTTCCACTCATTTTACTTCTGAAATCAGATAGATGTATACAGAAATGAAATGGGATTTCGAATCCCACTGTTCTGCTCGGAGGCAATTTGATTAAAACACAGATCCTAATTCATTTTGGTTTTTTTAAAGTTCAAAATTTTGTTTTAATTGTCTTTACTACTCTACAATCTGGAAGAGTTGTTATCATTTACGTGATCTGGATGATGTGAGGGTTTGGCCAATGAAACGGTCTGCAAACTACTAGAAACATCAACGCTGATTGATTATCAATGTCTGACATCATAGGTTCAAAGGCCGCTCATACAACCCCTGACTCAACCTTCTTGTACAACCGGTCAGATTCTCATGTAGTGAAGGCCATTGAAAGTATAAAAAAAAAATGAAACAAAATATAGATCTGTATTTTAATCAGATTACCTCCCACTGGGTAATGAAGACGGGACATGTATACAATATGATATGAAGTTTAATTAACATCCTTTTTCTTCTGCACCAACCATATGGAGTGTAATGAAGATGGGCATACATCATCATTGTACAGAGAGACAGAGAGAGAGACATCCACTCCACACAAACTAGGTCATTTCTGGACTAACATATGGTTCAGTTTTATTACTATAATTTGCTTGCGTGTATGGATGAGTAGAAGTGGGGGGAAATCAGAGGACGCAGAGGAAACACGAACACGAGGTTGGACATGCTACTTGACTCAATGACAGACTAGTGTATGATACAATGTGCCACTCAATTCCCCGTACATTTTACAGATAGATAGAAATGAGATTAGCATCCACTCAACAAAAAATAGGTCATTTCTGGACTTACAATCTGAGTTACAAACACGCGGTTCAATTTTATTTCAATACCGGTAATTCATGAGTGGATAAAACCCACACGGTTGGACAGCCGACCCTACTGTTGTCACGTACAGGCTGGATATTAAAATGACTCCATTTGACTCAATGACAGAACTTATGATTTAACAAACTAGCATTAAGGCATTAAACCATCCGCCATCCTATCCCACTAAGTTTGGTAATTGGAGTGATGGACAAGTCAGTCAGCAAGAGCTATGCTATAATAGGCTCAAACATCTAATTAAAATTAATACGTCAAGATTATAGATTACATTTACTGATCCTTAGTTAACACGTGGATGAGTAATCTTGCATTCATAAGATATTTAATTGCTTACATAGATCTAGATATATCTTAATATGCTTTCGAAATTGACATGAAAGAAAAGTACCGGTACGTCAAAAAGGAATTTCGTTTTCATTACTGTCAACTTGCTTTCAGTTTGTTTTGGTTTAGGCGCGCTTCCGGTGAATGATACTTCCGGAAATTCTGTCCTATTCATTGATTGGTTGAATTTATTTTGATAAACCAATCGACGGCTCTCTACAATCTGAATGTTGAAGCGCGTAATGCAAATGGCGGCGAATTGACAGTTTCGTTTGCAAATTCGCTATGGCTTTACGATTGGTAAGACAAATAATGAATATAACTGATTAAGATATGATGTTGACAAAGAGTATTATAAACTCTGTGGTTCCACGAAGCTTTGTGTCACAAACATCATGTCTTTTGTTGTGCATTTCATTAAACCCCACCACCCAATCAAACTCAAAATTCCTTGCCCAAAAAATAAGCCGTCTACTCAAGTTACTGATTTTGATCGTTTAGAAAAGAAATATAGGCCTATACAACAAGATGATATATAGGGAAAATCTGTGAATTTGATTTAAAAAGAGAATGCCTCTCGCGGACTGGATGATTTGCTCGAGTCATATTTTATTTGAGCCTTACTTTTAAGAATTGGGTGGCCAAATATGTTGAAATGTCTGAAATGATTTATATCCATGATTCCATTGTCATTGTGTCTGCTTTAGAATATAAGGTATGTCCTTGAGTGAAGTAGCAGGGTTTTGTTTCCCTGATTGTATGTGACAAGGAGTAAGGTCGTCTGTCCAACCTTGTGTGTGGGGTTCCCCTTGGACACTGACGTCTAAGGCTAAGGTCATTTGCATTTTATTGAATAAAATTGAACCATATTATATTTTAGTTCCAAAATAAGCCAGTTTGTAATAAGTGGCTGTTAAACCCCATTTTCCCTTCTCGCGATATACCCTCTCCTTTAATTGCTTCAGGTAAGATTGTTACATTTGATAGACATGATCATATTGATTGTCGTTTTTTGTTAATTTAATAATAATTCAGTTGGTGAGTTGAGTTACCCAGTTAAAATTTTTGCATGATTTAATTTCAGAGACGAGGTAACTGGAAAAGAGGAGTTCTTGTAAACCCTTTAGGAGGTGGTGCTATAGGAAGGTAATCATCATTATTGTCCCCAAGCTTTCAAAAAAAAGAAGGGGACTAATCAAAAAGTTCAATTTTGCCAAATTTGATTAGCAAATTTAAAAGTTGATTAGCAGTTTTTCAGTTTCAACATAAAACACCTAAATAACAAGATATTATATTTACTTAAATTCATGACAAATGGTTATATTTCATTCTTAGGTATTTTAGCACTGCTACAGATACATTAGCTGTGTCAGTTTGTGAATCTCATATATATAGACCTTTGGTTAGAAAACGATTTCGTCTGCTTTTTATCATGTGTCAATATTTTTGTTCAATCAGACATACACAGCAATTAATGAATGAACTTGATTAAATAAACCCAAGCGATATAAACAATAATATTTTACTGGAATTCCTACTTTGATTCTCATTTTTAAATTTATTTTTTTATGTACATGGGGGATACACTGGATTGAATACTGATATTACTTGAAATTGACATGTCTCGCAACTTGAGAGGTACTACGTACTTGATACCCTATTTTCAGTTTTGTAGTTCCTATTCATAGAGACTAGAGTTACATTCCTGTATTATACCGGTACAATGAATTGTGTCTGGGTTGTTCGAGAAGAAAATGTCACACAGAGAATTCTGAGTTTTGTTTCTAAAATTTTATTTGACATTTTATATACGTTGAAAGTGTTGAGAATGACTTCTTGTCCTTAAAATGTGGATAATCCTCGCGTCGATATCCAAAATGACAGGCACATTAATGATTCACAGTCACTGCGAATCAAAAATGTTCGATTTAAAATTCTGATTAGCAACAGACAAAATATGTACAGCAAATTGTGCTGTGTTACTGGTTGTCAATAGCCCTGCATGTACATTTAACAAAAACAATGACTAGCCCACACATCATTTTTTTACGTCATTTTAAATATATTTCTTTAAATCCTTTATTTTTAGGCACACAGGTAAAAATGTTAAAGAAGGTAAAAATATTCGAGTTACTGATGATGGATATGAATGTTTTGATGATTATTTTTCTGCATCAGGTAAGAATACAGTATTCTCTAATTGGAAAATTTCGCCTGAGCAATGACACCATGGGCTACTCTTATATCGAATTTCAACTGTCAAGGGATCTTTTACTTGCACGCCAAAGTACATGTATACATGGGACCTCAGTTTTTTGGTCTCATCCACACAACTAGACAGCTGTCCTCTCAGTGAGTTTATTTATCATACATAAAAGGTAAAGCTACATGTACTAGCAATAGAAAAAGATGAATTGTCTCTTTGATTATTAAGAAAGGTAATGAAACATCCATAATGCAAGAGCTAAATCTGTCTGTTGCAGGTCTTCACTTAAATGTTATTTAATTTATTAATGAGACATTTATTATCTAGTGATGATATAATTCAGACATCAATCATCAAGGCTATGTTTCTTATTGTACCGACTTGAGTAATCATGATCATGGCAAGGCCTAAAATTCAAACGCTAACATATTTCAGAATGGAGCAATTCGACCGGAAGTTTCAACATATTGCCTTTACATTATCTAGTTATTAACTATTATAGTAAGAACTGCCAGTTCTTTATCTAATCTTCTATAATGTATCTTTATAAGAGCAAATATCTTTTGCTTTTGTATGTAGTAGATCATATATCATGTTTTGAATATTTTTTTCCAGAGGCAGAATCAACATTAGAAATAACATTACATAAATCATTGAGATCAAGTAAGAACAATAGAAGTGTCTTATCAGATGTTGAATCAAATGTTACTACGGCTGTTTCACGAAAAAAGAAGAAAAGGGTAGGCTTAATCCATGAATACAGTTTTCTCGGCTTGAAATTTGTATATGTTCATGTAAGTCTCGATTGAGACCAATAAAGAAGAAAGGTCCACCCCTACATGCATCAAAAGAAACCATTAGTAGCTCACTTTCAATGAAGATTAGTTGAAATTTCTCTCCATTGCATTTGCACATACAGCTATATAAACTTGATCCATTTTGACAAGCCAATAAACCCCAATAAACGTGTGTCATAGATGCAAGCCATGAGTTTGATTCCATCATTTAGATGATAAATAGAAGAGTTACATGTAAACAAGTGAATGTGACAGTGTATATTTTAATCGGAAATTAAACTTTGTTGTGTAGCCATTAAACCTGATGTTTATGTTTTTCAGAGTCCAAGTCTACGGTTAGGTAGAGATATAGGATGGTAAGTTAAAATCAGTCACCTGGTTACGGCATGTGAACTTTAATCTGTTTCAGATTGAGATAGTTGTCTTGTTAGGGCAGTGGACTTGAACCTGTTTCAGATTGAGATAGTTGTCTTGTTAGGGCTGTGCACTTGAACCTGTTTCAGATTGAGATAGTTGTCTTGTAAGGGCACTGGAGGTCAATTTGTTTTAGATTGAGATATTTGTCTTGTTGGGACAGTGGACATTAAACAGTTGTAGATTGGTATAGTTACCTTGTTACAGCAATAAACTTTAATCAATTTCAAATTGAGATAGCCGTCAGTTTCAGATAGATATAGTTTATTTTAATCAGACCAAAAATATCTACATGTTGAACTGTATATAGCCCTCATATTTGTAATATCTGACTTCACGCTATTCGAATTTAGTTTCAGATAGATATAGTTTATTTTAATCAGACCAAAAATATCTACATGTTGAACTTTATATAGCTCTTATATTTATAATAACTGACTTTCACGCTCTTCGAATTTAGGTAAGGGAGGTGAATATATTTGCCAGTCGTATAATAAACCTTAGTAGTTATTATAACATTCGCGATCTAATGTAAAGTTAACCATTGAGAAGAGGTGTATTATCAAAATGTTAAAATGCAATGAACTATGATTAACAATAATCTATTGTAGGCGAACTCTAAGGAATGTGAGAGCAGGAAAGAATATCCGAAAAGATGCCAGTGGATTTGAAATATTTGATGACTATTTCTCAGAATCGGGTCAGTGTTAATAAACTGTTTTCTTCTAGCAGCAAAATGTTGTCTAGTTGTTCAGATAGGATGGAAAAACATTGACCCATCTGTGTACTTGTTGGCTTGCATGTAACAAAATTCTTTGACAGTTGGGGGGGTTGACAGTGGCTAAGTGATTAAGGCGCTGGTTCGCTAGCCTGGAGGTTGGGTGTTCGATCCCTGCATCTCGATTTTCCGGCGTGATTTCCCCTTGTCAGTGATGCAGAAGGAGGGCCTGACAGGGATAGCTGCCTAGTCGTTTGGATGGGATGGAAAACTGAGGTCCCGTGTACACATTGGAGTGCGTGTAAAAGATCCCTTGGCGGTTGGAATTCGTTATAAGAGTGGGCTGTAGAGCCGCTGCCCGGGCAAAATTTCCCTCATAGCACACTGTATGGCGTATGCCCGTCTTCCATTAGCCCAGGTTAGGTGCAAAAGAGTAGGACGTTAAAACCCATTTAATTTCATTTCATTTTCTTTGACAGTTATAATTTGATAAAGATAATGCGAAAACGATGCTATCCAAACAAAGTTTCCCAATTAGCTAGCTGCATGGCACATGCCAATCTCCATGAGCCTTATTTCATTTCAGTGTAACATATTTTCTTACAAAGTCACATATTTCCGAACAAAGCCACATATATGTCCTTTATTGTTCTTACTGCTGTTGAGCGGGGAATTTTATAAATATCTATTGTCTAAAGTATAACATTGACTTAGAATTTGATTTATGTCATTTATAGAATTTGATTTATTTCATGTATATTACAGAGGCGGAGAGTTCATTATCCTCACTATCAATTACTACTGGACTTCAGTCATTGGTAAGTTTTTATAAAACCTTCTTATCTTTGTTGACTCTCCAAAATTAGTTGTTTCTGCCATACTGATTTTAACCAGAAATAAGATTGGGTCTGAATTTTCATTTACCTCCTCTACTCCCATAACTGGGCATGTTCCAATTTCTTGGTGCTATTTGACAAAGGTGAGCTATTTGACAAAGGTTTTTCAGCGTTATATTAGTTTCAAAATTCAAAATTTGTTAATATCGTGCTATTGTCTAATTTCTAAAGTACCTCTACATGATTTACTATGACCAATTGGCACCATGGTAATTTGTTTTAGCTGTAGCCATTTTTCTTCAACTTTTGTCGTGGATAATTTCAAGTGATGTAAATACAAAATTGAATCTGATTTTTTGGTAATTTCAGACATCAAAGACTATTGAAAATGACATCACAAATGGAGAAAATGAAGTTGATGAAAATGGAGAACAGCAACGTGGTGAAGATGACGTTGAACCCGCTGCAGAACCAGACGAGGAGAATAAACTTGGTGAAGAGGGAATTGAGAAAAGTGTATTACATGGAGATGCAAATGAGGAGGATATATCAGTCATGGATGAGGAGGATAAATCAATCAAGGAGCAAGATGAATTGATCAAGCATGAGGCGACATCGGATAAGAATGACGAGGAAACGAATGATGAGGAAACTGATGATAAAGATCAGTCCGTTGTCTCCACGAAGACACAAAAGGACAAGACCCTTACTGAACAGGACTTGGCAGATTCTGATCAACCCAAGACGAATCATTCACAAACGGACGATGAAGTTCAGTTTATGGACGATGAAAGACGAGATTATTTGAGGAGGAAAAGTCGATCAGAAAAAACAATAAATGTATCGTCCGTTTCTTTAAAAGATGGTGATAATTACAGTTATAGAGAATATCAGGTATTGTATAATGCTGGGTATGACCACTGCAGTCACAATATGATACGTATTGTGATTCAGATAGTATGATATGATTCTTATTACGATTTTTGACTAGGTCCAAATTTGATATATTTAGTCCTGCTGATGCCATAGAAATAAAACTGTTTTATATCATGATTTTAAGATAGATCACAGTAAGGACCAAATCAATTGAAGGGCCTAACAAGAACAGCTGTCTAGTCATTCTGATGGTACGAAAAACCAAGGTCACTTGTATTGGCGTGCACATAATTAAAGATCCCGTGGCAGTTGGAATTTAATATAAGAGTAGGCCGTAACACCACTGTCCATGCAAAATTTCCCTCATGGCACACTGTATGGTGTATGTCCATCTTCATTTAGCCCATTCCGAGCAGAACAGTCAATTAATTTCTTGAATAATTTCATCTACATCTAAACTACATGTAATTGCTGGAAAATATATACCTTATATATACCTTGGAGAAAAAATTGCCTGATTTGATCATTGGTTCTATTTTGTTATTTTTTCTGAGGACCGCAATGAAGTGGATTAGTTGAAAATTTGATTCAATCATAACTTGTATTTCTTTGAATTTATCATTATAATAATATATTCTATTTCAGACAATATTGAAATCTTCTAGGAAGAGTAATTTTGTTAAATTAAGCCAGACACTACCCTCTGTGATATCATATTTCCCCGATGGAACCCCGTCTGTTGAAGAAGATCCGGATAACGTCACTGATATTGTTGCAAAAGAGCAAACTTCATTATCAGTTGCTGCAGTAGAACGGACCTGTGAATCTGCCAAGACACAGGAAGCGATCCAAACACAATCAGGCATCAATACAGGGGGTGAATTAACAGGTTCAATAACTAAAAATGATGCTGTGAAGAAAAGTTCACCAATAAATTCCTTTAAAACTAAGAAACGGTTAGTAACTATTGTATGATTAATTAGAGAGATGAAATTTAATGGTAATGTCTGCTAGACCCATCCAGCTAATTCAAAGTTATCGTAGGCCATGTTTTTATGTCATTGACTTGCATACATAAAAGATACATTATGGGAGATTATCGTAGATAACTAGTTTACAGTTCTCACTATAATAGGAAAAAAATAGATAACGTAAATAGAATCTGCTGAGAATTTCAGTCAAATGTCATGTTTTTATGTCATTGACTTGCATACATAAAAGATACATTATGGTAGATTATCGTAGATAACTAGTTTACAGTTCTCACTATAATAGGAAAAAAATAGATAACGTAAATAGAATCTGCTGAGAATTTCAGTCAAATTGCTCTACTCTGAACCAAGATATTAGCTTTTGAAATTTAGGCTAACCTCGATCCTCATTACTCAGATCGGTACGATAAAAAATAAAGTCTTGATTATCCATTTTTACATTTAATTATTTTTCAAAGAATGTATTCAAATCCGCTAAATATCGAAGACTGGGAATGGCATCGAGAATTGATTATGGTCTGCATCAGTTAATGGGTAATTAATAATTTTGATAACATTTCAAGCCTTAAAAAAGACATGCAATAGTCATATTTCGCTATCGCATAAAAACTGACTTGCGCATAGGGGTCTTTAGCAGTGGGAGGAAACCAAAGGTACCGAAGAAAACCACGTGGTTGGACAGGTAACCCTACTCCTTATCACATACTACCGAGGAATCAAAACCACGCCAGTTGACTCAATGACAGACCTTATGATACCAAAATGAAATAAGATAAATTTGTGTTGATTGTATTTTCAGTTTGTCGTATTCTGGTGTTGTTGAAAGTTTTATAGAATCAACGAGTGATAATTTAAACCAATCAAAATACAGGTAATTATCCATATATTTTGCCGATATATCCCACTACATCTGAGTAGAAATCTTTTTTCGTTTCGTTTTTATGAATTTCGGTTTACTTGTCTTTATTACGCTAGGATCAGGAAGAGTTTATATAAACCACATTCTGGTTGATGTGAGCGAACTGTAAGACACATCAAAACTGATTGGTGAATCAAATGTCTGACATCATAGGGTCAAAAGCTGTTTGTATGACCTCTGACATGACCTTTCAGTTCAACCGGTTAGATCTTCATGTAGTGTAGGCCATGGAAAGTATAAAAAAAAGGGAACCAAATATAGATCTGCATTTTAATTAGATTGATCAACCCTGGACATAAACATTGCCAGACACAAAATATTATATAACTTACATGTATATATTAAAACGAAATTTTGATCTAAAAGAAATGAAAAAGGATCTGTGTTTTAATCAGATTGAAATTGCTACTAACTACTCATTTCAATATGATGGATCACACGATTGCTATGGTTTTTATACGCCCACATTTTCATGTGGACGTATTATGTCGTCGCCCCTGTCCGTTCGGACGTCCGTCCGTCCACAATTTGTTTGTGGACTCTCTACAGGTCACAATTCTTATCCGATTTTGACGAAACTTGAAATATAGGTTTATCCCCAAAAGATCTCGGCTGCTTTCGATATTGGCATGTATCGGATGAAAACTTCATGGATTATGGCCCCTGATTGTACGAAAAATCACGTTTTTAGCTTGTGGACCCTATAGAGGTCACAATTTTGAACCGATTTTGATGAAACTTGACATGCATGTTTGTAACCCAAAGATCTTGGTTCCTTTCGATATTTGCGGCTATCGGAATGTAATTTCCTGAATTATGGCCCCTGATTGTCCGAAAAATCACCCTTTTTAGCTTGTGGTCCCTCTGGAGGTCACAATTATTATCCGATTTAAAAAGCTGTTTGATTATATCACCGTTACACCCTAAGGAAGGTTGAGTCAGAATTTCGGGAAAATCGGACCAAAATTGCCATACAAAATGGTCGCCATTTGTACACGAATAGTGTAAAAATATGGTATATCATGGTTGTCGACTCTATACAGGTCACAATTCTTATCCGATTTTGACGAGAAGTAACATTTCTAGGTTGTGTACCGTCACACCATAATCATTGTCGGCTTCCAATTTCATGAATATCGGACTGGAACTGACCAACAAAATGGCTGCTCCCAATACAGTATGAAATACAGGACTTAATGATGTAGGAAAAATCACTTTCGGTATTGCTTGTTCTCTATCCATCTCTCAAAAATGTGGGCGTATCCTGCCTGGCAGTGCCAGCCTATCTTTTCATACACTATTATTTATTTTTCTAGGAATAAAAAAGCAAATAAATCTAATTTGGTTTGTGTAGAAGAAGATGTAATATTAGATCAATCAGCTTTTCATCAGCAAGTAGAAGATCCACAACAATCTGATGACACGGAAAATCTTTACGTAGTCGATCAACGTGATCCGAGTCAGGTTTATCACTTGGATGAAATACCACGAAATGGACCACGGAGAGGACGATCTTACGACAAGATACAAGAAAAAATGCAACAGCCAAGAAAAAGTGAATTTAATGGTGCCAATGTATCAATATCGGTCGTGAATGAAATTCATAAAAATTTGCAATTACTAGATCAAGCTTCTAGTGCTGATAGGTCATTCCAAAAGGAAAGGTTGAAGAATTCTGATTCGGTATCGGAAGCGTATTCCTTTGTGAATACTTCATCGAGATCTTTGAGAAAATCAACCAGGAATTCTTCGAAAAACTCTATTTCTATAAATGGGAATAATGAAGAATTAAGTGATTCTAGAAGACCAAACAATCATACTCTAAATAAATCTAGAAATGTGACCGAGCCTGGAAAATTGATATACGATGCGTTAGATTGTAGCAGTTCCGATACAAACAAAAGTGATCATTTGGACAATGCAGCGGATGAATTATCACAAACATCTTCAGATCGTTCGCATCTCAGTCGACTTTCCAAAAAGAATAGTTTAAAACTGAATAAGAGTGGTAGAATAATAGATAAATCGAAGATCGATACTTGTGAACACTCCGTCAATGGCCTAGATGATGTTTCGCAGTTAGAAACAACTAATAGATCACTTAGAAGTAGTAATAGAACCCTATCTAAGAGCAATAACTCTAAATTGAATAAAAGTGCTCGCAATAATACAAAATCAGTCGAAAGTTCAGAAACTTGTTTTTCTGAGAATGGTGTATCTCAATTTGTGAATAAAACTCTACAAAAGACCCTAGCTGATAAAGATACGTCTACATCCGGACTGCCAAGTGGCAGTTCCACAAAAAGTCGTAAATCAACAAAAGAAATTGAAACGAATACGACGCCCATGGATCTTACTGATGTAAAAACATTAAATAATGATACTAGAAAAAGACATTCGAATGACGAGAGTGATTTGGGCATGTCTGATAAAATGAAGAAATTGACAAGTGATAAAGAAAATATAAGTACTGTTTCGGAGGATTCTGTGATAATGACTAAGTCTCGGCGTCGAACCGCTGTTATTGATGATAATAGTGATGTTGTACCGTCAGAATCGGTTTATTGTCAGTCACAAGATATGTCGATACAGGAACTTGACGGTGATCTACCAGGTAGGAATTTAAACTCTACACTCGGTTGGCCATTCCTGGAAATACTTGTAACAATTCTGTATTTACCTGAAGACAAAATGTCAGGTACTACACTGAACCTGCTATTTTTAGACAAGAACTGGTCCCCACACACTGCTCCTGGTTCTTGTTGTTAATTGTGGCAACACCCTTTATGAAAAGCTTAAGGCATGTGCGTGCTGTATCATTAAGCCTGTCATAGAGTCAATTTGCGTGGTTTCGAATCCACGGTTGTACGTGACAAGGAGTAGGGGCATCTGTCCAACCTTGTTTGTTTTCTCCCGGTCCTTCGGTTCCTCCCACTGATAAGACCTGAAAAGGATTACCTCGATTATCCCAAATTCTAAACCACGATTTCAATCACAGCACAAAACGTGATAATGGGAACCTAGCATAACCTGTCACTTTTAATTCTCGACATCACACATTATCCATAGGTACTCTTCAATTGTTTTGTTCCTTGTTTTGATCCACATCAATATCATGATATAAAGCAGTTTTATTTTTACGGAATCCTCAGGACTAAAAATAAAATGTTTCATTTAATTTATCTTTACAGCTTCTATAGCAGAATCAACTCGCATTGATGAAAGTTTCTTACGTAAAATACCTCTAGATACACCTAAAAGTGGTGTATCAATACGCCATCGTAGATTTACTGCTGGCCGTTTATCAACTATCAACAGCTTACATAGAACAGCCATGGAAAACCATCAGGTGCAGCAAGGTATGGGAAAAAAATCTTTTTATCCAGTACGCTTTTATACACCACATTTTCATGTGGAAGTTTTTTGTTGTCGTTTGTTCCATGTACACACTGGCATGTACATAAAGGATCACTTGGCTGTAAGAATATAAGAGGAAACTGTAGCGTTACTGTACGAGCAAAATTTCCCCTCATAGCACACTATGGCATATGCCCTGTCATGGTGGTGCAGTAGGACCCTATTTCATTTGTTGAATCCCAGTTTGATATATTTGTAGATGTGAAGACTTGTGATGTGGAAGAAGAAAGTCCAACCATAATAAGTACGGAAACAACCCCTACTTTAACTCCATGCCTCGTACAGCCGGGAACACTGTCAGCCCAGAAAAAAAATCCACGAAGTGTTTCTTTAAATGTAGAACCAGAACCTCAAGATTCTCCAGAAGGTATGTAACAGTATTTGAGAGAAGAGTCTAAATGAAGTTTAAACACAGTAGGTGATAAACATTGAAGATTGGTCATTTTTTTTAGGTATCCCATTAATTAGTTACTCACACTACAACTAGGGTATCATGTAGTAAAGCTGTTTTAGTGGCATTTTCTGTATTTCGTGTTAAGTTTTAAGTACTGTTTGCAAACTGTTAAAATTAGATGATCTTTGAAAAACGAAACGAAATAGGATCTGTATTGAAATTACTTGAGAATCATCGAAAAATATTCCTAAGTCTAAAATATCTGTGAAGATTAGATGACGAGTGTCAGGTTTACAACTGTTTACTTTCCAGAGCGGTGTTAAGTATTTAATTAGTTGCGAGATGCATTAATTGTAATTGATTTTTTTGTTTTTAATTTTTGTACAATGTTTTATTTCTTTTCTCTACTTTTTTTTAGCGACCAACAAGACTTATGGTAATTTTACAGGATCTATTTGCCATTTCCAAGATGTCACAGATTCAGAATCACCGGAAATATTTAAGATGCCACAGAAATCAAAAATAAGTAAGTTTCTCATGTCCGTTATCGATAGTGTTGCTATACTTGTGTTGTAATTAAACTGTTGACTACCAAATGGCAATGGGGTGGTTAGTGCATGCGCGTTGTATCATTGAAACAACTAGCATGGTTTCAATTCCCCCGCTTGCACATGTACAGGATTAGGATCAGTGTCCAACCCCCGTGGGTTTTCTCCGAGTCCTCCGGTTGCCTCCAACTGCTAAAGACCCCAAATGCTTAAGCGATTTATTGAAATAAAATTGAATCATATATTAGTCAGAAAATGACTTAGTTTGCGTCGAGTGGACAATAAACCCAATTTCTCTGTCTGTAATAAACTGATTAGTTTCAATGTTTGTATTGTAGTATACCCTGAGCCAGCTCCAGAAGGGATTCGAAGGTCCAGGCGTGTCCGAGTGCAGACACTAGAAAGTCACAAAATGGAAAGAATTGTTTATGATTATAGACGCAGATCAGGTAATTGATTTACAGGAGAAGTTTCAACCTGTTTCACAGAGAATTACTAACGAATTATCCCTGTAACGGATGGCTGTCTAAAACACGTGCGTTGACTTGCACGCCTCGTAGTCATTGGCTCAACAGCTCATGCAATGTTTACTTAACACCTAACTGCTTCGGGCAAAATGATGCATTTTACTCATTTTAATACCCATTTACACTAAATAGGAAATATTTTTTAACTACAAATACTTCAAACGTCTTTATTTATTTTTCTTTTACCTCAAAAAAATGTTTGAGAATTTAATTTGTCGGAGTAACAAAGTTAATATGCCGTACTCATTAAGCCTCGTCGATGTCATGCTTATCAGTGATTGTAGCGGCCAAGCTAATATTCACTGCAGAATCAGTTTGGAGAAGTTTATTGCACATTCTGATCTTCATGTGGTGTCCATCAAAAGTATTCAAAAAAAAAAAAAAAAACGAAATAAAGATGTGCATTTTAATCAGATTGTCGGCCAACTGACTTGAAATTTATACACAATGTATAAATTTACCTACTAAAGAATAAATACATGAAAATCTTCATGGACTGTTCAGTCAACTTACCAGCTGTGGGTGTATGTTTCTCTTATTTGTAATCTATTTTATTTGCAGGTGTTCATGTAATGGCTATTCAACCTTCTAATGAAGCCAAGTATTTAGCTCATAGTGAAAAACTAGCTAAAGCAAGGTTAAAACGGAATAAATGTAAGTATTTTATTTATTCATTAAAACCAGTGTTCACCAAAGCGTCAACTCAAAGTTTTGTGGCTAAAAAAATTTCTCGCCACAGTTAAATAAAAATTTCTCCAACATTGGTCGAAAAAGACTGATCCCCATTGTGACCGTTGTGAACAGAGATTGTAATTACTTGTAATTTATACTTTTACAGTGAAGAAGGCAAAACAGAGAAGACAAAAGGATGGTCGTAATTTGTCAATGCACACTGTTTTACCAGATGATTTAGAAATGACATTTGGTCACGAACTTCCCATAATTAATCCAGAAACAAATGAAGAAGTTTTTGTTGGTAGGTATTCTATTTTATATCTCAAGTCCTTGATTAAACAAGACGAAGTGGGAAATGCTTGAATAAATAGGGTTTACCATCCTATGAATTGAGGGGGTGGGGAAGTGATTGGCGAATGGTTAGCACGTGTGAGCTGGATCATAAAGCCTGTATTTGAGTCAACTGGCACGGTTTCGAATCTCAGATCTCTGCTTGTACGCATGACAAGGAGTAGTGTTGCCTGTCCAACCTCATGGGTTTCCTCCGGTTTCCACCCACTGCGGAAGACCCCTACGCACAAGCGAATTATTGAAATAAAATTAAACCATATGGTAGTCCCTAAATGGCTTAGTTTGTGTCAAGGGTACGTTAAACCCCATTTCTCTCTCTTCCTAATGTATCTTTAAGGACTATATATTACAACCGAAAGCTTTTGATGTCTTGAATTGTTAAGGGAATACAATAAAAACATGTAGGAACAATCCATTAGAAAAAAATTGAAGTCATTGTAATGTTATCAGTAAATGGATTGTTCACTCTCCAATTAAACTTATATTATGCAAGAGCTAAATCTGCCTATTGCAGGTCTTTCTTTGGGCCTTAATTATTAAAATTAACTTATCCAGAGCATAATCAACTCTTGATGTCATTGCCAGCCAGGGATATTTACTTGATTGGAATCCGACCTGCTGCTCAACGCTCATTGTTGATTAAATCAAAAAATGGATAATTGAGACTAGGTTTTTTTATCGTACCGACTTAAAAGATGTTTTACATTACCAATATTTGATCATGTTTTAGATTGTATAGCACAGCAGGACAGTGTCGTGTATATTGGACCTAATGGAGACAGTCCTAAAGCTTCTGATCCCTTTGTGATGTGTAGGGCTATAAACCAAAGATCATTTTCGGCAGGAGAAATAATACTTCGAGGATTAGCGGAGAAACCTTTACAGAGAGTAACAAGTAGTACACTTGTAAGTTGAATATAGTTAATAATATCTCATGGCTAAAATTACTTATATACCTACATGTGTATATGTGGCAAGGTACAGGGTCAACTGCCTAACTATGTTTCATTAAGTTTCCTTTACCAGGGTTTCACAGGCTAACTGTCTTTCATTTAGTTTCCTTTACTGGAATTTCACAAGATGGCCATTCAATTGCCTAACTTTGTTTCATTTGGTTTTCTTTACTGGGGTTTTACAGGATGACCATTCAACTTCCTAACTGTGTTTCATCTACCGGGTTTTCACAGGATGGCTATTTACTGGGATATAAATTTGGGCAAGACCAAGGTAGCTACAAATCATTGATTCCGAACTGAAGTCCAGGTGTCCCCCTAGGGATGAACGGATAGTGTCAACGGTGGGCTGGGGGTGATTTGTATTTTTGAGGGTTGAATAGAGTTTCTGGGGCAACCTCCTGCTCAAATTCACCAATATTGAGGATCGCATGGTGTTATGTTTTATTATTTCAGATATTATACAGTAAATCAGATGATGTTATGTTCTATTATTTCAGATATTTCGTATATTGCATGGTAAATTAGCTGTAACTATACATAGAAAAGTGACTGTACTGGAAACTGGTGATTCATTCTTTATACCTCTAGGTAAATATTATATCTATCAATTTACTATTATACCTACATGCTACCTCATTCTTTTTTAAAGCTCCAATAGCATTTTTTTAAGTTATATTTTTAAAATGTATTAAAATAAAGCCCAAAAATAGATTGAACCTATAAACAGTCCTACCTTGTTAAAGAATAATCCTATTAATCCTATAATTCAGAACTGCCAGTTGAGAAATTGGCAAAAATATCATTTTCAACTTCAAATTCAAACGTTTGAAGATGGCCGTCCATGGAGAGGAATGGGAAAACAAGGGAGGTAATTGAGTAACTATTTCCTCAATCACCCTGTGTCACCCTTTATAATGCCCAAAAAAATTTTGCCCAGGACCGTATAATAGTGAGTTGACAACCTTTTGAGCAAAAGACATAGAAATAATTATGTTTTGACTTTCTTAGAAAATGTGAAATTGGAACTTTAAAAAGAAAAAATTATCTGCCTTTCATGATTTCATTGGCACATGGGTTGATTCTATGAAGTAATCAAACGAGTCATAGCATCTTTGTTTACGTTCACCACAATTCAGCAGTATGCATGTTTGATTTAGTTGCAATAAAATGCAAGTTACTTCCCTTCAATCAAAATGGACGCAGGGATTAGTGGAGTAGAATGGAACAATACCACTAGGGATATAGTGCATTTTAAGAGGATCCTTATCTATTTAAAATTACTTGGGTATTGTTGGATGGCCGAATGGTTAGCGTACGCACGCTTTATCATACGGCCTGTCATTGAGTCAACTGCCGTGGTTTCGAATCCCTGGCTGTACGTGGCAAGAAGTAGGGTCACCTGTCCAACCTAGTCGGTTTTCTCCGGGTACTCCAGTTTCCTCCCACTGCTAAGGACTCCTATGTGCAAGCGAATTATTGATATGAAAAATTGAACCATATGTTAGTCGCGAAATGACCTAGTTTGTGTCGAGAGGACGTTAAACCCCATTTCTCTTCCACTTTCTATCTCTCCACTCTCTAAAATAATGGAGATGTGGTCTAGAAAACCTGGATTCATTTAGTAAAGTGGGTCTGGCTGGAAAGATTCTCAAAATTATGCAGCTTTTAGTGAACCAAATTCTACTGGTATATCTAGGATAAAAATACTTATTGGTAGGAGCTCAACATGTTTCCCTCCCTCCAAACAGGCAATTTTAAATATACATGTAATTTAATTTTAATGTCATAAATATAATTTAATTCAAATTTTTTTAATTTCAGACACAACCTACAGTTTACGGAATTTACGTAATGAAGAAGCCAAATTATCTTATGTGAATATGTTGAAGATGGAATAATAGAAATGAAATTGTTAACTATTATTTTTAAAGCTGATTTATGGATATTATTTAATGATGTGGTTTTGTTGTTTAATAATTGTTACATGTATCAGCCCTTTAGCTCTCTTTATCGGTTGACCTTTATGGAATGATTGACATCAATACAAATGTTCATCTGTGTATTTATCTATTAACAATTCCTGTTGTCATGATTGCTTCAAATGTTCTGTATAAAACTGTGTATATATACATCAAAAATGTATGTATGTATCTTCATGGTGTATATTCATTATGATTTAAATCTGTGTATGTATATTCATATTACATTGATTCTCTGTGTATTCATTATAATTATATGAACCTATGTGTAATTATAATTATAGAATGGGTGTGTGTGTATTTTCTCATTATAATTATAGAATCGGTGTCTGTGTGTATTCATAAGAATTATATTATATGTTCGTGCATTCATTATAATTATATAATGTGTGTGTATTCATTAAAATCGTAGAATCTGTGTGTATATTTGTTATAATTATGTGTGTATATTCATTATAATTATAGAACCTGTGTGTGTATAATTATGTGTGCATATTCATTATAATTATGTGGTTATTCATTATAATGATTTAAACTAGTTTATGTCACAGTGCCTTGAACTTGTATATAGGTACACAATAATCCTGTGTATATATACATATGTCATTAATATGATGTAAACCTACATAATTATATAACCTGTGTATATTATAATTATATTACATGTGTATTTATATACATTATAATTGTATAACTGGTGTATATACAGTATTATAATTATATAACCAGTGTATATACATTATAATTATATAAACTCATGTGTGTATATATATTATAATTATATAAATTTGATTATGTATATATATTATTATATAAACTTGTGCTTTTATTATTATAGAACTTAAAAACATCATTTGGTTTTGACAGAATATAATGCACAATATAATTATTATATTATAGTTTTGTTTTGGAGAGTTAAAGAAGGCTTAATGTCTGTCAATTTCCTGGAAATAATCTCCCATTGCAGTACTGGTAATTGATATTAAATTACTCAGATGAGATAGCTATTAACCTTTTGGCTGCCCAAACCATCTGTTCCACATTTCTCATGAAAATGGGGTAGTCAACAGTAACATGCACTAAAGGATGAAACTAATATCATTGCCTAGTAGCTGTTTTCCACAAATATGTCATTGTGTTTTGGTTTATTACTCTTATCCAGTTAATGCCTCTAATACTAATGGAAAACATGTACTTGGCATTTTTTCATAAGGCATCATTTAAAAAGATAAAAAAAAAAAAAGAGGTTAACTAAAAAGAAATAATTTAATATAACTAGAATTGTAAGGACAAATACAGTTGATGTATGTAATAGATGATTGACAGAATAATTATATATATATATATCAGTATTATGCTTGTCAACAATAAAAAACAAAACAATATTTGTGTTTAAATTCTACATGTTGTACCCGATGAAACATATGATTATGGAAAAGAAGCAATAAAAACCAGAATTGAATTAAAATCAAAGCATTTTTTATTTGACTTTCTCAGCTGAGACTACAGCAGTTCCCAACCTTTTGTTGGTTGAGACCCAATTCCAGAAACCATTATTTGACCGAGACCCATCAAAGAACAAAATTGGTCTTTACTATGAAACATCATTATTTACATTGGCAATGTGGCAAGAGATAAATAGCATTTTTTCAAAGTTTCAGGGTAGTCTGCGAAGATCCCTCGAAAAGTGTTTCTGGGGTCGCGATCCAGTGGTTGGTAACCCAGGCCCTAAGATTTGATTAGTTAGAAATGAGCGAACTACCTCATCATGATGTAAATTACAGGTGGTCATAGATTTGTAAGTATCCCTATTATAAATTGTTTAATTTTTTGTTTTCTAAAATGGTGTTTGTTCAATTCTGGTTTTTATCAGGTTTCTCTAGCATCCACAACTCATATTTCTTGATAAAACAGTTTCCTAGCATGAATTTATATCGGCAAATGTGATTGTTGATTTTCAATTGTTTAAAAAACATATTATCATTATACACAGTCATATACCCTGTCTTTAAAACCTGAAATAGTGGTCTGAGTCTAAGGGGAGTAACTAAGAGTTAGTGCCCTACTCCACGAAAAGCACAACAGAATAGGCCTACATGAAGCTATAAAACAAAGCAAAGCATACCACTCAA
Source organism: Patella depressa (assembly GCA_948474765.1). Taxonomy (NCBI): domain Eukaryota; kingdom Metazoa; phylum Mollusca; class Gastropoda; family Patellidae; genus Patella; species Patella depressa. The sequence continues at coordinate 75,204,040 of OX419716.1, forward strand.
GCAAATTTCGGCTCCAAATTATGACTGGTCAATAGTTCGATGAACAAGCAATGCGTAACAAGATCATTTGGGTTTAAACAGCTAGCTCCATATTATTTACATAAGTTACGTCATGACTCACGAAATATTATGCACGATTAACCTGTGCAAAGCAGAATATTGCAGAAAAACTAATTGCGTGAGAAACAAGGCTGTCAATGGTTACAATGTAAACAATACTGTTTGGAGACGAACAATGTACTTTCACCGTTGTAATGCCTTAAATCACTGTCCAAAGTTTTAGGGAAGATCCCAGGTAAAACAATGGCTGTCATGCTGTTGTACTTGGAATAGATTTGATTGAATGGGAAGAATAGACACACTCCCTCAAAAGCTCAAGTATAAAAAGTCAATCTAGCAATGTCCAGATATATGTATCCTTCTACCCTACTACCCTTTGGGTCTAGGGTTCAAATCACAAGGCAGCATCCTCTGGGGGAAAATATTATTATATGAAGTCATGATAAAACAAAAGGTTGAATAACCAGTAGAGTAGAAGATCATTTAGCTATTTTGTTTTACAAAAATTAAATAACTTTTTCTAATTAAAACTAATTTTACATACCAGTAATATATCACAGACATCTGAATTGCAACTGATTCTTTGGTGGGTTATTTTCTTGAACAAAACCTTAGAGTATTGCAAGATTTGTTTAGAAGAAAACGTCAAATAAAAGTAATCCTAATCTATTATGAGATTCCAAATTTCAAGATTCCCTATTTTTCAACTCATGTATCTGGATGATATGATAATGATACGGGACGGTGGATGTTTAACACAATAATACTCAGAGGGGATGGGGTCATAATTAGGAGGTCAATTCTTTTTCTTTACAATCTAAATTAATCAATATAATACTGATTTGCAGGTCTGTGCTGCCCCATGCCTAATTCCCCACCCACTTGATCAAAACACACATCCTATTTCGTTTCGTTTTTACAGTTTAAAATTTCGTTTTACCGGTCTTTACTACACTAGAATCTGGAAGAGTTGTCATATGACCTGTGTTCTGGATGATGTGAGGGGTTACCCAATGAAATGATCTCAACTGTGGCAGGGGTGGATCTAGGAATTCTGAAAAGGGGGGGCGCCGCAAAATGAGGGCACTGACTGTGGAGACGGGGCACGCCGCTATGAGGGGGTTGGGGGTCCCCCAAGAAAATTATCCGTCATTTCCTTGCATCTGTAGCCATTCCAAGAGCTATTCAGTGATATTTTTGTCTAAGAAAACGTTCGGAACAGACATATTTGGGTCTGAGAAAAGGCACTTTCAGCAAAAAAGGGCACTGTCGAAAATTAGGGGGGGGGGGGCGCGCGAGGGGCATTGAATCCGCCTCTGTGTGGGTAACCCACTAGAAACATCAATGCTGTTTGGTTAATCAAATGACTGATGTCACAGGGTCAAAATCCGCTTGTATGACATTTGCCGCACCCTCCGACAGCAACTGCTCAGATTTTCATGTAGTGAAGGCCATCGAAAGTATATAATAAACGAAACGAAATAATAGATCTGTATTTTAATCAGATTGAACTCCACACCGTTAAAAATAAATCACAGGATTCAAAATATGGTTATGCACACCCCTTCGGAAATCCAGCATACCCACTTATAACTACATCAGTGACCAGAGTCTGCGGTTTAAATATTCTTGAGTGAAAAAAAACAATATGTTACATGAATATATACAATAATAAAAAAGAATATTGGCAGTTTTATTTATTACGACGAAGATATTCCGTAAGCACTCGACATCATGAGACCAAAATATGCATCGTTATCGATGGACGCGCTGACACCACAATAATAGTTGATAAACTCTTCTTTGGTAATCTGAAAACAAAAAAACACAGCATGTTATAAGTCATTCAAATAGCAGCCATGGTAGGTCCATGCCCGTAACTAGGTGGGGCAAGGCCCCCCTGCAAAAAGTTTCGACCCCGCCCCCTCCCGTGTGAAAAAAATCATCGGTAGTTGATATTGGATTTTCAGTGTTTACACAGATTTTTCAAATCTTCAACTGAGGGGTATTTTGAGGTTTTCTGGTCAAATTTTCTGTATCTGGTCCGTCTGCATCCTCCTCCTGATTGATGAGGCTGCCCAGAGGTCAGGAAAAATTTTCTGGATATATACACTGTCAATTTTATTACAGAACCCCTGAAGACACTTCCTGCACCCCTTGTTGCTCTGAGCTAGTTGGCCCTGGGTGTGTCAGTTAATTGGTGAGGGGGCTGGGTTTGATATCGGTGTTGACCGAACAAATTCATCCGTAAGGATCAGCATCTTGTCGTTCGGAATGGTATGAATAAGTGAGGTCCATATGCATGTAAGAGAAAGAGAGAAATGGGGTTTAACGTCCACTCAACCCAAACTAGGTCAGGTACATACTAGGAATAAAACCCCTGCCATTTGACTTAATGACCGACCTTATGATATAGCACGCACATGCTAACCATTCGGCCATCCACACCTACCACGTGAATGCAAGAGATGGACAGAAATGGGTTTAACGTATAACCAGGGATTATAACCCACGGCAGCTATGACATTTCTCAGACAACATGGACTTGCTAACCATATGAAAGGTGGGGGGGAGGCAAATATATATCTACAGCAAGTACGCATTAATACAATTTAACATCATAACAAACTACAGGCTTTTGACTACATTTTTGTCACATGGATACTGGTCTTCATCCTGCAAGTTTGAACCTCGAGCTGTAGCAGTTGAGTAAGGTAGTACGATTTTATTTTAACTCATACAATAATAATTTATATCGATATCTAATAATATACCATTCTTTATGCTCAATTGTCATTTTTAATAGAAAATCGCAGCATTTGTGCGTAAAAATTTCCCTTTTAATGCAATTTCCAAGAAAGTTTGGAAGTTGTATTACACGGAATTTCTTGCATAGAAATTGTATTTTGAGGGGAATTTCAAATCTGACCGGTTTTAGTGATATGTCGCTTTAAAGCCCCAATAACACTCTTGTTGTAACTGAAAAATATGTCCCAATCTTCATTCTGGTCAACAAATCGTATTATTTTACAATATTCCAATTAAATGATGATATAAATTTCATCTTAACACACCTAATTAAAAAAAAATGGAAAAATTCAACCAATTGATTTGAAAAGTCTAACGTAAACCTTTTCAAATGGGACTTGGATTTTAAAATATTTTCGAACCCTCTGGACAAATAAAATAGGTTGTAATGGATAATTTACACAACAGGTAGGACATTTAAACATCTAGTACTTAGAATAAGGGTATTATTTATTTTCTGGAGCTACCAAGCCAGCGTTGAAGTTTCTAGTGGTCTACCCACAGTTCAGTGCAACGCACCATAAGAAATTGCCATAACAGACCGTTTCATTGGCTGATCCCTCATCCAGATCCTAGTGTAGTAAAGACAAGAAAAACGATATTTTGAACTATAAAATCGAAACGAAATAGGATCTGTGTTTAAACCCGATTGAGGGGCATTTTAGACAGAAAAATGTTACGATTTTAAATTAAAAATGACAATTTAGTATAAAAACGGTATATTTTCCAAACTTGATATAAATTATAATGATACGAGTTGAAATATAATTTGGTAGATTTTGGCAATTGTGCTACAGGTAAATTGCAACACTGAAGACAGCCAATAAGTTTTAAAATAGAAGGCTGGTATCAAGTCTATTATGAGTCTTAAAAAGGTGCTTAATTGCATTTAAGGAAAGTTTGTATTTTTGCCACCTAGTCTATGATAGTTACTGGCTATTCATGGAACAGAAAAGTATTGTGCACGAAAAATACTTGATATGAATACTAAAGAAAACCTTTTGGGTTCCCATGGTAAGATAGTATGGGTTGAATCTCTGAGTGTATATCAGTGTCATTATATTGGCTTACAGACAGGAGACTTCTGGAAAAAGGATACTATAGGTGCAAAATTGATCAAAGAACTCATCTAGAAACATTGCTGTACAACACTGATGAACACTTTTAAGAATCTAAGCATTCTAATTTCTTAAAGGGGATAGGAACCACAGTGGCTAAATGGGTAGGGTGTTCCATCCCTGCATTGGCTGAGAAATTCATCCAGATTTTTCAGCGTGGTTTCCCCTTGTCAGTGATGTAGGATTTAGGGCCTGACAAGGACAACTGTATAGTTTTTCACCGGTACGAAAAATAGAGGTCCTGTGTACACATTGGCATGCATATAGAAGATCCCATGACAGTTGGAATTTGATATAATAGAAGGCTGTAGTGCCGCTGTCCAGGCAAAATTTCCCTCACAGCACACTGTATGTGGAAGTTCTCAGAATACTCTTTTTCTAAAAGTGATGTTTTTGGAGCTCTTATTTCTGAAAGGAGATTTTTAAAACTGCCATATACACGTATCTCATATATAGAATACTATTATTTTTTTAAAAAGGGGATTTGATTTTCTTAGAATTCTATTTCTTAAAGCCATATACACATACATGTATCTTAGAATACTATTATTTTTTTAAAGGGGGATTTTCTTAGAATTCTAATTTCTTAAAGGAGATTTATTTTAGAATTCCTAATTTCTTAAAGTAACCATGTCAGAATACTAATTTTTTTTAAAAGGGATTTTCTTCTAATTCGAATTCTTACAGGGACCATATACATGCATGTTAGAACATTAATTTTTTTCAAAGTGGGTGTTCTTAATTTTTTTTGTAAAAGGAATATATCTTAGCATAATTCTTTCCTAAAAGGGATTTAATCTTAGTATACTAATCTCCGAAAAGGGATTTATCCTATAATACTAATCTCCGAAAAGGGATTTATCCTATAATACTAATTTCTTGAGGATGTTTTAAGAATACTAATTGCTTTGTAATTAAAAGGGAAAGTAGACAGTAGCTAAAAGCAGAATTTTAAGTTTTTAAAAAAAAGCTGCAGTGTGTGTAGGCATCAATTATCTTACCCGATTATCCTAGAGAAATCATTATAGTAAATAGTAAAAGCAAAAATTAATAAAACTGGAAACCAAATTAAACATGGTTGCCAAGTAACAAAACATACACCCACCCAGCAGCTTTGTGCATCAACAGTCTGATATGCACCCAAATCTATCTCCGAGATCTTTTGATCTTTAACATACAATGACTGGCAATATATTGGAGAGATAGTCATCCTCTTGGAGCCTGATTGTTTGAAAATGTAGTAATGTACTCTAAATTTATTCTTTTTCATTAAAAATATGTATACATGTAGAACTATTAAATCAGATTCACAATTTAAAAATATATCCTCTGAACTCTATAAATCATGATTAAAGATGCATTATGTAAAATTTAGGGCTGAAAGTTCTCGCTATAATGGTATAAAATTAGATAATGCCAAGGGAATATTTTGAAAATTTCAGTCAAATTACTTCATTTGGAGAGTAGCAGAGTCTCAATTGTCATTGCTACTGTAAATAAAGTCTTGGTTATCCATTTTTTAATTAAATCATTAACCACCAAATCGTGTTTAATCTGTTAAAAATCTCAAGGATCCAATGGCTTTGAGAGTCGTTTGGCAAGTTAATAATAGTCTAATTAATAGTTCATGAAAGACATGCTGCAATAGGCAGATTTACCTCTTACATAATGCATCCTTAAGCAGTAATATTGTTTTTTTATTTCATTTATACTGTGTACCATACAACAGTCAAATCACATCCACAATTTGATAATAATCCTTCAAATCTGATAAATGCAATAACATAAGCAGCAATAATTTATTTTCTTAAAAACATCAATACCATCTACAATTATGAAATCACAGCCAAAATTTAATAATAAATCTTTTAAACTCTATAAATGTCATGGCACAAGCAACAATTATTGTTTTTATTGAATTAAAATCACAGCCAAAATTTGATGATAAATCATTCAAACTCTATAAATGCATGTGGATATGTAAGCGGCAATAATTTGCTTTTTATTAAAACACATAATGCAGTGATGTATAGCAGCAATTTTCTTTTTTTTAAAATTAAAACATCAATACTATGTACAACTGTCAAATCACAGCCATAATTTGATAATAAATATGTATATAAGAACATTTAGATATTTACAACTATGATTAATGATATAGCTCGATATATTTATATCAGCATGCAGCACACAATACAGATCTACTTTATTTTGTTTTTTCTTCCAATATACTTTTAAATACACTTATATCTTCATGACAGTAGTTTGGAAAGAAAAAAAAAACAAAATAAAAAAACCCACCCGAATTTAGAACTGTATAACACCAAATGATTATTTCACCCACACAGAAAAATGGAAATCAGGGGAGATAACTCCTAGGAAGTTTGAGTTGCCAGATGATTAATCAACAGCTTTTCAAAGGTACAATGAGTATGTGTACTACACACATACTCATTGTAAGTTTTCAGACTCGAAACAAACACCACATGTAAATTTAATGATTAGCCAAACAACCTCAAAAAGTTTGAAGAGAAAATTTAAACAATCCCGACTTCAGTTTGTTTGGATGGTTTCTGTCACAGAATTAAGTAGTAATAAGACAGCGAAAAAATTATAAAACAAATTATTTAATGAATTTCAAAAACTCTGACCTGAAGAGCATTTACACGGTTTTGATATAGAGCAAACAATTCTATTTAAAAGCTATAAGTGAATCTTTACTGAAATTTCATTAGATTCTTCTTCATGAATAATTCAGCTACTTAGAATCAATGAGCGACTCTGAATTTTGATAGGGTCTTCCTTAGAATGAGACAATCACAAATTTGAAAAAATAAAGCTGCAAACTGTTGCGCTTTTATTAGTTTTCCGCTGACAGATGCAATTCGATGTTTAACAAAGTCTTTAATCTTGATCAAAAAGATGCATTTTTGGCATTTGGTTGTTTTAGGATTTTGGCAAAATGAGCCCATCAAGACAATTATTCCACAATTTTACTGGAGACACAGCTTCAAGAATAAATCTCGCAAAACTGCTAGATTAAAATTTGGATTAGTCGACACAGGTAATAACCTTTGATCTGTTGTGAACACCTTAGAATTTGCAACACATAAATATAAATAAACATGCTACATACAATACTACGTACAGTATACTATATATTACATCCAGTACTACAATATAAATACTAATCATATTCACAAATAAGCAAAAAAAACCAGAACTGATTTTCAACAATCTAACAAAAAAACAAACAATCTGATTAAAATACAGATCCTATTTCGTTTTGTTTTTATAGTTCAAAATTTCGTTTTCCTGGTCTTCACTACACTAGGATCTGGAAGAGTTGTTCTATTGAAGTGAGTGATTAGTCAATGAAAGAGTCTGTTATGGCGACTTCCTGACATGTCATGCATGAAACTGTGGGTAAACCACTGCAAAAGTCAATGCTGATTGATTAATCAATGTCTGATATCATAGGATCAAAAGACGCTTGTACGACCCCAGTCACAACCCTTCAGTACAACTTGTCAGATCTTCATGCAGTGTAGGCCTTCAAAAGTATATGTGAGTGATAAACCCATGAAACTGTTACAGCGAGCTTTAGACATGTTTTGCAGGGAACTGTGGGTAATTGGGTAATCCACTAGAACCATAAATGCTGATTGGTTAATCAAATGTCTGACATCATAGGGTCAAAAGCCACTCATATGACCTCTAGCGCGACCTATGGCTACAAGTCGTCAGATCTTGATCTAGTGTAGACCATCGAAAGTATAAAAAAACGAAATGAAATATAGACCTGTATTGTAATCAGATTGGTTTGTAATCTAATCAGGAAAAGTAGACTAACAGAGATAGCTAGAAGAGATACATTAATTCTGATCAAAAATATACATTCATTTCTACTAACGGGATAAAAACAGTGCTCTCTGTTAATATCTGTCATCACAAATCTGACTGGAATTGACTATCATCGTCATTAACCAAAGAAATTTTAATTAAGATAAAATCCAATATTTAGTTATTTGATTGGATAATATTACATTCATTTTAGTACTTAGCTTATCAAAATTGAAGTATATACTATAATTTGGATTTTATCTTAAGTTTAAATTTCAAGAAACAGGGTCCAGTCAGGATTATAACTATGGTATACTTTGCTCTTGGTTCATGAAGATGCATACATGCATTTGTTGGATGTTGGAAATTGGTTATCAAAATGCAATATGTTGGAACCATAAGTGAGAAAGAAAATGGGGTATAACGTCCACTCAAGACAAACAAAGTCATTTTGGGACTAACTTATGGTTCAATTTTATTTCAATAATTCGCTTGCGCGTAGGGGTCTTTTAGCAGAGGGAGGAAACGGGGAACCAAAGGAAATTGATCAGAATATTGAAATGTTTGAAATTATCACAGCACACTTTACAGGTAGAATCAGAGCACACTTTACAGGTAGAATCAGAGCACACTTTACTAAATCTATAAAAATAAATCAAAATATTTTATAAAGGCGACTATAAAGGCACAGTATTCCAGAAGATGACCCATTGATGTCCATGAAAACTTAGCTCAAGATGGCATCTAAACTAGGTTTTGTTATCCATAGAACTGTTGTGTTTATTTTAATGTGTTCAATTACTAAATTAGTAAATTCCATTCAAACAGTATATAGGTTTATATGCTTTGCATTATTCCTCTAAAGAACTAATTAACAAAACTCTTTAACTTTTATTTTGTTAAATATAAATGAATTGGTTATCGGTCGACTTCTGGCACACTGCGGCTTTAATTAAGAAGTGGAAAACAATCCATTAGTAATATACATTAATACAAATACTAAAAAAGCTTAATAAAGAGAGAGAGAGATTATTGTCATGTTGTATGCTCCAATCTAGAAGGTCTGAAACTACACGTAGCACCCCAAAAGTTAAAAATACGACGACAGACCCCAAGAATTACAGATGAAATAAAATGAAGATTGTGTATAAAATAAAGATGGTGAAAGGTTGGTTTGCGTGCAGGTTCAGGATGGGATGAAGTTCAAGGTTGTAGTTTATAGGCAGTTCTCATCATGAGATCGAAATAGGCATCATTATCAATGGAAGCGCTCACTCCGCCGTAATAATTCTGAAATTCATCTTTTGTGATCTGAAACAATAGGAAATGTGCTGCTACATCTAATTCTAAAAACACTCTATATGTATAAATATCTACTAGTTCTTTTATGATTAAAAACCATTAATTAGTGGGTCAGAAAATTAGTCTGTAGAAAGCAATCTGATAAAATACATATCTATATTTCGTTTTGTTTTTTATACTTTTGATGGCCTACACTACATGAAGATCTGACTGGTTGTTACGTCATACGAGAAGCTTTTGACCCTATGGCATCAGATATGTGACTAACTAATCAGCATTGATGTTACTAGTGGATTACCCACAGTTTCGTGCAAAACATGCCTAAAGCTCGCTGTATCATTGGCCTCACACCATCCAGAACATGTCAATGATAACAATTCTTCCAGATCCTAGTGTAGTAAAGTCAAGTAAAACAAAATTTTGAACTATAAATAAACGAAACGAAATAGGATCTGTGTTTAAATCAGATTGTGTAGAAAGCTAAGGGATACTAAGAAAACAATTAGTGCAGATATAATATACTAGGCCATCTAAAACAATTTGGTATGTTTCACAATCAAATGATAAACTTTTTTTTAAAGAAGCAGTCAATGGAGGCCAAACAGAGTGACCTCCAATGAACTGACGAAAAATTGACATTTCAGATTGTTTTGGTTATGACTCTGAGGAGTCATGGGTATTTGAGAAACATACACTTTATTTGAGATGTCCTTATCGAGAAAAGAAGTACATGTAGTATGTTAATACAAAAAGACAAGTCTACAAATCTATATAATTCATCAGAGACCAAATAGAATCTTAGCATCAACTTTTCGTATTGTCACATCCTTATTTAATCCTTATTTTATCAACTTGTCTTTAAAACGGTTGTAAATATCCTTATTTTTTAAAACAAGAGTCAATATCCTAACTTTATTAATGTCCTTAAAAGAGTGTCAATATCCTTATTCAAATTATACTTAAAACAAGTGTCAATATCCTAACTTTATCAATTCAGTAATTAGGCTTTTTATCGACTTGCCAAATCAATTTGAATTGAGAAAATATGTCATGACAGTATAGTCGATTTCAAAGTACTTTGGTGAGTTCGTTAAATGCTGCGATTAACTTTAAACAATTCTTGTGGCTGAACACAGTTAAAAAAAAATTGTGATAACCAGATAAAATCGCCAGAAATCAGTGTCGATAAATTTGTTGATTAATGTAACCAATTTGATTAAGATGGACATTAAACAAGAAAATTTGATTGAATGCAAATCATTTTGGCTTATCAGTGGTCGATAAAAACGCCTATAATAAAATATCAATTTGCTGAACTAAACTAGGTCTTCATTCATCTAATATTTTTATATCTTAAAAATTAACAGCAATATTTTCTAAATACATACCTTTCCATCTTGGTCTTGAGTGTCGAAGGTTTTAAGGAATTCTCCGAGACACTGATCTTCAGACCATTCACCATTTAAATATTTGGGATGTTTTTTGACGTTATAAACACCTTTTAAATCTTCTACCGTTATCAAACCATCACCAGTTTTATCAAGCTTATTAAATGCTTGGTGAATTAAGTTTTTCCTCATATTACTCATGGGAGGCTGAAATAAAATAATAAATCCTTTTGTCTCAACAGGGGGCATATGCATTTAGAAGCTGCAACATTTCATTTCTCAATTTAACTGATATTGTAAGTCATGATTTTAAAATATGTCATAAAACAATATCCATTCGTACTGACATGAGTTGGTGGCAAACAGCAGAATTATTACCAGAATTTCTGATATGGTCTGAAGGGAGAGAAAGAGAGAGAGAAATGGGGTTAACGTCCACTCGACACAAACTAGGTCATTTCGGGATTAACATACGGTTTAATTTTATTTCAATAATTTGCTTGTGCGTAGGGGTCTTTAGCAGTGGGAGGAAACCGGATTACCCGGAGAAAACCCACGAGGTTGGACAGGCTCCTTCCCACAGGCTCCTTCCAACGTACAACCGGGGATTCGAAACCATGCCAATTGAGTCAAAGACAAGCCGTATGATACAGCGTGCGCACGCTAACCATTTGGCCAGGAGTCGTTCGATAAATCTGACATGTCATTGTCAAACACTGCTTGTGTAACATAAAATAAAATTTAGAAACAGACATCAAAATCTTTCACTTAATTTAGAAACAGACATCAAAATCTTTCACTTACCCTTAAATGAACTAAAAATTCATCAAAATCAATTGTCCCACTACCATCTTTATCAAATTTTTGAAAGACTTCCATTATAACATCATCTTGCATTTCTATTAAACCATAATCATGGATACCTTTTTTAAATTCTTTAAAATCTAATGTTTTGCTTTCATCATCATCCATAATTCTAAAACTCCTGTTAATAAGAGATAAATGAAATGGAATGAAATGCAATTTAACGTCTACTGTTCTGCTCCGCACTGGGTTAATGAAGACGGTCATACGTGTGCTGTGAGGGAGATTTTGCTCAAACCGCGAAATTTCACCTCATGAGGTCAATCTTTAAACATTTAGTGTACGTTTTTTTAACATATTGTAGTTGATGACTGTTTTGACTAATACTCCATATAAAATGGGGTTTAACGTCCTACTCTTATGCACCGACCAGATTAATACATTGTGCTATATACAAATGTAAGAGAAATTCTGCAGAGAGTGGCGATACAGGTGTTCAACCTACTCAAATTACAACTTTTATGGGTTCCTTAACCTGCACAATTGTTTACACCGGACCTTAGTTGTTTGCACCATCGAAACATGTAGGCACTGTCCTTGCCAGGCCCTTCGACATGCACCACTGATAAGGGGAAAACGTGGCGTAAAATCACAATGAATTTTCTAGGCCAACATGACTCAATGACAAACCTCATGCTGTAAAGTGGAGTGGGTGTGAGGGAGTCCGTAGGGCCCTGACAACGCAAGGTTTCTATCGTTATTTTGGTGGATACCCGAGTTAATCAGGTCAGTATGAAAAAACACAGGAACTGGAAATTTACCAAAAACCATACTAAGTTAAATACATATTCCAACTATGCTACGTTTTGGTTTTACTGATACGCAATAAAATCAGTTCTGCACAATTTTAACAGGAAGCAAAATCGGAAATCAAAAACTGACCTCGATTATGTCAAACAACAAAATATCAAGAAAATTCAGAACATGTACAGAGGAATACATACTAAATAGAATAAACTCATATGTTTTACTTCCTTTTCTGCACCCAACAGGCTGATGAAGACGGATATCACATGCCTCGACAGATTCCGAAATCTAGACTCGGCCGTATGACGAATTCCACCATATTGGAACTACTTTAAAGGTCCCTGATGAAACATGGTTGCGCCCATACCGAACACAAATTAGCGACCTATTCGGCTATTAGTTGATAAAAATCGATGAATGTCTTTATTCTGAATAGGTTTTCAACAAACAGGTTACCAGCTGGATCGGTCGAATAGGTCGCTAGCCGAATAGGTCGCCAATTTGTGTTTGGTTGCGCCCACAGTGTCAAGTTTTCCTGTTTAATTAAACCGGTAGCCCCATCGCACATGTATGGGCGTAGGTACATATCACTTACTGTCATACAGCCGAGATTAGATGTAGGTTCCGGAACCGGAATCTGTTGAGGATTGCCAAGTGGACAGATATATCGATGTCATAGTTCTGAAAGGTGTTAAGTCTCAAAAATTGTCAGATTCAGTTTTTGAGATATGAGAGGAAAACCTATTACATTCATAATAACGCAATTAGGATATCAACATTTTTAAAAGTATTTTTTTGGTGGAAGTTACAACCTTACAGTTCTGAAATTTTGCATAGAGAAGCCCCCCCCCCCCCCAAATGTGATAGTGATCCTGTGTAAAAAAGCTATTTTGGTCATAAGTGGCACTTACAACCTTCCAGAACTATGGCATCAATATGCCATGAGGGAAAATCTGATCAGACAGTGACACTGCCCTAATATAATCTCCATCGAATTTAAAAGTGTAGTAACCCCTGGTGTCACCCATCTGGATCTGCCCCTGTAGACCATTCAGCCACCCAACCCCCTGTAGATATTGCAGACAGTATAATTCATGATACATACCTAGCTAGTCCTTTAATACCATTCGCTCCACGTGATAAACAAGCCAACCTCAATTTCTCTACTGGATCTGTGGCTTTTGCATATTCTTTCTGGGCTTTCATTTTCATCTCCTTATTTGTTCTTTGTGTACAAGCCATTTTTGCTTTAAAATTCAATCTGCAGAGATAAATAAACAAACAACATAATTTATGTTATTTCATTGTATTTGCTAACCGATAGAGAGAGAGAGAAATGGAATTCAGCGTCCACTCAGCACAGGTCATTTTGGGACTAACATGCAGTTTAATTTTATTTTCAATAATTTGGCTGTGTGAAGGGGTCTTTAGAAGTGGGAGGAAACCGGAGGAAGCGAAGAAAACCCACGAGATTAAACAGGCGGCCCTGCTCCTTGCCATCTACATCTGGGGGTTTGAAACCATGCCAGTTGACTTGATGACAGGCTTTATGATACAGCGTGCACATGCTGACCATTCGGCCATCCACGCCCCCACGTTAATAAACAATCTATTTTAATGTTATGGGCTTGTGAATATGATGTAAATAAATATTGAAATAATAATTAAAGCAAGAAAATGTAGATTGTACAAAATGCATACTTAATTATTGTGTACAAGATGCATACTTTAATTATTGAATATCCAAGCACTGCATGTTGCATTATATGATACATGAATACTGTCATTTTGAGACAAGTGGCATGGTTTTGATTAACCATTCATGCTGTCCAACCTTGTGAGTTAATTATATCCAGGTCCTCTCTTTGCTATCGAGACCCCCACGCACAAGCGAATTATTAAAATAAAACTGAACCAATATATTAGACCCAAAAATGACCTATAGTTTGTGTCGAGTGGATGTTAAATCCCATTGACTCATCAGAAAGTCAATTCAAGTCCTAGATTTTCCTGTTTCGTTTTCCCTAGTCAGTGGTGCAGTGCCCAGGACATGACAAAGAATTGTGTAGCCTAGGTCTAAATAGTGTTGGGATGGGACGAATAACTGACTTACTGAGATCAAGTCCACGAAATGTATTCTACAGCTGTAATTGTAATGACAAATTTCCCACATGCCACCTGCTTGGTATAAAAAAGTACCAGACTAAGTATATATTTCGTTTTCATCTCATGTATAATTAATGGTGTAGCCCTTATTATCCTTATCATATCATCTGATAATACATGTACGTCGACCGCGACACTTACCGCACCGGTAATTCTAAATAGGTGTGTAAACATTAGTCTACGGATGCTAAGAAATGGTTAGAAAATTATTCTGGTCAGTAAATAAACTAAAACTATTCGTCAGGTTTTAACAGCGCATAGGGGATCATAAAACAGAAATTAGGGTTTTCAACAAATAAAATCCATAATAAACAATAGCTGCGTATCACCATCAATCGACACATTTAGTTTACTAACCTTACTCTTCAAATGTTATCACTAATATCAGACGCCAAACTTGGGCGATTGCTACAATTTATGCACAATATTAAATTCAAACAATGTATTAATCTTTTAACCTACCTCCGCCTAGAAAAGCAATCTTATAAATGCAAGTCAAGTCCTGTTTTCAGATCAAATTAAGCGACAAGGCGGGAGTATTTGACACAAAAAAGAGAGAATGATATGACGTTCCCTCTGTTGTTGGTCGTTATGGAAACATGGACTAGTTATTGTTGTTTTAATTGTTTACACCAAGCTTGGATGAATTTGACATTTTCATCGAAGTTGAATCTCATTAATTAGCTTTTATACAACTATGTTTATTATACAGATACAAAGAGGGTCATTAATCCTTTGTGAATTGATTGGCTTTTAATTATAGTTCTAATCGTATTATAATACAATCGCCAGTCCCGTAGCAGGTGCCCGTTATGTAGCCTCGTTCAACCAGGCATACATATTTCGAAACGCATCACCAAACACATTAATATATTGAAACTTTTTACCTGGTAAATAATTCTGACGCGTGCGTTTTATTGTAATTAAATTGTTGTTACCAGGCGCCATTAAAAAAGGTTAAAAATGTTTTAATTTTTATATTTTCAAAGGCGAGGTCAAATGAGAATTTTTTCCACAAAACGAATCATCTAGAGCTACTACTACTACTACAAAATTTATCCTATTGCTAAAAAAATAAATGAAATGAAATGCCAAAATTATGGGATTCATTTATCATTTAACAATATGAATATTGATATAACATCCTACTAGTTAATGACCTCTGTTTTTCAGGAGACATCCCCTGTTGTCAATTTTATTATCATATGTAGCAAATACTACATTTTCAGAAGTAGTATAACAGGTAACTCCCTTAATTTCCAAGCCTTATTGAAATTTATCCATTTTTATTACAGAATTGAAAAGTACATATATGATATAAGAAAAATGGAAACATGCATATCTTTAATAGAAAATGGAATATGATTGCTAAGCTGTTCGATGACATGTAAATAATAGATTATGCAAAGAATAGAATAGTGCTAAGCTGTTTGAGATTATGTAAATAATAGAATATTGTGAGATTTGCATACTGCAGTTTGATGATATATTGATATAATGTACTTTTGTATGGAATAATAATAATAAAAAATATTTAAAAAAAAAAATAAAAAATAAAAATGACCTCTGTTTTTTGTCTCATCCGAACGACTAGACAGCTGCCCTTGACGTCAGCCCTTCAACCGCCTGCGCACCACTGCGACAAAGAAAGCGCGCGCTATAAAATCCCAAATGAATTTACTTTTTCAGTCAACACCGAGAGCGAAGCTACGACCCCCAGTCTAGCGATTCAGCGTCTTACCAGGGGCGGATCCAGGATTTTCAGAAAGAGGGGGCGTGCTGCACCAGCTTGGGAGTGCGAAGCCCGGAACCGTGATTTTTGAGTGTAAAAAATGCCCACAAGGACTAATTTCATACTAGTACTGTAAATTACGATTTCCAACCTAAACTATTTTCGTTCTCCTTTCTCGCGAGAATATATGGAACTAAAAATTGTTCGAAACCTCAAAAATAGAGGGGGCGTGCGCCGGGTGCGCCCCCCACTGGATCCGCGCCTGCTTACACACTTTGTCATCGTGGCTCACTCTTTG
The DNA here is from genome assembly GCA_948474765.1 of Patella depressa. Taxonomy (NCBI): domain Eukaryota; kingdom Metazoa; phylum Mollusca; class Gastropoda; family Patellidae; genus Patella; species Patella depressa. The sequence goes on from OX419716.1 coordinate 75,220,366, forward strand.
TCTTTGCAATAAATAAAGCAGATGGATGACAAGTAAAGTTATCGTTTTACCGGAGCTTAACAAGTTACCTATTTCATCATGAACCATGCCAGACTTAGATTATGGAGCTAGGTGGCTAGTGGGTAAGACGTTGGCTGGCTGGTCTGGAGGTCGCGTGTTCGATCCCTACATTGGCCGAGAAAGTTCATCGGGATTTTCCGACGTGGTTTCCTCTTGTCCGTGTTGCAGGATGGGGGGCCACCAAAGGGCGGGCGTCTAGTCATTCAGATAAGACGAAAAACCGAGGTCCCGTGTATACATTGGTGTGCACGTAAAGATCCCTTGACTGTTGGAATTCGATGTAGACAGTGGGGGGTAAATGAGGTTTAACGTCCACTCGACACAAACTAGGTCATTTCGGGACTAACATATGGTTTTAATTTTATTTCAATACTTCCCTTGCGCGTAGGGGTCTTTAGCAGTGGGAGGAAACCGGGATGCCCGGAGGAAACCCACGAGGTTGAGAAGGCGCCCATATCTCCATGCCACATACGCTCACAGTAGGGATCGAAACCACAGCCGCAAGCGCGGCATCCCCCCCCTCCCCCATGTCGACCGGGCTTGAATTGATGGAGCCTTAAGCCTTTTCGAAGAGCGTCACCCCAATCTAAGAACAAGAACAATATGAGTAGCGGTCAGCGATCAGTTCCGGGTCTAAACATGCTCTATCCCAAAATTACTTTAAGGAGCTAAATCGCTAACATTTGGCCCCTAGAAATTCACACGAATTGGTCGCAACGGATATGGTACTGTAATATGAATGTATATAAACTGATTTACATTCAATGGTTTTCGTTTTTACTCTAATTTCAAATCAGTTATGTTCGGCGAAATAAGCCAGCAAATTCAATAGAATGCAAAATTCTAGTGTCAGGATATTCCAGTCTAAACACGCCGTTGGATTTGGTGCAATATTTCTAGCCTCGTTCCTCGAGTCTCTTGCTAGAACTGGGGATGAAGCGCATTATGATACACGATTCGTGTACCAACGGTGAAATGTTTATTTTGTCTTAAATATTGGATATCAGAAGACCATCTTTTTCCGGTAAGATCACAGCATCAATGTTGATTTACACTGACAAATAATTCGAGTTTTCAATGTTGAAGATTTGGGATGATATTGAGTTAGAGACTTAGCTACTTTAAGTTTAGCGAATATTGTTACAACACATCAAATATTATATTATGGATATATATTTATATGATACCAGGTCAAGAGTATTATTATTTCAAGACGTTCAGTGTTATAACTGTTTAAAAAAAATAGGGTCAAGAGAATTAAGGACATAAAAAAGTCAGATTACTTCTAATAAAATATTAGTTGAACAAAGTAGAACCCTTTTATATAAATCTTTTAAGTATTGATTCGTCTACTGAGAAACACTTAAATAATATAACAATATTATTTTTAAAAAGGGTTACGATTCACTGAAATATGACGAGCGCCATTATGTCGTAAAATAACTGTTATATAATTTATCCCGGTTATTTCATTGCGATTTCAGTTGACGTCAAGAATCGTAATCTTCATGTTGATTCGATTTTTATTATTTTGGTTTTGTTTTTATTTTCGACAAAGGGGTGGTGTCTGTTGAATTTTTCTTAAGAAGGAGTGTTTATGTGGGTGTGGCCATGTGTGGATGGCCGTCTTCATTATAGCCCAGTCGGGGCAGAAAAGTAAGACGTTAAACTGTGGGTAACTGTTCTGCACCGAATGGGTTAATGTGGACAGTCGACGATTAGGTTGTACGTGGCAAGGAGTAGGGTCGCCTGTCCATCCCCGTGGGTTTTCTCCGTGTACTTATAAAGACCCCTACACGCAAGCGAATTATTGATATAAAATTAAAAAACACATTTTAGTCCCGAAATGACCTAGTTTGTGTCAAGTGGACGTTAAACCCCATTTCCCCCCCTCTCTCTTTATACGCCGTAATTATGTACATGAAGAAATTGTGCCTGGACAACGGCGCTATACAGTCTACTTTTGCTTGTTATTTTATGGGATTGTTATACTTTGCCAGGCCCTCCGCCCTACACCACTGACAAGCGGGAACCACGCTCGAAAAATTCCGATGAACTTTCTCGGGGCCAACTCCAGGATCGAACACGGGCCTTCCAGATTAGCTAGTCGACGTCTTTCTCGCTGAGGCACCACCCCATGCCCAGTAATTAGGGCGACAGTACACTAACCAGGCGGTCTCGGGTTCAATCCCGGTATTGCTTCCCGTGATTTACCAGCCTTTACAATGCTTGAGTACGACGAGCTAAGAAATGAAAAGACGTCTAGCCCTTCGGATAGTTGTTAAAACGAGGTTCGATTCTGTTATCTTATGCCACATAGCATGCTGTTTGACATGTTTCTCCATTAGTCCAGTTGGTTAAGAAAACATGACCTTAATCCCCATCCATCCCACCCCACCCCCGGCAGACTGTAAATGTTTTACATGCTGTTATGAAACATGGCGCCCGGTTCCCATTTGTCAGGAGAAGTACACGTGGAACTGACAAATGAAGTGTTGTCGAGTAGTTAGTTTGGATGGGACGTAAAAACGTTGTCCATCCATATCTACAAATAGACGAGCGCGTAAGAGATCGCTTAACAGTTGGAATTAAATAAAGCGTGCGTAAAAACACCACTATGGCAAAATTCTCCTTTTCCTGGCATTGTACGCGTATCCATAGACATAGTGTGTTAAAGAGACGTTAAGCCCACTCCTGTCTAGTCGATTCGATTCATTATTGCCCATTGTTTCTCGTGTTTAATCTTGTGGGTTTCCGATGTGGTTTCTTCTTGTCAGAGGTGCAGGACAGGGGATTTGATAGAGGCAGTGTCTAGTCGTTAGGATGGTATGAAAAAAGATTACCCGCCTAGTAGTTTTAATTGGAAATAAGAGTAGGCCGTAGTACCGCTGTACGGGCCAAGGTGTCCACATATCACACTGCATGGCGTATCCCGGTGTGGACCGAGAAAGTTTCTGCGTGTTTTCCCCTTGTCTGTGGTGCAAGACGGAAGATCTGTCAAAGAACAGCGACTAGTCGTAGAGAGGGGGCGACGAAGGGGTATCACATGCGCGTTGTATCGTACGGTCTGTCATTGTATCAACTGGCATGGTTTCGAATCCCCGGTATTGCGGGGCAACGAAATGGGTCGCCTGTCCAACCTCGTGGGTTTTCTCTGGGTCCTGTGGTTCCTAAAGAACCTACGTACAAGCGAATTATTGAAATAAAATCAAACCATATGTTAGTCCCGAAATGATCTAGTTTGTGTCTAATGGACGTTAAACCCCATTCCTCCCTTTCTTTTTCATTATCCCGGTTAATACAGAAAAGCAGGACGTTACCCCCCTCCCTCTCCCTCTCCCCCTCTCTCTGGCAAGCGGTAGGATCGCCTGTCCAACATTGTGGGTTTTCTCTGGGTACTCCGGTCCCCCCACACACACTGCTAAAGACCCCTACGCGCACAAGCGTGTTATTGAAATAAAATTAAAACCATATGTTAGTCCCGAAATAACCTAGTTTGTGTCGAGCGGACGTTAAACCCATTTCTCTCCCCCTCTCCCCCCCCCCTCTCTCTCTCTCTCTCTCTCCCATCCATTTCATTTTTTAATGCCGATCGTGTCCCTTTAAGATGAGTGATTATCTCTGATCATGATGACGTGTTTGTTGTAAACATATGTCAGTGATAATCACAGTACGGGGTAAATGAAATGTACTGAACTGTGTTTAACTTGGTCAAACTCTGGTTATTGACGATCTTATAATCCAGTGTTAGCATGATCTCCAACCAGTCAGAACGATTTATGGCGGATTTAACACACTTGATGGTAAGATAATATCAATTTTTCACCAATTATTTAAATGAAATAAAATGAGGTCTTACGTCCCACGTTTCTGCAACAAACGGGTTACTGAAAATAGGCATCTCTTTAAATGTAAAGAAAGTCAACGAAAGATGTTAAAAAATCGTAATACGTATTTTTCTTTTTGGAAATCTATTATTTAGCTAGTTTGTTACGAAACTAGACGAAGAGGAATTCATTATTTGATATCGTCACTACTCACTAGGATGGGTTTTTCAACATAGGAGTTTCGTTTTGACAGATAAAACTTAGCTAGGGCTTGGATACGCTACGCGAAAAGGAGTAGGTTCGCCTGTCCAAGATCCCGCCGGGTCTTCTCGTTCCTCCGACTTGTCGAATTAAACTTTAATCGTATGTTAGTCCCGAAATGAAATAGTTTGTGTCTACTGGACATTAGACACCACCCCACCGCCCCCCCCCCCTCTCTCTCTACCCCTCTCTTTAAAAGTCTTAACCAGTTTTTCTTACATATCTAAAAGCAGGAATACGTGCTTGATTTACTTCTTATCTGTAGAGTTAGTATGATATTACTAATTAAAACGAGTTTACCACAAAGCTTCGCTTAATTATTATCCAAACATAAGCCGCGAGCGATTTCATTTTACATTTATACAGTTACATTTCTGGGATATATGGTCTCATTCTCTGATGTTTGTGTCCGATTAATGCCCCCACCCCGACCCTTACGTCTCTCCCGTCAAAAGGCAACACATAGCAATTCACTTTTTTCTTATTTTGAGAAAACAAAAAGAAAACATAATGAATGAATATTTTAACCTCAGCTTATCCATTGATTTGGCTATTGAGTTACAAAATTCTTCTGAGGCATAATGGATAAATGAATGAAGTAGCTAGGTTGTGTCATGGATGTTACGGCTTACAAAATCAAAAGATTGGAATATCTAGTACAACAACAGGAGGCACATACCCTAGTAACTACCAATTTGGTCTTAACTAAATTTTGACGGGAGGTCTATGCTAGGCACATTTAAGGAAACAATTCTTATAAATAATCATTTTAGTGAACTGTAGTAAAAAAATAATAAGGAGTTTTATGTAAGATTAGATAAAGAGCTGACAGTTCTCACTATAATAGTAAAAAAAAATAGATAATGAAACAAAAATATGCTGAGATTGTCACTCTGAGCCGAGAAAACCGAATTTCATTGTTACAGTTGTTACGATAATAAACAAAGACCCGAACGGACCCGTATCTACAGGGGGGCGCGGGGTGGTGGGGCATGCCCCCCCCCCCCGCGTGAAATGCTCGCCCCCCGCTCAGAATTTGCTAACAATCATTAAAGTATACACAGTTCCTTACATTAACCTAAAAAAGCTAAATTTTAATTGTTTGAATACTTATTTTAAAATGCTTATTAGACGCCTCAGTAACTACATAGCATGATGATTACAGCAGTATGTTAGAATGACCTTTCCGAAAATTTCCTCAAAATGTTCGCCCCCCTACCGAAAGGTTATGCTCCCAGCTTAATGGTGTCTAGATACGGGCCTGGACCCGAATATCCATTTTTTACGGTTAATCATGAAGAGTCATAGAATGGTAGGTCGGATTCAAATCTGTTTAAAATCGTAGCCATCAGATGGCATCGACAGTTGATTATGATCTTGTAAATTAATGTCTAATTAATGGTTTATATGTTTATATTTAAGTCCCAAAATAAGACCTGCAATAGGCAGATTTACCTCTTGCATAAAACTAGGCATCAAAACATAAGACCTTTCATTGATTGGTTAATTATATAATATGTCAATATGTTTATATTTTTGGGTCCATCGGTACTAGGACGCTGGATCGCGGTAGACTGAAGGTCGGGTTTCAATCCCTGCATTGGCTGAGAAAGTTCATCCAGATTGTCCGGGCAAACTTTCTCTCATAGCACACTATATGGCGTATCCCCGTCTCCTCTAACCCAGTTCGGAGCAGGACAGTAGGACGTTAAACCCTATTTCATTTCATTTCATGTTTGTTTATATTTTGCTCGACATGATCGCCGCCACCCGATCTAATACGCTATGCAGTGCGCTTTGAGAGGAATCATTTTATCTTGATGCAGGGTAAAGTAAACAAGTAGGCAAGGGTTTTCGACCCTATCCGAACGATGAGACGCATTTCATAACCAGCCCCCCCCCCACCCGTGCGCCACCGACATGGGAAACCAGAAGGGAAAATCCAGATGAACTTTCTCTGTCGTTTTTCTAGACTATTGGTATGTGAAGGGATGTAGGAAGTGGTATCAGGTGTTTTAGGAAGAGAGAGAAATGGGGTTTAAATACCACTCGACACCAACTAGGTCATTTCAGGACTAACAAATATGATTCAATTTTGTTTCATTAATTCGCTTGTGCCTAGATGAAATAACAGTGGGAAGAAACCGGAAGACTTAGAGAAAGCCAACGAGATTAGACAGGCGACCCACCCCTTGTCACATACAAGCGGGGAGTCGAAACCATGTCAATTGTCTCAATGAAAGACCTTCTGATCCAACGCACACGCTTTAACACATCGACTCCACCTCATTTTGAGCACATTTTTATTTCAGCAACTGCTAAATTCGGAATGAATCTCTGTCGACGATGTATTAGCTGTTGTCAATTTTCCTGTTATCCCCAGGCACCTGACGATGATGAACCAAAAGCTCAATTAGTATTGCAGAACCCCTTTATTGGTAAGCTCTAATCTGAAACGAAATGAAAAGGGGTGTAACGGGTATCCGCGTGTACCTTATCTTCGCCAAAGGTTCTTTTACGTGCACAACAACTTGTAAATAGGATCTCGGTTGTTTTTTGATTGTCCGAACGAATAGATACCGTTCCTCGTCAGAAACTACTCGGCCTATAGCACTGACAAGGGGAAACCAGCCTGCAAAAATCTTTCTTTGAACTTGTCTGAAAATGTCTGTGACAAGGTGCCTTACGTCGGGGTTTGCGGACGGGGGAGGGGGATGTCCGAATAGTAAGCCAGGCCCGGAACATGGGTGGCGCAGTGCCCCCCCCCCCCTGTGAAAAGTTTGGCCCCAACCCCATGGTAAATCGTTGACCATAGATATACATTGTCTGTCAATTTTACAGCATCCCCGAGAATACTTACCAGCCCCTTCGTTACGAACCTGTGGGTAGAATGTGCGCGCTGTAGCATAAGGTCTGTCATCGAGTCAACTGGCGTGGTTACGAACCACCGGTTGTACGTGACAAGGAGTTGGGTCGGGTCCTCCGGTTTTCTCCTCCTCTCTCTCTCAAATACCATACATATATTGTTTATGTTTACAAGTTGATTGGTTAGCCGAGCGCAGCGAGCTGTAAACCGTCTATTATTTATATTGAAATGAATTGAAATATTGTTGACGCGGGCCTTAAAATTATGTAATTTTGTTCTAAATCGAAGTCTTTAATTGGAATTGTCTACTTTGATTTGGGTAGGTCTACTTTTATTTTCTTTTTTATACACCAGGTGTCAGTGAAAAACGATATTTAACAGGCAATGATTTTATGGAGATTGATTTTTATCAGGCTGTCAATGTCGTGGCACAGAAACCACAGATCGACTTTTCACAAAGGACAGAATACTTTCCAGACGACGAACTACCGTCATCGGAGGATAGCGACGACTTCAACCCGGCAAACGATTCCAAGCTTCTACATGCCAGAAGTCTGGATAATCTGATAGTCACACCACCCAGTCCCCAAACGTCTGGGCGTTTCACGAAATGTCAATCTTTAACGACTTTATTTACAGATACATCGAACATCCCCACGTGCACAAACGTTACTTTAGACTATGCAGAAAATGACGAAATACTGACTATCGTCATTAATGACATTTGTAACCTTCCGCCAAAGGGGCAATACACGACCATATATTTTACACTAAAAATTTTACCCTCTCTCAAAGAAGGTTTACAAAGTAAAATGTCGGTGTCGTGTATAAATGCGGTGTTTAATGAAGTGTTCCGAATTAAAAACATGTCGCTTCAAAACCTGAAAAGGTCAACGTTTCGTTTGGCCGTGTTTAATAAGGATACAAGGAAAAGGGGTTCTACCAGTAAAGACACGTTTATCTGTGAAGGTTTCTTGAAAGGATCTGACGTCAACTGGTCGTCAACACACACAGAGGAAGTGCAGGTTTTCTTGAAACGGAAATGGCTGAAGAAGGTAGAATGTTATTTTATACTATATTTATTCTGCCACACTGTCACCGCGCAATAATGGCATCGAAGTACGGGATGTCTGGTTTGGTAGATATTCCTAATGTATAAAATACCTTATCAAGTCATTACCTATACTGACAACAGCTTAAACTTTGGGGGATTAGATGCCATATGTAACGCTGATCTTTGCAGACTTAGCATTCAAGTCTATAGTGCCTAATTAATACTAGGGACCAACCCCTTTAATATTCACGTTAAAGGGCGTTATCGCCTTTCAAAGAACCGAGTAGGCTTGGATTTCTCAGACATTCGTCCGCCACGACGGTGAGATTCTAAAGTCGATTGGGCTAGAGACTGAGAGACACACCATTCTGAGGGTTGACGCCTAGTAGCGATTCCGTTGTTTTTAAACACGTATTTAGAACAATGCGGTTTCTTCGATTTATGATATTAAACGAACACAACGTGGAGCCACGCCAAGTCGGAGCAATACGGTTTCTTCGAGTTGTAATATTAAACGAACACAACGTGGAGCCACGCCAAGTCAGAGCAGTGGTGTAGTAAGACCGTAAATGTAACATGAAATCCAAAGCCGATCCAGAATATAGTCATCAGAATACATAAAGGTGACTGTGGAGTCACGTTGTGTATTTTGAATGCCAAAGACCACGACAGTGGTACACCATTGATTTGGAGCCATATTACAGTAGTGTGACATTTAATTAAAGATATGCTATAATGTCTTCTCCTCGAACTGATATAATTTGTTAACTTCAGGTGGGGTGGGGTGGTGTGGGGTGGGGTGGGGGTGGCCTAGTGGTCTAGTGGTCTAGAGTGCCGCGCTTCGACCTCTAGCTGGCCCGTCACCCCTGGCTTGCGGCTGTGGTTTCGATCCCTGGTGTCAGCGTATGTGGCATGGAGATAGGCGCGCCTTCTCAACCTCGTGGGTTTCCTCCGGTTTCTTCCCACTGCTAAAAGACCCCTTACGCGCAAGCGAATTATTGAAATAAAATTAAAACCATATGTTAGTCCCGAAATGACCTAGCTTGTGTCGAGTGGACTTTAAACCCCATTTCTTTCTCTCTCTCCGGTAGACCCCTACGCGCAAACGAATTATTGAACCGTATTTTTAGCCCTGAAATGATCTAGTCTCCCCTTGTCTCTCGTTGATCCCAATAAAAATAAACCCCTAAACTGTTTAAAATAACAAAATTGTTTTTCTATTTCAGTTCAGTACGTCAAATAAATATCTGGAATCTGATTTGGGTGAATTATTTGTGTTGTTGGAATACAGGCCAATAGCCAATAGAATGAAAGTTTTAGTTAGAAAAGCCAACAATTTACCTAAATCCGATAAACTTATTGGACACCCAGGTACGGTACAAATTTCACGTCGAAGGAGATAATAGTCTATAGTCTTATCAAAAGGACAACGTTCGGATGTGACGAAAACCCGAGGTCCCGTGTACACATTGGCGTGCGCGTGAAAGAACCCGTGACAGTTGGAATTTGAAATAAGAGTAGCCGCTGTCCGGGCAAAATTCCCTCATATCGCACTGTATGTCGTATGCCCGTCTTCAGTCGAGTAGGACGTTATAAGAGTAGGCCGTAGCGCCGCTGTCCGGGCAAAATTCCCCACATAGCACACTGTGTGTCGTATGCGCGTCTTCAGTCGAGTAGGACGTTATAAGAGTAGGCCGTAGCTCCGCCGTCCGGGCAAATTCCCCACATAGCACACTGTGTGTCGTATGCCCGTCTTCAGTCGAGTAGGACGTTATAAGAGTAGGCCGTAGCTCCGCCGTCCGGGCAAATTCCCCACATAGCACACTGTGTGTCGTATGCCCGTCTTCAGTCGAGTAGGACGTTATAAGAGTAGGCCGTAGCTCCGCCGTCCGGGCAAATTCCCCACATAGCACACTGTGTGTCGTATGCCCGTCTTCAGTCGAGTAGGACGTTATAAGAGTAAGCCGTAGCTCCGCCGTCCGGGCAAATTCCCCACATAGCACACTGTGTGTCGTATGCCCGTCTTCAGTCGAGTAGGACGTTATAAGAGTAGGCCGTAGCTCCGCCGTCCGGGCAAATTCCCCACATAGCACACTGTGTGTCGTATGCCCGTCTTCAGTCGGAGTAGGACGTTAAACCTCATTCACTTTTTTCGTTTATTTCAGGTCACAGTGTGTTGATAAATCTTCGTAAAGGTGATGAGGTCATAGCGTGCCACGAGACACGGGTACAGGGTGGATTGAACGCTGTCTGGAATCAACCATTTTTATTCACAATACCGAACCAGGACACGGATTCCTACTTCCTCGAATTCGTTGTCATGAGGAATAGGCGTTATACCAAAGATGACGTCGTTGGTCACGTGATTATTGGATCAGACGGGCCTAAGAGTGGAATTGATCATTGGACAGAAACAATGAAACCACGTGGTCTAGAGTGTGCCTTGTGGCATGACATTGTTCCTATTTTTAGGTATAAAGAATAACACGAATTTCCCTTAGCAAAGAAATATCGTGCGGGTGTGTAAATAAACGTTTTCAATGAAATAATAATAAAAAAAACACAAAGGGGAAACCAAACAAAAAAAATAAAAAAATAAAACAAAAATCAAAAAAGAACAACCTGATTAAAACACAGATCCTATTTTGTTTAGTTTTTTAACAGTTCAAATTTCGCTTTGCTTGTCTTTACTACACGGGGGTCTGGACAAGTTGTTAGCCAATGAAACGGCCTGTTACGACGAGTTCTTGGCTTATGGTGCACGGGAGCTGTGGGTAACCCACTACACACACCAACGCTGATTTTTTAATCATAATATGTTTGATGTCATAGGGTCCAAAGCCACTCGCATGATCTCTGAATCGACATGTAGTAGGGGCCATCGAAAGTATAGAAAACGAAAGAAAATATCGATCTGTATTTTAATAAGATTCAAAGAACAACAAAGTTATCCCAGACCGTAAGAGATGTTATAATAATAAGTGTATAGATAACTTTTGTATTAAAGGAAAAAATGTCAAAAATAAAAATTTATGAATAAAACTGTTATTATTTCTGCTTTAAACCTAATTATAAATGTTGAATCTCTAAAAAGGATCATGCCCGAAAAAGGTTACGTTGCTTTTAGTATTTACAAAGACACGAATCGTAATCATAATAATATGATGAATTGAAAATTTGTCAACAATTCGATACACACTGCAGACCATATGGCCACAATACATCAGCAATTTCCCCATATCTTTGTCGTAACGGTCGAGGCGGATAACTCTGAAACTTAAGTTAGGCATTTACTCAACTTTCATCACTTTTTATAATCCAGAAATATAAAACTTTGCACGTAGTTTCTTAGCGATGTATTAAGTCTGAGAATGCTTTGTGAACCCAGGGACTATCTCTTATCACATTGCTAACCCCCTGTCCTCTTCCACGCTAACGATTGGTTTCCCCAGTCTCGCATAATAATTTGATCTAATAAATTTAAGAATTTGCGTAGAACACCATGACACACAGACTTGAAGGTGGTAAAGATGGGTTAATCGCACAACGTTTCGGGTAGACGTATCCTAGTATACCCACAGATGTCCAAGCCTGTCCAGCTTTAGTCTACTTTTAGGGGAGTATTGCCGTCCCCTTCTCCAATATTTTGATCTGTAAACAATGATGACGTTTCATAGGGACTTTATTCTTCGAAGGATCGCGATTAGACGATGGTTTCTGGGGTGGGTGTAATATTGGGGCCTTTGCGACCATATTGTATCTTAAATTAATTTTTTGGCTCAAACTTTCTGTAGAGTCAAATCACACGTCATAAAATGAATTGGAGCATAGGTACCGGCTCGATGACAGTTAGGGGGCAGAACCCGAAAATCCCGAAAACATTTCGGGTTTACAGAGGGTGGCGCCGGTCTTCTTTAAGAATATTTGACGGGTGCAAACATGTTTTCCTGCTATTTCAGCCCGTGAATAAAGTAACTATAAAGTGGTCAAATATAGCCTTATTAAGGTGGCTGACCCGAATTCCAATTAATCGTTTCCAGTCCATGAAGACGGGACCTTTGGGAGAACATTTTTGAAATTTAATTGACATTTGTTTGGTAGACAAAATACCGCAATGGTCCCCACTCTCCTACCTGTTTGGGGGGGGGGGGCATTGGGTGTTTATTCCCTATTTGGGAAGGAAATTAACGCCAATCTTAGTTTTATTTACGATCCCAGGGAACAGAACAAGTAAGTCCGCTTATGTGTTCTACCAAAGATGGAGCAACATTTGATAACCCGTTGCTCAACAAAACAATGTATTTGGTTCACCGTGGACAAATTTGAGCTTCAAACTGAAAGTAGCATACACGTCAACATGAAAATGTCGGCCCAACATTTCAGCCAATCTGTTTTACAAAAGATGACATCACGCGGCGTCAATCATTTGCGCATGCATTGTTTACAAGACGTAACTACTTCGGGGAGAATGATGCCTTTTCTCATTTTAATACCCATTTACACTGAATAGGAAAACTCTTTATCTACAAATACTTTAAACGTCTTTATTTATTTTTCTAAAACATAGAAACAAATATTTTAGATTTAATTTGTCGGAGGAAAAACGTTAATATTGGGGACTCATTAAGTCCCATCGATGTCATCCTTATCATTGACTGTAGCGGCCTCGCGAATATTCACTGCTGATCAATGTGCATTTCAGCGTAACTAACCAAAACGTTAACAATAATCGCCATGCAACAGGAGAGCTGGGAGTTAAAGGGAGAGGACTATTAATAACTGCTGCACTAGGAGAGAGAGATATGGGGTGTAACGTCCACTCGACACAAACTAGGTCATTTTGGGATTAACATATGGTTTAATTTTATTTGAATAATTCTCTTGCGCGTAGGAGTCTTTAGCATTGGGAGGAAACTGGAGTACCCGGAGAAAACCCACGAGGTTGGACAGGAGACCCTACACTCCTTGCCGCATACAACCGCTGCACTAGGAAATAATGTTGCCCTGTGTCCGTATAACGTGATAAGCCACAGCCAACAATCAGATTGAAGATTATATTATTTACTGTTCATATTTTAATATTGTTTTAAATGTTATATATTTACTTTGAGTTGATTTTAGCCTGGATTTCTTGAAACTCAAGACCAATTTAATATCCGTCAAATTTTGTTATAATAATACTCTTAAAAATGTCACAAGCAGAAAAAACCAAATCGAAATCATCTTATCAACGCAATACTTCCGTCAGACTAACAGTTATTTTTCTTTTGTCACCATGTACTGCTACAGATGACAATTTTGAAGCGAGCAGTGGCATTTACTTGACAAAATTACAAGCGCTGCGAAATTAATTCAAATATTGTTGAATAACTATTAGAATTTGAATATTTACATTCCAAGTTATTTTGTATCTAAAATAGCCACCATTGCTGTTCCTTCTACAGGGTGAAAGGTGAAATACGGAATGGAACACAGCATAGTAACATAAAAATAGTTTAATTCAAGTTTTTCAGATAGTTATACATCTCAAATATTACAATAGCCATAAATAGATTTATTCATGATAGTTACACATTTCAATTCTTACTGAAGTTGTAAGCAGATTTTTTATGACTTTCAAACTTTACACCTTTCAAATCTTACAATAGAAATAAATTTTCTTATTCATGACTTTCAGAATGTCTATATTGATGCATGTATTTATTACAAAGCAATCAGGATTTAATTGTTTAATCTTAACAAAACAAAATAAATAACAATTTCTGTAACCAACAAAAACAGTTTAATTTCATATGGTTTCTACAAAAACGAAACAAACCCTACAAGCCAACAGTGAGGCTGATGTCCCCCGCCGAAATCCCAAAATAAATAGAAGACACATATTAATTAATCGCACATTTATTTTTTTCAATGTATCGAGCAATCAAACTGTACACGAAGTGTCATCCAAAAGTGTTTTATAAAGAAAAATGCTAAAACCGACGAGAAAAATGAAAATGTACCCTAGTTAGGGGGACCCTAAAGGCAGACAAAAGGGGCCAAGGGAAAGGGCCCTCGTGTCCAAGTCAATTGTTTCTATACACTGTTACTGTCGAATCGATTACTAAATGAGAATGCAGTCATTGTATTGGCATAAAAATCATCAATCAAGATGAACCTAAGTTATCTTGTCCCAAAGTATCAACCAATCAAATTGCTTATCTCTGCTTACCCTAAGCGGAAAATGCTCATCTTCGAACTCCATCAAGGCATTGACCTAATAAGCATATACACCAAGTTTGAACATTTTAACTCAATTAGAAGGAGAGTTATTGTGTTCCAAAGTCTCGACTACTCTCGACCAATCAAATTGCGTATCGCTCTGCTTACCTTGAGCAGAAAATGCTCATTATCGAACTTAGTCAAGGTATTACTGTAATGAAACTATACACCAAGTTTCATCACTCTCACTTAATTAGAACTAAAGTTATCGTGTCCCAAAGCATCAACCAATCAAATTGCTTATCTCTGCTTACCCTAAGTGGAAAATGCTCATCTTCGAACTCCAGCAAGGCATTGAGCTTATAAGCATATACACCAAGTTTGAACATTTTTACTCAATTAGAAGAAGAGTTATTGTGTTCCAAAGTCTCGACCAATCAAATTGCGTATCGCTCTGCTTACCCAAAGCGGAAAATGCTCATCTCCGAACTCCATCAAGGCATTGACCTAATAAGCATATACACCAAGTTTGAACATTTTAACTCAATTAGAAGGAGAGTTATTGTGTTCCAAAGCCTCGACCAATCAAATTGCTCTGCTTACCCTGAGCGGAAAATGCTCATTATCGAACTTAGTCAAGGTATTACTGTAATGAAACTATACACTAAGTTTCATCACTCTCACTTAATTAGAACTAAAGTTATCGTGTCCCAAAGCATCAACCAATCAAATTGCTTATCTCTGCTTACCCTAAGCGGAAAATGCTCATCTTTGAACTCCATCAAGGCATTGACCTAATAAACACATACACAAAGTTTGAACATTCTAGCTCAATTAGGAAGAGAGTTATTGTGTCCCAAAAAGTGTGACGGACAGACGGACAGACAGACAGACAGACAGACAGACGGACGGACGGACGAACCCATTTTAATAGTCCCCCAACTTTCTTCGAAAGGCGGGGGACAATTAAAATATTTGTGCGTAGTGATTTCGCCTCTGTTCACTAGCTTTCCCAAACATCTTCATCCAATGAAAAGAGATAATCCACTATTGTTAAAGCATCCTTTGGTGAATGATTTATAATGTCAACCCCTAACCTCCAGTCAATCTCAATCCATAGCTTACAGTCATTCTAAACCCCTAACTTCCATTCGATTTCAACACCCAACTGGTCTAAAACTGCTACCTTTCGGTTGATCCCAAGAACAGCTGAACATAGCATGTGATCTCCAGCTGATCCCAACCCTTAAACACCAGTTGATCCTTACTTAACATCGTCTACGATATCACCCCTGGTGAAAGTGGATGTTAAACTCGAGAAACGAATGAACTTACTGAATAAGCCTCAATAAAACACATTTACCTCAATGCTGAATTACAATTAGAAAATTTCAGCTTAAAATTGTGACCATTGTATATCTTTAAACATTCCCCATCCAATCCCTGTAATTGTTCCATGCAGAGTCACATACTCTGTTACGGCTGACCAGTAACACCGATACTGCAGTCCAACACTTTATATTAAAACTTGTCTTATATCTTGTCAGACTAATGTAGTCTTTTATTTCTTTAATAACATGTTTCTAAAGTCTGCATTAGACATAGCACTTATTGGAGCAGCAGGTTCAGCATCTCCACCACCTGCTCCATTACTTGATCCTGATGATGTTGCTGAAGCTGATACTGTTGTTGCAGATGATGCTGATGGACGTCCTTTTGCTGTAGGAGGAGCTTTACGAACAGATCGGGGCAGAAGGGCTATCTGGGTTCTAGCTTTACCACGTCTGAAAAATAAAATAGAGGAAAACTTGATAACGATGCTAACCAGGGATATCGATGCTGTATAGATATTTTGTTTGTCAGACATTTTTGATTTGATTTGGTCAGCAGAAGTTGTTATGTAGTATATCTTATTCTGTAAAATATCTATGATTACCACAAAAAAAAAAGCACAATATTCAATTTACCAACAGGCATCAAGTTCATAGCAATCAGATTAAAATACAGATCAATATTTCGTTTTGCTTTTTTATACTTTCGATGGCCTACACTACATGAAGATCTGACGATCTAGGTAATACGCATGGCTTTTGACCAGTAATGTCAGACATTTGATAAGATATGGGTTGCCAGACATCAACACAAAAGTCATCCAAGTAGTCGCATTTTGACTGTTAATAAAAAGTGGTTGCCATACAAAATACGCCCACCCTTTGCAAGAGATGGACAGAGAACAAGATGAACAACCAATGATTTTTCGTACCACCAGCGGCCATAATCCAGGAAGTTATGTTCCGATATTTGCAAGTATCGAAAGGAACCCAGGTATTTGGGTTATCTACATTTATCATAAGTTTCATCAAATCAGTTAAAAATAGTGACCTTTAAGAGGGGCCACAACCTTGGTATTACATACTTTTCCCAATTTACTTACCAGGAGCAACCACTTTGTTGAGAGATCTTTGGGAGATGAACCTATATTTCCAGTTTTGTCAAAATTGGATAGAGAGATAGAGAGAGAGAGAGAGAAACGGGACTTAACGTCCACTCAACACAAACTAGGTCATTTCAGGACTAACATATGGTTTAAATTTATTTCAATAGTTCTCTTTAGCAGTAGGTCTTTAGCAGTGGGAGGAAACCAGAATGCCCGGAGGAAACCCACGAGGTTGAGAAGGCGCCCCTATCTCCATGCCACATACGCTCACACCATAGCTCGAAACCACAGCCGCAAGCCAGAGGTGACCGGCCAGCTAGAGGTCGAAGCGCGGCACTCTAGACCACTAGGCCATCCCAACCCCCCAAAATTGGATAGAAATGGTGACCTGTAGAGTGTCCACACATAAATTGTGGACGGATGGTCAACAGGATCAATGACAATATAAGTCCACATAATAATTTGGGCATATAAAAATCTTTGCTGTAGTATTAATATTAGAACTCACGTTTCACTCTCCTTTTTACCTCCGCCAAGAGAAGGAATAAATTCATTACGTTTTGTGATGGGAGTTCTACGTTCTGGAGGGTTACTAATGGCAACTGATATTGTATTTTCTCCTATCTGTAGACCATCAGTCTTCATTACAGCAAGTGATGCATCAGCCTACAAAAAGAGAACAAGGATTTGCAATTAATCATATTTGTAAAATCACGGGCCATAATCTAGGAAGCTATGGCTGGATATGCACAAATAGCGAAAGGAACCCAGGTGTATGGGACAAAAACATATATTTTAAGTTTCAACAAAATCTGATGACTATTGTGACTTCTAGAGGGTCCACAATCTTGGTATAACATACTTTTACACTATTTGTGTACAAGGAGCCACCATTTTGTCAGGCAGTTTTGTTATTCATTTAAGATTCTAAAAGGTAAATGATGTGACATATATCAATGTTGATATTCCTAAAGAAAATAGGAGATCTGTAACATTATAAACGAGACGAAATGGGGTATAACGTCCGACTGTTCTACACTAACCAGGGCTAAAGAAGACATGCATACGCCATACAGTGTGCCAACTGTCAAGGGTAATGAGTTTCCAATTTAAAAATTAATCATTATACATCAATAATCAATTGTTTTTACTTTTTTTTTATTTTTTTTTTAACACTAATACAGAAATTACACAATCCTTATAAGACATATAGAAATAGATTTCACTAAAAATATATATACTTATAATAAAATTGAGAAGTAGTATATCCATATAATTGTGTTTATTTTTCGAAATTACACGGTTGTTAATTAAAACACTCATTATCAAAATTGAATGGTCAGCTTTAAACTGAACACAGGTACAAATTAAATGATTTGGGGTGATATTGAATGAATGTGAAAGAAATTAGTGCTAAATACACAATATTAAATGATTCCCAGGTTACAGTGTAATATATTGTTGAATATCAGATAAATCACCTCCGATTCATACTCTACGTACGCCAGGCCTTTAGGTTTACCACTTCTATACGTAATCATTCTTACATCTTTTAACTTTCCATGCTGAAAAATAAACAAATATAATATTTACACATCATGTATATAGAAATAAAATGGGGTTTAACGTCCTACTCATCTGTTCCGACTGGGCTAATGATGATGGACATACGCCATTAGTGTGCTATGAGGGAAATTTGGCCCAGGCGGTGGCACTCTGGCCTACTCTTACATCAAATTACAACTGTCAAGGTTCTTTTATGTGCCCGCCAATGTGTACACAGGATCTCAACTTTTCATTCTATCCGAAAGACTAGACAGCTGCATCACTGACAAGAGGAAACAATACAGGAAAATCCTGAGGTACCTTCTCTGTCGGCACCAGAAGCAATCCCCGGGACATCCTGGCTAGCAAGCCAGTATCTTACTCACTGAACCACCATGGCTCTCATGTGTAGATGTCAGTTTAACTGAAAAGTAGTATCAGGTGTTACAATTCAATATTTTATGTTTCGGCACGAACGCAGCTAACGGAGACAGGTGTATGTCATGATAAGTGCTATAAGAGAAATTTTGTCCCAAAATGGCAGTTTGACCGTCACAGGTCTTATTTGAATATGTTATCAAGGACTTGGATGGACCTTGGTTTTTCATGCCATGTTTTCTGCACCACTGACAAGGGGAAGTATTATCATACTCACTGAGCCAAGTGATTCCCCCCATACAGTGAGTCAACCGACTCTCTAATACAACATACCTGATTAAAGATGGTGGCTAAAGCTTGTTTTGTACAGGTTAAAGGTAAATCTTTAATAAATAGTTTGTTCTTCTCTACAGAAGTCGCATACTGAAATAAAATATAAAACATTAAAATGTTGGCCCCAAAATCAAAATGTCATCTTAAAATTATATCAAAGTAATATATGATTGATACTCCTCATACTGACTCAATCATATTCTGTCATGTCTGATTGATACTTCCCAGTCTGGTTCAATCCCAGTTTGCAATTTATGATTGATACTCTTCAGGCTGGCTCAATCATAGTTTGTAAGGCATGTTTGATACTCCACAGCCTAGCTCAATCAGTCTAATACACTATTGATACTATATCCTGTGATGTTTAATCAATACTCTCCAGACTAGCCCAATCATAGTCTGTAATGTATGATTAATACTCTTCAGAATGGCCAAAACAGTCTAATAATGTAATGTCTGATTGATACTTTTCAGTCTTACTCAGTCATATTCTGTGATGTTTGATTAATACTCCCCAGACCACATGTAGTTCAATCATAGCCTGTAATGTCTGGCTGATACTCCTCAGACTAGCTCAATCATAGTCTGTAATGTCTGGCTGATACTCTTCAGACTAGCTCTATCATAGCCTGTGATGTATGACTTATACTCCTCACAATGGCCAAAAGAGTCCAATGTATAACGAATACTCAGTTAGCATGTAATATCTGGCTGATACTCCTCAGGCTAGTTCGTTCATAGCCTCTAATGTCTAAGTGATACTCCTTAGACTAGCCCAATCATAGTCTATGATTTATGACTGATACTCCTTGGCCTGGCTCAATCTGTCTATAATACATGATCAATACTCCTCAGCTTGTCTCAGTCTGTTACAACAAGAGATATTAATACAAATACTATACAATGATTTAAATCATATCATTTTTCTTACCCTAAAATCGGCTTTAGTTTTATCTCCACCGCCCCGGTCTTCACATTTAGATACATACATCGGTCGATCATTGATAGGGTGGCGATCTAATATTAGGGCTTTAGGTACACATAACTGAAAATAACATCAAATTGAACTGTAATATTCTTTTATTAAACATAGTATTTGTTATTATTTAAATAAAATAAAATCATGACTCAAAAACTAAACTATTAATAAGTGAGTAAAGCCAACCTGCTTGATCTACTACTAAAAATGTCTAATTAATCCTATATATGTCATGATCTTGTGAGATTGAGAGAGAGAGAAAGAGAAATGGGGTTTAACGTCCACTCGACACAGAATAGGTCATTTTGGACTAACATATGGTTCAATTTTTTTTCAATAATTCGCTTGTGTGTAGGGGTCTTTAGCAGTGGGAGGAAACTGGAGGACCCGAGTAAACCCATGAGGTTGGAGAGGCGACCCTACTCCTTGCTACATACAACCCGGGATTCAAAACACGCACATGCTAAACATTCGGCCTTCCAACCCCCCCTTGTGAAATTGAACTCAGAGTAGACCATAGAGTTGCTGTTTGTGCCAAATTTTCCTTTGAACACACTGTATAACTTATGCTCATCTTCATTAGTCCAACTGGTGCCGAACGGTAATGCTACATTCCCACTTTGATACCATGCGTTACGATAGGATTGTCGGTATTGAGTCCACAGTTTGGTATGTGCAGACATGTTCCAATACCCTCAACATGATTGCAACGACTGACCTCAATATATGATAAGACCTGATAAGACTACCACGATAACTCTACAATTAAAACCATGATTTTAATCATAGCGCAAATCGTGATAGTGAGAACCTAGCATTAGACATTAAACATTGATTACTGGTTTACGGCTTTTTGTGATTACATGGAAAACGAAAATGTAAATGACTTTCTCTGAAAATTGCAATATTAAACTTGTTCAGTAATGGAGTTTTATTTGTGAAAACATGTCATGGTAGGCAATCATCTTAAATGTTCGTGGAGAATAAAATAAAAAAGAAGTTAATTCATACCTGATCAACAAATTCTACATAGGCGTAACCCTTGGACTTTCCTCTAATATTCTTTACTAAACGGATTTCACTTATTTCACCACACTGGAAAATCACAAGATAATAGGCTGTTAATACACATGGCATTACATTTAAATCGGGGGTGGAATGGGGGGGGGGGTAGAAGGGAGTGTTGGGTGTGGAGGGGCGTCAGTGTGACACAAATATAAAAGTTTCCATGACTTAAACCTGGTTTCTCCATTTTGAGACTGAAATATTTTCCTTGAATGAAGAGACTGGAATACTTTCCTGGAATGGAGTCCAAAACACAACACAGTAATTTTATCATTGAGAGAGAGAGAGAAAGGGGGAGGGAGAGGTGGGGGGAGAGAGGAGGGAGAGCTTTAAATCCACACAAACTAGGTAGTTTTGGGACTAACATAAGGTATAATTTTATTTCATTAATTTGCCTGCTCGTAAGGGTCTTTAGAAGTGGGAGGAAACCCACAAGGTTGGTTAGGCGACCCTTACCCTACTCCTTGTCACATACAACCAGGTAATTGAAACCACGTAATAACAGACCTAATAATACAACGTCCTATCCAAACCCCCTGGCAACACTTTTAAAGTCCTGGATTTGAACATATAGGCAAGATTTCAGTTCCCCGAGTATTTTGTGTATACTATTACTTACCTTACAGAATATATCTTTAATACTATCTTCATTAACATTGAATGAAAGATTACTAACAAAAACGGTTCTATTATCTTTAGATGCATCATGTATCACTTGTTCCACATGTGGTGGCTCTGAAACAAATAAAATGAAATGGAGTTTAACGACCTACATTATGCTCCAAAACTGGGCTAATGAGAACGGGCATATGCCAGAAGGGTCTTTGTCCCATCCAAATGACTAGACAGCTGTCCTTGTTTGGGCTTCTGTTTTGCACCAATGACCAGAGGAAAATCCTGATGAACTTTCTTGGCCAATGCAGGGATCAAACACGCGACGTCCAGATTAGTGAACCAGCGTCTTACCCTTTTAGCCACTGCGGCACTACTCTATAACAAACATAATACTATACTATATATCTTCAACACTATTGTTTGTTTTTTTTACACTAGGGCTGCACCAGGGCTGAAATTTGGGGTATAAAGGCAACTCTATCGGGGAGTAACATTTTTTCCTGTTTGCTAAAGTTCCTCCTTTTGGATTAGTTGCCTACACAACATACACCAACTCAGCAATTCATTCCTGTTTTACCCAGAATTTCAATCAATTTTTTTTAGATTTCTAGACGAAACTGAGACACAATGAGCATTTTTTTTTACAAAAAAAAACACATCTTATAAACTGTCTTGCCTGACAAGAAATTGTTTTGATTATGAAAAAAGAATGTATTGCACAAAGGAAAAAATTACCAGTTTTAGCCTTTTTTGGAGGAGGTGGTTCACCTTTATAGCCAGGTGGTGGAGGAATACGGAAACCATCAGTTGCAGGACTACTTTGTTGAGAAACAGTTTCTGTATTATCTTCAAACTATAAAACGGAATAACAAAGATGTTTTAATATATGGTTGTAAGGCATTTCATGATAGAAAAACATTGTTTACCTTGCTGATAACCAAGAGCGAGAGAGAGAGAGAGAGAGAGAGAGAGAGAGAGACAAACTAGGTCATTTCGGGACTAACACATGTTTCCATTTTATTTTAATAATTCACTTGCACGTATTGGTCTTTAGCAATGGGAGGAAATCTAACGACCAGGAGAAACCCCACAAGGTTGCACAGGTAACCCGACTCCTTGGCACGTAGAACAGGGGAATCTTAACCACGGCAGTTGACTCAATGACATATCTTATGATACAATGCGCACATGTTAAGCAATCGGCCATCCCCAGCCGCTCCCCAACTTTGTAAATACTGATAGGAATTAAACAATTTTCGAACTGATATTCCTTTCAGAGATTCAACAAAAACAATATCATTTCTTGCAAGGGATTCAGAATTCCTCAAACGACATTCAACAGCTTTAACAATTTTATTTTAATGCTGTAATACTAATATTTAAAAAATTGAAAACCTTTCGTTTAATTGGTGATGTTTTGTTATTTGTGGAGTTTTTATTTACAAATTGTGTATCTGTTTTCTTCAAATTGTCTTTATTTTTTGTCTTTTCAAATTTCTTATTTTTCTTTTCACCCTTTCCGTGTTTTTTCTGCTGTCCCATCAACTCTTCTTTTTCCGCTGCCTAATTAAAGGTAGAGAGAGATATTCAGTTAAGTTTGTCTGATATTAAATAGAATAATTGGGTTTAACTTTCAATCAACACAAACTAGGTCATTTCAGGACTAACTTATGGTACAATTTTACTTCAATAATTTGCTGAGACATAGGGGTTGTTAGCCGCAAGAGGAAGCCACTTGTCTTGTACAACCGTGGAAACCACAACACACACCTAATGATCTAAGAAACACATATTACACGCTATACTTTAGGGCCCAAACTGAAGAGGTACCACTTTATAACTTTCATGCAATAGCCGACCTGAAGATTAAATGTAATCTTTGAATAGTTACAAGTTACAACATTCAAATGTTTTAAATCTAATCTTCAAAAGACGATTTAACGAAAATAAAAACTGTTTTCATAAGAATTTTGTAAATAAATATCTGAATTTTTAACTGGCAAATTAATATCCCGAAAAGTCAGTGAAAAAATTTGCTCTCCCCCCACCACCCAAAGATCTGGATCTGATAATCAGTTGAACTGTAGAGTATATTACCTTGACTTTTCTATCAGTGATTCTATCGAGTTGAGCTTCACATCGACTGACAGCTATATCATAATCTTCTAATGTACCTACAAATATACAATACATTTCTCAATACACATTCGTTTGTACATACAAATACACAACACATTTCTCAATACACATACTAACAGATCTACAGATACACAACTCATTTTGCAATACACATTCAACTCATTTCTCAATACACATTATATCCACAAATAAACAACTCATTTCTAAATACACTTTCATTTGTACATATAAATACACAACACATTTCTCAAAACACATACTAATAGATCTACAGATTCTACCATGCGTCTCTCTTTACAGAAAGAATAATGAAAGTACTGTTGTTACCTTCTTCCCGTTCAAAGTTAATATAAGCTTGTGTTATAGATTCAGGCCAATCAGTGACTGAGTTTACAGCTTTCTGTAAGAGTTTACGACAATGCATATTATCTCCATACGCTCTGAAAAAAAAAAGAAAAGATGAAAAATCAAATTATACTTAAACAAACGTTGTGCAAGAGCTAAATCTGCCTGTTGCAGGTTTTATATTAGGCCTGACATGTCATCTAATCTATCAACTTATCCAGACCATAATCAACTCTCAATGTCATTGCTAGACTGCAATATTTACTGGATTAGGATCAAATTTGCTGCTCAACATTCAATCATGATTAAATCATGATATGGATAATTGAGACTATGTTCTTTATCACCACATTTAAAAAATCTCATAATGTAAAGTGGTACCAGGTGTTCATTGAAAACATCACCTGCATCGCACCCTATTAATGTCATATATATTGTACATATATCCTACCTTTCTAGCTTATAATATTCTAACCACGATGCTGCCTCATTTCCATGCCCTTCTGTCATTATCTTATTCCATAACTCCCGAGCTTTTGACAGATTTTTACAGAATTTAGCCTGATAAAAACAAATGGAAAGAATGAGGATAAAATACAAAGACATAAAATGGGGGTTGAACATCCTATTGTTCTCCTTCTAACTGGGCTAATGAACCAAATTTTGCCCAGGCAGCGACACTACAGCCTACTCTTATATCAAATTCCAACTATCAAGGGATCTTTAACGTGCACACCAATGTGTACACAGGATCTCGGATTTTCGTTCCTTTGGAACGACTACACAGCTGTTCTTGCTAGGCCCTCCGTCCTGCCTCACTGACAAGAGGGAACCAAGCCGGTAAATCTGGATGAACTTTCTCATTCCAATGCTGGGATCACACACCCGACCTCCAGGTTAGCTAGTCATGAGCGTCTTATCCGCTTAACCAGATACAAAGCAGTTAGTATATTTGATAATTTAAACAAATAATTGTAATGAGTGTAAGTAAGTACGACATCCTACACAAATGAAACAAAACAGTCACCTCTATTAAAGCCCAGTATTGTTTTAATGCACCATTTTCATCTCCAGAATTACCAAAATCTGAAAAAACAAAATAAAAAAAACACCCAAATTTCATTATTTACACTTTGTAACAATTTCTAGCTCTTAATATTCGGTTTTAATATAATATTGACCTTTCATATTAATCTTACGATATGTTTTATTCAATTCTCATAAACTTTAGAGATATATTATGTACGATTTAGATTAAGAGCTAGCCATTCTTGCTACTTTTTTCCAATTCATTTTTTCTGAGTGAAGTTATCATTGTTTATAGTCTTAACAACATTGATGGTTTATTATGGTAACCACAGTGCTGGTTATTTAAGTCTTAGCCTCAATTCTCTATTCTTAAATAAATCATCAAGCCATCTTATCACATCGAGAGATGATTATGAGCTTCTTTTGTTGATTTAAAAAGTATTTATTCAGAATTCTTATATACAACGATGAAGGGAATAATATGAATAAATTGGATACAGTAACAAGCAACTTAATGCTTATATAAAACTGCTTCCAGAATTAATGTCTTATCATTAATTTATATAACATTTAAGGCCTAAAGAAAGACCTTACATATTGCAAGTAATACTTACATTCATAGAGATTGTCCAAAGCCTTTTCTAAGGTTTCTCTAAAAAGTTCTAGTTGTTGTTCATGATCTAAAATAATCAAAGAAAAAAAAAACTATTTCTAACAATAAAGAAGTGGGATTTAAAGTTCGACATTCTCTCCAACTGGGCTAATGAAGACGGTAATTTCAACAATAGAGAGAGAGAGAGAGAATGGGGTTTAACGTCCACTCGACACAAACTATGTCATTTCGGGACTAACATATGGTTTATTTTTTTATTTCAATAATTCCCTTGCGCGTAGGGGTCTTTAGCAGTGCGAGGAAACCGAAGTACCCAGAGAAAACCAACGAAGTTGGACAGGCAATCATACTCCTAGCCACATACAGCCGGGAATTCGAAACCACGCCAGCTGACTCACTGGCAGGCCGTATTATCCAACCCCCCTTCAACAATAGAAACTGTTAACTTTAGAAAAGCCTTCAATAAAGATTAAGTGTTAAGTGTATGAAGCAGGCCTAATGAACTTACAGTGGATTCTGTCACATCCGACATTTGAATACTGTGTTTTGATCAGATTATTGTTCTACCTATCAGGTATAAATAGGTAATTGAGTATATAACACCAGTATTTACCTGTATCCCAGTTGATTTGTCTACGAAGATAATCACAATAACAGGTCCAGATTGTATAATATTCACTGGCTTGTGTAAAACCACTTGATAAAGCTTTTTCTACTGTACCTAAATATACATTTATATTTCATCTTATTAGATTTTGACTTTCAAAAATGACAACAATTCAAATTTTGTCTTTTTATTCCACATAAAGAGAGAGAGAGAGAGATAGCGTTTAGCGTCCACTGTACACAAACTAGGACATTTTGAGACTAACATATGGTTCAATTTTTTTTAAAAATTCACTTGTGGAGAAAACCCATGATGTTGGATTGGCAACCCCTACTCCTTGTCACGAACAAGTGGATATATAAAAAAAAACCAATACTTGTCTAAATGTCAGACTAGAGTTGTTACAATAATAAACATAGTCTCCATTATATATTTTTACGGTTATTTCATCCATAACAAAACGTATTCAAATCCAGTAAATATCGCAGGATAGCAATAACATTGAGAGTTGATTATGGTCTGGATAAGTTAATTAATGTCTTATTAATAATTTGGAAAACATTTCAGGCCTAAAGAAAGACCTGCAATGAGTAGATTTAGTGGCACCAGGTGTTCGGGAAGAGTAAGGGTAACAACTGGACTTGGAATTCGGAAGTTGAAACTCCTTAGTAAGAACTTACTTTTTATTTTATCTGGAGTTTCTTTATGTCGTTCTAAAGCTAGAATATATCTGTGCCATATTTGACTAGACCACGGACAGTTGCGGACACCTCTCTCATATACGGGTAATATAACAGATTTAATCTTTAATTTACTGTCCTGTTAAATACAAATAAAATTATTCAGCATATTCTATATCAATTTGACTTGTGACATCAAACTGAGTCCTAATTCGAAAATTTTTTGAGATATATGTATGAACAAAACTGTTAAAATAGACTAAAATATGTTTTTAATGATACATAGGAAATAGTTTAGATTTGGCAAATAAAGCTAACTAATTTCTTAAAAATACAATTTTAGCCTATTTCGACATTCAAACGAGCAACATCCTTTTGAAGTGATATGCAATACCTATCTGATTCAGTTTTTTGCTTTAAATGTAGGCCCATTTCTCTATCAAATTAAATCTAAAATCAGGTTACATGATGTACAAGTGTGAGTTTTAAACCATGCCACTTGATCAAATGACAGGCCTTATGATACAAGGAACACAGGGTAGACAACTCACCCACCCTGATCAGTTGTGTTCAAGTAAGAAATATAACTCAAACTGTATATATTTTGAACACACATAAAGTTAGATAGTTCATATGACAAGTATTTACCAGATATTTAGTGTACTGCAGCCAGATTTCAGGAGATAGACAATTTTCTGTGATAGCTCGTTCATATATACACTGAATACGTGATGGATCACCCTCTTTCACTTCATGTTCTATATATGACTGATATTCTTCCCATCTGGGGGCAGTGGCTGTTAACTATAATATAAAAATTTCTCTCTGAATTTTCACAAACAATATAGAAATTTCTCTCTGAATTTTCACAAACAATAGAATTTTCACAAACATTATAAATTTTACAAACAATTTGTTGGAAATTTCTCTCTGAATTTTCACAAACAATAGAAATTTCTCTCTGAATTTTCACAAACAATAGAAATTTCTCTCTGAATTTTCACAAACAATAGAAATTTCTCTCTGAATTTTCACAAACAATAGAAATTTCTCTCTGAATTTTCACAAACAATAGAAATTTCTCTCTGAATTTTCACAAACAATAGATTCTCTCTGAATTTTCACAAACAATAGAAATTTCTCTCTACACTTTTACAAACAAAATAAACATTTCGCTCTGCATAAAACATTTTCTACTTACATTTATAACCATCTTTAAATCAGACCAATGCTTTGGACAGATGACACTACTTTTTACACACAACCAGGGAATCGAAACTCACGCCATTTGACTCAATGACAGACTTTATGGTTTCACGTGCATGTGTTCCCCAGTAGTGTTAACAGAGTTTGGTATACTTACCAAGGCAGTCTCAAAGGGTTTTAACTTTTCAAGAGTTTTAACTGCTGTATTATAGCTGGCTTGAGTTGCAGCATCAATTTCATCACATAACCATTCCTTATATTCACTTAAAGTTTCGCCCATATCTGTAAAAATATCAGAAGTCCATAACAAAAGAATGTTTTAAATCATAGAAAGGAGGCAGTGGATTTATTAAACCTTTTAATATGACCACCACCAAAATCGAAAAGTGAGTTATCTTCGAAAATCAAGAGCAAAGATTTTAAAAATTTCAATCAGAACTTCTTCTGTTACCATATTTACAACATATAACAGATAAATGAAATGGAAAGATAACTCTGCAAAATGCATTCAGGATTTATCCCAGTACCCTTGGGCATATCTCAATGTTCATTAGGATTTCATATCTCCTCCACTCAACAATAATATCGAACTGAGTATAGCCAGAGCCTACCTAATAAGGGAATAGCCAGTTGTCTTTTAAACAGTAAAGAAACTCGTTGATTCTGAGCACTGAAGGCTTCCTCTTGTTCTTCTGTTGCTACGCTACCAGGCATTGGCTGAAAAGAAGGCCATATATACATGTATATACTTTGTTTTTCATTAAGAGCTAAATCGGCTTATTGCAAGTCTTTTTTTCTGGCTTTAAATGTTATAAAAATCATACGTTAGACTTTTATTCCTATGACAAATCCATAATCAACTCTCTAGTCCATCAAATGACTGAGATATTGGGGGAGTAGATTTTGTCTGACATATCTTCAACTGCCATACATGTATCTACAGCACATGTTAGACCATTCACACCCCATCCCCAACACAAAATGAAATTCAACGTTCTACTCTTCTGCTTCGACTGGCCTAATGAAGACGGACATACAGTGTGCTACGAGGGCGATATTGAATAGACAATGGTGCTATGACCTACTCTTATATCAAATTCGAACTGCCATGAGATCTTTTATGTGCACCCAAATGTATACACTGGACCTCGGTTTTTTGTACCAACCAAATGACTGGACACTGGCCATGTCAGGGCCTCCATCCTGTGCCAATGACAAGGAGAAACCACATCGGAATCCAAAGCGTAACCTCCATGGTAGCGAGCCAGCATCTTACCCACTTGGCCACAATGGTTCCACTCTATAACAAACATAATATATCTATATATCTTCATGACTGTGGTTTATTTGGGGTTGGCTACAGTAGGGCTGGACTAGGGAAGAAATTTGGGGTATAAAGGCATCTCGATCTGGGAGTTCCTATAAGATTGCTTGCCTATGTCAACATACACCCACTCAGCAATTCATTCATATATTACACAGAATTTCGATTAAAATAAAGTTCAGATTTCTAGTAAAACAATAATTACCATTAATGTAGCTAAGACTGCATTCTCTAGTTCTCTGTAAGCTTCCCAGATAGTGGAACCTTGACTAACATGTAGACCCACGGCTGTAATCGCTCTTTCAAATGTTTCTCTCGTTTTCCTCATTCCATCTTTTGAGGACATTTCACCAATGGAAAATTGAGCAAATTCCAACCACAGTGGCACAGCTAATTATAAAGAAATAAAAGAGACAATAACAATAAGAGATAAATGGGGTTTAACATCCAATGGACACAAACTAGGTCATTTTGGGACTAACATGGTCAAATTTTATTTCAATAAGTCTCTTGTGCGTAGGGGTCTTTAGCAGTGCAAAGAAACCAGAGGACCCGTAGAAAACTCTGAAAGTTGGACAGGTTGCCCTATTTCTTGTCATGTTCAAGTGGCAACCCAATAGACAATCCAATCCCCTTAATAGCAATAGGTTATTTTGGGACTGACAAAGCATATAGAGAGAACATGGTTTAACATCCACTTTACACAAACTAGGTCATTTCGGGACTAACATATTGTTTAATTTTATTTCCACAATTCGCCTGTGCGTAGAAGTCTTTAGCAGGGGGAAGAAACCAGAGGACCCGGAGAAAATCCACGAGGTTGGACAGGCAACCCTACTCCTTGCCACGTACCACTGGGGAATCAAAACCATGCCATTGACTTAATGACAGACTCTATGATACAGCGCGCACGTGCTAACCATTCGGCTATCCAACTCTCATAGTATACTCTTATTGCTCTCAAACCAAATGATCGCATATAGAAAATATATTGATTTTAAACATTTTGAAAAAAAAATTATGCAAATATTGATTATTCGAATAATAACTGGTAAATTCAGATGTAGACCACAAGTTTTTAGATTATTCAGGGTGTATCAGTACTAATATGTTATTTAAAGAACTGTTTTAGATTATTCAGGATCCTGTATTATACTAATGGTTGATTTTTACATTATTTATTAGGATATCCTATTAAATAAAAGTTGATTGTTAGATTATTTAGGATTATTTATTAATGAAAGTTGTGCACATAAAAATGTGTAATAATAATAAAAAGTTTATTTATAGATTATTTAGGATATTATACTGACACTGATAGTCTTGAACAGCTGTGTTGAATAACTTGTGGATCTTTTCTCTATCTTCCGCCTCACTAGATATGCATTTCATCTCATCTTTTATCCAATCTAACCATAACTCTGAATCAAAATAATAATATCCTGCATAGTTAAACAGTGATGGCGAGGTCACAGGAAATATCAAGGGATCTATATTATTCCACATTGTACATTTTTTTCCTCAATGTGCCAGGGGATCTTTTACGTGCATGCACCCTCATTTTTAATCCCATCTGAAAGACTAGACAGGTGTTTTTTTGAGGCCCTTCGTCCTGCACCACTGACAAGGGGAAACCATGCCAGAATATCCCGGTGAAATTTCTCGGCCAATGCAGGGATCGAACCAAAATGTTTTGCAAGTAACATGGTCTTTAGTATTAATGGTGGTAAGTTTGTGCACCATGTTTAATGTGCCAATCTTTTGTTATAGTCGAAGGATGAAGAAAATTTTTTTCAAAACCAAATGAAATGGGGTTTTACGGAAAAAATTTTCAAAGAGTTTAAAAGAATTTTTTATTGTATGTCATGTCCCATTTCTTCCTCTCTTTATATTGTCTGTTTACTACTTACATGATCCAACAAGATTACAGTGTCTAGTTTACTTTACAATTTACCTGGTGTTAAGGGAAACAATTTGCTCATATTCTCTCGAGCATTTCGTAGTTCTTCCAATTCTCCCAGTTTTTTCAGAAGTTTTATTAATTCTGTATGATTATCATATTGGTAAGGACTTTCTTTAATCTGAAATAGATCGAAACATACAATTAAGTTGATATCATTATCTGGACTGTATTGATGTGAACTCTTTTTCATCGCTCTTCCATACATTAACCCAAAATGAATTTTGCTTGAAACTGCACTTTATCATCGGTAGCACGATTTACCCAAATTCACCCAAATCTACCCAAATCCACCATTATTTCAACTGATATCACAATAATTTATATCAATAATTGATCATATACAGTTCTTTCTGTCAAATTGTCATTTTAGATTTAAAATCGTAGCGTTTTTGTGTCAGAATGTGATTTCCATGTAACTTTGGAAGAACTACAAATTTAATGGTGGTCTGCTTCCATGTGGGTATTTACACGAGTTATGTCCCTTACATACGAAACGCGCATAAATTGTTGGATTTTAAGACAAGAAGACCATGATTTTGAAGTAATTATGGCATATTTAGCTAAACAAATGATAGTACATGTATATTAAAAATGATTAACATAATTGTGATATATGTGGAAATAACTTGGTTTTGGGTAGATTTGTGTATTACACGAGCTATTCCCTTGGTTACGATTTCCAAACTTGTTTGGAAATCGCATTTTGAGGGGCATTTTGACAATAAAAAAAAATTTAAATTAAAAATGTCAATTCCACATAAAGAACGGTATATTTATCAATTATCAATATAACTTATTGTGGTATGAGTTGAAATAGTGGTGGATTTGGGTTGATTTGGCCAATTTGGGTAGATTTGGGGATTTGGTTATATTTGCTACCCCTTTATCATATTCATTCTTTGACATCTTTATCGACTTGCAAATTGCCTTGCTCACATTCACAAGCGTCGGATTGAAAAAAAATATCAAAACTGATCAATAAAGCAGACCTTCTGTTTCAGTTGACCAACAAGTTCAAGCTCTAATTCATCATCATCACTGCTGTCTGTTTCGTTTTCTTGACTGTCATCATCCACAGATTCCATTTCTTCGTCTCTTTCATCCATATTTTGGAAATCATCGGCAGTTTTCTCAAAATCTTCCGCCATTTTGCATGCGTTGTACTTACGTTGGTTTTATTTTACAGAAGAGCTACAGTTGGGGGAGCATACACTGGAGGGATCGTTCATTAACCAAAATAAACAGGAGTAAATAGAGTGGGGAACGGGGATGGGGACGTGTCTGTTTTTCCTACCTAGAAGTCCCGTACTCGATCTCGGTGTTGGCCGAGAGAGAACTTTGCGATTTTTCAGCGTGCTCCCCCCACTCTTGTCTGTGGTGTAGGACGAAGGGCCTGGTAAAGACCACAGAGGCGGATTCAATGCCCCCCCCCCCTAAATTTTCGACAGTGCCCTTTTTTACTGCTGAGAGTGCCTTTTCTCAGACCAAAATATGTCCGTTCCGAACGTTTACGTAGACGAAAATATCAGTCAAATAGCTCTTGGAATGGCTACAGATGCAAGGTCGAAATGACGGATAATTTTCTCCCCCCCCCCACCACCCTCTCAGCGGCGTGCCCAGTCTCCGCGGTCAGTGCCCTCATTTTGCGCCCCCCCCCTTTCAAAATTCCTAGATCGGCCCCTGGACCACACCAGTTCCTTTAGGAACGGTCTCTGATCAGACAGTGTTCCATTAGTTTTGAGACCGTTCCTAAAGGAACTAAGACCACATGTACAGTCGTTCTAGGTTCTTTGCACACACTGACTTGCACAACTGAACCATTAGCCCGTCAAGTTGACGTTAAACCCCCATTTTCCCCCATGCTACCATTTACATAGTTCAATCTGTCTCACAGTTAATTACGAGTCTTCTAATATCTCTGTAAAAGATGACTGCTTTCAACACGTGGCGTCACATTACTTTGTTTGTTACCAGTTCTGGTAGAATGGTCCTCTTTACTCATTTTAATATTCATAACTCTAAATAGGAAATAATTTAAATAATTTTTACCTACAAATACTTAGCCCCCCCCACACACACACACACACAACTCTGGGTCATACTAATATTTTATTACGGACGGAGCCAACACCAACATATTGATTCTATAAAATTAATCCTATTTTTTTTTTTAAATATCCAGGGGGAAAACACCCCAGGCACTTAATAAGACGGAGTACATACTATATGTACGATCCGCGGCCAGTATGGGACCCCGCACAGTTGATATGTC
Source organism: Patella depressa (assembly GCA_948474765.1). Lineage (NCBI taxonomy): Eukaryota > Metazoa > Mollusca > Gastropoda > Patellidae > Patella > Patella depressa. Next base: position 75,254,165 of record OX419716.1, read on the forward strand.
CCGGGCCCCCACAAGGTTAATCCGGCACTGCTCTCTCCCTCTCTCTTCTCTCTCTCTCTCTCTCTCTCTCTCAATAACTGCGTTAGACGGTGGTAGAAGAGCAGTGGGGAGGTCGACTGTAAATCATGTTGACTGTTCAGATAACAAAGGTATTTAATCGCTCCCACAAACTGCATAAATCACCCAATACAGTCGTACGGACGGACCATCATATCTATACATTTACATAATATGGCAGTCACATCATAGACCGCGTCTCCACCGACCATTCGGCGGAAGTCATATTATTCCACATATAGGCCCTTAGACAATAAGGTTTGCCACTACGCGGGAATTATAGCGTGTCGAAATATGTGCCCTACCCCCACTACCAAATAAATTTACTTTTAATTAGCCAATCATTCGGAGGCCCCCTAGATCTTGGGGCCCTGCTTCAGCTTGCCAAACCTATGGGTACTTCCGGCACTGAACATTTCCCAGTGAAGTACTGAATTCCGAAATGTATAACGGTGAAAAAATAAAAATTTGTGTATCTCAGGGGCGGATCCAGGAATTTTTGCAGGAGGGGGTTTGCCAGGTTTCTGTTACGGAAATCTGCCATCATCGTCTCTAAATTACATAGGCATACATACAAATTGAGCATTTTAAACAGAGAAATAATTTTTATACTGATGTAGGATCACTTTGTGGTGTAATTTCATTAACGCAAGGCATTATTTTGTTTTATGTAGCTGAGCAGGTGGGGGGGGGGTATGGACCCCCCCCCCCCCCCCTCGGGATCCGCGCCTGTATCTTTACAGTGTGCTGTGAGTGAAATTTTACCTGGACAGCCTACAGCCTACTCTTACATCGAATTCCAACTGCCAATAGATATTTTACGTGCACGCCAATTTGTACACGGAACCTCAGTTTTTCGTCCTATCCGAACGACCAGACAAGTGTCCTTGTCAGGAACTCACCCTTCACCACTAAGAATTTAGGTGGAGCCATAGAACAGCAAAGTATTACATGTACATTTAATTTTGTTAGACGGCTTTGAAGAGGATCTGTGTTACCAGTGTTTGATGTTTCTCGCATTCGACGTTTGTAGCTCTTCAATAAAGAGAGAGAGACGGGGGTTCTCGACACAAACTACTGGGTCATTTCGGAACTTAAGCCAGGCTGACACTTGCACGACTTTTGGCCACGATTTTGCCGTGCCCATCAGTCAACCTGTTTCACAGAAAATTACTAACGAAATATCCCTGTAACGGATGGCTGTCTAAAACACGTGCGTTGACTTGCACTCCTCGTAGTCATTGGCTCAACGGCTCGTGCAATGTTTACTTAACACCTAACTGCTTCGGGCAAAATGATGCATTTTACTCATTTTAATACCCATTTACACTAAATAGGAAATATTTTTTAACTGCAAATACTTCAAACGTCTTTATATATTTTTCTTTTACCTCAAAAAAATGTTTGAGAATTTAATTTGTCGGAGTAAAAAAGTTAATATGCCGTACTCATTAAGCCTCGTCAATGTCATGCTTATCAGTGATTGTAGCGGCCAAGCGAATATTCACTGCGGGATCAGTTTGCCCAGCAGTGTCCACATTGACACGAACTGGCACGGCGAGTTCACGCATAGTTTGCGCATAATTTGCGCATTGTTTACGCACTTACCGCATTGGCACGACGAGTTTGCGCAAATCGGACGGTGTCGTGCCGACTCGAGTCGTGCCAATGCGTGCCACGGAATCGTGAAAGTGTCAGCCTGGCTTTACTCTTAGTTCAATTTTTATTTCAATAACTGACGGACCTTATGATACAGCTCCCACGTGCTAGCCATTCGCCCCACCCCTGCAATAAATAAAACAGAATACCAATAAACTGTTAGATCTGTTTGATATGAGGATTATTTGATAATATGACGTCTAGTTAAAGGGCCAATCCCGATAACATTTTGGGGAATAAAACTGCTTAATTTTGTGTTAAAATCCCTTAAAACCCATTACCTAAGGCCGACCAACTAACATGATATCTGTGATACGCTTGTAAATAACTTAAACCTGACAGTCTTCATCTGGAAATGGAGACCGTTGTATTATACAGTATCTGGATAAAACCAGACTTTTTTTCTATAAAAATAATATGTAGGTGGAATTTACCCTTTGTTATCAAGTACAGTACATGGGTCATTCAGTGTATAGACCTATCAAGAAACGGGAATCGATTATCAGGTCACCCAATGAAAAAATTGACCCGAAATCTTAAAAGGGTTACGTGTCCGGATAAGCAGTGTCGACGTTCACGTCCAAACGACTCAATATTTTGAGCTGAAATTTTGCGACAAGGTAAATACACCGGGCCTCTATATTTTGGTCCATAAATTTCATAAATACTCGGACTTTAATTTTTGAGACTCTGTTCTTATCGGGAGGGTCCCTTTAATTTTCCCTATTTACATAATCGTAATCTTGTATTTGTGTAAATTATAGCCTCGAAGTATTTATTACAATACCATGTTAGTGTAAATAAATAACATGGAATGGGCGGGGGGTTGACATCGATCAGGTCTAAATATTAAGGCTAACTGCAGATTTCGTCAAGGTTACGAGATGTAAATAGGGTTGGGGTAGGTGAAGGGTTATGAATAGCCCTGTTTCAATCCCGTGACACAACCCTAACCCTAACCTTCTACATGCTCCTCATCGAGACCAGGGTTTTCGTGCCTCCCGTAGGACTAAACGCTCGTCCTTGCCAGGATCCCCATCTGTCAACACACTGACAAAGGGCAACCCAACATTGGGAATACCATAGATCTGAAATCTAGGGCGCCCTGGTATGCACATTCAAAGTTTAAAGGGTGTTATTTCGCATACAAGATCGAAATCTCCGGAATTCAGTTGTTTGCACGCCACAGGCGACGCTCTTGCAATTATATCAAGTCGGAGATCTGATCAAAACTGAATGTCCCCAGATATTAACATTTTAAGGTCGTGCCCCCAATCTGAACTGCATTCAATTTTGATATCACAAAACACTCCCCAAATTTTTCGAGAAAGCTATATTTATGACTGTGTATATAGACCCAAGGAGTGATTCTGACGTATTAATTTAAAATGTATTTATTGTGAAACCAGTTCACGAAATGTCCACAATTATATTGTCGTTTGAACGCAGATCATCATTTACCATGTCGTACCTGTTCTTATCATTATTGACCGTACTGTATGTTTCAGCAGGTAAGCATTAACAATATACGATAGTTTACTTCTAGTAAAGCAGATTAGCATTAATGGCATACACATAGGTAGAAATTAGATGCCCGAAAATATTTTCATCCCGTGGGTATGGAAATTATATGGCTGTAAATGATGGACATCTGGAAGCACCACTGTCTGACCAGTGTCTGGGACTTGCTATCAGGGAAACTATATTCAGCCATGTTCTATTGTTCCAGCTATGTTCAATGATACGTTATTTTAAGCTAATATTTTAGATGCAGCCATTTTCAGTGGTGCTATTTTTGATATTTGTAATATTTATACTATATTTTATAATGATATGTTAGATACTCGCATGTTCAGTGATTTTAGAAACAGCTATGTTCTATGATACTGGATTTTATGTTAATATTTCAGAAACACTCATGTTGTATGATACTGCATTTTATTGTAATATTTTAGCAACAGCTATTTTCTATATTACCATTTTTTATTGTAATATTTTAGAAACAGCTATTTTCTATGATTCTATATTTTGTTGTAATATTTTAGAAACAGCTATGTTCTGTGATAACAAACCGGATGGTGCGTATGAAGCCGGATGTAGATCTTTTACACGATGTATCAATGAAACCGCCAAAGTAATTGAATGTAGTGAACATGAAGTTTATAATTCGCGTATTGAAGACTGCGACGAGTAAGTAATAAATGCATGTATCAATTCATATTCCTGAAGCAATGGCCCGAGAAATCCCTCTCTGGCCATTGCTGGAATAGCGTCTCTTTCTTGAATTTATGCGGGAGTGTGTCTATTCTTTCCGTTCAATGCAAGCTATCACTTAAGTACAGCAACATGACAGTCCTTCGTTTAATCTGGGTCTCCCCTAAAACTTTGGACAGTAATTTAAGGTATTAAAAACGGTGAAAGTATGTTCGTTTCCAAACAGTATTGTTTACATTTCATTCGACTTGATATCCTCGTTTGTCACGCAATTAATTTTACTGCAGTATTCTGCTATACACGGGTTAATTAAGCGTGAGCCATGACGTAACGTTATGTAAACATATTTGGTCCAATATTGGCACTCGTTTTAAATGTAAAGCTTTTGTAGGGCAGCTAGTGATTGGTTGGTAGACGGACTACTGACCAATCAAAATTTAAAACAACAATATCCACTCATAATAGCAGTATGTAGTGGAAAGGGAATTTGCTGAAAATGTCAGTCAAATTGATCCACTCCGAACCGAGAATTTAGGGATGGAATTTTCGGCCTAGCCTCGAACAGCTTTACTAAAGTCGGTACGCTAAAAACATAGTCTCGATTATCCATTTCATGATTTAATCATGAATAAAAGTTAAGCACCAAATCGGATCCAAAGCTAGTATAATTATGACAAAGAGTACATGATCGCCTGCCCAACCACGTGGATTTTCTCCACATCCTCCGGTTTCCTCAAACTCCTCAAGCGCGAACCAAATTATTGAATTAAGTTAGTCCCGCAATGGCATAATTCCGGTCGAATGGACGCTAAATCGCTTGCCCGTCTCTCTCATTTGGCCCTGTTCCCCCCATTGCTGAAGACCCCCTATATTCAAAGCGAATAATTTCAATAATTGTGTTAGTTCCGAAATGGCTTATCAGCTCTCTCTTTTGCCCTTTTTCTAGGACCCCACTCCGCATCTTATCTCAAAACCAAATGAAAGTATCTAGTTTTGTTTAAATGTATTTCAGTCCTAAACATGTTCCAGCACCTTGTGGTCACATGATTGATTGTACTGGTAAAGCTGATGGACATTATGCAGATCTAGATCAAGGTTGTCATACGTACTACACATGTAATGGCGGTAGCTTCTTTGGACATAATTTCTGCCCGGCTGGTAAGTAATATTATCGAATAAGAATCGTCCTATTGGTAAATCTCTGTATTGTACAAGATTTGCCCTGTTGGTAAATCTCTGTATAAGATTCGCCGTACTGATAAATCCATATATCCAACATGATGCGCTGTGTTGGTAAATCTTTGTATCGGACTTAACCCCGTCGCATAAGCTACGGTATTTGGCTCATCCCCTGTAGGTTGGGTGATTTTTGCCCAGGATCAGATTCGGATAAATGTCATACCGAGGCTTCTTGGAAGTTTCCTTTTCTGACACAAATTCGTTTCGGTGGAAGGTTTACTAGCGCAACATTGTCTGTCCCGAGTTGTAAGTAACTTTAAAGGACATATTATTTGCTTTACAAATAAATCTTTAAATATGCTGTATATAATAAATATCTCCATTGGCGTGCACGTAAATATCCCATGTCAGTTGGAATTCGATAAAAGAGTAGGCCGTAGCGTCGCAGTCCGGGCAAAATGTCCCCGCACAGCACACTGTATGGCGTATGTGGACATCTTCATTAGCCCAGTCGAACGTTAAACCCCATTTTATTTCATTTTATTTGAATTGTTTCTCCAGGTCTAGTGTTCAATGCAGACAATGGTGTGTGTGATTGGGCACACAGTGTTTATGAGCCCTGTGGACAATTACCAAGACCTTAGTTTGATTTAGAATGCAATCACCAACATGAATACCTGTATGTTCACTCACTTTAGATGATTTGTATTAAAACATAAATCACGGCTATTTGTTTGTGTGGGTTATTTATTCCTGAAATGATTTGCTGATTACGCGGTGTGCACGTAAAAGGTCCCTTGCGGGTTGGAATTCGATTTAAGAGTAGGCCGTAGTGCCGCTGTCCGGACGTTAAACCCTATTTCATTTCATTTTGCTGATTACGTGCTGCCCAGGTTAAACGAAGTCTAAATCCAATTTACTAGTGATCCACGATGACTCAATAAGTAAGGCACCATCTCACTAATCCACTGAACTCGGTGATGACCGGGACTAGTTCACCATGTCAGTGATGTCTGCAAAGGAACGGCATCTGGCCGTTCTGAGGCTTTGCGAGTTAATGAAGACGTGCTATGGGCGAACTTCGGACCGGACCGAGGCGCTTCGGACGGCCATGGATTCTTTTACGTTGCCCACAGGTAACGATAAGTGATATACAGAAGTTTCAAATTTTTCACAAATATTATAATAATTACGACGTACTCATCGCAATCTCCTATTTTTGGGTTAAAGAGGGAATCGCTTTACATTTAACAATTTGTACTTCACCATTTTTGTATCTTACAAATGTTTTACATCCAGCTTCATAAATTATATCTTCTTTATCAGTACAATTAAACCCCAGAACTGTGAATAATACTATTTTATCACCAAATAACACATTTGACAGTAGATATCGTATGATAAATTACATAATCTAGATATCGATTTACATGAATTTGATTGGTCAATCAAAAAAGAACTACCTTTTTTTATTTCAAAGAAACCACTTTTTTAAAATAAAAAGTGACCTTTTTTGGTTAAAAAGAAACTGTTTTTATTTAATTGACCTTGAAGGAAGTACTGGGTCAATATATAGGACTTTGCAATAGGTAAACTGCTGTTAAAAAACTGAAGTATCACTACGCTGTAATGTAATAGATTCAGTAAGTGAAATCTATACCAAATAATTATATTTATTTATTTGTGCATGTAAGAAAGGATTATGTGATAAATAAAATCTCCAACTCGTGTTTTTTGATATCAGAGCCTCGTTTTTTTTACTTTATCAACTTGTGTTGATATTTTGTGATATCAAAAAACACTCGTAGGAGATTCTCTATATAACCAAACCCCAGAACTGTGAATAATACTATTACAATCAAACTCCAGAACTGTGAATAATACGATTACATTCTAACCCCAGAACTGTGAATAAATTAATACTATTACAATCAAACCCCACACGTTATAATTGTGAAGCAATAATATTACAATTAAACTGCGAGGTAAAAATATTGCAGTTAATCCCCGAAACTGTGTGGTAATAACAACCAAACCTTAAAATTGTGAAGCAATACTAGCACTGTGCAATGATGATATTATTATTACATTCAAATCAAACCCCAGGACAGTAAAGTATAAATATTGCAATCAAAGTATAAAAATAAAAAATAAAGATGCTGTGACAAGGAATGGCGTCATCTGAGGTTCCGTGTACAGGTTCATGTATAGGTAAAAGAACCCTACATTGGATAAATAGTAGGTGGAAGTGCTATTATGAAATCAATATTGAATTATCGGACACGCAGGTGGAAATGAAATGGGGTTTAGCATCCTACTGCTCAGCTTCGATTGGGCTAATAAGGACGGATATACGCCATACAGTGTGCTATATGAGGGAAATTTGCCCGGATGAACTTATGACCCCCCCCTCCATACTAATAAGTCAGCGTCTTACTCACTTAACCACCGGGGTCCCCTTATCGGATATAGCGTGGTATCGGGTGTTCAACAGGGTATAACCATACCATACCCCGATATCACTTACTTGCAATAGTGAAACAAGTAATGACCAACAGTACACGCCTCATGGTGGTTGTAGTGTTCTGTTTTAAATGGTGCAAAGACTGAGACCAACATTAATATACGACCTAGAAAATCTAAAAAAAACCCATCCAGGTGTTCAAACACTATCAGTTAATAAATTATACACACTGAAATACGTGGTTGACATTTAGGCCCATATTACAAATGATAGATGAATATTTAAAACCTAACCGTGCATCATTATGGGATTCCTTTGAAATTATGATGACCATATAATCAGGCCCAGACTGATCAGGCCCGTAGCAAGATTCTGGATCTAGAGTAATAGGGGCATGGGCTAATTGAGAGGGACGCCATGACAAGGTTTGCGTCATGGTTTTGAATTTTTGCATCCCCCACCCCCTGAGTTTATGCGTCCCCTCACAAGTGACAAAATAATCGCACGTGTTTCAATGCGGTTTTCAAACTTACAATCATAATAATTATGCTTAACCAGAGGCAAACATATACCGTGGGTCAGATAATTATGCTACAAATCGACTCGAGCATGTTCCACGCAGCCCTATATTACTCGACGGCACTGGGATACACACATGTGCATATTGATTTTTTTTTTGTGGCCCGGACGGGATCTTGTTCCTCATGCAAAATCATGGGTCGCCACCTGAATCACAATTTCACATAATACATGTATACTCACGATTGGTGTTCACAAAGCACCGGCAAAGTGAGACGACAGTCGAACGTGTCACCTATCCCGAGTACTCAATAACTTTCATCATATTAAACGATCATTTAGAGAGACCGATGTACGGACTCGGACGAATTCAGCCGTTGCTTTGGCAGAGAGGCGGAATGGTGGATTTAATAGTGTTATATGTGTTCCGGTTGTAGTCTAGTTCCCGATGTAGTCTAATTCCTTATATTAGTTTTTAGTTTATGTATTGTTTTGCATGTAGATGTGTTATATTCTGTTCCGATGTAAATAAATCCTATATTTACGAAAACTGATCTCTGTTATCACGAAGTTAGTGTTACACCTACCTGCCAAAACTTTGTCCAGTGCTTAAACACTTCAAAGAGATGAATCAATATTTATCATTTGCCATATAAATTCATTAAATGACAAAGTATACACTTGTTCGTAGTATTCAGCTTCATGCTTTATAAACAATATAAATAAATTGTACCGTTAATCTCCTTTGATGTCGTTTCAAGGCGAATGGTCCTCATTTTATTGCGTAAATATTATTTGACTCGGTGACGGTAATAAATTTTAATCGTAAGTCCATTCGATGTGAGTTGTACATATTGTTTGTTTAGTTCTCATGCTGAAATGTTACCGGGTGTGTGCTTGTGGGGGTCGCGGTGGCTCAGTGAGTAAGAAGCTGGATCTCTAAGCAAGAGGGGGGTGGTGGGATGGCCTAGTGGTCTAGAGTTCCGCGGTTCGACCTGTAGTTGGTCGGTCACTCTGGCTTGCGGCTGTGGTTTCGATCCCTGGTGTGAACGTATGTGGCATGGGGATAGGGGCGCCTTCTCAACCTCGTGGGTTTCATCCGGGCACTCCAGCTTCCTCCCTTACGCGCAAGCGAATTATTGAAAAAAAAATTAAACCATATGTTAGTCCCGAAATGAGCTAGTTTGTGTCGAGTGGACGTTAAACCCCATTCTCTCTCTCTCTCTCTCTCTCTCTCTCTCAGCAAGAGGTCTCTAGTTCGCTGTCGGTGTTGGCCGAGAAAGCGCCTCGTCGGGATTTGCCAGCGGGTTCCCCCCTTGTCAGTGGTGTATGAACCATTGGGAGCTAGAAATTAGAAACAGAAGTGTACCATAGTGCCCCTGTCCGGACAACGTGACCCCCACACTGTATGGCGTATGTATGCTCGTCTTCAGTAGTTCAGTGGTGCAGGGCAGAAGATCTGACAAGGACAGCTGACTAGTCGTTCGGATGGGACGGAATACCGGCATGTGTGAATTCGATAGCGCCGATGTCCGGGCAAAATTGCCCTCATAACAGATTGTATTGCGTATGCCCATCTTCATTAGCCTAGTCGGAGCAGAACAGTAGGACGTTAAACCCCATTTCATTTCCAGCTAGTGCATACAAGTAGGTCGTTAGATGACCGAATGGTTAGCACGTGCGCGCAGTATCATAAAGTCTGGCGTGGTTTCGATTCCCTGGTTGTAAGTGACAAGGAGTAGGGTCGCCTGTCCAACCTCGTGGGTTTTCTCTGCGTTCCCCGGTTTCCTCCCACTGCTAAAGCCCCCTACGTTCAAGCAAATTATGGAAGCTGTCCCGAAATGAACTAATTTGTGTCGAGTGGACGTTAAACCACATTTCTCTCCCAACTCATTTCGTGTGTGTTTGCTAAACGCATGGTTATGGTTTGATATTATGTTGTAAATAACCTAATAAATATTATAAAATAAACAAAGTAGATAAAACACAGGTAAAAGTACAGGTGAATAACCGTTATTTATTATCTACTATTATCGTTAAAGTATACAATATCTCATAATTCACAAGATTATCTATCACAAGCTTAAGCTGAGGTACCATACATGTAGCTAGAGCCGAGGTACCATATATAGAGCATCTAGAACCGAGGTCCATGGTTTTATGCATTTTTAGTCCAGTCAATTTATGAAAAATTGGTAGCATTGGGTATACTGAATAGTAAGTGCAGGGGGACCGCACCACACGGAAAACAAAAACCTATAAGATTAACCTGCGGAAAATATCAAATCAAGTGAATGGATCCGGGGGCCAGTCGTAAGCGTCCTCCGTGAATGACATCTTAAAA